>CM048654.1:51337110-53737110 GCA_026413185.1 Pueraria montana var. lobata
TGGATGTAGCATCAATTTCGCACTGTTCATCGGCGGCGCACTGTTCATCGCGGCGGCGCACTGTTCATCGGCAACACTGTTCATCGGCGGCGGGCACTGTTCATCGGCAACACTGTTCACGTATAAGGGAATTGATGACAAAACAGATTTCAGCAAACAAATCCTCCACCCAAATGATAAATGCCTTCCTTTTCAACTTGTCAATCATAGGCTGCCACGTACTTTCTTTCCTTGGATCAGCGCCTGTAACATCCTCATTTTTATTATTTTACCATTTGTAAATATTTTTATATAAATAATTATGAGAAATTAAGTACTGTATTTTAGAGAATATTTTCTGTACATATTTTCATAATAACATTAATACAGTTCAATTCAGTAAAATTTTCTAAGTCTTTTAATACTTTTGTTTATACCTAAATTTCTTGTTGACCGGACAGTTGTGTCAGACAGCTGTCCAGGATAAGATTTTCCAGTATAACATTTTGGATTAAATTGTACTCTAATAAATCAAGAATTTAATGTAGATTTAAAATATATACAGTTGAGAAATGAATTACTTGTTGACTGGACCGTTGTGTCTGACGACTGTCCAGGATAAATTTTCAAGTGTAAAATTTTGGACTAATCTGTAACTTAATAAAAAAAAAAGGTAAGTGAATATAGATTAAAAATATATACAGTTAAAAAATTAAAATGCTAATTCCGAATTGTTAGAATTTTCTGAATGTTAGAACTTTGAGAAATTATTACGGTAAAATTCTAAGGCAGAAATTTAAGATAAAATCTATATGACATCTATTGAATTATCTATAAATTATAACATACTTAGAATAATTATTAACATTGTTTAACTAAGAAAAATAGAAATACAAATTATTAGTCAATCAAAACTTGACAAATTGACATTTCTAAATTAAATTAAGCTAATTAGACTTGGATTAAGAGATAAGTAAGACACTACCCCAAGGTTTTTGATAGTGAGGAATCCAATGGTGGTGTTAGTTTCTTCAAATTCTAATTAGTTTGTAAGATAATGAAAAAGCTCTCTAAGATTCTAGAATAATTTACTTTTTCTACAATTTTGACCAAGTAACAAAAGCATTTAGTAACTAACGTAAGGCACTTGCCTTGTCCGTCCAAGTGGCTGCCAATCTCATCAAATGGACTGCCTTGGAGACCATGCAGCTGGACGTGAATGTTGAATTAAAATTGGTGGAGAAGAAATTTCTTTAAATATTGATAATTAATAAAACAAAAGAAAAAGCTTTAAACACTAACTCTCCAAGCTCCAAACCCGTGAGCTTGGTACAGCTGCAGCCCCTCCATTTCTTCTTCATCCTTTCTTCCAATTCCAAGAATTAAACCAACCAAAACCTCTCAAATTTCAATATACCTTTGGCCAAAGAGAAAGATTTAGGAGGAAAACCCCAAAATTTCAAGAAACCAAGGGAGAAAGGGAGAAAAGAAATTCAAGAGTTCTCCACCAAATTAAGGATCTAAGGTAAGGATCTTGGCATTTAATTTCAATTTAAACCAATTGGAGTTAATAGAAACATGTTCTTAGGTCTAATTTCAAGATTTGATCAAGATTCAATAAAAGATGAAATTGATTTAGGGCTTTTAGATGATTGATGTTAGAAGCTTGAAATTGTTGTTTGAATCCATGTTTGATTGAATTCATGATGTGTTGTGATAGATTGGAATTGATTGATTGGCTTGTTCTTGATTGGAAATTGAAATTTGTTCTTGATTGAGATTTCTTGAATTGATTTGATTTTGATTGGAATTTGGATTGGTTGTTTTGAGAAAATTGTTGGAAATGGAAGGTAGATCACTCACGGCCATGTTGAAATTTGAGGGGTACTATGTGCAAAATTTTCAAATAATCAAGGGCAAAATAGTCATTTCACATGTAGGGACCCATTGGGAATTTTAGAAAAAGTTTAAGGGCATTTTTGGCAATAATTAAAAAGATTGAGGGTAATTAGGTAATTTCACAATTAGAGGACACAATTGGAAATTTATAAAAAGATTGAGGGTAATTAGGTAATTTCACATTTAGAGGACACAATTGGAATTTTATAAAAAGATTGAGGGTAATTAGGTAATTTCATAGATTTTAGAACAATTAGGGACATATTTGGAATTTCATAAAAAGATCAAGGGCAAAATGGGAAATTTTAGAAAATAGTAAGGATAATTTGGTAATTTCACATTTTGAGGACAAAATTGGAATTTAGAAAAAGATAGGGGTATTTTAGTAAATTTCCATAGTAAAGACCTAATTGGTATTTTAGTAAAAGTTTAGAAATTTTACCTAATAAAGGACTAGTTGGTATTTTATTAAAATGTTAATGTTATAATGTTAATTAGTGAATTTTTATAATTTTTATGTGATTGTTTGATATTAATTATTTGCTTATTAGCATCATCATCATATTGCATAAATATGAGTTTTGAGAAAATACAAAGATTTCAAATGAGAAATGAGTATTTATGGGGGAATTGATTTCCAGGACTGTGTTGACTGACCGGACTGCGATAGTCATGTATTTGAAAATATGATTGAGATTATGAACAGAGAACTGTGTTGACTGACCGGACTGCGGTAGTCATGTATTTGAAAATATGATTGAGATTATGAACAGAGAATATGATAGTCCTGAGAAATGGGTGAGCAGAGTAAGTTAGACAGGACTGTATAATCTGTGATTATATAGTCTGTGGGGTGAGAGATATTGGCAATTCCACATGTGGCTGTAATCTGGACAGAGATGCTGCCGTGGTGGCCTTTCGGGTATCCTGATCTCCTAATTCTGCTAGCTTATTCGCGTTTAGTAGGGGCTGATAGCTGAATTGCAGTGCGTAATGGTAGGCAAGTTACTTACTAAACACTCAAAGGGGAAGTCTCCATGGAGCAGGGTCAAAAGGATTTTGAGTCAAAACTGCATGTGCTTTATAAACTTGCATTTTCATAAAGCATACTGCATTTGTGTTATTTATGTGAATTCTTAGTTATGAAATGAAATGTCATTGATTGTGATTGTTTTTCTATGTATTAGAAATTAAATGCCTGATCCGGTAATGTTGTCCCCAGATTCTAGGGGAGTGTGAATTGCAGGTATTTTGAAGATTAATTAGAAGTTAAAGATGCAGATATTTTTCAGAGCTATAGGAAGGGGTGTTTTTGGCTTTAGATACTTTTGTATTAATTAGAAATAAATTGGTAGTAGTATTTTTCTGTAAATTTTAATAATGTAAATTATAATGACAAACTTTAAATTTTAATGGAATGTATTTATTTTATTTTTAGAGCAAATTACAGCTACACACCCTAAGGTTTGCTATAATTACACATGCATCCCCTCCGTTTAAAAGCATATCTTTGGCACCCCCTTGATATAACGGCTTTTTGACCATTATAGTAAATAAAAAAATTAATTGCCAAACTAAAATACAAAAAAAAAACTATTTATCTTGGATGGGTGATTTTAAACATGTAGGCATCACAAAGAGTCATCATAGTTGACGCTTTAAGAAAAAGACAAATTTGTTTTCTGGGCACGTGAAGTTTGCATGTATATTTATTATTATTTTAAATAGAGAATGTATGGCGTCAAGTGTGTTGACACTTTACATTGGTTTAGTGTATGACGTCAACTGTGTATGACGTCAACTTTGTTGACTCCTTGTATTGTACACCTTTAATCATGCGTAGCCTTCACATATTTTACCACCCAAGTTAATTTTTTGCAAATTTTACCACTCAACTTTTATTATTTTGCGAATTTATCCATCCAAGATTTTTTTTTTCGCGAATTTTACCATCCAACTTTCATTATTTCACAAATTTTACCACCAAATTAAGTTTTCAATTTTTGCACATTTTACCATCACATTGGTAACAAAATGATGTCGTTTTTTTTCAAAACTTTTTTTGTAACACATCAACGGTGGTAAAATGCGTGAAAATTGAAAACTTGGGTTGTAAATTTTGCAACAACAAAAAACTTGGGTGGTAAAATTTATAAAATGATAAAAATTGGATGGTAAAATTAAGTTAAGCCTATAAAAAATTATTAGACCTAGTTGCTACTTTATTTTCTAGAGAAACTTTAAAAAGCTTTATTTTCATCATATTTCTTTCATTTTTTCATGATTATATTTCTTTCATTTTTGTTGACACTAAAATAGTTAGCTGACAAGGGATTAGCAGTCGACAACAAATAGCTGACAAAAATAGTCGATGGAGTAACGACTATTTTAACTAATAGTTTGGAAGAGTAAACAAAAAAGTAATAGCAAGGGTCTTTGGCGATTGGGAAGATTCTTATGATTTGTTGCCTAGGTGGCTTGAAACTATGTTCCAACCACGATCTGAATACAAAATAAATATCTATGAAGGCTATGCATGGTGTACAACACAAGGAGTCAACATAGTTGACGCCATACACTCAACCAACATAAAGCATCAACACACTTGACGCCATACATTTTCTATTTTAAAAAAAAAATAAACGTACAAACCTTACATGGCCGAAAAACAAATTTGTCTTTTTCTTAAAGCGTCAACTGTGGTGACTCTTTGTGATGCCTATGTGTCCAAAATCACCCACCCAAGGTAAATAGTTTTTTTTGTATTTTAGTTTAGTAATTAGTTTTTTTTATTTACTATAATGGTCAAAAAGCCTGATATAATGGTGTTAAGTTGCCTTTTGATTTTAAAAATTATATAATATGCCACATGCACCCCTTGAGCTTTTAAAATTATTACACATGCACCCCTTGAGCTTTTAAAACTATTACACATGTACCCCTGAGCTTTTAAAGCTATTTTACATGCTCCCCTTTCTTTTTACACATTACACGAGCACCCCTCATATTTTACAAAAATCACACACCATACCCCTGTCCCATCTCTTGAATGTAGTCACCAAAATGAAAAAAAAAAAAAATCAACACCATGAACAGAACATAGAACAAATTTAACAAAAAAACCCAATAAAAAATACCTCCTATAAATGGAGATTCGGACTTGCCCACGAAAACACACCACCACCACCTTCACCGAACTCAGCAACAACAGGCGTAAACGTTTAGGGGTGCCAAAAGCATAAACATCGGAGATGGGTGATGGGTACCTCAACGAAGGAGATAGGGGCAATTTGGAGATTAAAATTTTCATAAAAATCACGTGGCAACCACATGATCTCAAAAATAAATGAGGTTAACACTGTTTACAACGTAGAGGGTGCAAGTGTAACATGGTTACAAAAGTTAGGGGGTTTGTGTAAGGTAAAAAGAAGGAGGGGGTGCATATGTAATTTCAGCAAACCTCAAGGGGTGTAGCTGTAATTTGCTCTATTTTTTTTTTTAAAATATTATTTTATTAATAGAAATTAATATTTTATAAAATATTTTTTGTAATATTTTTTTTTAATCTTTTTAAGTTTTAAAATTAATTTTACAATATAATACAAATACTACCCCTCCCCCATAAATATAATTTGCCATGTGCATCGCACGAGGTATGTACAAGTAAATATATGCAGAATTCGTGTTTTTCTTTTATTTGTCACGAATCTGCCATTCCTGTACTAAGTACTCTGGTTCGGGCTTGCAGTTTAGAGGCACACCTTATGTCTTAACTTCAAGCTTCTATTTTATTATATATATCATATCTTGTTTTTGCCTTGCAAAAAAAAATCAAAAGCATCATCGGAGAACACTACCTTGCAGGTGAAGCGGAAGATGTTGTCATCAAAGAGACCAAGATGAAGGGTAATTTTGGGTTTCCATAAAAATGGACAGGATAAAAATGTAATTCACTTAAAAAAAGTTAACAAAAGTTAACACTGTTAGAGGAGGGGCTGCCAAAGAAATGTCTAAAACAGGAAAGAGAGCATGTGAAATTAGAGTAATACACATGGGTGTCACTGTAATTCACTCTAGAAAAAAAAAATAAAGCGATGACGTTTTCCGACCAATTTTTATATACATAATATACTTTTATAGTATAAAGTGTCAATGTAATTTTTTAGGAAGAATAAGCTAAATTAAGAGCTTATTATGAGGTTATTATTGTCTCCCCTCTTATATTAGAATTCTTCTTAAATTTCAGTATAAACAAATTTCAATTGTTTTTCTTTTGCAATGAAAATGAATAAGAGTCAGGACAATTTCTTGACATGTTAGATTTAGCAGTTTTCTCAGTTTTCTCAATGAAATCATAACTTAAAGGTTGCTTTACCATGACAAACTAAAGTAGATTTATATTGTCATGCCATATTATTTTTTTATAAAAAACTATTTATTTCTTTTTATGCTTTTCAAGTTTTAAATTTATTTTGTTAAAAACTAGAAAATATTACTCTCCTACACATAATTTTTATAGTTTTTTTTTCATTAACAGTGTTAATTTTGGCTTACGTGACAACCGCTCATATAAAATGATATCTCTCATAGTTAGCCATGTCACACCAAATTGACGAAATTAGAGTAGTAAACCAATGAAAGGATCAACTTGGTCTTAAAGAGACACTTTAACTTAAGAGACCAAAAATAAAACTTTTTAAACATACCAAAAAGTGTTTTTTTTCATTATTATTAGGCATTAAGAGAAGGATAATGAGTTTTAATGGTTTCAATATTGAGTATTTGAATTCGTGCATTCATTTATTATATTTATATTTTTTTAATAAGTGAAATTTGAGATAACAAGTGTACTCAACGTTAGATGTTGCTTGAGCATGAGAAACTAAATTAAATTTCTTTTGCAATGTTATATAACTTTTTATAAAATTTTAGTATTTTATTAATAGAAATTAATATTTTATAAAATATTTTTTTGTAATATTATTTATTTTTTTAATCTTTTTAACTTTTGAAATTAATTTTACAAAATAATAGAAATACTACCCCTACCCAATAAACATAATTTGCCCCGTGCATCGCACGGGGTATGTACTAGTAAATAAATAAATCAAAGGAAGAAACAATCACCCATTCATTTCTAAAATAGGAAAATAGATAAATAGATAAGATCTCCAAAATAAATACTAATAACTAATAATTAGAATTATTTTTTTCCGTACCAAAATAATATCATAATATCAATTTCTTTATTTAAAAGTCATGTAGTACTATAAATATGTACTAGAAGGAAGCAACTGAATCCAAGAGACAACAGACACTTGTGTAAGTCTAAACCTACCAAGCACCACAACAAGACACAAGGATGGCTTCAATAAAGATAGCTTTTGCAGTGGTCCTTCTTGCTTTAATAGCTTGCAATGGTATTTTCTTTCAACATCTTCATGTTTGAATTTATGAAAACGTATATATAGTTCTAAGAAAGAATCAATATTATTGAATTTGTATATATTTTTGCAGGGCATGGTTTCAGGAACATACCAGCTGTTGGTAAAAGTCATGAACATGATGAATGCAACTTGCCTGACTGTGAAGGAATTACAGCAGTTGGTAATGATGGCTCATGCATCTGCATCCAGAGCAAAGGAATGTCAAAACCACAATGTGATACTAACCTTCAGCATCTTCATGTTTGAATTTATGAAAATGCATATATAGTTCTATGAAAGAGGCAATATTATTGAATTTGTATATATTTTTGCAGGGCATGGTGAAAGTCATAAAAATGATGAATGCAACTTGCCTGACTGTGAAGGAACAGAAACTGTTATTGATGGCTCATGCATTTGCGTCCAGAGCAAAGGAATGTAAAAACCACAATATGATACAAAACCGTGATTGTTGGAATGCTTGTTCTCCGTCATCCGATATGGCTTTTTGTGATTTTAAAACTCGCAATTGTGTGTACCCTTGTTAAAACGAGTGGCACGTTTGAGATTGTAATGAATAAAGATGCATTTGGGATCGAATAATAAATGAATATGTTAAATGATTAATTAACTGTTCTGATTTCATGAGATGCTTGGAATTCATTACCTTTATATATCGGTTAAATGTTAAATATATTTACTTCATACTGAACATGCTACTATTTTTCCTTTGTTCAACTATCAATCAGAGCGCAGTTTTATTCTTTAAATATAATGTGCATATATCAGATTTTTGGATGCTATTTTTTGCTTTAGCGATTTTGGTTTGTAATGGGACGTGTAGTATATATTGTGTTGGATGGGGGCTTTTGATGAATATCCATACTTTGTAATTTGCATCCAAGTACTGCATATAACTTCTGCTGTATTTTGGGATGCCATTAATAAATTTTGTTTATCAAAATAAATAATCATATAGGAAGAAACAATATAAAAAAATACACATAGGATGAAACCACATATAAAGAGGCGTCAAACATTCAAGAAAAATACATAAATGACAACAATATTATTTTTTTTAAATATGAATTGAAGTTGCGCATTAAAAAACTCTTAATTTTTTATTATCTCCTATGTTTTTTTATCTATTGACTCCTTTGAAGTCTCTCTGTCTCAACTTTCTCTGTGTGAATTCACACATGACTCTCTACTTGACTTAGCGATTTTGCACAATATTTTGTCATATATGATTTGTTCTCAATTAACTCATTTTTCATATTTTTATCACCGTCAGTTTTCAAGCGCTCTATCTTTCACTCTCTCGAATTTGAATCCTTCATAGAAAGTTGTCTCCAACAATTCTTCCAAAAACCATTACATATCTAATGGTTAATATTAAAACAGAAAATTTTAAAAGCAAAAGTAAATTTTAGCCAACTTCTCTTTCTCACTCATCTCATCCTTATCTTCAATTTCTCCTAATTTGCTTTTGGAACTATTAATAATGAAAAAGACGAAATAGAGAATAAAAAATCATAGAATCCCATCGCGAAGACAAAGGGGGCATGATCGAAGTAGAGACTGGTAAAAGCAAAGAAGTGAACATGCAAGCGTTGATTGCGGCGGCAAAGGGACATATGGTTGTTTTATACTTATAAGGCACTAGAGGTAACTAGTAAATGTGGGGTATAAGATTAGAATTTTTTGCCTAATATACAAAATAGGGGTGTATGAAATACTCGGTAATATTATTCAACTCCAAAATAGTCTGTTTCTCTTCTTCTTCTTATTATGTTTTTTTTTTTTTTTTGCTTCAATTTCTGTTCTTATAGGTCCTCGTTTCCTTTATGCAGAATTCGTGATTTTCTTTTATTTGTCACAAATCTGATCTTCTTGTACTAAGTACTCTGGTTCGGGCTTGGAGTCTGGAGGTACACCTTGTGTCTTAACTTCAAGCTTCTATTTTATTATATATATCATATATATCCTGTTTTTGCCTAGCAAAAAATAAAATAAAATCAAAAGTATCATCGGAGAACACTGCCTTGCAGGTGAATTGGAAGATGTTGTCATCAAAGAGAGTAAGAAGAAGGGTAATTTTTGGTTTCCATAAAAATGGACCGGATATAAATGTAATTCACTTTAAAAAAATTAACAAAAGTTAACACCGTTAGAGGAGGGGCTGTCAAAGAAATTTCTAAACAAGGAATGCGGGCATGTGTAATTAGAGTAATACACAGGGGTGTCACTGTAATTTACTCTAGAAAACAAATAAAATGATGACGTTTTGCAACCAATTATTATATATATAATATAATTTTATAGTATAAAGTGTAAATGTGCTTTTTTAGGAAGAATAAGCTAAATTAAGAGCTTATTCTGAGGTTATTATTGTCTCCCCTCTTATATTCGAATTCTTTTTAAATTTCAGTATAAACAAATTTCAATTGTTTTTCTTTTGCGATGAAAAATGAATAATAGTCAGGACAATTTCTTGACATGTTAGATTTAGGAGTTTTGTCAATTTTCTCAATGAAATCATAACTTAAAGGTTGCTTTACCATGACAAGCTAAAGTAGATTTATATTGTCATGCCATATTATTTTTTATAAAAATCTATTTATTTCTTTTTATCCTTTTCAAGTTTTAAATTTATTTTGTTAAACAATAGAAAATATTACTCTCCTACGCATAATTTTTTTTTAGTTTTTTTTTCATTAACAGTGTTAATTTTGGCTTACGTGACAACTGCTCATATAAAATGATATCTCTCATAGTTAGCCATATTTCACACCAAATTGACCAAATTAGAGTTGTAAACCAATGAAAGGATCAACTTGGTCTTAAAGAGACACTTTAACTTAAGAGACCAAAAATAAAACCTTTTAAACTTACCAAAAAGTGTTTTTTTTTTTATTATTAGGCACTGAGAGAAGGATAATAAGTTTTAATGGTTTCAATATTGAGTATTGGAATTCGTTCATTCATTTATTATATTTATATTTTTTAATAAGTGAAATTTGAGATAACAAGTGTACTCAACGTTAGATGTTGCTTAAGCATGAGAAGCTAAAATAAATTTCTTTTGCAATGTTATATAACTTTTTATAAACTTTTAGTATTATATTAATAGAAATTAATATTTTATAAATATTTTTTTGTAATATTATTTATTTTTTTAATCTTTTTATGTTTTGAAATTAAATTTACAAAATAATAGAAATACTACCCCTACCCAAGCACCACAACAAGACACAAGGATGGCTTCAATAAAGATAGCTTTTGCAGTGGTCCTTCTTGCTTTAATAGCTTGCAATGGTATTTTCTTTCAACATCTTCATGTTTGAATTTATGAAAACGTATATATAGTTCTAAGAAAGAATCAATATTATTGAATTTGTATATATTTTTGCAGGGCATGGTTTCAGGAACATACTAGCTGTTGGTGAAAGTCATGAAAATGATGAATGCAACTTGCCTGACTGTGAAGGAATTACAGCAGTTGGTAATGATGGCTCATGCATCTGCGTCCAGAGCAAAGGAATGTCAAAACCACAATGTGATACTAACCTTCAGCATCTTCATGTTTGAATTTATGAAAATGCATATATAGTTCTATGAAAGAGGAAATATTATTGAATTTGTATATATTTTTGCAGGGCATGGTGAAAGTCATAAAAATGATGAATGCAACTTGCCTGACTGTGAAGGAACAGAAACTGTTATTGATGGCTCATGCATTTGCGTCCAGAGCAAAGGAATGTAAAAACCACAATGTGATACAAACCATGATTGCTGGAATGCTTGTTCTCCGTCATCCGATATGGCTTTTTTGTGATTTTAAAACTCGTAATTGTGTGTGCCCTTGTTAGAACGAGTGACACGTTTCAGATTGTAATGAATAAAGATGCATTTGGGATCGAATAATAAATGAATATGTTAAATGATTGATTTACTGTTCTGATTTCATGAGATGCTTGAAATTCATTACCTTTATATATCGGTTAAATGTTAAATATATTTACTTCATACTGAACATGCTACTATTTTTCCTTTGTTCAACTATTATTCAGAGCGTGGTTTTATTCTTTAAACATCATGTGCATATATCAGATTTTTGGGTGCTATTTTTTGCTTTAGCGGTTTTGGTTTGTAATGGGACGTGTACTATATATTGTGTTGGGTGGGGGCTTTTGATAAATATCCATACTTTGTAATTTGCATCCAAGTACAGCATATAACTTGTGCTGTATTTTGGGATGCTATTAATATTTTTTTTTTTATCAAAATAAATGATCATATAGGAAGAAACAATATAAAAAAAAGATCACATAGGATGAAACCACATATAAAGAGATGTCAAACATTCAAGAAAAATAAATAAATGACAACAATATTTTTTTTTTTAAAATATGAATTGAAGTTGCGCATTAAAAAACTCTTAATTTTTTATTGTCTCTTATGGTTTTTTATCAATTGACTCCTTTGAAGTCTCTCTGTCTCAACTTTCTCTGTGTGAATTAACACATGACTCTCTACTCTCTACTTGACTTAGCGATTTTGCACAATATTTTGTCATATATGATTTGTTCTCAATTAACTCATTTTTCATATTTTTATCACCGTCAGTTGTCAAGCGTGCGCTCTATCTTTCACTCTCTCGAATTTGAATCCTTCATAGAAAGTTGTCTCCAACAATTCCTCCAAAAACCATTACATATCTAATGGTTAATATTAAAACAGAAAATTTTAAAAGCAAAAGTAAATTTTAGCCAACTTGTAACCCCCGCCCCCCCCCTTTCTAATTAATTAATTTCTATCTAAAATCCATAAACACTAAATTTACAATTAAAATAAATACACTCCATTAAGCTTAAAGTTTGTCATTATAATTTACATTATTAAAATTTACAGAAAATACTACTACCAAATTATTTCTAATTAATACAAAAGTATCTAAAGCCAAAAACCCCTATTCCTATAGCTCTGGAACATAGCTGTAACTTCTAATTAATCTTCCAAATACCTGCAATCACACTCCCCTAGAATCTGGGGACATCATTACCGGATCAGGCATTTAATTTCTAATACATAGAAAAACAATCACAACCAATGACATTTCATTTCATAACTAAGAATTCACATAAATAATGCAAATGCAGTATGCTTTATGAAAATGCAAGTTTATAAAACAGATGTAGTTTTGACTCAAAATCCTTTTGACTCAAAATCATTTTGACCCGTGCTCCATGGAGACTTCCCCTTTGAGTGTTTAGTAAGTAACCGGCCTACCATTACGCACTGCAATTCAGCTATCAGCCCCTACTAAACGCGAATAAGCTAGCAGAATTAGGAGATCAGGATACCCGGAAGGCCACCACGGCAGCATCTCTGTCCAGATTACAGCCACATGTGGAATTGCCAATATCCCTCACCCCACAGACTATATAATCACAGACTATACAGTCCTGTCTAACTTACTCTGCTCACCCATTTCTCAGGACTATCATATTCTCTATTCATTATCTCAATCATCTTTTCAAATACATGACTACCGCGGTCCGGTCAGTCAACACAGTTCTCTGTTCATAATCTCAATCATATTTTCAAATACATGACTACCGCAGTCCGGTCAGTCAACACAGTCCTGGAAATCAATTCCCCCATAAATACTCATTTCTCATTTATCAAACTCGTTTAAAAATCTTTATTTTTCACTCAAAAGACTCATGATCATGCAATATGATAATGATGCTAATAAGTAAATAATTATTATTAAACAATCACATAATAATTATAGAAATTCAATAATTAACATTATAACATTAACACTTTAATAAAATACCAACTAGTTCATTACTATGTAAAATTTCTAAACTATCCTTGATATTTTCTAAAATTCCAATTTTGCCCTCAAAGTGTGAAATTTCCAAATCACCCTTACTATTTTCTAAAATTTCTCATTTTGCCCTTGATCTTTTTATGAAATTCTGAATATGTCCCTAATTGTTCTAGAATCTATGAAATTACCTAATTGCCCTCAATCTTTTGATAAAATTCCAATTGTATCCTTTAAATGTGAAATGACCTAATTAACCTCAATCTTTTTATAAAATTCCAATTGTATCCTCTAAATGTGAAATTACCTAATTACCCTTATACTTTTTAATTATTGCCGAAAATGCCCTTAAACTTTTTCTAAAATTCCCAATGTGTCCCTACATGTGAAATGACTATTTTACCCTTGGTCATTTGAAAAATTCCACATGATATCCCTATCATTCTCATCATGGCCGTATGGCCTCCTTCACGTTTCCAACAACATTTCCAAAACAACCAAGCAACTTTCCAATCAATAATCAACCAAATCAAGTTTCAATCAAGATCAAACAAATCAAAGTTCAATCCATCACAATTCATCACAACACATCAATAATTCAACAAGACATTATTTCAATCATCCATTTCAATTTTCTAATCTCAATTATAGGAAAGCCCTAAATCAATTTCATATTTTCATGATTCTTAACCAAACTTTAAATATAAACCTCAAGACATGATTTTCTACATTCCAAGTTGTCTAAATTGAAATTAAATGCCATGATCCTTACCTTGAATCCTTAATTGGATGAAGAAATCTTGAATTTCCTTTTCCTCCTTTTCTCTCTTTTTCCTTGGCTTCTTGAAATTTTGAGCTTTTTCTCCTAATTCTCTTCTCTTTGGCCTAAGCTATATTGAAATTTGAAAGGTTTTGGTTGGTTAAATTCTTAATTTTAGAAGAAAGGCTGAAGTGAAAATGGAGGGGCTGCTGTATGGAAAGCTTACGGTTTGGGGTTTCTTGAAGTTAAGGTTTTGTGTTTTTTTTTATATTAATTTCTTATGTCTTTAATAAAGCATTTTCTCCACCAAATTGAATAACCCTCACACGTCCAGCTGCAGTCCTTGGGCAGCCAATTGGCCTAGCTTCTCAGCCCACTTGGACGTCCAAGACAAGTCCCAAACGTAACTTGCCAATTGCTTGGTCAATGGGTCAAAGTTGTTGAATTTGGTGGAGTCTTCTAGAAGGGTGTTTAGGGTTTTAATTATCTTACAAACTAATTAGAATTTTAAGAAACTAATATCACCATTGGATTCCTCACTATCAAAAACCTTATGGTAGTGTCTTAATTATCTCTTAATCAAGGTCTAATTAGCTTAATTTAACTAGATTAGAAAATTTGAGTTGTCACACTTTGATTGGTTAATACTTCAAATTTAATTTTTCTTAGTTAAACAATTTTAAGAATTATTCTAAGTATGTTATAATTAATAGATAATTCCATAGGTGTCATGTAAATTTTATCTTAATTTTCTACCTTAGAATTTTATTGTAATAATTTCACAGAGTTCTAACTCTCAGAAAATCCTAACAATTCGAAATTAGCATTTTAATTCTTTAACTGTATATATTTTTAATCTATATTCAATTACCTTTTTATTAAGTTACAGATTAGTCCAAAATTCCACACTTGAAAATTTATCCTGGACAGCTGTCTAACATAGCGGTCCAGTCAACAAGTAATTTCATTTCTCAACTGTATATATTTTAAATCTACATTAAATTCTTGATTTATTAGAGTACAGTTTAATCCAAAATGTTATACTAGAAAATCTTATCTTGGACAGCTGTCTGACACAACTATCCAATCAACAAGAAATTTAGGTATAAACAAAAGTATTAAAAGACTTAGAAAATTTTTCTGAATAGAACTGTATTAATTTTATTATGAAAATATGTATAGAAAATATTCTCTAAATACAGTACATAATTTCTTATAATATTTATAGAAAAATATTTATAAACAGTAAAATAAAAATGAGGGTCTTACACAACTTCTCTTTCTCACTTATCTCATCCTTATCTTCAATTTCTCCTAATTTGCTTTTGGAACTATTAATAATGAAAAAGATGAAATAGAGAATAAAAAATCATAGAATCCCATCGATAAGACAAAGGGGGCATCATCGAAGTAGAGACTGGTAAAAGCAAAGAAGTGAACATGCAAGCGTTGATTGTAGCGGCAAAGGGACATATGGTTGTTTTATATTTATAAGGCACTAGAGGTAACTAGTAAATGTGGGGTATAAGATTAGAATTTTTTGCCTAATATACAAAATAGGGGTGTATCAAATACTCGGTAATATGGTTCAACTCCAAAATAGTCTATTTCTCTTTTTCTTGTTAATATATTTTTTTTTGGCTTCAATTTCTCTTCTTATAGGTCCTCGTTTTCTTTATCCAGAATTCGTGATTTTCTTTTATTTGTCACGAATCTGCTCTTCCTGTACTATAAGTACTCTGGTTCGGGCTTGGAGTCTGGAGGCACACCTTGTGTCTTAACTTCAAGCTTCTATTTTATTATATATATGATATATATCTTGTTTTTGCCTAGCAAAAAATAAAATAGAATCAAAAGCATCGTCGGAGAACACTGCATTGCAAGTGACCTGGAAGATGTTGTCATCAAAGAGAGTAAGAAGAAGGGTAATTTTGGGTTTCCATAAAAATGGACCGGATATAAATGTAATTCACTTTAAAAAAATTAACAAAAGTTAACACCGTTAGAGGAGGGGCTGTCAAAGAAATGTCTAAAAAGGGAATGAGGGCATGTGTAATTAGAGTAATACACAGGGGTGTCACTGTAATTTACTCTAGAAAAAAATAAAATATTGACGTTTTGCGACCAATTTTTATATATATAATATAATTTTATAGTATAAAGTGTCAATGTGCTTTTTTAGGAAGAATAAGCTAAATTAAGAGCTTATTCTGAGGTTATTATTGTCTCCCCTCTAATATTAGAATTCTTTTTAAATTTTAGTATAAACAAATTTCACTTGTTTTTCTTTTGCGATGAAAATGAATAAGAGTCAGGACAATTTCTTGACATGTTTTTTTTTTTTTTTGATGGAAATTTCTTGACATGTTAGATTTAGGAGTTTTGTCAATTTTCTCAATGAAATCATAACTTAAAGGTTGCTTTACCATGACAAGCTAAAGTAGATTTATATTGTCATGCCATATTATTTTTTATAAAAATCTATTTATTTCTTTTTATCCTTTTCAAGTTTTAAATTTATTTTGTTAAATAATAGAAAATATTACTCTCCTACACATATTTTTTGTTTAGTTTTTTTTTCATTAACAGTGTTAATTTTGGCTTACGTGACAACTGCTCATATAAAATGATATCTCTCATAGTTAGCCATATGTCACACCAAATTGACCAAATTACAGTAGTAAACCAATGAAAGGATCAACTTGGTCTTAAAGAGACACTTTAACTTAAGAGACAAAAAATAAAACCTTTTAAACTTACCAAAAAGTATTTTTATTTTTATTTTTTATTATTAGGCACTGAGAGAAGGATAATAAGTTTTAATGGTTTCAATATTGAGTATTTGAATTCCTGCATTCATTTATTATATTTATATTTTTTAATAAGTGAAATTTGAGATAACAAGTGTACTCAACGTTAGATGTTGCTTAAGCATGAGAAGCTAAAATAAATTTATTTTGCAATGTTATTTAACTTTTAATAAAATTTTAGTATTATATTAACAAAAATTAATATTTTATAAAATATTTTTTGGTAATATTATTTTTTTTAATCTTTTTATGTTTTGAAATTTATTTTACAAAATAATAGAAATACTACCCCTATCCAACAAACATAATTTGCCCCGTGCATCGCACGGGGTATGTACAAGTAAATATATAAATCAAAGGAAGAAACAATCACCCATTCATTTCTAATATAGGAAAATAGATAAATAGATAAGATCTCCAAAATAAATACTAATAATTAGAATTATTTTTTTTTCGTACCAAAATAATATCATAATATCAATTTCTTTATTTAAAAGTCATGTAGTACTATAAATATGTACTAGAAGGAAGCAACTGAATCCATACAGACAACAAACAATTGTGTAAGTCTAAATCTACCAAGCACCACAACAAGACACAAGGATGGCTTCAGTAAAGATAGCTTTTGCAGTGGTCCTTCTTGCTTTAATAGCTTGCAATGGTATTTTCTTTCAACATCTTCATGTTTGAATTTATGAAAATGCATATATAGTTCTAAGAAAGAATCAATATTATTGAATTTGTATATATTTTTGCAGGGCATGGTTTCAGGAACATACCAGCTATTGGTGAAAGTCATGAAAATGATGAATGCAACTTGCCTGACTGTGAAGGAATTACAGCAGTTGGTAATGATGGCTCATGCATCTGCGTCCAGAGCAAAGGCATCTCAAAACCACAATGTGATACTAACCTTCAGCATCTTCATGTTTGAATTTATGAAAACGCATATATAGTTATATGAAAGAGGCAATATTATTGAATTTGTATATATTTTTGCAGGCATGGTGAAAGTTATAAAAATGATGAATGCAACTTGCCTGACTGTGAAGGAACAGAAACTATTATTGATGGCTCATGCATTTGCGTCCAGAGCAAAGGAATTTAAAAACCACAATGTGATACAAACCATGCTTGCTGGAATGCTTGTTCTCCGTCATCCGATATGGCTTTTTTGTGATTTTAAAACTCGTAATTGTGTGTGCCCTTGTTAGAACGAGTGACACGTTTCAGATTGTAATGAATAAAGATGCATTTGGGATCGAATAATAAATGATTATGTTAAATGATTAATTAACTGTTCTGATTTCATGAGATGCTTGAAATTCATTACCTTTATATATCGGTTAAATGTTAAATATATTTACTTCATACTGAACATGCTACTATTTTTCCTTTGTTCAACTATTATTCAGAGTGTGGTTTTATTCTTTAAACATAATGAGCATATATCAGATTTTTGGGTGCTATTTTTTGCTTTAGCGGTTTTGGTTTGTAATGGGAAGTGTACTATATATTGTGTTGGGTGGGGGCTTTTGATAAATATCCATACTTTGTAATTTGCATCCAAGTACTGCATATAACTTGTGCTGTATTTTGGGATGTTATTAATAAATTTTTTTTATCAAAATAAATGATCATATAGGAAGAAACAATATAAAAAAAAAGATCACATAGGATGCAACCACATATAAAGAGGTGTCAAACATTCAAGAAAAATAAATAAATGACAACAATATTATTTTTTTTAAAATATGAATTGAAGTTGCGCATTAAAAAACTCTTAATTTTTTATTATCTCTTATGGTTTTTTATCAATTGACTCCTTTGAAGTCTCTTTGTCTCAACTTTCTCTGTGTGAATTCACACATGACTCTCTACTCTCTACTTGACTTAGCGATTTTGCACAATATTTTGTCATATATGATTTGTTCTCAATTAACTCATTTTTCATATTTTTATCACCGTCAGTTGTCAAGCGTGCGCTCTATCTTTCACTCTCTCGAATTTGAATCCTTCATAGAAAGTTGTCTCCAACAATTCTTCCAAAAACCATTACATATCTAATGGTTAATATTAAAACAGAAAATTTTAAAAGCAAAAGTAAATTTTAGCCAACTTCTCTTTCTTACTCATCTCATTCTTATCTTCAATTTCTCCTAATTTGCTTTTGGAACTATTAATAATGAAAAAGATGAAATAGAGAAAAAAAATCAGAAGCCCATCGCGAAGGCAAAGGGGGCATCATCGAAGTAGAGACTGGTAAAAGCAAAGAAGTGAACATGAAAGCGTTGATTGCAGTGGCAAAGGGACATATGGTTGTTTTATATTTATAAGGCACTTGAGGTAAATAGTAAATGTGGGGTATAAGATTAGAATTTTTTGCCTAATATACAAAATAGGGGTGTATGAAATACTCGATAATATTATTCAACTCCAAAATAGCCTGTTTCTCTTCTTCTTGTTATTATTTTTTTTTTGCTTCAATTTTACTTCTTATAGGTCCCCATTTTCTTTATGCAGAATTCGTGATTTTCTTTTATTTGTCACGAATATGCTCTTCCTGTACTAAGTACTCTGGTTCGGGCTTGGAGTCTGGAGGCGCACCTTGTGTCTTAACTTCAAGCTTCTGTTTTATTATATATATGATATATATCTTGTTTTTGCCTAGCAAAAAATAAATAAAATCAAAAGCATCATTGTAGAACACTGCCTTGCAGGTGAACTGGAAGATGTTGTCATCAAAGAGAGTAAGAAGAAGGGTAATTTTGGGTTTCCATAAAAATGGACCTGATATAAATGTAATTCACTTTAAAAAAATTAACAAAAGTTAACACCGTTAGATGAGGGGTTATCAAAGAAATGTCTAAAAAAGGAATGAGGGCATGTGTAATTTGAGTAATTCACAGGGGTGTCACTGTAATTTACTCTAGAAAAAAAATAAAATGATGACGTTTTGCGACCAATTTTTATATATATAATATAATTTTATAGTATAAAGTGTCAATGTGCTTTTTTAGGAAGAATAAGCTAAATTAAGAGCTTATTCTGAGGTTATTATTGTCTCCCCTCTTATATTAGAATTCTTTTTAAATTTCAGTATAAACAAATTTCAATTGTTTTTCTTTTGCGATGAAAATGAATAATAGTCAGGACAATTTCTTGACATGTTAGATTTAGAAGTTTTGTCAATTTTCTCAATGAAATCATAACTTACAGGTTGCTTTACCATGACAAGCTAAAGTAGATTTATATTATCGCGCCATATTATATTTTATAAAAATCTATTTATTTCTTTTTATCCTTTTTAAGTTTTAAATTTATTTTGTTAAATAATAGAAAATATTACTCTCCTACACATAATTTTTTTTTTCATTAACAGTGTTAATTTTGGCTTACATGACAACTGCTCATATAAAATGATATCTCTCATAGTTAGCTATAAGTCACACCAAATTGACCAAATTAGAGTAGTAAACCAATGAAAGGATCAACTTGGTCTTAAAGAGACACTTTAACTTAAGAGACCAAAAATAAAACCTTTTAAACTTACCAAAAAGCTTTTTATTTTTTTATTATTAGGCACTGAGATAAGGATAATAAGTTTTAATGGTTTCAATATTGAGTATTTGGATTCGTGCATTCATTTATTATATTTATATTTTTTAATAAGTGAAATTTGAGATAACAAGTGTACTCAACGTTAGATGTTGCTTCAGCATGAGAAGCTAAAATAAATTTCATTTGCAATGTTTTAATATTTTATTAATAGAAATTAATATTTTATAAAATATTTTTTTGTAATATTTTTTTTTTAATCTTTTTAAGTTTTGAAATTAATTTTACAAAATAATAGAAATACTACCCCTACCCAATGAACATAATTTTCCCCGTGCATCGCATTGGGTATGTACTAGTAAGTATATAAATCAAAGGAAGAAACAATCACCCATTCATTTCTAAAATAGGAAAATAGATAAATAGATAAGATCTCCAAAATAAATACTAATAATTAGAATTATTTTTTTCCATACCAAAGTAATATCATAATATCAATTTCTTTATTTAAAAGTCATGTAGTACTATAAATATGTACTAGAAGGAAGCAACTGAATCCATAGAGACGACAAACAATTGTGTAAGTCTAAACCTGCCAAGCACCACAACAAGACACAAGGATGGCTTCAATAAAGATAGCTTTTGCAGTGGTCCTTCTTGCTTTAATAGCTTGCAATGGTATTTTCTTTCAGCATCTTCATGTTTGAATTTATGAAAACGCATATATAGTTCTAAGAAAGAATCAATATTATTGAATTTGTATATATTTTTGCAGGGCATGGTTTCAGGAACATACCAGCTGTTGGTGAAAGTCATGAATATGTTGAATGCAACTTGCCTGACTGTGAAGGAATTACAGCAGTTGGCAATGATGGCTCATGCATCTGCGTCCAGAGCCAAGGAATGTCAAAACCACAATGTGATACTAACCTTCAGAATCTTCATGTTTGAATTTATGAAAACGCATATATAGTTCTAAGAAAGAGTCAGTATTATTGAATTTGTATATATTTTTGCAGGACATGGTGAAAGTCATAAAAATGATGAATGCAACTTGCCTGACTGTGAAGGAACAGAAACTGTTATTGATGGCTCATGCATTTGCGTCCAGAGCAAAGGCATCTAAAAACCACAATGTGATACAAACTGTGATTGCTGGAATGCTTTGTTCTCCGTCATCCGATATGGCTTTTTGTGATTTCAAAACTCGCAATTGTGTGTGCCCTTGTTAGAAAGACTGACACGTTTGAGATTGTAATGAATAAAGATGCATTTGGGATCGAATAATAAATGAATATGTTAAATGATTAATTAACTATTCTGATTTCATGAGATGCTTGAAATTCATTACCTTTATATATCGGTTAAATGTTAAATATATTTACTTCATACTGAACATGCTACTATTTTTCCTTTGTTCAACTATCAATCAGAGCGCAGTTTTATTCTTTAAATATAATGTGCATATATCAGATTTTTGGATGGTATTTTTTGCTTTAGCGGTTTTGGTTTGTAATGGGACGTGGTGTATATATTGTGTTGGGTGGGGGCTTTTGATAAATATCCATACTTTGTAATTTGCATCCAAGTACTGCATATAACTTGTGCTGTATTTTGGGATGCTATTAATAAATTTTGTTTATCAAAATAAATGATCATATAGGAAGAAACAATATAAAAAAAAAATATCACATAGGATGAAACCACAATATTATATTTTTAAAATATTTTTTTTAAAGAGGTGTCAAACATTCAAGAAAAATAAATAAATGACAACAATATTATTATTTTTTTTAATATGAATTAATGTTGCGTATTAAAAACTCTTAATTTTTTATTATCTCTTATGTTTTTTTATCAATTGACTCCTTTGAAGTCTCTCTGTCTCAACTTTCTCTGTGTGAATTCACTGAGCCTTCTTGGCAGCTTCCTTTTGAGATAAATCCTGAGCCTTCCTGATGGTTGTTGTTTCCTTCTTGTCAGCTGGTGGAGGAAAAGATGAAGGTTTGGGCTTGGGTGTAGGCTTGGGTTTGGAAGAGGTTTGGAGTTTAGAGAAGGGTGCATCAAGAATCTCAACATCAAATTCTTAGGTTTGGGAAGGTGAAGGTTGAGGTTCAGATTGGGCTTCAGGTGAGGTGGTGAGTTTGGCTTTGATGATGCGGATTTTGGTGGTTTTGGTGAAAGGCTTTTTGAGGGGAGGTTCAGGGATTGGTTCAGATGGTGCTTCTGAAACCTTTCTTTTTAGAGCTAAGGGAGGATCTGAAGATGGTTGCTGTTTGGGCTTCTTGGGTTGGTCCGAGGAAGGAGGTTGAGTGCGTATGGTGGTTTGTTTGGTCTGTGTAGGTTTGGGTTGGGTTAGAGTCTGGGTTTCAGCAACAGACGCAGGCTCGTCAGACGACTCCTCCCTAGGCTCCTTTTTCACATTAGTTCCCTACTTCTTCACCTATTCAGGGAATTTGTGAGCTATTCCCATTCTCACAAAGGTGGTTCCTGTCACCTGTGAGGGTCCTCCAGAAGCTTTGATCTCCGTCAGATCAACACCAGCATCACTCATTAGTTGAGCAAACAACATACAGTAAGGGATGGGGTTCTTCTACTTCTTCGTGGAGAATTCGTCCTTGAAGGCTTGCTCTAGATGATAGAAGATCAGATCTGGAAGATTGATCAACTCTCCTATAACGATGTTGTAGATGCAGAATTTGTCTCTTTCACTTACGTTGTCCCTTGACCCCATCCTTGGGAGCACTATGTTGAAGAGCATTTTGTGAAGAAGTCTGTAGATGTGGGTCGTGTTGGCAGACCTAAGAAAGTTCTTCATGGCTGCAACTCTCTTCTTGGGGTCTTCGTCTGTTGGTCTTACCCCATTGTAGAGAAGTTTGTCCACCGTCTCCTGAGTGATGGTCTTCTCCCAATCTTTGTCGAAGATCAGTCCCTCTTCAGCACAACCAATAGCCTTAGCTATGGTTGCAGGGCTAATTTATACTATTGTTTGACCAATCGTGCCCCTGATGCATTGGTCATCCTCCATCTTAGCAGTCCCCCAGAATAGGGCATAGGGACCATGGTACCAGACGCTGTGCTTTACAACAAAGTTGGTCCACCTAACTCTGGTGAATATGTCCAGAACATCAAAACCCTCCTTTGCAAGCTCCTTCAGACTTGCCCACTTTCCAGGGATGAAAATATCTTCTGGAAAGGTTGTAGTGGCTTTGTCCATTGTAACACCCTCAATTTTATTCTTTTACCATTTGTAAATATTTTTATATAAATATTATGAGAAATGATGTACTGTATTTTATAAAAACTTTCTGTACCTATTTTCATAATAAAATTAATACAGTGCTATTCAGTAAAATTTTCTAAGTCTTTTAATACTTTTGTTTATACCTAAATTTCTTGTTGACCGGACAGTTCTGTCAGACAACTGTCCAGGATAAGATTTTCCAGTATAACATTTTCGATTAAACTGTACTCTAATAAATCAAGAATTTAATGTAGATTTAAAATATATACTGTTGAGAAATGAATTACTTGTTGACTGGACCGTTGTGTCTGACGACTGTCCAGGATAAATTTTCAAGTGTAAAATTTTGGACTAATCTGTAACTTAATAAAAAGGTAATTGAATATAGATGAAATATATATACAGTTAAAGAATCAAAATGCTAGTTTCGAATTATTAGAATTTTCTGAGAATTAGGACTCTGAGGAATTATTACGGTAAAATTTTAAGGTAGAAAATTAAGATAAAATCTATATGACATCTATAGAATTATCTATTAATTATAACATACTTAGAATAATTATTAAAATTGTTTAACTAAGAAAAAGAAAAATAAAAGTATTAACCAATCAAAATTTGACAAATTGACATTTCTAATGTAATTAAATTAAGCTAATTAGACCTTGATTAAGAGATAGTTAAGACACTATCCCAAGGTTTTTGATAGTGAGGAATTTAATGGTGGTGTTAGTTTTTTCAAATTCTAATTAGTTTGTAAGATAATTAAAAAGCCCTAGAATTTTCTAGAAAATGCTACTTTTTCCTACTTTTTTTGACTAATTAAACAAAGCAAAAAGCAAACCACACAAGGCACCAAGTTGAACGTCCAAGTGGGCTGAATTCTGGCCAAAATTAGCTGCCCAAAGCACTGCAGTGGACGTGTGGTGTTTATTAAATTTGGTGGAGAAAATTTTGTTTATAAAAGCATAAGACAATCAAAGATAAAGAAACCAAAAAAGCTAGTTTTTCCTTTCCCACAAACCGTGAGCTTCTAAGGCAGCTACAGCCCCCATTTCACTTCATCTTAAACTCCATTTTCTATTCATCTTAGTTTCTAAATTCAAGAAAGAAACCCATCTCACCTTTCCCCCTCATCCAATTTCAATCGGCCAAAAAGGAAAGAATTAGAAGAAAACTCTAAAAATTTCAAGAAACCAAGGGAGCAAGGGAGAAAAGGAAATTCAAGATTTCTTCATCCAATTAAGGATTCAAGGTAAGGATCATGGCATTTAATTTCAATTTAGACCACTTGGAATGTAGAAAAACATGTCTTGATGTTTAAATTCAAGAATTGATCAAGAGCCATGAAATTGAATTTGGGGCTTATATAAATTTGATGTTAGAAGTGTGAAATTGGTGTTTGATGTAATGTTTGATTGATATTGATGATGTGTTATGATTGAATTGAACTTTGATTGGTTTGTTTGTGATTGAAATTGCTTGGTTGATTTTGAGATGTTGGAAATTTTGAGAAAAAAATCATTCACGGCCATGAAGGAATTGAAAGGGTGCTAGGTGGAAAATTTTCAAATGACCAAGGGTAAAATAGTCATTTCACATGTAGGGACACATTGGGAATTTTAGAAAAAGTTTACGGGCATTTTCGGCAATAATTAAAAAGTATAAGGGTAATTAGGTAATTTCACATTTAGAGGATACAATTGGAATTTTATAAAAAGAATGAGGTTAATTAGGTAATTTCACATTTAGAGGATACAATTGGAATTTTATAAAAAGATTGAGGTTAATTTTATAAAAAGATTGAGGTTAATTAGGTAATTTCACATTTAGAGGATACAATTGGAATTTTATCAAAAGATTGAGGGTAATTAGGTAATTTCATAGATTTTAGAACAATTAGGGACATATTCGGAATTTCATAAAAAGATCAAGGGCAAAATGAGAAATTTTAGAAAATAGTAAGGGTGATTTGGAAATTTCACACTTTGAGGGCAAAATTGGAATTTTAGAAAATATCAAGGATAGTTTAGAAATTTTACATAGTAATGAACTAGTTGGTATTTTATTAAAGTGTTAATGTTATAATGTTAATTATTGAATTTCTATAATTATTATGTGATTGTTTAATAATAATTAATTACTTATTAGCATCATTATCATATTGCATGATCATGAGTCTTTTGAGAGAAAAATAAAGATTTTAAACGAGTTTGATAAATGAGAATGATTTTGTTGACTAACCGGGACTGCGGTAGTCATGGAAAATGAATATTTTGGGGGAATTGATTTCCAGGACTGTGATGACTGACCGAGACTGCGGTAGTCATGTATTTGAAAAGATAAATTGAGAATTGATGAACTGAGAATTTGATAGTCCTGAGAAATGGATGAGCAGAGTAAGTTAGACAGGACTATATAGTCTGTGATTATATAGTCTGTGGGGTGAAGGGTATTGGCAATTCCACATGTGGCTGTAATCTGGACAGAGATGCTGCCGTGGTGGCCTTCCGGGTATCCTGATCTCCTAATTCTGCTAGCTTATTCGCGTTTAGTAGGGGCTGATAGCTGAATTGCAGTGCGTAATGGTAGGCCAGTTACTTACTAAACACTCAAAGGGGAAGTCTCCATGGAGCAGGGTCAAAATGATTTTGAGTCAAAAGGATTTGAGTCAAAACTGCATCGGCTTTATAAACTTGCACTTTCATAAAGCATAATGCATTTGCATTATTTATGTGAATTATTAGTTATGAAATTAAATGTCATTGATTGTGATTGTTTTTCTATGTATTAGAAATTAAATGCCTGATCCGGTAATGCTGTCCCTAGATTCTAGGGAAGTTTGATTTGCAGGTGTTTAAAGAATAGTTAGATGGACTTTTTGGGGTATTTTAATGCTTGTAATAACTAGAATTATTTTGTAGAATTATTTCAGTAAATTTTTATGATATAAATTATAACGATATATCTTGAATTTTTATAACATGTATTTGGAATTTTTATATATATTGTAGATTAATTAATTAGAAGGGGGGGTTACATCCATGTTGCGAATGAGAGGAGTAGTAGAGGATGAAACTTGCTTCTTTGGTGCCATTGTTCACAGAAGGTTAGGTTTTTAGAAAAGAGAAGATGAGAAAGTTTTGATCTTTGAAGTCTTTGAGAAACTCAGAGAATTTCAGAGAGATTAGAAAGATCAAAGGAACCTTCTTCTTTAGGCACTTCGTCATTTTATACCGAAAGAGATGAGAGAGGAGAAAGAATGTCATAAAAAGAGTGGTTTTAAAATCATTAAAAACTTTTCAAAAACTGTCTCATAATGGCGAAAAAGGCAGCACACGTATTGAGTGAAAATGAAAAGACTTATAACCTTTGTGAATGTGGGCACTCTAACGTCTGTACACTTGAACACACATTAGTTCCAACAGATTAATGAAAAAGATAAGACAAAGGATATCGTCTGATGAATGTAAACATTAATCTGAAAGCATGTGCATATGCAGATGATCCCTAATACAAATAAAACATTCTTCAGACAAAGGTTTTGTAAAGATATCAGCCCATTGGTGATCTGTGTCTACAAACTTAATATCGAAAACACCTTTTTGAACATAATCACAAATGAAATGATATCTGATTTCAATATGCTTTGCCTTAGAATGTTGTATGGGATTTTTTGATAGATTGATTGCACTAGTATTGTCACAATATAGAGGTATATTGTTTTCAAAACTAGAGTAATCTTCTAATTGATATTTTACCCATAGTAGCTATGAGCAGCAACTATGAGTAGTAACTTGCAGCAGACACATATTCAACTTCTGCAGTAGATAAGGCAATTAAGTTCTGCTTCTTACTTGCCCATGAAATGAGACAGGGTCTTATAAAGTGACATCCTCCACTTGTACTTTTTTGTTCAACTCTGTCTCCTGCATAGTCTGCGTCACAGTATCCTACTAACCTGAAATCTTGATTTTTCTTATAGAACAAACTAAGGTTAGTGGTTCCCACTAGATAACGTAAGATCCTTTTAACAACTTTAAGATGAGACTCTCTAGGATTTGCCTGAAATCTAGCGCACAGACAGACGCTATGCATCATATCAGGTCTACTGGCTGTAAGATAAAGAAGTGAGCCAATCATACCTCTGTAGATTGTCTGATCTACTGGTTTACCTGATTCATCTTTGCTCAAGGGACTGGAAGCATGCATAGGTATTTTCATTGGTTTAGCATCTTCCATTTTGAACTTTTTAAGAAGCTCCCTTGTATATTTCTGCTGATGAATGTAGATTCCCTTGCTATCTTGTTTGATTTGAAGTCCTAAGAAGAACTTAAATTCTCCCATCATACTCATTTCAAACTCGCTTTTCATCAGATTAGAAAAATCCTTGCAAAGAGATTCATTAGTAGCTCCAAAGATAATATCATCAACATAAATTTGAACTATAATGAAATCTTTGTCAACTTCTCTTCTGAAAAAAGTAGTATCTACTTTGCCTCTCATAAAATCATTTTCTAAAAGAAAAGAGTTCAGTCTATCATACCAAGCACGAGGTGCTTGTTTTAGACCATACATAGCCTTCTTGAGTTTAAAAACATGATCTGTAAGAATGGGATCTTCAAAACCAGGAGGTTGTTTAACATAAACTTCCTCTTCAATAAAACCATTTAAAAAGGCACTCTTAACATCCATTTGAAAAAGCTTAATGTTTTTATGAGCAGCAAATGCAAGCATGATTCTTATAGCTTCTAATCTAGCTACAGGAGCAACGGTTTTAGTGAAGTTTATACCTTCCTGCTGATTATAGCCTTGAGCTACTAATCTAGCTTTGTTTCTTGCCACTTTTCCTTGCTCATCCAGTTTGTTTCTGAAAACCCATCTTGTTCCAATGATGCTTTTATTCTTCGGCTTGGGAACTAGGGTCCAGACGTCATTTCTGGTAAACTGGTTCAATTCCTCTTCCATGGCTAAGATCCAGTCATCGTCTGTCAGGGCTTCGTCTATCATTTTTGGCTCTATTTCTAAGACGAAAGCATAAGATGCTTGATCTCTGAAGGATGATATGGTCTTTATGCCTTCTTTCTGATCTCCTATGATCTGATCTTATGGATGATAGGTTACGAATTTCCAGTCCCTTGTCTGTGGTTAAGATTCAGACGCTCCTTCAATCTGGGGAAGAATTTCCTGAGGAGGTTGAATTTCATCTGACTTTGGTGCTACAGACGAACCTATCTGCATATCTGCAAAATCATCCTCAAGATCTGATAGTCTCCTATCAGACGTTAGTCCATCATTGAACTTAACATGGATAGATTCTTCTACAACTAAGGTTCTAGTATTGAAAACTCTGTAAGCCTTAGATGTATCAGAATATCCTAAAAAGATGCCTTTATCCACCTTAGAATCAAATTTTCCCAACTAATCTTTGATGTTTAGAACATAACACTCACATCCGAAAGGATGAAAGTAAGCAATGTTGGGTCTTCTTCATCTCCATAGTTCATAAGGAGTCTTTTCAATCATAGGTCTGATCAATACTTTGTTTTGAACATAACAAGCAGTGTTCACAGCCTCTGCCCAAAAGTGTTTAGGTAGAGAGTTCTCACAGAGCATGGTTCTAGCCATCTCTTGCAGAGTTCGGTTTTTCCTTTCAACTACCCCATTTTGCTAAGGTGTTCTCAGTGAAGAGAAGTAGTGGAAAATCCCATTATTTTCGCAGAAAGATTTGAACTCAACATTCTCAAACTCAGTTCCATGATCACTTTTGATGCTAGAGATGCAAAAGCCCTTTTCATTTTGTACCCGTTTACAGAATATTTCAAAGACCTTGAAAGACTCATGTTTATGGCCTAAGAAGTATACCCATGTATATCTTGAATAGTCATCTACAATAACTAAGCCATATTTCTTTCCGCCCAGACTCAACGTTCTAGTAGGACCAAATAAATCCATATGCAAGAGTTGCAACGGTCTGGAGGTGGAAACAACATTTTTAGATTTAAAAGAGGTTTTAATCTATTTCTCCTTTTGACGTGCTTCACAGAGAAGATGGATTTTCCAAGAAATCTCGGGCAATCCTCTTACTAAACCCTTTTTCAAAATATTCAAAATGTGTTTCAGATTCACGTGCCCAAGCTTTTTATGCCAAATCCATCTTTCATCTTTTCTAGATAGCAGACATGTTACCTTCTGCTTGCTAAGGTTTATAAGATCAATTTCATACAGATTGTTGTGTCGTCTAGCAGAGAAGACCAACTTGCCATCATCTATTTTGACTATACATCTGTCCTTGTTGAAGGAGACTATATAACCATTGTCACACAATTGACTTATGCTTAGTAGGTTATACCTCAGACTTCAACATATAGGACGTTGTCTATGGAGGTTAAGGAGGATATACCAACTTTACCTACGCCTGAGATGTGTCCTTTTCCTATGCCTCCAAAGGCAACTGCTCCACCTTCAACTGGCTTTAGGTCTAGGAACATAAACCTTTCTCCCGTCATGTGTCGTGAGCAGCCACTGTCCAGGTACCAGTTCAAACCCTTGCCTTTTCCTACCAAGGATATCTGAAATAGGAATAATCTGAGACTTTGGTACCCAAATCTTTTTGGGTCCAGCAACATTAGTGCCCTTAGACATTTGCTTCTTCATGTGTATACATCTGAACTTGGAGTTTCCAGACTTTCCACAGAAGTCACATTTGTCTGGATCAGATTGAGTAGAAGAATATGCATCCTTTTCTAAGCCTAAACCAGATTTATCATGAGGATGTTGATGATATTTTAAAAGCATGGTGAGAGTGTTATAACTCTCTAGAAACTTCCCAAAATCCTTGGTTAAACAGACTACTTCTTCCCTTAGTTTTTCAACTATGGATGAATCGTCTTTTTGACTAGGAATACTGGTTTGACCTAGGCTCTCTTCCAGAGTCTTGACTTTTTCTTCCAGTTCTGCATTTGATTTCTTCAACAATTCTAGTTCACAAACAGATTGTTTGAGTTTTTGTTTAAATTTTCTACATTGCTGAGAGATCATATGAAGTTCTGAAGTAAAACGTCATAAGGCATCTCTTCTTCATCGTCTGATGAAGAACCAAATGAGCTTTCAGATTCAGAACAAGTTTTTACCTCAACTTTTTCTTCTGTCTCTGCCATCAGACAGATATTTGCTTGTTCATCGTCTGAGTTGCTGCTTTGCTCACTGTCTGAGTCGTCCCAAGTAGCCATCAGACTCTTCTTCTTTTTCTTGCCACTGTAGGACTTCTTTTTCTTTAAACTCAGACATTTAGACTTCATATGTCCTAGCTTTCTTTTTGGACGACTGTTTGAACTTGTTTTTCTTTTTTATCATCTGCTTGAATTTCGTAGCCATGAGGGCAACTTCATCGTCTATAGATTCGGCAGAGCTTTTGTCTGATTCTTCTGTTTGAACTTTCAGAGCCTTGGGGGCTCTTATCTTTTCTTCCTTGATGGTGCTAGTTTCACCAACTTTGAGAACAGCGGATTTGATAGTGTTGTTTGTAGGCAGTTGGTCTCGGTTCTGCAAGCGCACTTCATGCACTCGTAGAACTCCCAGCAACTCACCCCAAGACAAGGTTCTCATGTTTCTTGCTTCTTGGATAGCTATGGTCTTGGGTTCCCACACTTTGGGCATACTGTCAAGAATCTTCAGATTAATCTGAGCGTTAGTGTACGTGTGCCCAAGAGATTCCAGGTCTGAGAGAAGAACCTGAAGTCTCCCAAACATGTCATCGACACTTTCTCCTTCTTTCATGGAGAAACTCTCATAGTGTCTGGTCAGAGTGGCAGCTTTTATCAGTTGAACATCTTTTGTTCCTTCATAGTTGGTGTAGAGAGAATCCCAAATCTCCTTGGCCGATTTTAGTCTACGCACCTTCTTGTACTCATTTCTAGTTAAAGCACAGGTCAGAGTATATCTGGCCTTGTTGTTGAGTTGAAGGATGTTGTAATCATCTTGAGTCCATTGTCCCTCGGGCCTTGTGATGGGAATATCTCCATTTATGATGATGTTCCATAGTTGATACTGGTTAGACTTGATGTACATCTCCATGTGGTCTTTCCAGTAGGGATAGTCATCTCCAAGAAAGGTTGGAGGCCTTGTTAGAAAGGCTCCCTCGGGAATGAACTGATTGTCGTGACTGGCCATCTGGATCTCCTCTAGACATGGTCAGGTGCTCAACCCTTAGAGGTTGAGCTCTGATACCAAACTGTAAAGGCAAAAATCACAAGAAGGGGGCTTGAATTGTGATTTATAAAAATTTTCGCAAACTTTTTATAAACAGCTTGTAACGTCTGTTGAACAAAAGAGATCATTTTTTAGGAAAACCTTTTTACAGATGATACTGCATAGATGAAAGCCCTTTTTATGAAAACAAAGTTAAATCACAAGACAAAGTCAGTTCAAGCAGTTATAAACAGAGAAAGAGCAAGAAAAACAACACAGAATTTTATATTGGTTCGTCTCACCCCGAGACTACGTCCAAGTATTCTTTACTACCAAGCCACTTCTGGCTCTAAAACAAATCACAAGATTTGTTTTTGTAAGAGGCGCACATAATTTTTAGCTAACGTCTTACAGACGGATATACAAGGTTAAGAACTAAGTCTTTTTCTCTCAGGATATACAAGGTGATTTGAGAGCTTTTACAAAGAGAATATATTTACAAGAGAAAGAATGAAGGCTTGAAAGAATTCTTGAATTTTGAAATCAATTCATGTATATTTCTTATGCAGCACTTCAAATCTTCTTCTATATATAGACTTGCTGAGGAAGTAACCATTGTCTTTAAACGGTCTTCTTTCTTGCATCTGACCGTCATCTGAAGGAAGATGGTTGAGGGGCATTTAATGCGAGCATTAAATACTTATCACCAACTAGTCATTATGAGCTGATAAAGCACTATGCTTATCTTTCTTGAGATATACTCCATATCCTTCTGTTGCAGTGGTCACATCGCGTGCTCAGACAAGTACTTATTGCTAGCTGTAGCGCATCTTTTGAGGCGAGGGAAACTTCAGAAACTTTGACTCTTCTTTCTATTCCCTTTTATGCACTTCGACAGATCCTAGGAGGATGTTCTATGAACATTCCCTGCAAAGCCGATTACAAAATGATAGTGCATTTACTATGCCTTTAAATGCTTATTCAGACTTAAGCGTTTGTCTGTGTATCATCTGTATCTTACAGACGCAGATACAACATTTTCGTCTGTTGGCATTTATAAGACGCAGCCTTTTTACTTAATATTTGTTTTGCATAAAATAAAAATAATTGAGGGTCCTGATTCATCTTATGACTCATAGAGAGGATGTTACAATGTAAGCAAATACACAAAGAACTTAGCAAAGCTAAGGAAATTTCTCTTTTCGCACAAGTGTAGGTCGTCCAATTGATTTGGTAGAGTTTCAACCCTTAGAAAACTTGATTGCTTTGTTATTGATTTTGTGAGCTTGTTTCTCTAATTATAGGAAGCTTGGAGAAAATTATCCGTTGTGGGATCTGTGCCTTTGCCAATAATTGTTCTCTCACAATCATATAACCGTTACTACGTGTCAGCTTGGGGTGGAGAGATGGAGGAGACAACAGTACATGCATCGCCTCCACTACTTGTACGGTTTCTACAGAGAGAAGCTTTTCTGTCCCTTGTGGTACACTTTTCGAATTTTCAAATGAAACGTCTCATTAGAAAAGAGAGGGAATAATAGAACATTTCAAAGAATCATCATCGAAAAGCATAAGTGTACTTTTACACAATTATGGACGCATTATATAACTGTTTGATAGAAAAGATGATGTAAGTTATATAGGCGTTGGATGCTTCTCATTTAGACGCAGTGTTTACACTCGTATTGGATGCTTGTTTTATAACAGTGCATTGGACGCTTGTTTTATAGCAGCGCGTTGGACGCTGGTTCTAATACTTATGAAAACAAGTTTCCAATTACTGATTGGACACATTTTACATATATATATATATAGAGTTTGAGCATAAGAAATACAATACCATTGAGGCATTGGATGGTGTGGTACCTATAATACTTAAACATAAATCATTAGATACTTCAAAATTTTAATCTTATTTGTTATCATCAAAACCGAAGTTTGAGGGGTTGGACATCGTCCAAAGTCTTAGATTCTAACATTCTAAATACAGAATCTCATATTGCTTTCTCAATATGGATGGTTCAGACATTTTCCTACCAGTTCCTTTCTCATTAAGGGATTGATCTTGTTTAAGGGGAGCTCCTAGTTCTTTGTCTTTCCTTCTAGGCAAAGATATTGGTGAGAGACCAAAGGGTCAATCAGATGTACGTTTATGAAGTGAGGAGGAGATAAAAAGTTGCTTAATGTGTGATCTTCCTAAAGAGACCTCTACATCTGGAATCAAAACTTTCACATTCTAAAAAATATCCATATCCATTTCAGTCTGAGAACCTTCTTCATATTTTTGTGCAAGTCTTCCTAATGCATCCTCATCTCCCATTTTCTAAATACTCTTGCCCATTGCTTGAGAAGTGATCTTTTCCTCTTTATCTTGTTAGAATCTAAGACTTTGGACGATGTCCAACCCCTCAAACTTCGGTTTTGATGATAACAAATGAGATTAAATTGTGAAGTATCTAATGGTTTATGTTTGAGTATTATAGGTACCACACCGTCCAATGCCTCAATGGTATTGCATTTCTTAAACTCAAACTTTATATTTCAATGTGTACAATGCGTCCAAGGAGTAATTGGAAACTTATTTTCATAAGTACTAAAACCAGCGTCCAACATGCTATTATAATACAAGCGTCCAATGCATTGCAAAAATCAGTGTGTAACCACTGCGTCCAAATGGGAAGCATCCAATGCCTATATAACTTACATCATCTTTTCTATCAAACAATTATATAATGCATCCAAGATTGTGTGGAAGTACACTTATGCTTTTCGATGATGATTCTCTGAAATGATCTGTTATTCCTTCTATTTTCTAATGTGACATTTCATTTGAAAATTCAAAAACTCTGTACCACAGGGGACAGAAAAGCTTTTCTCTGTAGAAACCGTACAAGTAGTGGAGGCGCTACATGTACTGTTGTCTCCTCCATCTCTCCACCCAAACTGACACGTAGCAATGGTCATATATTTGTGAGAGAACGGTTATTGGCAAAGGCACAAATCCCACAACGGATGTCTTCACCAAGTTGCCTATAAATAAAGGAACAAGCTCAGGAAATCAATAGAGAAGCATTCAAGTTTTCTAAGAGCTGAAACTCTACCAAATCAATTGGACGACCTACAATTGTGCGAAAAGAGAAATCTCCTTAGCTTTGCTAAGTTCTTTGTGTATTTGCTTACATTGTAACATCCTCTCTATGAGAGTTATTTGCTGAATTTGTAATCGAACAGTTTCTGTTTGGAAAGCCAGGAGTGGCTTAGTGACAAAGAATACTTGGGTGTTCTTTAATCTCAGGGGGGAGATTAAAGGTTTGCCAGAAGTGGCTTAGAGAATACTTGTAGCTAGAAGTGGCAGGGTATATAATACTTGTTTGTAATCAGAACTTGATTAGTGGAACCTTTCAAAGGTCTTTGAAGGAGAACTGGACGTAGCTCAGGTTGAGTGAACCAGTATAAACCAAGTGTTTTTACTCTATCGCTTTTAAACTTATAAGTTATTCTCTTGAGTTGCTTCTTCGCATTATATGCACAAGTTTCTATTCTTTATATTTGCGAAAATCCTTTTGCTTCACGTTTGGACGGTATATGAAAACGCAGTTCTATTGAACTGTCTTTTAAAGGTTGGACGATACTTGCTATCTTTAGTTTTTTGCAAGTTCCTTGAAAAACTTGAGTTAGTATATATATCCATCTTTGCAAAAAGTTTTAAAGGTTTTAACTAACACACTATTCAACCCCCCCTTCTTGTGTGGTTTTCTGCATTTCAACTGCAAAGTGCTGCTCTAAAATCTTATGGATCAAGCATCAACTTGAGGACTACAACATATATGAGAGTAACATTCCCATCTTCTGTGATAGCAAAGCTACAATTGATCTTTCTAAAAACCCTATATATTCAAGGGCAAAACATATAGAAATTAAACATCACTTTATAAGAAATCATGTTTAGAAAGGTACTGTGGAATTACATTTTGTAACCACAGATAATCAGCTAGCTGATATATTTACAAAACCCTTACTAAAGACAAGCTAGTCCTTTTAAGGAATAGACTTGGCATGGATCTCCATGTAGCGTCCAATGTGACTATAGCGTCCAATGTAGCGTCCAATGTGACTAAGGAATGATTAATATCTACATGTAGCGTCCAATGTGACTATAGCGTCCAAAGGTCACTTAGTCATGCACGTGCACTACATATGTTTCATTTAAGTCCAATAACTGGACAATGTTTTTCTGTTATGAATTTTTCATTTAACATGTTTTTACATAATGGCTAAAACGGTTTCGTTTTGAGTAAGTGTGAGTAAATGCTCTATGCTAAGTCACTAAACTGTTGGTAATCGTACACAGTTACCCATATCCTCAGTACGCCTCATCATGACGTGTTTAGTGGCATAACCTCAATTTCAAATATTCATAAAAGCCCAAAACCGTTTTGTATTCTCCAAATAGAGCCCATACTTAAGTTGTCAAATCCACTCAGAAGAATACTTTACCATTTTCCCTACTCTGAGATTATCTTCTACCTTAAGCATTCTTTCTCTCTCTCTCTCAGAAAACATAAACACTTTCTGCAAAACCTAAAAATCCAACCTTTATCATCATGTCGAACTCTACTAACTTAAGTGCTTCCGAACTTGATGTTCATACCTACCCTGAAACCACTATAGTAACTCAAGGTGCTACTACTGTACATGTTGAGCACTTCTTCGACATTGAACAACTTGAAAAGTTAGGTCTCAACATTGAAGAAAGTCTCCTAAAATGTGGGATCAGAGGATACTTCGACGACAACCAGAACATATTTCCAGAGCTGATCAGGATGTTCTGGAGGAATGCAAGGTTCCACAATTCAAGGGAACTTGTGGCCACTGTACTTGGACGAGAAGTGACACTGTCCACTGAATCTATAGCCAAAGTCATTGGTTGTGTCAGGGAGCAAAATCATTACAGTCCAAAGTGGGCTAAGAAATATGAAAACCATGTTGGGAAGGTGCTTTGCAAGAACAAGACTACAGACTCTTCCAAGATTGAATACAAGAATCTGTGTGAGGAAGCAAAGATATGGCAGTAAGTGTGCAACAAGAGCATTCTGCACAAAGCTGGGTCTAAGGATTCAGTCACGGACTTACACAAGTTTGTGATATTTCATCTGATGAAAGGTATCCCATTCAACCTACCTCACACTATCTACATCAATATTCTGCATATGATGAAAGATGATTGGCGGAAATGATGACATCTTCTACGCCGCACTGCTAAACAAAATCCTTTGGGATCAGAAGGTGTACCAACGATTTTTTGATGAGTTGGAGGAAGCTGATCATAAGCGTATTGTAAGAAAAGGAGGAATGGTTGCAGTATAACAAAAGTTTGGTGAATCAAATATTAAGCCAATGAAGATCAAGCTTACTGCTAAGGTCCTAAGGGAATTGGACGAGGAAAGCATAAATATGAAGCATCATGAGCAAAGCAGGCTTATCCAAAATGACGAAGAAGAAGATATTGATCTTCTTGGTCTTGGGAAGAAGATCAAAGGACTGATGCAAGAACAAGAAAGCGGGAAAGTGACAAGATATGTCACAACAGCAAGAAGAAGATGCAGAGAAAGAAAGAAGAACCAAGAAAAGACATGCTACTCCTGCACCTTCCAATCTATCTGTTGAGAAGCGTCCAAGGACTACTCCGTCCAAGCTTGCACAGGATGAGCAGCGTCCAAAGGCTACTTCAATGAAGCCTGAACCCAACAAGCCCAGAGTTGGTAAGCTGAAAATGCTAGATGACTGATGATGAGGATCACTTGCCCATTGGCCAAATCAAAAGAAAAGCTGAAGAGATGGAGTCTACACAACAGAAGAAACGGAAGGTATCTACAACGTCCAAAGTAGGTACTTCTGTTCTTCCTGCCAAAATACCAAAGAGAGTAAAGACTCAGGTAGCCAAGCCAATGGTGGATGCAGCCGACTCCACCCTACTACTACCACGTAGAGCCAGTGGATGTAGTTATGATTTCTTCATCTCTTTCATCATTGGATCGTACTCCGACTGCTTCTTACTCTTGGCTTTGGATGTACACTAGGAGCTCGACAACTTTGACACCAAGGAAGTTCCTACTGAGGGGAACTCTTCGGCAGTGCCAGACTACGTACCCCAGCCGGAGTACGAGGAGGAGGACTTCGAGGCCATTCCAACAGAGATGGAGGTGGACATGGCAGAGCCAGTGGCAGCAGCAACAGCTGCAGAGGAGGTGGCAGAGGCTCCTGCCAGAGGAGCTGGTTGGTTGCCAGCAGAGGATGTGCAGGATCCAGAGGAAGACCTAGAGGAGGATTCCTCTGGGGGTTCTTTTGAGGTCTCTTCTTGCGAGTCCCACACTTAGTTCTTTGTTGACCAACAGCTGCTTCAAGCGTGGGTGGAGTCTCTAGGGGTAGATGGTTGATGACTTTGAATGCTAGGATCTTCTTTTATATTATTATGTATTTTTTTGGAGTAGATCTAGGCATTCAGATGTTTTGTTGTACATATTCAGTCATTTCTACGTACCATATCATGTATTTGCTACACTTAGACACGTGGGTACTCCATGTTGCTGGTCAGACACAATTATATATATATATATATGTATATATATATATACACGTATCTCTATCTTTTCAGTCTTTATTATTGCCTTTATTTATTCATTTTCACATATTCAAAAATTCAAAGCAATCTTTTATATTTGAAAAACACACTACGATCTTTTTTGTAAAATTAAACGATGCGTTATAACGTCTAAAATAAATGATGATTTTTGAAATAAAAATAAATTAAAATTGAAATGAAAAGTTCAAAAAGTTTTTAAAAATTCACCAAAATCCCAACCATAATGTTTTACTTCACCTGATTTTCACAATCAAATTAATTAATGAGCTTGGAAAATAATAAATTAAAAATAAATATCGCATATTTCCATTATAGAAATTAGGGCATTACAATTGCCAGAGTGAAGGAAATGCTGGGTTTTGCTGCTGGTTGTACACCTTTTTTTTATTTAGGTGTTCCTTATTTTAAAGGCAAGCCAAGAGTCTGGTTTTTTGCAGCCAGTGGCAGACAAAATCAAGGCCAAATTGGCTTCATGGAAAGGTGCCCTTCTAACCATCATGGGACGAGTGCTGTTAGTCAATTCGGTCATTACTGGTTGTTAACCGTGAAAATCGTCAAACTATTTTTGAAAAGATTTTGATCTAAAACTAGACTTTTCACGTTTAGATTCTATTAACAAATAAATTTTTGTCGTGAGACAGAGAATCCATAACTCGATTGTAAGTCCTTTTTCGTCGAACAAGCAATTATAGTATTTCAACTTGAGAGAAATTTGTCAGATACTAGGTGAAAACAATACAATCAAGATTTTGATAATAATGGTAGTATTCATAGTGATAGCATATAATATTTTTGTGTTTTTCGTTGTAAATTATAAGAAATGGAGATTGGATAAAGTGAAGTTTTGAGAAGAAATGGAGATTGGAAAGAGATAGAGTTTGGAGAAGAAAGGTAGAAGGAGAGAATTGCAGAAAATTAAATCAAACGAAAAGAAATTTCATTAAAAGTGAGACAAATACATACACTGTGACCTTGGAATCGATAGCCATTTGTGTGTGGGGCGTGTGGTGTTGACAAGATTTGAGTGGTAGTGATTCAATCCGAAGAAAAATAGCTATCAGAACCCTTATTTATAGATTTCTAACACTAACGGTCGAATTCTAGATTTTCGACACGTGTAAAGACAGTTAAATAACTTCCTATTTCTAACAGCGACACTTGTCTCGTTTTCGTTTTCGTCGTAACTGCTACAACTGCTCCTTTTGAATTTGAATTTCTTCAGCCTATCTTCAAACATGTCAGCAGATCAACATAAGTAACCAACTTCTGTCAAAAATATTTTTTCGTATTGATGTTTAGTAGGATCTTCAACATTACCTTTTCGACAAATGTTTAATCGAAAACAAGTTTTTGACAAAAATGCATATGATGAGCAACTTACCATTCTTAGATAGAATGTTTCTTTAAAGACCATTCTTTTCTATCGAGATTACTTATGTCGAAAACAACATTTCCCACACTTAGGAAATTTTACCTAATGGAGATAACACTAGTATGCTTATTTATAGTTTTCATATTTATTCTTGGCCGAAATCTCTACTTAAGACTATTGAAGGCTGGATGCGCAATTTTATTTGGTCTGGTGATATAAACACCAGAAAATTGGTAATTGTTGCTTGGCATGATGTTTGTAAGCCTCTTTCAGAAGGGGGTTTGGGATTGAAATCAATTGTTGCTATTAATGAGGCGGCATCGTTAAAATTGGCATGGGATTTTGCTCATTCTGATTGTTAATGGGCTGTTTTTATGCGTGCTCGTTTTCTAAAAAACTGGGTTCCTCTATCTAGTTACAAGTCCTCTTCAATTTGACCCTCTTTGAAGCGTCATTAGCTTATTATTTTGGAACACACGGGCTGGATAATTGGTAGGGGTGATGCTATAAATTTTTGGACTGACACTTGGTGTTTAGATTCATTTATTGTAGATGTTTTGGAGATACCAAAGCATGATCAACAACATCTTCGATCAAAGGTGAACTATTTTGTTTTGAATAATAATTGGAATGTTCTTGGAGTTATTTTACAGCGACTTTCGCAGCTTCAGGAGGCTTTATCTCATATTCCAGCTCCATTAGCTGATTGTGATGATGACCAGGCTATTCGGCGGCCTTGTAGTGATGGTATTTTGACTTTAAAGCTGCTTTTTTACTTGTGAGCCCCCCCTTGACAACAGCTTCCTTGGACCAAACATATCTGGTCAAGTTTGATACCCCCTTCTCGTGCTTTTATTGTCTGGTGCGTAATTCATAATAAGATGCCAACAGACAAACATCTTCGTGACCGTGGCTGCGTGGTAGTTTCAGTTTGCTATTTTTGTGGTTCAACAGCTGAAACTTCTGATCATATCTTTTTGCGATGTGGTTTTGCTATGGAGATTTGGGCATGGCTTCAGTCAGTATTATAGTGCTCGTTGGACCTATCCTCCTATCAAGTTGTCTTTAATATTTTGGAGAAGAATTGGGACAACCAAGTGAAGGACCTCATTGCTTCTGCCTTGGTGCATGTTTTTTGGGTCATTTGGTATTGCCGTAATAACTTATGCTTTTGCAATATTAATATCTCCTTCCAGAATGTTGTTAGTCTTGTTTGTCGGGATCTATGTCTAAGGGGCATATAGCACATTCTATCAAGGAGTTTTATTTATTGAAGCTTTTTTTCGTTTCTGCTCATCCTCCTAAATCCCCTGTGATTAAGCAAGTTGACTGGTATCCTCCAGCTTGTGGTTTCATAAAATGTATACCTCAAGATTCAAGCACGAAAGAAGCAAATGATGCAAGATTTGAGCACTTTGAGTCCAAGAACTCCAAGAACCAAGTAGGAAGCTCAAGAAATTTTCTCCTCCCTCTCTCTTTAAGGGGGTGTATTCAATTAAGGTTTGGAAAGATTTTAAAGAATTTTTTCTGATAAAAAAGTCTTGTGGTATTCAATCAAGATTTTTAAAGAAGATAAAAAAAGTCTTATGGTATTCAATCAAGACTTTCAAGATTTTTTTTTCATGACAACAAAAGTGGTATTCAATCAAGATTTTTCACAACTTAAAAAAAGTCATCTGGTATTCAAAATCCTATAGATTTCGATGGATTGTTTTGTAAATTGGATTTTGATGGATTTTGTGTGACTTTTTAGTTATATATATAACTACCACACACATTAAACAATCATGTCCAAACCCTTGGGATTTTTCTACTCTTCCATTCTAGACTTTTCTTTTTTCCATCATCACACATACTTTTCTCTCTTCCTTGATGGCGGTAACACTGGTAGAGTAATTGGTCATCTCTTTCTTCTAATCCTACACGTTATTCGTATGATCCTAACAGTGATGCGTTCATACTGCCAAATCACTATGAACCACCCTACCAGCCTACATCACCTTATCTAGTCCACCATCCCATTCCCCTTTAGGTCGAAGGTTCCGCTAGAAAATTAAGTCGTCATAAGAGGAGTAGATCTAAGCATGGAGGGAGTTCTAGCTCATTAGGACCAACAATCAAGCCAAAGTATTAGAAGACCTTTCTATTGGCATTGAGAAAAGAAAAAGAGATAGAGAAAGATTGAAAAAAATTGTATTGGTTTCATTTTTTTATCCAAATCTTATCATTTATTTGTTATCTTTTAAATCGACTATGTTCATTTTGAATATCTTTTAAAAATTCATGGAATCCTTTATAAATCCATCAAAATCCAAACTACAAAATCCTAATCATAAAAGTCTTTTAAAATTATCTTAAAAGTCATCGCATTCCTACAAAATCTTTTAAAATCTATAGGATTTTTTTATGCAAAAAAAGTCTGTTAAAATCCTAATTGAATACACCCCCCCTAAGTTTCATGACACACACAGCAGAGAAATGAGCCCTCTTTCTCTTAATTATGTGCCTTTGTTTGAATTAATTTCTAGAAGTTTTCAAATTGGCACACGTAGGCCTAGTGGATAAAGGATTCCATGACACTTGATTGAGAATTTGACAACAAAAAATTGAAGGCTGATGAGCTCTAAGCTGGCCAGCCAAGTCATGCCCATTTGTGGGTAGTTTGGCTTTTGAAAATTTAACCATAATTGGTTAAATTAAGACATAAATGGAAATTTTTAGGGTGTTACAAAGGCCAAGGTGAAGTTACTATACCCAAGGTTGAGTTAAAGATGCTCTACCCGATACTAATGTTGAGTTCAAGATACTTTAACCAAGACTAAGTGGAAGGTGCTCTTATCGAGCTTGAGGTAAAGATGCTTTGGTTAAGCTCGAGGTGAAACTACTTTGGTTGAGGCCAAGTTAAATATATTCTAGATGAAACCGAGCTAAAGATACTCTGACTGAGATCAAGTTGAAGACGCTCTAGTAGAGACTAAGATGAAGATGCTTTAGTAAGGTCAAGTTGAAGGTGCTCTAATTGAGACTAAGTTGAAGATGTTATAGCTAACATTGAGCTAAAGATGTTGTGGTAGAGACTAAGGTGAAATTACTTTGGTCAAGGTTGAGTTGAAAATACTCTAGACGATGCCATGTTGAAGATACTCTATCTAACTAAGATCGAGTTGATGATACTTGGGGCTAAGGCCATGCTGAAGATGCTTCGGTCGAGGCCAAGTTGAAAATATTTTTGTAGATAGTTAAGAAAAAGCATTTTTGAAATAGTCATAATTCTTTTATAAATAATTTTATGGATGGATCTTTTTTTTTTATTGGTCACAATGACATTAGTGCAAAGCATCCACTAGCTCTCTGTGAGAAAACCTAGCTGACCACCTTTAGTGGGGTCTCCCTTCCCAACCATGTTTTTTTTCCATCCACAAGGTTTGAACTCGAGACATTACCTAAGGGGACCAAGTCTAATTCCACTCAGACCAACGACTTGTTTTTATGGATGGATCTAATATTCATTCATGAAAAAACATTAATTAATGCATCAGATGAATTTTACTAAATGGATCATGGATTGATTGGATTATTTTCAATGATAATTTAACGGATATATGGATTAATGAATTGTTTTAAATCCATCCATTATAATGTGAATCAAAATTTATTTGATCTATCCATTTGCTTCCCTAAGTTCCTTTAAATAGAAAGAAGTACATTTTTAGAAATTAAGAAGAAAGAGCTTTTGATGCATAAATGAAATTTAATGGTTATTAGAGGAAGGTTGAAGGACACAAAATGGAGAAATTTGTGAAAAATAGGTTAAAGGAATATAAACATGGTTTATTAGAAAAATAAAATAGATAACTTAAATGTTCCAAATATTTTTCACCCATTAATTTGAAAATTTAAAATAAAATTATAGTTTGAGTTTATATGTAATGTAGTATGTTAGTATAATTTTTATTTAGCCAATACAGGTTGGCACAAGTGGTTAAGGATCTGATATCAACTCCCACCTTTGCCATTAATATGGGTTGAAATCCCTCTGACGCTATTTTTCCTACTTGATGGGCTATCCTCCTCAAGGTGATCACTAGTGCCTAAAGGCTAGTGGAGTAGCTGCAACTGGGCATGTGTAGTAATCCTCTAGGTAGGCATGTACAAGTAGTCTCAATATGCCATTGACACCCTGCCCGATAATACTGGAGGTGCCACCCTATTCTACCACTTTTTTCAAGCAAAAAGTATAATTTTTTTTAAAATTGTCTACCAATTAAAAATTATGTTAGGTATGACTTTTACTTAAGAACAAAGAACACACATACCTTAATGTGTCAATTCACTTCAATATTCAAAAATCCAATGGGAGCAATCAAGAATTTTTTTTACAAAGTTTTCCTATTGTAAGCTAGTGTTTTCACATGTTACAATTAAAGAAAAATGAACCCCCTTTTATAGAAAATTGTTGGAGTCCAAGTGTGAAGGTGAAGTCCCACATTGGGTAGAAATGGGCAAGTTGAGTAACATATAAGTGAGGAAGACCCACAAACCTGATGCCTTATAAGGTTTTGGGTTGAAGGTGGTGTTAGGTTCACTTATGTGGTTTGCTCGTGGCCCATTGGTGTTGATCTCCCTGATGTTCATCCCCCTCAGTTTCCTAACAATTGGTATTAGAGCCGATGGTTCAACCAGGTGACCGGCTCAGACGAGTAAGATGGATTGGCGATGAATCCAAGCATGGGCATGGGGATCCCTTGTACCGAAAGTCTTCTTGGCGGTGGGTCCATACGTGAAGGCCAAGCAATGTGTCCCAAGGCCATGAAACGATGGAGGCAGCGGTGCAAGGTACTAGAGCATTAAGCTCTAATGGCGCCATCATTGGATATTCATGGTGAAAAATAGCTTCCACTTGAGGGGGAGATTGTTGGAGTCCAGGTGTGAAGGTGAAGTCTCACATTGGGTAGAAATGGGCAAGTTGAGTAACATATAAGTGAGGAAGACCCACAAACCTGATGCCTTAAGGTTTTGGGTTGAAGGTGGTGTCAGGTTCACTTGTGTGGTTTGCTCGTGGCCCATTGGTGTTGATCTCCCCGATGTTCATCCCCCTCGATTTCCCAATAAAATTCAAATGGGCTTGAACTGGACTTTTGACCATAGTAATTGATTACTTCCAGGGGTAATAATTACCACCTTTTTTCAATGTAATTAATTAATCTGCTCTGGAATTGATTGTGAGTATCAGGAACATAATTGCTAGCTCTTTGAAGTAGTTAATTACCTCATCATATAATTGATTGCTTCAACTCGAAAAATACCTTGAAGTTAATTTATTAAATTGATATGTTACTCAGAAATTAGATAGTACAAATTACTTAGAGATTACCTAACCCATATGATAAACATAAAAAAGATTATGAGTTTCAAAACTGATTTTCACAAATTTTAGGGAAAACTCATGACAAAGTCATCATGAATAATTAACAATAAGATTTAACTACCCAAACTTGAAATCCGGGGAACTCAATGTTCAATAATAAAGAAACAATGAATTACATCGGAAATAGAAATACACAAAGTGAAATCATCAAAATATAAAATAATCAAAACAACTATGCGGAAGTTTTGAGTGATAACATCATCCACCATCATCTACATTGACCTCTTTTCATGAAAATACTGCCATTGACTGAAGAATTTCAAAACCATAAGTAATACAATCCTAAGGTGTTGTCAAATGAATAATAGGCTGGTGAAAGTTTCGAGTAAATATAGAGAAGGTGTGGGAAGTTGTAGGGAATAACCAGGTCAAGTTTTCATAATTAATTGGCATTGATGAAATGGGAATAATCAAGGTTTATAACTTAATGCCAAAACTTCTATATCTTTAATCGCTAGTGAATTGTTTCACAGGCCAGTCAAAGTCTGGTCCCCTACCAATACATCAAACTGAGTAGAAATATTAACTGCACATATCTTGGAATGAACTTTGAATTGATTCCAAATGGAAATTTTTAATTGATTTCAAATGGACATGAAGGAAGAGACTTGACTGACAAGTTTAAATTTAATTTAGAATTTGATTAAATAGACATGATGCTAGTAACCATGGCATACCCACAGAAACACAATGAAGAGCCAAAAGATGCTCATGCTAATGATGTACACTATTCTCTTCTGCTTCATCCCCACTTTCTCTAAACAAGATACAATTACTATTACTCCAAATCAGTCTCTCCTATATGATGACACCCTCATTTCTACAGCAGGAACCTTTGTAGCAGGATTTTTTGACTTTGGAAATTCAAGACGCCAATACTTTGGTATATGTGTTAGAAGATGGCATATGACAATGGGTTTAAGACTGAACTGAAATAGCTATCGGACTGAGCTAAAAACAGAACAGACGATGCAACAGACTGTGCATCAGACCATCAGACTGAGCATTAGACCCAACAACAGTCTGAATAGACGAAGCAACAGACTGATCAATGATGCTTACAGACTTTGATGTAAGACTATCAGACGATGTGGAAGCATAAAAGCTATGAATTATAAATCAGAAACATAAACGTATATGAAGAAGAAGAGAGGAACAAAACTGCTTTGATATATTTCAATGTTATAACTCAGTTTTGCACACTATGAACTGTTATAGTAAGTTCTTTAAATAGAAAAACTAAGAAGCCCCTCATTGGGCAAAACAAAAAGCAAATTATGACTAAGCTAAAAGTAGACATCATTAGCCTGTAGCTACAAGTTGCTTTTTCTGAGCACAAGCAAACTATAACCAAACTTACAAGTAACCACAAAAAACTGCAGAGACATTAAAATAACAACTTGTAAAAATCTCAATTGCCAACACTTCTCCTTGAGATTTTTCTTCAACACTCCAAGTTGATCTTAACATTTCCCACATCTATGGAGGATCACCTTCAAGTAGACAATCATCTACATCCCCTTGCTTAACAAAAATTATATCATCTGGAACAAGATTGCTTGCAACCCTCTTAATCCATTTTTGAACTCGAAGAATCTTAGCTTTAGGTGCTAGACAAGCCATGACAGTTGCAACAACATTAAACTCCTCTAGGAAATTTGACTTGATAAGGAGTATGATAATCCCAACAAAAACTTTCCAATCAAGAGATTTACCTCTTGCATTTGCCAAAGCAATGGCCAAAACTGTTGCAGCTTCCATGACCCATAAAAAAGGATTCAACATAAAACCAAAAAATTTCAAAAACTTGTTCTTCTTCTTTTTCTCCTCCTCAAGTTTGTTGTGACCAAGAATGGCCAACTTCTCCTCAACAACTTTTGTAGTGGGTTCATTTGAATCACACTCCATAATCTGAAATACCTTCTCAATTGGCAAAATTTTCAAATCCTCTACTTCCTTTGAAACAGCTTGTGTGGTTTCTTTCTTCCATTCCACTGAAAAACTTTGATCTTTCATTTTAATGGACATTAGCTCACATCCAAAAGGATCAAATATGGTGCAGCTCATATCTTTAAAACGCAAGGAATAATTCCTTTCTAGCAACAGCTCATACCTGAGGGAGTTTCAACAGCTCATACCTGAGGGAGTTTCAACAGCAACAACTTCTTTGCCTTTGACATCAACACATTCACCATTTCCAAAGGTGACTTTGGAGAAGTAGGATTGGTTCAATTCCTTGAAAATGCTAGCATTATGGGTCATATGATTTGTGCACCCACTGTCTATAAGCCACACCTTTTTGTTATTACTTGCTGAACAACAAGTAGTAGCAAATAAATACTCCTCATTTTGTTCTTCAAGCTCAACAACTTGGGCTTGTTGTACCTATTGGTTTGCCTAATTTTTACAAACCTTCTCCACATGACCAAACTGATTGCAGGCCCTACATTTAATGCTTGGCCTGAACCAACAAAAGTTTTCAGTGTGATTGTTCTTCTTGCAATGGGGACAAGGTGGAAACTTATTTTTCCAACCTCCTCCTCTGTTGTCTTCTTCTTCCCCAAAAAATGGCTTTTTCCCATAACTGGTCCCGCTTTGGGCTTTGCCTTTTGTTTGTGCTACAAGAGCACCTTCAGTATTTTCTTCCATCCTTAAGGATCTTCTTTGTTCAGTAGATTGCAGAGCATTCATAAGCTCTGCAATTGATATTTGAGAAAAATCTTTATTTTCTTCTAGAGAGGAAATTTTAGATTCAAACCTCTCTAGAAGACACACCAAGATTTTCTCAACCATCCGTTGATCACTTAGCTCCTCTCCAAGTAATCTGATTTGTGTAACCACCTTCAGGAGTCTATCAGTAACTCTTTAACAGATTCACTTTCTTCATTTTCACTGCCTCAAACTCCCTTCTCAAATTCAGCCCTTGCATTCTTTTTGTTCTTTCACTCCCTTGAAACTCCTCCTTCAATTGATCCCATGCCTCTTTTGCAGTCTCAAGAGTTAGAATCTTGATAAGCACATCATCATGTAGTGCTGCTTGTATAATGGCAAGTGCTTTGCCTTCCTTTGCCACTTCATCATTGTGACTCCTTATTTGAGCTACTGCTGGGTTTTCCGGTAATGGAGTTGGGATACTTCCATTTTCCACTATATCCCACAAACTCTAAGCTCTAAAATAAGTCCTCATTTTTGCAGCCCACAAATGAAAGTTTTCACCTGCAAATATAGGAGGTGGAGGTAGAGTATTATTACTGGAAGCCATTTTTGTGTGTTTAAAGGTTTTTTGTGTGGGTTGTCTCACTGGTTTTTTTTTCACTCTATTTTTTGGGTTTTTCTCTCCCTCATTGACTATGGTTTTCACTCCTTCAATCCCTTAAAGATCATTTAAGCTCTAGATACCATGTTAGAAGATGGCATGTGGAAGTAGGTATAAGTTTGAACTGAAATAACTATCAGACTGAGCTAAAAATGGAATAGATGATGCAACAGACTATGCAACAAACCATCAGACTGAGCATCAGACCCAACAACAATCTGAACAGACGAAGCAACAGATTAATCAGATGATGCTTACAGACCATGCTGTAAGACTATCAGACGATGTGGAAGCATAAATGCTACGAATGGTAAACCAGAAACATAAATGTATATGAAGAAGAGAGGAACAAACCTGCTTTGATATATTTTGAATGTTATAACTCAGTTTTGCACACTAAGAACTGTTACAGTAAGTTCTTTAAATAGAAAAACTATAAAGCCCCTCATTGGGCAAAACAAACATCAAATTATGATTAAGCTAAAAGTAGACATTATTAGCCTGTAGCTACAACTTGCTTTTTCTGAGCACAAGCAAATTATAACCAAACTTACAAGTAACCACAAAAAACTGCAGAGACATTAAAATAACAACTTGGAAAAATCTCAATTGCTAACAATATGGTACAAGAGCATATTACCTAGGACTGTTGTATGGGTTGCTATCAGGAATGCCCCAGTACAAAACTCAACAGCAATTTTGGAACTTACTGAACAGGAAATCTTGTGATTCTTGATGGCTCCAGAGGCACAGTCTGGTCCTCCAACTCAAAAAAATTTCAGTAAAACCAGTTTTGCAGCTATTAGATTCTAGAAACCTTGTTGTGAAATATGACAGCACAGACAACCTGTTGTGGCAAAGCTTTGATTATCTGAGCGACACTTTCCTGGCTGGAATGAAACTAAAAAGTAATTTTGTTACTGGTCCATATCAGTATCTAATGCAGAATGTAATATCAAATTCTGATTACAGTATATCAGATTCTGATTTCAGAATATTAGAATATTAATTCTGATTGATTTTGATTGTATGTAATTTTCTGTTTGTATATTTTGATTTGATCTGATTGTATTTTCTATTTTCTGTCTATAAGTGTATCAGCTATTTTAGGGAAAGTTGTTGGAAGGCTTGTATATATTTTTCCTTTGATTTCTAATGAAAGGTAGAACAGTGAAATCATATTCTCTGTTTCTTTATGGTATTAGAGCTTCTAAGCTCTGATTAAGGAACGTTTGCCAAAGAATGGCAAACAAAGGCGATAAAGGAGATGGTAGTCAACCAATAGAAACAGTAAAGAAAACACCATCTCCATACGATCTGACTTCAAATGATAACCCAGAAGTGTGATCACCCAAGTCCAGTTATCGGGTGAAAACTATAATGAATGGGTTAAGGATATGAGGACCTCATTATGAGCACGGAGTAAATGGGGATTTGTAGAAGGGACCATAGAAGAACGAAAGATAGGATCTTCAGAGATGGAGGATTGGTGGACTGTGCAATCTATGCTCGTGTCCTGGATATTAAACACCATTGAACTGACTTTGCGTTCGACTATATCTTATATGGAGAATGCAAAATAGCTCTGGGAAGACATTAAAGAGCGATTCTCAGTTGTGAACGGCCCTAGAATTCAACAACTGAAATCGGAATTGGCTCAATGTAGGCAAGAAGGAATGGCCATGGTGACTTACTATGAGAAACTCAAGGTACTATGGGATGAGTTGGCAAACTACCAGCAAATTCCTATGTGCTCTTGCGGAGGTTGCAAATGCGACATCAAGGCAAAATTGGAGAAGCAGAGGGAAGAAGAAAAAGTACATCAATTCTTGATGGGACTAGACGATGCGCTATACAAGACAATTCGTTCAAGTCTTCTTACTACTAATTCGCTGCCATCATTGAACAAATTGTATGCTACTCTGATACAAGAAGAACGTGTAAAAGCTATTACTATAAGCAAGGTTTTAAAAATCGCTCTGAATCGGAAATATCGGCCGCATCATATCGGTATCGGACCACACCGTTACCGTTATGCACCGATATTGCGGAGCTATCGAAAATCGCGTGTAACGGACGCGACGTAACGGTGTTGCGGCCGCAACAAACGCAAACGGAGACGAAACAGAACGTAACGGGACTCCAGCGCGGCCACCATCGTAAGTTCGTTTGCGTCTTGCTTCTACCATGCTCACACCATCTTCGATTGCGAGCTTCTGTTCCAATTTTCGATCTTCACTCAGGTTTGGTAATAAGACTTTGTGATGTTTTGATCTTCTCCCTTTCCGATTTCATTATTTTGTGAGAGAGGAATAAAACAGAAATGTAAGACAGTGACAGCCTAAGAAAAGAAAAGGATATTGAAAGAAGAGGGAGAAGGGAGAAGGAAGAACTGAAGAAGGAAGAGGCTTTATCTCTGACTGACTCGTGCGTTGTTTTGGGATTGAGTGAAGAAAAATGAAAGGGGTGAGGCCGTGAGGGACGTGGTGGGAAGTGGGGTTGAAAATTAAATTTTAAATTTGAGATTAATTGAAACAGTGGGAGTGGAACCTGGTGGGAAAAAAATTGGAAAGTGTGAGAAATGAAATTTCAAATTCATTTGAAAATGGAAGGAGGGAGACGTGAGATTAGGAAATGAATGAAGAAAGATGTGTGTGGGATAATATTCATAGATTCATAGAATTAGAGTTATTTATTTTTCTTCTTACTTTTGCATTTATTTTTCTTCCAATGATATGTGTGATTTGCAATAAGTAATTAAGTGTAAAACATGTATTATTTGTTAAATTAGTAATTTAGTAACAACTAATTTAATCTTATTTTAGTAGTATTTTTTAATTATATTTTTACTTTGATATCTCATAGTGATGAAAAAAGTATTACTTATAGATTATTATAGACTATATAATAATATAAAACATTTTAATATATTTTTTTTGTAAAATTGTGAATCATTCACGCTGTTACAACCGCAATCCCTATCGCAGAATCCGCAGTACCCGTAATCGTGAAAACCTTAATGCGACCGCGACCGTGACTGCAATTTAAAACCTTGACTATAACCAAGGAGGAACAGGGAGAGATCGTTGGTCTGGCTGTAGAAATCGGTGGGAGAACGAGAGGGTGAGGAGATGCAAAAGACAAGACCATAGTGCGTTCCCGACAGGACATGAAGCCACAAACTGCTTTCAGGTGGTTGGGTATCCCAATTGGTAGGAGAGAGGTCGCGCCATAAAGCAAAGATAAGTGGTGGCCGAGGGAAAGGACAACAATAGACACGAAGTGCTAGTCAAACTCGTGGAAAAAGCACGAATGTGCGTGCAAATGCTGCCTAGACTTCTACTACTGGAGGGATAATCTTACCAGCAACAGATGCGAACAAAGGCGGGCTAACTGGTTTGAGTAGTGAGCAGTGGCAAACTCTAGTAGACCTTCTGAACAACCATAAGGGAAGCACTTCTGAAAGAATGACAGGTAAAAATGCAGTATGGATCATTGATACAGGAGCTTCCAATCACATGACTGGAAATTTGAGGCTTTTACATGAGATAAAAGTTGTGCAAGGATGTCCTGTTGGACTACCAAATGGAGAACAAGCCACTGCAACCAAGGAAGGAAATGTGATTCTCGAAGGAGGCCTAAAACTTACGAATGTGCTATATGTTCCTGGATTGAATTGTAACTTAATATCTGAGTCCCAATTGATAGCTGATGCAAATTGTATAGTTCAATTTACTAACTCTTTGTGTGTTATGAAGGACCTAACCTTGAGGACGCTGATTGGAGCGGGTGAACGTAGACATGGGCTCTATTATTTTAGAGGAATTCATCATGAGAAAGCCTTCAAAGTAGGAGATATATCTTTACTTGATCTTTGGCACAAGCGCATGGGACACCCTTCCTTGAAGATTACTCAGTTAATTCCAAATGTTAGTAGCAAGAATAATGTGACTGAAAATAAAGCGTGTGATGTATTTCGGAGAGCAAAGCATACTAGGGATAGTTTTCCCTTGAGCAATAATAAAGCTAGTAGTAGTTTTGATTTGATTCATTGTGATTTATGGGGACCCTACAAAACTCCATCTTCTTGTGGAGCATATTATTTTTTAACCATAGTAGATGATTTTTCTCGAGCTGTTTGGATTTATTTGTTGCTTGATAAAAAGGAAGTTTCACGAGTTTTCCTGAATTTCGTTGCTTTGGTAGAAAGACAATATGGGAAGCGAATTAAATTAATTTGAAGTGATAATGGAACTGAATTTACATGCTTGAAGATGCAATTTCTTGAATGTGGGATTGTCTTCCAAACATCATGTGTGGGAACCCCGCAACAGAACGGACGAGTTGAAAGAAAACACAGGCATATCCTCAATATTGCACACGCATTGAGATTTCAAGGTAATCTACCTATCTCTTTTTGGGGTGAGTGTATTTTAGCAGTTGGATATCTAATAAATAGGACACCAACACCTTTGTTGAAAGGAAAAACACCATATGAGGTACTCAATGGGCAGCCACCTTCTGATAGAGATCCAACAAGCCAACCTAAAGATACTTTGTGTGACATTGGAGGTCCCATGACTAGGTCCAAGACAAAGACGATGAAGCAAGCATTGCAAGGCCTAATAATGGAGATCAAGAAAAGTTCAGCTCAAAGTGGATTAGAGGCTACTCCAAAGTGGGTCACCTTTCTACAAGTTGATCAAGATTTGAGCCCAAAATGAAGACAGCATGATACGAATCTACTAAATGGATCGTCTTGAAAACAGGTAAAGGATAGAAAGAGGAACTTGACCCTAACCGCGACCTGCCGGTAGAACCAAAGTTATCAAGAAAGCGTGACCCTAACCGCGACCTGCCGGTAGAACCAACACTATAAAGTTCTTAACCCAAGAACAAAGGGGAAGCTCTCACAATGGAGAAACACTCAATTCGATTAATCTGAAAATTCTGCCTTGGAAGCTTACAAGAGGTTCCTATTTATAGGCTATGCTAGGCAGCCCTAAAAAGAAGTAAAATTCCACTAACAATCCCACTAGGCATTAATTACCCATTAACATTTATTTCCCACTACCAATCACAATGGTTCATGAATCATCACAATGGTTCACCAACCATCACAATGGTTCATTAACCATCACAATGGTTCACCAACCATCACAATGGTTCATGAAGTCCCACTAAACTTTCCACTAAGCATTTATTCCCCACTAAGCTTTTACATTCCACTGAGCATTAATTTCCCACTATATTCTTGTCTTGTGAATTTGGGCTTTTCATGCTGTTTTCATTTTGGGCTCAAATCTCGATCAACTTGTAGAAAACTGACCCACTTTGGAGTAGCCTCTAATCCACTTTGAGCTGAACTTTTCTTGATCTCCATTATCAGGCCTTGCAAGGCTTGCTGCATCCTCTTTGTCTTGGACCTAGTCATGGGACCTCCAATGTCACACAAAGTGTCTTTAGGTTGGCTTTTTGGATCTCTATCATTCCCTCCCTCTTCGAAAGGATTCGTCCTCGAATCAAGTCCATCTCCTACATCAAACAAAGTTAGATCAGCCACTTTAAAGGTAGAACTTACATTACCATAATCATTTGGCAAATCCAGCTTGTAAGCATTGTCATTAATCCTTTCTAACACTTGAAAAGGTCCGTCTCCTCTTGGTTGCAACTTGGATTTCCTTTGAGTAGGAAACCTTTCTTTTCTCATATGAACCCAAACCCAATCTCCAGGTTCAAAAGTCACTTTGACACGCCCCTTATTTGCTTGCTTTGCATATTGCTCATTCCTTTTCTCAATGTTGGCTCGAACCTTGGCATGCAACTCCCTAACAAAATTTGCCTTATGCTTTCCATCCAAATTAGCATACTCATTAGTTGGCAAAGGTAAGATATCTAAAGGAGTTAAAGGATTAAATCCATACACAACTTCAAAAGGAGAATAAGAAGTAGTAGAATGAACAGTCCTATTATGAGCAAACTCAACATGTGGCAAGCATTTCTTCCATTGTTTCAAATTCTTTTGAATGATAGCATGCAACAAGGTCACTAGTGTTCTATTGACAACTTCGGTTTGTCCATCCATTTGAGGATGTGCAATAGTAGAAAACAAGAGTTTTGTTCCTAGCTTATTCCACAAAGATCGCCAAAAGTGACTTAGGAACTTCACATCTCTATCACTTACTATGGTTATTGGCAATCCATGCAAATGCACAACTTCTTTAAAGAACAAATCAGCAATGTTTGATGCATCATTGGTTTTAGAACATGCAATGAAATGTGCCATTTTGCTAAACCTATCAACAACAACAAAAATGCTGTCTTTTCCACTTTGAGATCTAGGCAATCCTAATATAAAATCCATTGAAACATCAGTCCAAGGTTGATTAAGCACAGGCAAAGGAGTATAGAAACCATGGGGCATGACTTTAGATTTGGCTTGCTTACATGTAACACACTTATTACAAACAGATTGCACATCATGTTTCATGTTAGGCCAATAAAAATGCTCATGCAGAATTTCTAAAGTCTTTTGAACTCCAAAATGTCCCATTAGTCCACCACCATGAGTTTCCCTAATTAGCATTTCACGCAAGGAACAAAGAGGCACACAAAGCTTATTGTTCTTAAACAAGACCCATCAAGCCTATAATAGTCCCCAAAAGCATGTTTAGAACAAGAATCCCAAACTTGTCCAAAATCAGAATCATTGACATACAAATCCTTTATAAGCCCAAAACCAAGTAACTTAGTTTGCAAGGAAGTAAGCAATGCATACCTTCTGGACAATGCATCAGCAACAATATTTTCCTTACCATTCTTGTACTTGATCACATAAGGAAACATCTCAATGAACTCCAACCACTTGGCATGTCTCTTTTGAAGCTTGCCTTGAGTTTTCAAAAACATCAAACTTTGATGGTCAGAATGGATTATGAACTCCCTTGGCCACAAGTAGTGCTGCCAATTTTGCAAAGTTCTCACCAAAGCATACAACTCCTTGTCATAGGTAGGATAATTCAATGCTGCTCTATTAAGTTTCTCACTAAAATATGCAATTGGTTTAGAGTCCTGCATCAACACAGCTCCTATTCCAATACCAGAAGCATCACATTCAATTTCAAAAACTTTATCAAAATTAGGCAAACAAAGCAAAGGTGCATTGGTTAGCTTATCTTTCAACAAGTCAAAAGCTCTTTCATGCACATCATTCCATTTAAACACAACATTCTTTTTAACAAGTTCATTCAAAGGTGCAGCAATAGAACTAAAGTTCTCCACAAACCTTCTATAGAAACTTGCTAAACCATGAAAACTTCTGACCTCATTGGCATTCTTAGGTGTAGGCCATTCTCTAATTGCCTTTACCTTCTCTTCATCCATACTTATTCCTTTGGAGCTTACAACAAATCCCAAAAACACAACAGATTCAAGGCAAAATGAACACTTTTTGAGATTGGCATACGATTTATTTTCTCTCAAAACATTAAGAACATCATGCAAATCAAGAATTAACACATGTTGCACATCAACTAAAGCGTAAGGTCTAGAGATGGTGTGAGTTAAAGGCTTCTTCTTCCAATGGTTGTCTTGTTCCTCATATTTATCCACCTCTTCTCCAAATTGCTTTGCCCATTGATCTTTAATGTACAATTCTTCTTTGGGCATCAAAACAAAAGAATTTGCATGGTTAGATGTACAAAAAGCATTACTAGAAGAATTAAGTCCACTATCAAATTTAGAAGAAAAAATTAAAGTAGTAGAAGAGGACTCTTGTTTGGCTTTAAGAGATAGCCAATCTTTACAATTGTTCAAAGATGGAACTTTCAACCCTTGAGGTACTTGTTTCATGGAAAGATTAAGGACTTCTTTTGGTGCTTTGCCTTCTTCCATAGGAAACTCTTCTTCAAGTCCCTTCAAAAGAGAATAATCACTTATAAACAAAGGGTTAGAACATAAAACTTTGCATTCCTCCTTTGGAAGCACTTCTTCAATTTCCTTCACAAAAGACTCATCACAATTGAACAATGGGTTAGAATAGAAACAAAAGTATTCTTCTTTTTCTTTATCTTTTTCTCTTAATTCTTTCTTTTTCATCTCTTTTTCTTTTATCCCTTCTTCTCTCAACTCCCTTTTTTTTTATCTCTTTTTCTCTCAACTCCTTTTCTTTTATCTCTTCTTCTCTCAACTCCTTTTCTTTTATCTCTTCTTCTCCCAACTCCTTTTCTCTCAACTCCTTTTCTTTTATCTCATTTTCTCTCAATTCATTTTCTTTTATCACTTTTTCTCTCAATTCTTTTTCTTTCAACTCTCTTTCTCTCAATTCTTTTTCTTTCAACTCTCTTTCTCTCAATTCTTTTTCTTTTAACTCTCTTTCTCTCAATTCTTTTTCTTTCAACTCTCTTTCTCTTAATTCTTTTTCTTTTCTCATATTTATTTTGTCTTCAAAGTCTTGCTTTGGATACAAAGGAGTAAGTTTTTGCTCATTGTGAACAAAAGAGGACCTTCGTAATTTTCTATGCAAATCCCTCTGGTAACAACTTGGTACAAACCTCCTTCTCATGACATCCTTCATCTCATCCCATGTACAAATAGGTTTTTCTCCACATCTACGGCTCCTACTCACAAACTGATCCCACCAAATACTAGCATAATCAATGAATTTAGAAATTACTAGTTTAATCTTCTCCTCCTCCAAGTAATCATGAAGATAAAACACATGTTCAATTTTTCTCTCCCACTCTAAATATAATTCAGGATCATTCTTACCTTGGAATGATTATTCCTATTTCAGATATCCTTGGTAGGAAAAGGCAAGGGTTTGAACTGGTACCTGGACAGTGGCTGCTCACGACACATGACGGGAGAAAGGTTTATGTTCCTAGACCTAAAGCCAGTTGAAGGCGGAGCAGTTGCCTTTGGAGGCATAGGAAAAGGACACATCTCAGGCGTAGGTAAAGTTGGTATATCCTCCTTAACCTCCATAGACAACGTCCTATATGTTGAAGTCTGAGGTATAACCTACTAAGCATAAGTCAATTGTGTGACAATGATTATATAGTCTCCTTCAACAAGGACAGATGTATAGTCAAAATAGATGATGGCAAGTTGGTCTTCTCTGCTAGACGACACAACAATCTGTATGAAATTGATCTTATAAACCTTAGCAAGCAGAAGGTAACATGTCTGCTATCTAGAAAAGATGAAAGATGGATTTGGCATAAAAAGCTTGGGCACGTGAATCTGAAACACATTTTGAATATTTTGAAAAAGGGTTTAGTAAGAGGATTGCCCGAGATTTCTTGGAAAATCCATCTTCTCTGTGAAGCACGTCAAAAGGAGAAATAGATTAAAACCTCTTTTAAATCTAAAAATGTTGTTTCCACCTCCAGACCGTTGCAACTCTTGCATATGGATTTATTTGGTCCTACTAGAACGTTGAGTCTGGGCGGAAAGAAATATGGCTTAGTTATTGTAGATGACTATTCAAGATATACATGGGTATACTTCTTAGGCCATAAACATGAGTCTTTCAAGGTCTTTGAAATATTTTGTAAACGGGTACAAAATGAAAAGGGCTTTTGCATCTCTAGCATCAGAAGTGATCATGGAACTGAGTTTGAGAATGCTGAGTTCAAATCTTTCTGCGAAAATAATGGGATTTTCCACTACTTCTCTTCACTGAGAACACCTCAGCAAAATGGGGTAGTTGAAAGGAAAAACTGAACTCTGCAAGAGATGACTAGAACCATGCTCTGTGAGAACTCTCTACCTAAACACTTTTGGGCAGAGGCTGTGAACACTGTTTGTTATGTTCAAAACAAAGTATTGATCAGACCTATGATTGAAAAGACTCCTTATGAACTATTGAGATGAAGAAGACCCAACATTGCTTACTTTCATCCTTTCGGATGTGAGTGTTATGTTCTAAACATCAAAGATTAGTTGGGAAAATTTGATTCTAAGGTGGATAAGGCATCTTTTTAGGATATTCTGATACATCTAAGGCTTACAGAGTTTTCAATACTAGAACCTTAGTTGTAGAAGAATCTATCCATGTTAAGTTCAATGATGGACTAACGTCTGATAGGAGACTATCAGATCTTGAGGATGATTTTGCAGATATGCAGATAGGTTCGTCTGTAGCACCAAAGTCAGATGAAATTCAACCTCCTCAGGAAATTCTTCCCCAGATTGAAGGAGCGTCTGAATCTTAACCACAGACAAGGGACTGGAAATTCGTAACCTATCATCCATAAGATCATATCATAGGAGATCAGAAAGAAGGCATAAAGACCAGATCATCCTTCAGAGATCAAGCATCTTATGCTTTCGTCTTAGAAATAGAGCCAAACATGATAGACGAAGCCCTGACAGACGATGACTGGATCTTAGCCATGGAAGATGATAGAGGACTAGAATGGTACATGAAGAGCTTAAAGTGGAGCCAAATCTTAGAATAGAAGTTTATGTAATTTGGGCCTAAATTGGGCTTTTGTTGAGCTTTTTATGTTTTTAATGATGTTTATTTTTAATTTGGGCCTTTTTAGTTGTTGGGCGTTTAGTAATGGGCCTTGGTAAGCCTTTTAGGTTCATATTATAAATAGGCCAAATGTTAACTTTGTAATCAGTTTTGACTCTCATTTGGAATGAAGCTTTGATGCTTTTGTGAGAGGAAACTCTCTAGGTTCTTAGGAACTACCCTTGATTCTTATCTTTGAATTTCCATATTCAAAGTGGCGAATCCTTCGCAACTTATCAATCCCTAGGGATTGTGGCGTTGTTCTTTCCATTTCTTGTCTTTCCGCTTTATATTTTCTTCACCTTTTGAGTTTCTGTAATTTCCGTTGATGCTGAATTTGAGATCCGGAAAGGGGTTTTCATCAGAAGAGGAATTGAACCAGTTTACCAGAAATGACGTCTGGACCCTAGTTCCCAAGCCGAAGAATAAAAGCATCATTGGAACAAGATGGGTTTTCAGAAACAAACTGGATGAGCAAGGAAAAGTGGCAAGAAACAAAGCTAGATTAGTAGCTCAAGGCTATAATCAGCAGGAAGGTATAAACTTCACTGAAACCTTTGCTCCTGTAGCTAGATTAGAAGCTATAAGAATCATGCTTGCATTTGCTGCTCATAAAAACATTAAGCTTTTTCAAATGGATGTTAAGAGTGCCTTTTTAAATGGTTTTATTGAAGAGGAAGTTTATGTTAAACAATCTCCTGGTTTTGAAGATCCCATTCTTACAGATCATGTTTTTAAACTCAAGAAGGCTATGTATGGTGTAAAACAAGCACCTCGTGCTTGGTATGATAGACTGAACTCTTTTCTTTTAGAAAATGATTTTATGAGAGGCAAAGTAGATACTACTTTTTTCAGAAGAGAAGTTGACAAAGATTTCATTATAGTTCAAATTTATGTTGATGATATTATCTTTGGAGCTACTAATGAATCTCTTTGCAAGGATTTTTCTGATCGGATGAAAAGCGAGTTTGAAATGAGTATGATGGGAGAATTTAAGTTCTTCTTAGGACTTCAGATCAAACAAGATAGCAAGGGAATCTACATTCATCAGCAGAAATATACAAGGGAGCTTCTTAAAAAGTTCAAAATGGAAGATGCTAAACCAATGAAAACACTTATGCATGCTTCCAGTCCCTTGAGCAAAGACGAATCAGGTAAACCAGTAGATCAGACAATCTACAGAGGTATGATTGGCTCACTTCTTTATCTTACAGCCAGTAGACCTGATATGATGCATAGCGTCAGTCTGTGCGCTAGATTTCAGGCAAATCCTAGAGAGTCTCATCTTAAAGTTGTTAAAAGGATCTTACGTTATCTAGTGGGAACCACTAACCTTAGTTTGTTCTATAAGAAAAATCAAGATTTCAGGTTAGTAGGATACTGTGACGCAGACTATGCAGGAGACAGAGTTGAACAAAAAAGTACAAGTGGAGGATGTCACTTTATAAGACCCTGTCTCATTTCATGGGCAAGTAAGAAGCAGAACTTAATTGCCTTATCTAATGCAGAAGATGTGTCTGCTGCAAGTTACTACTCATAGTTGCTGCTCATAGCTACTATGGGTAAATTATCAATTAGAAGATTACTCTAGTTTTGAAAACAATATACCTCTATATTGTGACAATACTAGTGCAATCAATCTATCAAAAAATCCCATACAACATTCTAAGGCAAAGCATATTGAAATCATATATCATTTCATTCGTGATTATGTTCAAAAAGGTGTTTTCGATATTAAGTTTGTAAACACAGATCACCAATGGGCTGATATCTTTACAAAACCTTTGTCTGAAGAATGTTTTATTTGTATTAGGGATCATCTGCATATGCACATGCTTTCAGATTAATGTTTACATTCATCAGACGATATCCTTCGTCTTATCTTTTTCATTAATCTGTTGGAACTATGTGTGTTTAAGTGTACAGACGTTAGAGTGCCCACATTCACAAAGGTTATAAGTCTTTTTCATTTTCACTCGATACGTGTGCTGCCTTTTTCGCCATGATGAGACAGTTTTTGAAAAGTTTTTAATGATTTTAAAACCGCTCTTTTTATGACATTCTCTCTCCTCTCTCATCTCTTTTGGTATAAAATGACGAAGTGCCTAAAGAAGAAGGTTCCTTTGATCTTTCTAATCTCTCTGAAATTCTCTGAGTTTCTCAAAGACTTCAAAGATCAAAACTTTCTCATCTTCTCTTTTCTAAAAACCTAACCTTCTGTGAACAATGGCACCAAAGAAGCAAGTTTCATCCTCTACTACTGCTCTCATTCATAACATGGACAAAGCCACTGCAACCTGTTCACTAGAGTTGGGTGGACCAACTTTGTTGTAAAGCACAGCATCTGGTACCATGGTCCCTATGCCCTATTCTGGGGGACTGCTAAGATGGAGGATGACCAATGCATCAGGGGCACGATTGGTCAGACAATAGTATAAATTAGCCCTGCAACCATAGCTAAGGCTATTGGTTGTGCTGAAGAGGGACTGATCTTCGACAAAGATTGGGAGAAGACCATCACTCAGGAGACGGTGGACAAACTTCTCTACAATGGGGTAAGACCAACAGACAAAGACCCCAAGAAGAGAGTTACAGCCATGAAGAACTTTCTTAGGTCTGCCAACATGACCCACATCTACAGACTTCTTCACAAAATGCTCTTCAACATAGTGCTCCCAAGGACGGGGTCAAGGGACAACGTAAGTGAAAGAGACAAATTCTGCATCTACAACATCGTTATAGGAGAGTTGATCAATCTTCCAGATCTGATCTTCTATCATCTAGAGCAAGCCTTCAAGGACGAATTCTCCACGAAGAAGTAGAAGAACCCCATCCCTTACTGTATGTTGTTTACTCAACTAATGAGTGATGCTGGTGTTGATCTGACGGAGTTCAAAGCTTCTGGAGGACCCTCACAGGTGACAGGAACCACCTTTGTGAGAATGGGAATAGCTCACAAATTCCCTGAATAGGTGAAGAAGTAGGGAACTAATGTGAAAAAGGAGCCTAGGGAGGAATCGTCTGACGAGCCTGCGTCTGTTGCTGAAACCCAGACTCTACCCCAACCCAAACCTACACAGACTAAACAAACCACCATACGCACTCAACTTCCTTCCTCAGACCAACCCAAGAAGCCCAAACAGCAACCATCTTCAGATCCTCCCTTATCTCTAAAAAGAAAGGTTTCAGAAGCACCATCTGAACCAATCCCTGAACCTCCCCTCAAAAAGCCTTTCACCAAAACCACCAAAATCCGCATCATCAAAGCCAAACTCACCACCTCACCTGAAGCCCAATCTGAACCTCAACCTTCACCTTCCCAAACCTAAGAATTTGATGTTGAGATTCTTGATGCACCCTTCTCTAAACTCCAAACCTCTTCCAAACCCAAGCCTACACCCAAGCCCAAACCTTCATCTTTTCCTCCACCAGCTGACAAGAAGGAAACAGCAGCCATTAGGAAGGCTCAGGATTTATCTCAAAAGGAAGCTGCCAAGAAGGCTAAGCTAGATAAAAGCCTTATGTGAGTGAATTCACACAGAGAAAGTTGAGACAGAGAGACTTCAAAGGAGTCAATTGATAAAAAAACATAAGAGATAATAAAAAATTAAGAGTTTTTAATACGCAACATTAATTCATATTAAAAAAAATAATAATATTGTTGTCATTTATTTATTTTTCTTGAATGTTTGACACCTCTTTAAAAAAAATATTTTAAAAATATAATATTGTGGTTTCATCCTATGTGATATTTTTTTTTTATATTGTTTCTTCCTATATGATCATTTATTTTGATAAACAAAATTTATTAATAGCATCCCAAAATACAGCACAAGTTATATGCAGTACTTGGATGCAAATTACAAAGTATGGATATTTATCAAAAGCCCCCACCCAACACAATATATACACCACGTCCCATTACAAACCAAAACCGCTAAAGCAAAAAATACCATCCAAAAATCTGATATATGCACATTATATTTAAAGAATAAAACTGCGCTCTGATTGATAGTTGAACAAAGGAAAAATAGTAGCATGTTCAGTATGAAGTAAATATATTTAACATTTAACCGATATATAAAGGTAATGAATTTCAAGCATCTCATGAAATCAGAATAGTTAATTAATCATTTAACATATTCATTTATTATTCGATCCCAAATGCATCTTTATTCATTACAATCTCAAACGTGTCAGTCTTCCTAACAAGGGCACACACAATTGCGAGTTTTGAAATCACAAAAAGCCATATCGGATGACGGAGAACAAAGCATTCCAGCAATCACAGTTTGTATCACATTGTGGTTTTTAGATGCCTTTGCTCTGGACACAAATGCATGAGCCATCAATAACAGTTTCTGTTCCTTCACAGTCAGGCAAGTTGCATTCATCATTTTTATGACTTTCACCATGTCCTGCAAAAATATATACAAATTCAATAATATTGACTCTTTCTTAGAACTATATATGCGTTTTCATAAATTCAAACATGAAGATTCTGAAGGTTAGTATCACATTGTGGTTTTGACATTCCTTTGCTCTGGACGCAGATGCATGAGCCATCATTACCAACTGCTGTAATTCCTTCACAGTCAGGCAAGTTGCATTCAACATATTCATGACTTTCACCAACAGCTAGTATGTTCCTGAAACCATGCCCTGCAAAAATATATACAAATTCAATAATATTGATTCTTTCTTAGAACTATATATGCGTTTTCATAAATTCAAACATGAAGATGCTGAAAGAAAATACCATTGCAAGCTATTAAAGCAAGAAGGACCACTGCAAAAGCTATCTTTACTGAAGCCATCCTTGTGTCTTGTTGTGGTGCTTGGCAGGTTTAGACTTACACAATTGTTTGTCGTCTCTATGGATTCAGTTGCTTCCTTCTAGTACATATTTATAGTACTACATGACTTTTAAATAAAGAAATTGATATTATGATATTACTTTGGTATGGAAAAAAAAATTCTAATTATTAGTATTTATTTTGGAGATCTTATCTATTTATCTATTTTCCTATTTTAGAAATGAATGGGTGATTGTTTCTTCCTTTGATTTATATACTTACTAGTACATACCCAATGCGATGCACGGGGAAAATTATGTTTATTGGGTAGGGGTAGTATTTCTATTATTTTGTAAAATTAATTTCAAAAATTAAAAAGATTAAAAAAAATAAATAATATTACAAAAAAATATTTTATAAAATATTAATTTCTATTAATAAAATATTAAAACATTGCAAATGAAATTTATTTTAGCTTCTCATGCTGAAGCAACATCTAACGTTGAGTACACTTGTTATCTCAAATTTCACTTATTAAAAAATATAAATATAAATATAATAAATGAATGCACGAATCCAAATACTCAATATTGAAACCATTAAAACTTATTATCCTTATCTCAGTGCCTAATAATAAAAAATAAAAAGCTTTTTGGTAAGTTTAAAAGGTTTTATTTTTGGTCTCTTAAGTTAAAGTGTCTCTTTAAGACCAAGTTGATCCTTTCATTGGTTTACTACTCTAATTTGGTCAATTTGGTGTGACTTATAGCTAACTATGAGAGATATCATTTTATATGAGCAGTTGTCATGTAAGCCAAAATTAACACTGTTAATGAAAAAAAAAATTATGTGTAGGAGAGTAATATTTTCTATTATTTAACAAAATAAATTTAAAACTTAAAAAGGATAAAAAGAAATAAATAGATTTTTATAAAATATAATATGGCGCGATAATATAAATCTACTTTAGCTTGTCATGGTAAAGCAACCTGTAAGTTATGATTTCATTGAGAAAATTGACAAAACTTCTAAATCTAACATGTCAAGAAATTGTCCTGACTATTATTCATTTTCATCGCAAAAGAAAAACAATTGAAATTTGTTTATACTGAAATTTAAAAAGAATTCTAATATAAGAGGGGAGACAATAATAACCTCAGAATAAGCTCTTAATTTAGCTTATTCTTCCTAAAAAAGCACATTGACACTTTATACTATAAAATTATATTATATATATAAAAATTGGTCGCAAAACGTCATCATTTTATTTTTTTTCTAGAGTAAATTACAGTGACACCCCTGTGAATTACTCAAATTACACATGCCCTCATTCCTTTTTTAGACATTTCTTTGATAGCCCCTCATCTAACGGTGTTAACTTTTGTTAATTTTTTTAAAGTGAATTACATTTATATCAGGTCCATTTTTATGGAAACCCAAAATTACCCTTCTTCTTACTCTCTTTGATGACAACATCTTCCAGTTCACCTGCAAGGCAGTGTTCTACAATGATGCTTTTGATTTTATTTATTTTTTGCTAGGCAAAAACAAGATATATATCATATATATAATAAAACAGAAGCTTGAAGTTAAGACACAAGGTGCGCCTCCAGACTCCAAGCCCGAACCAGAGTACTTAGTACAGGAAGAGCATATTCGTGACAAATAAAAGAAAATCACGAATTCTGCATAAAGAAAATGGGGACCTATAAGAAGTAAAATTGAAGCAAAAAAAAAAATAATAACAAGAAGAAGAGAAACAGGCTATTTTGGAGTTGAATAATATTATCGAGTATTTCATACACCCCTATTTTGTATATTAGGCAAAAAATTCTAATCTTATACCCCACATTTACTATTTACCTCAAGTGCCTTATAAATATAAAACAACCATATGTCCCTTTGCCACTGCAATCAACGCTTTCATGTTCACTTCTTTGCTTTTACCAGTCTCTACTTCGATGATGCCCCCTTTGCCTTCGCGATGGGCTTCTGATTTTTTTTCTCTATTTCATCTTTTTCATTATTAATAGTTCCAAAAGCAAATTAGGAGAAATTGAAGATAAGAATGAGATGAGTAAGAAAGAGAAGTTGGCTAAAATTTACTTTTGCTTTTAAAATTTTCTGTTTTAATATTAACCATTAGATATGTAATGGTTTTTGGAAGAATTGTTGGAGACAACTTTCTATGAAGGATTCAAATTCGAGAGAGTGAAAGATAGAGCGCACGCTTGACAACTGACGGTGATAAAAATATGAAAAACGAGTTAATTGAGAACAAATCATATATGACAAAATATTGTGCAAAATCGCTAAGTCAAGTAGAGAGTAGAGAGTCATGTGTGAATTCACACAGAGAAAGTTGAGACAAAGAGACTTCAAAGGAGTCAATTGATAAAAAACCATAAGAGATAATAAAAAATCAAGAGTTTTTTAATGCGCAACTTCAATTCATATTTTAAAAAAAATAATATTGTTGTCATTTATTTATTTTTCTTGAATGTTTGACACCTCTTTATATGTGGTTGCATCCTATGTGATCTTTTTTTTTATATTGTTTCTTCCTATATGATCATTTATTTTGATAAAAAAAATTTATTAATAACATCCCAAAATACAGCACAAGTTATATGCAGTACTTGGATGCAAATTACAAAGTATGGATATTTATCAAAAGCCCCCACCCAACACAATATATAGTACACTTCCCATTACAAACCAAAACCGCTAAAGCAAAAAATAGCACCCAAAAATCTGATATATGCTCATTATGTTTAAAGAATAAAACCACACTCTGAATAATAGTTGAACAAAGGAAAAATAGTAGCATGTTCAGTATGAAGTAAATATATTTAACATTTAACCGATATATAAAGGTAATGAATTTCAAGCATCTCATGAAATCAGAACAGTTAATTAATCATTTAACATAATCATTTATTATTCGATCCCAAATGCATCTTTATTCATTACAATCTAAAACGTGTCACTCGTTCTAACAAGGGCACACGCAATTACGAGTTTTAAAATCACAAAAAAGCCATATCGGATGACGGAGAACAAGCATTCCAGCAATCATGGTTTGTATCACATTGTGGTTTTTAAATTCCTTTGCTCTGGACGCAAATGCATGAGCCATCAATAATAGTTTCTGTTCCTTCACAGTCAGGCAAGTTGCATTCATCATTTTTATAACTTTCACCATGCCTGCAAAAATATATACAAATTCAATAATATTGCCTCTTTCATATAACTATATATGCGTTTTCATAAATTCAAACATGAAGATGCTGAAGGTTAGTATCACATTGTGGTTTTGAGATGCCTTTGCTCTGGACGCAGATGCATGAGCCATCATTACCAACTGCTGTAATTCCTTCACAGTCAGGCAAGTTGCATTCATCATTTTCATGACTTTCACCAATAGCTGGTATGTTCCTGAAACCATGCCCTGCAAAAATATATACAAATTCAATAATATTGATTCTTTCTTAGAACTATATATGCATTTTCATAAATTCAAACATGAAGATGTTGAAAGAAAATACCATTGCAAGCTATTAAAGCAAGAAGGACCACTGCAAAAGCTATCTTTACTGAAGCCATCCTTGTGTCTTGTTGTGGTGCTTGGTAGATTTAGACTTACACAATTGTTTGTTGTCTGTATGGATTCAGTTGCTTCCTTCTAGTACATATTTATAGTACTACATGACTTTTAAATAAAGAAATTGATATTATGATATTATTTTGGTACGAAAAAAAATAATTCTAATTATTAGTATTTATTTTGGAGATCTTATCTATTTATCTATTTTCCTATTTTAGAAATGAATGGGTGATTGTTTCTTCCTTTGATTTATATATTTACTTGTACATACCCCGTGCGATGCACGGGGCAAATTATGTTTGTTGGATAGGGGTAGTATTTCTATTATTTTGTAAAATAAATTTCAAAACATAAAAAGATTAAAAAAAATAATATTACCAAAAAATATTTTATAAAATATTAATTTTTGTTAATATAATACTAAAATTTTATTAAAAGTTAAATAACATTGCAAAATAAATTTATTTTAGCTTCTCATGCTTAAGCAACATCTAACGTTGAGTACACTTGTTATCTCAAATTTCACTTATTAAAAAATATAAATATAATAAATGAATGCAGGAATTCAAATACTCAATATTGAAACCATTAAAACTTATTATCCTTCTCTCAGTGCCTAATAATAAAAAATAAAAATAAAAATACTTTTTGGTAAGTTTAAAAGGTTTTATTTTTTGTCTCTTAAGTTAAAGTGTCTCTTTAAGACCAAGTTGATCCTTTCATTGGTTTACTACTGTAATTTGGTCAATTTGGTGTGACATATGGCTAACTATGAGAGATATCATTTTATATGAGCAGTTGTCACGTAAGCCAAAATTAACACTGTTAATGAAAAAAAAACTAAACAAAAAATATGTGTAGGAGAGTAATATTTTCTATTATTTAACAAAATAAATTTAAAACTTGAAAAGGATAAAAAGAAATAAATAGATTTTTATAAAAAATAATATGGCATGACAATATAAATCTACTTTAGCTTGTCATGGTAAAGCAACCTTTAAGTTATGATTTCATTGAGAAAATTGACAAAACTCCTAAATCTAACATGTCAAGAAATTTCCATAAAAAAAAAAAAAAAACATGTCAAGAAATTGTCCTGACTCTTATTCATTTTCATCGCAAAAGAAAAACAAGTGAAATTTGTTTATACTAAAATTTAAAAAGAATTCTAATATTAGAGGCGACAATAATAACCTCAGAATAAGCTCTTAATTTAGCTTATTCTTCCTAAAAAAGCACATTGACACTTTATACTATAATATTATATTATATATATAAAAATTGGTCGCAAAACGTCAATATTTTATTTTTTTCTAGAGTAAATTACAGTGACACCCCTGTGTATTACTCTAATTACACATGCCCTCATTCCCTTTTTAGACATTTCTTTGACAGCCCCTCCTCTAACGGTGTTAACTTTTGTTAATTTTTTTAAAGTGAATTACATTTATATCCGGTCCATTTTTATGGAAACCAAAAATTACCCTTCTTCTTACTCTCTTTGATGACAACATCTTCCAATTCACCTGCAAGGCAGTGTTCTCCGACGATGCTTTTGATTCTATTTTATTTTTTGCTAGGCAAAAACAAGATATATATCATATATATAATAAAATAGAAGCTTGAAGTTAAGACACAAGGTGTGCCTCCAGACTCCAAGCCCGAACCAGAGTACTTATAGTACAGGAAGAGCAGATTCGTGACAAATAAAAGAAAATCACGAATTCTGGATAAAGAAAACGAGGACCTATAAGAAGAGAAATTGAAGCCAAAAAAATATATATTAACAAGAAAAAGAGAAATAGACTATTTTGGAGTTGAACAATATTACCGAGTATTTGATACACCCCTATTTTGTATATTAGGCAAAAAATTCTAATCTTATACCCCACATTTACTAGTTACCTCTAGTGCCTTATAAATATAAAACAACCATATGTCCCTTTGCCGCCGCAATCAACGCTTGCATGTTCACTTCTTTGCTTTTACCAGTCTCTACTTCGATGATGCCCCCTTTGTCTTATCGATGGGATTCTATGATTTTTTATTCTCTATTTCATCTTTTTCATTATTAATAGTTCCAAAAGCAAATTAGGAGAAATTGAAGATAAGGATGGGATGAGTGAGAAAGAGAAGTTGTGTAAGACCCTCATTTTTATTTTACTGTTTATAAATATTTTTCTATAAATATTATAAAAAATTACGTACTGCATTTAGAGAATATTTTCTGTACATATTTTCATAATAAAATTAATACTGTTCTATTCAGAAAAATTTTCTAAGTCTTTTAATACTTTTGTTTATACCTAAATTTCTTGTTGATTGGATAGTTGTGTCAGACAGCTGTCCAAGATAAGATTTTCTAGTATAACATTTTGGATTAAACTGTACTCTAATAAATCAAGAATTTAATGTAGATTTAAAATATATACAGTTGAGAAATGAAATTACTTGTTGACTGGACCGCTATGTTAGACAGCTGTCCAGGATAAATTTTCAAGTGTGGAATTTTGGACTAATCTGTAACTTAATAAAAAGGTAATTGAATATAGATTAAAAATATATACAGTTAAAGAATTAAAATGCTAATTTCGAATTGTTAGGATTTTCTGAGAGTTAGAACTCTGTGAAATTATTACAATAAAATTCTAAGGTAGAAAATTAAGATAAAATTTACATGACACCTATGGAATTATCTATTAATTATAACATACTTAGAATAATTCTTAAAATTGTTTAACTAAGAAAAATTAAATTTGAAGTATTAACCAATCAAAGTGTGACAACTCAAATTTTCTAATCTAGTTAAATTAAGCTAATTAGACCTTGATTAAGAGATAATTAAGACACTACCATAAGGTTTTTGATAGTGAGGAATCCAATGGTGATATTAGTTTCTTAAAATTCTAATTAGTTTGTAAGATAATTAAAACCCTAAACACCCTTCTAGAAGACTCCACCAAATTCAACAACTTTGACCCATTGACCAAGCAATTGGCAAGTTACGTTTGGGACTTGTCTTGGACGTCCAAGTGGGCTGAGAAGCTAGGCCAATTGGCTGCCCAAGGACTGCAGCTGGACGTGTGAGGGTTATTCAATTTGGTGGAGAAAATGCTTTATTAAAGACATAAGAAATTAATATAAAAAAAAAACACAAAACCTTAACTTCAAGAAACCCCAAACCGTAAGCTTTCCATACAGCAGCCCCTCCATTTTCACTTCAGCCTTTCTTCTAAAATTAAGAATTTAACCAACCAAAACCTTTCAAATTTCAATATAGCTTAGGCCAAAGAGAAGAGAATTAGGAGAAAAAGCTCAAAATTTCAAGAAGCCAAGGAAAAAGAGAGAAAAGGAGGAAAAGGAAATTCAAGATTTCTTCATCCAATTAAGGATTCAAGGTAAGGATCATGGCATTTAATTTCAATTTAGACAACTTGGAATGTAGAAAATCATGTCTTGAGGTTTATATTTAAAGTTTGGTTAAGAATCATGAAAATATGAAATTGATTTAGGGCTTTCCTATAATTGAGATTAGAAAATTGAAATGGATGATTGAAATAATGTCTTGTTGAATTATTGATGTGTTGTGATGAATTGTGATGGATTGAACTTTGATTTGTTTGATCTTGATTGAAACTTGATTTGGTTGATTATTGATTGGAAAGTTGCTTGGTTGTTTTGGAAATGTTGTTGGAAATGTGAAGGAGGCCATACGGCCATGATGAGAATGATAGGGATATCATGTGGAATTTTTCAAATGACCAAGGGTAAAATAGTCATTTCACATGTAGGGACACATTGGGAATTTTAGAAAAAGTTTAAGGGCATTTTCGGCAATAATTAAAAAGTATAAGGGTAATTAGGTAATTTCACATTTAGAGGATACAATTGGAATTTTATAAAAAGATTGAGGTTAATTAGGTAATTTCACATTTAAAGGATACAATTGGAATTTTATCAAAAGATTGAGGGTAATTAGGTAATTTCATAGATTCTAGAACAATTAGGGGCATATTCAGAATTTCATAAAAAGATCAAGGGCAAAATGAGAAATTTTAGAAAATAGTAAGGGTGATTTGGAAATTTCACACTTTGAGGGCAAAATTGGAATTTTAGAAAATATCAAGGATAGTTTAGAAATTTTACATAGTAATGAACTAGTTGGTATTTTATTAAAGTGTTAATGTTATAATGTTAATTATTGAATTTCTATAATTATTATGTGATTGTTTAATAATAATTATTTACTTATTAGCATCATTATCATATTGCATGATCATGAGTCTTTTGAGTGAAAAATAAAGATTTTTAAACGAGTTTGATAAATGAGAAATGAGTATTTATGGGGGAATTGATTTCCAGGACTGTGTTGACTGACCGGACTGCGGTAGTCATGTATTTGAAAATATGATTGAGATTATGAACAGAGAACTGTGTTGACTGACTGGACTGCGGTAGTCATGTATTTGAAAAGATGATTGAGATAATGAATAGAGAATATGATAGTCCTGAGAAATGGGTGAGCAGAGTAAGTTAGACAGGACTGTATAGTCTGTGATTATATAGTCTGTGGGGTGAGGGATATTGGCAATTCCACATGTGGTTGTAATCTGGACAGAGATGCTGCCGTGGTGGCCTTCCGGGTATCCTGATCTCCTAATTCTGCTAGCTTATTCGCGTTTAGTAGGGGCTGATAGTTGAATTGCAGTGCGTAATGGTAGGCCGGTTACTTACTAAACACTCAAAGGGGAAGTCTCCATGGAGCACGGGTCAAAATGATTTTGAGTCAAAAGGATTTTGAGTCAAAACTACATCTGTTTTATAAACTTGCATTTTCATAAAGCATACTGCATTTGCATTATTTATGTGAATTCTTAGTTATGAAATGAAATGTCATTGGTTGTGATTGTTTTTCTATGTATTAGAAATTAAATGCCTGATCAGGTAATGCTGTCCCCAGATTCTAGGGGAGTGTGATTGCAGGTATTTGGAAGATTAATTAGAAGTTACAGCTATGTTCCAGAGCTATAGGAATAGGGGTTTTTGGCTTTAGATACTTTTGTATTAATTAGAAATAATTTGGTAGTAGTATTTTCTGTAAATTTTAATAATGTAAATTATAATGACAAACTTTAAGCTTAATGGAGTGTATTTATTTTAATTGTAAATTTAGTGTTTATGGATTTTAGATAGAAATTAATTAATTAGAAAGGGGGGGGGGGGGGGTTACAAGTTGGCTAAAATTTACTTTTGCTTTTAAAATTTTCTGTTTTAATATTAACCATTAGATATGTAATGGTTTTTGGAAGAATTGTTGGAGACAACTTTCTATGAAGGATTCAAATTCGAGAGAGTGAAAGATAGAGCGCACGCTTGACAACTGACGGTGATAAAAATATGAAAAATGAGTTAATTGAGAACAAATCATATATGACAAAATATTGTGCAAAATCGCTAAGTCAAGTAGAGAGTAGAGAGTCATGTGTTAATTCACACAGAGAAAGTTGAGACAGAGAGACTTCAAAGGAGTCAATTGATAAAAAACCATAAGAGACAATAAAAAATTAAGAGTTTTTTAATGCGCAACTTCAATTCATATTTTAAAAAAAAAAAAATATTGTTGTCATTTATTTATTTTTCTTGAATGTTTGACATCTCTTTATATGTGGTTTCATCCTATGTGATCTTTTTTTTATATTGTTTCTTCCTATATGATCATTTATTTTGATAAAAAAAAATTATTAATAGCATCCCAAAATACAGCACAAGTTATGCTGTACTTGGATGCAAATTACAAAGTATGGATATTTATCAAAAGCCCCCACCCAACACAATATATAGTACATGTCCCATTACAAACCAAAACCGCTAAAGCAAAAAATAGCACCCAAAAATCTGATATATGCACATGATGTTTAAAGAATAAAACCACGCTCTGAATAATAGTTGAACAAAGGAAAAATAGTAGCATGTTCAGTATGAAGTAAATATATTTAACATTTTAACCGATATATAAAGGTAATGAATTTCAAGCATCTCATGAAATCAGAACAGTAAATCAATCATTTAACATATTCATTTATTATTCGATCCCAAATGCATCTTTATTCATTACAATCTAAAACGTGTCACTCGTTCTAACAAGGGCACACACAATTACGAGTTTTAAAATCACAAAAAAGCCATATCGGATGACGGAGAACAAGCATTCCAGCAATCATGGTTTGTATCACATTGTGGTTTTTACATTCCTTTGCTCTGGACGCAAATGCATGAGCCATCAATAACAGTTTCTGTTCCTTCACAGTCAGGCAAGTTGCATTCATCATTTTTATGACTTTCACCATACCCTGCAAAAATATATACAAATTCAATAATATTTCCTCTTTCATAGAACTATATATGCATTTTCATAAATTCAAACATGAAGATGCTGAAGGTTAGTATCACATTGTGGTTTTGACATTCCTTTGCTCTGGACGCAGATGCATGAGCCATCATTACCAACTGCTGTAATTCCTTCACAGTCAGGCAAGTTGCATTCATCATTTTCATGACTTTCACCAACAGCTGGTATGTTCCTGAAACCATGCCCTGCAAAAATATATACAAATTCAATAATATTGATTCTTTCTTAGAACTATATATGCATTTTCATAAATTCAAACATGAAGATGTTGAAAGAAAATACCATTGCAAGCTATTAAAGCAAGAAGGACCACTGCAAAAGCTATCTTTACTGAAGCCATCCTTGTGTCTTGTTGGTGGTGCTTGGTAGATTTAGACTTACACAATTGTTTGTTGTCTGTATGGATTCAGTTGCTTCCTTCTAGTACATATTTATAGTACTACATGACTTTTAAATAAAGAAATTGATATTATGATATTATTTTGGTACGAAAAAAAATAATTCTAATTATTAGTATTTATTTTGGAGATCTTATCTATTTATCTACTTTCCTATTTTAGAAATGAATGGGTGATTGTTTCTTCCTTTGATTTATATATTTACTAGTACATACCCCGTGCGATGCACGGGGCAAATTATGTTTGTTGGGTAGGGGTAGTATTTCTATTATTTTGTAAATTTAATTTCAAAACATAAAAAGATTAAAAAAATAAATAATATTACAAAAAAATATTTATAAAATATTAATTTCTATTAATATAATACTAAAAGTTTATAAAAAGTTATATAACATTGCAAAAGAAATTTATTTTAGCTTCTCATGCTTAAGCAACATCTAACGTTGAGTACACTTGTTATCTCAAATTTCACTTATTAAAAAATATAAATATAATAAATGAATGAATGAATTCCAATACTCAATATTGAAACCATTAAAACTTATTATCCTTCTCTCAGTGCCTAATAATAAAAAAAAAAACACTTTTTGGTAAGTTTAAAAGGTTTTATTTTTGGTCTCTTAAGTTAAAGTGTCTCTTTAAGACCAAGTTGATCCTTTCATTGGTTTACAACTCTAATTTGGTCAATTTGGTGTGAAATATGGCTAACTATGAGAGATATCATTTTATATGAGCAGTTGTCAAGTAAGCCAAAATTAACACTGTTAATGAAAAAAAAAACTAAAAAAAAATTATGCGTAGGAGAGTAATATTTTCTATTGTTTAACAAAATAAATTTAAAACTTGAAAAGGATAAAAAGAAATAAATAGATTTTTATAAAAAATAATATGGCATGACAATATAAATCTACTTTAGCTTGTCATGGTAAAGCAACCTTTAAGTTATGATTTCATTGAGAAAATTGACAAAACTCCTAAATCTAATTTGGGAGTCAAGAAATTGTCATGTCAAGAAATTGTCCTGACTATTATTCATTTTTCATCGCAAAAGAAAAACAATTGAAATTTGTTTATACTGAAATTTAAAAAGAATTCGAATATAAGAGGGGAGACAATAATAACCTCAGAATAAGCTCTTAATTTAGCTTATTCTTCCTAAAAAAGCACATTTACACTTTATACTATAAAATTATATTATATATATAATAATTGGTTGCAAAACGTCATCATTTTATTTGTTTTCTAGAGTAAATTACAGTGACACCCCTGTGTATTACTCTAATTACACATGCCCTCATTCCTTGTTTAGAAATTTCTTTGACAGCCCCTCCTCTAACGGTGTTAACTTTTGTTAATTTTTTTAAAGTGAATTACATTTATATCCGGTCCATTTTTATGGAAACCAAAAATTACCCTTCTTCTTACTCTCTTTGATGACAACATCTTCCAATTCACCTGCAAGGCAGTGTTCTCCGATGATGCTTTTGATTTTATTTTATTTTTTGCTAGGCAAAAACAGGATATATATATATGATATATATAATAAAATAGAAGCTTGAAGTTAAGACACAAGGTGTACCTCCAGACTCCAAGCCCGAACCAGAGTACTTAGTACAAGAAGATCAGATTTGTGACAAATAAAAGAAAATCACGAATTCTGCATAAAGGAAACGAGGACCTATACGAACAGAAATTGAAGCAAAAAAAAAAAAAACATAATAAGAAGAAGAAGAGAAACAAACTATTTTGGAGTTGAATAATATTACCGAGTATTTCATACACCCCTATTTTGTATATTAGGCAAAAAATTCTAATCTTATACCCCACATTTACTAGTTACCTCTAGTGCCTTATAAGTATAAAACAACCATATGTCCCTTTGCCGCCGCAATCAACGCTTGCATGTTCACTTCTTTGCTTTTACCAGTCTCTACTTCGATCATGCCCCCTTTGTCTTCGCGACGGGATTCTATGATTTTTTATTCTCTATTTCGTCTTTTTCATTATTAATAGTTCCAAAAGCAAATTAGGAGAAATTGAAGATAAGGATGAGATGAGTGAGAAAGAGAAGTTGGCTAAAATTTACTTTTGCTTTTAAAATTTTCTGTTTTAATATTAACCATTAGATATGTAATGGTTTTTGGAAGAATTGTTGGAGACAACTTTCTATGAAGGATTCAAATTCGAGAGAGTGAAAGATAGAGCGCTTGAAAACTGACGGTGATAAAAATATGAAAAATGAGTTAATTGAGAACAAATCATATATGACAAAATATTGTGCAAAATCGCTAAGTCAAGTAGAGAGTCATGTGTGAATTCACACAGAGAAAGTTGAGACAGAGAGACTTCAAAGGAGTCAATAGATAAAAAAACATAGGAGATAATAAAAAATTAAGAGTTTTTTAATGCGCAACTTCAATTCATATTTAAAAAAAATAATATTGTTGTCATTTATGTATTTTTCTTGAATGTTTGACACCTCTTTATATGTGGTTTCATCCTATGTGTATTTTTTTATATTGTTTCTTCCTATATGATTATTTATTTTGATAAACAAAATTTATTAATGGCATCCCAAAATACAGCAGAAGTTATATGCAGTACTTGGATGCAAATTACAAAGTATGGATATTCATCAAAAGCCCCCATCCAACACAATATATACTACACGTCCCATTACAAACCAAAATCGCTAAAGCAAAAAATAGCATCCAAAAATCTGATATATGCACATTATATTTAAAGAATAAAACTGCGCTCTGATTGATAGTTGAACAAAGGAAAAATAGTAGCATGTTCAGTATGAAGTAAATATATTTAACATTTAACCGATATATAAAGGTAATGAATTCCAAGCATCTCATGAAATCAGAACAGTTAATTAATCATTTAACATATTCATTTATTATTCGATCCCAAATGCATCTTTATTCATTACAATCTCAAACATGCCACTCGTTTTAACAAGGGTACACACAATTGCGAGTTTTAAAATCACAAAAAGCCATATCGGATGACGGAGAACAAGCATTCCAACAATCACGGTTTTGTATCATATTGTGGTTTTTACATTCCTTTGCTCTGGACGCAAGTGCATGAGCCATCAATAACAGTTTCTGTTCCTTCACAGTCAGGCAAGTTGCATTCATCATTTTTATGACTTTCACCATGCCCTGCAAAAATATATACAAATTCAATAATATTGCCTCTTTCATAGAACTATATATGCATTTTCATAAATTCAAACATGAAGATGCTGAAGGTTAGTATCACATTGTGGTTTTGACATTCCTTTGCTCTGGATGCAGATGCATGAGCCATCATTACCAACTGCTGTAATTCCTTCACAGTCAGGCAAGTTGCATTCATCATGTTCATGACTTTTACCAACAGCTGGTATGTTCCTGAAACCATGCCCTGCAAAAATATATACAAATTCAATAATATTGATTCTTTCTTAGAACTATATATACGTTTTCATAAATTCAAACATGAAGATGTTGAAAGAAAATACCATTGCAAGCTATTAAAGCAAGAAGGACCACTGCAAAAGCTATCTTTATTGAAGCCATCCTTGTGTCTTGTTGTGGTGCTTGGTAGGTTTAGACTTACACAAGTGTCTGTTGTCTCTTGGATTCAGTTGCTTCCTTCTAGTACATATTTATAGTACTACATGACTTTTAAATAAAGAAATTGATATTATGATATTATTTTGGTACGGAAAAAAATAATTCTAATTATTAGTTATTAGTATTTATTTTGGAGATCTTATCTATTTATCTATTTTCCTATTTTAGAAATGAATGGGTGATTGTTTCTTCCTTTGATTTATATATTTACTAGTACATACCCCGTGCGATGCACGGGGCAAATTATGTTTATTGGGTAGGGGTAGTATTTCTATTATTTTGTAAAATTAATTTCAAAAGTTAAAAAGATTAAAAAAATAAATAATATTACAAAAAAATATTTTATAAAATATTAATTTCTATTAATAAAATACTAAAATTTTATAAAAAGTTATATAACATTGCAAAAGAAATTTAATTTAGCTTCTCAAGCTCTTAAGTTGAGTACACTTGTTATCTCAAATTTAACATTGCAACATCTAACGTTGAGTACACTTGTTATCTCAAATTTCACTTATTAAAAAAATATAAATATAATAAATGAATGCACGAATTCAAATACTCAATATTGAAACCATTAAAACTCATTATCCTTCTCTTAATGCCTAATAATAATGAAAAAAAAACACTTTTTGGTATGTTTAAAAAGTTTTATTTTTGGTCTCTTAAGTTAAAGTGTCTCTTTAAGACCAAGTTGATCCTTTCATTGGTTTACTACTCTAATTTCGTCAATTTGGTGTGACATGGCTAACTATGAGAGATATCATTTTATATGAGCGGTTGTCACGTAAGCCAAAATTAACACTATTAATGAAAAAAAAACTATAAAAATTATGTGTAGGAGAGTAATATTTTCTAGTTTTTAACAAAATAAATTTAAAACTTGAAAAGCATAAAAAGAAATAAATAGTTTTTTATAAAAAAATAATATGGCGTGACAATATAAATCTACTTTAGCTTGTCATGGTAAAGCAACCTTTAAGTTATGATTTCATTGAGAAAACTGACAAAACTGCTAAATCTAACATGTCAAGAAATTGTCCTGACTCTTATTCATTTTCATTGCAAAAGAAAAACAATTGAAATTTGTTTATACTGAAATTTAAGAAGAATTCTAATATAAGAGGGGAGACAATAATAACCTCAGAATAAGCTCTTAATTTAGCTTATTCTTCCTAAAAAATCACATTGACACTTTATACTATAAAAGTATATTATGTATATAAAAATTGGTCGGAAAACGTCATCGCTTTATTTATTTTTTCTAGAGTGAATTACAGTGACACCCATGTGTATTACTCTAATTTCACATGCCCTCTTTCCTGTTTTAGACATTTCTTTGGCAGCCCCTCCTCTAACAGTGTTAACTTTTGTTAACTTTTTTTAAGTGAATTACATTTTTATCCTGTCCATTTTTATGGAAACCCAAAATTACCCTTCATCTTGGTCTCTTTGATGACAACATCTTCCGCTTCACCTGCAAGGTAGTGTTCTCCGATGATGCTTTTGATTTTGTTTTGCAAGGCAAAAACAAGATATGATATATATAATAAAATAGAAGCTTGAAGTTAAGACATAAGGTGTGCCTCTAAACTGCAAGCCCGAACCAGAGTACTTAGTACAGGAATGGCAGATTCGTGACAAATAAAAGAAAAACACGAATTCTGCATATATTTACTTGTACATACCTCGTGCGATGCACATGGCAAATTATATTTATGGGGGAGGGGTAGTATTTGTATTATATTGTAAAATTAATTTTAAAACTTAAAAAGATTAAAAAAAAAATATTACAAAAAATATTTTATAAAATATTAATTTCTATTAATAAAATAATATTTTATAAAAAAATAGAGCAAATTACAGCTACACCCCTTGAGGTTTGCTGTAATTACATATGCACCCCCTCCTTCTTTTTACCTTACACAAACCCCCTAACTTTTGTAACCATGTTACACTTGCACCCTCTACGTTGTAAACAGTGTTAACCTCATTTATTTTTGAGATCACGTGGTTGCCACGTGATTTTTATGAAAATTTTAATCTCCAAATTGCCCCTATCTCCTTCGTTGAGGTACCCATCACCCATCTCCGATGTTTATGCTTTTGGCACCCCTAAACGTTTACGCCTGTTGTTGCTGAGTTCGGTGAAGGTGGTGGTGGTGTGTTTTCGTGGGCAAGTCCGAATCTCCTTTTATAGGAGGTATTTTTTATTGGGTTTTTTTTGTTAAATTTGTTCTATGTTCTGTTCATGGTGTTGATTTTTTTTTTTTTTCATTTTGGTGACTACATTCAAGAGATGGGACAGGGGTATGGTGTGTGATTTTTGTAAAATATGAGGGGTGCTCGTGTAATGTGTAAAAAGAAAGGGGAGCATGTAAAATAGCTTTAAAAGCTCAGGGGTACATGTGTAATAGTTTTAAAAGCTCAAGGGGTGCATGTGTAATAATTTTAAAAGCTCAAGGGGTGCATGTGGCATATTATATAATTTTTAAAATCAAAAGGCAACTTAACACCATTATATCAGGCTTTTTGACCATTATAGTAAATAAAAAAAACTAATTACTAAACTAAAATACAAAAAAAACTATTTACCTTGGGTGGGTGATTTTGGACACATAGGCATCACAAAGAGTCACCACAGTTGACGCTTTAAGAAAAAGACAAATTTGTTTTTCGGCCATGTAAGGTTTGTACGTTTATTTTTTTTTTTAAAATAGAAAATGTATGGCGTCAAGTGTGTTGATGCTTTATGTTGGTTGAGTGTATGGCGTCAACTATGTTGACTCCTTGTGTTGTACACCATGCATAGCCTTCATAGATATTTATTTTGTATTCAGATCGTGGTTGGAACATAGTTTCAAGCCACCTAGGCAACAAATCATAAGAATCTTCCCAATCGCCAAAGACCCTTGCTATTACTTTTTTGTTTACTCTTCCAAACTATTAGTTAAAATAGTCGTTACTCCATCGACTATTTTTGTTAGCTATTTGTTGTCGACTGCTAATCCCTTGTCAGCTAACTATTTTAGTGTCAACAAAAATGAAAGAAATATAATCATGAAAAAATGAAAGAAATATGATGAAAATAAAGCTTTTTAAAGTTTCTCTAGAAAATAAAGTAGCAACTAGGTCTAATAATTTTTTATAGGCTTAACTACAAATTTTACCATCCAATTTTTATCATTTTATAAATTTTACCACCCAAGTTTTTTTTTGTTGCAAAATTTACAACCCAAGTTTTCAATTTTCACGCATTTTACCACCGTTGATGTGTTACAAAAAAAGTTTAAAAAAAAACGACATCATTTTGTTACCAATGTGATGGTAAAATGTGCAAAAATTGAAAACTTAATTTGGTGGTAAAATTTGTGAAATAATGAAAGTTGGATGGTAAAATTCGCGAAAAAAAAAATCTTGGATGGATAAATTCGCAAAATAATAAAAGTTGAGTGGTAAAATTTGCAAAAAATTAACTTGGGTGGTAAAATATGTGAAGGCTACGCATGATTAAAGGTGTACAATACAAGGAGTCAACAAAGTTGACGTCATACACTAAACCAATGTAAAGTGTCAACACACTTGACGCCATACATTCTCTATTTAAAATAATAATAAATATACATGCAAACTTCACGTGCCCAGAAAACAAATTTGTCTTTTTCTTAAAGCGTCAACTATGATGACTCTTTGTGATGCCTACATGTTTAAAACCACCCATCCAAGATAAATAGTTTTTTTTTTGTATTTTAGTTTGGCAATTAATTTTTTTATTTACTATAATGGTCAAAAAGCCGTTATATCAAGGGGGTGCCAAAGATATGCTTTTAAACGGAGGGGATGCATGTGTAATTATAGCAAACCTTAGGGTGTGTAGCTGTAATTTGCTCTAAAAAACAATATGACATTACAAAAGAAATTTATTTTAGCAACCATATGTCCCTTTGACATGTATGGACGTTTGATATGATGGCCTGTAAAGGAATGACTGGCTGAGATTCAAATAAAAAGAAATGAACAATGAAGTTAATATTTTATGTTATTAAAAAAAACTATGAATACAATTACATGTAGCAAAAAAAGAAAATGATTCGATAAAGTGGAAAAAAAATCTTTTTGAATAATACACAGATAAATGACTCGAACAGTGCTGGTCAAATTGTCATGTCACCTTATAAATAATTAGCACTCAAACAATGCAGCTTGAATATCAATCTTTACGTATCCAAATTTTCCAATCTAACATCAATCAATCAAATTTCCTAATTCAATATTCAAAATATGCACTCAAATAATATCAATATGTTTTAAAAATTTCTTTATTTAATATATAGACACTAAAAAAATGTTTATATGTCAGGAAAATAAACTTTAATTACCGTATACTACTACACTATATTGCACATATAATTGAATATATAATATAAAATCAAAACATATATCAAACAACAACAAGGGCAACAACAACAACAACAACAACAACAACAACAATAATAATAAAAATAATAATAATAATAATAATAATAATAATTTTAAAATTGAATAAATTAATATCAATAAAATTTTAAAAATACTTTAATTAAAATATATATTATGCAAATTATGAAACATTCAAAATTAATTTTAAAATTTTGTTATTTAAATTTGGAAAGAAAATTAAACATATTAAATGTCTTATAAATATTAAGATTGTGATTTTGCTAATCAATAATTAATTAATTGATTAATGATACTAAAATTAGGAATGAAAAAAATGGAGGGAAAAAATGTCACCAAAATAGTCTCTATAGGTACAGAAACTTTATCTTTACCTATTAGTCCTTACAACTAAATATGGCAATATGGCATGTAATGTGCTAACAAATACTGCAACAAGTAAGATAAGAAGCTTGAGTGGTTAGGTTCTGTCTTTGCAGTCTATGCAATTTTGATTAGAATTCAATCTGTTAGTGGCTTCAATTGTCAAAGCGATAAGATCATTTTTTATTTATTGAGGTAGTCATATATTGTTATTTATATCTCCAGGTACAACATACCGGAATTGGCTAAGAAACACAAGGTATATGCCTTAGACTTGCTTGGATTTGGGTGGAGTGACAAAGGACTTATCGAGTACGATGCCATGGTGTGGAGAGATCAAGTGGTGGACTTCATGAAGGAAATTGTAAAAGAACCAGCTGTTTTAGTTGGAAACAGGTAAGAACTATACTACCTGAATTTACATCAGGGTGTTAGGTTGAGATGTCAGATTCTCCTTCATTCCACAAGTTTAAGTGTTTGTTTAACCTGCATGGTTTTCTCCTAATTCTGAAAACATACTGTGTTGTCTTATACACTAGTTGGATTTCCTCTCAAGGCATGCACTGGTAATTATGTTATTTTCCATCAGCAACAGAGATTTCATAAACTAGAAAAACATTTGCAAAATTATCTTAAACAAATTAATTCTCAAGTATCATGTTGAATTTGGTTGTTGAAATGTTTATCTTTTCCATACTTCTGAGTTGTCAAATGAATTAATGAGTCGATAGTTGCAGGACCAACATTTTATTTGTAGTAAGGGCTTCTTTGGGTAAGGTTGTTCAGAAGCATTTTTAGAAGAAGAAAATAAGAAAAAAAAACTAAAATTTGTAGAGCTTATAAGGAAGCTCATTTCATTTTTTTTCTTCTCATTTTCTTCTCCTAGAGTGCAATAAACTCTAAATTGAAAATTTGTTTTACTTATAGAATTGAAAATTTTCCAATATGTGCAATAAAAAGTAAAATTATGATGTTTACCTCAATCATGACAATTTTTCAGCCTTGGAGGATTTACTGCTTTGGTTGCAGCAACTGGGTTGCCTAAGCTTGTCAATGGTGTTGTGCTACTAAATTCTGCCGAACAATTTGGCGACAGGAAAAGGGAAAGTAAAACTTCTAAAGAAACAGCTCTACAAAAGTTTTTCCTAAAACCTTTGAAGGAAGTTTTCCAGCGCGTAGTTCTTGGATTTTTATTTTGGCAGGCAAAGCAACCAGCTCGGATTCTGTCAGTCCTAAAAAGTGTATGTTGCTTGCTATCTTCTCATTAAAGCATATTTGTGTTACTAAAATGATAGGATTTTTTATCTTAAGAATTGCATTCATAGAGGCTTTTGTCTTTTGTAGGAATGCTAATTCCCTTTCAACAACTCTTCTACTTTTTGTTTTCTTACTAGTTGATTTGCCAATCAAGCACTGTTCAATTTGATTTAGTGGCAATGTATTTAGATGTTTTATTGCATAATTTGTCAATATAGGTGTATGTAAATTCTTCCAATGTGGATGACTATCTTGTGGAATCTATAACAAGGCCAGCTCAAGATCCAAATGCCGGAGAAGTTTATTACAGGTACATGACCATTTCCATTCTAATAAGCATTAGGGCCTGTTTTGGTAAGCTTATCCAGAAGTCCTTTTAGGAGAAGAAAATAAAAAGAGCTTCTTCATAAATTAAAATTAGCTTATGCATAGCCTTATAAACTCAACATTGGAATCCCATCCAATCCTTGCAATTGGATTCCATTATTCAAACATCTCACCATGCTCTACAGCCCCTGCTGCACCATGTGTGCGGCACATTTGCTACTAAGTGACATGGTAAAAAGTTACAATAAAGAATCTTGGGAGAATTGCACCACAAAAACTAACCATTGTAATTAAAAAGCTCAAGACCTTATAAACCCCACATCAGTAACCCATACTTCCAATGTGGGGCTGGGACTCGAGTTCTATACCTTGCAATTAGATCCTAATAATATCCTATAATGAAACTTTAATTATATTTTTATATCACAAATAGATTCATAATTATTTTTAGCCAGTAATATTTTCGTTGCAAATATAATTAGATATTAGTTACACTGATTTCTAATTGATAAGATTTTTTTTATTCATATAGATAAAAATAAAAATATAATATATTAGTCAAAGTTAATTAATTATTATTACTTTTTTATTTTTTTTATTTAAATTATTTGAGTAATTTAATAATATTATAGTCATAAGTTAGTATTTAAATTTTAATAAATTATAATCAATATAATTTTAAAATTACTTTAGTTAAAAAATTAAAATACATACTAAAATATTAAATCTAATTCCCAATTACCATATATTATACATATAATTGAAAATAATAAATAATAATTTTAAAATCAAATAAATAAATATCAATATAATTTTAAAATTACTTTAATTAAAAAATAAAATATTAAATTGGTAAATAAAATTAATAATATATTAAATGTATTACAAATATTAAGATTGTGATTGTGCTAATCAATAATTAATTAATTGATTATCTATCTATCTATCTATCTATCTATCTATCTATATATTATATAAAATACGGTTCATCAGAATGCGATACATGGACTACCAGTCCCAATCAGCAACTGTGTTTTATATAATATATAGACCAGATAGTACGCGTGCGATTTATTGAGGAGAGAATGAATTTTTTGTATTTATAAAGTATGTTAACAATGTTGTTAATTTGTTATATTACTTAAAATTAAAAGATCTAAAACTAGTTTAAATTTCTACAATTAGAAACTTCTTCAGGCACCAACAACAAAACTATTTTTTCAATATATTCTCTGCCAATAAATGTCAGATCAATATAATAATAATAATAATAATAATAATTGTCGCAAAAAAAAGGGGGGCGAAAAGCATGAATGAAGCACACTAAGCATAACATAAGTGGAAGTTTCGAATATAGGAATCCAATTTCTTTAATATAGTGTTTTTTCCTCAATAATCAGCTATTAAATTATCAATTTTAAATTCCTAATTTTTTGTGATAATTTAAATTACATCATTAAAATGAAAATTAAAAAAATAAACTTTCCCAATTATTGAATATAATTTTTTCCTCGTCCGTCATCTATTTAATTACCATATACTTATACAACCTTCCATGTATTGATTCAAATAATTTATTTAAATTGATTGAATTAATTTTTATTTAAATGTAACATATTTACTATTAAAATAACTCCAATGAGTTTAATTTAAATATTAATATAATTAATCCCATTAATTTAAAATCATTTATTTATATTTTTGAATAATTTATTTATATTTTTCACAATTGATTTCAAATAGATAATATAAAGTTGTAATATTATAAATACATTAATATATTAATTTTCAATTTTATCCTCAAATTATGAATTTTTAATAATGTAATTTTAAAGGCGTTACTAATATTTTTTATGTGCCAATAATAATGTTAATTGTGTTGTTTTAGTTGAAATAAGATTGTTAAGAATAAAATAAATGTGTCATAGTAAAAAAAATGTGTGAGATAAGTTAAGAAATAAACTTAAACAAAAATAAATAAATTTGGAATTAAAAGAGTTATAAGAGGAAATATATATTGTGTTAATCTTGATTTAATGGTTATGATATTAACAGTTTGATTAGTCAAATTTGGTTAATAAACACACGATTAATTCCTATTAAAATAACCCCAATATATGATTTAACTCAATTATTAATGTAATTAACCCCACTAATTTAAAAGCATTTATTTATATTTTTGAATAATTTATTTATATTTTTCGTGAATAAATTCAAGAAATAATAGAAAGCAAAAATTAAATATAACATAAACAAAATTTAGAAGCATTTATTTATATTTTTTTAATATAGATAATAAAAAATCATATTACATGTTTTATATCTATTGAGAGAGATAAACATACAAAGATAAATTTATGATTCAACCTAGCAACATTTCAATCAAGAGAAAGTTTCTATGCTGAAGATTTTTGAACTGCATTTACCCTCTTAAATGGGATTCTTTCTTTTTCATGAAATACATCCAACCACTTCCAAGAGAATGTTCATCTATGTCTACCTTCTTCATAATTTCACACTTGTACAACACATTGTCACATCTTTTAAGTGACATAATTTATAAGCATTTATATGTCACTCTCGAACAAATCTTGTAGGAATTATGTGGCAAGAAGGAAACAAATTAGTATAACAATTCTGAGAAAATATGTTAAATGAAAAATTATAAAAAAAATACTAATCTGAGGAATTTTACCAATAGCAGCTCTAGAAGATAATGTCACTGACAAAAAATTACACAATCTCTTCTTTGTTTATATAAATGTCTTTCTTTCTTTGGGATTCATATCACCCTTCAACGGAAAGAAAGAAAAAAAAACACATCATAGATCAGATTATATGCTAAATGCAATATCTATATATATAAAGTGTGAATGAATAAGAAAGACATAACCTTAAAAGAAGTACGAAAGGCAACTAATAAATATAGATTTTGTTGGGTTTTAAAATCAAACCAATAAGAATATTTAAATCCATTTTTGCAAATCATATCCAACAATAATAATATTTATATCTATCTATCTATATATTATATAAAACACAACAAATTCTATTACTATTATTTAAAACAACTTCATACCACATTTAAATATTATTATTATTATGATGATTAATAATTAAAGGAATTGTTTTAATTACACAAAATCTTTACTTCATACATAATATCCGAAGTTATATCCAAAGGTTTCTCATTGAAATTCTCTAATATTTAAAAAAGGAATTTGTAAGTATGTCATTAATATTGTAAAAAAAAGGATTTCTTAAATATAAAAATAATAAAAAGATAAAAAGAAATTCTCCATTCAATTTGATGCCACTTTCCTTATTATTAGAAGATTCTTATGGGTAATTAATATATTTTAAAAAAATTAAATATAATATAAACATTATTTTATTAATTAATAAGGGAAAAAAAATCAATTTTTGATATTAAATAAATTTTGTAAATTATTTTTAGATTAATTATATTAGAGATTCAAATAATTATGTAAATAATGAAATATCAATCAATCAATCAATATATTATATAAAAATATAAAATGTCACCAGAATGTGACACGTGGACAACCAGTCCTAGTCAACAACTATGTTTTATATAATATTATATAGATAGATAGATAAATAGATATAAATAGATAGATAGATAGACTAGATATGCCAAAAGTTGGAAAAACATGCATGAACGAGAAATTTGTCGTAAAGGAAAAAGATTATAGTGCGTAACATGAAGGAGCATTGAGAGGGTAGTGGGGTAGTGGGTAGTAACGAGAGTATAATTGGATTTTTACTCCTGAAGAGAGAGTTTTGTCCCATGTGAATAAATTTTCCCTACCCCTCAACCGGGATTAAATATTGGTTGAATATGGGATTATGGCTTTCCCAAAAATAAAATATATTCGGTATTAATTATTTTATTACTTCGTAACAAACATGGGATAATTTTTTCTCCCCTGTATTCCCGGGACTAAAAAAATTATGTGTGAAACAAACGCCTCCTTAAGGATTATGGAAGTATGATAAAAGAAAATCAACATGCTTATTGGAAATTCTTGAGATCCATTCCAGATTCAATATCCCTTAATTAATACAGCAAAAATCCAATTGATCTCTAGTCTAACATTTTGTTTTGGAATCTCATTAAGATGTAGGAATCACATTTGGAATGAGGAAGTTATAACTATTAATTTCTAAAAATCACATCCTAAATATGAAAAATCACATCCCAAATTGCAAAACAAAGTTCTTCTCATGCGCACTTGGGGGATGCTTGGTGAACTCCTAATCAAAATAAAATAAAATAAAAAGTAAATTAATCAATAATATAATAGAGATTGAGTATCATACTACAATATTAACAATTGTAAAAAAAAATGGAAGCAAAATTTTCCCTACCCCTTAACCGGGATTAAATATTGGTTGAATATGGGATTATGGCTTTCCCAGAAATAAAATATATTCGGCATTAATTATTTTATTACTTTGTAACAAATATGGGATAAATTTTTCCTCCCTTGTATTCCCGGGACTAAAAAAATTATGCGTGAAACAAACACCTCCTTAAGGATTATGGAAGTGTTATAAAAGAAAATCAACATGCTCATAGGAACTTCTTGAGATCCTGATACGAATCTACTAAACGGATCGTCTTGAAAACAGGTAAAGGATAGAAAGAGGAACTTGACCCTAACCACGACCTGCCGGTAGAACCAAAGTTATCAAGAAAGCGTGACCCTAACCGCGACCTGCCGGTAGAACCAACACTATAAAGTTCTTAACCCAAGAACAAAGGGGAAGCTCTCACAATGGAGAAACACTCAGTTTGATTAATTTGTAAATTCCGCCTTGGAAGCTTACAAGAGGTTCCTATTTATAGGCTATGCTAGGCAGCCCTTAAAAGAAGTAAAATTCCACTAACAATCCCACTAGGCATTAATTACCCACTAACATTTATTTCCCACTACCAATCACAATGGTTCATGAATCATCACAATGGTTCACCAACCATCACAATGGTTCACCAACCATCATAATGGTTCATTAATTATCACAATGGTTCATGAATCATCACAATGGTTCACCAACCATCACAATGGTTCATTAACCATCACAATGGTTCACTAACCATCACAATGGTTCATGAATTCCCACCAACCATCACAATGGTTCATTAAGTCCCACTAAACTTTCCACTAAGCATTTATTCCTCACTAAGCTTTTACATTCCACTGAGCATTAATTTCCCACTATCTTCTTGTCTTATGAATTTGGGCTTTTTATGCTGTCTTCATTTTGGGCTCAAATCTTGATCAACTTGTAGAAAAGTGACCCACTTTGGAGTAGCCTCTAATCCACTTTGAGCTGAACTTTTCTTGATCTCCATTATTAGGCCTTGCAATGCTTGCTTCATCGTCTTTGTCTTGGACCTAGTCATGGGACCTCCAATGTCACACAAAGTGTCTTTAGGTTGGCTTGTTGGATCTCTATCATTCCCTCCCTCTTCGAAAGGATTCGTCCTCGAATCAAGTCCATCTCCTACATCAAACAAAGATAAATCAGCCACATTAAAGGTAGAACTTACATTACCATAATCAGTTGGCAAATCCAGCTTGTAAGCATTGTCATTAATCCTTTCTAACACTTGAAAAGGTCCATCTCCTCTTGGTTGCAACTTGGATTTCCTTTGAGTAGGAAACCTTTCTTTTCTCATATGAACCCAAATCCAATCTCCAGGTTCAAAAGTCACTTTGACACACCCCTTATTTGCTTGCTTTGCATATTGCTCATTCCTTTTCTCAATGTTGGCTCGAACCTTGGCATGCAACTCCCTAACAAAATTTGCCTTATGCTTTCCATCCAAATTAGCATACTCATTAGTTGGCAAAGGTAAGATATCTAAAGGAGTTAAAGGATTAAATCCATACACAACTTCAAAAGGAGAATAAGAAGTAGTAGAATGAACAGTCCTATTATGAGCAAACTCAACATGTGGCAAGCATTTCTTCCATTGTTTCAAATTCTTTTGAATGATAGCATGCAACAAGGTCACTAGTGTTCTATTGACAACTTCGGTTTGTCCATCCATTTGAGGATGTGCAATAGTAGAAAACAAGAGTTTTGTTCCTAGCTTATTCCACAAAGTTCGCCAAAAGTGACTTAGGAACTTCACATCTCTATCACTTACTATGGTTATTGGCAATCCATGCAAATGCACAACTTCTTTAAAGAATAAATCAGCAATGTTTGATGCATCATTGGTTTTAGAACATGCAATGAAATGTGCCATTTTGCTAAACCTATCAACAACAACAAAAATGCTGTCTTTTCCACTTTGAGATCTAGGCAATCCTAATACAAAATCCATTGAAACATCAGTCCAAGGTTGATTAGGCACAGGCAAAGGAGTATAGAAACCATGGGGCATGACTTTAGATTTGGCTTGCTTACATGTAACACACTTATTACAAACAGATTGCACATCATGTTTCATGTTAGGCCAATAAAAATGCTCATGCAGAATTTCTAAAGTCTTTTGAACTCCAAAATGTCCCATTAGTCCAGCACCATGAGTTTCCCTAATTAGCATTTCACGCAAGGAACAAAGAGGCACACAAAATTTCTTATCTTTAAACATATGGTGTTCATGCCTATAGAACTCATCATTCCCAATTTTTCCACAAACAATACCACACATAGAGAAAGTTTCATCATGATCATACAAGCCCAAATGATGTGTGTTATTCTCAAGTCTCAAGGACTTTGCATCATTACCAAAACTAAGATCATGCAAATCATATGCATCATTCAAATCACAAGTATCATGCAAGTCAAGATTATGCAAATCATATGCATCATGCAAATCACAAGTATCATGCAAATCATATGCATCATTCAAATCACAAGTATCATGCAAGTCAAGATTATGCAATTCATATGCATCATGCAAATCAAGAATTAACACATGTTGCACATCAACTAAAGCATAAGGTCTAGAGATGGTGTGAGTTAAAGGTTTCTTCTTCCAATGGTTGCCTTGTTCCTCATATGTATCCACCTCTTCTCCAAATTGCTTTGCCCATTGATCTTTAATGTACAATTCTTCCTTGGGTATCAAAACAAAAGAATTTGCATGGTTAGATGTACAAAAAGCATTACTAGAAGAATTAAGTCCACTATCAAATTTAGAAGAAAAAATTAAAGTAGTAGAAGAGGACTCTTGTTTGGCTTTAGGAGATAGCCAATCTTTACAATTGTTCAAAGATGGAACTTTCAACCCTTGAGGTACTTGTTTCATGGAAACATTAAGGACCTTTGTAATTTTCTATGCAAATCCCTTTTGTGACAACTTGGTACAAACCTCCTTCTCATGACATCCTTCATCTCATCCCATGTACAAATAGGTTTTTCTCCACATCTACGCCTCCTACTCACAAACTGATCCCACCAAATACTAGCATAATCAATGAATTTAGAAATTACTAGTTTAATCTTCTCCTCCTCCAAGTAATCATGAAGATAAAACACATGTTCAATTTTTCTCTCCCACTCTAAATATAATTCAGGATCATTCTTACCTTGGAATGATGGTATTGTCATCTTGATATTTCTCAAATTATTGTCACTTCTTGATTCACCTTTTCTTCTCCTTCCACTTTTTCTCCTATATGAATAATCATCTTCCTCTTCCTCATCACTATTGCACTTAGGAGGGGTCCTAGATCTGGATGTAGATTGTAAATCATCAAATCTTGCATTTAGAGCCTTGAATTGTTCTTGAATAGCATTCATGAACAACTTTCGTTCAGCATCTCGTACTCCTTCTCCTCCACTCATGATTAAAGTGCTGCAAAAATTGAGTTAGAAAAATCCTCACACAAACACTCTCTCACGTGTTTACACTCAAAATATGTTTAGTCACTCGTGTTTTCACTCAATTTGGCTTTTTCCCTGTGATGGCCTTACCACTCTTGCCTTTTACCACTCAACTTCACCTTATGAGCTCTTAAGTAAGAACCTTTAAGGATGATTCTACACAACAAGAAACAGTAGAGAATTGGTGATATGATAACTTTAGGGAGTAAGAACAAGAGACAGTAGAACAGAAACAAGGAATACAAGATATTTTTCTTTTTGAAGAGACAAGATCAAAGAAAGGTGTATAGAACAACAAAACAAAAGACAAGAATTGAAACTTTTTGTTTTTTTTGAACTTTGCTTTTCTGATTGAGCAATATGTAATTTGAAGCAAAAGATTGATTACTAGCCAAGAATTTTTTTTTTCTTTTTCTTTTTTTCTTTTTCGTTTTTTTTTTCACCTTTTTTTTTTCTCAAACTGGAACAAATTTCTTTTTTTTTCTTTTTTTTTTGCACGATTTTTTTATTTATAAAATGATAGAAAAGAAAGCACAAAGAGATATAACAAAGGAAGATGAACAGACTTAGACAAAGATAACAAAAGAAGATGAACAGACTTAGACAAAGATAACAAAAGAAGATGAACAGACTTAACAAAGAAAACAAAGGAATAGAACAAAACAAGACTGAATAGAACAAACAAAATAGAAATAGAACAAAAACACAAAGGTTGACACAATAGAAGAAATGAGAAAACCAACAAGCATAGACAATTTTTTTTTTTTTTTAGGATTGAAGAAGACAAACAAAGAAAGGATAGATAACACCTGAATTCAAGAGCTGAAGCTCTGATGCCAAATGATACGAATCTACTAAACGGATCATCTTGAAAACAGGTAAAGGATAGAAAGAGGAACTTGACCCTAACCGCGACCTGCCGGTAGAACCAAAGTTATCAAGAAAGCGTGACCCTAACCGCGACCTGCCGGTAGAACCAACACTATAAAGTTCTTAACCCAAGAACAAAGGGGAAGCTCTCACAATGGAGAAACACTCAGTTTGATTAATTTGTAAATTCCGCCTTGGAAGCTTACAAGAGGTTCCTATTTATAGGCTATGCTAGGCAGCCCTTAAAAGAAGTAAAATTCCACTAACAATCCCACTAGGCATTAATTACCCACTAACATTTATTTCCCACTACCAATCACAATGGTTCATGAATTATCACAATGGTTCATGAATCATCACAATGGTTCACCAACCATCACAATGGTTCATTAATTATCACAATGGTTCATGAATCATCACAATGGTTCACCAACCATCACAATGGTTCATTAACCATCACAATGGTTCACTAACCATCACAATGGTTCATGAATTCCCACCAACCATCACAATAGTTCATTAAGTCCCACTAAACTTTCCACTAAGCATTTATTCCTCACTAAGCTTTTACATTCCACTGAGCATTAATTTCCCACTATCTTCTTGTCTTATGAATTTGGGCTTTTTATGCTGTCTTCATTTTGGGCTCAAATCTTGATCAACTTGTAGAAAAGTGACCCACTTTGGAGTAGCCTCTAATCCACTTTGAGCTGAACTTTTCTTGATCTCCATTATTAGGCCTTGCAATGCTTGCTTCATCGTCTTTGTCTTGGACCTAGTCATGGGACCTCCAATGTCACACAAAGTGTCTTTAGGTTGGCTTGTTGGATCTCTATCAGATCCATTCCAGATTCAACATCCCTTAATACAGCAAAAACCCAATTGATCTCTATTCTAATAGTGTGTTTTGGAATCTCTTTAAGATGCAGGAATCACAATTCGAATGAGGAAGTTATAATTATTAATTTCTAAAAATCACATCCTAAATATGAAAAATCACATCCCAAATTGCAAAATAGAGCTCTTCTGATGTGCACTAGGGAGATGCTTGGTGAACTCCTAATCAAAATAAAATAAAATAAAAAGTAAATTAATCAATAATATAATAGAGATTGAGTATCATAATACAGTATTAACACTTGTCGAAAAAATGGAAGCAAAATTTTCCCTACCCCTCAATCGGGATTAAATATTGGTTGAATATGGGATTATGGCTTTCCCAGAAATAAAATATATTTGGCATTAATTATTTTATTACTTTGTAATATGGGATAAATTTTTCCCCCCCTGTATTCCCGAGACTAAAAAATTATGCGTGAAACAAACGCCTCCTTAAGGATTATGGAAGTATGATAAAAGAAAATCAACATGCTCATAGGAACTTATTGAGATCTGTTCCAGATTCAATATCCCTTAATTAATACAGCAAAAACCCAATTGATCTCTAGTCTAACAGTGTGTTTTGGAATCTCATTAAGATGTAGGAATCACATTTGGAATGAGGAAGTTATAACTATTAATTTCTAAAAATCACATCCTAAATATGAAAAATCACATCTCAAATTGCAAAACAAAGTTCTTCTGATGCACACTTGGGGGATGCTTGGTGAACTCCTAATCAAAATAAAATAAAAAAGTAAATTAATCAATAATATAATAGAGATTGAGTATCATACTACAGTATTAACACTTGTAAAAAAAAATGGATGCAACATTAATGTAGAGAATTCAATTTGTTGTATAAATGACTTGAAGAAACAAAAAGCTTGTGACCAGTGTAACAATTAATTAAGAATCTTGCATTGTACCCATGGCAAAGAATGTACCTGAAGCATAATGGAACCATGCTTGGATATGTTACAATATCCATATCTTATTTTCTATTCTATCAAAATGCTGCTTAAAGAGACTTTAGTTGAAATTTGGAATGTGCTTTATTAATGTACTGTGCCAATTCTTTTTGGAGTGGAATCAGAGAAGAAACATTGACTTGTAACATTACTTTAGTTCTATGTGCTTTATCTTTGGAAATGGCGAAGGAGGGAGTCGAAGGGATTAGAGTCAAATACAGCGTTTAGCGACTAAGGTATTCAGCAATAACATAAAGCTTTGTCTGGCATACAAGAAATATATATTCAATTGTTGCCTCCAAGTGAAGCATAGTAATGAAATAGACACACTTCGAGCATGAGGAAAAGGAATCGTGAAAACAATTGTGCTAACTGATTCAACTAAGAAATTTCAGCAAAAACATGAAGCTGCTACATATGTATGGAAAATAATAAGAAACAAAGCAATATATAGTTGCAACAAATGACACAAAATGCACAATTCATTAACAGGAGGAAAGCCATGTAAGGTTATTAGAATACTAATTAAATTCTTTAGAGAGAGGGATTTGGATCCTCTCCTACAAAGTTGTCCCCGACTTTTTTTCAGCACCATTCTAAACCATTAGATATATCTAATGCTTAAGATTAAAACATAAAAAAGTCAAAGCATGCAAAAGTAAATGTTAGCCTCGCTTTCTATCTCATTATGCAACCTGCCATAGCTTTTGCTGCTCCTTACTATGCAATTTTTTAATTAATAAATAAAATAAGCACAAAGCATTCAATAAAAAAATTGTGTTGCAAGGAGCACCAAAAGCTGTAGCGAGTTGCAAAGTGAGAAAGAGAAGTTGGTTAAAATTTACTTTTGCTTTTCAAATTTTCTATTTTAATCTTAACCATTAGATATATAATGGTTTTTGGAAGAAGTTGGAGACAATTTTGCAGGAGAGGATTCAAATTCGAGAGAGGGAAAGAGAGAGTGCACACTTGATAACTAACGGTGATAAAAATATGAAAAATGAGTTGACGAGAACAAATCATATATGACAAAATATTGTCCAAAATCACTAAGTCAAGTCGAGAGTAGAGAGTTATGTTTGAATTCACACAGAAAAAGTTGAGATAGAGACATTTCAAAAGAATCAATTGATAAAAAAAATATATATATAAGAGATAACAAAAAATGAAGAGATTTTTAAAACACAACTTCAATTCATATTAAAAAAATTATTATTGTCATTTATTTATATTTATTGAATGTTTGACACCTCTTTATATGTTTCTTCATCCTATGTGATAATTTCTTTTATAATGTTTCATCCTATATGATCATTTTTTTTTACAAACAAAATTTATTAATAGCATCCCAAAATACAACACAAGTTATGTTATGGAGTACTTGGATGCAAATGACAAAGTATGGATATTTATCAAAAGCCCAAACCTAACACAATACTACACGTCCCATTACAAAATGAAACCGCTAAAGCAAAAAATAGCATCCAAATATCTGATATATGCACACTATATTTAAAGAATAAAACTGCGCTTTGATTGATAGTTGAACAAAGGAAAAATAGTAGCATATTCAGTATGAAGTAAATATAATTAACATTTAACCCATATATAAAGGTAATGAATTTCAATTATCTCATGAAATCAAAACAGTTAATTAATCATTTAACATATTTATTCATTATTCGATCCCAAATGCATCTTTATTCATTACAATTTGAAACATGTCATTCGTTCTAACAAGGGCACACACAATTGTGAGTTTTGAAATCACAATAAGCAATATCGCTTGGTGAAGAACAAGCACTCCAACAATCACGGTTTGTATCACATTGTGGATTTGACAGTCCTTTTCTCTGGACGCAGATGCATGAGCCATCAATAACAATTTCTATTCCTTCACAATCACGCAAGTTGCATTCATCATTTTTGTAACGACCCGTCTACGTTACATAACTGTTAAAGCTAAGGTTCCTTGATTTCCTTTTGGTTTAGAAACTCTTTCATTAGTTTACTTTATGAAAATATTGCGTAAACTTTTTGCATTTCCAAAAGTAATAATTAAAGTTCAAAACTAAAAGAAAATATAATTTTGACTACAAACAACTCTTGGAGCTTATACATGAGACAAACCGAAGCTGGTCATCTCTATACATATAACTATATAGACTAAACAAACAAAAGAGAGAATGCAGCTTCAATCTCGTGCTCGCTCCATCTACCAAGCCTCCAAGAGGAAGAATCCACCTAGAAAGCCATCTGCTCCCCTTAACACGACGTCCGAGATCATCACAGGCACAAACCACACATGCAAACAGCGGAAGGGTAAGCTTACCAAACAAAACTATACATATAACTGAAACCGTTTTACAAAAGTTATGATAGAGGACTAGAATGGTACATGAAGAGCTTAAAGTGGAGCCAAATCTTAGAATAGAAGTTTATGTAATTTGGGCATAAATTGGGCTTTTGTTTAGCTTTTTATGTTTTTAATGATGTTTATTTTTTAATTTGGGCCTTTTTAGTTGTTTGGGCTTTTAGTAATGGGCCTTGGTAAGCCTTTTAGGTTCATATTATAAATAGGCCAAATGTTAACTTTGTAACCAGTTTTGACTCTCATTTGGAATGAAGCTTTGATGCTTTTGTGAGAGGAAACTCTCTAGGTTCTTAGGAACTACCCTTGATTCTTATCTTTGAATTTCCATATTCAAAGTGGCGAATCCTCCTCAACTTATCAATCCCTAGGGATTGTGGCGTTGTTCTTTCCATTTCTTGTCTTTCCGCTCTATATTTTCTTCACTTTTTGAGTTTCTGTAATTTCCGTTGATGCTGAATTTGAGATCCGGAAAGGGGTTTTTATCATTTGGTAATCAGAGCTGGATTTAGCATCAATTTCGCACTGTTCATCAGCGGCGCACTGTTCATCAGCGGCGCACTGTTCATCAGCGGCGCACTGTTCATCGGCGGCGTCGCACTGTTCATCGGCAACACTGTTCACGACGCGTGCACTGTTCATCGGAACACTGTTCATCGGTGATACTGTTCACTGATAGGCACTGTTTTAATAGGCATTACTGTTCCGATTGGTCACTGTTCCGATCGCTGCACTGTTCATGATTGCGGTACTGTTCGCGACGCTTTACTGTTCATCGATTCGGTACTGTTCATTGATTTGTGATTTTTATTGTTTCAATCCATATTTTTGATATTGCCTTGTGTTTAATTTGAGTCAAAATCTGCAGATTGAAATTCTGAAATTTGAATTTGGGGAAGAACATTCATAGTGTTCATGTGTGTTCTTTAGAGTCTTTGGCAAAACCCTTGTGTGTGATCTATAAAAATTTGAATTAAGTGAGTTTGGGTGTTTTTTGTAAATATTAAAAAGTTTGAGGACTTATTAGCAAAAGAAAAGGACTTAAAGATAAAAAAAGAAAATATTGGGGCAAAAGTGCAAAAAGAAAAAAGTTTAGGGGCCCAAGTGTAATTATGAAAAGTTTGGGGGTCAAAGTGTAAAAAAAAAGTCAAAAAAAAAAATACCATTGGAAAGAAAAAAATCTTCCCTATAAGAAGTCCTTCTACACCTTTGCTTAATTCTTTCTTTTTCATACACTTTTATGCCATTTTAGCTCTCTTGAATACACTAGTTCTTCACAAAGTTGAAAAAATTGAGTTTCTTAGTTTTGTGTTGCTCTTTTCTTGTGTCTTCTAGTCATGTCTTTGCTTGACATTCTATTTTGAGTTGTCCCTTTCATTTCTTTTAGCTTTTATTGCTTGTCTTCTAAATTTCCTTGGTTTTGTCTTAGAGTTTTCTTGTTTTGGACTCTTGAGTTGAGTTTGGATTTGCTACATCTTTCACTTTGAATACAAATTCTTGATTGTGATTGAGAGTGCTTCTTAAGGACTAAAGAGGAGTTTGAGTGGAAAAAGGCAAGTGTGCACATTATAGAAAAAACCTTCAAAAGAGAGAAACACGAGTGGATTTGAGTGAAACACTTAGTGAGTGGTGAGGTCCATATTTCTATTATTTGTGCTAATCATTTTTGTGTAGGTATGTATTGTTCTTCTTACCATAGAATTGATGGAGGTTATGGGGAAGATGAAGGAGAAAGGAGGCTTAGGAGACATGGAGGAGATAATGAGGGAGAAAATAAAATAAAGGATAGTATGGAAGAGGAGAAACTTAAAATTCCTAGTTTTCAAGGGAAGAATGATCCGGAAGCATACATTGAGTGGGAGATGAAAGTTGACCAAGTCTTTTCATGCCATGACTATAGTGAGGAGAAGAAAATTAGGAAGGTTACCTTGAAGTTTGTAGGGAGTGCACTTGCATGGTGGAAGTATAAGGAGGATGGAAGAGAGAGGATAAGGATGCCTAAGATAGCAACTTGGCAAGAAATGAAGGATTTGATGAGGAAGACATTCTTACCACCTTCCTATGAGAGAGATGCTTATGATAAGCTACAAAGTCTCACACAAGGTAGCAAGAGTGTTGATGAATACTACAAAGAGATGAAAATGACTATGAGGAGAGCCAATGTACAAGAACCTAAAACTGCCATGGCAAGGTTCTTACGTGGGCTTAATACATTCAATACATAGTGAAGTTACAACACTATGAGAGCTTGGAGGATCTAGTGCACCAAGCCAACAAAGTGGAGAGACAACTTGAGAGGAAGCATTCCTACAAGAACACCTATCACTATGACTCTTCTAGTGGTAAGGACAAGTCCAAGAAGGAGGGATCTTCCTCACCTAAGCAACAAGCTTCAAAGTCTCCAAGTGGTAAACATGTTCCTAACCCTAACACTTCTTCTACTTCTAAGAGTGGTACAATTAAATGTTTTAAATGCTTGGGTAAAGGCCATATTGCATTGCATTGTCCAAACATGAAAACCAAGGTCTTGAAGGAAAATGAAGTTGTCACGAGTGAGTTATCTTATACTTGTTCATCTAATATCTCTAGTGATAATCATAGTGCATGTGGTACCAAACCTTTAGATAGAGAATTAATGATGTGTAAGAGGTTGTTGGGAATTCAATGTGAGGGTAGGGATGAAATTCAAAAGGAGAACATATTTCATACTAGATGCTTGGTTCTAGGGAATGTGTGTTCTTTGATTATTGATGGGGATAGTTGTATTAATGTGGCTAGCACTAGGTTGGTTAGCAAACTTAATTTTCAAACCACCCCACACCCTACACCTTATTGCTTGAAATTGCCATGTGAAGGTGAGTTGGTTGTAGACCAACAAGTGTTGGTGCCCTTTACCATTGGAACATATACAGATGTTGTGTTGTGTGATGTAGCTCCCATAGAAACATGTCATATCTTGTTAGGTAAACCTTGGCAAATTGAAAGAAATGTGAAGCACCATGGAAAGACCCACAAGATTTCTTTTACACATGAAGGACATAAGGTCAAACTTGCATCACTTTCACCTAAGGAAGCAAGTGAGGATCGAATTAAGTTGAGAAAGAAAATAGAACAAAAGAGAAAAGAGGTGAAAGAAAAAGAAATAAAAGAGAAAGAGATGAGAGCAAAAGAAAATGAGTTAAAAGAAAAAGAGATGAGAGAAAAGAAAATAACTAAAAAAGAGAGTGAAAAAGAGAGAGCAAAAGATAAAGAGGAATATGATTGTTCTTGTTTTCATTCTAATCCTTTCCTTGTTTGTGATGATTCTTTGCTCAAGGAATTTGAAGAGCTTCAAAAGGATGAATGCAAAACTTTGTTTGAAAGTGATGTCTCTCTTGTGAAAGAAATTGAAGAGGAGTCCTCAAAGGGGGAGTGCAAAACTCTAATTCCTTCTCCTAAATTGGATTGTGAATTTAATTCTTCTTGTAAATTTGATTGTGCACCTTACCATAATTCTTTTGTTTTGATGCCTAGAGAAGAATTGTACATCAAGGATCAATGGGCAAGACAATTTGGAGAAGAAGTGGAGACATATGAGGACCAATGCAACCATAGAGAGAAGAAAATTTTGACTTACACCATCTCTAAACCTTGTGATTTAATTGATGTGTGCCATGTGTTAACCCAAAATGTTTGTGAATTGAATGTTGCTTTTGGTATGCATGATATTGTTTTAGGTGATGGTGCCAAGTTCTTGAAATTTGATATTAATGCACATCATTTGGACTTGTATGATCATGTTGAGTCTTCCTCTATGTGTGTTGTTGTTTATGGGAAAATTGAAAATGATGATTTCTATAGTCATAAAGAGCATAGGTTTAAAGATGCTGCATTTTGTGTGCCTAAATGTTCATTTCATGATTCATTAATTGGAGCAACTCATAGTGAGAGTTTAGTAATGTATGGTACACTCAAGTGTCTTGATAGATGGATTGTGCATAAAATGGATAAATCTAAATTTTCCATTCTTGGTTTGAAAATGTCATTGTTTGCTCATAATTTTCATTGGATTGACTTGTCTTTGAAATTTGTGATTAAGCATTTCATTTTAGTGTTAATTGATGGTTTCTTTAGGCTTGTATTTGATCCGGGAGGATTGATATATAAGCACATAGATAATAAGAGATTTTCCTTTTTAAGGAATCCAAGTCTCAATAGAAATAGGATTTTCTTTTTTAATATTTTCTCAAAACTAAAACATGTTGTTTTGTGTTGTTTTTATGATGTAGGTACCTTGGCTCTAAATTCGAGGTCGAATTTCCTTCAAGAAGGAGGGAATGATAGAGGACTAGAATGGTACATGAAGAGCTTAAAGTGGAGCCAAATCTTAGAATAGAAGTTTATGTAATTTGGGCATAAATTGGGCTTTTGTTGAGCTTTTTATGTTTTTAATGATGTTTATTTTTTAATTTGGGCCTTTTTAGTTGTTTGGGCTTTTAGTAATGGGCCTTGGTAAGCCTTTTAGGTTCATATTATAAATAGGCCAAATGTTAACTTTGTAATCAGTTTTGACTCTCATTTGGAATGAAGCTTTGATGCTTTTGTGAGAGGAAACTCTCTAGGTTCTTAGGAACTACCCTTGATTCTTATCTTTGAATTTTCATATTCAAAGTGGCGAATCCTCCTCAACTTATCAATCCCTAGGGATTGTGGCGTTGTTCTTTCCATTTCTTGTCTTTCCGCTCTATATTTTCTTCACTTTTTGAGTTTCTGTAATTTCCGTTGATGCTGAATTTGAGATCCGGAAAGGGGTTTTTATCATTTCATAAACTCAAAACTCAATTCATCAATAAACACCAATAAACAACAATATCATGGCTCAACCATTTCAAATATGTATGTGCACCCTCAACTTACGTACCTACCCATATGTCTGTGCACCCTCAACTTACGTACCTACCCATATGTCTGTGCACCAACTGTGCACACCTATGCACCAACTGTGCAAATACAACATTCGGAATATTTTTGTGCATCAACTATGCACACACCGTATTCCAGCTGCAAAACATATTTGGAACCCCTTACAGTCTTAGATACGGCACCTCTGTACTCGCCATCTCCAATGGCCAAACTTACGGGTCCAAATACATCTCAACAATCCACAACCATGATAACAATCCATCCCCTATACACTAAAAAGGTCACTAAACCTCTTGGGAAGTAGTTCTCAACACTCCAACACGCCATTCGGAGTCAAAACATAGGGGGTGGTACTTGGGAAGATATCCCACTAGGCGAGACCCCCGGGTCGCTTTAGTGGGCCAGAGTTCTGGCGTGAAACTCACCCTCCCAAGTATACCATTTTTTTAATAAAGATCTTCCCAAAGGACATAGCTAACTCCTCTTTAACATATAGGGATGGTTTCAACACATAATTCACATACACATCACATATATCTTCATCTCATCAACATTCCATTTCAATTTGTCAAAATTAATCTCTTTAATATCACATTCAACAATAGTAATTTATATTTCTTCATGTACATATAAACACCTTAACTTAACATAATCATTTATAATTCAACATTGATAAATCTAATGCACATCATTATATTTTCATAAAAAAAAACATAAGTCTAAATGACTCATGTAGAGAAAAGAAAAGCATATTATCATCTCATAAATAATTCATACATCATTTGTATAAATATTTAAAATCATTTAAATAATCAAAATGGAAATATTTTAAGAATTTTTTTTTATAAAATAAATTCTAGCCCAACCGGCCAAAATTGCGGCCCAGTCAGAGCTCCCCTAACTTTGTTTATTGCTCCTCTGTCACATTTCGGCCCAGCTGCACCAAGTTTCGGCTGGGCCGAAACTCCCCTAGAGCTAATTTCGCCTCTGCCACATTTTGGCCCAGTTGCACCAAGTTTTGGCTGGGCCGAAACTCCCCTAAAGCTTATTTTCTCCATTCTAACGCATTCCGGCCCAGCTGCACCAAATTTCGGCTGGGACAGGACGGAAATGGGTTTGCGAATTTGCAAGTTCTATGGCTATCAATGGCATACCCACTCATCCCAACCTTATGAAATGGCTTACTCAAACTCATAGACATCAACAAACATCAATTAAATCATCAATCCAAACATAAAACACCACCAAATCATTCAAACAAATTTAAAGCTTCCCCTACCCAAAATTGACCCAAAACCTTGAAGTAGTAGCTATGGAGGAGACTTGGTGATCCAAGAATGATCTCTACTCAACTTTTGCTATGAAATCAACTAGAAGTAACCTAAACCAACATCAAAACAAGCTTCAATCAAAATTTCATCCACCCATCAAAATTTTAACCAAAACCCATTTGAGAATTCCTTGAGAGTGAAGAAGATGAACTTCAAGAAACCAAAGGAGAAGAGAAGTGTTGCCTACCCACTAGGAATCAGTCAAGGAAGCTCTAGGAGCACCAAAAATCAAAGCTTTTCTTTGAATTCCCACAAACCTCAAGCCTTAAGACAAGAAGGAGGATATGAGAATGAACGAGACAAGTGAGGAAGAAAAGAAGAAAATGGGAGAATGGAAGCTCTGCACATTGAAAATTTGGGATTTATATGAAATTTTACTATTAACAACTATTTTCCTCTAAAGACAACCCCTTCTCTTATTTTTTTTTTCTTTCTTTCCTATAACTCAAGGAATTTACGTAAAAGTCCCAACCATACATGAAAATCTAACATTAACTTTATGGCATATAACAAAACAATCTATTTATTAAATTCTTTTATACATATCATGAATTTAAATCTAATTTCCTCTTACGGTATTTATCAAGAACTTAATACATTACGAAAAACCACAGTGTTACAATTCTCCCCCCAACAAGAAAAATTTAGTCCTCGAAATTTGCTTGTGGTGAAAAATACTATAACACTACTTATATACACAATATCTTAACCTTTTTGTGAATCTTAAACCTTTCCTCGATTCTTTGTCCAATCAAGTCTTTCTTTCATCAGGTATTTTACTCTGGATTTTTTTTTTCCAATTTTAATTCTTTCAAATAGACATCACTAACAACTTTCTCCCTCATCTGTGCTAACCACTTGAGTAAAACAAGGAAATCAAAACATTTAAGAGCATGGAAACTTAAGTTAACTCAAAACATTCAATTCCACTTTATCAAGGGCTTTTTCAAAACACATAAACAAAACTTAAAATTCCACTTAAAACATACTTTAATTTACTTTTCAAAATAAGATGTTCAAAACATATCCACAAAAGGAACTTATACTCCCCAACAAGTTCAAAATCATAAAACATTTTTCAAGCTATATTTCAAAAGAAGGTTCTAAAACACTCTTCAATATGAATAACCAAACGTGTAATATATTTTAAACACGCCAAAAACTCATTTGTATTTGTATTCCACCAAAATTTATAAAGCTTAAACTTCCCAAACCAAAAGGGTCGATGGAAAATCACTAAAGATCATCATCATGCATCAAACTTTTATGCAATACTGAAAGAAGTAAGACAACTAAAAAAAACATTGAGTCAGAAGCTACTACATGATACATAAAAGTATAGTGCTATAAAGCACTACAACTCTCATATGAAAAAAATAAAACAATTTTCAAAGTGTGCAAATACAACATTTGGAATATTTCTGTGCATCAACTATGCACACACTGTATTCCAGTGGCAAAACATATTTGGAACCCCTTACAGTCTTAGATACGGCACCTCCGTACCCGCCATCTCCAATGGCCAGACTTACGGGTCCAAATACATCTCAACAATCCACAACCATGATAACAATTCATCCCCTATACACTAAAAGGGTCACTAAACCTCTTGGGAAGTAGTTCTCAACACTCCAACACGCCATTCGGAGTCAAAACATAGGGGTGGTACTTGGGAAGATATCCCACTAGGCGAGACCCCCGAGTCGCTTTAGTGGGCTAGAGTTCTGGCGTGAAACTCACCCTCCCAAGTATACCATTTTTTTATAAAGATCTTCCCAAAGGACATACTAACTCCTCTTTAACATATAGGGATGGTTTCAACACATAATTCACATACACATCACATATATCATCATCTCATCAACATTCCATGTCAATTTCTCAAAACATCGTAATCTCTTTAATATCACATTCAACAAATAGTAATTTATATTTCTTCACATATAATACCTCAACCTAACATAATCATTTATAATTCAACATTGATAAATCTAATGCACATCATTATATTTTCATAAAAAAAAAACATAAGTCGAAATGACTCATGTAGAGAAAAGAAAAGCATATCATCATTTCATCAATAATTCATACATCATTTGTATAAATATTTTAAATCATTTAAATAATCAAAATGGAAACATTTTAAGAGATTTTTTTTTATAAAATAAATTCTAGCCCAGCCGGCCAAAATCGCAACCCAGCCAGAGCTCCCCTAACTTTGTTTATTACTCCTCTGTCACATTTCGACCCAGCTGCACCAAGTTTCGGCTGGGCCGAAACTCCCCTAGAGCTAATTTCTTCTCTGCCACATTTTGGCCTAGCTGCACCAAGTTTCGGTTGGGCCGAAACTCCCCTGAAGCTTATTTTCTCCATTCTGACGCATTCCGGCCCAGCTGCACCAAATTTCGGCTGGGCCGGAAAGAAAATGGGTTTGCGAATTTGCAAGTTCTATGGCTATCAATGGCATACCCACTCATCCCAACCTTATGAAATGGCTTACTCAAACTCATAGACATCAACAAACATCAATTAAATCATCAATCCAAACAGTATGAACCATTGGTCCATAAACACATAAAAGTAAACACTCACACACTCATTTTCCTATTATTTTACTACACGTTGGTTATCTACTTTTGGCCAATTGCCCCTTGATATGTCATCATAGAGGACTTCATTTGATTTGTGGGTGACGTCTTGGGAGTACATGCTTCGGCCCTGGTACAACAGGCCAAGCACTCTCACCAGGCTTGGTTATGCTCAGCATTCGTCGGGATTCACAAGTCGGCTACGTGAGTCCCACAGCCTTGTTGAGGTATCACAACTTGTGGCCATTTCATCCCCTTAGGACTCGTGGTCCATACATACATACCTCAAACGGTTAGGCACTCCTTTCTGTCTCTCCTCACATGATTTGCATTTAAGGATGCCTCCCTTATATGATCATTCTGGTAAGGCTTTCCAAATCGGTACTCGTGATATGGTTACAGAGGCAATTTTAATCAATTCATCATAATATAATCCACCATCACGTCTCTTTATGGTATATGTCCTAATAGGACACCATGCCACATCTTTGCCTTTTTCCTCATTGAACAGTCTACATCATAATGCCCCTTACACAGAAGACCAGAACAAACCCCGTGTGCACTTCACACTTATATTCACGATCAATCTCACATCGGAGGTTTCATTCTTCTTTCGACATTGTGCCCACGAGTTGTTGTTCCTTCCTACTCACGTCATACGAGATAGGCTCTTCACCTTATAGGATATACGCTTTTATGCTAATGAGAAAGGAATATATCCTTTACTCCACGACATCATTTGTCATCACGACATAACATTCAATCTTCAATCATTCATACAAATTGACGCTAGTAATTTAGCATCATCCACAACAATCGTCATTTTCTTTCATTAGTGTAAGTTTTATGCTTCATATTCACTCCTCACCAAGCTTCTCATTGCACTTACTCATACTCACCCATTAATATTTATAATAATATCTTGATCTAGGAAGTCTTTATGAATAACTATTAAATTCCCAAAGGGACACTAAATGCCTAAATTAAAGTCATCATAACTTTGTCGTTTTAAGTCCATTTGCCTTCAAACTTCAGGGATAAGTTCCCATAACATTGTAGTACTAAAATCTTGCATTAAATCTTAATTACTCTCACTAAAAACTTAATATTTTAATTAAGTTTAGGGGCTGGACTGCAGCCCTCACTTTCAATAAATAACACGTTACGGTATGAATCAAACGTCAACGCTACGTACATATAATTGTCGCAACAAAGAGATATCATTCAATACTCATAACAATTTAAATATTCCTAACAGAGACTTGATTGAGAAAGTGGAGATTATAGTTCACCCTCTAACTCATACCCTCAAGGGGTCAAAGCATACAATTCACATCCAACAATTTAATTGAATAATCAATGCTAATTCTCAACAAACAAACCATGCAATTAACTTTCCATCATGATATTATCAAATATAATAAAACATAGCAGCAATCTAAATCATTTTAAAGTGATCCTTAAAGCACACTTAATTCACTAGTTCAAGTTCCAAAACATGCACAATTACTTGCCTAAATGAATAGATAAAATATCCAACTTTTTCCACAAGTAAAATATCATTTAAAACACTTTGAAATCATTAAAACTCTGTTTTTAAAAAGAAGTTTACTGCTGCAACCAAAATGCCATTAAATTCCACTTTTAAGCCATAATTAAATATTCAATTGCACTAGGAAAACAATCCTATGACACCTACAATTAGTTCCCACAATTTGGTCACACTTCCTCATCATTAAAACATCAAAATAATGAAGAAATGTCCTGTTTTACATTCATTCCCGCAGCTGTATAAAAATGGCACAAAAACTTGGTTTTTATGCACTATTTTGGTCTCCAATTACCTTGGAACTTAGCCTTATGATATCTATAAATAATTCCTATCATTTGGACACTTTTCTACCTCATTAAAATACCAAATCACTGCACATATGCTCTGTTTTTAATTAAAATTTCTGCACATACAAAATTCATCCATTAAATAGTCTAGTTTGCTAATTTGAAAATTCCAAATGCACATAGTTTCAACTTTAAATGTAATTACACTTTAGAATAAACATTACCATACATCAACATATCACTTTCATCATTATAAACTCCACAAATTCCCCTGTTTTAAATTATTCCCGCAGCCCAAATAAAATGCTATTTTTAAGGCATCAAAACTTCATATTATACACTCCAATTGATCTAAAACTACTCTACAGCATATATATAGACAAGACCTATCATTTTCCACATTCAATAATTCATTTAAAACATTGAAAATCAATATACTCACTGCACACATTATTTTCGTTCACCATCAAGAATATAGCAAAAAGAGCACTAAAACTTCATATCTGGGTCTCCAATCATAATAGATACCCATAACATATATATATATATCATATCCACCATTTTCAAACATGTAGAAACCCATTTTTGAGGGTTTCAAAGCCACTTTATTCTCTGTTTTTGTTCAGCCACTAAAACAGAACCATTTCTCACATATAAATCAAATTTTTACCAACCAATTCACACAAAAATGGGTTTTAGAAACCCTACAAGCCAAAGCAAGTTTCCTTGCATCAATGCAACATGAAAAGAAACAAAGAGAGCACTTCTTGATTCTAAATCAAGAATCTATCAAGCACAACACATAAACAAGAGATGAAAATGAGGGTTTGATCATAGAATCATGAGTAGACATAGGGAAGAGCAAGGTTTTGAGGTTACCTTCTCAAGAACCAACACACAAGAGCACAAGAAAGCAAGAACTTGGTCTCCAAGTCAAGAGAGAAAGCAACTCTCTCCCTCTCCCTCTCCCTCTCTACCAAAAATGGCGCACCACCCTAGGTATGTCTAGGATTGGTTGTGCCTTAATATGTGTCTTGGATCCTCTTAGGGTGAGGCCTAATAGATTAATGAGTCATGTCCTAAGTTAATTAATCATTAAGCCTTTAATTTTCCTTTTAAATTAAGTCTACATGTTGTCTGGACTTAGTTCAATTAATTAGTTTCTAATTTAATTACTACTTGATTAATGTAGCTTAATTAAATTAATGTTCTAGAGTTTTAATTACTTTATTAGCCCATTTTATTAATTAAATACACTCTAGGCCCATTAGCTGATTATTTAAGTTCATTAAAATATGATTCTAAGCTTTTTAATAAAAGTTGCATCTATTTACCATATTGCCATTAATGAGTTGACCAAATCCCTTTCCATTGACTTATGTTGACTCTAGTTGACATGTTGACCTAGGTTGACTTTCTATATTTTAATAGAAAGTCATATTTTCCTCTTGATTTCCTTTAATTCTAGAGTATTCTAAACTACTAGTGTTTAATTGGAATTAATCTACCACCTAATATTCTCAAAATAAAAATATTACCTATTTATTTCCTATTATTATTTATTATTCATATTATTGGATTTTCAGGATGTTACACATGGGATAAATTTTTCCTCTCCTGTATTCCCGGGACTAAAAAAATTATCGGTGAAACAAACGCCCTCTTAAGGATTAAGGAAGTATGATAAAAGGAATTCAACATGCTCATAGGAACTTCTTGAGATCAGTTCCAAATCCAATATCCCTTAATTATTGCAGCAAAAACCCAATTGATCTCTAGTCTAACAATGTGTTTTGGAATCTCATTAAGATGCAAGAATTACATTTGGAATGTGAAAATTACAACTATTAATATCTAAAAATTACATCCTAAATATGAAAAATCACATTCCAAATTGCAAAATAGAGTTCTTCTGATGTGAACTTGGGGGATGGTTAGTGAACTCCTAATCAAAATAAAAAAAAGAGAGTAAATTAATCAATAATATAATAGAGATTGAGTATCATACTACAGTATTAACACTTGTTGAAAAAAATGGATGCAACATTGATGTAGAGAATTCAATTTGTTGTATAAATGACTTGAAGAAATAAAAAGTCTGTGACCATTGTGACAATTAATAAAGAATCTTGCATTGTACCCATGGTAAAGAATGTACCTGAAGCATATTTGAACCATGCTTGGAAATGTTACAATATCCATATCTTATTTTCTTTTCTATCAAAATGCTACTTAAAGAGCCTTTAGCTGAAAACTTGTTTTGGAATGTGCTTTCCAATCTATTTTATCTGATCTGTGCAATAATTAATGCATTGTGCCAATTTTTTTTGGAGTGGAATCAGAGAAGAAACATTACTCTGTTTCTATGTCTTCTATCTTTGGAAATGGGGAAGGAGGGAGTCGAGGGGATAAGAGTCAAACATAGCGTTTAGCATCTAAGGGATTCAGTAATAACATAAAGCTCTGTCTAGAATACAAGAAATATATATATTTAATTGTTGCCTCTAAGTGAAGCATCATAGTAATTAAACTGAAACAGACACACTTCGAAAATGATTTGAATTAGCATAAGGAAAAGGAATCAAGAAAATAATTGTGCTAACTGATTCGACAAATAAATTTCAGCAAAAACATAAAGCTACATAAAAATAATAAGAAACAAAGCAATAACTGCAACAAATGGTACAAAATGCACAATTCATTAACAAGAGGAAAGCCATCTAAGATTTTTTTTTCAGACCAAAAGTGGTATGCAAAGTCGATTAAAGCCATCTAAGATTATTAGAATACTAATTTAAATTGTATAGAGATCACTCGTAGCATGAACTTTAAATATTCACATATTTACCATAAAGGTAACAATTGCGCAGATAAGCTTGCCTCACATGATACTAACATACAGGGTTTGGTCTGGTTGGATTTAATTTCTAGCTTTATTAGGGAGGATTTCTTTTGGAATCGTTTTGGGCTTCCGAAATTTAGGTTTAAGTAACTGCTCATGGGTTAGATTTATGTCCCTCATGCTTTTTGTACTTTTAATAGGGAGGATTTTATCCTTTTATTAAGATTCTGGAGTGTTGTAAATTTTGACTGCGATGCTAACCTGGTTGGAATTGCAATCATTATTTGCTTTTGCATGCCATATTTAATTCTTTAGAGAGAGGGATTTGGATCCTCTCCTACAAGGTTCTCTTCGGCACCATTCTAACCATTAGATATATTTAATGGTTAAGATTAAAACATAAAAATGTCAAAGCCCACAAAAGTAAATGTTAGCCTCTTTCTCTTTTCACTAAGCAACCTGTGACACCTTTTGCTGCTCCTTGCTATCACGTCTTATTTTTTATTTCTACCTTATATTTTGTTTATTTATTTTCTTTTTTTTTTATCATTTAATCATATTATTTATTATATTTTTTGTTTTGTCCGTATCTCATGTTTCAAAGGATATATATATATATATATATATATATATATATATATATATATATATATATGTGTGTGTGTGTGTGTGTGTGTGTGTGTGTGTGTGTGTGTGAGGAGGGATCCACTTACTCCAAGAGTAAGTCTAAGAGAGATACTCCTCATCATTACCATTCATTTTCTATTAGAGTTACTCTTGGAGTAAATGGATCCCTCCTCTCTCTCTCTCTCTCTCTCTCTCTCTCTCTCTCTCTCTCTCTCTCTCTCTCTCTATATATATAATAAAAATTAAAGGATGCATAATAAATGTTAGCCATCTCAATTCGATGATAACTGGTTTAAGATACGTGGTTGTTATGAAGTCAATGCTTAGGTGTTTTGAGTTACTGTCAGGCCTAAAGGTTAATTCCTCGAAGAGCAAAATAACAGGAGTGGAGGTAGAAAGACAGGTGATATAAAGGTATGCGGCTGTGTTGAATTGTAAAACAATGGAAATTCCATTTGTATATTTAGGATTACCGGTGGGCGCTGTAACCCCCCTTCTAATTAATTAATTTCCATCTAAAATCCATAAAAAGAATTTACCATTAAAATAAATACATTCCATTAAAATTTAAAGTTTGTCATTATAATTTACATTATTAAAATTTCCAGAAAAATACTACTACCAATTTATTTCTAATTAATACAAAAGTATCTAAAGCCAAAAACACCCCTTCCTATAGCTCTGGAAAATATCTGCATCTTTAACTTCTAATTAATCTTCAAAATACCTGCAATTCACACTCCCCTAGAATCTGGGGACAGCATTACCGGATCAGGCATTTAATTTCTAATACATAGAAAAACAATCACAATCAATGACATTTCATTTCATAACTAAGAATTCACATAAATAATACAAATGCAGTATGCTTTATGAAAATGCAAGTTTATAAAGCACATGCAGTTTTGACTCAAAATCCTTTTGACCCTGCTCCATGGAGACTTCCCCTTTGAGTGTTTAGTAAGTAACTTGCCTACCATTACGCACTGCAATTCAGCTATCAGCCCCTACTAAACGCGAATAAGCTAGCAGAATTAGGAGATCAGGATACCCGAAAGGCCACCACGGCAGCATCTCTGTCCAGATTACAGCCACATGTGGAATTGCCAATATCCCTCACCCCACAGACTATATAATCACAGACTATACAGTCCTGTCTAACTTACTCTGCTCACCCATTTCTCAGGACTATCATATTCTCTGTTCATAATCTCAATCATATTTTCAAATACATGACTACCGCAGTCCGGTCAGTCAACACAGTTCTCTGTTCATAATCTCAATCATATTTTCAAATACATGACTACCGCAGTCCGGTCAGTCAACACAGTCCTGGAAATCAATTCCCCCATAAATACTCATTTCTCATTTGAAATCTTTGTATTTTCTCAAAACTCATATTTATGCAATATGATGATGATGCTAATAAGCAAATAATTAATATCAAACAATCACATAAAAATTATAAAAATTCACTAATTAACATTATAACATTAACATTCTAATAAAATACCAACTAGTCCTTTATTAGGTAAAATTTCTAAACTTTTACTAAAATACCAATTAGGTCTTTACTATGGAAATTTACTAAAATACCCCTATCTTTTTCTAAATTCCAATTTTGTCCTCAAAATGTGAAATTACCAAATTATCCTTACTATTTTCTAAAATTTCCCATTTTGCCCTTGATCTTTTTATGAAATTCCAAATATGTTCCTAATTGTTGTAGAATCTATGAAATTACCTAATTACCCTCAATCTTTTTATAAAATTCCAATTGTGTCCTCTAAATGTGAAATTACCTAATTACCCTCAATCTTTTTATAAATTTCCAATTGTGTCCTCTAATTGTGAAATTACCTAATTACCCTCAATCTTTTTAATTATTGCCAAAAATGCCCTTAAACTTTTTCTAAAATTCCCAATGGGTCCCTACATGTGAAATGACTATTTTGCCCTTGATTATTTGAAAATTTTGCACATAGTACCCCTCAAATTTCAACATGGCCGTGAGTGATCTACCTTCCATTTCCAACAATTTTCTCAAAATAACCAATCCAAATTCCAATCAAAATCAAATCAATTCAAGAAATCTCATTTTTCTTAAAAACCCATATTGCTAAGAGCACTTTTCATTTTAGAGGTCCGTGGTGCCCAGTGATCCTTGGTGCATCCTTATGCATAAAAAACATAATGCTAGCAGCACTTTTCATTTTGGAGGTCCGTGATGCCCCGTGATCCTTGGTGCATCCTTATGCATAAAAAACCATAATGCTAGGAGCACTTTTCATTTTGGAGGTCTGTGGTTCCCCGTGGTCGATTTTGGATGCTCGTGGTGCATTTTCCTGCCAAAATAACACTTTTGGATTTTGGTACCCCGTGATCCTTAGTGCATCCTTATGCATAAAAACCCATAATGCTCAAAGAACTTTTCAATTTTGAGGTATGTGGTGCCCCGTGGTTCATTGTTTGTGCCCATGGGGCATTTTCGGTCCGTAGTGCAATTTTCGTGCCAAAATAACACTTTTTAGTGTTGGTGCCCCGTGATCCATGGTGCATCCTTCTTCATAAAAACCAATAATGCTAGGTGCACTTTTCATTTTTGAGGTCTGCGATGCCCTGAGTCCGTTTTCAGTGCCCTTGGTGCATTTTCGACCCATGGTGCAATTTTCGTGCCAATATAAAACTTTTGGGTTTTGGTGCCCCGTGATCCTTGGTGCATCCTTGTGCACATAAAACCATAATGTTCGTAGCACATTTCAATTTTGAGGTTCGTGGTGTCCCGTGGTCCATTTTTGGTGCCCGTGGTGCATATTCGGCCGATGGTGCAATTTTCATGCCAAAATAAGACTGTTGGGTGTTGGTGTCTCGTGATCCTTGTTCATCCTTATTCGTAAAAACCCGTAATGCTCGGAGTACTTTTCAGTTTTGAGGTCCGTGGTGCTCCGTGGTCCATTTTTGGTGCTCGTGAAGCATTTTCGGCCGATTGTGCAATTTTTGTGACAACATAAGACTTTTGGGTTTTGGTGCTCCGTGATCCTTGGTGCATCCTTATGCATAAAAAACCATAATGCTCAGAGTACTTTTCAGTTTTGAGGTCTGTGGTGCCCCGTGGTCCATTTTTTAGGCCTGAGGTGCATTTTCGTCCCATAGTGCAATTTTCATGCCAAAATATGACTTTTGGGTATTGGTGCCCCATGATTCTTGGTGAAGCCTTATTAATAAAAACCCACAATGCTCGGAGTACTTTTCAGTTTTGAGGATCGTGGTGCGCCGTGGTCCATTTTTGGTGCTCGTGGTGCATTTTCTGCCCATGGTGTAATTTTCGTGCCAAAATAAGACTTTTGGATTTTGGTGCCCCATGATCCTTGGTGCATCCTTATGCATAAAAAACCATAATGCGAGGAGCACTTTTCATTTTGGAGGTCTGTGGTGCCCTGTGATCCTTGTTGCATCCTTATGCATAAAAAATCATAATGCTAGGAGCACTTTTCATTTTGGAGGTCTGTGGTGCCCTATGATCCTTGTTGCATCCTTATGCATAAAAAATCATAATGCTAGGAGCACTTTTCATTTTGGAGGTCTGTGGTGTCCCGTGGTCTATTTTGGTTGCTTGTGGTGCATTTTCGTGCCAAAATAACACTTTTGGATTTTGGTACTTCGTGATCCTTGGTGCATCCTTATGCATAAAAACCCATAATGCTCAAAGAACTTTTTAGTTTTGAGGTTCGTGGTGCCCCGTGGTTCATTTTTTGTGCCCATGGGGCATTTTCGGTGCATAGTGCAATTTTAGTGCCAAAATAAGACTTTTGTGTGTTGGTGCCCTGTGATCCTTGGTCCATCCTTATTCATAAAAACCAATAATGGTCGGTGCACTTTTCATTTTTGAGGTTTGCGGTGCCCTGTGGTCCATTTTCGGTGCCCTTGGTGCATTTTCAACCCATGGTGCAACTTTTGTGCCAAAATAAAACTTTTGGATTTTGGTGCCCCGTGATCCTTGGTGCATCCTTTTGCATAAAAAACCATAATGCTAGGAGCACTTTTCATTTTGGAGGTCCGTGGTGCGCCGTGATCCATGCTGCATCCTTATGCATAAAAAACCATAATGCTAGGAGCAATTTTCATTTTGGAGGTCTGTGATGTCCCGTGATCCTTGGTGCATCCTTATGCATAAAAAATCATAATGCTAGGAGCACTTTTCATTTTGGAGGTCCGTGGTTCCCCGTGGTCCATTTTGGATGCTCATGGTGCATTTTCCTACCAACATAACACTTTTGGATTTTGGTATCCCATGATCCTTAGTGCATCCTTATGCATAAAAACCCATAATGCTCAAAGAACTTTTCAGTTTTGAGGTATGTGGTGCCCCGTGATTCATTTTTTGTGCTCGTGGGGCATTTTCGGTCCATAGTGCAATTTTCGTGCCAAAATAAGACTTTTGAGTGTTGGTGCCCCGTGATCCATGGTGCATGCTTATTCATTAAAATCAATAATGCTCGGTGCACTTTTCATTTTTAAGGTTTGCGATGCCCTGGGGTCCATTTTCGGTGCCCTTGGTGCATTTTGGACCCATGGCGCAATTTTTGTGCCATAATAAAACTTTTGGGTTTTGGTGCCTTGTAATCCTTGGTGCATCGTTATGCACATAAAACCATAATGTTAGTAGCACTTTTCATTTTTGAGGTCTGTGGTGCCCCGTGGTCCATTTTTGGTGCCCGTGGTGCATATACGGCCGATGGTGCAATTTTTGTTGCAAAATAAGACTTCTCGGTTTTGGTGTGTTGTGATCCTTGGTTCTTCCTTTTGCATAAAAAACCATAATGCTCATAGCACTTTTCATTTTTGAGGTCCGGGGTGCCCTGTGGTCCATTTTTGGTGCTCGTGGTGCATATTCGGCCGATGGTGCAATTTTCGTGCTAAAAGAAGACTTTTGGATTTTGGTGCCCCGTGATCCTTGATGCATCCTTATGCATAAAAAACCATAATGCTAGGAGCACTTTTCATTTTGGAGGTTTGTGGTGCCCCGTGGTGCATTTTGGATGCTCGTGGTGCATTGTCGTGCCAAAATAACAATTTTTGATTTTGGTGCCCAGTGATCGTTGGGGCATCCTTATGCAAAAAAACAATAATGCGCGAAGAACTTTTTAGTTTTGAGGTTCGTGGTGCCACGTGGTCCATTTTTGGTGCCGGTGGTGAATTTTTTGTCCATAGTGCAATTTTCGTGTCAAAATAAGACTTTTGAGTGTTGGTGCCCCGTGATCCTTGGTGCATCCTTTTTCATAAAAACTCATAATGCTCGGTGCACTTTTCATTTTTGAGGTTCGTGGTGCCCCGTGCTCCATTTTCGGTGCCCTTGGTGTATTTTCGACCCAAGGTGCAATTTTCGTGCCAAAATAAAACTTTTGGGTTTTTGTGCCCCATGATACTTGGTGAATCCTTGTGCATAAAAAACCATAATTCTTGGAGCACTTTTCAGTTTTGATGAGAATCATGGGCTGGAACAAGAACATTCAAGCACTTTAAGGGATCCTTTGCAAATTCCAAGTGGGCCTATTACAAGAGCAATGGCTAAGAGATTCAAGGAAGCACTAAATGGACTTGTTCAAGACATTTGGCCCAAACAAAATTCTGTCCAATCTAAATCAAAGCATAATCACGTTTTAACATTAATTTGGGCTAAAGATGGAGCTGAAGAAGGAGATTTGGGCCAAAACCATTGAAATTAAGGAGCTTGGGCCATCAACTATACATGGGCTGGTTATATTTATGCTCAATCATGTTTTTTTGGGCTGAAAGTGTGTTTTTATGGCCAGCTGATGTATTTGGACGAATTTGAAGTTTTCTTTCATTTACTTTGGTTTAATAAGAGTCTTTTCAACTTGGGGAGCTGTTACATATTAAACAAGCTGATTGATGTGGGTTTAATTGAGACTTTTCGTTTGCCTAGTTAATGTGCTGTTACATAGGGATTTGATGTTTAATAACTACCTAGGTCAGCACTTACTCTATAAATAGGCAAAGCTTATTGTATCCAGAACCAAGTTGAATGAAAGCAATTCTGAAAATTCATATTAGTGAGAGAGTTTTTCTCTTTGGTTCTTTTTAGAACTTTTCTGACTTATCAAGGCTTGATCATCCTTGTGGCATCTCAAATACTTTGGGTTCTTGTGTCTTGTTTCTTAGTTTCTTAGGATCAAGTGGATCATCAAATCTAATTCTTAGTTTCTTGGGGTGGGTGTAATTCAAGTGACTTGTGGGTTCAAAGGTTTCAAACCGTCTTGGGTTCACATCAAGTTTTGAGTTCCGTTGTGCCCCGTGATCCATTTTTGGTGCCCTTGGTGCAGTTTCGGACCATTGGGCAATTTTCATACAAAAATAAGACTATTCGGTTTTGGTGCCCCTTGATCCTTGGTGCATCCTTATGCATAAAAAACCAAAATGCTCAGAGAACTTTTTAGTTTTGAGTTCCGTGGTGCCCCATGGTCAATTTTTGGTGCCCTTGGTGCATTTTCGGCCCTTGGTGCAATTTTAAAGCTAATATAAGACTTTTGGATTTTGGTCTGTCATGATCCTTGGTGCATCCTTATGCATAAAAAACCATAATGCTCGAAGCACTTTTTCAGTTTTGTGGTCCGTGGTGGTCTGTGGTGCATTTTTGGTGCCCTTGGTGCATTTTCGGCCGATGGTGCAATTTTCGTGCCAAAATAAGGCTATTGGGTTTTTGGTGCCCTGTGATCCTTGGTGCATCCTTATGCATAAAATTTCATAATGCACGAATCATTTTTCAGTTTTGAGGTTCGTGCTGCGCCGTGGTACATATTTGGTACCGGTGGTGCATTTTCGACCTATGGTGCAATTTTTGTGCCAAAATAAGACTTTTGTGTTTTGGTTCCCTGTGATGCTGCATAAAAAATCACAATGTTCGGAGCACTTTTCAGTTTTGAGGTTCGTGGTGCACCGTGGCTGATTTTTAGTGACCGTGGTGCATTTTCAGCCCAAGGACCAATTTTCGTGCCAAAATAAGACTTTCGACTTTTAGTGCCTTGTGATACTTGGTGCATCCTTATGCATAAAGAACCAAAATTCTTGGAGCACTTTTCAGTTTTGGGATCCGTGGTGCCCCGTTGTCAATTTTTTGTTCCCGTGGTTCATTTTCGGCCATAGTGCAATTTTCTTGCCAAAAGTGACTTTTGGGTTTTGGTGCCTCTTGCTCCTTGGTGCATCCTTATGCATAATAAACCATAATGCTCGGTGCACTTTTCAGTTTTGAGATTCGAGGTGCCCCATGGCTATTTTTAGTGCCCGTGGTGCATTTTCAGCCCAGGGTGCAATTTTCATGCCAAAATAAGACTTTTGTGTTTTGGTGTCCCGTGATATTTGGGGCATCCTTATGCATAAAAAACCATAATCCTTTACCTGTTTTCAAGACGATCCGTTTAGTAGATTCGTGTCATTTGGCATCAGAGCTTCGGCTCTTGAATTCAGGTGTTATCTATCCTTTCTTTGTTTATCTTCTTCAATCCTAAAAAAAAAAAAATTGTCTCTGCTTGTTTGTTTTTCATTTCTTCTATTGTGTCAACCTGTGTTTTTGTTCTATTTCTATTCTGTTTGTTCTATTCAGTCTTGTTTTGTTCTTTTCCTTTGTTTTCTTTGTTAAGTCTGTTCATCTTCTTTTGTTCTCTTTGTCTAAGTCTGTTCATCTTCTTTTGTTATCTTTCTTTGTGCTTCTTCTTTTCTATCTATAAAAAAAAATTCGTGCAAAAAAAAAAATAGAAATTATTGAAGAAAAAAAAAATCCAGATTGAAAAAAAAAAGTTCTTGGGTAGCAATCAATCTTTTGCTTCAAATTACATATTGCACAATCAGAAAAGAAATCTTAAAAAAAAAAAAAATCAATTTTGGTCTTTTGTTTTGTCGTTCTATACACCTTTCTTTGATCTTGTCTCTTTAAAAAGAAAAATATCTTGTATTCCTTGTTTCTGTTCTACTATCTCGTGTGCTTACTCCCTAAAGTTATCATATCACCAATTCTCTACTGTTTCTTGTTGAGTAGATCATCCTTAAAGGTTCTTACTTAAGAGCTCATAAGGTGAAGTTGAGTGGTAAAAGGCAAGAGTGGTAAGGCTATCAGAGGGAAAAAGCCAAATTGAGTGAAAACACGAGTGACATATTTTGAGTATAAACACATGAGAGAGTGTTTGTGTGAGGATTTTTCTAACTCAATTTTTGCAGCACTTTAATCATGAGTGGAGGAGAAGGAGTAGGAGATGCTGAACTCAAGTTGTTCATGAATGCTATTCAAGAACAATTCAAGGCTCTAAATGCAAGATTTGATGATTTACAATCTACATCCAGATCTAGGACCCTTCCTAAGTGCAATAGTGACGAGGAAGAGGAAGATGATTATTCATATAGGAGAAAAAGTGGAAGGAGAAGAAAAAGTGAATCAAGAAGTGACAATAATTTGAGAAATATCAAGATGACAATACCATCATTCCAAGGTAAGAATGATCCTGAATTATATTTAGAGTGGGAGAGAAAAATTGAACATGTGTTTTATCTTCATGATTACTTGGAGGAGGAGAAGATTAAACTAGTAATTTCTAAATTCATTGATTATGCTAGTATTTGGTGGGATCAGTTTGTGAGTAGGAGGCGTAGATGTGGAGAAAAACCTATTTGTACATGGGATGAGATGAAGGATGTCATGAGAAGGAGGTTTGTACCAAGTTGTCACAAAAGGGATTTGCATAGAAAATTACAAAGGTCCTCTTTTGTTCACAATGAGCAAAAACTTACTCCTTTGTATCCAAAGCTAGACTTTGAAGACAAAATAAAGATGAGAAAAGCAAAAGAGTTGAGAGAAAAAGAATTGAGAGAAAGAAAGTTGAGAGAAAAAGAGTTGAAAGAAAAAGAATTGAGAGAAAAAGTGATAAAAGAAAATGAGTTGAGAGAAAATGAGATAAAAGAAAAGGAGTTGAGAGAAGAAGGGATAAAAGAAAAAGAGTTGAAAGAAAAAGAGTTGAGAGAAAAAGTGATAAAAGAAAATGAGTTGAGAGAAAATGAGATAAAAGAAAAGGAGTTGAGAGAAGAAGAGATAAAAGAAAAGGAGTTGAGAGAAGAAGGGATAAAAGAAAAAGAGATGAAAAAGAAAGAATTAAGAGAAAAAGATAAAGAAAAAGAAGAATACTTTTGTTTCTATTCTAACCCATTGTTCAATTGTGATAAGTCTTTTGTGAAGGAAATTGAAGAAGTGCTTCCAAAAGAGGAATGCAAAGTTTTATGTTCTAACCCTTTGTTTATAAGTGATGATTCTCTTTTGAAGGGACTTGAAGAAGAGCTTCCTATGGATGAAGGCAAAGGACAAAAAGAAGTCCTTAATCTTTCCATGAAACAAGTACCTCAAGGGTTGGAAGTTCCATCTTTGAACAATTGTAAAGATTGGCTATCTCTTAAAGCCAAACAAGAGTCCCCTTCTACCTTAATATTTTCTTCTAAATTTGATCGTGGACTTAATTGTTCTAGTAATGCTTTTTGTACATCTAACCATGCAAATTGTTTTGTTTTGATGCCAAAGGAAGAATTGTACATTAAAGATCAATGGGCAAAGCAATTTGGAGAAGAGGTGGATGCATATGAGGAACAAGGCAACCATTGGAAGAAGAAACCTTTAACTCACACCATCTCTAGACCTTATGCTTTAGTTGATGTGCAACATGTGTTAATTCTTGATTTGCATGATACTTGTGATTTGCATGATGCATATGATTTGCATAATCTTGACTTGCATGATACTTGTGATTTGAATGATGCATATGATTTGCATGATCTTTGTTTTGGTAATGATGCAAAGTCCTTGAGACTTGAGAATAACACATCATTTGGACTTGTATGATCATGATGAAACTTTCTCTATGTGTGGTATTATTTATGGAGAAATTAGGAATGATGAGTTCTATAGGCATGAACACCATATGTTTAAAGATAAGAAATTTTGTGTGCCTCTTTGTTCCTTGCGTGAAATGCTAGTTAGGGAAACTCACGGTGGTGGACTAATGGGACATTTTGGAGTTCAAAAGACTTTAGAAATTCTGCATGAGCATTTTTATTGGCCTAACATGAAACATGATGTGCAATCTGTTTGTAATAAGTGTGTTACATGTAAGCAAGCCAAATCTAAAGTCATGCCCCATGGTTTCTATACTCCTTTGCCTGTTCCTAATCAACCTTGGACTGATGTTTCAATGGATTTTGTATTAGGATTGCCTAGGTCTCAAAGTGGAAAAGACAGCATTTTTGTTGTTGTTGATAGGTTTAGTAAAATGGCACATTTCATTGCATGTTCTAAAACCAATGATGCATCAAACATTGCTTATTTGTTCTTTAAAGAAGTTGTGTGTTTGCATGGATTGGCAAGAACCATAGTAAGTGATAGAGATGTGAAGTTCCTAAGTCACTTTTGGCGAACTTTGTGGAATAAGCTAGGAACAAAACTCTTGTTTTCTACTGTTGCACATCCTCAAACGGATGGACAAACCAAAGTTGTCAATAGAACATTTACTACCTTGTTGTGTTCTATCATTCAAAAATGCTTGCCACATGTTGAGTTTGCTTATAATTGTTCATTCTACTACTTCTGATTCTCCTTTTGAAGTTGTGTATGGATTTAATCCTTTAACTCCTTTAGATATCTTACCTTTGCCAACTAATGAGTTTGCTAATTTGGATGGAAAGCATAAGGCAAATTTTGTTAGGGAGTTGCATGCCAAGGTTCGAGCCAACATTGAGAAAAGGAATGAGCAATATGCAAAGCAAGCAAATAAGGGGCGTGTCAAAGTGACTTTTGAACCTGGAGATTGGGTTTGGGTTCATATGAGAAAAGAAAGGTTTCCTACTCAAAGGAAATCCAAGTTTCCACCAAGAGGAGATGGACCTTTTCAAGTGTTAGAAAGGATTAATGACAATGCTTACAAGCTGGATTTGCCAACTTATTATGGTAATGTAAGTTCTACCTTTAAAGTGGCTGATCTATCTTTGTTTGATGTAGGAGATGGACTTGATTCGAGGACGAATCCTTTCGAAGAGGGAGGGAATGATAGAGATCCAAAAAGCCAACCTAAAGACACTTTGTGTGACATTGGAGGTCCCATGACTAGGTCCAAGACAAAGAGGATGAAGCAAGCATTGCAAGGCTAATGGAGATTAAGAAAAGTTCAGCTCAAAGTGGATTAGAGGCTACTCCAAAGTGGGTCACTTTTCTACAAGTTGATCAAGATTTGAGCCCAAAATGAAGACAGCATGAAAAGCCCAAATTCACAAGACAAGAAGATAGTGGGAAATTAATGCTCAGTGGAATGTAAAAGCTTAGTGGGGAATAAATGCTTAGTGGAAAGTTTAGTGGGACTTAATGAACCATTGTGATGGTTGGTGGGAATTCATGAACCATTGTGATGGTTAATGAACCATTATGATGGTTGGTGAACCATTGTGATGGTTGGTGAACCATTGTGATGATTCATGAACCATTGTGATAATTCATGAACCATTGTGATTGGTAGTGGGAAATAAATGTTAGTGGGTAATTAATGCCTAGTGGGATTGTTAGTGGAATTTTACTTCTTTTAAGGGCTGCCTAGCATAGCCTATAAATAGGAACCTCTTGTAAGCTTCCAAGGCAGAATTTTCAGATTAATCAAATTGAGTGTTTCTCCATTGTGAGAGCTTCCCCTTTGTTCTTGGGTTAAGAACTTTATAGTGTTGGTTCTACCGATAGGTAGCGGTTAGTGTCACGCTTTCTTGATAACTTTGGTTCTACCGGCAGGTCGCGGTTAGGGTCAAGTTCCTCTTTCTATCCTTTACCTGTTTTCAAGACGATCTGTTTAGTAGATTCGTGTCAGTGGTACAAGGCGGGCTCTCACCAACCGAAGAATGTCTCGTGGTTATGTCAGGGTTGCCAAGTCGGCTATGTGAACGAAATGTCACAACTCGGGGCCTACCCTTCAAGGTCAATAGTGCCTCACGACCATCTCCCAGGTACCAATCTATGTCATTCATACTTTGAGGATTGCCTCCTCAAACACTCTCTCACAGAGCTTTATTCATACTCGTCGTCGTGGGTTTCCGCTGGGCATGGTACAAGACAGGATGTATTGACGCCAAGCCTGAGACCCTCATCGGCTCTAAACAAAACATACATATAAGATGATGGAGGACCACCTATGGAAGAGCTTGAAGTGATGGGCCCTTTGACTAGATCAAGGTCCAAGAAGCTTGAAGAGGAACTCAAGAGAAAGCTCAACACACTTGGGGAACATGGAGTGGATGGCTTGGACTTGAAGTGGCTTAATTTGAGCCAAATAATAGAATAGGATATTATGTGTCATTTTTAGTTGGACTTTGTTTTAGTTTTATGGACTGTTCTAAACTATGACTTATTGGGCCTATTTCCTTTTTAGTGTTTTATTTTAGGCCCATGGTATAAATAGCCTAGCTTTGACTTGGAGAAGGCTAAGACTCATTTTGTAAGAAATTGACACTTTGTGTGTGAGAACTCTCTCTAGGTTCTTGAATGCACTTTTTTTATTCTTATCTTGAGTTGCTAAATTCAAGTGGCGAATCCTCCTTTCAACTTATCAATTCACCTTGAATTATGGCGTTATTCTTCATTCATAATCTTTTCCATTTTTAATTTTTGATTCAATTTTGTGTTTCCAATTTTATGCAAATTGATGCTGAAATTTTAGATCCATGTGAGGGGTTTTATCATTTGGTAATCAGAGCTGGATTTAGCATCAATTTTGCACTGTTCATCGGCGACACTGTTTACCGATCGTACTTGTGCATTGCAACACTGCTCACAGATCGAGCACTGTTCATAGGCGATACTGTTCACCGATAGGCACTGTTTAATAGGCGCACTGTTCATAGATCGTGCACTGTTTCGATCGTGGTGCTGTTCATGATTGCGGCACTGTTCACGATCACATTACTGTTCATTGATTTGTGATTTTTATTGTTTCAATCCATATTTTTTTGATATTGCCTTGTATTTAACTTGAGTCAAAATCTGCAGATTGAATTTCTGAAATTTGAATTTGGGGAAGAACATTCATAGTGTTCATATGTGTTTTTGAGAGTCTTTGGCAAAATCCTTGTGTTTGATCTATAAAAATTTGAATTAAGTGAGTTTGGGTATTTTTCGTAAATATTAAAAAGTTTAAGGACTTATTAGCAAAAGAAAAGGACTTAAAGATAAAAAAAGAAAATATTGGGGCAAAAGTGCAAAAAGAAAAAGTTTAGGGGCCCAAGTGTAATTATGAAATGTTTGGGGGCCAAAGTGTAAAAAAAATAATTATACCATTGGAAAGAAAAAAGTCTGCCCTATAAGAAGTCCTTCTACACCATTGCTTAATTCTTTCTTTTTCATACACTTTTATGCCATTTTAGCTCTCTTGAATACACTAGTTCTTCACAAGTTAAAAATTTGAGTTTCTTAGTTTTGTGTTGCTCTTATTCTTAGTTTTGTCTTTGGTTGGCATTCTATTTTGAGTTGTCCCTTTCATTTCTTTTTAGCTTTTATTGCTTGTCTTCTAAATTTCCTTGGTTTTGTCTTAGAGTTTTCTTATTTTGGACTCTTGAGTTGAGCTTGGATTTGTTACATCTTTCACTTGGATACAAACTCTTTATTGGTTGATTGAGAGTGCTTTTAAGAACTAAAGAGAGGTTAGAGTGGAAAAAGGCAAGAGTGAAAATTATAGAAAAAGCCTTGAAAGTGAGAAACACGAGTGTTTGGAGTGTAAACACTTAGTGAGTGGTGAGGTCCAATTTTATTATATTTGTTGCACTAACCTTTGTTTTGTAGCCATGACATCCGGAAGTGATAGTGAACCACCTTCACCCAAGACCGCCAAATTAATGGCATCCATGACTAAACAAATGGAGAGGATGCAAAGAAACATGGAGAGGAGGATGGGAGAAAGGTTTGATGATTTGCAAAGAAGTACCCAAGAGTTGAGTGGAAGGGTGGAAGGCATAGAGCGGAGGAGGCCTCATAGGTCCCCCATTTCTTCACAAGGAAGTGAAGAAGGAAATGGGAGAGATAGGAGGTATAGAGGAAGGAGACATAGAGATGGTATGGAAGATGTGAAGGTGAAGATTCCAAAGTTCCAAGGTACCTATGAACCAGAGGTGTACCTAGATTGGGAAATGAAGGTTGATCAAATTTTCAATTGCCATAACTATAGTGAAGAAAAGAAGATGAGATTGGCAAGTATAGAGTTTGAAGGTTATGCTCTTGTGTGGTGGAACCAAATTCAAGTTGATGTGGATAGATTGAGAAGACCTAGAGTGGCAACTTGGTGGGATATGAAGAGGATTTTGAGGGAAAGATTTGTACCTCCTCACTATGGAAGAGAGATGCATAACAAGTTACAAAGGCTTTATCAAGGGAATAGAAGTGTGGATGAATATTACAAGGAGATGGAGGTTTCTTTGATAAGAGCCGAAATTGAAGAAACTCAAGAGGCTACAATGGCTAGGTTCTTACATGGGTTGAATAGAGACATCCAAGATGTTGTAGAGCTTCAAAGTTACAATAGCATGGATGAGCTTATTCATAGAGCCATAAAAGTGGAGCAACAATTGAAGAGGAAGCAATCCTACAAGAAGACTTCCTTGGGCTCTTCAACTTGGAAGGACAAATCCAAGAAGGAGGGTTCTTCTTCCAAACCTCAAGATGTAAAGTCTTCTAGTGGTAAAACAACTTCTCACACTACTTCTCCTTCCATTAAAACTAGTTCCATAAAATGCTTTAAATGCTTGGGGAAGGGTCACATTGATTCACAATGTCCTAACAAAAGGACAATGGTGGTGTTGGACAATGGGGATGTTGATAGTGAATCCTCTAAGAGTTCTCATAGTTCCTCTAGTGAAGGTGAGAGCGATGGCTATCACTCACCCGAAGAGGGGGATCTTTTGATGGTGAGAAGGCTTATGGGAAGCCTATGTAAGGAAAGGGATGAAACCCAAAGGGAGAACATTTTCCATTCTAGGTGCTTAGTAGAAGGGAAAGTTTGTTCTCTAATCATTGATGGGGGAAGTTGCACAAATGTTGCTAGTACTAGGTTGGTAGAAAAGCTTGGGCTTAAAACCACCCCTCACCCTAAACCTTACAAATTGCAATGGTTGAGTGAGAATGGAGAGTTAATTGTTGATAAACAAGTTTTGCTCATATTCTCCATTGGTAAATATGTTGATGAGGTTTTGTGTGATGTTGTCCCTATGGAGGCCCGTCACATTTTGCTTGGTAGACCTTGGCAATATGATAGGGAAGTTGTACATAAAGGTTTGTCCAATGAATTCACTTTTGTACATAAAGGGCGTAAGGTGATTCTTTCACCTTTCTCTCCAAGAGAGGTATGTGAAGATCAAATCAAAATGAGGCTAAAAAGAGAGCAAGAGAGAAAAGTGAAAATTGAAAAAGCCAAAGAGAAAAAGAGAGTAAAAAGAGTGAAAAGAGTAGCCAAAAAGAAAAAGAGAGTAGAAAGAGTGAGAAGAAAGAAAAACATGAACAAAGATGTAAAAAGAAAGGTAGTGAAGAAAAAGTTGAGAGAAAATAAAGTTTGTTCATTCAAGAAAAAGATATAAAGAGAGTGATGCTAGCTAGACAATCCTTATATTTGCTTTTGCCTAACCATTTGTGTTTGTCTTCTAGTGAAATTGTTTTGCCTCTAGGTGTGGAAAAATTGTTGAAGGAATTTGAGGATGTTTTTCCCAAAGACATTCCTCATGGAATACCTCCTCTAAGAGGGATTGAGCATCAAATTGATCTTATTCCGGGAGCTTCTTTACCCAATAGACCAACATATAGAAGCAATCCGGAGGAAACAAAAGAGATCCAAAGACAAGTGGAGGATTTAATGGAGAAGGGATGGGTGAGGGAGAGCTTGAGCCCTTGTGCTATGCCCGTCATTTTGGTGCCAAAGAAGGATGGAACTTGGAGAATGTGCACCGACTGTAGAGCCATCAACAACATTACTGCGAGGTATAGGCATCCTATTCCTAGACTTGATGATTTATTAGATGAGTTGCATGGTTCTAATTATTTCTCTAAAATTGATTTGAAGAGTGGTTACCACCAGATTCGAATGAAAGAAGGTGATGAGTGGAAAACCGCTTTCAAAACAAAATTTGGGTTGTATGAGTGGTTGGTTATGCCTTTAGGCCTAACCAATGCACCTAGCACTTTCATGAGATTAATGAATCATGTGTTGAGACATTTCATTGGCAAGTTTGTGGTTGTCTATTTTGATGATATTTTGATACATAGCAAGACAATTGATGACCATTTGTTGCATATTCAAAGAGTGTTGGAAGTGCTTAGAAAGGAAAGTTTGTATGCTCATAGGAACAAATGCACATTTTGCACTAATCAAGTAGTGTCCTTGGCTATGTTGTAAGTTTTAAAGGCGTGCAAGTTGATGAGGAAAAGGTCAAAGCTATTAGAGATTGGCCAACACCTAAAAATGTGAGTGAAGTGAGGAGTTTTCATGGGTTGGCTAGTTTCTATAGGAGATTTGTAAAGGATTTTAGCACACTAGCTTCCCCTTTAAATGAAATTGTAAAGAAAAATGTGGGGTTCAAATCGGGAAGTGAACAAGAGGAAGCTTTTAATAGCTTGAAAGAGAAACTAACACATGCTCCTATTCTTGCTTTGTCTAATTTTTCCAAATCTTTTGAAATTGAATGTGATGCATCTAATGTGGGAATAGGTGGTGTGTTGTTACAAGAGGGGCATCCCATTGCTTATTTTAGTGAAAAATTGAAGGGTGCTCATTTGAATTATTCCACATATGACAAGGAATTGTATGCACTTGTTAGAGTTTTGCACACTTGGCAACATTATCTTTTACCTAAGGAGTTTGTGATACATAGTGATCATGAATCCCTTAAGCATTTGAAGGGCCAAGGCAAACTGAACAAGAGACATGCAAAATGGGTTGAATTTTTGGAACAATTTCCTTATGTGATCAAGCATAAGCAAGGCAAGGCTAATGTGGTAGCCAATGCTCTTTCTAGGAGGTATTCTTTACTCTCCATGCTTGAAACTAAGATGCTTGGGTTTGATCACATGAAGGAGTTGTATGCTTGTGATGATGACTTCTCTAGTTTGTATAAATTGTGTGAGAAAGTTGCTCACAATGGATTCTTTAGGCATAATGGATTTCTATTCAAAGATAAAAGATTGTGTGTGCCTAAGAGTTCTTTGCGTGAGTTGTTGATTAGAGAAGCTCACAAGGGTGGTTTGATGGGTCATTTTGGGGTTGTTAAGACATTGGACATCTTGCATGAACATTTCTTTTGGCCACATATGAAGCATGATGTGCATAAATTTTGTGATAGGTGTTTAGTGTGTAAAAAGGCCAAATCTAAGGTCATGCATCATGGTTTATATATCCCATTGCCTATTCCTAACTCTCCTTGGATTGACATTTCTATGGATTTTGTGCTTGGTCTCCCAAGATCCAAGGGGAAGGATTCTATTTTTGTTGTGGTTGATAGGTTCTCAAAGATGGCTCATTTCATTCCTTGCCATAAAGTGGATGATGCTTGTGTGGTAGCGGACTTGTTCTTCAAAGAAGTGGTGCGCCTTCATGGACTACCAAGAAGCATTGTGTCGGATAGGGATTCAAAGTTCTTAAGCCACTTTTGGAAGACATTGTGGAGTAAGCTTGGCACTAAGCTTCTTTTCTCTACTACTTGTCATCCTCAAACGGATGGGCAAACCGAGGTGGTGAATAGAACTTTATCTCAACTTCTTAGATGCTTGGTAGGAAAGAATTTGAAATCTTGGGAAGATTGTTTGCCTCACATTGAATTTGCCTATAATATGGTTGTGAACTCTACTACTTCTTTTTCTCCTTTTGAGATTGTTTATGGATTTAACCCTTTGTCCCCTCTTGATTTGTTGCCATTACCTAATACTTCTTCTATATTGAATAGGGATGGGCTTTCTAAAGCTGCTTTTGTTAAGAGTTTGCATGAAAAGGTCAAGGCACACATTGAGAAGAAGGTGGAACAATATGCTAAATATGCCAACAAAGGGAGAAAGAAGATGGTGTTTCAACCCGGAGATTGGGTTTGGGTTCATTTGAGGAAGGATAGGTTTCCTTTAAAACGGAAATCTAAACTTCAAGATAGAGGAGATGGTCCTTTTAAAGTGTTGAAGCGCATAAATGATAATGCTTATCAAATTGATTTACCTCTTGATTATGGTGTGAGTTCTAATTTTAATGTTAGTGATTTGTCTCCTTGTGATGTAGGTACTTGTGATCCAAATTTGGGGACAAATTCTTCTCAAGAAGGAGGGAATGATGGAGGACCACCTATGGAAGAGCTTGAAGTGATGGGCCCTTTGACTATATCAAGGTCCAAGAAGCTTGAAGAGGAACTCAAGAGAAAGCTCAACACACTTGGGGAACATGGAGTATCGCTTGGACTTGAAGTGTTTTAATTTGAGCCAAATAATAGAATAGGATATTATGTGTCATTTTTAGTTGGACTTTGTTTTAGTTTTATGGGCTGTTCTAAACTATGACTTATTGGGCCTATTTCCTTTTTAGTGTTTTATTTTAGGCCCATGGTATAAATAGCCTAGCTTTGACTTGGAGAAGGCTAAGACTCATTTTGTAAGAAATTGACACTTTGTGTGTGAGAACTCTCTCTAGGTTCTTGAATGCACTTTTTTGATTCTTATCTTGAGTTGCTAAATTCAAGTGGCGAATCCTCCTTTCAACTTATCAATTCACCTTGAATTGTGGTGTTGTTCTTCGTTCCTAATCTTTTCCATTTTTAATTTTTGATTCAATTTTGTGTTTCCAATTTTATGCAAATTGATGCTGAAATTTTGGATCAATGTGAGGGGTTTTATCATAAGAGACCATCATCTCCATCACCTCATAGGTGAACACGTCATTCGATTACCGCTTTCATCTCTAACAACTTTCTTTCACAATCAGAAATGTCCCACGCAACTTTTTTCGTAATTCCATTGCTCCGCCGTACACATGTGTCTCTGTTGCACGACTCTCGAAAAGCACACTTTCGCAACGCACATCACAAATCTTATTAAGTTTTATTCTTGCCTTACCCTCTCAATTTCTAAATTTTATTAATTAGTAACTTATCGATGATTCCTGCGTGCAATGGTCCTAAAATTATTTCTATGTCCAACGCATAAAAATAAAGAGTAATTAAATTAATTCCTATTAAAATAAAATAATGAAATAAAATCTTGAAGCTAATTAATAAATTCTCTCTGTTTAAAGCTTCATTTATCATTATCGTTCAATGGCGATCTTGCCATAATCACTGGAATCAAATTCCAGTATTGCAAGTACTCACACCCGAGTCTTGCAAACACATCACAGAGACAAAATATACATCGAAGGAATAATTCCACACAATCATTGAAAGTCACCATTGCCCAAGAACTTTGTTCTTTGAGACTTAAATTCACAATTTTGTTGAAGTCTAAGACTTTGGACGATGTCCAACCCCTCAAACTTTGGTTTTGATGATAACAAATAAGATTAAATTTTGAAGTATCTAATGCTTTATGTTTAAGTATTATAGGTACCACACCGTCCAATGCCTAAGTGGTATTGTATTTCTTAAGCTCAAACTATATATATCTATGTGCTTATTGCATCCAATATGTAATCGGAACTTATTTTTCTAAAGCATAAATCCAGCATCCAATGCGCTGTAATAAAACAAGCGTCCAGTGCATTGTGAAAACCAATGTGCAAACACTGCGTCCATTTGAGGAAGCGTCCAATCGCTTATATAGCTTACACTACCTTTTCTATCTAACAAGTTATATGTCCATTATGAGTGAAAGTACACTTAAAGCTTTTCGATGATGATTCTGTGAAATGTTCCTTATTCCCTCTCTTATCATGTGACATTTCATTTGAATATTCAAAAAGTGTACCATAGGAGACAGAAAAGCTTCTCTCTACAAAAACCATACTGAAGAGGAGGCGTTGCATGTACTGTTGTCCCCTCTCTCTCTCCACCCCAAGTTGACACGTAGCAACAGTCACATGATTATGAGAGAACGATTTTTTGACAAGGCTCATATCCCACAACGGGTACATTCACTCTGAAGCCTATAAACAGAGGATCAAACTCACGAAGTCAATAACGAAGCAATCAAAGTTTTCAAAGAGCTAAAACTCTGCAAAAATGACTAGACGATCAACACTTGTGCAAAAAGAGCAACTCCTTAGCTTTTGCTAAGTTACTTTGTGTATTCTGTTTACATTCTAATATCCTCTTTGTGACATCTGAACTTGTAATCAAACGATTTTTTTGGAAAGCCAGGAGTGGCTTAGTGACAAAAAATACTTGGGTGTTCTTTAATCTCAGGGGGAGATTAAAGGTGTGCCAGAAGTGGCCTAGAGAGTACTTATAACCAGAAGTGGCAGGGTAGAGAATACTTGTTTGTAATATCAAAGTTTTGATTAGTGGAACCCTTCAAAAGGTTATTTTGAAGGAGAACTAGACGTAGCTCAGGTTGAGTGAACCAGTATAAACCAAGTGTTTTTACTCTATTGCTTTTAGCTTACCAGTTATCTCTAGAGTTATTTCTTCGCATTAGACACACAAGTTCTTTATTAACTTATTTGCGAAAAGTATTTGCTTCACGCTTGGACGGCAACCTCTAAACCCAGTTTCATTAAATTGTTATTTTGAACCATTTGATGATATCTGAAACTTTCTGTTTTACAAGTCCTTTGTAAAAATCTAAGTTAAGATATCTCCATCTATGCGAAAAGATTTTAAGCTTTATCTAACACACTATTCAACCCCCCTTCTAGTGTGATTTCCTGCATTTCAAATTTGGGTACTTGGATACATGATATCCATTGCCCCTTTCATTCACAAAAACAACTACATACATTACATGTAACACCCTAAATCCGGGTTTACATGTATTTGCATTTTAAACTCATTTTAATTTCATAAGCGTGTTACTTTATTTAATTCTTGTAAAAGAAAGAAGAGATTATTTATTTATTCATTTTACAAAGCGCCAACATTTGTTTAATTTTGCAAATCAAATGTAATTGTAAAAAGATAAGTTGAAATTTTGCCAAATTGTAAAAAGAAAAGTTTTATGTAGATTTTAAGTTTGAAAGTTGTGTTCCACTTAGTAATTAAAACGGGTTATTTACGTTTGCAAGAAGCTAATTGTAATGTCATTTCAAATATAAATGGGCACTTAGTTTTGAATTAATAAAATAAAGAACACGAGATAATTTGGTTGGTTATCAAGTATACACATATGCATAAAATAGAGAATTTCATACATCAAAATGTTTTCCGGAGCAATAGTAACATATATACATATACACATTGCTCAAAGTATATACCAAATACATAGGGTAATAAAGTATGAAAACTGAATATACATAATAAAATCTAAAACCTAGGTCTACCCGTATACAAATACATAAAAGGGAAAAACCTAGTCTCAGAGCAGTCATCTCTAAACCCAACCCTGCATGTTAGACTAATCCAAAGAAATGAGATAGCAGAGGGCCTCTAACAAGATCCCGAAGGAGAGAATCTAGTGGTCATTGTCCACAGGATCCTTCACGGAATCTTTCTCAAGGTTCTCCAATCCTCCTCAAATCCTAGGACTCACTGTTCCCTAAGTTCACAACTAGCAGCGGATCCCCCTGACTGGCTCTCACCCAATTACATCTCTGATTCTTTAACGTAAGAGGGGTTCAGCAAAAGGCGTTTAGCGTTGGACCAATGTGAACTCCTTGGATGGTGTGGCATCGGAAACAGTAGCGGGTATCGATGAACTCTTCAAGGATGCTTTGAAGAGACGGATGATGACGAGAGTGACGAAACTGATGAGGATAGCCCCCCTTGTGATCTCCATAGGTACTGCCATCGGCTCCTAAAACAAAAACGTAAGGGTGAACTCTTCGCTTCATCAAGCAAATCACATAGAAATGACTTTAAAAGTCACACACAATCCTGCTAACCACTATGGGGTGGTTCTCTAACGTTCACACTCGGAACCTACTCGTTCCCAGAACTAATCTCTGTAAACTGTAACACACTGGCCAACTGCCATTTGAACTCCCAGAACTCAATTGACGTGATCCTTACGGGGCGGATCGCTTGGTACAGGGTTGCCGACGGGGACGGGACGCCACTTCCAGAGATGGAAGATAAGTCACGCTGACGCCACAAGGAATCAACCTTGATAAGTCAGAATTTGGTTCAACAGGAACCTTGAGAGAAACTCTCAGAATACTCACGTATTTTGGAAACTGCCAAAAGTCCTTTATTCATGTTGGACGAAAATACATATAGTTCACTATGGGGACATAACTGCCAATAATTAAATAATAAAATAAAAAATTACAATAAAATAAAAATTGCAATAATTAAATAATAAAATAAAAATTATGGGGACATGGGCCGGCCTTCAGTCATCATCAATGGCAGCTATACAAATGACCAGCCTTGTCTCTTCGACGTGTTGGGCCTTTTTAAGTCTGCCTCTGGTCATGGGCCCTTCAAGTGCTTCATGGTCCTTGCCCTTAGTTGTGTCCTCATCACTCCCTCCTTCTTGAAAAGGATTTGTCCTCAAATCAAAGGCTCCTCCATCTGCATCAATAAGAGATAAATCAGATACATTGAAAGTGGCACTCACATTATACTCACTAGGCAAGTCAATCTTGTAGGCATTGTCGTTGATCTTCTCCAACACTTGGAATGGTCCGTCTCCTCTAGGTTGAAGCTTGGACTTCCTGTGTTCAGGGAACCTCTCCTTCCTCAGGTGTACCCAAACCCAATCACCTGGTTCAAACACCACTTTCTTCCTGCTTTTGTTGGCTTGCCTTGCATAGCTCTCATTTTTCTTTTCAATTTGAGCCTTCACTTGCTCATGCAGCTTCTTCACATACTCAGCTTTAGCCTGTGCGTCCTTATGCTTAAACATAGCAATGTTAGGCATAGGCAACAAATCAAGAGGAGTCAAAGGATTAAATCCATACACTATCTCAAATGGTGAACAATTAGTTGTGCTATGGACAGCCCGATTGTAAGCAAACTCAACATGAGGCAAACATGCTTCCCAAGACTTAAGATTTTTCTTTAAAACAGTCCTAAGCAATGTGCCAAAAGTCCTATTGACTACCTCAGTTTGACCATCAGTTTGTGGGTGACAAGTAGTAGAAAACAACAATTTAGTACCAATCTTACCCCACAAGGTCCTCCAAAAGTGACTAAGGAATTTTGCATCCCTATCACTGACAATGTTCCTCGGTAATCCATGAAGCCGCACTATTTCTTTGAAAAACAAATCAGCCACATGACAAGCGTCATCCACTTTCTTGCAAGGTATGAAGTGTGCCATCTTAGAAAACCTGTCAACAACAACTAACACAGAATCCTTTCCATTCTTGGTTTTGGGCAGCCCCAAAACAAAGTCCATAGAAATGTCAGTCCAAGGATATTCAGGAACAGGCAAAGGAGTATACAATCCATGAGGCTTAACCTTAGATTTAGCCTTTTTACACACAATGCAATGATCACAAAACTTATGCACATCACGTCTCATATGAGGCCAAAAGAAATGCTCTTGCAGAATTTCCAGGGTCTTTTGAACCCCAAAGTGACCCATCAAACCCCCCTCATGTGATTCACTCACAAGCAACTCTCTAATGGAACACTTAGGCACACACAATTTATTTGCTTTAAACAAGAATCCATTATGCCTATAGTATCCATTTTCAGAAAACTTTTCACATGCAGCAAAAAGTTCAGCAAAGTCCACATCATGCTCATACATGTCTTTCAAAAACTCTAGACCAAACAGTTTAGTTTCAAGCATAGCAAGTAAAGCATGTCTCCTAGACAGCGCATCAGCCACTACATTCCCTTTCCCCTTTTTATGTTTGATGACATATGGAAATTGCTCTAAAAACTCTACCCACTTAGCATGCCTCTTATTAAGCTTTCCTTGTCCTTTTAAGTACTTTAAGGACTCGTGATCACTATGGATGACAAACTCTTTGGGTAACAGGTAATGCTGCCAAGTTTTTAAAGCTCTAACCAAAGCATACAATTCCTTATCATAAGTTGAATAGTTAAGGGCAGCGGCTCCTAACTTTTCACTAAAATAAGCAATTGGATGACCCTCTTGCAACAAAACAGCCCCAATACCCACATTGGACGCATCACACTCAATTTCAAATGATTTTGCAAAATTAGGCATAGCAAGAATGGGTGCATTAGTTAACCTATGCTTGAGGGCAGCAAAGGCCTCCTCTTGTTTCTCACCCCATTTGAAAGCCACATTCTTCTTAACAACTTCAGTTAGAGGTGCAGCCAATGTACTAAAATCCTTAACAAATCTCCTATAGAAACTTGCTAAACCATGAAATCCCCTCACCTCACTCACGGTCTTAGGTGTTGGCCATTCTTGGATGGCCTTAACCTTTTCCACATCCACCCGTACTCCCTCAGCACTAACAACAAAACCCAGAAACACCACATGATCAGTACAAAAGGAGCACTTTTCTAGGTTGGCATACAATTGTTCTTTCCTAAGCACACTCAAAACAGATTGCAAATGTTCAGCATGCAAATCAAGACTAGTGCTATAGATAAGAATATCATCAAAGTACACCACCACAAATTTTCCAATAAACTCCCTTAAAACATGGTTCATCAATCTCATGAAAGTACTAGGTGCATTAGTCAAACCAAATGGCATAACCATCCACTCATACAAACCGTATTTTGTTTTAAAGGCAGTTTTCCATTCATCTCCCTCTCTAATCCTAATCTGATTATAGCCACTTTTCAAATCAATTTTAGAAAACACACATGCACCATACAGTTCATCAAGAAGATCATCTAACCTGGGGATTGGATGCCTATACTTGATGGTGATGTTGTTTATGGCTCTACAATCAGAACACATCCTCCATGAGCCGTCCTTCTTGGGCACTAGAATGACAGGTACAGCGCACGGACTCATACTATCTCTCACCCAACCTTTGCTCAGGAGTTCGGACACTTGCCTTTCGATCTCCTTAGTTTCTTGTGGGTTGCTCCTATAAGCTGGCCGATTGGGCAAGGACGCTCCTGGAATGAGATCAATGTGATGCTCAATTCCCCTCAATGGTGGCAAACCATCCGGTACACTTGCTGGAAACACATCATCAAAATCCTGCAAAAGGGACTTAATACCAGAAGGCAATTTAAATTCATCAAATTGGTTAGCATACAACATCTGACTTTGACAAAACAATAAATAGAGGGGTTGCCTTGCGCAAAGCACCCTCCTTACCTCCCTTTTTGTTGCTAAACAAAGCTGTTTGCCCTCAAGTGTTTCACTCTTTTTGTTTTCTCTCTTTTCCCTCTCAAGTGTTTCACTCTTTTTCTTTCCTCTCTTTTCCTTCTCAAGTGTTTCACTCTTTTTTCTCTCAAGTGTCTCACTCTTTTTCTTTTCTCTCATTTTTATCTGATCCTCACAAACCTCTCTAGGAGATAACGGTTTGAGAACAATTTTCTTGTTATCTTGCTTGAAAGAGATTTTGTTGGTGAAGCCATCATGCACTGCCTTGGTGTCATACTGCCACGGTCTTCCTAACAGCACATGGGTCGCTTCCATTGGAACCACATCACACAGCACTCTACCATTATATCTTCCAATGGTGAGACACACCTCAACCTGTTGAGTCACTTTTACCTCTTCATCTTCACTAAGCCACTGAAGTTTGTATGGCCTAGGATGGGGTTTAGTTTCCAAATTCAGTTTGGACACTAACCTGGAACTTGCAACATTGGTACAGCTTCCTCCATCAACAATTAAAGAGCACAGCTTACCATTTATGACACACCTGGTGTGGAAAATATTTTCTCTTTGGTTGTCATCCAGTGGCTGCATCTGATTTCCCAACAGCCTTCTCACCATCAGCATATCACCCTGCATAGCTTCTTCCTCATACTCTTCTTCTTCCACTTCTTCTTCACTGATTTCAGACTCACTAGTGATTTCTCCATCAGCCTTCATGATCATGGTCCTCCTGGTTGGACATTCAGAAGCAATATGTCCTCTGCCTAAGCATTTGAAGCATTTTATGTTTCTGGTTCCAGTTTTGGATGAGGAAGTAGAAATGTTATGTTTGGTTCCACCAGCACTGGACGCTGCCGACTTTCCATGTGGGGATGTTGCTGCTGGGCTGGACGAATTACCTCCCTCCTTCTTGGATCTGTTGGCCCAGTTCTGGTTGTAAGTATTGGGTGAGTTCCTCCTTGCTGCACTTTTTCTTTTAATTTGCTGTTCAACTCGTAGTGCCTTATGTAGCAAGTCATCCAACTCCACATACTCCTGTAATTCAACAACATCTCTGATTTCAGGGTTTAGACCATTCAGAAAACGAGCCATTGTGTCTTCAGATTCCTCTTCAATGTTGGCCCTCACTAACGCCATTTCCATCTCTTTATAGTACTCTTCCACAGTTAAATTCCCTTGGGACAGCCTTTGGAGTTTCTGTCGCATGGTTCTGTTATAGCTAGTGGGCACATACCTTTTTCTCATCACCCTTTTCATCTCAGTCCATGTATCTACCTCTCGCCCTTCCTCTCTCAGCATTTCTCTCTGGCTTTTATGCCACCAAACAAGGGCATAGTCGGAGAATTCAGCTGCTGCTAGCTTGACTTTCTGCTCTTCAGTGTAGTCATTGCAGGCAAATACATGTTCAATCTTCATCTCCCAGTCCAGGTAGGCATCTGGATCACTTCTGCCTTTGAAGGGAGGAACATTGAGCTTTACTCCCTCAACCCGGTTTTGCCTCGGTCCGTCATTACCGCCATTATGACCTCTGTTCCCACCTGTAATTCGTCTAACATTCTGATTCGGTTGGTTCTCCAATAATTCTAGTCGTCCAAAGATCTCCTCATTGTTACGGTCCAGTAAACGTTGCATCTGTGCATTCATCGCGTCCAGTAACATACGCTGAGCTCCGTCCAACTGATGATACTCATCACCACCACCACCTGCTCCTGCCATAATTCAACAGAAAAATTTGCAGTAAAAATTATTAAGGTTTCAGGACCTCACCACACTCTACTTACGTGTTTCTCTCTTAGATGGTAGTACACTCGTGTTTGATGCTCTCAATAGGCTTTTGTGTAATGTATTCCCTCTTGCCTTTTACCACTCGTGTTCCCTCTTAAGTTCCTGGATGGACCAAATTGGACTCACAAGAAGGTTGCGACAATGATTAGACGCACGAAGAAGTGATGCTCCAGAACTTAACACAATTAACAGAAACACAATTAACAGTGACTACCCTAAACTAAACCGCACGCAGACTTGGGCAAACTTGGGCAAAGACATAAACAGAAGTTCAAAGACATAAACAGAACAAATAGGTAGGATTGAAAACAAGGAAACTACGCAATTAACAGAGAAGAAGAAGACACAGAAATAGCAAAATTAACATGCAAACTTCAAATGACCATAACTTTTGCTACAGACGTCCGTTTGAGGCCCACTATATGTCAAAATGCTCAGAATTGAGAGGGGAATCCCTGGGCAAATTCCCAAAGGGGATTTGGTTCCACAATTTTCCCAAAAAACGCCTCTAACTGCCTTAATTTTGTGTTCCAAGATCAAACACCCAAATTTCTTCCAAACTTTTTTTTTTTTTTGCAACTGATTTTTTTTTTTTTTTTTTTTTTTGGTAATAACCGTCCAGATATTACAATTCGTTCAATAGGCAAGCAGCATTAGGCAATTTGACAATTTAGCAATTTGGCAATTAGCCAATTTTACCCAAACAGAATTCGAACAGGCTGAAACAATTCGACAGGCACAGAACAGAAACGTACAGATTATGAACAGAATAGCAACGACAGTAATGAAAAAAAAAAAAAAAACGAAATTGAACAATCAACGAAATAAACGAAATTGACAATCAACGAAAACGACAACAGAACCTGTATCAAGAGCCGAAGCTCTGATACCAGATGACGTGATCCTTACGGGGCGGATCGCTTGGTACAGGGTTGCCGACGGGGACGGGACGCCACTTCCAGAGATGGAAGATAAGTCACGCTGACGCCACAAGGAATCAACCTTGATAAGTCAGAATTTGGTTCAACAGGAACCTTGAGAGAAACTCTCAGAATACTCACGTATTTTGGAAACTGCCAAAAGTCCTTTATTCATGTTGGACGAAAATACATATAGTTCACTATGGGGACATAACTGCCAATAATTAAATAATAAAATAAAAAATTACAATAAAATAAAAATTGCAATAATTAAATAATAAAATAAAAATTATGGGGACATGGGCCGGCCTTCAGTCATCATCAATGGCAGCTATACAAATGACCAGCCTTGTCTCTTCGACGTGTTGGGCCTTTTTAAGTCTGCCTCTGGTCATGGGCCCTTCAAGTGCTTCATGGTCCTTGCCCTTAGTTGTGTCCTCATCATCAATGGTCTTACATTGAGTGGAATGACTACTGGGAGTACACCATCACCCTGGTATAAGATGGGCTCTCACCAACTGAGATTTTCTCGTGGTTATTGTCAGGGTCGCCAAGTCGGTTTGTGTTAATGTAGTCACAACTCGACGCCTACCCTCCAAGGTCGTAATGCGTCACGATCATCTCCTAGGTACCAATCTGTGGTCATTCATACTCCGAGGACTTACTCCTTGCACACTCTCTCACGAAGATTATATTTGCTCGTCACTATGGGTTTCCGCTATTGGTGGTACAAGACGCGTCGAATCGACGCCAAGCTCAAGACCTTGTCCTGGCTCCAACAAAAATTTATACCATATGAGAATATGCTCTCGATCACCCATTGGTGACCATGTTCGATCTTCGCCAACATCTTTACATTTTTCTCCCAGCCGAAATTGCCCCATGCGACTTCCTTCACAAGTCCACCGTACACACATGTTTCCTCGTTGCACGACTCTCAAGGCGCATATCGTCATCACGTATCAAGATTCTTTATTACATTTTATTTGTGCCTTACCCTCTCGATTTCTAAATTTTTTAATAATTAATAAGTACCGACGATTCCTCCACACAAGGATCCTAGAATATTTATCTAAGTCCAAAGCACAAATTAAAGAGTTCATTTATTAAGCTTATAAAATAAATAAATTCTTAAATCTAAATTAGTTGTTCTCACTGTTGGAATTTATATTATTATTATTATTGCCGGTAAAATTTTCCCGGATTACTAGGACAGTGTCCTAGTCCAATAAGCACTCGCATTCGAGTTTTATGCTCATAGATCACAGACATCACAGATGATACAGATCCAACAAGCCAACCTAAAGACACTTTGCGTGACATTGCAGGTCCCATGACTAGGTTCAAGACAAAGAGGATGAAGCAAGCATTGCAAGGCCTAATAGTGGAGATCAAGAAAAGTTCAGTTCAAAGTGGATTAAAGGCTACTCCAAAGTGGGTCACTTTTCTACAAGTTGATCAAGATTTGAGCCCAAAATGAAGACAGCATGAAAAAGCCCAAATTCATAAGACAAGAAGATAGTGGGAAATTAATGCGTAGTGGAATGTAAAAGCTTAGTGGGGAATAAATGCTTAGTGGAAAGCTTAGTGGGACTTAATGAACCATTGTAATGGTTGGTGGGACTTCATGAATCATTGTAATGGTTAGTGAACCATTGTGATGGTTAATGAACCATTATGATGGTTGGTAAACCATTGTGATGGTTGGTGAACCATTGTTATGATTCATGAACCATTGTGATACTTCATGAAACATTATGATGGGTAGTGGGAAATAAATGTTAGTGGGTAATTAATGCCTAGTGGGATTGTTAGTGGAATTTTACTTCTTCTATTTTAAGGGCTGCCTAGCATAGCCTATAAATAGGAACCTCTTGTAAGCTTCCAAAGCAGAATTTGCAAATTAATCAAACTGAGTGTTTCTCCATTATGAGAGCTTCCCCTTTGTTCTTGGGTTAAGAACTTTATAGTGTTGGTTCTACCGGCAGGTCGCGGTTAGGGTCACGCTTTCTTGATAACTTTGGTTCTACCGGCAGGTCGCGGTTAGGATCAAGTTCCTTTCTCTATCCTTTACCTGTTTTCAACACGATCCGTTAAGTAGATTTGTATCATTTGGTGTCAGAGCTTCGACTCTTAAATTCAGGTGTTATCTATCTTTTCTTTGTTTGTCTTCTTCAATCCTAAAAAAAAAAATTGTCTTTGCTTGTTGGTTTTTCATTTCTTTTATTGTGTCAACCTTTGTGTTTTATTCTATTCTATTTCTTGTTTTTTGTCTTCCTTTATTCTCTTTGTTAAGTCTGTTCATCTTCTTTTGTTATTTTTGTCTAAGTCAGTTCATCTTCCTTTATTATCTCTTTGTGCTTTCTTTGCTATCATATTATGTAAAAAAAAATCGTGCAAAAAAAAAAAATTTGTTCCAGTTTGAAAAAAAAAGGGAAAAGAAAAAAGAAAAAAGAAATTTGTTCCAGTTTGAGAAAAAAAAAGGTAAAAAAAATGAAAAAGAAAAAGAAAAAAAATTTCTTGGCTAGTAATCAATCTTTTGCTTCAAATTACATATTGCTCAATCAGAAAAGCAAAGTTCAAAAAAAAAAAGTTTCAATTCTGGTCTTTTGTTTTGTCGTTCTATACACCTTTCTTTGATCTTGTCTCTTTAAAAAGAAAAATACCTACTGTCTCGTGTGCTTACTCCCTAAAGTTATCATATCACCAATTCTCTACTGTTTCTTGTTGTGTAGAATAATCCTTAAAGGTTCTTACTTAAGAGCTCATAAGGTGAAGTTGAGTGGTAAAAGGCAAGAGTGGTAAGGCTATCAGAGGAAAAAAGCCAAATTGAGTGAAACACGAGTGACTAAACATATTTTGAGTGTAAACACGTAAGAGAGTGTTTGTGTGAGGATTTTTCTAACTCAATTTTTGCAGCACTTTAATCATGAGTGGAGGAGAAGGAGTAGGAGATGCTGAACTCAAGTTGTTCATGAATGCTATTCAAGAACAATTCAAGGCTCTAAAATGCAAGATTTGATGATTTACAATCTACATCTAGATCTAGGACCCCTCCTAAGTGCAATAGTGATGAGGAAGAGGAAGATGATTATTCATATAGGAGAAAAAGTGGAAGGAGAAGAAAAGGTGAATCAAGAAGTGACAATAGTTTGAGAAATATCAAGATGACAATACCATCATTCCAAGGTAAGAATGATCCTGAATTATATTTAGAGTGGGAGAGAAAAATTGAACATGTGTTTTATCTTCATGATTACTTGGAGGAGGAGAAGATTAAACTAGTAATTTCTAAATTCATTGATTATGCTAGTATTTGGTGGGATCAGTTTGTGAGTAGGAGGCGAAGATGTGGAGAAAAACCTATTTGTACATGGGATGAGATGAAGGATGTCATGAGAAGGAGATTTGTACCAAGTTGTTACCAAAGGGATTTGCGTAGAAAATTACAAAGGTCCTCTTTTGTTCACAATGAGCAAACACTTACTCCTTTGTATCCAAAGCAAGACTTTGAAGACAAAATAAATATGAGAAAAGCAAAAGAGTTGAGAGAAAAAGAATTGAGAGAAAGAAAGTTGAGAGAAAAAGAGTTGAAAGAAAAAGAATTAAGAGAAAGAGAGTTGAAAGAAAAAGAATTGAGAGAAAAAAATGATAAAAGAAAATGAGTTGAGAGAAAATGAGATAAAAGAAAAGGAGTTGGGAGAAGAAGAGATAAAAGAAAAGGAGTTGAGAGAAGAAGAGATAAAAGAAAGGGAGTTGAGAGAAGAAGGGATAAAAGAAAAAGAGATGAAAAAGAAAGAATTAAGAGAAAAAGATAAAGAAAAAGAAGAATACTTGTGTTTCTATTCTAACCCATTGTTCAATTGTGATGAGTCTTTTGTGAAGGAAATTGAAGAAGTGCTTCCAAAGGAGGAATGCAAAGTTTTATGTTCTAACCCTTTGTTTATAAGTGATGATTCTCTTTTGAAGGGACTTGAAGAAGAGTTTCCTATGGAAGAAGGCAAAGCACCAAAAGAAGTCCTTAATCTTTCCATGAAACAAGTACCTCAAGGGTTGGAAGTTCCATCTTTGAACAATTGTAAAGATTGGCTATCTCTTAAAGCCAAACAAGAGTCCTCTTCTACTACTTTAATTTTTTCTTCTAAATTTGATAGTGGACTTAATTCTTCTAGTAATGCTTTTTGTGCATCTAACCATGCAAATTCTTTTGTTTTGATGCCCAAGGAAGAATTGTACATTAAAGATCAATGGGCAAAGCAATTTGGAGAAGAGGTGGATACATATGAGGAACAAGGCAACCATTGGAAGAAGAAACCTTTAACTCACACCATCTCTAGACCTTATGCTTTAGTTGATGTGCAACATGTGTTAATTCTTGATTTGCATGATACTTGTGATTTGCATTATGATTTGCATAATCTTGACTTGCATTGTGATTTGAATGATGCATATGATTTGCATGATCTTAGTTTTGGTAATGATGCAAAGTCCTTGAGACTTGAGAATAACACACATCATTTGGACTTGTATGATCATGATGAAACTTTCTCTATGTGTGGTATTGTTTGTGGAGAAATTGGGAATGATGAGTTCTATAGGCATGAACACCATATGGTTAAGGATAAGAAATTTTGTGTGCCTCTTTGTTCCTTGCGTGAAATGCTAGTTAGGGAAACTCATGGTGGTGGACTAATGGGACATTTTGGAGTTCAAAAGACTTTAGAAATTCTACATGAGCATTTTTATTGGCCTAACATGAAACATGATGTGCAATCTATTTGTAATAAGTGTGTTACATGTAAGCAAGCCAAATCTAAAGTCATGCCCCATGGTTTCTATACTCCTTTGCCTGTGCCTAATCAACCTTGGATTGATGTTTCAATGGATTTTGTATTAGGATTGCCTAGATCTCAAAGTGGAAAAGACATCATTTTTGTTGTTGTTGATAGGTTTAGCAAAATGGCACATTTCATTACAAGTTCTAAAACCAATGATGCATCAAACATTGCTGATTTGTTCTTTAAAGAAGTTATGCGTTTGCATGGATTGCCAAGAACCATAGTAAGTGATAGAGACGTGAAGTTCCTAAGTCACTTTTGGCGAACTTTGTGGAATAAGCTAGGAACAAAACTCTTGTTTTCTACTGTTGCACATCCTCAAACGGATGGACAAACCGAAGTTGTCAATAGAACATTTACTACCTTGTTGTGTGCTATCATTCAAAAGAATTTGAAACAATGGAAGAAATGCTTGCCACATGTTGAGTTTGCTTATAATAGGACTGTTCATTGTACTACTTCTTATTCTCCTTTTGAAGTTCTTTATGGATTTAATCCTTTAACTCCTTTAGATATCTTACCTTTGCCAACTAATGAGTATGCTAATCTGGATGGAAAGCATAAGGCAAATTTTCTTAGGGAGTTGCATGCCAAGGTTCGAGCCAACATTGAGAAAAGGAATGAGCAATATGCAAAGCAAGCAAATAAGGGGCGTGTCAAAGTGAATTTTGAACCTGGAGATTGGGTTTGGGTTCATATGAGAAAAGAAAGGTTTCCTACTCAAAGGAAATCCAAGTTGCAACCAAGAGGAGATGGACCTTTTCAAGTGTTAGAAAGGATTAATGACAATGCTTGCAAGCTGGATTTGCCAACTGATTATGGTAATGTAAGTTCTACCTTTAATACGGCTGATCTATCTTTGTTTGATGTAGGAGATGGACTTGATTCGAGGACGAATCCTTTCAAAGAGGGAGGGAATGATAGATATCCAACAAGCCAACCTAAAGACACTTTGTGTGACATTGGAGGTCCCATGACTAGGTCCAAGACAAAGAGGATGAAGCAAGCATTGCAAGGCCTAATAATGGAGATCAAGAAAAGTTCAGTTCAAAGTGGATTAGAGGCTAGTCCAAAGTGGGTCACTTTTCTACAAGTTGATCAAGATTTGAGCCCAAAATGAAGACGACATGAAAAAAGCCCAAATTCACAAGACAAGAAGATAGTGGGAAATTAATGCGTAGTGGAATGTAAAAGCTTAGTGGGGAATAAATGCTTAGTAGAGAGTTTAGTGGGACTTAATGAACCATTGTGATGGTTGGTGGGACTTCATGAATCATTGTAATGGTTAGTGAACCATTGTGATGGTTAATGAACCATTATGATGGTTGGTAAACCATTGTGATGGTTGGTGAACCATTGTGATGATTCATGAACCATTGTGATACTTCATGAAACATTATGATGGGTAGTGGGAAATAAATGTTAGTGGGTAATTAATGCCTAGTGGGATTGTTAGTGGAATTTTACTTCTTCTGTTTTAAGGGCTGCCTAGCATAGCCTATAAATAGGAACCTCTTGTAAGCTTCCAAAGCAGAATTTGCAAATTAATCAAACTGAGTGTTTCTCCATTGTGAGAGCTTCCCCTTTGTTCTTGGGTTAAGAACTTTATAGTGTTGGTTCTACCGACAGGTCGTGGTTAGGGTCACGCTTTCTTGATAACTTTGGTTCTATCGGCAGGTCGCGGTTAGGGTCAAGTTCCTCTCTCTATCCTTTACCTGTTTTCCAGATGATCCGTTAAGTAGATTCGTATCAATAGAAAATTTAAATTCACACTACAGTCCACATGACTGTACCACAGAGCGTTTCAAAACGCACAATTACACGCACAGAGATGCCCTAGGTTCACATTCCAAGGGTCTTACAATCATTTAAGGCAAGGGTCAATTTTACCCACTGCCTTGAATGTACATATTTAAAATTAATTCACACATTCAAATATATCATAGTTCAAATATCACATATCAAGGCAATTTTAAGAATAGAATTCCTCTCTAGCAGCACCCAATCTCTGTCCAAAGTTAATTTAGCAAACGATTTTTGTTTGGTGAAATTATTATATTAAATTAAAGATCTTAAAACCTATTTTTTTAAAAAGATAATCCACGCTCTCAGATTAAATCTACAAAAATTATGAAAATTCCTAGAAATTCGCAGGTCAGCATGCTCGTCACAGTGAGCATACCTCAAATATGTGCAATTTTCTCAATCTTCCCAAATGGGATTTTCACTCAAATTTTTATGGTAGAAAGCTAACATTCATAGCTTTCATAAAAAGTAAAAATTGAATCCTAATTCCTCCTACATTTTTTCCAGTAATTTTCTTTCTAAGACCTATGTCTTAGGTTCAAAATTTGGTATCCATGCATGAGTTCTGTATAAACCGAATTAATTAAATTAGCAAATATGGGTGAAAATTTTCGAAACTTATGTCATTTTAAAGATATATTTGTATAGTTTTATGATCAAAAATTATATTTCAAAACAGGTCATTATTTTGGTTTAAAAAGGTAAAAAACCAAACCTTGCATGAACCAGTTTTCACAAGCAGAATAGTCTCATTTCATGTCACGGATGAACCTTTATTTGAGGTTATCTCACAATATTCTCAAAATAAAAGTGGGTGCATTTTGAGTCTAATTTAACTGAGAACAAGTTTCATCAAAATCCAACGGTTAGATTAAAAGTTATACTAGGCTTCTACGTGAAACAGCCACTGCCCGAGCCAGTTTCCCAAGTAGAATGGTTCCATTGCATGTCATAGATGAACACTCATTTGAGGTTATTTCGCAATGATCTCAAAAGAAAAGTTGGTGAATTTTGAGTCTACTTCAATTGGGGACAAGTCTCATCAAAATATCAAAAGTTATGGTAAAAAACATAAACACTCTCTAGGGCTTCTACCATGAGACAGCCACTGCCAGCACCACTTTTTTTCGATTTTTTTTGAAAGTGCATGAGCTTCTAACAAAATTTGGGCATGGTCTCCTTTGCATTGGAGTCATCCCACGATTTTTAGACAAAGAAGAAGATGAGTTGAATATTTTTGACACAGTCATAGCCACTGCCAAAGAGAAATAAAAAAAAATAAAACAAAACCAATCACACACATGCAATTATACATTTCATGCATTCAGTTCACATGGGAGGCATTTTTGGTGAGAGAGTGGCTGGATCCTCCACCTCCAGCCACTTGAATCCATCAAAGAGTCCCCTTACAATGATGATGAGCTTACTGGAAAGAGGAGAAGAAGCTGGTAGTTTCCTTCCAAATGAGTGTGGGCTGTTGAGCACTCCAACTATGGCATGCAAGAGGAAGAAAATTGAAGAAAAATGCTGTTGGTGGTGAGTGTGTCTCAGCTAGAGAAGAGAGAAGAGAGAGGGAGGAGAATTTGAAAACTCTTGGCTGCTTGTTGTGAGGCTGACTTAAGTGAGCTAAAGTGTTAAGTGAGTTGAATTTTTAAGTGTTGATTTGAGTGATGGTTAGGGGAAAAAGAGTGTGAGTGGCCGTGGGTTTTTTTGTTGATGTGAGGGAGTGTTTGCATGTAATTCAAGTGGCCAATGGTCACTTGATTTGATGGGTTAGGGTCGTGTCAATTTACACAGTGTAGAAATACACTATGTAATTTAACTCGGAAAGCGGTTTTAAAAAGAAAAAGAATCGATAATTATCTAATTTAAGTTTTTTAGAAATTCTTTACAATAGAAAAACTTTTTAAAGTAACTTTCCTAAAATTTCTCTGTAGAGTAATCACTCACAAGTGAATTTTTACGAAAGATTACTTGTCTTGCAAGTCTTAGATTTTAAAGACGATTTCAAAACGATTTTTCTAGTCAAATAATTTTTCAACAACATAGAGGCACAAATTTTACGAATAAACACAGACAATTTTTCTACCGGCAGAGGAATTCACATTCTTTTCCTTAGATATTTCAAACAGATAAATGTCTATTTAATTTTATAAATCTTCATGAAATGAAACTTTTTAATAACTCTTATAAAATTCTCTCTGTAGAGGAATTGCTCACAGATGAATTTTATAAGCGATACCTTGACGGGCGAGTTTCAGAATTTAAAATAATTAAAATAATTAAAACCAATTTAAAATCAATTAATACATAGCAATAGATATATTAAATATTTACTACTAGTAATTAATCATAGTTCAATTAATTACTAGCAGGTATAACAAATAATCACTCACAGACAAATACACAGGAAAGTAACTACAGAGAATTAATTGTAGAGAATCAATTCCAGCAAGTTACTCACAGAGGACTTTTTATTACAAGCAATTGTTTTAATTAGATTACTCACTTAATTTTAATTACAGAGGATATTATATCTTTTGATTTTATAAATCTTTTCCTATCTGACCATTATAACGAATTACTCATATTATTTATTTTCCTTCATTTTCTTATTTACTCAATTAATTACTCACTATATTTTAATTTCTTAGAACATATATTTTTCTCATTTAAAACAAACAATTAAATTCTCATTAATTCCAATTAAATCTCTCACGTTCCTACTTATTGGGTTGAAATTTTCGGGCTGTTACATTACACACAAGTCAAACACTATATCGCAGCCACGGTTAAAAATAATTAAAACAAAAATTGACTAAAAGGGGGAAAGTTTCTCTTTCGCAGCACTGAATGTGAGATCAAATTGATTGCATTAAATGGCCTCAAAACTAGGAAACTTTTATATGAAATGAAAACTTTTGAAATATATTTTTCAGATTGGTATCCCACTTTATTAGTAAAAATCTTCAAAAATTATTAAAAATTTCACAAGTTGACAGGTTAGTCAAATCCTTTCTAGAAACATGTTTTGAAGAAATTTTATTTTCAGGTACTTACCAAAAGAATTTTGAATTGGAATTTTTATAGTATAGAGATAACATTTGGGTCTTTCCAAAATGGTATCCCATGCCTTCCAATTATTCTCCAATTGCTCCCAGAAAATTTTTCTTTACAACCTAAAATTTGAACTCCAGATAGAGTTTCAAAACCATTGCTCTGTCTCTCTTCGAAAAATTAATTTAGAAATCGTGCTTGATAATTTTCGTAAATTACATGGTTAAAAAACTTGTTTTATCTAGTTTTAATGGCACAAAAATGAAAAGAAAACCTTAAGTGTACAATTAGGAATTTAAGAAAAACTGAGACATGTTCCAGCGGAACTCGAAAATAGAACAGCCATTTTGCAAGCCACAGATGAACTTCAAGACGAGATTTTCTCTCCATGGTGTCAAAATAAAAGTTGTTCCTTTTCGTGTCTATTTTCATTCAAAATAAATTTTGTGAAAACCAACGGTTGGATCTTCCAAAATTCATGAAACAGTGGGGGCTATCCATGGCAACCCAAAGCTACGGCCACTGCCACTTGAATTTTGGGGTCTCCTTCTACATGCAACACACAAAAATGAGTTTTCTAGAAAATGGATATGGCTTCCCTTGTTCCAGGGGCCATCCCTTCCAGTTTAAATAAAACACCATCAAGGCCATGCATGCATTCACACAAACAGCCATTACCAAAGACTCAATCTTTCCCTTAAAAAATTTTCACATGCAAACATTTCAAACAAATCTCACAAACAGTCCAGAGAGGGGCATGCATGCTGTGTGTGGTTGAGCCCCCTAACTCTCAACCACACTTAAACTGAAAATAGAATCCACAAGGAAGTTTCCCTCACCTTACTAAGCCTGGCCGAGAGAGAGGAAGAGAAGAGAGAGTGAGTTGCTGTTGATAGGATGGAAGGGAAGATGATCCAGCTGCATGCAAGGTCTTCAATGGCTTCCCTTGGAGCTTGGGGTGCCACGGCCAAGGAGGAGAAGAGTGGTGCTGAGGGGATTTTGTGACAACTTGGTGCTCTGGTTCTCAGCCAAGTGAGTGAGGAGGAAGAAGAGAAAAAAAAAAGAGAGAAGAAGAGAGAAAGGGATGATTGAATTTGAAAATAAATAGTGTGGTGTGTGTGTGTGTGTTCTGCTGGTCTCTTATTGATTTTGACTTGTTAATTTGTTTAAGTAAGTGAGTGAGTATGTGTGAGGGAGTGAGTTCTGTGAGAGAGGGAAAGAGAGTGAGAGTGAGTTTTAAATTTTGAAATTCATTTTAGTGTTTAAGTTAGGAGAGATAAAAATGTGATGGTGATTTTGTGTGATGGTAGCCTGAGGTTTGGTTGGGAATGTGGTGTCTTGCATGAAATTTCATTAGGTAAGGGAAGGTGATTTGATGCCTTGGATGCCAAGTTCAATCTACACAATGTAGAATTACACTGTGTAGTTGGAACAAAACGAAATTTTAAATTTTCAAAACTAAACTTTTTAAACATCAAATAATTTTTTTTTATAAATCTTATAAAATAAAACTTTTTAATAACTTTCATAAAATTTTCTCTATAGAGTGCCCACAAATGAATTTTACGAAAGGTAACTTGACATGCAAGTTTCAGAGTTCAAAAATGCTTAAAAAGTTTTTTCAGTCAATTAAATAATTAATTCACACCAACAAACATTTTTATTAATTCTTACAAATTTTTGCTGATAATTTTTCCACAGACGGGTAAATTTCTTTTCCCAGATATTTTTAAGAATCAAACCACAGATAAACTTAAGTATTTAAATACTTATCACACTGCACATCCTCAACAAAAATAAAATAACACAGGTTATTTTATTTTCACAAAAGCTATAATCAATCCTACAGGCAATTATACAGAAAAGCAACTATAGAGAATTAATTTCGGATAATTAACCACTGTCAGTCACTTAAAGAGATACACAGACATATATAAATACACACATATACATATATATACGAGTTGTGATTTCAGGGTGTTACACACCATGGCCGAAAATTCACCACAACCACCAAAAATGGATCATGGGGCACCACGGACCTGAAAACTGAAAAAGGGCTCGGAGCATTAAGGTTTTTTATGCATAAGAATGCACCAAGGATCACAAGGCCCAAAAACCCAAAAGTCTTATTTTGGCACGAAAATTGCACCATGGGCCGAAAATGCATCACGAGCACCAAAAATGGACCACGGACCTCAAAACTGAAAAGTGCTCTGAGCATTATGATTTTTTATACATAAGGATGCACCAAGGATCACGGGGCACCAAAACCCAAAAGACTTATTTTGGCACAAAAATTGCACCATGGGCCGAAAATGCACCACGAGCACAAAAAAAGGACCACGGCGCACCATGGACCTCAATTGAAAGTGCTCCGAGCATTATGCATAAGGATGCACCAAGAATCATGGGGAACCAAAACCCAAATGTCTTATTTTGGCACGAAAGTTGTACCATTGGCCAAAAATGCACCACGGGCAACAAAAATGGACCACGGGGCACCTAAACCCAAAAGTCACTTTTGGCATGAAAATTGCACCATGGCCGAAAATGCACCACAGGCACTAAAAATAGACCACGGGGCACCATGGACCTCAAAACTGAAAAGTGCTCCAAACATTATGGTTTTTTATGCATCAGGATGCACAAAGGATCATGGGGCACCAAAACTCAAAAGTCTTATTTTGGAATGAAAATTGCACCATGGGTCGAAAATGCACCACGGGCACCAAAAATGGACAACGGGGCACCACAAACCTCAAAACTGACAAGTGCTCCGAGAATTATGGCTTTTTATACTTATGGATGCACCTAAGATCATGGAGCACCAAAATCCAAAAGTCACTTTTGGCACGAAAATTGCACCATGGGCCGAAAATGCACCACGGGCACAAAAATTGGACTACAGGGTACCAAAACCCCAAAGTCACTTTTGGCACGAAAATTGCACAATGGCTGAAAATGTACCACGGGCACTAAAAATGGACCATGGGGCACCACGGACCTCAAAACTAAAAAGTGCTCCAAACATTATGTTTTTTATGCATTAGGATGAACCAAGGATCATGGGGCACCAAAACCCAAAAGTCTTATTTTGGAACTAAAATTGCACTATGGGCCGAAAATGCACTACGGGCACCAAAAATGGACAACTGGGCACCACGGATCTTAAAACTGACAAGTGCTCTGAGCATTGTGATTTTTTATGCATAAGAATGCACCAAGGATCATGGTGCATCAAAACACAAAAGTCTTATTTTAGCACGAAAATTGCACCATGGGCCGAAAATGCACCACGGGCACCAAATATGGACCATGGGCCACCATGGACCTCAAAACTAAAAAGTTCTATGAGCATATGGTTTTTTATGCATAAGGATGCACCAAGGATCATAGTGCAACAAAACCTAATTGTCTTATTTCGACACGAAAGTTGCACGATGGGCCGGAAATGCACCACGAGCTCCAAAAATGGACCAAGGAGTACCACTGACCTCAAAACTGAAAAGTCCTCCTAGCATTGTGACTTTTTATGCATATGCACCTAGGATGATGGCGCATCAAAACACAAAAGTCTTATTTTGGCACGAAAATTGCACCATGTTCCGAAAATGCACCACGGACACCAAATATGGATCACGGGGCACCACGGACCTCAAAACTGAAAAGTTCTATGAGCATATGATTTTTTATGCATAAGGATGCACCAAGGATCTCAGGGCAACAAGACCCAATAGTCTTATTTTGGCACAAAAATTTCAACATGGGCTGAAAATGCACCATGGGTACCGAAAATGGACCACGGGGCAGCACAGACCTCAAAACTTAAAAGTGCTCCGACCATTATGTTTCTCTATGCATAAGGATGCACCAAGGATCACGGGGCACTAAAACCCAAATGGCACTTTTGGCAAGAAAATTGCACTATGGCCCAAAATGAACCATGGGAACAAAAAATTGATCATGGGGCACCACGGATCTCAAAACTGAAAAGTGCTCCAAGCATTATGGTTCTTTATGCATAAGAATGCACCAAGTATCACAGGGCACCAAAACCCGAAAGTCTTATTTTGGCACGAAAATTGCTCCATGGCCAAAAATGCACCACGGGCACAAAAAATGAACAACGGGGCACCATGGACCTCAAAACTGAAAAGTGTTCCAAGCATTGTGATTTTTTATGCGTAAGGATGCACCAAGGATCATGGAGCACCAAAAATCGAGAGTCTTATTTTGGCACGAAAATTGCATCATGGCCGAAAATGCACCACAAGCACCCAAAATGAACCACGGGACACCACATACCTCAAAACTGAAATGTGCTCTAAGCATTAGGGTTTTTTATGCATAAGGATGCACCAAGGATCACGGGGCACCAAAATCCAAGAGACTTACTTTGGCACAAAAATTGCATCATAGACCAAAAATGCACTACGGGCACCAAAAATGGACCGCGGGGCACCACAGACTTCAAAACTGAAAATTGCTCCGAGCATTATGGTTTTTTATGCATAAGGATGCACCAAGGATCACAGGGCACCGAAAACTCAAGTCTTATTTTGGCACGAACATTGCACCTTGGGCCAAAAATGCACTAGGGCATAAAAAATGGAGCACGGGGCGCCGCAGACCTCAAAACTGAAAATTTCTCGGAGCATTATGGTTTTTTATGCATAAGGATGCCCGAAATATCACAGGACACCAAAACACAAAAGTCTTATTTTGGCATGAAAATTGCACCCTGGGCTGAAAATGCACCACGGGCACTAAAAATAGCCATGGGGCACCTCGAATCTCAAAACTGAAAAGTGCACCGAGCATTATGGTTTATTATGCATAAGGATGCACCAAGGAGCAAGAGGCACCAAAACCCAAAAGTCACTTTTGGCAAGAAAATTGCACTATGGCCGAAAATGAACCACGGGAACAAAAAATTGACAACAGGGCACCACGGATCCCAAAACTGAAAAGTGCTCCAAGAATTTTGGTTCTTTATGCATAAGGATGCACCAAGGATCACAAGGCACTAAAAGTCGAAAGTCTTATTTTGGCACGAAAATTGGTCCTTGGGCTGAAAATGCACCACGGTCACTAAAAATCAGCCACGGTGCACCACGAACCTCAAAGCTGAAAAGTGCTCCGAACATTGTGATTTTTTATGCAGCAAGGATCACAGGAAACCAAAACACAAAAGTCTTATTTTGGCACAAAAATTGCACCATGGGTCGAAAATGCACCACCGGTACCAAATATGTACCACGGCGCAGCACGAACCTCAAAACTGAAAAATGATTCATGCATTATGAAATTTTATGCATAAGGATGCACCAAGGATCACGGGGCGCCGAAAACCCAATAGTCTTATTTTGGCACGAAAATTGCACCATCGGCCGAAAATGCACCAAAAACCGAATAGTCTTATTTTTGTATCAAAATTGCCCAATGGTCCGAAACTGCACCAAGGGCACCAAAAATGGATCACGGGGCACAATGGAACTCAAAACTTGATGTGAACCCAAGAAGGTTTGAAACCTTTGAACCCACAAGTCACTTGAATTACACCCACCCCAAGAAACTAAGAATTAGATTTGATGATCCACTTGATCCTAAGAAACTAAGAAACAAGACACAAGAACCCAAAGTATTTGAGATGCCACAAGGATGATCAAGCCTTGATAAGTCAGAAAAGTTCTAAAAAGAACCAAAGAGAAAAACTCTCTCACTAATATGAATTTTCAGAATTGCTTTCATTCAACTTGGTTCTGGATACAATAAGCTTTGCCTATTTATAGAGTAAGTGCTGACCTAGGAAGTTATTAAACATCAAATCCCTATGTAACAGCACATTAACTAGGCAAATGAAAAGTCTCAATTAAACCCACATCAATCAGCCTGTTTAATATGTAACAGCTGAATACATTTATTATCCCCAAGTTGAAAAGACTCTTATTAAACCAAAGTAAATGAAAGAAAACTTCAAATTCGTCCAAATACATCAGCTGGCCCTAAAAACACACTTTCAGCCCAAAAAAACATGATTGAGCATAAATACAACCAGCCCATGTATAGTTGATGGCCCAAGCTCCTTAATTTCAATGGTTTTGGCCCAAATCTCCTTCTTCAGCTCCATCTTTAGCCCAAATTAATGTTAAAACGTGATTATGCTTAGATTTAGATTGGACAGAATTTTGTTTGGGCCAAATGTCTTGAACAAGTCCATTTAGTGCTTCCCTGAATCTCTTAGCCATTGCTCTTGTAATAGGCCCACTTGGAATTTGCAAAGGATCCCTTAAAGTGCTTGAATGTTCTTGTTCCAGCCCATGATTCTCATCAAAACTGAAAAGTGCTCCAAGAATTATGGTTTTTTATGCACAAGGATTCACCAAGTATCATGGGGCACAAAAACCCAAAAGTTTTATTTTGGCACGAAAATTGCACCTTGGGTCGACAATGCACCAAGGGCACTGAAAATGGAGCACGGGGCACCACGGACCTCAAAAATGAAAAGTGCACCGAGCATTATGAGTTTTTATGAAAAAGGATGCACCAAGGATCACGGGGCACCAACACTCAAAAGTCTTATTTTGGCACGAAAATTGCACTATGGACCAAAAATTCACCACCGGCACCAAAAATGGACCACGTGGCACCACGAACCTCAAAACTAAAAAGTTCTTCGCGCATTATTGTTTTTTTGCATAAGGATGCCCCAACGATCACTGGGCACCAAAATCAAAAATTGTTATTTTGGCACGAAAATGCACCACGAGCATCCAAAATGCATCACGGGGCACCACGAACCTCCAAAATGAAAAGTGCTCCTAGCATTATGGTTTTTTATGCATAAGGATGCATCAAGGATCACGGGGCACCAAAACCCAAAAGTCTTCTTTTGGCACGAAAATTGCACCATCGGCCGAATATGCACCACGAGCACCAAAAATGGACCACGGGGCACCCCGGACCTCAAAAATGAAAAGTGCTCCGAGCATTATGATTTTTTATGCAAAAGGAAGAACCAAGGATCACGACACACCAAAACCGAGAAGTCTTATTTTGCAACAAAAATTGCACCATCGGCCGTATATGCACCACGGGCACCAAAAATGGACCACGGGGCACAACAGACCTCAAAAATGAAAAGTGCTACTAACATTATGGTTTTATGTGCATAACGATGCACCAAGGATTACAGGGCACCAAAACCCAAAAGTTTTATATTGGCACGAAAATAGCATTATGGGTCTTTATGCATAAGGATGCACCAAGGATCACGAAGTACCAAAATCCAAAAGTGTTATTTTGGCACGAAAATGCACAACAAGCAACCAAAATAGACCACGGGGCACCACAGACCTCCAAAATGAAAAGTGCTCCTAGAATTATGGTTTTCTATGCATAAGGATGCAACAAGGATCACAGGGCACCACAGACCTCCAAAATGAAAAGTGCTCCTAGCATTATGATTTTTTATGCATAAGGATGCAACAAGGATCACAGGGCACCACAGACCTCCAAAATGAAAAGTGCTCCTCGCATTATGGTTTTTTATGCATAAGGATGCACCAAGGATCATGAGACACCAACACCCAAAAGTCTTATTTTGGCATGAAAATTGCACCATCGGCCGAATATGCACCATGGGCACCAAAAATGGACCACGGGGCACTACGGACCTCAAAAATGAAAAGTGCTCCGAGAATTATCATTTTTTATGCAAAAGGATGTTCCAAGTATCATGGCACACCAAAACCTAGAAGTCTTATTTTGGTACGAAAATTGCACCATCGGCCGTATATGCACCACAAGCACCAAAAATGGACCACGGGACACCACGGACCTCAAAAATGAAATGTGCTATGAACATTATGGTTTTATGTGCATAAGGATGCACCAAGGATCATGTGGCACCAAAACCCAAAAGTTTTATTTTGGCATAAAAATTGCACCATGGGTCGAAAATGCACCAAGGGCACCGACAATGGACCACAGGGCACCGCAGACCTTAAAAATGAAAAGTGCTCTGAGCATTATTAGTTTTTATGAATAAGGATGGACCAAGGATCACGGGGCACCAACACACAAAAGTCTTATTTTTGCACTAAAATTGCACTATGGACTGAAAATGCCCCATAGGCACAAAAAATGAAACATGGGGCACCACGAACCTCAAAACTAAAAAGTTCTTTGAGCATTATGGGTTTTTATGCATAAGAACGCACCAAGGATCACGGAGTACCAAAATCCAAAAGTGTTATTTTGGCACGAAAATGCACCACGAGCATCCAAAATAGACCACGGGGCACCATGGACCTCCAAAATGAAAAGTGCTCCTAGCATTATGGTTTTTGATGCATAAGGATGTAGCAAGGATCACGGGGCACCACGGACCTCCAAAATAAAAAGTGCTCCTAGCATTATGGTTTTTTATGCATAAGGATGCACCAAGGTTCATGGGGCACCAAAACCCAAAAGTCTTATTTTGGCACGAAAATTGCACCATGGGCAGAAAATGCACCACGGGCACCAAAATTGTACCACGGAGCACCACGATCCTCAAAACTTAAAAGTGCTCCGAGCATTGTGGGTTTTTATGAATAAGGCTGCACCAAGGATCATGGGGCACCAATACCCAAAAGTCATATTTTAGCACGAAAATTGCACCATGGGCCGAAAATGCACCTCGGGCACCGAAAATAGACCACGGGACACCACAGACCTGAAAATTGAAAAGTTCTCTGAGTATTATGGTTTTTTATGCATAAGGATGCACCAAGGATCATGGGGCACCAAAATCCAAAAGTCTTATTTTGGCACGAAAATTGCACCAATGGCCAAAAATGCACCATGGGGACCAAAAATGGACCACGGAGCACGACGAACCTCAAAACTGAAAAGTGCTCCGAGCATTATGGGTTTTTATGAATAAGGATGCACCAATGATAACAGGGCACCAACACCCAAAAGTTTTATTTTGGCACGAAAATTGCTCCATGGGCCGACAATGCACCTCGAGGACCAAAAATGAAGCACGGGGCACCACGAACCTCAAAACTGAAAAGTGCTCTTAGCATTATGGTTTTTTCTGCATAAGGATGCACCAAGGATCATGAAGTACCAAAACCCAGAAGTCTTATTTGGCACGAAAATTGCACCATCAGCAGAAAATGCACCACGAGCACCAAAATTGGACCACGGGGCACCAGAGACCTCAAAACTGAAAAGTGCTTCAAGCATTATGGGTTTTTATGAATAAGGATGCACCAAGGATCACGGGGCACCATCACCCAAAGTCTTATTTTGGGACGAAAATTTCACCATCGGCTGAATATGAATAACGGGCACCAAAAATGGACCACAAGGCACCACGGACCTCAAAAATGAAAAGTGCTCCAAACATTATGGTTTTTTATGCATAAGGATGCACCAAGGTAAACAAATTGGCACGCTCGATGGAACTTTTGGTTGCCATAATTTTTTATCTTCAAAACTGTAAAGGCAAAAATCACAAGAAGGGGTGTTGAATTGTGATTTATAAAATTTTTTGAAAACTTTTTATAAAAAAACGTGTAACGTCTGTAAACAAAGGAAACCATTTTTGAAGAAAAATTTTAACAGACAATAACTCACAAGTGAAAGCCTTTTTAAGAAAACAAGTTTAAATCACAAGACAAAGTCAGTTTAAGCAGTTATAAGAGTTAAAAGATCAAGAAAGACAACACGAGTTTATACTGGTTCTTCTAACCCCGAGACTACGTCTAGTTCTTGGCAAACCACCAAGTTCCACTAACTTTCACAAGTTACAAGTATTGTTCACTGCCACTTCTAGCTTACCCAAGTAGTTTTTCACAATTAGCCTTTCCAAGCTAAAAACCCAAGTATTCTTTACTACCAAGCCACTTTTGGCTCTAAAACAAATCACAAGATTTGTTTTTGTAAGGGGCGCACAGACTTTTTAACTATCGTCTTACAGATGGATATGCAAGGTTAAGATCGAAGTCTTTTTCTCTCAGGATACACAAAGTGGTTTGAGAGCTTTACAAATAGAATTTACAAGAGAAAGAATGAATGCTTGAAAGAATGCTTGAATTATGAATTTTGTTCGTGTGTTGTGTGTTCAGCACTTCAAATCTTCTTCTATATATAGACTTGCTGAGGAAGTAACCGTTGTCTCTAAACGGTCTTCTTTCTTTCTCCTGACTAGCGTATGAAGGAAAGTGGTTGAAGGGCATTTAATGCAAGCATTAAATGCTTGTCACCAACTAGTCATTTTGAGCTGATAAAGCATTCTGCTTATCTTTCTTGAGATATACTCCACATCCTTCTGTTGCAGTGGTCACATCACTTGCTTTGACAAGTACTCATTGCTAGCTATAGCGCATCTTTTGAGGTGAGGGGAACTTCCGATACTTTGACTCTTCTTTCTGTTCCCCTTTATGCACTTCGACAGATCCTAAGAGGATGTTCTATGAACATTCCCTGCAAAATAGATTACAAAACAATGGTGCATTTACTATGCCTTTAAATGCTTCTTCAGACTAAAGTGTCTATCTACGTATCATCTGTATCTTACAGACGCAGATGCAATGTTTTCGTCTATTGGCATTTATAAGACGCAATCTTTTTACTTAATATTTATTTTGCATAAAATCAAAATTATTGAGGGTCCTGATTCATCTTATGACTCAACAATCTCCCCCTTTTTGATGATGCCAAGCAAATATTGTAAAAAGATGTATCAGAGCTACTTATAACATTAACTATAAAAATAGAATTTAAACAGAGAGAAAAGAAGACTCAGGTTTGATGAGCAATCAAACAACTTGTCATATAGAAGGGTTTTCACATCAAGATGATGTGTTTTTACAGATGAAAGATAAATTAAAAAAATACTGTCCCTTTTTCTTAGTCAGCTTCAGCTCCCCCCTCAGATGATGTTTTCCCCTTCAAATGGAGTAGCTCCCTCTTAGATGCATCCCTATCTTCATGCTTTCTTTTTACTCTTCCCTTCTCCCCTTTTTGCATGGCGATCAGCAAAACCTGGTTCCCCAGGAATTGGACCATAAGAATCAGAGGTGTCTGAGTCAGAGTCTAATGAGAGTACCATAAGGGATCCTGGTGGAGTGGGAGTGCGTCTGCGATGGCGTCCTCTAAAGAAGGCATCAATGTTGATCCATTCTTGAGCTTAGACTCTAGAGCTTTCCTGTCTTCCAAAGCTTGATGCAAACCTTTTCTGGTTGCCTAAAGTTCAGCATACAGACCATAGACTTCTTCATCTGAGATGGGAGGTCTGTATGGAACAATGGCATCTCTGGTTCTTGCACGATGCCTAGAATAAGCTTGGAGAAGAAGAAGGTTGAATATGATAGCTCTACAACAAAAGGGAAGTCCCTATCAGACTGATAGTAGAAAGTGGACTGAAGTGTAAGAGTCACACTAGAAGGGGGGCTTGAATAACATGTTAATTAAAAGCTTTGAAGTCTTTTTGCAAAGATGGAGGTATACTAACTTAAGTTTTACAAGGAACATGTAAACACGAAATATTGCAGGTATCGTCCAATTGTTAAAAGACAGTTCAATGGAACTGTGTTTTCAAATATCGTCCAAGTGGGAAGTAAAATGGTTTTTGCAAATATAAAGAGAAGAAACTTGTGCGTATGATGCAAAGAAGCTACTCAAAAGAATAACTGATAAGCTTAAAAGCGATAGAGTAAAAACACTTGGTTTATACTGGTTCACTCAACCTGAGTTACGTCCAGTTCTCCTTCAAAAACCATTGAAGGGTTCCACTAATCAGATTCTGATTACAAACAAGTATTATATACCCTACCACTTCTGCCTACAAGTATTCTCTAAGCCACTTCTGGAAAACATTTAATCTCCCTTTGAGATTAAAGAACACCCAAGTATTCTTGTCACTAAGCCAATCCTGGCTTTCCAAACAGAAACTGTTTGATTACAAATTCAGCAAATAACTCTCACAGAGAGGATGTTACAATGTAAGCAAATACACAAAGAACTTAGCAAAGCTAAGGAGATTTCTCTTTTCGCACAAGTGTAGGTCGTCTTATTGATTTGGCAGAGTTTCAGCTCTTAAAAAACTTAAAAATGCTTCATTGTTGATTTCGTGAGCTTGTTCCTCTATTTATAGGCAGCTTAGTGAAGATATCCATTGTGGGATCTGTGCCTTTGCCAATAACCATTCTCTCACAATCATATGACTGAGCTTGGGGTGGAGAGATGGAGGAGACAACAGTACATGCAGTGCCTCCACTACTTGTACGGTTTCTGCAGAGAGAAGCTTTTCTATCCCCTGTGGTACACTTTTCGAATTTTCAAATGAAATGTCACATTAGAAAAGAGAGGGAATAAAAGAACATTTCAGAGAATCATCATAGAAAAGCATAAGTGTACTTTTACACAATTATGGATGCTTTATATAACTGTTTGATAGAAAATATGATGTAAGTTATAAGGTGTTGGACACTTCTCATTTGGATGCAGTGTTTACACACTGGTTTTTGTAATGCATTGGACGCTTGTTTTATAACAGCGCGTTAGACGCTGGTTTTATGAAAACAAGATTCCAACTACTCCTTGAACGCATTGTACACATAGATATATAAAGTTTGAGCTTAAGATATACAATACCATTTAGGTACTGGATGGTGTGGTACCTATAATACTCAAACATAAACCATTAGATACTTCAAAATTATAATCTCATTTGTTATCATCAAAACCAAAGTTTAAGGGGTTAGACATCATCCAAAGTCTTAGATTCTAACATGGACTTCCATGGCATGAGTTCAGAGGTGCTGGTAGCAGGGAGAAAGGGCTGATGCCCTTTGCATTGATAGCATCTGCCAATCTTGAGATGATATCTATTTGCAGGGGGCTTATCTTCAGGCTCTAGACCAGAGCAGAAGGCATCAAACTTTCTGACTCGTCTGATGGTCCTTAAGTCTTCAGACGTTCTTTCAGCATCTGACTTCTGAAAGATGGCTTTAGTTTCTCGTCTGAAGGGCTTGCCTCTGTTAACGCGAATGTTCCTTTAGGGAGTATCGTCTTCTTCAGCTTTCTCCTTATCCTTATAATTCAAGATGGGAAGAATAGGAATGACCTTGTCTAACGCAAGCCTGAACTGGGTTTGATTTGAGGCCACACAACCAAATTAAGTGCCAAGAAAATCAGGCATCTTCTGTGTTTGCCTCTTTTTGATCTCCTCCTTATAAGTCTGCAGCTTCATGCGTAGCTCCACAAAATAGTCAGAAGCCTCCCATACATCGAAAGTGGGACTAGCTTCAGGATCATCCAGATTCAGATCTTCAGTGAAGACAGCATGTCTAGGGTCAGCATGATTCCATGGAAGAATCACATTGAGATAGGCCAGAAGTCCCATCATCTGTTGCAAGCTAACTGCTCGTAGAAAGGAATAGTACTAAGTACATCATAAGATGGATAGTTGAAGGGATCAATCCCTGGAACTCCCATCTTCCATATAGTAGAGCAGAACCCAGCTTGCATCTTCCAGGGCATCGTCCACAATCTTAGGTTCTATCTGTGATATGAATGCTGTGTGACCTTGTTGTTGAGGTGAAGATCCGGTTATGACTCTTTCCTTTGGATCACTAGTGATTTTATCTTCTGGATGATGCTTCTTCATTTGCCAGTTGCATCTAGTTGGTTCCCTTTGTTCTTCTACTGAACCGTCCAAGGGAGGATTTGACTCTTCAACTGTGACATCACTGTTGGACGAGTCTGATGACTTCTTTGCATCGTCCAGCCTGAGTTCTGCAAATGATTCATCTAGCTCTGATAGTTTCTTATCAGGCTTAGTGTCATTGAACTTCACATGGATAGCTTGTTCAATAACTAAGGTTCTAGAATTATAAACTCTATATGCCTTTGCAGTTTCTGAGTACCCAAGCAATATTCCTTCTTCACACTTAGAGTCAAACTTTCCCAAGTTATCCTTAGTGTTTAGAATGAAACATTGACATCTGAATGGATGGAAGTAGGATATGTTGGGTCTTCTCCCTTTCCATAATTCATATGGAGTCTTTTTCATGATAGGCCTAATATAGATTCTGTTCTGTAAATAACAGGCAATATTCAGTGCTTCAGCCCAGAAGTGTTTAGGGGTTGAATTATCATTCAACATGGTTCTGGCCATCTCTTGGAGTGAACTGTTCTTCCTCTCAATCATACCATTTTGCTGAGGTGTTCTGGGTGTTGAGAAGTTGTGATGGATACCATTTTCCTCACAGAACCTTTGAAAACTTTCGTTTTCGAATTCTCCCCCATGATCACTTCGGATCGAAGTAATGCATACTCTTTTTTCATTTAAATTCTTTTACAGAAGTTATAGAAGACCTTCAAAGACTCATCTTTGTGAGATAGGAACATGACCCATGTCCATCTTGTATAGTGATCCACTACAACCTATCCGTATCTCTTACCACTTACTGAGGTTGTTCTTGTGGGTCCAAGCAAGTCAATATGCAACAACTCAAGAGGTCTAGAAGTGGAAACAATGTTTTTACTTGGAAAAGAACTTTTTACTTGTTTCCCTTTTTGACATGCTTCACAAAGAAGATCATCTTTGTATGACATACTTGGTAATCCTCTCACGAGGTTATGCCTATTAAGCTTTGAGATTAATCTCATGATAGCATGCCCAAGCCTTTTATGCCATAGCCAATGATTTTCTTTAACTGAAACTAAGCTTGATACATTTTGACTTGATAGTTCCCCAAATTTAATCTTGTACAGATTACCTTGCCTCTTTACAGTAAAGAGAAGGGATCCATCCGAGTTCTTGACTATACATTCACCTTTGTTAAAGGCAACATTATATCCACTATCACATAATTGACTTATGCTCAGTAGATTATGTTTAAGACCTTTAACATAAAGAACATTATCAATAGAGGGATAGGGTGGCATACCAATCTTACCCACACCAGCTATCATCCCTTTCTGATTCCCTCAGAAAGTGACAGTCCCACCAGTCTTGGGTTGGAGGCTTTGGAACATACACCTTTCTCCTGTCATGTGATGCGAGCACCCATTGTCCAGGTACCATGACTGGAGTTTCTTTCTTATTGTTAAGCATGTCTGCAACAAGAACCCTTAGGTACCTAGATTGACTTGGGTCCTTTCTTGTTAGTTTGAAGGGCATTGGACGCTCCCCTCTTAGGCGGATGTCTGCATTTGGACGTTATATGTCCAGGTTTCCCACAGAAGTAACAAACATCTACATCTTCTTCATGAATATATTTCTTTCCCTTATATCCATGTCTTGACCTGTCATTGGGTCTCTTACAACCTTCGTATTTTAAAAGCATGTTAAGGTTGTCAGATCCCTTGACAAAGTTGGACAGATCCTTCTTTAGGCTGTCAATCTCTTCATGAAGTTTCACAACATCATGTGGTTGACCTCTTAAGGAAGTATCTGCTTCAACTTTCAGAAGCTTCTCAACTAGCCTTTTGTTTTCTGCTTTGAGAGCTCGAATCTCTATGGAAAGCTTCATCTCTTTAGTCCTTGATTCCTCATAGGACTATAAGCATGATTGCAATCATTCCATAGGGTTCGTCTGTCCACATTTAAGGCTTCATGTTCTTTTGAGAGCTATGCAAACTTTTTCTGCAAATCTTCCTTTTCACTTTCAAGTTGTTTAAAACTATTTTCTAAAACTTCTTTTTCTTTTGAAAGTGATTTGGACGATTTCTTCAATATTTTGTAGGCCTTTGACAGAACAGAAGAGTTCGAAAGTAAATCATGATAAGCTTGTTGAAGTGAATTTAAATCGTTAAAATTTACCTCATCTTCCTTTTCTGGTTCGGAAGAATCTGAAGTAGTGTCTGCCATTAAACATATGTTTGCTTCTTCCTCGTCTTCATCGTCCGATGATGAGTCATCGTCCAGGTCCTTCCATGTCGACATCAGAACCTTCTTGCCCTTCTTTTTGTTGAAGACTTTCTTCTTCTTTTCCTTGCTCTTCTCAAGGTCTGGGCATTCTAATTTGAAATGTCTGGGCTTCTTGCATTCGTAGCACACGATTGGACTCTTCTCCTTCTTCTCCTTGAGTCCTTTCTTATTCAGGTTTCTCCATCTGGATCCACCTTTCTTCCTCCACATAAAATGGATTCTCTTGGATATGAAGGATAGCTCATCACCCTCCTCTAAGTCATCATCTTCGGATTGCTCGTCTGATGATACTTCAGCTTGCATGGCTTTGGGCGATGGTGCTTTCTTTAGCTTCTGGATGCTGAGTGCCAGAGACTTGCTTTTCTTTTCATCACCATCTTGCTGTAGCTCCAGCTCATGCACTTTAAGGATTCCCACAAGCTCTACTAAGGACATATCTTCCAGTCCTTTGGATGCTCTCAAAGCTACCTGTGGTCTCCATTGCCTAGGCAAACTCCTCAGAATTTTGTCAATATGTTCATAGTTATTGTTTGAAACCGTCCAAACATACTTTGTATGTCCTCATTTCCTTCCATGCTAAATAGTTCATATTGACGAGTAAGAAGACTGAGTTTGTTATGTTTTACCTGGGTGGAACCCTCATACGTTAACGCAAGAGTGTCCCACATTTGTTTGGCGCTTTTGAAACTGTGCACTTTGTTGTATTCTTGTTCGGATAATGCACACATGATGATGTTTCTGGCTCTGGAGTTGAGGTGAAATTTTTTGCTCCTCCGTCCACTAGCCTTTGGGATCTCATTAAGATTCTCATCGAATGGAATGTAGTCGCCCATTTCCACAACATCCCACATGTCTATATGACACGACTCAAAGAATGCTATCATTCTTTGCTTCCAGTAATCATATTTGACACCCTTGAAGAGCGGTGGTCTGTTCACAGCTTTTCCCTCATTTTCCATCTTTCTCAGGATCTAGTTTCCTCTGTACTACTAAGTACTCAACCCGAGAAGCAGAGCTCTGATGCCTACTGAAATGCAGAGAATCACACTAGAAGGGGGGTTGAATAGTGTGTTAGATAAAAGCTTATAATCTTTTCGCAAAGATAGAGATATTTCAACTTAAGTTTTACAAAAAACTTGCAAAACAAAAGATTGCAACTATCGTCCAGTTGTTTAAAATAACAGTTCAATGGAACTGCATTTTAGCGAATCGTCTAAGCGTAAAGCAAAGGTTTTTCGCAAATATAAAGTAACGAGACTTGTGCATATTATGTGAAGAAACAACTTAAGAGAATAACAGGTAAGCTTAAAAGTGATAGATTAAAAACACTTGGTTTATACTGATTCACTCAGCCTGAGCTACGTCCAGTTCTCCTTCAAAAAACCTTTTGAAGGGTTCCACTAATCAAATCCTGATTACAAACAAGTATTATATACCCTGCCACTTCTGGCTACAAGTAATCTAAGCCACTTCTGGCAAACCTTTAATCTCCCCCTGAGATTAAAGAACACCCAAGTATTCTTTGTCACTAAGCCACTCCTAGCTTTCCAAACAGAAACTGCTTGATTACAAATTCAGTAAATAACTCTCACAGAGAGGATGCTACAATGTAAGCAAATACATAAAGAACTTAGCAAGTCTAAGGAGATTTCTCTTTTCGTACAAGTGTAGGTCGTCCAATTGATTTGGCAGAGTTTCAGCTCTTAGAAAAATTGAATGCTTCGTTCCTTGATTTCATGAGCTTGTTCCTCAATTTATAGGCAGCTTGGTGAAGATATCCATTTTGGGATCTGTGCCTTTGCCAATAACCATTCTCTCACAATCATATAACCGTTGCTACGTGTCAGCTTGGGGTGGAGAGATGGAGGAGACAATAGTACATGCAGCGCCTCCACTACTTGTATGATTTCTGCAAAGAGAAGCTTTTCTGTCCCCTGTGGTACACTTTTCGAATTTTCAAATGAAATGTCACATTAGAAAAGAGAGGGAATATCAGAACAATTCAGAGAATCATTATCGAGAAGCATAAGTGTACTTCCACACAATCATGGACGCATTATATAACTGTTTGATAGAAAAGATGATGTAAGTTATATAGGCGTTGGACGCTTCCTATTTGGACGCAATGTTTACACACTGGTTTTCACAATGCATTGGATGCTTGTTTTATAACAGCATATTGGATGCTGGATTTTATACTTAGAAAAACAAGTTTTCAGTTACTCATTTTACGCACTGTACACATAGAACTATCTTGTTTGAGATTAAGAAATACAATACCGTTGAGGCATTGGATGGTGTAGTACCTATAATACTCAAACATAGAACATTAGATACTTCAAAATTTAATCTCATTTATTATCATGAAAACCGAAGTTTGAGAGGTTGTACATCGTCCAAAGTCTTAGTTTCTAACAGATTCACCACATACACACAATATCAAGATTCAAAAATTGAATATATCAACATGCTACATAGACCCATCACTCTAGGTCTAAAAGCAACAAATTTTAGGCTCAAAGAGAATAGAAAATCCCTCCCATACCTCAGTTTCCTAAGCTCAAGTTTCTGAAACGAAATTTCCAACCACCCAAAGCTAGAGCTTGATGAGCTCTACAACATATCCAAAATGCAAAGAAAAAGGAAAAGGATTAGTCTAGAAAATCTAGAGAGAGGAAGAGGGAAAATGTAGAGAGGAGGAACTCTCTCCCCCTTCAAGACTGGCGGCTGCACATTGTGGGGGAAGGGGTCCCCTCTTAGCTTATATAGGGGGCCCCAAAACCCTAAGGGTAGGTCCCCAAAATTAAAAAAAAATTCTAAACCTAATTCTGTTTAGGTATTTAGCTGCTCTAGGTTTTGATTTTTTTTTTAGCTCTAAAATGTTCTTAAAATATAGCATTTAATTTTCTAAAAATAATGCCTCTGGAATCACTCAATTTGGACTTAAAATGAATTTTCTAGGTCCAAAATACTAAATAATTTTCTAAAATTAATAATTAATTCAATTTAATTATTTTTTATGAACTTAGGTCATTTCCATGCTTAATTATAATTATTAGAATTTTATCTAAGTCCAAAATAATTTTTCAAGCTCAAAAACAAATAATTACGAAAATGCCATTAATGAGAATATTCCTTCCTTTGACTAGATTTGACTTTTGGTCTAATCATGGTTAAAACTTGATTTTATAAATAATTTTCACTTCATTAATGAAGATTTGATTCTCACATTCATTTAGTTGCTAACTAGTTCTTTTTAGGCTTTAATTAAACAAATTGCACTCTATTTTGTTTAATTACTTTAATTAAATTTTCTAAAACACCAATCACTTTAGAACAATTAATCTTTCTAATTAAAGTTATTTTAGACCCATTAGTAAGTTAATTATGCTCTTAAAAGTCTAATTTTAGATTCTAGACACAAGTTCCATTTAATTAAAACAATGCCATTAATGAGTTGACCAAATCCCTTCCCATTGACTTTGACTAAAGTCAGTCTATCTTTGACTTTTCAGATTTTGAATTTCCCTCCACTAATCATGCAATGTCTCTACTTAATCCTTATTAAATAATGCTTATTTTAATTATTTCTATTATTTTTCTTAATTACTCAATTAATAACCAATTAAGAGGTTAATTTTCTATTTAATCCTAAGCTCCAAAATTTGGGGTGTTACAACTATGTTGAAAAGGTTTGGTAAAAAGATTGAAGATCTTATCCCTCACAGCATTGTTGTTTCAAATTTTTTAGGAAAATCATCAGGTTCAGATGAAATGATTTGCCTCAATGTTTATGTGGGCAGTCAATGTTTTCGTAGTTATCTCGTCCTAAGCGAACTTCAACATGCTTTTAGGCCGTGAGTGGATCCACGGTATGGGGGCGGTGCCATCTACTATTCATCAGAAATTGTTTTTTTGGAATGAGAACGAAAAACTGGAAGTAGTGGAAGCAGATCAGAGTACATATGGAGTATATGCTTCTTTCACTAACGAAAATGACAAGACTCTTGCCATTACTGCACCTTTCGAGGTAGAAGATACCTATGAAGTAAACAATAAAACAAGGGAAGATGTTGACAAATTCTTCTGTTGGGATTCTAAGAGAGGATTCCTATTGATTCATAGGATCGTCGAAGAAACGGCCACTTATAACACATGAGTGCCTCATATTCATATTCGAGCTTCATGGCTCTAATTTCGGCTTATGTGGCTGATAGTTCAAAAGAAATGGCCAAGGAGGCCAATAAGGAAAAGTTAATCGAAAAGAAAGAAATGGCTACTACGGCCAAAAAGAAAGAAATGGCTACTGCGGCCGAAAATAAAGAAATGGCTACTGCGGCCATAGAAGAGGAAACGAATGAAGAAAACAACCACACGGTGCTCGAAATTTTAGAAGAGGATATGTCTTTGATGAAAGATAGTTTTGAGCAAATAGAATGTGTGGAAAATGGTGAGAATTTCAAATTAGATTGTATCTACGATAATTCACCATTAGGTTTCGAGAAACCGATGTCCCCACAAATGAAAAAAATGGAAGCCCAAGATCCTTTAGAGGAGATTAATTTGGGGACTGAAAGTGATCGAAGACCCACTCACATTAGTAAACTATTGGATAATGCTCTTCGAGAAAATATTGTTTCACTTTTGCAGGAATTCAAAGATTGTTTTGCTTGGGACTATGATGAAATGCCAGGACTTAATAGAGATTTAGTGGAACATAGATTACCTATTCAAAAAGGGAAGAAACTTGTCAAGCAGGCTCCCAGAAGGTTTGCTCCAAATGTCATCGACAAGATCAAGGAAGAGATTGAAAGGTTACTGAAGGCCAAATTCATTCGAACTACAAGGTATGTAGAATGGATCTCTAACATAGTCCCTGTAATTAAAAAGAATGGAAAAATGCGTGTGTGCATAGACTTTAGAGATTTAAATTCTACAACCCCTAAAGATGAATACCCAATGCCTATTGCTGATATGCTAGTAGATTCAGCAGTAGGTAACGAAATTTTAGTTTGTTGGATGGTTACTCTGGATACAATCAAATTTATATCGCTGAGAATGATATTTCGAAAACTGCTTTTCGATGCCCAAGAGCATTAGGAACCTATGAGTGGACAGTTATGCCTTTTGGTTTAAAAAATGCTGGGGCCACTTACCAAAGAGCCACGAATTTGATTTTTCATGATCTAATCGGAAAACTTATGCAAGTATACATTGATGATGTTGTTGTAAAATCAGAATCGAAAAAGAATCACCTCGAGCATTTGAGATTATCATTTGAAAGAATGAGAAAACATGGGTTAAAAATGAATCCTTTGAAATGTGCTTTCGGTGTTTCAGCAGGAGAAATCTTGGGTTTCATTATCCATCAAAAGGGAATTGAGATTGATAAAAATAAGGCAAAAGCCGTATTTGAGACTTCCCCTCCAAAGAATAAAAAGTAGCTTCAATCTTTGTTGGGTAAGATAAATTTCCTTAGAAGGTTTATCTCTAATTTATCAGGAAAAACTAAAGTTTTTTCTCTATTACTCAGACTAAAAGATGAAGTTGATTTTTGATGGGAAAAGGAACACCAAGATGCCTTTGATGACATCAAGAAATACCTTGCAAACCCACCAGTTCTTGTTCCTCCTGTAGCAGGAAGAGAACTTAAGTTATATATTTCTACTTCAGATTCGACGGTTGCGAGCATGCTGACATAAGAAGATGACAATGGGATTGAATGTGCAATTTATTATTTGAGTCGAATTCTGAATGATACTGAAATTCGATATAGTCCTATCGAAAAATTGTGTTTGTGTCTATATTTCTCTTGTACCAAACTTAAGTAGTATATAAAACCTTTCGATGTGCAAGTTATTTCTCGAAATAATGTGATCAAATTTATGTTATCGAAATTTGTCTTGCAAAATAGACTAGGAAAATGGGCACTTGCATTGACTGAATTCTCATTAAATTTTGTTCCACTTAAATCAATAAAAGGACAAGTAGTCGCAGATTTTCTTGTTGATCATACCCAGATAGAAATAACAGAATATTATGTAGGAATTAAGCCTTGGATATTATATTTCGATGGATCCAAACATTTGAATGGTTCTGGAATAGGTGTTGTGATGATATCTCCCAAAGATATACCTGTCAGAATTCTGTTCGAAATTAAACCTTTATGTTCAAATAATGAAGTAGAATATGAGGTTCTCATAGCTGGTTTAGAAGCTTTAATAGATTCCGGCGCCAATCATGTTTTAATAAGAGGTGATTCTGAGTTAGTCATTAAACAATTGACTCGAGAATATAATTGCATAAAAAGTAATTTAATAAAATATTTCTCTAAGGCAACAAGATTATTGAGTAGATTTGATAGTGTGGAATTTGAACATGTTCCTCGAGAAGAGAACAAAGAAGCAAATGACTTAGCACAAATTGCTTCTGGTTACAAGATAAATGAACAAGATTTCAAATCTTTTATAACAATAAAGGAGAAGCTACCTAATGAATTTGAAATCTTTAATATAAACTTCTTGATGCCCAGAGACTCATGAAGGTATTTATGGTTCTCACCGAGCTGGGGAAAAAATGAAATGGATGTTATTTCGACAAGGATACTATTGGCCAACTATCTTAAAGGATTGCATACATTATGCTAAATCTTGTGAAGATTGTCAAAATCATGGGCCTATACAACAAGTGCCAGCAAGCAAATTACATTCCATTACTAAGCCTTGGCCTTTTCGAGGATGGGCAATGGATTTAATTGGACAAATTCAACCTCCTTCCTCGAAAGGGCATAAGTACATTTTAGTTGCTGTCGACTATTTTACGAAATGGGTAGAGGCTATTCCTTTAAAAGAAGTTGATCAAAATGATATCATCAATTGAAGAAAATATTGTTTTTCGGTTTGGTATTCCAGAAACGATAACTACAGATCAACGGTTTGTATTTACTAGACAGAAAGTTGTTCAATATGCCACTTTGCGAAATATTAAACTGTTAACTTCAACTCCTTATTATGCCCAAGCAAATGGTCAAGTAGAGGCTGTCAATAAAATTCTTATCAATTTGATCAAAAAACATATTGGGAAAAAGCCAAAAACTTGGAATGAAACATTAAATCAATTTTTATGGGCTTATCGAAATTCTCCAAAAGGAGCAATCGGGGTTACACCTTTCAAATTGGTCTATGGGCATGAAGCGGTTTTACCCATTGAAATTAATTTAAATTCGATTAGAATTCAAAGACAAAATGAAGTCCCAATTCAAGATTATTTTGATATGATGATTGATGAATTGAATGTACTTGATGAAGAAAGGCTTATAGCTTTAGAAAATATGATTCATCAGAAAAAGAAAATTTCAAAATGTTACAATAAAAAGGTACAGGAGAAATCTTTTCGAATTGGCGATTTAGTTTGGAAAGTTATATTACCCATGGATAAAAAATCTAAAGCTTACGGAAAGTAGTCACCTAATTGGGAAGGGCCATACGTGATTGAAAAGGTATTTTCGGATAATGCCTACGCAATTCGCGAGTCTTTGACAAACAGTTATATTGGTTCAATCAATGGGAAATATTTAAAGTATTATAGACCAAGTATAACTGAAATCCAAATACCAAAAACTTAGAAAATAAAGAAAAGAGAATATTCAGAAGAGTCACAAGTAGCAAACCCTAAAACGAAAGAAAATGATATAAATCTAAGTCGAAGAAGATTTAGGGTAGTTGTGTCTCTTGAGTTCGTCAAAGGCTTCGAACCAGGTTGAAAGAGCACTTGTTGATTCCATATGAGCTTGTTCTAGTTTTCTTTTCCTCTCTAATTGGCCTTTTAAGAATTGAACTATATGAGTAGCAGAAGAAAAGAATAACTCTTTATGCTTTAAATGTCTTTCTCACAAAGTTCAAATCTCAGAAATTCTTGATCGAACCTCTTTTAGTTTATCTTGAATGGGTCGAAGTTGCATCATGAGGTTATCTTCTTCTTGCATCAATTCTTTTCTATAGCTTCTGAATGTAAAAGAGGTCCTTCTGACAACAAAATAAGTTCTTTCGTCTTTTCATGACCTTCTCGAGCCTAAGTAAGTTTGTCTCTGTCTTCTTAAGTAAAAGTTTCGATCTCGTCGAGTTCAAGAGCATATTGCTTACATAACTTGTGGGCATCCACTGCATTATTGTATATTCCCAAAAATGATCCCATTTATTCTCTCAAATCTTCAGAAACCAGGTTGTCGAACTTCGAAACCTCAATCACTACTGCTTGTAGATCTCTCTTGTATTCTGGCTTTGAAATGGAAACTTCCAAGCTATGTTCATAAGCCAGTTTCTTGAAGCAATTGACCGCTTTATCGAAAGCAGATAAAGGCTTGTTAAAACTTGCCTTTGAAACCCGAGATCGCATAAAGTCAGAAGACCAAACCTCCAAGAAGGAAAATGGATCAACTTCTATCGCAATCGAAGTAGCATCAGGATTCGATTGTGGAGATATTGAGGGAACAACAGCTCTATCCATGGTAATTAAAATTAAACCTGGTGCTAATATGTGCTCTTCAACTTCCTTCTTTGTGGGTTTTTCAATACTTCCACTAGTCGCTGTTGGGATGACTGAAGTATCAACATTTTCTCCAATTCTCTCAAAAGTTGGTTCTCTCTCTAGTTCTAACAAAGCAACATCAGGAATATTTTCTTTTTCGACGTTGATTTCTTTGTCAGCAGGGGTTTCTTCTGTTTTTGCATTTGAACGTCCTCTGTTGACTTTCCCTGATCAACAGAATCAACATTTACTTCTTATGGTGCAAATTCTTTCGAAGATATTTCTTTTTCAACAACCTCAGCAGCGGTCTCAGGTGACTTTTCTTTCTTAGAAAGAATGGTTTCAACTGGATTTTCTCCTTCGACGATTGGATTTTGGGGTAAATCTTGAGCAGAGTCTACCTCCATAAAAGTGGCTTCTCTAGTTTGCTCATTTATTGAATCTATTTTTGAAGGGGAAGATTCACTTTGGCTTTGAGTATCCTTTTCATTTCCTTGCTTTGCTTTGATAGTGGAATGAGGGATGTCAGAATCAGAAGCTATTAAGAAAAATAAAATAAAATATTGGATAAAATTGTGCATAGAATTGATAAAATTTTTTTGTGTATTATCAATTTCCCAATAGACGACTTGCTCAACATTCGAGCTTATCTCTGTAGCTATTTCTCCAGTACCCGTATCCTATCAAGGAACATACATAAATTACATATCGAAAGTTAATTAGATCATAATTTATCATTTGTTGAAGGTTTAAACAAATGGTAAATTATTATCTGATTAAAATGGACTATGATTTTTTATGCATAAGGATTCACCAAGGATCATGGGGCACCAAAATCTTAAAGTCTTATTTTGGCACAAAATTGCACCATGGGCCGAAAATGCACCAAGGACACCAAAAATGGACCATGGGGCACCACAGACCTCAAAACTGAAAAGTGCTCCAAGCATTAGGATTTTTAATGCATAAGGATGCATCAAGGATCATGGGGCACCAAAACCCAAAAGTCTTATTATGGCACGAAAATTGCATCCTGGGCCAAAAATGCAATAAGGGCACCAAATATGGACCACGAAACACCACGGACCTCAAAATTGAAAAGTGCTCCGAGCATTATGGTTTTTAATGCATAAGGATGCACCAAGGAACACAGGGCCCCGAAACCCAAAAATCTTATTTTGACACGAAAATTGCACCATCGACCGAAAATGCACCAAGGGCACCAAAAATGGACCACAGGGCACCACGAACCTCAAAACTGAAAAGTGTTCTGAGCATTATGGTTTTTTATGCATAAGAATGCATCAAGGATCACGAGCAACCAAAACCCAAAAAAGTCTTATTTTGGCACAAAAATTGCACGATGGGCCAAAAATGCACCTCAGCCACCAAAAATGGACTACGGGGCACCGTGGACCTCAAAACTGAAAAGTGTTGTGAGCATTATGGTTATTTATGCATAAGAATGCACCAAGGTTCACAGGGGACCAAAACCCAAAAGTCTTATTTTGGCACGAAAATTTCACCATGGTCCGAAGATGCACCAAGGGCACCAAAAATGGACGACAGGGCACCACGAACCTCAAAACTAAAAAGTGCTCCAAGCATTATGGTTTTTAATTCATAAGGATGTACCAAGGATCACGGGACACCAAAACCCAAAATTTTTATTTTGGCACGAAAATTTCACCATGGACCGAAAATGCACCAAGGTCACCAAAAATGGACTACGGGTCACCACAGACCTCAAAATTGAAACGTGCTATGAGCATTATGGTTTTTTATGCATAAGGATGCACCAAGGATCACGAGGAACCAAAACCCAAAAGTCTTACTATGGCACGAATATTGCACCATGGGTCGAAAATGCACCAACGACACCAAAAATGGACCACGGAACACCACGGACCTCAAAACTGAAAAGTGCACCGAGCATTTTGGTTTTTAATGCATAAGTATGCACCAAGGATCACGGGGCACGAAAATTGCACCAAGGGCACCAAAAATGGACCACAGGGTACCACAAACCTCAAAACTGAAATGTGCTCCGAGCATTATGGCTTTTAATGCATAAGGATGCACCTAGGATCACAGGGCACAAAAATCCAAAAGTCTTATTTTTGCACGAATATTTCACCATAGGTCAAAAGTGCACCTAGACCACCAAAAATGGACCACATGGCACCACGGATCACAAAACTTAAAAGTGCTTCAATTATTATGGTTTTTAATGCACAAGGACGGACCAAGATTCACGGGGCACCAAAACCCAAAAGTCTTATTTTGGCACGAAAATTGCACCATGGGCCGAAAATGCATCAAAGACACCAAATTTGGACTATAGGGCACCAGGAAACTCAAAACTGAAAAGTGCTCCGAGCATTATGGTTTTTAATGCACAAGGATGCACAAAGGTTCACGGGGCACCAAAATCCAAAAGTCTTATTTTTGTACGGAAATTGCTCTTTGGACCATAAATACATCCAAGGCACCAAAAATAGACCACGGGGCACCACGGACCTCAAAACTGACAAGTGCTCAGAGCATTATGGTTTTTTATGCACAAGGATGAACCAAGGTTCACAGGGCACCAAAATCCAAAAGTCATTTTTGCACGAAAATTGTACTATGGGCTGAAAATGCACCAAGGGAACCAAAAATGGACCAACGGGCACCATGGACCTCAAAACTTATAAGTGCTTTGAGCATTATGGTTTTTTATGCATAAGGATGCACCAAGCATCACGGGGCACCAAAACCCAAAAGCCTTATTTTCGTACGAAAGTTCTACCATGGGTTGAAAATGGACCTAGGGTAGCAAAAATGGAACACGGGGCACCACAGACCTCAAAATTGAAAAGTGCTCCGAGTTTTATGATTTTTTATGCATAAGGATGCACTAAGGATCACGGGGCACCAAAACCCAAACGTCCTATTTTCGTACGAAAATTCTACCATGGGCTGAAAATGGACGTAGGGTAGCTGATAAAAACCCCTTTCCGGATCTCAAATTCAGCATCAATGAAAATTATGAAAAATCAAAAGGTGAAGAAAATATAAAACGGAAAGACAAGAAATGAGAAGAACAACGCCACAATCCCTAGGGATTGATAAGTTGAGGAGGATTCGCCACTTTGAATATGGAAATTCAAAGATAAGAATCAAGGGTAGTTCCTAAGAACCTAGAGAGTTTCCTCTCACAAAAGCATCAAAGCTTCATTCCAAATGAGAGTCAAAACTGATTACAAAGTTAACATTTGGCCTATTTATAATATGAACCTAAAAGGCTTACCAAGGCCCAAACAACTAAAAAGGCCCAAATTAAAAATAAACATCATTAAAAACATAAAAAGTTCAACAAAAGCCCAATTTAGGCCCAAATTACATAAACTTCTATTCTAAGATATGGCTCCACTTTAAGCTCTTCATGTACCATTCTAGTCCTCTATCATTCCCTCCTTCTTGAAGGAAATTCGACCTCGAATTTAGAGCCAAGGTACCTACATCATAAAAACAACACAAAACAACATGTTTTAGTTTTGAGAAAATATTAAAAAACAAAATCCTATTTCTATTGAGACTTGGATTCCTTAAAAAGGAAAATCTCTTATTATCTATGTGCTTATATATCAATCCTCCCGGATCAAATACAAGCCTAAAGAAACCATCAATTAACACTAAAATGAAATGCTTAATCACAAATTTCAAAGACAAGTCAATCCAATGAAAATTATGAGCAAACAATGACATTTTCAAACCAAGAATGGAAAATTTAGATTTATCCATTTTATGCACAATCCATCTATCAAGACACTTGAGTGTACCATACATTACTAAACTCTCACTATGAGTTGCTCCAATTAATGAATCATGAAATGAACATTTAGGCACACAAAATGCAGCATCTTTAAACCTATGCTCTTTATGCCTATAGAAATCATCATTTTCAATTTTCCCATAAACAACAACACACATAGAGGAAGACTCAACATGATCATACAAGTCCAAATGATGTGCATTAATATCAAATTTCAAGAACTTGGCACCATCACCTAAAACAATATCATGCATACCAAAAGCAACATTCAATTCACAAACATTTTGGGTTAACACATGGCACACATCAATTAAATCACAAGGTTTAGAGATGGTGTAAGTCAAAATTTTCTTCTCTCTATGGTTGCATTGGTCCTCATATGTCTCCACTTCTTCTCCAAATTGTCTTGCCCATTGATCCTTGATGTACAATTCTTCTCTAGGCATCAAAACAAAAGAATTATGGTAAGGTGCACAATCAAATTTACAAGAAGAATTAAATTCACAATCCAATTTAGGAGAAGGAATTAGAGTTTTGCACTCCCCCTTTGAGGACTCCTCTTCAATTTCTTTCACAAGAGAGACATCACTTTCAAACAAAGTTTTGCATTCATCCTTTTGAAGCTCTTCAAATTCCTTGAGCAAAGAATCATCACAAACAAGGAAAGGATTAGAATGAAAACAAGAACAATCATATTCCTCTTTATCTTTTGCTCTCTCTTTTTCACTCTCTTTTTCAGTTATTTTCTTTTCTCTCATCTCTTTTTCTTTTAACTCATTTTCTTTTGCTCTCATCTCTTTCTCTTTTATTTCTTTTTCTTTCACCTCTTTTCTCTCTTGTTCTATTTTCTTTCTCAACTTAATTTGATCCTCACTTGCTTCCTTAGGTGAAAGTGATGCAAGTTTGACCTTATGTCCTTCATGTGTAAAAGAAATCTTATGGGTCTTTCCATGGTGCTTCACATTTCTTTCAATTTGCCAAGGTTTACCTAACAAGATATGACATGTTTCTATGGGAGCTACATCACACAACACAACATCTTTATATGTTCCAATGGTAAAGGGCACCAACACTTGTTGGTCTACAACCAACTCACCTTCACATGGCAATTTCAAGCAATAAGGTGTAGGGTGTGGGGTGGTTTGAAAATTAAGTTTGCTAACCAACCTAGTGCTAGCCACATTAATACAACTATCCCCATCAATAATCAAAGAACACACATTCCCTAGAACCAAGCATCTAGTATGAAATATGTTCTCCTTTTGAATTTCATCCCTACCCTCACATTGAATTCCCAACAACCTCTTACACATCATTAATTCTCTATCTAGAGGTTTGGTACCACATGCACTATGATTATCACTAGAGATATTAGATGAACAAGTATAAGATAACTCACTCGTGACAACTTCATTTTCCTTCAAGACCTTGGTTTTCATGTTTGGACAATGCAATGCAATATGTCCTTTACCCAAGCATTTAAAACATTTAATTGTACCACTCTTAGAAGTAGAAGAAGTGCTAGGGTTAGGAACATGTTTACCACTTGGAGACTTTGAAGCTTGTTGCTTAGGTGAGGAAGATCCCTCCTTCTTGGACTTGTCCTTACCACTAGAAGAGTCATAGTGATAGGTCTTCTTGTAGGAATGCTTCCTCTCAAGTTGTCTCTCCACTTTGTTGGCTTGGTGCACTATAGATCCTCCAAGCTCTCATAGTGTTGTAACTTCACTATGTATTGAATGTCTCTATTAAGCCCACGTAAGAACTTTGCCATGGCGGTTTTAGGTTCTTGTGCATTGGCTCTCCTCATAGTCATTTTCATCTCTTTGTAGTATTCATCAACACTCTTGCTATCTTGTGTGAGACTTTGTAGCTTATCATAAGCATCTCTCTCATAGGAAGGTGGTAAGAATGTCTTCCTCATCAAATCCTTCATTTCTTGCCAAGATGTTATCTTAGGCATCCTTATCCTCTCTCTTCCATCCTCCTTATACTTCCACCATGCAAGTGCACTCCCTACAAACTTCAAGGTAACCTTCCTAATTTTCTTCTCCTCACTATAGTCATGGCATGAAAAGACTTGGTCAACTTTCATCTCCCACTCAATGTATGCTTCCGGATCATTCTTCCCTTGAAAACTAGGAATTTTAAGATTCTCCTCTTCCATACTATCCTTTATTTTATTTTCTCCCTCATTATCTCCTCCATGTCTCCTAAGCCTCCTTTCTCCTTCATCTTCCCCATAACCTCCATCAATTCTATGGTAAGAAGAACAATACATACCTACACAAAAATGATTAGCACAAATAATAGAAATATGGACCTCACCACTCACTAAGTGTTTCACTCAAATCCACTCGTGTTTCTCTCTTTTGAAGGCTTTTTCTATAATGTGCACACTTGCCTTTTTCCACTCAAACTCCTCTTTAGTCCTTAAGAAGCACTCTCAATCACAAATCAAGAATTTGTATTCAAAGTGAAAGATTTAACAAATCCAAACTCAACTCAAGAGTCCAAAACAAGAAAACTCTAAGACAAAACCAAGGAAATTTAGAAGACAAGCAATAAAAGCTAAAAGAAATGAAAGGGACAACTCAAAATAGAATGCCAAGCAAAGACATGACTAGAAGACACAAGAAAAGAGCAACACAAAACTAAGAAACTCAATTTTTCAACTTGTGAAGAACTAGTGTATTCAAGAGAGCTAAAATGGCATAAAAGTATATGAAAAAGAAAGAATTAAGCAAAGGTGTAGAAGGACTTCTTATAGGGCAGATTTTTTTCTTTCCAATGGTATAATTTTTTTTTTTTTGAATTTTTTTTTTTACACTTTGGCCCCCAAACTTTTCATAATTGCACTTGGGCCCCTAAACTTTTTCTTTTTGCACTTTTGCCCCAATATTTTCTTTTTTTATCTTTAAGTCCTTTTTCTTTTGCTAATAAGTCCTCAAACTTTTTAATATTTACGAAAAACACCCAAACTCACTTAATTCAAATTTTTATAGATCAAACACAAGGGTTTTGTCAAAGACCCTCAAGAACACACATGAACACTATGAATGTTCTTCCCCAAATTCAAATCTCAGAATTTCAATGTGCAGATTTGGACTCAAATTAAACACAACACAATCCAAAAAATATGGATCAAAACAATAAAAATCACAAATCAAATGAACAGTACCGAAACATGAACAGTACCGCGATATGAACAGTGCACGATTGGGATGAACAGTATCGCGCCGGTGAACAGTGCCGCACAGGTGAACAGTGCAACGATTAGCAGTACGCGCGGTGAACAGGGCCGGTGAACAGTGCTCCGCATCGATGAGCAGTGGTCGCGATGAACAATACCGCCAACAGAACCGATAAACAGTAACACCTGTGATGAACAGTGTCGACGCCACGATGAACAGTGCGCGCACCGCCGATGAACAGTACGAAAATGATGCTAAATCTAGCTCTGATTACCAAATTGTAAAAACCCCTTTCCGGATCTCAAATTCAGCATCAATGAAAATTATGAAAAATCAAAAGGTGAAGAAAATATAAAACGGAAAGACAAGAAATGAGAAGAACAACGCCACGCCACAATCCCTAGGGATTGATAAGTTGAGGAGGATTCGCTACTTTGAATATGGAAATTCAAAGATAAGAATCAAGGGTAGTTCCTAAGAACCTAGAGAATCCTCTCACAAAAGCATTAAAGCTTCATTCCAAATGAGAGTCAAAACTGATTACAAAGTTAACATTTGGCCTATTTATAATATGAACCTAAAAGGCTTACCAAGGCCCAAACAACTAAAAAGGCCCAAATTAAAAATAAACATCATTAAAAACATAAAAAGTTCAACAAAAGCCCAATTTAGGCCCAAATTACATAAACTTCTATTCTAAGATATGGCTCCACTTTAAGCTCTTCATGTACCATTCTAGTCCTCTATCAGTAGCAAAAATGGAACACGGGGCACCGCGGACCTCAAAAGTGAAATGTGCTACTAGTTTTATAGTTTTTTATGCATAAGGATGCACCAAGGATCTCAGGGCACCAAAACCCGAAAGTCCTATTTTCGCACGAAAATTGCATGATGGGCGGGAAATGCACCTCGACCACAAAAAATGGACCACGGACCTCAAAATAGAAAAGTAGTCCGAGCATTATGGTTTTAATGCACAAGGATGCACCAAGGTTCACGGGGCATCAAAATCCAAAAGTCTTCTTTTGCACAAAAATTGCTCTTTGGGTCGTAAATGCATCAAAGGAACAAAAAATGGACCACGGGGCACCACAGACCTCAAAACTGACAAGTGCTCAGAGCATTATGGTTTTTTATGCACAGGGATGCACCAAGCATCACGGGGCACCAAAACCCAAAAGCCTTATTTTCGTACAAAAATTCTACCATGGGCTGAAAATGGACCTAAGGTAGCAAAAATGGAACACGGAGCACCACAGACCTCAAAACTGAAAAGTGCTCCGAGTTTTATAGTTGTTTATGCATAAGGATACACCAAGGATCGCGGGGCACCAAAACCCAAAAGTCCTATTTTCGCACGAAAATTGCACCATGGGCCAAAAATGCACCACGAGCACCAAAAATGGACCATGGGGCACCACAGAGCTCAAAGCTGAAAAGTGCTCCGGGCATTAAGTTTTTTATTCATAAGGATGCACCGAGGATAACGGGGCACCAAAATCCAATTATTTTGGCACGAAAATTGCACCATAGGCCGAAAATGCATCTAGAGCACCAAAAATGCGGCACGACGGACCACAAACTGAAAAGTGCTTTGATTATTATGGTTTTCTATGCATAAGAATGCACCAAGGATCACGGGACACCAAAACCCAAAAGTCTAATTTTGGCACGAAAAGTGCACCATGGGCCGAAAATCCACCAATGGCACCAAAAATTGACCACGGGGCACCACAGACCTCAAAATAGAAAAGTGCTCCGAGCATTCTGGTTTTTTATGCATAAGGATACTCCAAGGATCACGGGGCACCAAAACCCAAAAGTCTTATTTTGTCACAAAAATTGCATCATGGGCCGAAAATGCACCATATGCACCAAAAATGGACCATGGGGCACCATGGACCTCAAAACTGAAAAGTGATATGAAAATTATGGTTTTTAATGCACATGGATGCTCGAAGGATCACGGGGCACCAAAACCCAGAAGTCTTATTTTGGCACGAAAATTGCTCCATGGGCCGAAAATGCACCAAGGGCACCAAAAAGGGACCACGGGGCACCACGGACCTCAAAACTGGAAAGTGCTCTGTGCATTATGGTTTTTTATGCATAAGGATGGTCCAAGGATCACGGGGCACCAAAACCCAAAAGTCTTATTTTGGCACGAAACTGCTCCATGGGCTGAAAATGAACCACGGGACACAACGGACCACAAAATTGAAAAGTGCTCCGAGCATTGTGGTTTTTTATGCATATGGATGCACCAAGGATCACGGGAGACCAAAACCCAAAAGTCTTATTTTGGCACGAAAATACACCTCGGGCACCAAAAATGGACCACGCTGCACCACGGACCAGAAAACTGAACAGTGCTCCAAGGATTATGGTTTATTCTGCATAAGAATGCACCAAGGATCACGGGGCACCAAAACCCAAAAGTCTTATTTTGGCATTAAAATTGTACATGGGCTGAAAATGCACTGAGGGCACCAAAAATGGACCATGGGCCACAATGGACCTCAAAACTAAAAAATGCACCATGCATTATGGTTTTTTATGCATAAGGATGCACCAAGAATCACGGGGGACAAAAACCCAAAATTCTTATTTTGTGACGTGATCCTTACGGGGTGGACCGCTTGGTACAGGGTTGCCGACGGGGAGGGACGCCACTTCCAGAGATGGAAGATAAGTCACGGTGACGCCACAAGGAATCAACCTTGATAAGTCAGAATTTGGTTCAACAGGAACCTTGAGAGAAACTCTCAGAATACTCACGTATTTTGAAAACTGCCAAAAGTTCCTCATTCATTTTTGACGAAAATACATATAGTTCACCATGGGGACATAACTGCCAATAATTTAATAATAAAATAAAAATTACAATAATTAAATAATAAAATAAAAAATTATGGGGACATGGGCCTTCAGTCATCATCAATGGCAGCTATACAAATGACCAGCCTTGTCTCTTCGACGTGTTGGGCCTTTTTAAGTCTGCCTCTGGTCATGGGCCCTTCAAGTGCTTCATGGTCCTTGCCCTTAGTTGTGTCCTCATCATTTTGGCACGACAATTGCACGATGGGCCGAAAATGCACCTTGGGCACCAAAAATGGACCATGGGGCACCACAGACCTCAAAACTGAAAAGTGCTTTGAGCATTATGGTTTTTTATGCATAAGGATGCACCAAGGATGACGGCGGACCAAAACCCAAAAGTCTTATTTTTGAACGAAAATTGCTCCATTGGCCGAAAATGCACCAAGGGTACCAAAAATCGACCATGGGGCACCACGGACCTCAAAACTGAAAAGTGCTCTAAGCATTATTATTTTTTATGCATATGGATGCACCAACGATCACAGGGGACCAAAATCCAAAAGTCTTATTTTGGCACGAAAATTGCATGATGGGCCGAAAATGCACCTTGGGCACAAAAAATGAAGCACGGGGCACCACAAACCTCAAAACCGAAAATTTCTCTGAGCATTACGCTTTTTTACGAATAAGGATGCACCAAGAATCATGGGGGACCAAATCCCGAAAGTCTTATTTTGGCACAAAACTTGCACGATGGGCCAAAAATGCACCACAGGCACAAAAAATGGACCACAGTGCCCCACAGACATCAAAACTGAAAAGTGCTTCGAGCATTATGGTTTTTTATGCATATGGATGCACCAAGGATCACGTGGGAGCAAAACTCAAAAGTCTTATTTTGGCACGAAGATTGCACAATGGGCCGCCAATGCACCTCGGGCTCCGAAAATGGACCACAAGGCACCACGGACCTCAAAACTGAAAAGTTCTCCGAACATTATGGTTTTTATGCATAAGAATAAACCAAGGATCACGGGGCACCAAAACCCAATTGGCTCGAAAATTGCTCCATTGGCCGAAAATGCACCGACACCAAAAATGGACCACAGGGCACCACAGACCTCAAAACTGAAAAGTACTCTGAGCATTCTGTATTTTTACGCATCCAGATGCACCAACGATCACGGGGTACCAAATTCCAAAAGTCTTATTTTGGCACGAAAATATTACGATGGGCCGAAAATGCACCCCGGGCACCAAAAATGGACCACGAGACACCACGGATCTCAAACCTGAAAAGTGCTCCGAGCATTATGGTTTTTTATGCATAAGGATGCACCAAGGATCCCGGGGTACCAAAATGCAAAAGTCTTATTTTGGCACGAAAATTGTACGATTGGCCGAAAATGCACCCCGGGCACCAAAAAATGGACCACGGGACACCACGAACCTCAAACCTGAAAAGTGCTCCGAGCATTATAGTTTTTTATGCATAAGGATGCACCAAGGATCCCGGGGTACCAAAACGCAAAAGTCTTATTTTGGCACGAAAATTGAACGATGGGCCGAAATGTACCTCGGGCACCAAAAATGGACCATAGGGCACCACGGACCTCAAAACTGAAAAATGCTCTGAGCATTATGGTTTTTTATGCATAAGGATACACCAAGGATGACGGCAGACCAAAACCCAAAAGTCTTATTTTGTAACGAAAATTGCTTTGTTAGCCGAAAATGCACCAAAGGCACAAAAAATCGACCATGGGGCACCACAGACCTCAAGATTGAATTATGCTCTAATCATTATGGTTTTTTATGCATATGGATGCACCAAGGATCACAGGGGACAAAAACCGAAAAAGTCTTATTTTGGCACGAAAATTGCACGATGGGCCGAAAATGCACCTCGGGCACAAAAAATGGACCACTTGGCACCACCTCAAAACTGAAAAGTTCTCCGAGCATTATGGTTTTTATGCATAAGAATGCACCGAGAATCACGGGGGACCAAATCCCAAAAGTCTTAGTTTGGCACGCAAATTGCTCTATTGCCAGAAAATGCACCAATGGCACGAAAAATGAGCCACGAGGCACCACGGACCTCAAAACTAAAAAGTGCTCCGAGCATTATGGTTTTTTACAAATAAGGATGCACCAAGAATCACAGGGGACCAAATCCCAAAAGTATTATTTTGGCACGAAAATTGCACGATGGGTCGAAAATGCACCACAGGCACCAAAATTGGATCACGGGGCACCACATACCTCAAAACTGAAAGTGCTCCGAGCATTATGGTATTTTATGCATATGGATGCACCAAGGATCATGAGGGACCAAAACCCAAAAGTCTTATTTTAGCACGAAAATTGCACGATTGGCCGAAAATGCACCTCGGGCACCAAAAATGGACCACGGGGCACCACGTACCTCAAAATTGGAAAGTTCTCTGAGCATTATGGTTTTTTATGCATAAGAATGCACCAAGGATCACGGCGCATCAAAACCGAAAAGTCTTGTTTTAGCACGACAATTGCACAACGAGCCGAAAATGCACCCTGGGCAGCAAAAATGGACCACGGAACACAACGGACCTCAAAACTGGAAAGTGCTCTAAGCATTATGGTTTTTTATGCATATGGATGCACCAAGGATGACGGGGGACGAAAACCCAAAAATCTTATTTTTGCATGAAAATTGCTCCATTGGCCGAAAATGCACCAAGGGAACCAAAAATGGACCACGGGACACAATGGACCTCAAAATTGAAAAGTGCTTCGAGCATTATGATTTTTTATGCATAAGGATGCACCAAGGATCACGGGGCACCAAAACCCAAAAAGTCTTGTTTAGCCATGAAAATTGCACCATGGGTTGAAAATGCATCACGAGCACCAAAAATGGGCCACGGGGAACTACGAACCTCAAAACTGAAAAGTGTTCCGAGCATTCTAGTTTATTATGCATAAGAATGCACAAAGGATCATGGGGCACCAAAACCCAAAAGTCTTATTTTGGCACGAAAATGCACCAAGGGAACCAAAAATGGACCACGAGACATAACGGATCTCAAAATTGAAAAGTGCTCCGAGCATTATGGTTTTTTTTGCATAAGAATGCACAAAAGATCACGGGGCACCAAAACCCAAAAGTCTTATTTTGGCACGAAAATTGCTCCATTGGCCAAAAATGCACCAAGGGAACCAAAAATGAACCACGGGACACAATGGACCTCAAAACTGAAAAGTGCTCTGAGCATTATGATTTTTTATGCATATGGATTCACCAAGGATCACGGGGGACCGAAACCCAAAGTCTTATTTTGGCATGAAAATTGCTCCATTGGCCGAAAATGCACCAAGGGAACCTAAAATGGATCACGGGACACAACGGACCTCAAAATTGAAAAGTGCTTCTAGCATTATGATTTTTTATGCATAAAACTAAAAATTGCTTAGAGCATTATGGTTTTTAATGCATAAGGATGCACCAAGGGTCACGGGCCACTATATCACAAAAGTCTTATTTTGGCACGAATATTACACCAAGTGCCGAAAATGCCTAAGGCACCACGAACCTCAAAATTGAAAGGTGCTCCGAGCATTATGGTTTTTTATACATAAGAATGCTCCAAGGATCAAGAGAGACCAAAACCAAAAAGTCTTATTTTGGCACGCAAATTGCACGATGGGCCGAAAATGCACCTCGGGAACCAAAAATGGACCACGGGGCACCACAAACATCAAAACTGAAAAGTGCTCTGAACGTTATGATTTTTTATGCATAAGAATGCACCAAGGATCACGGGGCACAAAAACCCAAAATGTTATTTTGGCATGAAAATTTCTCCATTTGCCGAAAATGCACCAAGGGCACCAAAAATGGACCACGAGGCGCCACAGACCTCAAAACCGAAAAGTGCTTTGAGAATTCTGGTTTTTTATGCATAAGGATGCACCAAGGATCACAGGATATCCAAAAGTCTTATTTTAGCACGAAAATTGCTCCATGGGCCGAAAATGTACCAAGGGCACCAAAAATGGACCACGGGGTACCACGGACCTCAAAACTGAAAATTGCTCCGAGCATTATGGTTTTTAATGTATAAGGATGAACCAAGGAACATGAGGCACCAAAACCCAAAACTCTTATTTTGGCACAAAAACTGCACCTTAGGTCGAAAATGCACTAAGCGCACCAAAAATGGACCACGGGGCACCACGAACCTCAAAACTGAAAAGTGCCCCGAGCATTTTGGGTTTTTATACATAAGGATGACCAAGGATCACGGGAGATCAAAACCAAAAAGTCTTTTTTTGGCACACAAATTGCACGATTGGCCGAAAATGCACCTCGGGAACCAAAAATGGACCACGGGGCACCATTGACCTCAAAACTGAAAAGTGCTCCGAGCATGATGGTTTCTTATGCATAAGGATGCACCAAGGATCACAGTGCACCAAAACCCAAAAGTCTTATTTTGGCTCCAAAATTTCACAATGGGCCGAAAATGCACCAAGGGCACCAAAAATGGACCACGGGGCACCATGGACGTCAAAACTGAAATGTTCTCCGAGCATTATAGTTTTTTATGCATAAGGTTGCACCAAGGATCATGGGGCACCAAATCCAAAAAGTCTTAATTTGGCATGAAAATTGCACCATAGGACGAAAATTGACCACAGGCACCAAAAATGGAACACAAGGCACCACGGACCTAAAAACTGAAAAGTAGTCAGAGCATTATGGTTTTAAATTTACATGGATGCACCAAGGATCATGGGGCAACAAAACCCAAATGTCTTATTTTGGCTCCAAAATTGCACAATGGGTCGAAAACGCACCAAGGACAAAAAAAATGGAGCACGGAGCGCCATGAACCTCAAAACTGAAAAGTGCTCTGTGCATTATGGTTTTTAATGCACAAGGATGCTCCAGGAATCACGGGGTACCAAAACCCAAAAGTCTTGTTTTGGCACGAAAATTGCACCATAGGCCGAAAATGCACTTCAGGCACCGAAAATGGACCACGGGGCACCACAGATTTTAAAACTGAAAAGTGCTTCTAGCATTATGGTTTTTTATGCATAAGGACACATAAATGATAACGGGGGACCAAAATCCAGAAGTCTTACTTTGGAACGAAAATTGCATAATCAGTCGAAAATGCACCTCAGGCACCAAAAATGTACCACGGGGCACCACGCTGAAAAGTGCTCCGAGCATTATGGTTTTTTATGCATAAAGAAGCACCAAGGATCACGGTGCACCAAAACCCAAATGTCTTATTTTGGCACAAAAATTGCACCATTGTCCAAAAATGCACCACGGGCAACAAAAATGGACCACAGAGCACCGCGGACCTCAAAACTAAAAAGTCTTATTTTCGCACGAAAACTCTACCAAGGGTTGAAAATGTACCACCGGCACCAAAAATGGACCACGGGGCACCACAGACCTCAAAACTGAAAAGTGCTCCATGCATTAAGGTTTTCAATGGACAAGGTTGCTCCAAGGATCACAGGGTACCAAAACCCAAAAGTCTTATTGTGGCACCAAGGCCACCAAAAATAGACCACGGGGCACCACAAACCCCAAAACTGAAAAGTGCTCCGAGCATTATGGTTTTTTATGCATAAGGATGCACCAAGGATCACGGGGCACCAAATCCCAAAAGTCTTAATTTGGCACGAAAATTGCAACAAAGGACGAAAATTCACCACTGGCACCAAAAATGGAACACAAGGCACCACGGACTTCAAAACTGAAAAGTGCTCAAAGCATTATGATTTTTAATGTACAAGGATGCACCAAGGATCACGGGGCACCAAAACCCAAAAGTCTTATTTTGGCTCCAAAATTGCACCATGAGCCAAAAATGCACCAAGGGCACCAAAAATTGAGCATGGGGCACCACGGACCTCACAAATGAAAAGTGCTCCAAGCATTATGGTTTTTTATGCATAAGGATGCACCAACGATAACAGGTGACCAAAACCCAAAAGTCTTACTTTGGCACAAAAATTGCACAATGGGCCGAAAATGCACCTCAAGCACCAAATATGTACCACGGGGCACCACGACCCTCAAAACTGAAAAGTGCTGTGAGCATTATGATTTTTTATGCATAAGGATGCACCAAGGATCATGGTGCACCAAAATCCAAAAGTCTTATTTTGGCGCAAAAATTGTACCATTGGTTGAAAATGCACCACAGGCACAAAAAATGGACGACGGAGCACTGCGGACCTCAAAACTGAAAAGTTCTCCGAGCATTATGATTTTTTAGGAATAAGGATGCACCAAGGATCACGGGGCAGCAAAACCCAAAAGTCTTATTTTCGCACGAAAATTCTACCAAGGGCCGAAAATGCACCACGGACACCAAAAATGAACGACAGGGCACCACTGACCTCAAAACTGAAAAGTGCTCCATGCATTATGATTTTTATTGCACAAGGATGCTCCAAGGATCATGAGGTACCAAAACATAAAAGTCTTATTTTGGCACGAAAATTGCACCGTAGGCTGAAAATGCACCAAGGGCACCAAAAATGGACCACGGGGCACCACGGACCTCAAAAATATAAAGTGCTCCGAGCTTTATGGTTTTTTATGCATAAGGATGCACCAAGTATCTGTTCGGAATAGATAACACATAGCAAAACAAAATGCAATGTGGGAATGACTTTTATTCAAGTGAATACGTTTGGCTTATATAGCCTTACAAAATCCTAATTGATTAGAATTAAAACAACCCACGTATCTCAACTACTTCCATGATAAGTGGTAACAGTCCCATTGTATCCCAATTGCTGCTACGTGGTACATAAAATAGAAAATAGAGAACTAAGCAACAATAACTAAGCATCAACACATAAAAATAGAACCTTAAAAATAGGACATGTCTCATCATTCCCTCCGAGAAAACTAAATGCTGCATAAGCAATTAGTTTACTACAGGCATTACATATACTCCTAATTGATCTCGAAGCTTCAAAAATGCCTCCAGCTTGAGTGGTTTAGTCATCAAATCTGCCACTTGATCTTGAGTACCACACTGCACAAGCTTAATAACTCCATCTCTAGTTAAATCACGCAGAAAATGAAATCGCACATCAATGTGTTTGCTACGTCCATGCATAATTGGATTGGATTTTTTGAAAGCTTAATTGTTGAGCTGTTATCACAGCACAATGTAGTACCTCCATCTTGCATATGACACATCTTCTCTAGAATCCTTCTCATCCACACTGTTTGACAAACACAAGCTGCAGCTGCCACTCAGCTTCAGTTGTTGAAAGTGTGACTATGGGTTGTTTCTTTGAAGACCAAGAAACTGCTCCTCCGCTTAACATAAAAACATAGCTAGATGTACTTTTTCTATCCTCTAAGTCTCCTGCATAATCACTATCAGTGAACGCAATTAACTCCTCATTCCCATTTTTTTTGTAATATATCCCATAGTCAACAGTGCCCTTCAAATACCTCAGTGCTCTTTTTGCAGCTTGCAAATGAACTTTTGTTGGTCTTGCCATAAACCTACTTATAAGAGAAACAACAAACATCAGATCTGGCCATGTAGCAGTGATATACATTAGACTACCTACTATTTGCTTGTAGTAGGTCTCATCAACAATGGCACCTTCTTCATTTTTTCCCATTTTGAAACCAGGAGCTATAGGATTCATTATTGCATTACTTTCCCCCATTCCAAAACGTTTCAGAACCTCTAAAGCATATTTTCTTTGACATATATAAATTCCATCATCCTTTTGTAGCACTTCTAAACCCAAGAAAAATCTCATTTTTCCTAGATCAGTCATGTCAAATACCTTCATCATCGACTTCTTAAATTGTATTATCCTGCCATGGTGCATAAACACTGCCAATTAAAATTTTACCTCCACTACTGTGTTTGATGAACAAAGTTTGTTCACTAATACACTTTTGGAATCCTTCATGAGTAAAGTAAGCCTCAATGCGACTAAACCAAGCTCGAGGAGCTTGTTTTAATCCATAAAGGGCTTTATGCAGCTTCTAAACCTTATGCTCACCACCTTTCTGCTCATAACCTTTTGGTTGTTCCACAAATACATCCTCACTCAATTCCCCATGGAGAAAAACATATTTAACTTCGAGTTGATAGATAGGCCAGCTTCTTTGTGCAGCTACAGCAATTATCATATGCACAGTATCCATCCTCGCAACTGGAGCAAACACTTCTTTGTAATCCACACCATGTTTTTTAGCATAACCCTTTGCAACCAATCGAGCCTTGAACTTGCCTACCTCACCAAACTTATTAAGTTTGGTCTTATAAATCCACTTCACTCCAATTTTCTTAGCTCCAGCAGGTAACTCAGTCAAACTCCATGTCTTATTTTTTTCAATTGATCTTATTTCAGCATCCATCGCTACTTTCCACTTGGGACTCTTCACAGCTTCTTCATAGCTTGTGGATCTGCAGGAGCTATCAATGCCATATTCAACTCAATCTCTTCCTCTAACAATCCTTCTCCTGAGGCATAATCTCTCATCCAAACAGGATCCTGGATCACTCTTCTCTCATTTGGATTGACATCTTCTTCACTTGTGTTTGAAGAAGTATTCTCCAAGTATTCAACATACTCCCATTTGCCTCGTCACTTTCACTGTTATCTTCTTCTACTTCAATTTCATGAACTCCATTTTCTTTTTCTCCCCATTCTAAGTCCATTAGTATCTGCTCCTTATAACTTACATCCCAGTCCCAATGTTTTTCTTCTTCAAAAATTACATCTCTGCTAATCACCACTTTCTTTGTAATAGGATAATACAACTTGTAACCTTTGGATTGCTCACTCACACCTAGCAACACACAACATAAACTTTTATTTTCCAGTTTGGTTCTTTTTGCATCAGGCACATGGACATGTGCCACACATCCAAACACTCTGAAGTGTTCAACTGAGGGCTTCTCTCCACTCCATGCTTCTTCTGGAGTCACATCTTTAACTGCAAAAGTGGGACACCTGTTCAGCACATATATGGTCCGGTTTACTGCCTCAGGCCAAAAGGTTTTGGGAGCCTTTTTGTCAGAAAGCATAGATCTCACCAAGTTCATCACTGTCCTATTCTTCCTTTCGGCCACTCCATTTTGTTGAGGAGTATAGGCTATTGTGAAGTGCCTCTTGATTCCATTCTCCTTACAGAACTCATTGAATTCCTCAAAATTGAATTCACCACCCCTGTCAGTTCTCAAACACTTAATACACTGACCTGTTTCTTTTTCAACAAGCTGCTTAAAATACTTGAAAGACTGAAATGCATCTGATTTTTCTGCCAAAAAATATACCCATGCTTTTCTACTGTAATCATCAATAAAGCACAAGAAATACCTTTTATGACTGTTTGAGATTGGCGTGATTGGACCGCAAATATTAGCATGAACAAGTTGTAACATTTGATATGCTCTCCAATAGCTCTTCTGAGGAATAGGATCTTTGTGCTGCTTACCATCAAAACAAGCAGTGTATGTTGTTGTTGATGTAGGGAGCTGTGGTAATCCTCAAACCATTTTCTTGTGCTGCAAAGTTCTTTATTTTGGCTCCAAAATTGCACCATAGGCCGAAAGTGAACCAAGGGAACAAAAAATGCACCACGGGGCACCATGGACCTCAAAACTGAAAAGTGCTTCATGCATTATGGTTTTTAATGCACAAGGATGCTCCAACGATAACGGGGTACCAAAAGCCAAAAGTCTTGTTTTGGCACAAAAGTTGCACCATATGCCGAAAATGCACCTCAGGCACCAAAAATGAACCACGGGATATCACGGACCACGGGGTATCACGAACCTCTAAATTGAAAAATGCTCTGAGTATTATGATTTTTTATGCATAAGGATGCACTAATAATAATGGGGGACCAAAACCCAAAAGTCTTACTTTGGCACGAAAATTGCATAATGTGCCGAAAATAAACCTTGGTCACCAAAAATGTACCATGGGGCACCACGGACCTCAAAACTAAAAAGTACTCCGAGCATTATGATTTTTTATGCATAAGGATGCACAAACGATAATGGGGGACCAAAACCCAAAAGTCTTACTTTGGCACGAAAATTCCACAATGGGCCGAAAATGCACCTCGGGCACCAAAAATGTACCACGGGGCACCACGGACCTCAAAACTGAAAGGTGCTCCGAGGATTAGGGTTTTTTATGCATAAGGATGCAACACGGATCACAGTGCACCAAAACCTAAAAGTCTTATTTTGGCACAAAAATTGTTACATGGGCCGAAAATGCACCACGGGTACCAAAAATGGACCACGGATCACCGCGGACCTCAAAACTGAAAAGTTCTCCAAGCATTATGGTTTTTTAGGCATAAGGACACACCAAGGATCATGGAGCACCAAAACCCAAAACTCTTATTTTCACACACAAATTCTACCAAGTGCTGAAAATGCACCACGGGCACAAAAAATGGAGCACAAGGCACCACGGACCTCAAAACTAAAAAGTGCTCTGAGCATTATAGTTTTTTATGCATAAGGATGCATTAAGGATCACAGGGCAGCAAATCCCAAAAGTCTTAATTTGGCACGAAAGTTGCACCAAAGGACGAAAATTCACCACGGGCACCAAAAATGGAACACGGGGCACCATGGACCTCAAAATTGAAAACTGCTCAGAGCATTATGGTTTTTAATGCACAAGGATATACTAAGAATCACGAGGCAACAAAACCCAATAGTCTTATTTTGGCTCCAAAATTACACCATGGGCCAAAAATGCACCAAGGGCACCAAAAATGAACCACGGGGCACAACAGACCTCAAAATTGAAAATTGCTCCGAGCATTATGGTTTTTAAGGCACAAGGATGCACAAAGGATCACAGGTCACCAAAACCCAAAAGCTTTATTTTGGCACGAAAATTGCACCATGAGCCGAAAATACACCAAGGGCACCAAAAATGGACTGTGGGGCACAACAAACCTCAAAACTGAAAAGTGGTCCGAGCATTATGGTTTTTTATGCATAAGGATGCACCAAGGATCACAAGGGACCAAATCCGAAAAGTCTTGATTTGGCACGAAGATTGCACGATGGGCCGAAAATGCACCACGAGCACCAAAAATGGACCCAGGGTCCCACGGACCTCAAAACTGAAAATTGCTCCGAGCATTATGATTTTTTACGCATAAGGATACACCATGGATCACGGGGGACCAAATCCCAAAAGTCTTATTTTGGCATAAAAATTGCACCATAGGAACCAAAAATGGACCACGGGGAACCATGGACCTCAAAACTGAATAGTACTCCAAGCATTATGGTTTTTTATGCATAAGAAAGCACCAAGGATCGCGGGGCATCAAAACCTAAAAGTCTTATTTTAGCATGAAAATTGCTCCATTGGCTGAAAATGCACGAAGGGCACCAAAAAGGACCACGGGGCCACGGACCTCAAATCTGAAAAGTGCTCTGGGCATTATGGTTTTTTACGCATAAGGATGTACTAAGGATCTCGGGGGACCAAATCCCAAAATTCTTGTTTTGGCACGAAAATTGCACGATGGGCCGAAAATGCACCACGGGGCACCACAGACCTCAAAATTGAGAAGTGCTCCGAGCATTATGGTTTTTTATGCATAAGGATGCACCAAGAATCACGAGGTACCAAAACTCAAAAGTCTTATTTTGGCACGAAAATTGCTCGATGGGCCGAAAATGCACCTTGGACACCAAAAAGGGACCATGGGGCACCACACACCTCAAAACTGAAAGTGCTCCAAGCATTATGGTTTTTTGTGCATATGAATGCACCAAGGATCACGGGGCATTAGAACCAAAAAGTCTTATTTTGGCATGAAAATTGCTCCATTGGCCGAAAATGCACCAAGGCCACCAAAAATGGACCACGGGGCACCACGTTCCTCTAAACTGAAAACTACTCCGAGAATTATGGTTTTTTATGCATAAGGATGCACCAAGGATAACGCGGCACCAAAACCCAAAAGTCTTATTTTCGCATGAAAATTCTACCATGTGCCAAAATGCACCATAAGTGCCAAAAATGGATCACAGGTTACCACGGACCTCAAAATTGAAAAGTCCTCCTTGCATTATGGTTTTTAATGCACAAGGATGCACCATGGAACACGGGGCACCAAAATCCAAAAGTCACTTTTGGCACGAAAATTGGACCACTGGCCGAAAATGCTCCTTGGGTACCAAAACTGAAACATGTGGCACCACGAAACTCAAAACAGAAAAGTGCTTCGAGCATTATGCTTTTTAATGCATAAGAATGTGCCAAGGATCACTGGGTACCAAAACCCAAAAGTTTTATTTTGGCACCAAAATTGCTCTATTGGCCGAAAATGCACCAAGGGCTCCAAAAATAGACCACCGGCCACCACGGACCTTAAAACAGAAAAGTGCTCCAAGCATTATGGTTTTTTAGGCATAAGGATGCACCAAGGATCACGGGGCACGAAAACCTAAAAGTCTTATTTTGGCACGAAAATTGCACCATGGGCACCAAAAATGGACCATGGGGTACCACAGACCTCAAAACTGAAAACCGCTCCAAGCATTATGGCTTTTTATGCATAAGGATGCACAAAGGATCATGGGGTACCAAAACCCAAAATTCTTATTTTCGCACAAAAATTGCACAATGGGCCGAAAATGTAACTCGGGCACCAAAAATGGATAATGGGGCATCACGGACCTCAAAAATGAAAGTGCTCCGAGTATTATGGTTTTTTATGCATAAGAATGCACCAAGGATCACGGGGCACCAAAACTAAAAAGTCTTATTTTGGCACAAAAATTGCTCCATTGGCCGAAAATGCACCAGGGCCACCAAAAATGGATTGCGGGGCACCACGGACCTCAAAACTGAAAAGTGATTCGAGCATTATGATTTTTGTAGCATAAGGATGCACCAAAGATCACGGGGAACCCAAAAGTCTTATTTTGGCATGAAAATTGCTCCATGGGCTGACATTGCTCCAACGGCACCAAAAATAGATCACAGGGAACCACGGACCTCAAAACTAAAAATTGCTCCCAGCATTATTATTTTTTATGCATAAGAATGCACCAAGGATCACAGGACACCAAAACCCAAAAGTCCTATTTTGGCAAGAAAATTACACCATGGGCACCAGAAATGAACCATGGGGCACCACGAACCTCAAAACTAAAAAGTTCTCTGACCATTATGGTTTTTTATGCATAAGGATGCACTAACGATCACGGGGCACCAAAACACAAAAGTTTTATCTTGACACAAAAATTGCACCATGGGACAAAAATGCACAAAGAGCACCAAAAATGGACCACGGGGCACAACGAACCTCAAAACTAAAAAATGCTCTAAGCATTATGGTTTTTAATGCACAAGGATGCACCAAGGATCACGGGGCACCAAAACCCAAAAGTCTTATATTGGCACAAAAATTGCACCATTAGCCGAAAATGCACCAAAGGCACCAAAAAGTGACCATGGGGCACCACAGATCTCAAAACTAAAAACTACTCCGAGTATTTTGGTTTTTTATGCATAAGGATGTACCAAAGATCACGGGAAACCAAAACCCAAAAGTCTTATGTTAGCACGAAAATGGCTCCATAGGCCAAAATGCACCAACGGTAGCAAAAATAGACCACAGGGCACCACAGACCTCAAAACTGAATATTGCTCTGAGCATTATTATTTTTTATGCATAAGGATGCACCAAGGATCACAGGGCACCAAAACCCAAAAGTCTTATTTTGTCATGAAAATTACACCATGGGCACCAGAAATGGACCCTGGGGAACCACAGACCTCAAAACTGAAAAGTGTTTTGACCATTATGGTTTTTTATGCATAAGCATGCACCAACGATCACGGGGCACCAAAACCCAAAAGTCTTATTTTGGCACGAAAATTGCACAATGGGCCGAAAATGCACCACAGGCACAAAAAATGGACCACGGGGCACCACAGACATCAAAATTGAAAAGTGCTCCGAGCATTACAGTTTTTTATGTACCAAGGGTCACAGGACACCAAAACCCAAAAGTCTTATTTTTTGCCTTGAAAATTGCACCTTGGGCCGAAAATGCACCATGGGCCGAAAAAGCACCACTGGCACAAAAAATGGACCACGTGGCACCACGAACTTCAAAACTGAAAAGTGCTCCGAGCATTATGGTTTTTTATGCATTAGGATGCACCAAGGATCACGGAGCACCAAAACCCAAATGTCACTTTTGGCACGAAAATTGTACCATGGTCGAAAATGCACCATGGGCACCAAAAATGGAACATGGAGCACCACAGTCCTCAAAACTGAAGAGTGCTCTGAGCATTATGGTTTTGTATGCATAAGAGTCCACCTAGGATTAGGGGTGGGTATATGGGCTTGGGCCCGCGGACCGGCCCGTTAAGCCCGCGGACTTTGCGGTTAACGGGCCTAAAAATTTTTTCATTGTACAATAAGTCCGGATTTTGAGCCCGGCCCGCGAAGTCCGCGGATTTAACGGGCTTAGCCCGCGGGGGCCCGCGGGGCCCGCGAAGCCCGCTAATAAGAAAAAAATTGTGTTTTGCATAGAGGCACAAGAGAAGAATCTCTTAATTTTGCTTTAGAATTTCATACACTATTAGTAAGTAAGTAAAATTGTGTTTTGCTTTAGAATAATAATAAATTTGGTTATGTAATTGTAATTTAAACTTAGGAATTTACTTATATTTCTCAATCACCAATTCACCATTAGTAACATTGTATACAAATGACAATGAGTAATAACAAATTTAAGGTTTTTAAGTTTTTTTTTTTTTTTTTAAAAAAAAATCATCATTTTTATTGGGCCCGCGGGCCGGCCCGTTTAACCGCGGGCTTCGCGGGGCGGATACGGGCCCAAAAAAAAAGACCATTTATTTCGCGGACCGGGCTTGGCCCGGTCCGTCAAAACGCGGGCTTCGCGGGCCGGGCCTTAAACGGGCCGGGCCGGCCCGTATACCCACCCCTACCTAGGATTACGAACCAAAACCTAAAAGTCACCGTTGGCAGTAAAATTGAACCACGGTAGAAAATGCACCACGGACACCAAAAATGTACCACAGGGCACCACGGACCTCAAAACTGAAAAGTGCTCTGAGCAATACAGTTTTTTATGCATAAGGATGCACCAAGGATCACGGGGCACCAAAACCCAAAAGTCACTTTTGGCACCAAAATTGCACCACGGCCGAAAATGCACCACGAGCACCAGAAATGTACCACGGGATACCACGGACCTCAAAACTGAAAAGTGCTTCAAGCATTATGCTTTTTCATGCATAAGGATGCACCAAGGATCTCGGGGCACCAAAACCCAAAAGCCTTATTTTAGCATGAAAATTGCACAATGGGCCTAAAATGCACAATGGGGACCAAAAATGGACCACGGGGCACCACAGACCTCAAAACTGGAAAGTGCTCTGAGCATTATGATTTTTTACCCAGAAGCATGCTGCAAGGATCACGGGGCACCAAAACGCGAAGGTCACGTTTGGCACAAAAATTGCACCATGGCCGAAAATGCGCCACAGGCACAAAAAATGTACCACAGGGAACCATGGACCTCAAAACTGAAAAGTGCTCCGAGAAATATGGTTTTTTATGCTTAAGGATGCACCAAGGATCACGGGGCACCAAAACCCAAAAGTCACTTTTGGCGCGAATATTGCACCACGGCTGAAAATGCACCACGGGGACCAAAAATGGACCACGGGGCATCACGAACCTCAAAACTAAAATGTGCTCTAAGCAGATTTTTTATGTATGAGGATGCACCAAGGATGACGGGGCACCAAAACCCAAAAGTCTTATTTTGGCACGAAAATTACACCATGGGCACCAGAAATGGACCACAGGGCACCACAAACCTCAAAACTGAAAATTGCTCTATGGTTTTTTATACATAAGGATTAACCAATGATCATGGGGGCACCAAAACCCAAAAGTCATATTTTGGCACGAAAATTTCAACATGGGCCGAAAATGCACCACGTGCACAAAAAATGGACCACGAGGCACCACAGACCTCAAAACTGAAAAGTGCTCTGAGCATTATGATTTTTTATGCATAAGGATGCACCAAGGATCACGGGGCACCAAAACCCAAAAGTCTTATTTTGGGACGAAAATTGCACCATGGGCACCAAAAATGTACCACGGGGCACCACGGACCTCAAAACTGAAAAGTGCTCTGAGCATTATGATTTTTTATGCATAAGGATGCACCAAGGATCACAGGATACCAAAACCCAAAAGTCTTATGTTGGCACGAAAATTGCACCATGGGCCGCAAATGCAGCATGAGACCCACAAATGGACCTCGGGGCACCATGGACCTCAAAACTGAAAACTGCTCTGTGGACTGTGGTTTTTTTATGCACAAGGATGCACCAAGGATCACGGGGAACTAAAATCCAAAACTGTTATTTTGGCACGAAATTGCACCATGGGTCGAAAATGCACCACGAGCACCAAAAATGGACCATGGAACACCACAGACCTCAAAACTGAAAAGTGCACCGAGCATTATGATTTTTTATACATATGCATGCACCAAGTATCACGGGACACCAAAATCCAAAAGTCTTATTTTGGCACGAAAATTGCACCATGGGCCGTAAAATGCTCCACGGGCACCAAAAATGGACCATGGGACACCTTGGACCTGAAAACTGAAAAGTGCTTTGAGCATTATGATTTTAATGCATAAGGATGCACCAACGATCACGGGGCACCAAAACCCAAAACCCACTTTTGGCACGAAAATTGCACCATGGCCGAAAATGCACCACCAGCACCAAAAATTGACCACGGGACAACATGGACCTCAAAACTGAAAAGTGCTCTGAGCAATATGATTTTTTATGCATAAGGATGCACCAAAGATCACGGGAACCAAAACACAAAAGTCACTTTCGGCACGAAAATTGCACCATGGCCGAAAATGCACCTTCAGCACCAAAAATTGACAACATGTCAGCACGGACCTTAAAACTGGAAATTGCTCTGAGTATTATGGTTTTTGTATGCATAAGGATGCACCAAGGATCACAGGGTACCAAAATCCAAAAGTCTTATTTTGGCACGAAAATTGCACCACGGGCACCAAAAATAGACCACGAGGCACCACGGACCTCAAAACTGAAAAGTGCTTCTAGCATTATAGTTTTTTATATACATAAGGATGAACCAAGAATAACGAGGCACAAAAATCCAAAAGTTTTATTTTGACACGAAAATTGTACCATGGGCCGAAAATGCACCACAGGTACCAAAAATGGACAACGAGGCACCACAGACCTCAAAATTGAAAAGTGCACCGAGCATTATGGGTTTTTATGCACCAAGGATCATGGGGCACCAAAACCCAAAAGTCTTATTTTGGCATGAAAATTGCACCATGGGCCGTAACATGCACCATGGGCACCAAAAATGTACCACGGGGCACCACGAATTTCTAAATTGAAAAGTGCTACGAGAATTATTGTTTCTTATGCATAAGGATGTTACAAGGATCACGGGGTACCAAGACCCAAAAGTCTTATGTTGGCACGAAAATTCCACCATGGCCGAAAATGCAACACAGGCACCAAATATGGTCCACGGGACACCACGGACCTCAAAACTGAAAAGTGCTCAGGGCATTATGGTTTTTTATGCATAAGGATGTACCAAGGATCACGAGGCACCAAAACCCAAAAGTCTTATCTTAGCACGAAAATTGCACCATGGTCGAAAATGCACTACAAGCACAAAAAATGGACTAGGGGCACCACGAACCTCAAAATTGAAAAGAGATCCGAGCATTATGGTTTTTTATTCAGAAGGATGCACCAAGGATCATGGGGCACGAAAATCCAAAAGTCTTATTTTGACACAAAAATGGCATTATGGTCGAAAATGTACCAAGGGCACAAAAAATGGACCAGGGGCAACACGAACCCCAAAATTGAAAAGTGCTCCAACCATTATGGTTTTTTATGCATAAGGATCCACCAAGGATGACGGGGCACCATGGATCATGGGGCACCAAAACCCAAAAGTCTTATTTTGGCATGAAAATTGCACGATGTTCGAAAATGCAAACCCAGGAACCAGAAATGGATGACAGGACACCACGAACCTCAAAACGAAAAAGTGCTTTGAGCATTATGGTTTTTTATGCATAAGGATGCACCAAGGATCACAGGGCACGAAAACCCAAAAGTCTTATGATGGCACGAAAATTGCACCATGAGTCGCAAATGCAACATGGGACCCAAAAATGGACCACGGGGCACCACGGACCTCAAAACTGAAAACTACTCCATGGACTATGGTTTTTTTTCTGCATAAGGATGCATCAAGGATCACAGGGAACTAAAACCCAAAACTCTTATTTTGGCACGAAATTGTACCGTGGGTCGAAAATGCACCACAAGCCCCAAAAATGGACCACGGGGCACCACAGACCTCAAAACTGAAAAGTGCATCGAGCATGATGGCTTTTTATACATAATCATGCATCAAGGATCATGGGGCACCAAAACTCAAAAGTCTTATTTTAGCACGAAAATTGCACCATGGCTGAAAATGCACCACAGGCACCAAAACTGGACTTGGGGCACCACGAACCTCAAAATTGAAAAGAGATCTGAGCATTATGGTTTTTTATTCATAAGGATGCACCAACGATCACGGGCACGAAAATCCAAAAGTCTTATGTTGACACGAAAATTGCATTATGGTCGAAAATGTACCATGGGCACCAAAAATGGACCAGGGGCACCACGAACCCCAAAATTGAAAAGTGCTCCGACCATTATAGTTTTTTATGCATAAGGATGCACCAAGGATGACGGGGCACCAAGTACCATCGGGCACCAAAACCTAAAAGTCTTATCTTGGCAAGAAATTGCACCACGTTCGAAAATGCAAAACCGGGCACCATAAATGGATGACGAGGCACCACGGACCTCAAAACTGAAAAGTGCTCCGAACATTATGATTTTTTATTCATAAGGATACACCAAGGATCACAGGACACAAAAACCCAAAAGTCTTATATTGGCAAGAAAATTGCACCATGGGCTGCAAATGCAGCACGGGCCCCAAAAATGGACCACGGGGCATCACGGACATCAAAACTGAAAACTGCTCCATGGACTATGGTTTTTTTATGCATAAGGATCCACCAACGATCACGGGGAACTAAAACCCAAAAATGTTATTTTGGCACGAAATTGCATCATGTGTCGAAAATGCACCACGAGCACCAAAAATGGATCATGGGGCACCACAGACCTCAAAACTGAAAAGTGCACCGAGCATTATGATTTTTTATACATACGCATGCACCAAGGATCACAGGGCACCAAAATCCAAAAGTCTTATTTTGACACGAAAATTGCACCATTGGCCGTAAATGCACCGTGGGCCCCAAAAATGGACCACGGGGAACCACGGACCTCAAAACTGAAAAGTGTTTTGAGCATTGTGGTTTTTTATACATAAGCATGCACCAAGAATAACATGACACGAAAACCCAAAAGTCTTATGTTGGCACAAAAATCGCACCATGACCCGAAAATGCAACACGGGCACCAAAAGTAGACCACAGGACTCCATGGACCTCAAAACTAAAAAGTGCTATGAGCATTATGGTTTTTTATGCATAAGGATGCACCAAGGATCATGGGGCACCAAAATCGAAAAGTCTTATTTTGGTACAAAAATTGCACCTTGGGCCGAAAATGCACCACGGGCACCAAAAATGTACCACGGGGCACCACAAACCTTAATACTGAAAAGTGCTCCGAGCATTACGGTTTTTTATGCATTAGGATGCACCAAGGATCACGGGGCACCAAAACCCAAAAGTCACTTTTGGCACCAAAATTGCACCACGGCCGAAAATGCACCACGAGCACCAGAAATGTACCACGGGATACCACGGACCTCAAAACTGAAAAGTGCTTCAAGCATTATGCTTTTTTATGCTTAAGGATGCACCAAGGATCTCGGGGCACCAAAATCCAAAAGTCTTATTTTAGCATGAAAATTGCACAATGGGCCTAAAATGCACAACGGGGACCAAAAATGGACCACGGGGCACCACAGACCTCAAAACTGGAAAGTGCTCTGAGCATTATGGTTTTTTACCCAGAAGCATGCTGCAAGGATCACGGGGCACCAAAACGCGAAGGTCACTTTTGGCACGAAAATTGCACCATGGCCGAAAATGCACGACAGGCACAAAAAATGTACCACAGGGCACCACGGACCTTAAAACTGAAAAGTGCTCTGAGAAATACGGTTTTTTATGCTTAAGGATGCACCAAGGATCACGGGGCACCAAAACCCAAAAGTCACTTTTGGCGCGAATATTGCACCATGACTGAAAATGCACCACGGGCACCAAAAATCGACCACGGGGCATCACAAACCTCAAAACTAAAAAGTGCTCTAAGCATTATGGTTTTTTATGCATGAGGATGCACCAAGGATGACGGGGCATCAAAACCCAAAAGTCTTATTTTGGCACGAAAATTACACCATGGGCACCAGAAATGGACCACGGGGCACCACAAACCTCAAAACTGAAAATTGCTCTATGGTTTTTTATACATAAGGATTAACAAATGATCATGGGGCACCAAAACCCAAAAGTCATATTTTGGCACGAAAATTGCAACATGGGCCGAAAATGCACCACGGGCACAAAAAATGGACCACGAGGCACCACGGACCTCAAAACTGAAAAGTGCTCTGAGCATTATGGTTTTTTATGCATAAGGATGCATCAAGGATCACGGGGCACCAAAACCCAAAAGTCTTATATTGGTACGAAAATTGCACCATGGGCCGAAAATGCACCACGGGCACGAAAAATGGATCATGTGGAACCACGGACCTTTAAACTAAAAAGTGATCTGAGCATTTTGGTTTTTTATGCATAAGGATGCACTATGGAGCACCAAAACCCAAAAGTCTTATTTTGGCACGAAAAGTGCGCCATGGGCCACAAATGAAGCATGGGCCCCAAAAATGGACCACGGTGCACCACAGACCTCAAAACTGAAAACTGCTCAGTGGATTATGGTTGTTTTATGCATAAGGATACACTAAGGATCACAGCGAACTAAAACCCAAAACTTTTATTTTGGCACGGAAATTGCACCATGGGCCAAAAATGGACCACTGGACACCCCGGACCTTAAAACTGAAAAGTACTCCGATGCTTATGGTTTTTTATGCATGTGGATGCACCAAGGATCATGGGGCACTAACTCCCAAAAGTCTTATTTTGGCACGACAATTGCACCATGAGCCGAAAATCCACCACAGGCACCAAAAATCGACCACGGGGCACTACGAACGGTAAAACTGAAAAGTGCCCCGAGCTTTATGGTTTTTTATACATAAACATGCACCAAGGATCACATGGCACCAAAACCCAAAAGTCTTATTTTGGCACGAAAATTGCACCATGGGCCGAAATGTACCACGGATACTAAAAATGGACCACAGGGCACCACAGACCTCAAAATTGAAAAGTGCTCCGAGCATTATGGTTTTTTATGCACAAGAATGTGTAACACCCTTAGTTACTATTAATGAATTTCTACATATTAGCATTATTAGCAAAAATGATTTTAATTCTTGATTGTAAAGTAACCTTCCAAAATACGAGGAAATTTGTTCCCTTTTTAACTTTCAAATCTTATTGCTTTTAACTCCAAAAGAAGAAACATCCTTATTAACTTATAATTCATTTAAAAATGCTCTTTTTGTGTGAAATAAATTTCTTAATAAACTAAACTCGAATTATCAAACATCATAACCACAGTAAACCATTAAAACATAATAGAACTTCTTTTAAACATCCTCAATTTCATCATTAAAAAATTCTTTTACACAAAACTGAATACACTTTTACATCCTTGAGAACGAATACATTTTTCAAATAAGTCACATGAAGGAAAAAGATACATCATAATACTAAATCCTAATCTACCCTCATTTATAAAAGAAAGGACTGAGATTCATAGCAGTGACTCGATGAAGATTAAAATCCAAAATACCCATGAGGCATCCTCAAAGGGATCCTCTTCTTCCTTGAACATATCCATTTGCGTCATTGGCACTTGGCGTAGTATTCCCACTCTTTCTCTAAAAAAAATAAAAACATGGGAGTGAATTCTCTACCTCCTTGGTTGCTGCAAATAAACGGACTTTTGGTCCCAAACAACCTATATGACCACTACGTGTGGTACTCTAGCGATGACACTCGCGATAATCCTATCACGAATATCTATCTCACAACATCTATTCTTATGGGCCCCACTGCCATTAAACCTCCCAGGTTTTAATGGTCTTATGCAACTTCGTGGATGATGATTAGGAGCGCTCGACTCATGTCCAGTACACAGTGACACGTCGATCTCACCAATCATGGATATTGATGAAAACTCCTTTTCGGATCTCAAATTCAGCATCAATGAAAATTACGGAAACTCAAAAGGTGAAGAAAATATAAAGCAGAAAGACAAGAAATGGAAAGAACAACGCCACAATCCCTAGGGATTGATAAGTTGAGGAGGATTCGCCACTTTGAATATGAAAATTCAAAGATAAGAATCAAGGGTAGTTCCTAAGAACCTAGAGAGTTTCCTCTCACAAAAGCATCAAAGCTTCATTCCAAATGAGAGTCAAAACTCCTTACAAAGTTAACATTTGGCCTATTTATAATATGAACCTAGAAGGCTTACCAAGGCCCATTACTAAAAGCCCAAACAACTAAAAAGGCCCAAATTAAAAATAAACATCATTAAAAACATAAAAAGCTCAACAAAAGCCCAATTTAGGCCCAAATTACATAAACTTCTTTTCTAAGATTTGGCTCCACTTTAAGCTCTTCATGTACCATTCTAGTCCTCTATCAGATATAGCTTCGTCTTCGTCGAGAATGCCAAGTTGGTTACACGAGTCTCCCATACTAACCCTTAGTCGGGTTATCACAACCTGACACCAATTTCCCAAGCCTCTTTTGAGACAACGAACTATCCCCCGATGTACCCGCCGTAATCATCCACCTCTCAAAATGTTTCCTCACACGTTCTCCACGCCGCGAGATGTATTCTACAGGGCGAAACTGTTTCAATGGTACTGATAGAAGGATGTTTTGGGGACCCTCCCCACTGAGCATGAAGTCAAGCCCCATCTCTAATGAAAGACCCCGTCTTTCTACATCCATCCCGTCTTTTGTCACCGACGCCGACTTCGCATCATCCACCTCCCCGAAGCGCATGACGTCCCATGCAAGGTGAGTGACACAAACGTCCATCGTTCTTCTTCATAAACAAGTGGAGAAAGGTCTCGTCCCCCCTCACCTCTGAACGTCATGAACACCATGACCCTACGAAGTGGATATGCCCACTTGCACACACCTTAGTGCCTCGGGCACTCCAACGCATCTACACTAGTCATGCACATCAAGACCAACACGCATTGCCGAGGGACAACGCCCCTCAGAATCAGATCACAACAAACAATATATCCACAGGAAATATCTTAACAATTTATATTAACGCCGGAGGTCACATCCTCTCAGTCTTAACAATAGCTAATCACACGTATTCATGACATATAAATATGCATATAAGACAACAAATACATGTCGAAGGTCATGCCCTTTCGGTCTTGATTAACAATTCCACAATAAGAATAGCATTCACATACTTATCCAATTCAACTCATCACAGTTTACAAATTTTTGGGTCAAACCCGCAGCCAATACAACATCCAAATTTTCAAGTGTCATAACTTCTTATTTTGGGTTCCAAATACTCACAATTTAAGTCCTAACCCATTTGTACATGTTAACTATCATTTTCCACTGCAAAATATTTATTTTAGGCTTTCTAAGCTTAGATTTTAAATAGTCAAACCCCCAACCCGAAATTAGTTCAAAAACTCAAGAAAAGGGGTTTAAAAACTTCAAAATTTCAATCCCAACGATGTAGAAATCGGATTTTGATGAACCAAATATGCAACCCTATGTTTTAGGACATAAGGAAACCATTTCTCTGGTCCAAAACAGCTAGTTCCAACTCCAAAAATTATTAATTTCGAAACAGTGGAAAATTCGATGAAAATGGCATAAAAACTTAGAAACTAATTTTCCGTTGATGTAGAAATCGGATTTTGATGGATTTTATATGCAACCCTAGGTTTTAAGATATGAGAAAGCTAATTTTGAGGTCCATTACAATCAATTCTAGCTACATTATTCCCAGTAATTGAAACAGAGGTAAAACAGGGTAAAACGGCATTAAACTTAAAAATAAATTTTTCGTTGCTATGGAAATCGGTTTTTAACGAATTTTATATGAAACCCTAGGTTTTAAGGTATGAGAAAGAAAATTTTGAGGCCCATTACAACCAATTCCAACTACATTATTCCCAGTTTTCGAAACAGAGGTAAAACAGTGCAAAAAGGCATTAAACTTAAAAATATTTCCGTTGCTATAGAAATCGGTTTTCAATGAATTTTATATGTAACCCTAGGTTTTAAGGTATAAGAAAGAAAATTTTGAGGTCCAATACAGCTAATTCCAACTACATTATTCCCAGTTTTTGAAACAGTAGCGACAGTGCCCAAAATTCACATTTCCACTAGACAATAATTTTCTAAAGATTCACAATTCACTTCCAAACATTCCACACATACATTTCTATATTTTAAGACATGGGAAAACCATTTTTAGGGTCAACAACAGTCCAGTACAGCCACGACATTTGTTTTCCCAAAACAGAACAATAATTTATAGAAATGGCTCAAAACTTAAGAAATTCATAATAAATAGCTCAAGTGCTCAAAAATAACATACTTTATATGTAACCCTAGGTTTTTGGACCCAAAGAACCCATTTTTGAGGTCCAAAACACCAAAAGAGATACCCAATTTTCACAGAGCATAAGGCAGTACGGGATTCACCAAATACACACAATTCCAAGACTCAAAAAATTAAATATATCAACATGTTACATAGACCCATCCCTCTAGGTCTCAAGACAACAAATTTTAGACTCAAAGAGAATAGAAAATCCCTCCCATACCTCGGTTTCCTAAGCTCAAGTTTCCGAAACGAAATTTCCAACCACCCAAAGCTAGAGCTTGATGAGCTCTACAACTGATGAAACCCCTCACATGGATCCAAACTTTCAGCATCAATTTTCAGAAAATTGGAAACACAAAATTGAATCAAAAATTAAAAATGGAAAAGATCAGGGATGAAGAACAACGCCACAATTCAAGGTGAATTGATAAGTTGAAAGGAGGATTCGCCACTTGAATTTAGCAACTCAAGATAAGAATCATAAAAGTGCATTCAAGAACCTAGAGAGAGTTCTCACACACAAAGTGTCAATTTCTTACAAAATGAGTCTTCCCCCTTCTCCAAGTCAAAGCTAGGCTATTTATACCATGGGCCTAAAATAAAACACTAAAAAAGGAAATAGGCCCAATAAGTCATAGTTTAGAACAGCCCATAAAACTAAAACAAAGTCCAACTAAAAATGACACATAATATCCTATTCTATTATTTGGCTCAAATTAAGCCACTTCAAGCCCAAGCCATCCACTCCATGTTCCCCAAGTGTGTTGAGCTTTCTCTTGAGTTCCTCTTCAAACTTCTTGGACCTTGATCTAGTCAAAGGGCCCATCACTTCAAGCTCTTCCATAGGTGGTCCTCCATCATTCCCTCCTTCTTGAGAAGAATTTGTCCCCAAATTTGGATCACAAGTACCTACATCACAAGGAGACAAATCACTAACATTAAAACTAGTACTCACACCATAATCAAGAGGTAAATCAATTTGATAAGCATTATCATTTATGCGCTTCAACACTTTAAAAGGACCATCTCCTCTATCTTGAAGTTTAGATTTCCGTTTTAAAGGAAACCTATCCTTCCTCAAATGAACCCAAACCCAATCTCCGGGTTGAAACACCATCTTCTTTCTCCCTTTGTTGGTATATTTAGCATATTGTTCCACCTTCTTCTCAATGTGTGCCTTGACCTTTTCATGCAAACTCTTAACAAAAGCAGCTTTAGAAAGCCCATCCCTATTCAACATAGAAGAAGTATTAGGTAATGGCAACAAATCAAAAGGGGACAAAGGGTTAAATCCATAAACAATCTCAAAAGGAGAAAAAGAAGTAGTAGAGTTCACAACCCTATTATAGGCAAATTCAATGTGAGGCAAACAATCTTCCCAAGATTTCAAATTCTTTCCTACCAAGCATCTAAGAAGTTGAGATAAAGTTCTATTCACCACCTCGGTTTGCCCATCCGTTTGAGGATGACAAGTAGTAGAGAAAAGAAGCTTAGTGCCAAGCTTACTCCACAATGTCTTCCAAAAGTGGCTTAAGAACTTTGAATCCCTATCCGACACAATGCTTCTTGGTAGTCCATGAAGGCGCACCACTTCTTTGAAGAACAAGTCCGCTACCACACAAGCATCATCCACTTTATGGCAAGGAATGAAATGAGCCATCTTTGAGAACCTATCAACCACAACAAAAATAGAATCCTTCCCCTTCTTGGATCTTGGGAGACCAAGCACAAAATCCATAGAAATGTCAATCCAAGGAGAGTTAGGAATAGGTAATGGGGTATATAAACCATGATGCATGACCTTAGATTTGGCCCTTTTACACACTAAACACCTATCACAAAATTTATGCACATCATCCTTCATATGTGGCCAAAAGAAATGTTCATGCAAGATGTCCAATGTCTTAACAACCCCAAAATGACCCATCAAACCACCCTCATGAGCTTCTCTAATCAACAACTAACGCAAAGAACTCTTAGGCACACACAATCTTTTATCTTTAAATAGAAATCCATTATGCCTAAAGAATCCATTGTGAGCAACTTTCTCACACAATTTATACAAACTAGAGAAGTCATCATCACAAGCATACAACTCCTTCATGTGATCAAACCCAAGCATCTTAGTTTCAAGCATGGAGAGTAAAGAATGCCTCCTAGAAAGAGCATCGGCTACCACATTAGCCTTGCCTTGCTTATGCTTGATCACATAAGGAAATTGTTCCAAAAATTCAACCCATTTTGCATGTCTCTTGTTCAGTTTGCCTTGGCCCTTCAAATGCTTAAGGGATTCATGATCACTATGTATCACAAACTCCTTAGGTAAAAGATAATGTTGCCAAGTGTGCAAAACTCTAACAAGTGCATACAATTCTTTGTCATATGTGGAATAATTCAAATGAGCACCCTTCAATTTTTCACTAAAATAAGCAATGGGATGCCCCTCTTGTAACAACACACCACCTATTCCCACATTAGATGCATCACATTCAATTTCAAAAGATTTGGAAAAATTAGGCAAAGCAAGAATAGGAGCATGTGTTAGTTTCTCTTTCAAGCTATTAAAAGCTTCCTCTTGTTCACTTCCCCATTTAAACCCCACATTTTTCTTTACAATTTCATTTAAAGGGGAAGCTACTGTGCTAAAATCCTTTACAAATCTCCTATAGAAACTAGCCAACCCATGAAAACTCCTCACTTCACTCACATTTTTAGGTGTTGGCCAATCTCTAATAGCTTTGACCTTTTCCTCATCAACTTGCACGCCTTTAGAACTCACAACATAGCCAAGGAACACTACTTGATTAGTGCAAAATGTGCATTTGTCCCTATGAGCATACAAACTTTCCTTTCTAAGCACTTCCAACACTCTTTGAATATGCAACAAATGGTCATCAATTGTCTTGCTATATATCAAAATATCATCAAAATAGACAACCACAAACTTGCCAATGAAATGTCTCAACACATGATTCATTAATCTCATGAAAGTGCTAGGTGCATTGGTTAGGCCAAAAGGCATAACCAACCACTCATACAACCCAAATTTTGTTTTGAAAGCGGTTTTCCACTCATCACCTTCTTTCATTCGAATCTGGTGGTAACCACTCTTCAAATCAATTTTAGAGAAATAATTAGAACCATGCAACTCATCTAATAAATCATCAAGTCTAGGAATAGGATGCCTATACCTCACAGTAATGTTGTTGATGGCTCTACAGTCGGTGCACATTCTCCAAGTTCCATCCTTCTTTGGCACCAAAATGACGGGCATAGCACAAGGGCTCAAGCTCTCCCTCACCCATCCCTTCTCCATTAAATCCTCCACTTGTCTTTGGATCTCTTTTGTTTCCTCCGGATTGCTTCTATATGTTGGTCTACTGGGTAAAGAAGCTCCCGGAATAAGATCAATTTGATGCTCAATCCCTCTTAGAGGAGGTAATCCATGAGGAATGTCTTTGGGAAAAACATCCTCAAATTCCTTCAACAATTTTTCCACACCTAGAGGCAAAACAATTTCACTAGAAGACAAACACAAATGGTTAGGCAAAAGCAAATATAAGGATTGTCTAGCTAGCATCACTCTCTTTATATCTTTTTCTTGAATGAACAAACTTTCTTTTCTCTCAACTTTTTCTTCACTACCTTTCTTTTTACATCTTTGTTCATGTTTTTCTTTCTTCTCACTCTTTCTACTCTCTTTTTCTTTTTGGCTACTCTTTTTACTCTCTTTTTCTCTTTGGCTTTTCTCTCCAATTTTCTCTTTTCCTTCTTTCACTTTTCTCTCTTGCTCTCTTTTTAGCCTCATTTTGATTTGATCTTCACATACCTCTCTTGGAGACAAAGGTGAAAGAATCACCTTACGCCCCTTATGTACAAAAGTGAATTCATTGGACAAACCTTTATGTACAACTTCCCTATCATATTGCCAAGGTCTACCAAGCAAAATGTGACCGGCCTCCATAGGGACAACATCACACAAAACCTCATCAACATATTTACCAATGGAGAATATGAGCAAAACTTGTTTATCAACAATTAACTCTCCATTCTAACTCAACCATTGCAATTTGTAAGGTTTAGGGTGAGGGATGGTTTTAAGCCCAAGCTTTTCTACCAACCTAGTACTAGCAACATTTGTGCAACTTCCCCCATCAATGATTAGAGAACAAACTTTCCCTTCTACTAAGCACCTAGAATGGAAAATGTTCTCCCTTTGGGTTTCATCCCTTTCCTTACATAGGCTTCCCATAAGCCTTCTCACCATCAAAAGATCCCCCTCTTCGGGTGAGTGATAGCCATCACTCTCACCTTCACTAGAGGAACTATGAGAACTCTTAGAGGATTCACTATCAACATCCCCATTGTCCAACACCACCATTGTCCTTTTGTTAGGACATTGTGAAGCAATGTGACCCTTCCCCAAGCATTTAAAGCATTTTATGGAACTAGTTTTAATGGAAGGAGAAGTAGTGTGAGAAGTTGTTTTACCACTAGAAGGCTTTACATCTTGAGGTTTGGAAGAAGAACCCTCCTTCTTGGATTTGTCCTTCCAAGTTGAAGAGCCCAAAGAAGTCTTCTTGTAGGATTGCTTCCTCTTCAATTGTTGCTCCACTTTTATGGCTCTATGAATAAGTTCATCCATGCTATTGTAACTTTGAAGCTCTACAACATCTTGGATGTCTCTATTCAACCCATGTAAGAACCTAGCCATTGTAGCCTCTTGAGTTTCTTCAATTTCGGCTCTTATCAAAGAAATCTCCATCTCCTTGTAATATTCATCCACACTTCTATTCCCTTGATAAAGCCTTTGTAACTTGTTATGCATCTCTCTTCCATAGTGAGGAGGTACAAATCTTTCCCTCAAAATCCTCTTCATATCCCACCAAGTTGCCACTCTAGGTCTTCTCAGTCTATCCACATCAACTTGAATTTGGTTCCACCACACAAGAGCATAACCTTCAAACTCTATACTTGCCAATCTCATCTTCTTTTCTTCACTATAGTTATGGCAATTGAAAATTTGATCAACCTTCATTTCCCAATCTAGGTACACCTCTGGTTCATAGGTACCTTGGAACTTTGGAATCTTCACCTTCACATCTTCCATACCATCTCTATGTCTCCTTCCTCTATACCTCCTATCTCTCTCATTTCCTTCATCACTTCCTTGTGAAGAAATGGGGACCTATGAGGCCTCCTCCGCTCTATGCCTTCCACCCTTCCACTCAACTCTTGGGTACTTCTTTGCAAATCGTCAAACCTTTCTCCCATCCTCCTCTCCATGTTTCTTTGCATCCTCTCCATTTGTTTAGTCATGGACGCCATTAATTTGGCGGTCTTGGGAGAAGGTGGTTCACTATCACTTCCGGATGCCATGGCTACAAAACAAAGGTTAGTGCAACAAATATAATAAAATTGGACCTCACCACTCACTAAGTGTTTACACTCCAAACACTCGTGTTTCTCACTTTCAAGGCTTTTTCTATAATTTTCACTCTTGCCTTTTTCCACTCTAACCTCTCTTTAGTTCTTAAAAGCACTCTCAATCAACCAATCAAGAGTTTGTATCCAAGTGAAAGATGTAACAAATCCAAGCTCAACTCAAGAGTCCAAAATAAGAAAACTCTAAGACAAAACCAAGGAAATTTAGAAGACAAGCAATAAAAGCTAAAAGAAATGAAAGGGACAACTCAAAATAGAATGCCAAGCAAAGACAAGACTAGAAGACACAAGAATAAGAGCAACACAAAACTAAGAAACTCAAATTTTCAACTTGTGAAGAACTAGTGTATTCAAGAGAGCTAAAATGGCATAAAAGTGTATGAAAAAGAAAGAATTAAGCAATGGTGTAGAAGGACTTCTTATAGGACAGACTTTTTTCTTTCCAATGGTATAATTTTTTTTTTTACACTTTGGCCCCCAAACATTTCATAATTACACTTGGGCCCCTAAACTTTTTGAACTCTCTCTCCCTTCTCTCTCTCCTAGAACTGGCTGCTCCACTTGTGGGGGAAGGGGTCCCCTCTTAGCTTATATAGGGGGCCCCAAAACCCTAAGGGTAGGTCTCCAAAATTTAAAAAAAAAGATTTTTTTTCTAAACCTAATTGTGTTTAGGTGTTTAGATGCTCTAGGTTTTGATTTTTTTTAGCTCTAAAATGTTCTTAAAATATAGTATTTAATTTTCTAAAAATAATGCCTTTGGGATCACTCAATTTGGACTTAAAATGAATTTTCTAGGTCCAAAATACTAAATAATTTGCTAAAATTAATAATTAATTCATTTTAATTATTTTTTCTTAAATTAGATCATTTTCATGCTTAATTATAATTATTAGAATTTTATCTAAGTCCAAAATAATTTTTCAAGCTCGAAAACACATAATTACGAAAATGCCATTGATGATAATATTCCTTCCTTTGACCAGCTTTGACTAGTTTGACCAGATTTGACTTTTGGTCAAATCATGGTTAAAACTTGATTTTATTAATTATTTTCACTTCATTAATGAAGATTTGATGTCTCACATTCACTTAGTTGCTAACTAGTTCCTTTTAGGTTTTAATTAAACAAATTACACTCTATTTTGTTTAATTACCTTAATTAAATTTTCTAAATCACCAATTACATTAAAAAATTAATTTTACCATTTAAAGTTATTCTAGACCCATTAGTAAGTTAATCATGCTCTTAAAAGTCTAATTTTAGATTCTAGACACAAGTTCCACTTAATTAGAACAATGCCATTAATGAGTTGACCAAATTCCTTCCCATTGACTTTGACTAAAGTGAGTCCATCTTTGACTTTTCAAATTTTGAATTTCCCTCTACAAATCATGTAATGTCTCTACTTAATCCTTATCAAGTAATGCTTATTTTAATTATTTCTATTATTTTTCTTAATTACTCAATTAATCACTAATTAAGAGGTTAATTTGCTATATTTAATCCTAAGCTCCAAAATTTGGGGTGTTACAGCATGCACCAAGGATCACGTGACATCAAAATCCAAAAGCCTTATTTTGACATGAAAATTGCACCAGACATCGAAAATGCACTACAGGCACCAAAAATGGACAACGGGGCACCAAAGACCTCAAAAGTGAAAAGTTCTCCTAGCATTATGATTCTTTATGCATAAGCGTGCGGCAAGCATCACGTGGCACCAAAACACAAAAGTCTTAGTTTGACACGAAAATTGCACCATGGGTCGAAATGCACCACAGACGCTGAAAATGGACCACGGGGCACCACGGACCTCAAAACTGAAAAGTGTTCTGAGCATTATGGTTTTTTATGCATAAGCATGCACCAAGGATCACGTGGCACCAAAACCCAAAAGTCTTATTTTGGCACGAAAATTGCACCATGGGCCGAAATGCACCACGGACACTAAAAATGGACCACGGGGCACCACGAACCTCAAAACTGAAAAGTGCTCCGAGAATTATGATTTTTTATGCATAAGCATGCACCAAATATCACGAGGCACCAAAACCCAAAAGTCTTATTTTGGCACAAAATTGCACCATGGGCCGAAATGCATCACGTACACTAAAAATGGGCCACGGGGCACCACAGATGTAACCCCCTTTTTTTTTTATAAAACATAATTTAACTATTTAATTCATTTTATATATTTATTTCAAAGTTCTGATACGATCTCTTACAATCCAAAATATGTTCTGTAATTTACATCATTAAAATTTATATAAACACTGCTACAAAATAATTCTAACTACTATCTAACTACTACAAATTATTGTCTACCCAAAATAGTCCCATCCTATATGCTCTGGAATTTCTGCATCTTCATCATTTAACTATATCTTCAAGCACCTGCAATTCACACTCCCCTAGAATCTGGGGACAGCATTACAGGATCAGGCATTTAATTTCTCATAGAATTAAAACAATTTCAAACAAATACATATCATAACAATATAATTAGTTACACACATAATTAAATGCAGTATGATTTATGCAATGCAGTTTTTGACTCAAATTCGTTTTGACCCTGCTCCATGGAGACTTCCCCTTTGAGTGTTTAGTAAGTAACTGGCCTACCATTACGTACAGCAATTCAGCCATCAGCCCCTACTAAACGCGAATAAACTAAACAGAATTAGGAGATCAGGATACCCAGGAAGGCCACCACGACCGCATCTCTGTCCAGATTACAGCCACATATGGAATTGCCAATATCCTTATCCCCACAGACTATATAATCACATATTATACGGTCCTGTTTAACAAATTCTACTCACCCCAAAAATCCTTTCTCAATCATTTTCATTTCACATGACTACCGCAGTCCCGGTTAGTCAACAATTCATTTCTCAATCAGTTTCATTTCACATGACTACCGCAGTCCCGGTTAGTCAACAAAAGTTATTTCTCAATCAGTTTCATTTCACATGACTACCGCAGTCCCGGTCAGTCAACAATTCATTTCTCATTTGATACTTTTATAAATTCCCCAAAAAGACTCATGCTAATGAATTTTGTTCATGTTCACAATCAAATAAATAATTTGTACACATTAACATACAAGGATACAAAGATTTAAGCAATTTACATTATAACATTAGTATTTTTAATAATTTCCGAAAATGCCCTCAATCTTTTTCCAAAATACCCAATGTGTCCCTACATGTAAAATGACCATTTTGCCCTTGGTTTTATAAAAATTTCCACATAATATCCCTTGCATTTAGGGCTGGCCGAATGGTCTACAAGCCATTCTCAACAATTCTTCCAAAGCTACAAACTCCAATTCCAACCAAAATTCAATCAAATCACAATTTCAATCAAAATTCAACAAACCAAATTTCAACCATTACAACACCTTAAAAATTCAATCAAACATCATTCCAATCCATGAATTGCAATCACAAGCATCAAAAACACAAAACCCCTAAATCAATTTCAAGTTTTCATGATTTTAGTTCAAAATTTTAATCTAAGCCTACAACATGTTTTCTTCTAATTCCAAGGGTTCTAATTGAAATTAAATGCCTAGATCCTTACCTTAAACTCTTTAATTGAAGAAAAAGCCTTGAATTCCTTTCTCCCTCACTCCTTGGTCTTGTATGAATTTTTGAGATTTCCTCCAATTTCTTTTCCTTTTTGCCGATTAGCTTAGGGTTTAGGAAGTTTGGATGGTTTGGTTTCTTAATTTGGGATGAGATGATGAAGTTAAGATGAAATTGAAATGAAAACTGCAGCTGCTGGGTTTGGAGAGCTCAAGGTTCTGTTTTGAGAGAAAATAGCTTTTTGTGACTTTTTTTTTCTCCTTTCACTTAAGTTAAATGCTTCTAAAAAATTTTATTAACCAAATTGGACTTTGCCTTCAAGTCCAGCTGCTGCCTGCACGTCCAGCAGCTCATTTGGACCAAGGGAAGTCCACTTGCCAAGCCTTTCCAGCCCACTTGGACAGCCAAGGAGTTCCAAGTCACTTGCCTACCCCAAAAGTCAACATTTCAAGCACTTTGTAGAAATTTCTAGAAGGTAATTAGGGCTGCTAATTATTTTACAATGTGATTAGAATTTGGAGAAAATAACATCACCATTGGATTCCTCACTATCAAAAACCTTGGGGTAGTGTCTTACTTATCTCTTAATCCAAGCCTAATTAGCTTAATTTAGTGATCTTAGAAAAGCCTAAGTTGTCACTTTTTGATTGGTTAAGGTTCTAAATTAAAATTTTCTTGGTTAAACATTTTTAATAATTATTCTAAGTATATTACAATTATTAGATAATTCTATAGATATCCTATGAATTTTCTCTAAATTTTCTGTCTTAGAATTTTACCGTAATAATTCCTCAAAGTTCTAACTTTCAGAAAATCCTAACAATTCTGAATAAGCATTTTAATTCTTTATCTGTATATATTTTTAATCTATATTCTATTACCTTTCTTTTAATTTATAAATGAGTTCAAAATTCTATACTTGAAAATTTATCCTGGACAGTTGTCTGACATAGCAGTCCAGTCAACTATTAATTTCGGCAAAAATAAAGACATTTGGAAATTCAGAAAATTCTTTTGAGTAGAACTGTATTAATTTCATTAAGAGAATATGTACATAAGGTTTCTATAAAATATAGTGCATAAATGTTAATAATATACATATATAAATGCGTACAATTAATAAAATGAGGATGTTACAATTCTCCCCTACTAATAAAAATTTCGTCCTCGAAATTTCTAATACAAATATACAACCATACAACTATACAACCAAATAACTATACAAACAACTGAGGATATGCCTCTCTCATTTTCTCCTCTAACTCCCATGTAGCATCACCTCTGATATCATCCCAAATAACCTTAAATAGAGAAATTTCTTTACCTCTCAGGTACTTAATCCTTCTGTCCTCAATCTTAATAGGCTTTGTTTCAAATGTTAGGTTTTCCTTTCTCTTCTAATGTACAGGCTCTTAAGAGATCTTCTAATGTCCGAATAGTCCTTTCTGTTTGACCATCAATCTTAGGGTGTTATACTAAACTAAGATAAAATTTTACTTCTTAAAGCTTTCTGAAAATCTTTCCAAAAATTTAAAAACAAAGCTAGGGTCTTTATTAGACTCTATACTAATAGGTACTCCAGATAATCTAATTATTTCCTTTAAGTACAATTAAGCTAATTTTTCTAAAGAATACCTAATATTTATTGAAAGCAAAATGTACTAATTTAGTTAATCTATCTACAATTACTCAAATGGTATCAAAATTCCTATGTTTTCTAGGTAATCCTACCACAAAATCTATTGATATACTATTCCGTTTCCATATAGGTATCTCTAAAGGATGTAACAGATCAAAGGGTTTCTGATATTCAATCTTTGCTTTCTAACATGTTAAACATCTAGCCACATATTCTGCTACATCTCTCTTCATCCTAGACCACCAAAACATTCCCTTTAAATCTTTATATATTTTTGTTGTTCTAGGATGAATACTAAGTTTACTTTTGTGCCCTTCCTTCAAAATTAATTCCTTAAATTCTTGATCATTAGGTACACAAATTCTATTTTAAACCTAATAATTATATCCATTCCTAAATTAAATTCTTTTTCCTTACCTGATCCCATTAATCCTTTCTTTTCTGGAATACATTCATCTGCATCTTGTTTCTTCCTAATTTCTTCCAAAAATCATTAGTAATCCTTCCTAATTGAATTTTTATCTTTTTCCCTAACTGTACACAAATTCAAATCTCTAAATTATTCTATTAATTCTAATTCTTTAATCCTCATAGTTGACATATGCACAATTTTCCTACTTAAAACATCTTCTACTACATTAGCCTCTCTTGGATGATACCTTAATTGAAAAATCATAATCTTTAATAAACTCCATCCATCTTCTTTTTCTCCTTTCCAATTTTTTTCAAACAAATAGTTTAAACTCTTATGATCACTATATACATCAAATCTTGATCCATATAAATAATGTCTCCAAATCTTCAAAGCAAAAACTATAGCTGCTAACTCCAAATCATGAGTAGGATAATTTCTCTCATGTGATTTCAACCGCCTAGATGCATAAGCTACCACTTTCTTATTTTATATCAACACACATCTTAACCCTAGAGATGAAACATCACAGTATACCTCATAGGATTCATTTGGGTCGGGTAAAACTAAAACTAGTGAGGTAGTCAATTTATGTCTCAACTCTTCGAAATTTTCTCACAACTCTCACTCCAAATAAAATTCTATTAAGGGTTCAGCTATCTTAGAAAATCCTTCAATCAATCTTCTATAATATCCATCAAATCTTAAGAACTACTAATCTCAGTTACTGTCTTAGGCCTTTCCCATTCTAAAACTGCTTCTACCTTAGAAAAATCTACACTTAGTTCATCTTTAGAAATTAAATGTCCTAAAATTTTCACTTCCTCCAACCAAAATTCACACTTAGACAATTTAGCATATAATTTTCTATCTTTCAAAATTTCTAATATTATTCTAAGATGATTTTCATGTTCTTCTTTATTTTTAGAATATATTAATATAACATCTGTAAATACTACTACAAAATGATCTAAGTATGGTCCAAACACCCTATTCATATAATCCAACACTGTTGGGCCATTAGTCACTCCAAATGGCATCACTTGATATTCATAATGTCCATATCTAGTCCTAAAAGCAGTCTTGGGTATATCCTCCTTTTTACTGTAATTTATTGGTACCCAGACCTTAAATCTATTTTAGAGAAAATTGTTGCTCCTCTAAGTTGGTCCATTAAATCATCTATTCTAGGTAAAGGATATTTATTCTTTATAGTTACTTTATTTAATTGTCTATAATCTATACATAACCTAGATCCTCCATCTTTCTTTTTAACTAATAATACTGGGGCTCACCATATGGACACACTAGGCCTTACAAACTGTTTTTCTAATAATTCTTCCAATTGTTTCTTTAACTCAATTAATTTCAATAATGACATTCTATATGGTTGCATAGAAATTGGTCTAGTATCAGGCATCAAATCTATACTAAATTCTATTCTCTTTCAGGAGGCAAACTAGAAACATCATCAGGAAAAATTTCAGGATATTAATTTACAACTAGCACAGAGTCTATTTTAATTTTATCTTCATTAGTTCCAAGAGATGATAACTTGTATTTTTGAATTTCACTTTTAAATGATATTTCCTTAGGTTGGATAGGCTTAAGTCTAGAAACATCAAGTTTAGGAAAAATTAAAGTTTTAGAAGCACAATCTATTAGAATATGGTTGGTTGCTAACCAATCCATTCCTAATATCACATCAAGGCCAGTTAAAGGCAAACAAATCAAGTTCACAACAAATTGTCTATCTCGGATAGTTATCACACAATTCAAACATATTTTAGAGGTTAAGGTTGGTTTAGAAGTAGGTACAGAAACAAGCAAGGTATAGGGTATTTCAAACATGATTAACATCCTCAACTTACAGCTGTACTTTAGAACCCTAATTCCAACAAATCACTATTAGAAAGACTTTCAAAATACCTCACATTACTCCAATTCACTACTACCAATTTAATTGTTACTTGAATTTCCAACATCAATACACACACCTTTAGGCCTTCCAATTACTTACTCTTTCAACTTTAAAAATTCTTAGGACAACTGCTACTAACTTAGCATTTGGGTCCTATTCTACTCTCTTAATCACCACTTACACCATGGTAATGTAATTAAACAATGTTAAACCCGTAGGCTATTTTACTGCACCAGAAAAATGCACTATTTTGGTTCTAACTCATGTCTAAAACACAAAATTTCAAATCCTAATAGTTTAGATATCAATCCTGCAACAAATTTATGCTACGATACACTGTTTCAGCCTTCAAAACTTTATTTCCTTTCCTTTGTTAAACTCATCCTTATACTATAACTCAAATATTTGGACCTCTATTCTCTATCTTGATCTATAAGTAGATCTCCTTCCTCAACTAACTCAAGATTATAACTCTTAAATCCACAAAATAAGAAACATGGAAAATAACCCAACTTGAACAATACTAATAATAATAAAATTTTAAGCATTAGGAGAGAAAGTCATCTCAACTGAGTCCTGAGTGTGCACCCTCACAACTTTATCAAGATTTTCTTTCTTCCTTTCTGCCATCTTAGCTATACTATTGGTTTGAACTCTAGGATTTATAACTAGCATTCCTCTTCTCATTTCTACATGTCTTAAATTTTCAGATCTAGTTACTACCCTTTTTCCCATAATATTCTTAACAAACAAAAAATTCTAATCAGGGTAACACAGTAAAACACCTAATAGACCCACTACTCGCAAGTCCTAGAGATGCATAACCAGAGCTCTGATACCACTAATGTAACCCCCTTTTTTTTTTATAAAACATAATTTAACTATTTAATTCATTTTATATATTTATTTCAAAGTTCTGATACGATCTCTTACAATCCAAAATATGTTCTGTAATTTACATCATTAAAATTTATATAAACACTGCTACAAAATAATTCTAACTACTATCTAACTACTACAAATTATTGTCTACCCAAAATAGTCCCATCCTATATGCTCTGGAATTTCTGCATCTTCATCATTTAACTATATCTTCAAGCACCTGCAATTCACACTCCCCTAGAATCTGGGGACAGCATTACAGGATCAGGCATTTAATTTCTCATAGAATTAAAACAATTTCAAACAAATACATATCATAACAATATAATTAGTTACACACATAATTAAATGCAGTATGATTTATGCAATGCAGTTTTTGACTCAAATTCGTTTTGACCCTGCTCCATGGAGACTTCCCCTTTGAGTGTTTAGTAAGTAACTGGCCTACCATTACGTACAGCAATTCAGCCATCAGCCCCTACTAAACGCGAATAAACTAAACAGAATTAGGAGATCAGGATACCCAGGAAGGCCACCACGACCGCATCTCTGTCCAGATTACAGCCACATATGGAATTGCCAATATCCTTATCCCCACAGACTATATAATCACATATTATACGGTCCTGTTTAACAAATTCTACTCACCCCAAAAATCCTTTCTCAATCATTTTCATTTCACATGACTACCGCAGTCCCGGTTAGTCAACAATTCATTTCTCAATCAGTTTCATTTCACATGACTACCGCAGTCCCGGTTAGTCAACAAAAGTTATTTCTCAATCAGTTTCATTTCACATGACTACCGCAGTCCCGGTCAGTCAACAATTCATTTCTCATTTGATACTTTTATAAATTCCCCAAAAAGACTCATGCTAATGAATTTTGTTCATGTTCACAATCAAATAAATAATTTGTACACATTAACATACAAGGATACAAAGATTTAAGCAATTTACATTATAACATTAGTATTTTTAATAATTTCCGAAAATGCCCTCAATCTTTTTCCAAAATACCCAATGTGTCCCTACATGTAAAATGACCATTTTGCCCTTGGTTTTATAAAAATTTCCACATAATATCCCTTGCATTTAGGGCTGGCCGAATGGTCTACAAGCCATTCTCAACAATTCTTCCAAAGCTACAAACTCCAATTCCAACCAAAATTCAATCAAATCACAATTTCAATCAAAATTCAACAAACCAAATTTCAACCATTACAACACCTTAAAAATTCAATCAAACATCATTCCAATCCATGAATTGCAATCACAAGCATCAAAAACACAAAACCCCTAAATCAATTTCAAGTTTTCATGATTTTAGTTCAAAATTTTAATCTAAGCCTACAACATGTTTTCTTCTAATTCCAAGGGTTCTAATTGAAATTAAATGCCTAGATCCTTACCTTAAACTCTTTAATTGAAGAAAAAGCCTTGAATTCCTTTCTCCCTCACTCCTTGGTCTTGTATGAATTTTTGAGATTTCCTCCAATTTCTTTTCCTTTTTGCCGATTAGCTTAGGGTTTAGGAAGTTTGGATGGTTTGGTTTCTTAATTTGGGATGAGATGATGAAGTTAAGATGAAATTGAAATGAAAACTGCAGCTGCTGGGTTTGGAGAGCTCAAGGTTCTGTTTTGAGAGAAAATAGCTTTTTGTGACTTTTTTTTTCTCCTTTCACTTAAGTTAAATGCTTCTAAAAAATTTTATTAACCAAATTGGACTTTGCCTTCAAGTCCAGCTGCTGCCTGCACGTCCAGCAGCTCATTTGGACCAAGGGAAGTCCACTTGCCAAGCCTTTCCAGCCCACTTGGACAGCCAAGGAGTTCCAAGTCACTTGCCTACCCCAAAAGTCAACATTTCAAGCACTTTGTAGAAATTTCTAGAAGGTAATTAGGGCTGCTAATTATTTTACAATGTGATTAGAATTTGGAGAAAATAACATCACCATTGGATTCCTCACTATCAAAAACCTTGGGGTAGTGTCTTACTTATCTCTTAATCCAAGCCTAATTAGCTTAATTTAGTGATCTTAGAAAAGCCTAAGTTGTCACTTTTTGATTGGTTAAGGTTCTAAATTAAAATTTTCTTGGTTAAACATTTTTAATAATTATTCTAAGTATATTACAATTATTAGATAATTCTATAGATATCCTATGAATTTTCTCTAAATTTTCTGTCTTAGAATTTTACCGTAATAATTCCTCAAAGTTCTAACTTTCAGAAAATCCTAACAATTCTGAATAAGCATTTTAATTCTTTATCTGTATATATTTTTAATCTATATTCTATTACCTTTCTTTTAATTTATAAATGAGTTCAAAATTCTATACTTGAAAATTTATCCTGGACAGTTGTCTGACATAGCAGTCCAGTCAACTATTAATTTCGGCAAAAATAAAGACATTTGGAAATTCAGAAAATTCTTTTGAGTAGAACTGTATTAATTTCATTAAGAGAATATGTACATAAGGTTTCTATAAAATATAGTGCATAAATGTTAATAATATACATATATAAATGCGTACAATTAATAAAATGAGGATGTTACAACAGACGTCAAAACTGAAAAGTACTCCGAGCATTATGGTGTCTTATGCATGTGGATGCACCAAGGATCACTGGACACTAAAACCCAAAAGTCTTATTTTGACACGACAATTGCACCTTGAGCCGAAAATCCAGCACAGGCACCAAAAATGGACCACGGGGCACTACGGACCGCAAAACTGAAAAGTGCCCGGAGTGTTATGGTTTTTTATACATAATCATGCACCAAGAATCACATGGCACCAAAACCCAAAAGTCTTATTTTGGCATGAAAATTGCACAATACGCTGAAATGCACCACGGGCACCAAAAATGGACAACGGGGCGCCACGGACCTCAAAAGTGAATAGTTCTCCTAGCATTATGGTTTTTTATGCATAAGCATGCGGAAAGGATCACGTGGCACCAAAATACAAAAGTCTTATTTTGGCACGGAAATTGCACCGTGGGTCGAAATGCATCACGAACACTAAAATTGGACCACGGGGCACCATGGACCTCAAAACTGAAAAGTGCTCCAAGCATTATGGTTTTTTATGCATAAAGATGCACCAAGGATCACGGGGTACCAATACCCAAATGTATTATTTTTGCACGAAAATTCCACGATGGGCCGATAATGCTCCACGGGCACCAGAAATGGATCACGGGGCACCACGGACCCCAAAATTGAATAGTGCTATGAGCATTATGATTTTTTATGCATAAGGATGCACCAAGGATCACAAGGCACCAAAACCAAAAAAATCCTATTTTGGCACGAAAATTGCACCAACGGCCAAAAATGCACCACGGACACTAAAAATGGACAACAGGGCACCACGAACCTCAAAACTGAAAAATGCTATGAGCATTATGGTTTTTTATGCATAAGGATGCACCAAGGATCACGGGTCACCAAAATCCAAAAATTTTATTTTGGCACGAAAATTGCACTATGTACCAAAAATGCACCACGGGCACAAAAAATGGACCACAGGGCACAGCGGATCTCAAAACTGAAAAGTACTTCTAGCATTATGATTTTTTATGGGTAAGGATGCACCAACGATCATGGGACACCAAAACCCAAAAGTCTTATAATGGCACGAAAATTGCACCATGGGTCGAAAATGCACCACGGGCACCAAAAATGGTCCAAGGGGCACCATGGACCTGAAAACTGAATAGTACTCTAAGCATTATGATTTTTTATGGATAAGGATGCACCAAGGATGATGGGGCATGTAACACTGTGATTTTCTAATCTATGATGAAGTGATTGAAAATAATTACAAGAGATAATTAAATTTAATTTCATGAGAAAATACAATTAATAAACATGTGTGATTTTCTGTGTAAGTTTTAGTGGAAAATTTTACTGAAATCGAGACTGTGTTGCACACTGGCAGTGTAAGAATACACTGTGAAAGTGAGAAAATAGTCAAGAAATTAAAAGGATTTAATTATAATTAGTCTCTAATAATCATAATTAGGTTCCTATAAAATTTTTATGTTATTCTGTTACACTTGATTAAAATAATAATATTTTAACGTGATTCCAAAGAGTGTGATTTTGAGAACTTTTTGAGAGTTAGAAAAATTCTAAGACATTCTAAATTTTATTAGATGTCAAAAATTAAAATTAGTAAGTCATACATTTACTAATTTAATTAGCTTGATTTGCATTTTGTTATCTTACCTGCTAATTATTCTACCTAAAGCTACAAGTACACCTACTTTCATTAATTTCTACGTACTTGGTGGCAAAAATTTTCAAAACTTCCTTAATACATTCTGAGCCAAACCGCGTGAATTGAAATTGGGAGCGCAATTTATCTTCTTCATTCAATTTGGTTTAAAAATCTGCACGTTTCCTTTTCTTTAACTTCAATTTGGTTAGATTTTCAAAACTAGCCTTCAAATTTTGCTGACACAAGGAAATGCTGGTTGAAAAAAAATAAAAATAAAAAAATAAAACAGTGTCATATCATACGTCTATAAATTTTGCATCCAGTAACTTACCTTCTCACTTTTATTCTCCCTTCATGTAATCGAGACTTCAGTTTTCCAATTCTCCGTCAAATTTCAATTTCAATTTCTAAAACTTTCTATTTGCAACCCTTTTGTCTCTATCTAACATCATTTTTTTCCGACAACCCTCACCGTTGAGTAATTATACTTCTCCAAAAGTTCTAAGTCCTAAGTTTTTATACTATGATCTGTTGTTGGTTCATAGTGGTGGTTTAATATTCGTGCTCCAGAAAACTAAAAATTCCTTCATTCCTCCATCATTCAAAGCTCTTATTTTATCATCTTTTCGAGGTAAGGAAAGTTTACAGTTTTCATGTATTCTTTGATGTATGGATATGTTGTGATGTGTATTGATTTCTGAAAGTAATGTTTTGATAATTTGTTTGTGATATAAGTCGATTGAATGAAAGTATATGATAGCTGAAAACAAAGTGCTTGCTGTCTGGTGCGTTGTTGTCTGAACATGTGTTAGTATTTTTGTGATAACTTTGGCTGTCGTGAATGAAATGGGATTTAGTTTGTTGGATATGAAAATAGACATCGGGGGCTACAGTTTTGGCACAAGAACTGCCTAAAAATATTGAAAATTGAAGGATTTATGGCCCTCGAAAGTTGAGTGGCCAGTCAGAAAAACGTGACTGAACATAGTATCTTGCTTTGCAATTCTGTATTTCTACAAAAATCGTATTCAAAAACGAGTTATATGGTTAGAAAATAGACATTTCAAGCTTTCGAACGGTGTGTGATATGATTTCTAATTCATTATATTTCTATTTCAAAAGTTTCCTTGAAACTGACCCATCTACAGTGAAGAAAATCTGTTTTTGAGATTTTTGAAAATTTTGATACACTTTCTACAAGATGATTTAGAGATTATTATTTTCATTCTTTAAAACTATACTTCCAGTGGTTTACAACATGAAATCAAGTTTTCTACAATATTTTTTAGAAGAGTTGAGATTCTAAATTTAAAAGGGGACTGTTTTGTATTAAAGATAATTTTGTCTTTTGCTCACTAACACGATTATTATTGTTTTTGTAAATCTTTGATTTGCCTATGGTTTTATTCTTTTGAAAACATACTTGTTGGTGTTTTGATTTCAAAACTCAGGAGATCATATTGTTATTTTTTTTAACTTCCTTTCAAAATCTTTCTAAAGTTTTAAAGATGATTTCTATAATTTATATTATTTCGAATGTTTTTAAGAGATTTTAGAAAAACTCCAAAGTGTTCTAAACAGTTTTAAAAGTTAAAAATTTTAAGGTTTTGGCCAGCGTCCGGTGACTGGTGTCCGGTTAACTTCGAGGTTTTCTTTAACTTTGAAACCATAGTGGATCTATGTTGTCGACCACAGTGGATAATGGCTGTGGATATATGTTGTCGACCACAGAGGATGGTGACTATGGATATGTTGTTCTTGACCACAGTGGACGATGACTGTGGATATGTTGTTGTGTTGGATTGTACGTGCATACATGCATGAGTCCACACTGAATCGTGACTGTGGATACGAGTTGGCACGTAAGTTGAGGGTGGGAGTGTAGCCCTCAACCTAGTGTCGAAAAGATTGGTGGGGTCGTGTACATGGGCCCCCCCAATGGTCGAATTGGACTATGTTAAGGGATTTGACTGTGCTGGTCGCTCGACTAGTGAAAATCTCCATGGAGTCGTGTCTACATATATTGCATAACTAGGACATATTATTTGAGGATATGTTGGTGATTGACCTATTGAAATGGATTTTCTGTATATTGTTATTATTTTCCTTTGTGAATATGTTAGTGTAAATCTAATGTTTTATTTGAAATGTATGTTTGTTCTGTAAGCTTATCCTTGCGCTGTTTGTTTGTATGTGTTTGACTGTGATGATCACGATTCTTCGCGGGAGCAGACGGCGAACTACGGCGGATCAAGCTCTTCGCAGTTGAAGTGACAGGAGACCTACTTCATCCATTCCTTATCTTTTCTTATATCGTCCTAGTTTCTAACTAAGGTTAATATGTAGTTATGGTCAGCTAGTAGGGAATGGGTAATAATATGTATCTCTTCTCTTTTGCTTTATTTATTTACTGATGGGTACCTTTGTACTGGTAAATACGTATTCCAAACCTTTTGAGGTATATCAGACTTTTGGTATGTGGTTTGTATATGACCATATGGCTTGGTACCTATACTTCTGATATATATATATATATATATATATATATATATATGTATTTATGTACGAATGATTTTCAGATGTAGTTATGTATGTGATGTATATTTCTTAATGATGAATGTTATGAATGATTAGTGATGTTGCGCGAAAAATTTACACGTAATTTTATAAATAACTTATAATAAGTTTTCAATTAAATATTTTCGAAATATAGTAGTTAAGTTGTCTTGTGACGATAGCGGGTCGTTACAGGGCACCAAAACCCAAAAGTCTTATTTTCGCATGAAAATTGCACCATCGACCAAAAATGCACCACGGACACTAAAAATGGACCGTGGGGCACCACGGACTTCAAAACTGAAAAGTGCTCCGAGCATTATGATTTTTTATGCATAAGCATGCACCAAAGATAAAGAGGCACCAAAACCCAAAAGTCTTATTTTGGCACAAAATTGCACCATGGGATGAAATGCATCATGAACATTAAAAATGGACCACGGGGCACCACGGACCTCAAAATTGAAAAGTACTCTGAGCATTATGATTTTTATGCATGTGGATGCACCAAGGATCACGGGGCACTAAAATCGAAGAGTCATATTTTGGCACGACAATTGCACCATGAGCCGAAAATCCACCACAGGCACAAAAAATGGACCACGGGGCACTACGGACCGCAAAATTGAAAAGTGCCCTGAGCATTATGGTTTTTTATACATAAACATGCATCAAGGAGAACATGGCACAAAAACCCAAAAGTCTTATTTTGGCACGAAAATTGCACCATGGGTCGAAGATGCTCCACAGGCACCAAAAATGGACAACAAGGCACCACAGACCTGAAAATTGAAAATTGCTATGAGCTTTATGATTTTTTATGCATAAGGATGCAGCAAGGATCACGGGGCCCCAAAACCCAAAACTCTTAGTCTGGCACAAAACTTGCAACTTGTTCTGAAAATGGACCACGGGACACCACAGATCTCAAAATGAAAAAGTGCTACGAGCATTATGATTTTCTATGCATAAGGATGGACCAAGGATCACGGGGCACCAAAACGCAAAAGTCTTATTTTGGCACGAAAATTACACGATGGGCAAAAAATGCACCAGTGGCATAAAAAATGGACCATGGGGCACCACAGACCTCAAAACTGAAAAGTCTCTGAGCATTACGGATTTTTGTGCATAAAAGATGCACCGAGGATCATGGGGAACCAAAACCCAAAAGTCTTATTTTCGCACGAAAATTGCATTATGGACCGAAAATGCACCACGGGCACCAAAAATGGACCATAGCGCAGCATGGACCTGAAAATGAAAAAGCGCTCCGAGCATTATGGTTTTTAGGGCATAAGGATGCACTATGGATCACGGGGCACCAAAACCCAAAAGTCTTATTTTGGCACGAAAATTGCACCATGGCTCGAAAATGCACCACGGGCACCAAAAACGGACGACGGGGCACCATGGACCTCAAAACTGGAAAGCATTCCGAGCATTATTGTTTTTTATGCATAAGGATGCACCAACGATCCCGGGGCACCAAAATCCAAAAGTGTTATTTTGGCACAAAAATTTCACCATCGGCTGAAAATCCACCACGGGCACAAAAAATGGACGACAGGGCACCACAGACCCCAAAATTGGAAAGTACTCCGAGCATTATTAATTTTTATGCATAAGGATGCACCAAGGATCCTGGGGCACCAAAATCCAAAAGTCTTATGTTGGCACGAAAATTTCACCATATGCCGAAAATGTACCACGGGCACAAAAAATGGACTGCGGGCCACCACAGACCTCAAAATTGAAAAGTGATCCAAGCATTATGGTTTTTTATTCATAAGGATGCACCAAGGATCACGGGCACCAAAACCCAAAAGTCTTATGTTGGCACGAAAATTGCACCATGGGCCGAAAATGCACCACAAGCACCAAAAATGGACCACGGGGCACCACATACCTTAAAACTGAAGAGTGCTCTGAGAATTATGGTTTCTTATGCATAAGGATGCACCAAGGATCACGGGGCACCAAAGCCCAAAAGTGTTACTTTGGCACGAAAATGCACCATGGGCCGAAAATGCACCACAGGCACCACAAATGGACCACGGGGCACCATAGACCTCAAAACTGGAAAGTATTTTGAGCATTATGATTTTTTATGCATAAGGATGCACCAAGGATCTCGGGGCACCAAAATCCAAAAGTCTTTTTTTTGCATGAAAATTTCACCACGTGCCAAAAATGCACTACGGGCACAAAAAATGGACCACGGAGCACCACAGACCTCAAAACTGAAAAGTGATCCTAGCACTATGGTTTTTTATGCATAAGGATGCACCAAGGAGATCACGGGGAACCAAAACCAAAAAGTCTTATTTTGGCATGAAAATTGCATCATGGGCTGAAAATGTAACACAGGCACCAAAAATGGACCGCGGGGCACCACGGACTTTAAAATCGAAAAGGGTTCCGAGAATTATGGTTTTTTATGCATAAGGATGCACCATGGATCACAGGGAACAAAAATCCAAAAGTCTTATTTTGGCACGAAAATTGCACCATGGGCCGAAAATGAAACACGGGCACCAAAAATGGACCACAGGGCACCACGGACTTCAAAACCGAAAAGGGTTTGTTTGGCACGAAAATTGCAACTTGTTCCAAAAGTGGACCATGGGACACCACGGATCTCAAAACGGAAAAGTTATCCGAGCATTACAGTTTTCTATGCATAAGGATGCTATAGGGATCATGGGGCACCAAAAAGCAAAAGTCTTATTTTGGCACGAAAATTGCACCATGGGCTAAAAATGCACTAGTGGCATAAAAAAGGATCACAAGGCACAAAAATCCAAAAGCCTTATTTTCGTACGAAAATTGCACTATATGATAGAGGACTAGAATGGTACATGAAGAGCTTAAAGTGGAGCCAAATCTTAGAATAGAAGTTTATGTAATTTGAGCCTAAATTGGGCTTTTGTTGAGCTTTTTATGTTTTTAATGATGTTTATTTTTAATTTGGGTCTTTTTAGTTGTTTGGGCTTTTAGTAATGGGTCTTGGTAAGCCTTTTAGGTTCATATTATAAATAGGCCAAATGTTAACTTTGTAAGGAGTTTTGACTCTCATTTGGAATGAAGCTTTGATGCTTTTGTGAGAGGAAACTCTCTAGGTTCTTAGGAACTACCCTTGATTCTTATCTTTGAATTTCCATATTCAAAGTGGCGAATCCTCCTCAACTTATCAATCCCTAGGGATTGTGGCGTTGATCTTTCCATTTCTTGTCTTTCCGTTTTATATTTTCTTCACATTTTTTTGTTTCCGTAATTTCCATTGATGCTGAATTTGAGATCCGGAAAGGGTTTTTATCATTTGGTAATCAGAGCTAGATTTAGCACCATTTTCGTACTGTTCATCAGCGGCGTGCGCACTGTTCATCATGGCGTTGGTACTGTTCATCACCGGTGTTACTGTTCATCGGTTCTGTTGGGGGTACTGTTCATCGACGCGGAGCACTGTTCACCGGCCCTGTCCACCGCACGTACTGCTAATCGTGCACTGTTCACCTGCGTGCACTGTTTACCGGCGTGATACTGTTCATCCCGATCGTGGCACTGTTCATATCACGGTACTGTTCATGATTCGGTATTGTTCATTTGATTTGTGATTTTTATTGTTTTGATCCATATTTTTTGGATTGTGTTGTGTTTAATTTGAGTCCAAATCTGCACATTGAAATTCTGATATTTGAATTTGGGGAAGAACATTCATAGTGTTCATGTGTGTTCTTGAGAGTCTTTGGCAAAACCCTTGTGTTTGATCCATAAAAATTTGAATTAAGTGAGTTTGGGTGTTTTTTGTAAATATTAAAAAGTTTGAGGACTTATTAGCAAAAGAAAAAGACTTAAAGATAAAAAAAAATATTGGGGCAAAAGTGCAAAAAGAAAAAGTTTAGGGGCCCAAGCGCAATTATGAAAAGTTTAGGGGCCAAAGTGTAAAAAAAAAGTCAAAAAAAACATAATACCATTGGAAAGAAAAAAATCTGCCCTATAAGAAGTCCTTCTACACCTTTGCTTAATTCTTTCTTTTTCATACACTTTTATGCCATTTTAGCTCTCTTGAATACACTAGTTCTTCACAAAGTTGAAAAATTTGAGTTTCTTAGTTTGTGTTGCTCTTATTCTTGTGTCTTCTAGTCTTGTCTTTCCTTGACATTCTATTTTGAGTTGTCCTTTCATTTCTTTTAGCTTTTATTGCTTGTCTTCTAAATTTCCTTGGTTTTGTCTTAGAGTTTTCTTATTTTGGACTCTTGAGTTGAGTTTGGATTTGTTACATCTTTCACTTTGAATACAAATTCTTGATTTGTGATTGAGAGTGCTTCTTAAGGACTAAAGAGGAGTTTGAGTGGAAATAGGCAAGTGTGCACATTATACAAAAAACCATCAAAAGAGATAAACACGAGTGGATTTGAGTGAAACACTTAGTGAGTGGTGAGGTCCATATTTCTATTATTTGTGCTAATCATTTTTGTGTAGGTATGTATTGTTCTTCTTACCATAGAATTGATGGAGGTTATGGGGAAGATGAAGGAGAAAGGAGGCTTAGGAGACATGGAGGAGATAATGAGGGAGAAAATAAAATAAAGGATAGTATGGAAGAGGAGAAACTTAAAATTCCTAGTTTTCAAGGGAAGAATGATCCGGAAGCATACATTGAGTGGGAGATGAAAGTTGACCAAGTCTTTTCATGCCATGAGTATAGTGAGGAGAAGAAAATTAGGAAGGTTACCTTGAAGTTTGTAGGGAGTGCACTTGCATGGTGGAAGTATAAGGAGGATGGAAGAGAGAGGATAAGGATGCCTAAGATAGCAACTTGGCAAGAAATGAAGGATTTGATGAGGAAGACATTCTTACCACCTTCCTATGAGAGAGATGCTTATGATAAGCTACAAAGCTCACACAAGGTAGCAAGAGTGTTGATGAATACTACAAAGAGATGAAAATGACTATGAGGAGAGCCAATGCACAAGAACCTAAAACCGCCATGGCAAGGTTCTTACGTGGGCTTAATAGAGACATTCAATACATAGTGAAGTTACAACACTATGAGAGCTTGGAGGATCTAGTGCACCAAGCCAACAAAGTGGAGAGACAACTTGAGAGGAAGCATTCCTACAAGAAGACCTATCACTATGACTCTTCTAGTGGTAAGGACAAGTCCAAGAAGGAGGGATCTTCCTCACCAAAGCAACAAGCTTCAAAGTCTCCAAGTGGTAAACATGTTCCTAACCCTAGCACTTCTTCTACTTCTAAGAGTGGTGCAATTAAATGTTTTAAATGCTTGGGTAAAGGCCATATTGCGTTGCATTGTCCAAACATGAAAACCAAGGTCTTGAAGGAAAATGAAGTTGTCACGAGTGAGTTATCTTATACTTGTTCATCTAATATCTCTAGTGATAATCATAGTGCATGTGGTACCAAACCTCTAGATAGAGAATTAATGATGTGTAAGAGGTTGTTGGGAATTCAATGTGAGGGTAGGGATGAAATTCAAAAGGAGAACATATTTCATACTAGATGCTTGGTTCTAGGGAATGTGTGTTCTTTGATTATTGATGGGGATAGTTGTATTAATGTGGCTAGCACTAGGTTGGTTAGCAAACTTAATTTTCAAACTACCCCACACCCTACACCTTATTGCTTGAAATTGCCATGTGAAGGTGAGTTGGTTGTAGACCAACAAATGTTGGTGCCCTTTACCATTGGAACATATAAAGATGTTGTGTTGTGTGATGTAGCTCCCATAGAAACATGTCATATCTTGTTAGGTAAACCTTGGCAAATTGAAAGAAATGTGAAGCACCATGGAAAGACCCACAAGATTTCTTTTACACATGAAGGACATAAGGTCAAACTTGCATCACTTTCACCTAAGGAAGCAAGTGAGGATCAAATTAAGTTGAGAAAGAAAATAGAACAAGAGAGAAAAGAGGTGAAAGAAAAAGAAATAAAAGAGAAAGAGATGAGAGCAAAAGAAAATGAGTTAAAAGAAAAAGAGATGAGAGAAAAGAAAATAATTGAAAAAGAGAGTGAAAAAGAGAGAGCAAAAGATAAAGAGGAATATGATTGTTCTTGTTTTCATTCTAATCCTTTCCTTGTTTGTGATGATTCTTTGCTCAAGGAATTTGAAGAGCTTCAAAAGGATGAATGCAAAACTTTGTTTGAAAGTGATGTCTCTCTTGTGAAAGAAATTGAAGAGAAGTCCTCAAAGGGGGAGTGCAAAACTCTAATTCCTTCTCCTAAATTGGATTGTGAATTTAATTCTTTTTGTAAATTTGATTGTGCACCTTACCATAATTCTTTTGTTTTGATGCCTAGAGAAGAATTGTACATCAAGGATCAATGGGCAAGACAATTTGGAGAAGAAGTGGAGACATATGAGGACCAATGCAACCATAGAGAGAAGAAAATTTTGACTTACACCATCTCTAAACCTTGTGATTTAATTGATGTGTGCCATGTGTTAACCCAAAATGTTTGTGAATTGAATGTTGCTTTTGGTATGCATGATATTGTTTTAGGTGATGGTGCCAAGTTCTTGAAATTTGATATTAATGCACATCATTTGGACTTGTATGATCATGTTGAGTCTTCCTCTATGTGTGTTGTTGTTTATGGGAAAATTGAAAATGATGATTTCTATAGGCATAAAGAGCATAGGTTTAAAGATGCTGCATTTTGTGTGCCTAAATGTTCATTTCATGATTCATTAATTGGAGCAACTCATAGTGAGAGTTTAGTAATGTATGGTACACTCAAGTGTCTTGATAGATAGATTGTGCATAAAATGGATAAATCTAAATTTTCCATTCTTGGTTTGAAAATGTCATTGTTTGCTCATAATTTTCATTGGATTGACTTGTCTTTGAAATTTGTGATTAAGCATTTCATTTTAGTGTTAATTGATGGTTTCTTTAGGCTTGTATTTGATCCGGGAGGATTGATATATAAGCACATAGATAATAAGAGATTTTCCTTTTTAAGGAATCCAAGTCTCAATAGAAATAGGATTTTCTTTTTTAATATTTTCTCAAAACTAAAACATGTTGTTTTGTGTTGTTTTTATGATGTAGGTACCTTGGCTCTAAATTCGAGGTCGAATTTCCTTCAAGAAGGAGGGAATGATAGAGGACTAGAATGGTATATGAAGAGCTTAAAGTGGAGCCAAATCTTAGAATAGAAGTTTATGTAATTTGGGCCTAAATTGGGCTTTTGTTGAGCTTTTTATGTTTTTAATGATGTTTATTTTTAATTTGGGCCTTTTTAGTTGTTTGGGCTTTTAGTAATGGGTCTTGGTAAGCCTTTTAGGTTCATATTATAAATAGGCCAAATGTTAACTTTGTAAGGAGTTTTGACTCTCATTTGGAATGAAGCTTTGATGCTTTTGTGAGAGGAAACTCTCTAGGTTCTTAGGAACTACCCTTGATTCTTATCTTTGAATTTTCATATTCAAAGTGGCAAATCCTCCTCAACTTATCAATCCCTAGGGATTGTGGCGTTGTTCTTTCCATCTCTTGTCTTTCCGTTTTATATTTTCTTCACCTTTTGAGTTTTTCATAATTTCCTTGATGCTGAATTTGAGATCCGATGATAAAAATCCCTTTCCGGATCTCAAATTCAGCATCAATGGAAATTACGGAAACAAAAAAATTGTGAAGAAAATATAAAACGGAAAGACAAGAAATGGAAAGATCAACGCCACAATCCCTAGGGATTGATAAGTTGAGGAGGATTCGCCACTTTGAATATGGAAATTCAAAGATAAGAATCAATGGTAGTTCCTAAGAACCTAGAGAGTTTCCTCTCACAAAAGCATCAAAGCTTCATTCCAAATGAGAGTCAAAACTCCTTACAAAGTTAACATTTGGCCTATTTATAATATGAACCTAAAAGGCTTACCAAGACCCATTACTAAAAGCCCAAACAACTAAAAAGGCCCAAATTAAAAATAAACATCATTAAAAACATAAAAAGCTCAACAAAAGCCCAATTTAGGCCCAAATTACATAAACTTCTATTCTAAGATTTGGCTCCACTTTAAGCTCTTCATGTACCATTCTAGTCCTCTATCACTATAGGTCAAAAATGCACCACGGGCACCAAAAATGGACCATAGGGCACCACGGACCTGAAAATTAAAAAGTGCTCCGAGCATTACAGCTTTTAGGGCACAAGGATGCACCAAGGATCACGGGGCACCAAAACCAAAAAGTCTTATTTTGGCACAAAAATTGCACCATGGGCCGAAAATGCACCACGGGCCTCAAAACTGAAAAGTGCTTCGAGCATTATGGTTTTTTATGCATAAGGATGCACCAAGAATCACGGCGCACCAAAACTCAAAAGTCTTATTTTGGCACGAAAATTGAATCATGGGCCGAAAATGCACCACTAGCACAAAATATGGACCGCGGGGCACCATGGACCTCAAAACTGGAAAGTACTCCGTGCATTATGGTTTTTTATGCATAAGGATCACGGGGCACCGAAATCCAAAAGTCTTATTTTGGCACGAAAATTGCACCATGGGCTGAAAATGCACCACAGGCACCAAAAAAGGACCACGGGGCACCACGGACCTCAAAATTGAAAAGTGCTTCAAGCATTATGATTTTTTATGCATAAGGATGCACCAAGGATCATGGCACACCAAAATCCAAAAGTCTTATTTTGGCACAAAAATTGAATCATGGGCCAAAAATGCACCATTAGCATAAAAAAATGGACCATGGGGCACTTTGGACCTCAAAACTGGAAAGTACTCTGAGCATTATGATTTTTTATGCATAAGGATGCACCAATCCTGGGGCACAAAAATCTAAAACTCTTATTTTGGCACGAAAATTGCACCATGGGCACCAAAAATGTACCATGGGGCACCACGTACCTCAAAACTAGAAAGTACTCTGAGCATTATGGTTTTTTATGCATAAGGATGCACCAAGGATCCCAGGGCACCAAAATCCAAAAGTCTTATTTTGGCACTAAAATTGCACCATGGGCCGAAAATGCAATATGGGCACCAAAAATGGACCACGGGGTACCACGGACTTCAAAACCGAAAAGTGCTCCGAGTATTATGATTTTTTATGCATAAGAATGCACCATGGATCACGGGGAACCAAAACCCAAAAGTTTTATTTTCACACGAAATTGCACTATGGGCTGAAAATGCTCCACGGGGCACTAAAAATGGACAACAAGGCACCACGGATCTGAAAATTGAGAAGTGCTACGAGCTTTATGGTTTTTTATGCATAAGGATGCACCAAGGATCACGGGGCACCAAAACCCAAAAGTCTTAGTCCTGCACAAAATTTGCAACTTGTTCCAAAAATGGACCAGGGACACCACGGATCTCAAAATGGAAAAGTGCTCCGAGCATTATGGTTTTCTATGCATAAGGATGCACTAGGGATCTTGGGGCACCAAAACCCACAAGTCTTGTTTTGGCACGAAAATTGCACCTTGCCTCGAAAATGCAGTAGTGGCAACAAAAATGGACCATGGGGCACCACGGACCTCAAAACTGAAAAGTGCTTCGAGCATTATGGATTTTTGTGCATAAGGATACACCATGGATCACGAGGCACCAAAATCCAAAAGTCTTATTTTGCCACGAAAATTGCTTCATGGGTCGAAAATGCACCACAAGCACCAAAAATGGACCACGGGGCACCACGGACCTCAAAACTAAAAAGTGTTTTGAGCATTATGATTTTTTATGCATAAGGATTCACCAAGGATCATGGGGCACCAAAATCCAAAAGTCTTATTTTGGCCCGAAAATTGCACCATGTGTTGAAAATGCACCATGGGCACCTAAAACGGACCACGGGGTCCCACGGACCTCAAAACTGAAAAGTTCTCCTAGAATTATGGTTTCTTATGCATAATGATGCACCAAGGATCACGGGGCACCAAAAGTGTTATTTTCGCTCAAAAATTGCACAATGGACCGAATGTAACACCCTAAATTCGGGTTTACATATATTCAGTTTTTAAACTTATTTTTAATTTAATAAGCAGGTTACTTCGTTTGATTTTCTTAAAAGAAAGAAAGATCCTTTCACATTACGTGAATTTGGTAGAAAATTTAAATTTTTTTTATTCTGATCATTAAGCCTTTATTTTTCGAGTATGCATTTAAGATCCTTTATTATTTTCTAAATCATGTTAATTAATTTAATTTCACAAAAATCGTGAAGTAAAAAAAAAGAATCATAGGTTAGAAATTCTTAAAAACCTTCTAATCGTTAATTTTAAAATGCAGTATCGTTTAATATTTGAAATGTGTCACTTAAAGTTTTAAAGAAGAAAACTTGGTATCATCTCAAATATAAAACATACATTTTGAGTGAGAAAACAAAATGAATAAAACTAGCCTCTATGGCCCTCAAATACACATTTATACATGGAAAGTAGCAAGGTACATATATCCCCATGATAAACAAAAAACGGGTGGTAAGGAAATGTAATAAATGAAATATATATACAAGAGTCTAAAATCTATACCTACCCATATCGAAATACATAAAAAAGGAAACCTAGTCTCAGAGCAACCATCTCTAAACCCAACCCTGCATGTTAGACTAATCCAAGAAATAGGATAGCGGAAGGCCTTTGACAAGATTCTTGAGAAGAAATCTAGCAGTCGTCGTCCACAGGATCCTTCACGGAATCTTCCTCAAAATTCTCCAAATCCTTTTTATAAACCTTGACTCACTACTCCGTAAGTTCACGACTAGCAGCAGATCCCCTTGATAGGCTCTCACCCAATTACGCCTCCAATTCTTGACATAACGGGGTTCGGCGAAAAGTGGGAAGCGTCAGACCAAATGTGAACTCCTTATATGGTGTGGCATCGGGAACAGTAGCGGTACAGACGGACTCTCTGAAGATACTTCGAAAGAGAAAGACGATGACGATAGCATCTTTGCGATCTCCACAGGTACTGCCACCGACTCCTAAAAGAAAAATAAACAGAGGGTAAACTTCCTACTTCATCAAGCAGTACACACATAACAACTTGACAGTCTCAAACACAATCCTGCTAACCACCCTGATGTAGTTCTCTAACGATCTCACTCGAAACCTATTCGTTTCCACAACTATTTTTGTAATTTGCTTCACACTGGCCAGTCACCACTGGAACTCCCAAAACTCAGTGGTCTTACACATATTTGAGTTGGATGACTGTTGGGAGTACACCTCTCACCATGGTACTATGGTGGGTTCTCACCAACTGTCAGGGTGGCCGACTCAACTATGTGATCTATCGTCACAACTCAGTTCACCTCCAAGAACAACCCGCCTTACGATTCATCTCCCAGGTACCAATTGTGGTCATCCATTACTCCGAGGACTGACTCCTCAACAACCCTCCTCACAGGGATTATTTTTCTTGTCACAGTGGGGTTCCGCTGCACATGGTACTGGACGGTCAAATAGACGCCAAGCCTAAGACCTCGTCTCTGCTAAAAAATAAAAATATATATATATATACGACGACATTGCCTCCATCACCTTTCTATGGGTGACCGTCACATTATGTCGTGGCACGCCTTTCGAACTCCGCCCCCTCTCTTTGTTATTCTCACAGCTGGAACACCCCACACGACTCTCTTGCCATCTTGCAATTCCAGCAATCTGTCGTACTCTCGTATCATCCTTGTACGACTCTCAACTCAACATGATTCACCACGCACAGACAATTTTATTATGTTTTATGTATTTCCTTGCTCTCTCAAAACTTTACGATTTTATAAAATGTTAACTTACCATTTATTCCTCCACGCAAAGGTCCTAAGTTTATTTCTATGTCCAATGCATAAAAATAAAGAGTTGATTAATTAATTCCTATAAAAAAAATAATGAAATAAAATCTTGAAGCTAATTAATAATACTCTATGTTTAAAATTTCATTTATCATTATCGTTCAATGGCAATCTTGCCATAATCATTGGAATCAAATTCCAGTATCACAAGTACTCATGCTCGAGTCTTGCGAGCACATCATTTTAAAATTCCAGTAGTTACACTCGTTCCATCCAGGCCTCCTGATGAAAACCCATTTCTGGATCTCAAATTCAGCATCAATGGAAATTACGAAAAATCAAAAGGTGAAGAAAATATAAAACGGAAAGACAATAAATGAGAAGAACAATGCCACAATCCCTAGGGATTGATAAGTTGAGGAGGATTCGCCACTTTGAATATGGAAATTCAAAGATAAGAATCAAGGGTAGTTCCTAAGAACCTAGAGAGTTTCCTCTCACAAAAGCCTCAAAGCTTCATTCCAAATGAGAGTCAAAACTGATTACAAAGTTAACATTTGGCCTATTTATAATATGAACCTAAAAGGCTTACCAAGGCCCATTACTAAAAGCCCAAACAACTAAAAAGGCCCAAATTAAAAATAAACATCATTAAAAACATAAAAAGCTCAACAAAAGTCCAATTTAGGCCCAAATTACATAAACTTCTATTCTAAGATTTGGCTCCACTTTAAGCTCTTCATGTACCATTCTAGTCCTCTATCATTCCCTCCTTCTTGAAGGAAATTCGACCTCGAATTTAGAGCCAAGGTACCTACATCATAAAAACAACACAAAACAAAATGTTTTAGTTTTGAGAAAATATTAAAAAAGAAAATCCTATTTCTATTGAGACTTGGATTCCTTAAAAAGGAAAATATCTTATTATCTATGTGCTTATATATCAATCCTCCCGGATCAAATACAAGCCTAAAGAAACCATCAATTAACACTAAAATGAAATGCTTAATCACAAATTTCAAAGACAAGTCAATCCAATGAAAATTATGAGCAAACAATGACATTTTCAAACCAAGAATGGAAAATTTAGATTTATCCATTTTATGCACAATCCATCTATCAAGACACTTGAGTGTACCATACATTACTAAACTCTCACTATGAGTTGCTCCAATTAATGAACCATGAAATGAACATTTAGGCACACAAAATGCAGCATCTTTAAACCTATGCTCTTTATGCCTATAGAAATCATCATTTTCAATTTTCCCATAAACAACAACACACATAGAGGAAGACTCAACATGATCATACAAGTACAAATGATGTGCATTAATATCAAATTTCAAGAACTTGGCACCATCACCTAAAACAATATCATGCATACCAAAAGCAACATTCAATTCACAAACATTTTGGGTTAACACATGGCACACATCAATTAAATCACAAGGTTTAGAGATGGTGTAAGTCAAAATTTTCTTCTCTCTATGGTTGCATTGGTCCTCATATGTCTCCACTTCTTCTCCAAATTGTCTTGCCCATTGATCCTTGATGTACAATTCTTCTCTAGGCATCAAAACAAAAGAATTATGGTAAGGTGCACAATCAAATTTACAAGAAGAATTAAATTCACAATCCAATTTAGGAGAAGGAATTAGAGTTTTGCACTCCCCCTTTGAGGACTCCTCTTCAATTTCTTTCACAAGAGAGACATCACTTTCAAACAAAGTTTTGCATTCATCCTTTTGAAGCTCTTCAAATTCCTTGAGCAAAGAATCATCACAAACAAGGAAAGGATTAGAATGAAAACAAGAACAATCATATTCCTCTTTATCTTTTGCTCTCTCTTTTTCACTCTCTTTTTCAGTTATTTTCTTTTCTCTCATCTCTTTTTCTTTTAACTCATTTTCTTTTGCTCTCATCTCTTTCTCTTTTATTTCTTTTTCTTTCACCTCTTTTCTCTCTTGTTCTATTTTCTTTCTCAACTTAATTTGATCCTCACTTGCTTCCTTAGGTGAAAGTGATGCAAGTTTGACCTTATGTCCTTCATGTGTAAAAGAAATCTTGTGGGTCTTTCCATGGTGCTTCACTTTTCTTTCAATTTGCCAAGGTTTACCTAACAAGATATGACATGTTTCTATGGGAGCTACATCACACAACACAACATCTTTATATGTTCCAATGGTAAAGGGCACCAACATTTGTTGGTCTACAACCAACTCACCTTCACATGGCAATTTCAAGCAATAAGGTGTAGGGTGTGTGGTGGTTTGAAAATTAAGTTTGCTAACCAACCTAGTGCTAGCAACATTAATACCACTATCCCCATCAATAATCAAAGAACACACATTCCCTAGAACCAAGCATCTAGTATGAAATATGTTCTCCTTTTGAATTTCATCCCTACCCGCACATTGAATTCCCAACAACCTCTTACACATCATTAATTCTCTATCTAGAGGTTTGGTACCACATGCACTATGATTATCACTAGAGATATTAGATGAACAAGTATAAGATAACTCACTCGTGACAACTTCATTTTCCTTCAAGACCTTGGTTTTCATGTTTGGACAATGCAATGCAATATGGCCTTTACCCAAGCATTTAAAACATTTAATTGTACCACTCTTAGAAGTAGAAGAAGTGCTAGGGTTAGGAACATGTTTACCACTTGGAGACTTTGAAGCTTGTTGCTTAGGTGAGGAAGATCCCTCCTTCTTGGACTTGTCCTTACCACTAGAAGAGTCATAGTGATAGGTCTTCTTGTAGGAATGCTTCCTCTCAAGTTGTCTCTCCACTTTGTTGGCTTGGTGCACTAGATCCTCCAAGCTCTCATAGTGTTGTAACTTCACTATGTATTGAATGTCATTAAGCCCACGTAAGAACCTTGCCATGACAGTTTTAGGTTCTTGTGCATTGGCTCTCCTCATAGTCATTTTCATCTCTTTGTAGTATTCATCAACACTCTTGCTACCTTGTGTGAGACTTTGTAGCTTATCATAAGCATCTCTCTCATAGGAAGGTGGTAAGAATGTCTTCCTCATCAAATCCTTCATTTCTTGCCAAGTTGCTATCTTAGGCATCCTTATCCTCTCTCTTCCATCCTCCTTATACTTCCACCATGCAAGTGCACTCCCTACAAACTTCAAGGTAACCTTCCTAATTTTCTTCTCCTCACTATACTCATGGCATGAAAAGACTTGGTCAACTTTCATCTCCCACTCAATGTATGCTTCCGGATCATTCTTCCCTTGAAAACTAGGAATTTTAAGTTTCTCCTCTTCCGTACTATCCTAAGCCTCCTTTGTCCTTCATCTTCCCCATAACCTCCATCAATTCTATGGTAAGAAGAACAATACATACCTACACAAAAATGATTAGCACAAATAATAGAAATATGGACCTCACCACTCACTAAGTGTTTCACTCAAATCTACTCGTGTTTCTCTCTTTTGAAGGCTTTTTCTATAATGTGCACACTTGCCTTTTTCCACTCAAACTCCTCTTTAGTTCTTAAGAAGAACTCTCAATCACAAATCAAGAATTTGAATTCAAAGTGAAAGATGGAACAAATCCAAACTCAACTCAAGAGTCCAAAATAAGAAAACTCTAAGACAAAACCAAGGAAATTTAGAAGACAAGCAATAAAAGCTAAAGAAATGAAAGGGACAACTCAAAATAGAAGGCCAAGCAAAGACAAGACTAGAAGACACAAGAATAAGAGCAACACAAAACTAAGAAACTCAAATTTTCAACTTGTGAAGAACTAGTGTATTCAAGAGAGCTAAAATGGCATAAAAGTGTATGAAAAAGAAAGAATTAAGCAATGGTGTAGATTGACTTCTTATAGGGCAGATTTTTTTCTTTCCAATGGTTTTTTTTTACACTTTGGCCCCTAAACTTTTCATAATTGCACTTGGGCCCCTAAACTTTTTCTTTTTGCACTTTTGCCCCAATATTTTCTTTTTTTATCTTTAAGTCCTTTTCTTTTGCTAATAAGTCCTCAAACTTTTTAATATTTACGAAAAATACCAAAACTCACTTAATTCAAATTTTTATGGATCAAACACAAGAGTTTTGCCAAAGACTCTCAAGAACACACATGAACACTATGAATGTTCTTCCTCAAATTCAAATCTCAGAATTTCAATGTGCAGATTTGGACTCAAATTAAACACAACACAATCCAAAAAATATGGATCAAAACAATAAAAATCACAAATCAAATGAACAGTACCGAAACGTGAACAGTACCGTGATATGAACAGTGCCACGATTGGGATGAACAGTATCGCGCGCGGTGAACAGTGCCGAGCAGGTGAACAGTGTAACGATTAGCAGTACGCGCGGTGGACAGGTCCGGTGAACAGTTATCCGCGTTGATGAACAGTGGTTGCGATGAACAGTACCCCCCAACAGAACCGATGAACAGTACACCGGTGATGAACAACGCCGACGCCACGATGAACAGTGTGCACGCCGATGAACAGTACAAAAATGATGCTAAATCTAGCTCTGATTACCAAATGATGAAACCTCCTTTCCCGGATCTCAAATTCAGCATCAATGAAAATTACGGAAACAAAAAATGTGAAGAAAATATAAAGCGGAAAGACAAGAAATGGAAAGAACAACGCCATAATCCCTAGGGATTGATAAGTTGAGGAGGATTCGCCACTTTGAATATGGAAATTTCAAAGATAAGAATCAAGGGTAGTTCCTAAGAACCTAGAGAGTTTCCTCTCACAAAAGCATCAAAGCTTCATTCGAAATGAGAGTCAAAACTGATTACAAAGTTAACATTTGGCCTATTTATAATATGAACCTAAAAGGCTTACCAAGGCCCATTACTAAAAGCCCAAACAACTAAAAAGGCCCAAATTAAAAATAAACATAATTAAAAACATAAAAAGCTCAACAAAAGTCCAATTTAGGCCCAAATTACATAAACTTCTATTCTAAGATTTGGCTCCACTTTAAGCTCTTCATGTACCATTCTAGTCCTCTATCACCTCCTTTTGGGGGATTCTGGAGGATTTTAAAGTACCACACGTGGTCCACGTTAGCCAGCCGTCCATTGTGGCAGCTTCTTCCGTGGCACGCGTGTGGAGGCTGTTCTCTTGGATGCGGTGCATGCAGCGAACGTGGTGGGTCTAGTGCCCATCCATGTCGTTCCCTAAAATCGGTTGCCTTGAATGACTCGTGCCCTGGTGCTTGCTTCGTTCGATGGCAATCGTGCCCTAAAATCGTTCAATGGCAATCTTGTGACTTTGAATGATTGTGTGGAACTATTCCTTGAGTGTATGTGCTCGCAATTACATGGATATATGATATCCTTTGCCCCTTTCAATCACAAAAACAACTACATACATAACACACAAGTCACACACTACATCACGGCCACAGTAAAAAATAATTAAAAAAAAATTGACTAAAAAGGGGAAAGTTTCCCTTTCGCAGTACTGAATCTGAGATCAAATTGATTGCATTAAATGGCCTCAAAACTAGGAAAATTTTATATGAAATGAAAGCTCTTGAAATATATTTTTCAGATTAATATCTTACTTAATTAGTAAAAATCTAAAAAAATTATTAAAAATTCCACAAGTGGACAGGTTAGTCAAATCCTTTCCATAAACATGTTTTGAAGAAATTTTTATTTTCGGGTACTTTCCAAAAGAATTTTGACTTGGAATTTTTACAGCATAAATATAACGTCTGGGTCTTTCCAAAATGGTATCCCATGCCTTCGAATTCTTCCCCAATTGCTCCCAGAAAATTTTTCTTTACAACCTAAAATTCGAGCTCTAGACAGAGTTTCAAAACCATTGCTCTGTCTCTCTTCAAAAAATTGATTTAGAAATTGTGCTTGATAATTTTCGTAAATTACATGGTTAAAAATCTTGTTTTGTGTAGTTTTTAATGGCACAAAAACGAAAACAAAACATTAAGTGTACAATTAGAATTTTAAGAAAAACCGAGATATGTTCTAGGGGAACTCGAAAACAGAACAGCCATTTTGCAAGCCACGGATGAACTTCAAAATGAGGTTTTCTCTCCATGGTATCAAAATAAAAGTTGTTTCTTTTCGTGTCTATTTTCATTAAAAACAATTTTCGTGAAAAACCAACAGTTCAATCTCCCAAAATTCACGAAATAGTGGAGGTTGTCTAGGGCAACCAGAAGCTACGGCCACTGTCACTTGGATTTTGGAGTCTCCTTCTACATGCAACACACAAAAACGAGTTTTGTAGAAAATGGGTATGGCTTCCCTTGTTCCAGGGACCATCCCTTATAGTTTAAAGAGATCAAAACTCCATCAAGGCCATGCATGTACTCACACAAACAACCACTGCCAAAGACTCAACCTTTCCCTTCAAAATTTTTAACATGCAAACATTTCAAACAAAACATACAAACAGTTCAGATGAGGGGCATGCATGCTGTGTGTGTTTGAGCCCCCTAACTCTCAACCACACTTAAACTAAAAGCAGAATCCATATGGAATTTTTCCTCACCTTTGGGGTTTTGCTTGGGTTTCAGCCGAAGAGAGGAAGATGAAGAAGATGATGGGGTGAAGGTGACAAGGGAGGAGGATGATGGTGGTGAAGATCAAAAAGCTTGCATGCAACAATGGAAATTGATGGCTTCCCCTTCCTTTGCTCCTTCTCCTCCATGGCCAAAGAGAGAAAATGGAGAGGAACTTGTTGCTTTGTGTTGTGTTTATGTTGTGTGTTCTGTTCTTGTGTGGTGTTTAGTGTTTAAGTGAGAGTTAATTATGAGTGGAGTGTGTGAGAGAGAGAGAGAAGGCCGTGAGTGTTGGTGAATGGGGGGAAGATTGCATGAAATCTGATTGGTTGGAGGGGTTTAGGTGTAGCTTAGGTGCAGGCTTAGGAAAATTAGGAATTTAGGTACCCGAGTTTAGTTTACACAGTGTAATTGTACACTGTGTAATTATAAGGAAATGTAATTTAATTTTTAGAAATTAAAATTATTGAATCTAGAAATTTTATAAAACTTTGTGTGATAAAATATATACTAGTTACTTAAGTAAAATTTCATCTGTAAAGGATTTATTCACAGATCAAACTTTAAAAGAGGTAACTTAGTAGGCAAGTCTTAGAATTTAAAATAAATAAAAACCATATTGCAGACAATTTATTAATTTATACATAGTAGTAAATATTTTAAATAACTACCACTAGTAATTAATCCCAAACAATTTAATTACTAGTAGACATCTCAAGAAATCAACCACAAACAACCTTATAATTTAAATTTAAATGCGCACCACACTGCAACAGAATAATTAAATAAAATAAAACAGACAATTCAACCACAACCAATCTTACAGACGAGTAGTATAGAAAAGTAACTACAAATAATTAATTCTAGAGAATTAATTACAAAGAGTTACTCATGAAGAACTTTTTATTACAAGAAATTAATTTCAATAAATTAATAAAATAGATTTTAATTACAGAGGATATTATATCTTTTGATTATTATAAACATTTTTCTTATTTGACCATTATAAGGAGATATCTATATTATTTTATTTTCCATCCTTTTTCTTATTTGCTTCATTAATCACTAACTACATTTTAATTACTCAAAATATATATTTTTCTTATTTAAAACAAACAATTAAGTTCCCATTAGTTCCAATTAAATCTCTCACGTTCTTACTTACTGGGTTGTAATTTTCGGGGTGTTACACAGAAAATGCTCCACTGGCACCAAAAATGGACCACAAGGCACCACGGACTTGAAAACTGAAAAATGCTATGAGCATTATGATTTTTTATGCATAAGGACGCACCAAGGATCACGGGGCACCAAAACCCAAAAGTTTTATTTTGGCACAAAAATTGCACCATGGGACGAAAATGCACCACGGACACCAAAAAAAGACCACAGGGCACCATGGACCTCAAAACTGAAAGGTGGGCATTGAGGTTTTTTATGCTTAAGAATGCACCAAAGATCACGGGGCACAAAAACCCAAAAGTCTTATTTTGGCACGAAATTGCACCATGTGCTGAAAATGTACCATGGCCACTAAAAATGGACCACGGGGCCCCACGGACCTCAAAACTGAAAAGTGCTCCGAACATTATGGTTTTTTATGCATAAGGATGCACCAAGGATCACGGGGTACCAATACCCAAAAGTCTTATTTTAGCACGAAAATTGCACCATGGGCCGAAAATGTACCACAGGCACATAAAATGGACCACGGGGCACCACAGACCTCAAAACTGAAAAGTACTCTGGGCATTATAGTTTTTTATGCATAAGGGAACCAAGGATCATGGGGAACCAAAATCCAAAAGTCTTATTTTGGCACGAAAATTTCACCATGTGCCGAAAATGCACCACAGGCACAAAAAATGGACCATGGGGCACCACGGACCTCAAGACTGAAAAGTGATCCGAGCATTATGTTTTTTTATGCATAAGGATACACCAAGGATCACAAGGCACCAAAATCCAAAAGGCTTATTTTGACACGAAAATTGCACCATGCGCCAAAAATGCTCCATGGGCACCAAAAATGGACCCCAATGCACGACGGACCTGAAAACTGAAAAATGCTCCAAGCATTATGGATTTTTATGCATAAGGATGCACCAAGGATCTCGGGACACCAAATCCCAAAAGTCTTATTTTGGCATGAAAATTGAACCATGGTTCGAAAATGCACCACGGGCACAAAAAATGGACCACGGGACACCACAGACCTCAAAACTGAAAAGTGCTCCGAGCATTGTGGGTTTTTATGCATAAGGATGCACCAAAGATCATGGGGCACCAAAATCCAAAAGTCTTATTTTGGCATGAAAATTGCACCATGTACTGAAAATGCACCACGGGCACATAAATATACATCGATTAATTGATACCACTAATGTAACACCCTTAATTCAGGGTTTATATAAATATACATTGATGTTTAATCCAAAAGTCTTATTTAACATTGCGAAAAACTCTTATTTTGAAAAGAAATCACATAGGAAAAATTTGCGGAAAATTTAAAACTTTTGATTCGCAGCTTAAAGTCTCACTTTGTTTAAGAAAAGGTTTAATGTGAATGAAGAAAACCATCATTCATTCCTTCATAGAAATTCCGTACATAACGTTTACCTCATCGCGTATGTAGTTATTAAATTAAAAGCATCATTTTCGATAATGGATAACGTCAAAGTAAAACATCTCACGCGTCATTTAGTATCATCATACATGTACAAATAGCTGAAAGGACCTCCGTGGTCACAAATATATATATATATATATATATATATATATATATATATATATATATATATATATATATATATATATATATATAGTAAAATGTGTCAAGTAAGTGTAAACTGTAAGCGTATCAGCGGGCAAATAAGTGACATATACAGCTCAAGTAACAGTGTAAGGTATAAATGTGTGAGAGATAACTGAATACATACAAAATATCTGAAACCTAGATCTACCGGATCAAATACACAAAAGAGAGAAAATCCTAGGATTTTAGAGCAGTTATCTACCCAACCTATAGTTAGCTGTACCCCAAAAAGATAATATCATTGTCAGAGGGCTCCCTAGTAAGAACCCTGGGAGGAGCATATAGAAGCAACCTCCATGGGTTCCTCACTGGGATCCTCCTTGGGAGAGTCAGTGTCCTCCTCAACAGCAAACTCCACAAGCATCTCTAGGTCTTCCTCAGGCTCGTCGTCCTCCTTTGGAAGTCCCTCGTCCATCTCTACTGACTCCTCCTCTACGTCCTCGTCCTTCTCAGATGTCTGGTAGTCCAAGTCCACTACTGGTGACGCAACCTCCGTGCACTTGTCCTAGGCAAGGTCAACCGACCGGTTCCCAGCGGGAACGTACGCACCACAGGTAACACTAACCAAGGAAATATCAGAACAGTGAGTGTAGCCTCGGAATCCATGTCAGAGAAGTCATCCCCATTGGAAGAAGATGATGAAGACGAAGAGGATGATGAAGAAGCTGACAGCTCTACAATCTCCACTAAGGTCGCATGCCGATAATAGGGTGCCATAGGTTGAGTCCACCATAAGTAGAAGTCAAAAGTCTAGGGTGCAGTATATGGGTTGCCCACCCTCGCTGTGTGCAGACCCATGTGACTGATGAAGTGATCTTCATCCATCAGCGGGTTATGCGTCGAATGACCCTCGAGAGTGCTAATCCAAAAGCGGATCGTGGGCATCTGCCACGCCATCGGTACTTGCAAAATAGTGAGCATGGGAGTGAATTCTCTACCTCATTGGTCGCCACAAACAAACGGACTTTCAGTCCCCAAGCAACCTATATGACCACTGCGTATGGTACTCTAGCGATGACACTCACGATAAACCTATCGTGAATATCTATCTCACAACATCTACTCCTATGGGCCCACTGCCATTAAACCTCCCAGGTTTTAGTGGTCTTTTGCAACTTCGTGGATGACGATTAGGAGCACTCGACTCATGTCCGATACATAGTGACACGTCAATCTCACCAATCATGGATATAGCTTCATCTTCGTCGAGAATGCCAAGTAGGTTACGTGAGTACCCCGTTCTAACCCTTAGTTGGGTTATCACAACCTGACACCATTTCCCCAAGCCTCCTTTGAGACAATGAACTATCCCCTGGTGTACTCGCCATAATCATCCACTTCTCAAAACGTTTCCTCACACATTCTCCATGCCACGAGATGTATTCCACAGGGCAAAACGGTTTCAATGGTACTGACAGAAGGATGTTTTGGGGACCCTCCCCACTGAGCATGGAGTCAAGCCCCATCTCTAATCAAAGACCCCGTCTTTCTACATCCATCCCGTCTTTGTCACCGATGCCCACTTCACATCATCCGCCTACCCGAAGCGCACGACGTCCCATGCAAGGTGAGTGACGCGAACGTCCATTATTCTTCTTCATAAAACAAGAGGAGATGGGTCTCGTCCCTCCTCACCTCTTAACGTCATGAACACCATGACCCTACGAAGTAGATATATCCACTTGCACACACCTTAGTGCCTTGGGCACTCCAACAAATCTACACTAGTCATGCACAACAAGACCAACATGCATTGCCGAGGGACAGCGCCCCTCGGACTCAGATCACAATAAGCAATATATCCACAGGAAATATCTAACAATAATTATTCACACGTATTCATGACATATAAATGTACATATAAGACAACAAATACATGCCAAAGGTCACGCCCTTCGGTCTTGATTAACAATTCCACAATGAGAATATCATTCATATACTTATCCAATTCAAACTCATCACAAATTACAAATTTTTGGGTCAAACCGGCAGCCAATACAAAATCCAAATTTTCAAGTGTCAACTTCTTATTTTGGGTTCCAAATACTCACAATTTAAGTCCTAACCCTTATGTACATGTTAACTATCATTTTCCACTACAAAATATTTATTTTAGGCTTTTTAAGCTTAGATTTTAAATAGTTAAACACCCAACCCGAAATTAGTTCAAAAACTCAAGAAAACGGTTTAAACTTCAAAATTTAATTCCCATTGATGTAGAAATCGGATTTTGACAAACCAAATATGCAACCCTAGGTTTTAGGATGTAAGGAAACCGTTTTTTCTGGTCCAAAAGAGAAAATTCCAACTCTAAAAATTATTAATTTCGAAACAGTGGCAGATTCCACGAAAATGGCACAAAACAAAAATAAATTTCCCTTCGTTGTAGAAATCGGTTTTCAACGAATTTTAAATGTAACCCTAGGTTTTAAGGAATAAGAAAGCTAATTTTGAGGTCCATTATAGCCAATTCCAACTCCATTATTCCCAGTTCTCGAAACAGTAGCTACAGTGCCCGAAATTCACATTTTCGCTAGACAATTTTTTTTAAAAGATTCCCAATCCATTCTCAACATTCCACATATGCATTTCCATATTTTAAGACATGGGAAGACCACTTTTAAGGTCAAAAACAGCCCAGCACAGCCACAACATTTATTTTCCCAAAACAGAACAATAAATCACATAAATAACTCAAAATTTAAGAAATTCATAATAAATAGCTCAAGTGTCCAAAATTAACATACTTTATATGTAATCCTAGGTTTTTGGACTCAAGGAACCCACTTTTGAGGTCCAAAACACCAAAAGAGATACCCATTTTTCACAGAGCACAAGGCAGTACGGGATTCACCAAATACACACAATTCCAAGACTCAAAAATTGAATATATCAACATGCTACATAGACCCATCATTCTAGGTCTCAAAGCAACAAAGCTCAGTTTCCTAAGCTCAAGTTTCCGAAATGAAATTTCCAACCACCCAAAGCTAGAGCTTGGTGAAGTCTACAACATATCCAAAATGCAAAGAAAAAGGAAAAGGATTAGTTTAGAAAATCTAGAGAGAGGAAGAAGGAAAGTGTAGAGAGAAGCAGGAGCTCACCCAAGAGAGATTTTTGAACTCTCTCTCCCTTCTCTCTCTCCTCAAACTGGCAGCAGCACTAGTGGGGGAAGCGGTCCCCTCTTAGCTTATATAGGGGGCCCCAAAACCCTAAGGGTAGGTCTCCAAAATTAAAAAAAAAAAGATATTTCTAAACCTAATTGTGTTTAGGTGTTTAGCTACTCTAGGTTTTAATTTTTTTAGTTCTAAAATGTTCTTAAAATATAGCATTTAATTTTCTAAAAAAAATGCCTTTGGAATCACTCAATTTGGACTTAAAATGAATTTTCTAGGTCCAAAATACTAAATAAATTGCTAAAATTAATAATTAATTCATTTTAATTATTTTTGCCGAACTTAGATCATTTTCATGCTTAATTATAATTATTAGAATTTTATCTAAGTCCAAATTAATTTTTTGAGCTTAAAATCTCATAATTACGAAAATGTCATTAATAAGAATATTCCTTCTTTTGACCAGAGTTGACTTTTGATCAAATCATGGTTAAAACTTGATTTTGTTAATTGTTTCTACTTAGTTAATGAAGGTTTAGTGTCCTAATATCATTCCATGCACACTCATGACATTATACCATATATTGCACATACAAAATAATTAAAAATACAGGTTGCACGTTTTTCGGGGTGGTACAATTCTCCCACCCTTTTAGGAATTTTGTCCTCAAAATTTTAATGACCTTGGAAAAGATGCGGATGCAATTCCTTCTTCTTATCCTCGAGTTCCCACATAGCATCTCCCTCATCTGTTGCACTCCATATAACTTTCACTAACTGAATAGTCTTGCCCCTTAGCCATTTGATCCTTCGATCACTAATCCTCAGAGACATCACATCATAAGTAAGATTATCTCTTACTTGTACATGATCCGGTTCAATCACATGAGAAAGGTCGGGATTATATTGTCTAAGTTGAGACACATGAAATACAGGATGCAAAATTGACAAATTTGGGGGTAAGGCTATGTGATAAGCTACAGAGCCAATTCTTTTTAGAATTTGGTAAGGACCAATGAATTTTGTGGGGAGAGTTTTCGAGATTTCAGAGTCCTGCCAACACCGGTCATAGGGGTGATTTTTAGGAACACATGATCTTCAACTTGAAATTCAAGAGGTTTCCTCCTTCTATTGTAGTAACTTTTCTGCCTATCCTGAGCAATTTTTATCTTTTCCCTTATGACCTTTACTTGCTCAATAGTTTTCTGTAACATCTCTGGCCCTAGCAAAAGAGATTCACCCGTCTCATACCAACACAAGGGTGTTCTACACTTCTGACCATACAACGCTTCGAAAGGTGCCATTCCTATGCTGGCGTGAAAATTATTGTTGTAGGTGAATTCTACTAAAGGCAAACACTCATTCCAACTACCCTTCTGATCTATCACACAAGCTCTTAGGAGGTCCTCAGGGGATTGAATAGTTCTCTTAGTTTGGCCATCAGTTTGTGGATGATAAGCTGAACTAAGTTTCAGTTTCATCCCTAAGGCTCCTTGTAGGCTCTCCCAAAATCTATAGGTAAAACGAGGGTCTCTATCTGAGGCTATGCTAGAGGGTATTCCATGTAACTTGATGTACAACTCAGCGAGCCTTTCTAACTTGTACTTCATGTTAATGGGGATAAAGTGAGCAGATTTTGTCAATCTATCACTGTTCCGATGGCACTGTTCATGATGCGGGTACTGTTCATCGATTTTCACTGTTCATGTGATTTTCTGAAAATCTGATTCAAATTTGTGTTGAATTTCTATTGGCATCCATCTTTTTTATTTCTTGCATGATTTTTGTGGAGTTTATTTTGTTGTTTCATTTGAATCAAAGTCTGGACATGTGTGTTCTTGAGAGACTTGGCAAACCCTTGTGTTTGATCCATAAAAATTTGAATTAAGTGAGTTTGGGTGTTTTTCATAAATATTAAAAAGTTTGAGGACTTGTTAGCAAAAGAAAAGGACTTAAAGATAAAAAAAGAAAATATTGGGGCAAAAGTGCAAAAAAGAAAAAATTTAGGGGCCCAAGTGCAATTATGAAAAGTCTAGGGGCCAAAGTGTAAAAAAAAAGTCAAAAAAAAAATTAAAAATTATACCGTTCGAAAGAAAAAAATCTGCCCTATAAGAAGTCCTTCTACACCTTTGCTTAATTCTTTCTTTTTCATACACTTTTATGCCATTTTAGCTCTCTTGAATACACTAGTTCTTCACAAAGTTGAAAATTTTGAGTTTCTTAGTTTTGTGTTGCTCTTATTCTTGTGTCTTCTAGTCTTTGTCTTTGCTTGGCATTCTATTTTGAGTTGTCCCTTTCATTTCTTTTAGCTTTTATTGCTTGTCATCTAAATTTCCTTGGTTTTGTCTTAGAGTTTTCTTATTTTGGACTCTTGAGTTGAGTTTGGATTTGTTACATCTTTCACTTTGAATACAACTTCTTGATTTGTGATTGAGAGTGCTTCTTAAGGACTAAAGAGGAGTTTGAGTGGAAAAAGGCAAGTGTGCATATTATAGAAAAAGCCTTCAAAAGAGAGAAACACGAGTGGATTTGAGTGAAACACTTAGTGAGTGGTGAGGATATTTCTATTATTTGTGCTAATCATTTTTGTGTAGGTATGTATTGTTCTTCTTACCATAGAATTGATGGAGGTTATCGGGAAGATGAAGGAGAAAGGAGGCTTAGGAGACATGGAGGAGATAATGAGGGAGAAAATAAAATAAAGGATAGTATGGAAGAGGAGAAACTTAAAATTCCTAGTTTTCAAGGGAAGAATGATCCGGAAGCATACATTGAGTGGGAGATGAAAGTTGACCAAGTCTTTTCATGCCATGAGTATAGTGAGGAGAAGAAAATTAGGAAGGTTACCTTGAAGTTTGTAGGGAGTGCACTTGCATGGTGGAAGTATAAGGAGGATGGAAGAGAGAGGATAAGGATGCCTAAGATAGCAACTTGGCAAGAAATGAAGGATTTGATGAGGAAGACATTCTTACCACCTTCCTATGAGAGAGATGCTTATGATAAGCTACAAAGTCTCACACAAGGTAGCAGCAAGAGTGTTGATGAATACTACAAAGAGATGAAAATCACTATGAGGAGAGCCAATGCACAAGAACCTAAAACCGCCATGGCAAGGTTCTTACGTGGGCTTAATAGAGACATTCAATACATAGTGAAGTTACAACACTATGAGAGCTTGGAGGATCTAGTGCACCAAGCCAACAAAGTGGAGAGACAACTTGAGAGGAAGCATTCCTACAAGAAGACCTATCACTATGACTCTTCTAGTGGTAAGGACAAGTCCAAGAAGGAGGGATCTTCCTCACCTAAGCAACAAGCTTCAAATTCTCCAAGTGGTAAACATGTTCCTAACCCTAGCACTTCTTCTACTTCTAAGAGTGGTACAATTAAATGTTTTAAATGCTTGGGTAAAGGCCATATTGCATTGCATTGTCCAAACATGAAAACCAAGGTCTTGAAGGAAAATGAAGTTGTCACGAGTGAATTATCTTATACTTGTTCATCTAATATCTCTAGTGATAATCATAGTGCATGTGGTACCAAACCTCTAGAAAGAGAATTAATGATGTGTAAGAGGTTGTTGGGAATTCAATGTGAGGGTAGGGATGAAATTGAAAAGGAGAACATATTTCATACTAGATGCTTGGTTCTAGGGAATGTGTGTTCTTTGATTATTGATGGGGATAGTTGTATTAATGTGGCTAGCACTAGGTTGGTTAGCAAACTTAATTTTCAAACCACCCCACACCCTACACCTTATTGCTTGAAATTGCCATGTGAAGGTGAGTTGGTTGTAGACCAACAAGTGTTGGTGCCCTTTACCATTGGAACATATAAAGATGTTGTGTTGTGTGATGTAGCTCCCATAGAAACATGTCATATCTTGTTAGGTAAACCTTGGCAAATTGAAAGAAATGTGAAGCACCATGGAAAGACCCACAAGATTTCTTTTACACATGAAGGACATAAGGTAAAACTTGCATCACTTTCACCTAAGGAAGCAAGTGAGGATCAAATTAAGTTGAGAAAGAAAATAGAACAAGAGAGAAAAGAGGTGAAAGAAAAAGAAATAAAAGAGAAAGAGATGAGAGCAAAAGAAAATGAGTTAAAAGAAAAAGAGATGAGAGAAAAGAAAATAACTGAAAAAGAGAGTGAAAAAGAGAGAGCAAAAGATAAAGAGGAATATGATTGTTCTTGTTTTCATTCTAATCCTTTCCTTGTTTGTGATGATTCTTTGCTCAAGGAATTTGAAGAGCTTCAAAAGGATGAATGCAAAACTTTGTTTGAAAGTGATGTCTCTCTTGTGAAAGAAATTGAAAAGGAGTCCTCAAAGGGGGAGTGCAAAACTCTAATTCCTTCTCCTAAATTGGATTGTGAATTTAATTCTTCTTGTAAATTTGATTGTGCACCTTACCATAATTCTTTTGTTTTGATGCCTAGAGAAGAATTGTACATCAAGGATCAATGGGCAAGACAATTTGGAGAAGAAGTGGAGACATATGAGGACCAATGCAACCATAGAGAGAAGAAATTTTTGACTTACACCATAGAGAGAAGAAATTTTTGACTTACCTTGTGATTTAATTGATGTGTGCCATGTGTTAACCCAAAATGTTTGTAAATTGAATGTTGCTTTTGGTATGCATGATATTGTTTTAGGTGATGGTGCCAAGTTCTTGAAATTTGATATTAATGCACATTATTTGGACTTGTATGATCATGTTGAGTCTTCCTCTATATGTGTTGTTGTTTATGGGAAAATTGAAAATGATGATTTCTATAGGCATAAAGAGCATAGGTTTAAAGATGCTGCATTTTGTGTGCCTAAATGTTCATTTCATGATTCATTAATTGGAGCAACTCATAGTGAGCGTTTAGTAATGTATGGTACACTCAAGTGTCTTGATAGATGGATTGTGCATAAAATGGATAAATCTAATTTTTCCATTCTTGGTTTGAAAATGTCATTGTTTGCTCATAATTTTCATTGGATTGACTTGTCTTTGAAATTTGTGATTAAGCATTTCATTTTAGTGTTAATTGATGGTTTCTTTAGGTTTGTATTTGATCCGGGAGGATTGATATATAAGCACATAGATAATAAGAGATTTTCCTTTTTAAGGAATCCAAGTCTCAATAGAGATAGGATTTTCTTTTTTAATATTTTCTCAAAACTAAAACATGTTGTTTTATGTTGTTTTTATGATGTAGGTACCTTGGCCCTAAATTCGAGGTCGAATTTCCTTCAAGAAGGAGGGAATGATAGAGGACTAGAATGGTACATGAAGAGCTTAAAGTGGAGCCAAATCTTAGAATAGAAGTTTATGTAATTTGGGCCTAAATTGGGCTTTTGTTGAGCTTTTTATGTTTTTAATGATGTTTATTTTTTAATTTGGGCCTTTTTAGTTGTTTGGGCTTTTAGTAATGGGCCTTGGTAAGCCTTTTAGGTTCATATTATAAATAGGCCAAATGTTAACTTTGTAATCAGTTTTTGACTCTCATTTGGGAATGAAGCTTTGATGCTTTTGTGAGAGGAAACTCTCTAGGTTCTTAGGAACACCCTTGATTCTTATCTTTGAATTTCCATATTCAAAGTGGCGAATCCTCCTCAACTTATCAATCCCTTGGGATTGTGGCGTTGTTCTTTCCATTTATTGTCTTTCCGCTTTAAATTTTCTTCACCTTTTGAGTTTCCATAAGTTTCGTTGATGCTGAATTTGAGATCCGGAAAGGGGTTTTTATCATTGATGAATAGACTTAACAAAGAAAACAAAGGAATAGAACAAAACAAGACTGAATAGAACAAACAAAATAGAAATAGAACAAAAACATAAAGGTTGACACAATAGAAGAAATGAGAAAACCAACAAGCATAGACAATTTTTTTTTTTTTAGGATTGAAGAAGACAAACAAAGAAAGGATAGATAACACCTGAATTCAAGAGCCGAAGCTCTGATGCCAAATGATACAAATCTACTAAACGGATCGTCTTGAAAACAGGTAAAGGGTAGAAAGAGGAACTTGACCCTAACCGCGACCTGCCGGTAGAACCAAAGTTATCAAGAAAGCGTGACCCTAACCGCAACTTGCCGGTAGAACCAACACTATAAAGTTCTTAACCCAAGAACAAAGGGAAAGCTCTCACAATGGAGAAACACTCAATTTGATTAATCTGAAAATTCTGCCTTGGAAGCTTACAAGAGGTTCCTATTTATAGGCTATGCTAGGCAGCCCCTAAAAGAAGTAAAATTCCACTAACAATCCAGACTAGGCATTAATTACCCATTAACATTTATTTCCCACTACCAATCACAATGGTTCATGAATCATCACAATGGTTCACCAACCATCACAATGGTTCATTAACCATCACAATGGTTCACTAACCATCACAATGGTTCATGAATTATCACAATGGTTCAAGAATCATCACAATGGTTCACCAACCATCACAATGGTTCACTAACCATCACAATGGTTCATTAAGTCCCACTAAACTTTCCACTAAGCATTTATTCCCCACTAAGCTTTTACATTCCACTGAGCATTAATTTCCCACTATCTTCTTGTCTTGTGAACTTGGGCTTTTCATGCTGTCTTCATTTTGGGCTCAAATCTTGATCAACTTCTAGAAAAGTGACCCACTTTGGAGTAGCCTCTAATCCACTTTGAGCTGAACTTTTCTTAATCTCCATTATTAGGCCTTGCAATGCTTGCTTCATCCTCTTTGTCTTGGACCTAGTCATGGGACCTCCAATGTCACACAAAGTGTCTTTAGGTTGGCTTTTTGGATCTCTATCAACGTCCTATCATTCACTAAAGGTGAAATCGTTCCATAACCTTGATCTTTTTTTTTAAAGATTGAATTGTCTGAAATAGGGTTTTTCAGAATCTAATAGAAGTGTTCTATTAGATAGTTTCTTTCTTTACTTGGAAGGTTCAAGTCTAGAAAGTGTGAATTTTAGATTTCTTGTTTGTGTAGTGTGCATGTAACTCGAAATTTGAATTAGGGAAAGATCTAACAGGGTGTTGGATCAACTGGATGTAGGTCTTTATGACTGAACCAGTATAAAACACTTGAGCATTTTTTCTTTAATTTTCACTTTCTTGTTCATCCAAGATATCAAGGTTAATTGGTTAATTTTTCCTAATCAACATTCTTTAATTGAAATAAAACTTTGATTTCTTAACCTGATCTTAAAATCTCTGTTCAACTTATTTCATAAATCTTTCTTTGCAATAATTGGATTCTTTAACAAGAAGAAGGAAGGTGAAATAGAAGATTTGAAAAGGAAAGAATTTTGATAATAAAAGTTGAAATATCTATTCACCCCCTCTAGATCTGCTGCTTCGATCCTTCAATTGGTATCTAGAGCTGGTATCTTGTATTTTATTCAAGATTCCTTTTGAAAAACAAGGATATGGCAGCAAATCAATTGCCCTTCGCTGAAGGTGCTTCAATCAACAGACCTCCAATGTTCTGTGGAGCAAACTACCCTTTTTGGAAAGTGAGGATGAAAATCTTCATGGAATCTGTTGATAGAGGCATTTGGAATACGGTAATAAAAGGTCCAACTATTCCAAAACATACCGTTGATGGAAACTTTGTTGAAAAACCATTTGATACTTGGACAGATCAAGAAAGAAACCTAAATATGATTCAAGAGCCATGAACAACATACATTCTGCTTTAAATTCTGATGAATTTTTTGTGTTTCGCAATGCACCTCTGCCAAGGAACTCAGCAGAGAAAATTTGTGAAGAAAAGTGAAACCTCATCGCCAAACTTCACATGCTTCAAATGTGGAAAAATAGGACACATTAAATCGGAATGTCCTATCTATCTCAAGAAGCAACAAAATGGAGACAAGAAGCCTAAAAGCCAAGGAAAGAAGAAAATAGCCTACATAGCTTGGGAGGACAATGCATCTATTTCCTTAAGTGATGAAAGCAATGAAGAGGAAGCTAATCTCTGCCTCATGGCCAAAGAAGAAGAAGAAGAAGAAAATGAAAGCATTGTAAGTATTACTGACCTTGAACATGATGAATCTTATGATCAATTGCTTGATGCTTTCAATGAAATGCATGAGGAAGCACAAAGGCTAGCTCTTGCTAATAACACACTAAAAGGAAAAATTAGATGGCATGTGGAAAAATTAGCTAATATGCAAAAAGAGCTGACTGATTTGAAAGGTAAAATTGAAACTCTTAAGAATGAGAAGGAAATCTCTCTTAGCAATATTACTAATCTTCCCATTCCCCATGTGAAAATTGTAAGGCTATTGAACTGAAAAATGAATACTTACTGAAACCTTATCAAAATTTACAATGGGAAGAAATAATCTTTATGCACTCCTTGCACAACAAAAATGCATGATAGAAAGGGCTGGAATTGGGTACACTATTGGCAAAAAGCAGAAATCTTATAAGAACTTTTTTAACTTTGTCAAAGCATCCAGCTCTCCATTTGTGTCATGCCATTATTGTTTGCATAAGGGACATTCTTCTAATAATTGCATGATCAAGAAATTTGGTGTTCCAAATGGAAGATACAAATGGATCCCCAAAGGAACCAAGGGAATCACTAACCTCAAAGGACCCAAAATTACTTGGGTACCTAAATCCTCTGCTTAATCTGTTTTGTAGGTGTGTATGAGAGCCAAAGAGTCTTTGTGGTACTTAGACAGTGGCTGCTCCAGACACATGAGTGGGGATAAATCAAGGTTTATCCGATTGACAGCAAAACAAGGAGGATTTGTGACCTATGGTGATAACAACAAAGGAAGAATTCTTGGTGTAGGAAATTTTGGTAATCCTCTTTTCACCATTATTGAAAATGTGTTGTATGTGGATGGATTAAAACATAATCTCCTTAGCATTAGCCAACTATGTGATAAAGGCTTCAAAGTATCTTTTAATGAGTCATGCTGTATGATAAGTGATAGCCATGATAATGTTAAGTTTGTATAGGTAAAAGGGTTCAAAATATCTATATGCTAAATATTGAACATGCATCCCTACCTCATGAAACATGCTTAACTAGTAAAGATGACTCAACTTGGTTATGGCATAGAAGAATTGCACACATACACATGTCTCATTTGAATAGGTTAATCTCAAAAGAGCTGGTTCACGGTTTACATAAACTCAAGTTTGAGAAAGACAAAATATGTGATGCATGTCAGAAGGGAAAACAAACAAGGGTATCTTTTGAAGCAAAGAAAGTTGTTTCAAATTCAAAACCCCTTGAACTTCTGCACATGGACTTATTTGGTCCCTCTAGAACTGAGTCTAGGTGGTAGCTATTATGCTTTAGTAATTATGGATGATTTCTCAAGATACACATGGACACTGTTTTTATCTTTGAAAAGTTATGCTTTTTAAAGCTTTTGCCAAACTAGCCAAAAAGATTCAAAATGAAAAAGATTTGAAAATCAAAGCCTTGAGAAGTGATCATGGAGGAGAATTCCAAAATGAGGATTTTGAAAAATTTTGTGAAGAATATGGTATAGACCACAATTTTTCTGCACCTAGAACTCCTGAACAAAATGGAGTTGTAGAAAGGAAAAATAGATCTCTTGAAGAACTAGCTAGAACAATGTTAAATGAAAATGATTTACCTAAATATTTTTGGGCTGATGCAGTAAGCACTGCATGCTATGTTCTAAATAGAGTCTTAATTAGACCTCTTTTGAAACTAACTCCTTATGAACTCTATAGAGGAAGAAAGCCTAACATATCACACCTCAAAGGTTTTGGTTGTAAATGCTTTGTGTTAAACAATGGTAAAGAATCTCTTGGAAAATTTGATGCGAAAGTGGATGAAGCAATATTTCTTGGATACTCTCTTTCTAGTAAAGCCTATAGGGTCTATAACAAAAAGACGCTTACTATTGAAGAATCTATACATGTTGTCTTTGATGAGACTAACCCCCAAAAAGAGGGAAAGGTACCTTGTGATGATGATGATGCAGGTACAGCTGAAGAATTCCCTCAAGCTGAACTGGACTCAAGGGAAGATCAACATGAGGAAAATTCCCTACCTAAAGAGTGGAGGACTCCTAGAGATCTATCCATGGACAACATAATTTGAAATATAGAAAAGGGAGTAACTACTAGAAACTCTTTAAATTTATTTTGTGAACATGTTGCATTTGTTTCTCAAATAGAACCCAAAACAGTAGAAGATGCTTTACTTGATGAATTTTGGATAATGGCTATGCATGAAGAACTAAATCAATTCAAAAGAAATGATGTATGGGAACTCATTCCCATGGATAAAAATGTGAACATAATTGGCACCAAATGGGTATTTAGAAACAAACTTGATGAATCCGGCTTCATAACTAAAAACAAAGCTAGACTTGTTGCTAAAGGATATAATCAACAAGAAGGAATTGATTATGATGAAACTTATGCTCCTGTAGCTAGACTAGAAGCTGTGAGATTACTTCTTGCCTTTACATGTATTATGAACTTTAAATTGTTCCAAATGGATGTGAAAAGTGCCTTTTTAAATGGCTTTATTGATGAAGAAGTTTATGTTTCTCAACCTCTTGGTTTTATAGATCATAAATTTCCAAACCATGTATACAAGCTCAAGAAGGCTTTGTATGGGCTAAAGCGAGCCCCTAGACAATGGTATGAAAGATTAAGTAACTTTCTCCTTGATCAAAAGTTGATAAAACCCTTTTCATAAAGTGATCCTCTAAGGACATTTTTAGTACAAGTATATGTTGATGATATAATTTTTGGAGCTACTAACAATCTTCTATGTGAGGAATTTGTAAGAAGTATGCAGGGGGAGTTTGAAATGTCGATGATGGGCAAACTAAATTTCTTCCTAGGATTACAAATCAAGCAATTAAAGCAAGGCACATTTCTCCATCAAACAAAGTACTGCAGAGAGCTCTTAAAGAAGTTTGATATGGAAAGTAGCAAAGAATCAGCTACTCCAATGGCTACAAACTGTTACCTTGATACTGATGTCAAAGGTAAATCTGTAGATCAAACAAAATACAGAGGTATAATTGGTTCTTTACTTTACTTGACTGCTAGTAGATCAGACATTATGTTTAGTGTTTGCATGTGTGCTAGATATCAATCTAATCCTAAAGAATCTCACTATACTGCTGTAAAAAGAATAATGAAATATCTAAAAGGAACCATAGATGTGGACCTATGGTATTCCAAAGGTGTTGAACCTACTCTAATAGGATACTCAGATTCAGACTTTGCTGGATGCAAGCTAGATAGGAAAAGTACTAGTGGAACCTGTCATTTATTTGGCAATAGTTTAGTAACATGGCACGGTAAGAAACAAGCATGTGTTGCCTTGTCTACTGCTAAGGCTGAATACATTGCAGCTGGAAGTTGTTGTGCCCAATCCTTGTGGCTGATACAACAATTATCTGATTTTGGTCTTCACTTAGATCACATACCACTTAGATGTGATAACACTAGTGCCATAAACCTCACTAAGAATCTTATATTGCACTCTAGGACTAAACACATTGAAATTAGGCACCACTTTATTAGAGATCACATTCAAAAAGGTGATTGTGATATAGAGTTTGTTGAGACAAATTCTCAACTAGCTGACATTTTCACCAAACCATTAGCTAGAGATAGATTTTACCAATTAAGAAATGATCTTGGCATACTCAATGAGTTAAATCTCACTTAAGCTAACACAAGAAATGTAAAACTCTCTTTTATAGCTTTTGTTTTGTTAATTGATTGTCTTGTAAGCTTAAATTTTTTTTGTTTTGTTCTTGTTATTGATTGTTTGTGACAATATGTGAAAAATGTTGTTCCAAAACTTGTGTTTGTAACATATTTTTTTTTTCAAAAGGCTGCATTAGTAATCGATTACATCTACAACGTAACTGATTAAATTGATTTGGGATGATTGTTGGTCTATTCTGGAAAATTGTAACCGATTACATTTGGGAACGTAATCGATTACACTCGTTCTGAAGTGTTTTAAAAACCCCCAAAGACGCAACCCTTAAGACAAACCACTTCAAAACTCTTCAAACCTATTCCTCTCATTTAAATCCAGAACCCTCTCCAACCAATTTTCTCTCACACAAACTGAATCCAAATCCCAATGGATAATTCACAAAGACCCAAAAGAATGAAGAGCATTGCTAAGAAAAATGCTACTCCTCCTTCACCTCCACCAAAGACCAAGAAGAGGAAGGCCACTTCCAACAAAGAAGTAGGATCTAGCAGAGGAAAGGAACATGCTCCTCCCTCCCCACCACCTCAACCCCAATCTCGTCTGAATCCCTGGTTCACCAGTTAGCATGAGGAAGCCTCCTACATTCAGACATTCGCTGGAAAGGAGTCGTTGACTCCCAAGTTTCTGAACCTTGAGTGGCTTAAAGGACAGAACTTTTCCTTCCCTTCTATTCTGGAAGAACAAGGGCTCGAAAAATTCACCCAACTACATGGCATCTACTACCCTGATTTGGTAAGGGTCTTCTATACTTGTGCCTATGTAAATGAATTTGGAGTTCTCTGCTCATCTATGAAAGGTGTTAAGATAGAGTTAACTGCTTTTGTATTTAGCTCTATTGGCGGTATTGAAGTTGGCGGAACTAAGCCAAATTTAGAGGAATTCAAGAAATTAGAAATTAAGTATAGCAAGGTTTCTACTTTTATGGATTGCATGAGGAACCCATCAGAACCATTAAAGAAAAGATTTAACACTGGTCCTCTTAAGGTAGATGACAGGTTGCTTGCTTATGTTATATCATGGATTCTCACACCCAGGGGGAGCAATCATGCTCAATTAACTGATGAAGATTTAATGCTCATATTTGCTTTGAAGAACAAGATTAAAGTAAATTGGATGTTTGTGATAATTGAGAATATGCTGAAAACCAGAAGATTGGTAGACTACAAGTGCCCCTATGCTGTGTTCATCTCAAAAGTGATTGGTCACTTCAAGGTGGATACATCAACTGAAACCTCTGAATTCACTAGGGACATTCATGAAGTTAAGACCAAAGCCCTGAAGCAAATGAACTTGGTTGTGACTGATCACAGCTGGTTTTCCAAGGAAGATGCACCAGTTGAAGTTGAAGAAAATGAAGAACCAGAGGAACAAGCTCAGCCTGCACAAGATGAAGAGAAGCCACTGACCCCTTTTGAAATGGTTGTTTTGGCTAAATTAGATGAATTGATAAAGATTCACAAGGAAGACTATCAAGAACTCAAAGACAATTTTGAAAGCATCTCTGCAAGGCTTGATGAACAAAACATTCCCTATCCTGAAGACTAGATCAACAACCACTCCAAAATCAAAATATTTTTTTGCATAACTAATCTCATATTTTAAATTAAGTACTCTATTTTTAAGCATCTTTTGAACTCTATTTTGTAATCTCTGTTTTTAATTTTAATTCTAGTTCAAAAATTTGGATGACTGTACTTAATGATATACACTGTTGTTCTGAACAAATTTTGATTACTTGACTACACTAATCTACTTCCATATGATCTTTGTTCACTGTTTAAGTTTGATGTTAGTTGATCATAGCCTTTTTGGCTTTTGTTTGCCAATAGGGGGAGTATATTTGATGAATTATATGTTCAATGATTGGTATTAAAGTTTTGTAAATATCTGTTTAACCAGTCCCTGGACAAGTGCACATGATCAGAAACAGGTACAATGCAAAGCACAATCAAAGAAAGGTTTGGAACAATCAAAACCAAAAAGGAGGAGATTGTTGACATGAAGACTAGATCTCCTAGTTTTTTTTATCTAGTTTTGGTTTTAATTGGTTTTAATTTTTTGATATGCTAAACATGTAAAGATGTGGCATTGTATTGATTGTTTTAGACTTAGGCTTGTGACTGATTAATTTTTAAATTTTAGTCTTGCCTAGAGTCTTAACCAAAAATCTAAGAAAGCAAATTGATTGATCCTTTTTTATAAACTCACTGTAGTAATCGATTACATCATTGATGTAACAGATTATCACATTTTCTTTTATCTGGGAAAAGCTAAAATTCTAAGCGTAATCGATTACACCTCGGGAATATCGATTACACAAGGCATTTTAAACTTTGAGTCTTGTTTCTGAAAGAATTCACATTGTCTCTATTTTAATCAATTACAACACGGTTTAATCGATTACTATGGATTCAAAAACTTGTTTCAGAAAGAAGAAAGCTCAGTTTAATCGATTACATGAGTTTGTAATAGATTAAAATGAACCCAGATCACTTTAAGAGATCATTAAGATCAATTTAACAGGTTACACTTTGATGTAATAGGTTAAATCAATTTTTGCATAGAACCCAGGTGTGCTAAAGAACGGTTTAACAGATTACGTTATTTACGTAACAGATTAAATCAGTTATATCTTTAAAATTTTATAAATACCAGCACTCCCTCTCTCTCTAAAAAAATGCTTTTCAAAAATCAGTTTTAACATTCATTTTGAGAGAAGAGCATCAAAAAGGTTCTAAAGCAAATTGATCTCCTTCAATTCAAAAATGGAAGAATCAAAAAGGAATATCACTCTTGCTTGATGAAGAAGATGATAGGAACTCAATGAGCTGAAACGTTCTATCATTCACTAAAGGTGAAATCGTTCCATAACCTTGATCTTTTTTTTTTAAAGATTGAATTGTCTGAAATGGGGTTTTTCAGAATCTAATAGAAGTGTTCTATTAGATAGTTTCTTTCTTTACTTGTAGGGTTCAAGTCTAGAAAGTGTGAATTTCAGATTTCTTGTTTGTGTAGTGTGCATGTAACTCAAAATTTAAATTAGTGAAAGATATAACAGGGTGTTGAATCAACTGGATGTAGGTCTTTATGACTGAACCAGTATAAAACTCTTGAGCATTCTTTCTTTATTTTTCACTTTCTTGTTCATCCAAGATATCAAGGTTAATTGGTTAAGTTTTCCTAATCAACATTCTTTAATTGAAATAAAACTTTGATTTCTTAACCTGATCTTAAAATCTCTCTTCAACTTATTTCATAAATCTTTCTTTGAAATAATTGGATTCTTTACAAGAAGAAGGAAGGTGAAATAGAATAAATTTGAAAAAGGAAAGAGATTTTGATAATAAAAGTTGAAAGATCTATTCACCCCCCTCTAGATTTGTTGCTTCGATTCTACAATAAGGAATTAGCTTGGCATCTCGATTTTCCCATTCACCCTTTACTTGGTGAATAACCAAGGCCAAGTCACCATAGACCAAAAGTTTTTTTACTTTTGATTCAATAGCTGTCTGCATCCCCAAAGTGCATGCTTATACTCTGCCACATTATTTGTACAGTCAAAACATAACCTTGTCGTGATTGGAATATACTGCTTTTTCGGGGAGATTAATTGGCACCAATCCCATGCCCCAGAGATGCACCATCAAACAACATGATCCATTTTTCTCCTTTTGATGACTCTTCCTCATGGATCACTGCCATTATGTCTTCATCAGGGAATTCGCACTGCAAGTAATCTGCAAGAGCACTACCTTTGAATGCTTTCTGGGTTACGTGCACAATATCATACTCTGATAAGAGAACTTGCCAACGAGCAATCCTTCCTGTAAGAGCAAGCTTTTCAAAAATATACTTAATTGAGTCCATTTTAGACACCAACCAAGTTGTATGGCTTAGCATATATTGTCTTAAGTGATGGGCTGCCCACGCTAAAGCACAACAAGTTCGCTCCAACAATGAGTATCTAGACTCATAATCAGTGAACTTTTTGCTCATGTAGTAAATAGCACACTCTTTTCTTCTAGAATCATCATGTTATCCTAACACACAACCCATAGACCTATCCAACATAGTCAGATACATAATGAGAGGCCTTCCAAGGACTAGTGGCACCAAAATTGGGGGACTTTGCAAATATTGTTTTATTTTCTAAAAGTCTTCTTGGTAGTCATCATTCCATTCCATTGGTTGATTTTTGCGCAACAGCTTGAAGATAGGTTCACATGTGGCTGTTAACTAGGATATGAATCGGGCAATGTAATTCAACCTCCCCAAAAACCGTCTAACTTCCCTTTCAGAGCAAGGAGGTGGTATTTCAAGAATTGCTCGAACCTTGTCGGGATCCACTTCAATTCCTCTTTGGCTAACTACAAACCCCAACAACTTGCCAGACTTCACACCAAAAGTGCATTTAGCTGGATTAAGCCTCAATTTGAATTTCCTCAACCGCTCAAACAACTTCTGCATATGAATTACATGATCTTCTTCATTGCTTGACTTGGCAATCATGTCATCTACGTAAACTTCAGTCTCCTTATGCATCATGTCGTGGAACAAAGTCACCATTGCCCTCTGGTATGTCGCCCCTACATTTTTTAGTCTAAATGGCATGACCTTATAGCAAAAAGTGCCCCATGGTGTAATGAATGTAGTTTTCTCCCTATCCTCTTCAGCCATCTTGATCTGATTATATCCAGAATAGCCATCCATGAAGGAAAAGAATGAATGTTAGGCTGTATTATCCACTAGCGTGTCAATATGAGGTAGTGGGAAATCATCCTTTGGACTGGCTCTATTTAGATCCCGATAATCAACACACATTTGAACTCTCCCATCTTTCTTTGGAATTGGGACTATATTAGCAACCCATTGGGGGTATTTGGCAAGAACAAGAAAACCCGCATCCAACTGCTTTTTAACCTCCTCTCTAATTTTTAGAGATAGCTCGGGTTTCATCTGCCTTAACTTCTGTTTAATCGGAAGACATTCTGGCTTTAATGGCAACTTATGCTCCACTATACTAGCATCCAGGCCTGGCATATCTTGATATGACCAAGCGAAGACATCACTATAGTCACGTAGGAGCTTTATCAACTTGTGGTGCTCATTTTCTTTCATTAGTGTGCCAATTTTGACCTCTTTCTTCTCCTCTTCAGTCCCCAAATTAATCACCTCAGTCAATTCTTCATGAGGTCAAATCTCTTTAGTCTCTTGCTCCACTAACCTCAATAATTCGGGGGAAGGTCCCAACTCATCCTCAATTTCCTCGTCAGCCTAATTGTTGAGACACTCAAAACTACTTGATATGATACTAGCATTATCATTTTCAAGTGCATTATTTTCAAATCTGCATTATTTGATGCCGAGATAGAAACATCAAGAAAGAAAATAGAGATGAGAGAAGAAATAAAGCCTATATTGGAAAAATTCAAAATGCATTTTTATTAATGATATACTGAGAGGAAATACGAGCCCTTATTTAACAAAGGAAAACCCTAAAGCCTTGGGCAGAGCAATAGGATTGGCATTACAAAATTACTTGAAATTCTAATTGAAAACCATATGAAGCTCAATAATCTTCCAATTGCTAAGCTTGGCATTTGGTACATTTGGTGGGCAAGCGCGAACCCAGTTGACGTGCTCATCCTTGGGAATGTCTTGTTTAGCAGTAGCTACTGAGTTTGGAAACTCAAACCCAGCACTCCAGAAGCTCTTCCGTAGATCATATGTAGGGACCCCTTCAGTCTTAGGCTCCCTATTCCCCAGCATGGCTAACCTCTTTTCTTTTTCTCATGCGCAACCCTCCTTTTGTCTGCCTTTGAAGGTTTGTAACCCAAACCAAATCAACCTTTATTTTCTATCAAGTCAGGCAGTCGACTCAGACCCTATGCATTTCTTCCCAATCCACATCCATAGTGATACCCATTCTCAAGCATTACTTTCGCTACCATCATGGAAGCACTTGATGGTTGGGGTTTGGGTACAGTCTCTCCTTCTTTCACATAAGTGGCATTGGCAACCTTAAGTCCTTGAAATGAGGTCTCGAGAGCCTCTTCAATAGCTTCAATATAAGGAGTCGATGATGGCTTACTAACCAATAAGTCCTCCTCAGCGGAAATAATAACCAACTTGTCATCAACAATAAATTTCATCTTTTGGTGAAGTGTGGAAGGCACAGCCCTTGCGCAATGAATCCAAGGTCTTCCAAGAAGGCAACTATAAGCTGGTGTAATGTCCATCACATGAAACACCACTTCAAAGGTAACAGGACCAATTTGAATGGGTAGGCTTACTTCACCAAACACTTCCCTATGCGACCCATCAAAAGCTCTAACCACCGTAGCACTTGGCTTCATGTATGACTCATCCGATGGTAGCTTGGCAAGTGTTGTCCTTGGCATCACATTCAACGAAGAACCATTATCAACTAGAACTCTTGCCAAGATATGATCCATGCATTTCACTGATATGTGCAAGGCCTTATTATGCCCAGCTCCCTCCACAGGCATCTCATCATCAGTAAAAGTGAGGTGATTATTAGCAGTGATGTTACTAATAATCCCTTCAATTTTCTCTTCAGAGATGTTGTGAACGACATGAGCCTCATTCAATATTTTGAGCAATACCTTTCTATGAGGTTCTGAGTTCAGCATAAGTGATAAAACTGATATCTTGGCAAGGGTACAATTCAGTTGGTCTATCACTGCATATTCACTTTGCCTTATGAGCCTTAAGAATTCACAAGCTTCTTCATCAGAGCCTTCTTGCTTTCCTTCTTGCTCCTTTATCATCTCCCTTCCAACAACTTTAGGCTCAACCCCTTGTTTTTCTTTCTCCTCACCCTTCCTTTGTTCAACCATTAACTTGTCTAGAGTGTATATTCGACCACTTTGAGTCATGCCACCAATGCCTGCAATATTCGCAACATCCAGAGATTCATCATTGGTATTCCTTGATGGATTTCCATCGCATCCATCTACACACACCTCTACATCATACTTCCATGGCACCACCTTGTTGTCTTTATAAGGGAAAGCCTTCGGTACCTGTATGGTGATAGACCTCGGCACTCTAGGAGTCGAGGAAGTGGCACCTCTAGTATAATGGACAACCAAGGGCTTAGGAAAGGTCGATGACGCATCAATTACTGTGTGTCCTATTTGCACCAATTTCCTATCCATCAAGTCTTGCAAAATTTGCTTAAAGCCATGACATTCTTCGATTACGTGATCTTCATCAAGGTGTAATCCGCACCCAACATCTCCATTTGAACTCCCCTTAATCATGCCAATTTGCACATCTCTCTAAAAATGGTTTTCAACGGGGTCTTGACATCTTCTATCTTCAATCTCATACATTGCTCCATATCTTCTCTAACAGCATTAACTGATGGTCCTCCATGACCTGGTAAAGGATTACTCCCAATATTAGGGTTATCCTCCTTGAAGTTCAACCACCCAGCCTTAACTAACCTTTGTACCTTGAACTTCAAAGCTCTACACTTTCTGTGGAATGACCAATAGCTCCCGCATGATAATCACATTTGGCATTAGCATCGTATCCCTTGGGATATGGCGGTTCTATGGGGTTCATTGGGATAGGTGCTATCAATCCGTTTTGAAGTAAGAGAGGAAATAACTCGGTGTAAGACATGGGAATGGGGTCAAATTCAACTGGTTTCTGGTTTTGGGTGTTTTGAGGTCTGGTTTGATTGGGATTTGTAGTGGGTGTTTGTGTTATGGGTGAAGCAGGTGAGGCTAGGCGGAAATGTTGAGAATAAGGATTTTGTGAGATGGTGGTGATGTAAGGGTAGGCCATGTAGGGAGTGTTAAGTGTTTGCTGTGAATGAGAGGATCCATTGATAGAGGACTAGAATGGTACATGAAGAGCTTAAAGTGGAGCCAAATCTTAGAATAGAAGTTTATGTAATTTGGGCCTAAATTGGGCTTTTGTTGAGCTTTTTATGTTTTTAATGATGTTTATTTTTAATTTGGGCCTTGGTAAGCCTTTTAGGTTCATATTATAAATAGGCCAAATGTTAACTTTGTAATGAGTTTTTGACTCTCATTTGGAATGAAGCTTTGATGCTTTTGTGAGAGGAAACTCTCTAGGTTCTTAGGAACTACCCTTGATTCTTATCTTTGAATTTCCATATTCAAAGTGGCGAATCCTCCTCAACTTATCAATCCCTAGGGATTGTGGCGTTGTTCTTTCCATTTCTTGTCTTTCCGTTTTATATTTTCTTCACCTTTTGATTTTTCGTAATTTCCATTGATGCTAAATTTGAGATTCGGAAACGGGTTTTTATCTTTAAGTCCTTTTCTTTTGCTAATAAGTCCTCAAACTTTTTAATATTTACAAAAAACACCCAAACTCACTTAATTCAAATTTTTAAAGATCAAACACAAGGGTTTTGCCAAAGACTCTCAAGAACACACATGAACACTATGCATGTTCTTCCCCAAATTCAAATTTCAGATTTTCAATGTGCAGATTTGGACTCAAATTAAACACAATAGATGACTAGAATGGTACATGAAGAGCTTAAAGTGGAGCCAAATCTTAGAATAGAAGTTTATGTAATTTGGGCCTAAATCGTGGTACTGTTCATATCGCGGTACTGTTCATGTTTCGGTACTGTTCATTTGATTTGTGATTTTTATTGTTTTGATCCATATTTTTTGAATTGTGTTGTGTTTAATTTGAGTCCAAATCTGCACATTGAAAATCTGAAATTTGAATTTGGGGAAGAACATGCATAGTGTTCATGTGTGTTCTTGAGAGTCTTTGGCAAAACCCTTGTGTTTGATCTTTAAAAATTTGAATTAAGTGAGTTTGGGTGTTTTTTGTAAATATTAAAAAGTTTGAGGACTTATTAGCAAAAGAAAAGGACTTAAAGATAAAAACCCGTTTCCGGATCTCAAATTTAGCATCAATGGAAATTACGAAAAATCAAAAGGTGAAGAAAATATAAAACGGAAAGACAAGAAATGGAAATAACAACGCCACAATCCCTAGGGATTGATAAGTTGAGGAGGATTCGCCACTTTGAATATGGAAATTCAAAGATAAGAATCAAGGGTAGTTCCTAAGAACCTAGAGAGTTTCCTCTCACAAAAGCATCAAAGCTTCATTCCAAATGAGAGTCAAAAACTCATTACAAAGTTAACATTTGGCCTATTTATAATATGAACCTAAAAGGCTTACCAAGGCCCAAATTAAAAATAAACATCATTAAAAACATAAAAAGCTCAACAAAAGTCCAATTTAGGCCCAAATTACATAAACTTCTATTCTAAGATTTGGCTCCACTTTAAGCTCTTCATGTACCATTCTAGTCCTCTATCATTAATGATAAAAACCCGTTTCCGGATCTCAAATTTAGCATCAATGGAAATTACGAAAAATCAAAAGGTGAAGAAAATATAAAACGGAAAGACAAGAAATGGAAATAACAACGCCACAATCCCTAGGGATTGATAAGTTGAGGAGGATTCGCCACTTTGAATATGGAAATTCAAAGATAAGAATCAAGGGTAGTTCCTAAGAACCTAGAGAGTTTCCTCTCACAAAAGCATCAAAGCTTCATTCCAAATGAGAGTCAAAAACTCATTACAAAGTTAACATTTGGCCTATTTATAATATGAACCTAAAAGGCTTACCAAGGCCCAAATTAAAAATAAACATCATTAAAAACATAAAAAGCTCAACAAAAGTCCAATTTAGGCCCAAATTACATAAACTTCTATTCTAAGATTTGGCTCCACTTTAAGCTCTTCATGTACCATTCTAGTCCTCTATCATTCCCTCCTTCTTGAAGGAAAATCGACCTCGAATTTAGAGCCAAGGTACCTACATCATAAAAACAACACAAAACAACATGTTTTAGTTTTGAGAAAATATTAAAAAAGAAAATCCTATTTCTATTGAGACTTGGATTCCTTAAAAAGGAAAATCTCTTATTATCTATGTGCTTATATATCAATCCTCCCGGATCAAATACAAGCCTAAAGAAACCATCAATTAACACTAAAATGAAATGCTTAATCACAAATTTCAAAGACAAGTCAATCCAATGAAAATTATGAGCAAACAATGACATTTTCAAACCAAGAATGGAAAATTTAGATTTATCCATTTTATGCACAATCCATCTATCAAGACACTTGAGTGTACCATACATTACTAAACTCTCACTATGAGTTGCTCCAATTAATGAATCATGAAATGAACATTTAGGCACACAAAATGCAGCATCTTTAAACCTATGCTCTTTATGCCTATAGAAATCATCATTTTCAATTTTCCCATAAACAACAACACACATAGAGGAAGACTCAACATGATCATACAAGTCCAAATGATGTGCATTAATATCAAATTTCAAGAACTTGGCACCATCACCTAAAACAATATCATGCATACCAAAAGCAACATTCAATTCACAAACATTTTGGGTTAACACATGGCACACATCAATTAAATCACAAGGTTTAGAGATGGTGTAAGTCAAAATTTTCTTCTCTCTATGGTTGCATTGGTCCTCATATGTCTCCACTTCTTCTCCAAATTGTCTTGCCCATTGATCCTTGATGTACAATTCTTCTCTAGGCATCAAAACAAAAGAATTATGGTAAGGTGCACAATCAAATTTACAAAAAGAATTAAATTCACAATCCAATTTAGGAGAAGGAATTAGAGTTTTGCACCCCCCCCCCCCCCCCCCCTTTGAGGACTTCTCTTCAATTTCTTTCACAAGAGAGACATCACTTTCAAACAAAGTTTTGCATTCATCCTTTTGAAGCTCTTCAAATTCCTTGAGCAAAGAATCATCACAAACAAGGAAAGGATTAGAATGAAAACAAGAACAATCATATTCCTCTTTATCTTTTGCTCTCTCTTTTTCAGTTATTTTCTTTTCTCTCATCTCTTTTTCTTTTAACTCATTTTCTTTTGCTCTCATCTCTTTCTCTTTTATTTCTTTTTCTTTCACCTCTTTTCTTCTCTCTTGTTCTATTTTCTTTCTCAACTTAATTTGATCCTCACTTGCTTCCTTAGGTGAAAGTGATGCAAGTTTGACCTTATGTCCACCATACATTACTAAACTCTCACTATGAGTTGCTCCAATTAATGAATCATGAAATGAACATTTAGGCACACAAAATGCAGCATATTTAAACCTATGCTCTTTATGCCTATAGAAATCATCATTTTCAATTTTCCCATAAACAACAACACACATAGAGGAAGACTCAACATGATCATACAAGTCCAAATGATGTGCATTAATATCAAATTTCAAGAACTTGGCACCATCACCTAAAACAATATCATGCATACCAAAAGCAACATTCAATTCACAAACATTTTGGGTTAACACATGGCACACATCAATTAAATCACAAGGTTTAGAGATGGTGTAAGTCAAAATTTTCTTCTCTCTATGGTTGCATTGGTCCTCATATGTCTCCACTTCTTCTCCAAATTGTCTTGCCCATTGATCCTTGATGTACAATTCTTCTCTAGGCATCAAAACAAAAGAATTATGGTAAGGTGCACAATCAAATTTACAAAAAGAATTAAATTCACAATCCAATTTAGGAGAAGGAATTAGAGTTTTGCAACCCCCCCCCCCCCCCCCCCCTTTGAGGACTTCTCTTCAATTTCTTTCACAAGAGAGACATCACTTTCAAACAAAGTTTTGCATTCATCCTTTTGAAGCTCTTCAAATTCCTTGAGCAAAGAATCATCACAAACAAGGAAAGGATTAGAATGAAAACAAGAACAATCATATTCCTCTTTATCTTTTGCTCTCTCTTTTTCAGTTATTTTCTTTTCTCTCATCTCTTTTTCTTTTAACTCATTTTCTTTTGCTCTCATCTCTTTCTCTTTTATTTCTTTTTCTTTCACCTCTTTTCTTCTCTCTTGTTCTATTTTCTTTCTCAACTTAATTTGATCCTCACTTGCTTCCTTAGGTGAAAGTGATGCAAGTTTGACCTTATGTCCTTCATGTGTAAAAGAAATCTTGTGGGTCTTTCCATGGTGCTTCACATTTCTTTCAATTTGCCAAGGTTTACCTAACAAGATATGACATGTTTCTATGGGAGCTACATCACACAACACAACATCTTTATATGTTCCAATGGTAAAGGGCACCAACACTTGTTGGTCTACAACCAACTCACCTTCACATGGCAATTTCAAGCAATAAGGTGTAGGGTGTGGGGTGGTTTGAAAATTAAGTTTGCTAACCAACCTAGTGCTAGCCACATTAATACAACTATCCCCATCAAAAATCAAAGAACACACATTCCCTAGAACCAAGCATCTAGTATGAAATATGTTCTCCTTTTCAATTTCATTCCTACCCTCACATTGAATTCCCAACAACCTCTTACACATCATTAATTCTCTATCTAGAGGTTTGGTACCACATGCACTATGATTATCACTAGAGATATTAGATGAACAAGTATAAGATAACTCACTCGTGACAACTTCATTTTCCTTCAAGACCTTGGTTTTCATGTTTGGACAATGCAATGCAATATGGCCTTTACCCAAGCATTTAAAACATTTAATTGTACCACTCTTAGAAGTAGAAGAAGTGCTAGGGTTAGGAACATGTTTACCACTTGGAGACTTTGAAGCTTGTTGCTTTGGTGAGGAAGATGATGAGGACACAACTAAGGGCAAGGACCATGAAGCACTTGAAGGGCCCATGACCAGAGGCAGACTTAAAAAGGCCCAACACGTCGAAGAGACAAGGCTGGTCATTTGTATAGCTGCCATTGATGATGACTGAAGGCCCATGTCCCCATAATTTTTATTTTATTATTTAATTATTGCAATTTTTATTTTATTATTTAGTTATTGCAATTAAATAAATAAATTGGTGGTTGTGGCTGAAACCTATGCCTTTTCAGTTGCACCAATTTATTTCGTACTAAATTGGTGAACAATATGTATTTTCGTCAAAAAATGAATGAGGGACTTTTGGCAGTTTTCAAAATACGTGAGTATTCTGAGAGTTTCTCTCAAGGTTCCTGTTGAACCAAATTCTGACTTATCAAGGTTGATTCCTTGTGGCGTCACCGTGACTTATCTTCCATATCTGGAAGTGGCGTCCCTCCCCGTCGGCAACCCTGTACCAAGCGGTCCGCCCCGTAAGGATCACGTCAGAAGATCCCTCCTTCTTAGACTTGTCCTTACCACTAGAAGAGTCATAGTGATAGGTCTTCATGTAGGAATGCTTCCTCTCAAGTTGTCTCTCCACTTTGTTGGCTTGGTGCACTAGATCCTCCAAGCTCTCATAGTGTTGTAACTTCACTATGTATTGAATGTCTCTATTAAGCCCACGTAAGAACCTTGCCATGGCAGTTTTAGGTTCTTGTGCATTGGCTCTCCTCATAGTCATTTTCATCTCTTTGTAGTATTCATCAACACTCTTGCTACCTTGTGTGAGACTTTGTTGCTTATCATAAGCATCTCTCTCATAGGAAGGTGGTAAGAATGTCTTCCTCATCAAATCCTTCATTTCTTGCCAAGTTGCTATCTTAGGCATCCTTATCCTCTCTCTTCCATCCTCCTTATACTTCCACCATGCAAGTGCACTCCCTACAAACTTCAAGGTAACCTTCCTAATTTTCTTCTCCTCACCATAGTCATGGCATGAAAAGACTTGGTCAACTTTCATCTCCCACTCAATGTATGCTTCCGGATCATTCTTCCCTTGAAAACTAGGAATTTTAAGTTTCTCCTCTTCCATACTATCCTTTATTTTATTTTCTCCCTCACTATCTCCTCCATGTCTCCTAAGCCTCCTTTCTCCTTCATCTTCCCCATAACCTCCATCAATTCTATGGTAAGAAGAACAATACATACCTACACAAAAATGATTAGCACAAATAATAGAAATATGGACCTCACCACTCACTAAGTGTTTCACTCAAATCCACTCGTGTTTCTCTCTTTTGAAGGCTTTTTCTATAATGTGCACACATGCCTTTTTCCACTCAAACTCCTCTTTAGTCCTTAAGAAGCACTCTCAATCACAAATCAAGAATTTGTATTCAAAGTGAAAGATGTAACAAATCCAAACTCAACTCAAGAGTCCAAAACAAGAAAACTCTAAGACAAAACCAAGGAAATTTAGAAGACAAGCAATAAAAGCTAAAAGAAATGAAAGGACAACTCAAAATAGAATGTCAAGGAAAGACAAGACTAGAAGACACAAGAATAAGAGCAACACAAAACTAAGAAACTCAAATTTTTTCAACTTTGTGAAGAAGAACTAGTGTATTCAAGAGAGCTAAAATGTCATAAAAGTGTATGAAAAAGAAAGAATTAAGCAAAGGTGTAGAAGGACTTCTTATAGGACAGATTTTTTTCTTTCCAATGGTATTTTTTTTTTTGACTTTCTTTTTATACATTTTGGCCCCCAAACTTTTCATAATTGCACTTGGGCCCCTATATTTTTTTTGTATTTTCACTTTTGCCCCAATATTTTCTTTTTTTTATCTTTAAGTCCTTTTCTTTTGCTAACAAGTCCTCAAACTTTTTAATATTTATGAAAAACACCCAAACTCACTTAATTCAAATTTTTATGGATCAAACACAAGGGTTTGCCAAAGACTCTCAAGAACACACATGAACACTATGAATGTTCTTCCCCAAATTCAAATCTCAGAATTTCAATGTGCAGATTTGGACTCAAATTACACACAACACAATCCAAAAAATATGGATCAAAACAATAAAAATCACAAATCAAGTGAACAGTACCGAAATATGAACAGTGCCACGATCGGGATGAACAGTATCGCGCAGGTGAACAGTGCAACGATTAGCAGTACGCGCGGTGGACGGGGGCCGGTGAACAGTGCTCCGCGTGATGAACAGTGATCGCGATGAACAGTACCGACAACAGAACCGATAAACAGTACAGCCGGTGATGAACAGTGCCAACGCCGCGATGAACAGTGCGCAAGCGCCGATAAACAGTACAAAATGATGCTAAAATCTAGCTCTGATTACCAAAGGATAAAAACCCGTTTCCGGATCTCAAATTTAGCATCAATGGAAATTACGAAAAATCAAAAGGTGAAGAAAATATAAAACGGAAAGACAAGAAATGGAAAGAACAACGCCACAATCCCTAGGGATTGATAAGTTGAGGAGGATTCGCCACTTTGAATATGGAAATTCAAAGATAAGAATCAAGGGTAGTTCCTAAGAACCTAGAGAGTTTCCTCTCACAAAAGCATCAAAGCTTCATTCCAAATGAGAGTCAAAAACTCATTACAAAGTTAACATTTGGCCTATTTATAATATGAACCTAAAAGGCTTACCAAGGCCCAAATTAAAAATAAACATCATTAAAAACATAAAAAGCTCAACAAAAGCCCAATTTAGGCCCAAATTACATAAACTTCTATTCTAAGATTTGGCTCCACTTTAAGCTCTTCATGTACCATTCTAGTCCTCTATCATCCATAGTTAGTTATCCTAGGGGAATTGAATGTCACCATATTCGCTTCTCCTTCCTTTTTCTTCCCTGACCCGCTTGAGGGTTTCTTGGTGCCAGTTGTTCCAGAGGAATCAAGAGTGATTTTGCCACTCCTCATACCATTGTCCACTCTTTCCCCGATGATGACTATATCTGAGAAGTTGGAGGAAATGCTTCCAATCATCTTGTCATAAAATGGTGCTCTCAAGGTATTAATAAAAAGGGCCATTGTTGCTTTGTCCGACAAGGGAGGTTCCACCTGGGCTGCCATTTCTTTCCATCTTTGTGCATATTCCTTAAATGTCTCGTTATCCTTCTTTGACATCAGCTGTAATTCAAATCGATCTGGGGTCATATCAATGTTATACTTGTATTGCTTAGCTTAAGGAAAGCATCTGCTAAATCCTTCCAAGAACGAATATGGGCCCGCTCAAGATGTATGTACCAATTTAAAGCTGCTCCAGTCAAACTATCTTGGAAACAATGAATGAGGAGTTTATCATTACGAGCATGTGCTGCCATTTTTCTATAGTACATAGTCAGATGACTCTTTGGGCAACTGGTTCCCTTGTACTTATGAAACTCTGGAACTTTAAATTTTGGGGGAATCACTACATCAGGAACCAAACAGAGATCGACTGCATCTCCGATGTCATAACTGCTACCTTCAACAGCCCTTGGTCTCTCCTCCAACATTTGCAACTTTTCTTTAGACTAAACTTGCTCATTTGCAAATGCTGGCTGAAATCCTTCTATACCTCGATGGAAATCCATGGTGACCTGATAGTTCGAGGGATTTCCTTGGGTGGCAAAGTCAGTATTTTGGGGCTGAGATATGTTTTATGAATGAACAAAATTAATGGTTGAGCCCTGTGGTTGCACAGTTTGCAGTTGAGTCAAAAGTGGGTTATTTTCTGTCAAATTTGCCATTGTTGGGGGTGTGTAATTAGGTGGAAGGCCATATGGGTGCCATTGCACCTCTGGAGGATCAACCTGTTGCGCAGGTCTATTGAGATGAAGAGTCAAGGGCACCATTGATGCTTGTGGTTGCACTTGAACTGATGTTTCTTCTCTAGTGGTCGAAGGGGTCCCTTGTAAACTTTTCTTTTCTAGCCCGCGTATTGCCTCTAACATTTGCGTCATTTGCTCTTTCATTTGATCAATGTCATTCCTCATCTACTCATTGTGTTCTTACATTTCCTCCATGCCAAGGATACACTTTTCCTTCCTGATTTTATCGTCTTCTATGTTGAAAACATTGTAAGTATAAAAGCAAAAGAACAAAAGAAGCAAAATATGAAAGCGTTCAATGTTGAAGGAGATTCCCCATATTTTGGCACTAGAGGAAAGCTCTCTCTTAGGCCGCCAAATGGTTGACACTCATTCCAAGGGAGTATTCGCTCCTCAATGGACAAGGTCTTGTCCACTAGCAATGCAAGATGAGCCCCACACTTCCAAACAAGGACCAATCATCTCAAGTTAAAAATGTGGTTGACAATTACCCAAGGGAAAATTCTTTCCTCGATGGATAATGTCTAGAGCAAAATCAATATTGATCAAAACGCAAAATCCAACCTCATTTTATTACATTTCAAAATTTGAAATGCAATCTTTATTTGAAATGGATGAGTACATTGCATCTCATTCTATACGAGGTTCCTGCTTAGATTTTGACAATACTTCAATAGCTTAAAAACTTCCAAGGGAGCTTCATTCCTGGATTTGAGTTGATCTCCTCATTCACTTCATTAACCTGTGTTACTAGGCTTCCAACATGATGTTGGACACAATTAGTCATATCTTCACAGATTTTTATCCATTCCTTCTTCTTTTCGCAGTGATGGTCAGCAATCAAACGCAACTCTTCTACATCAGACTTCAATTTGTCTCGTTCAAACGTCAACTCATCAAACTTCTTTGACAAACGCTCTTCGTTTCGGTTTGCTTCCGTGAATGAGTCAAGATAGTCACTGGCTAATCCCCACCCTTTATCTGCATCAAGGGCTCTCTTAGTTAACTCTTCATGCAAACACTCTATCCTTTGTTCTTGTACACAACTATTTATCTCTAATTCTTCCATCTCTTTTTCCATTGCTTCAATTTTGTCTTGCATTTCTTTCATTTTAGATAGAGCGAACTCTGTCTCTTTTTCCTTCCCTTTCCTTGCTTTCTTTGCATGAGTCAAATTTTCATGGGCATTAGTGCACTCGTCTTTTAAGTGTTCTATCTCCATGTCTTTCTTTTGACACTGCCTCTTGAGGATTTTTATTTCTGTCTTCGCATTTTCTTCTCTTTCCTCCATCAACCTCATTTGAGCATTCAAGATTTCCACTTGAGAATTCAACGAAGCCAATGCTTGGCTAAATTCCTCTCTAAGTGAGGATTCTTTGTGAATAAGAACAGGAATTCCTCTGGCTTTTCTCCATTCTTTATACTTTAAGGAGGCAGTCACACGAGGTTTTCCAAGCTCTCTTTCCCCTTTCTTTTTAACATCTCCCCAAGCTGCTCTGACTTCTGCCTGTTGCCCATTTCCATCGCCTGAAGCATACTGAAAACCAAGTCCTCCTAATTCTTCAATCTTAGGCATGCCCTAAGTCCATTTAAGTTGCCTAAGAGCTACTGCCGAGGTGTATGCTACACATCCTCTTGGCCCTATTAATGGCACATTCGAAAAATTCCCACGATTGAAAATTGTATCCTTGGGATGATACCAAGGACATACCCATGGAAAATGTTCCGCTTCAAATCTTGAGAAATCCTTCTTCCACTCAGTAGCTTCTTGATTCTTTATTGGGATGCAATGAAAGCCTCGTAAAGGATCTGGCATGTAACCCATATGATTGGATGCATACAAATGGGTCACAAACCAAACATACAACAAGTGATTACAACACTGTAACATCCCTCTCTTCTTCTGGTGGCATACCTCCATGGAAAGGAAAGTGTATGCTAAAATAGCTGGAATTGGATTTGCTCCTTGTGTTTCATAAGCAAAGAACACATCCATAGCTGCTTGATCGACCATGCCCAAAGTGAACGGGAATAAAATCAACCCATAAAGAAGTAATGCCAAAGTCGTATTAAAGTGTTCCCAACTCTTCTTTTCGGCCAGAGCCTCCAAATGCTTTTCTAGGAAGGTTTTATTCCACCCTTGGATCAATCCCTTGCTTTCGAGCTCTGTTTGATCCAGTGATAAACCAATCAACCTGGCAACTTTCTTTCTTGCTATATAGCTTCCCTTGTAGAGATAAACCCCGGCCTTTTCCTTGGTGGGCAACTTCAACATGATCTCATATTCTTCTATTGTTGGCACGAGATCCAAAGCAGGTAGTTCAAAACATCTCAAATCTGAATTCCAAAATTGAGCTAAAGCACTGAGTGTCGGGGCTTTAACGGAGATCAACAACAAATCCAGAATTTGACCATATTTCTTCTCAAAACTTGAGCATACTTCCTTAGTCATCTTTTGACGAATTTGATCTATTTTTTTAAGGTCATTTTTAGTACATCAATCCTCATGTTCTTAGCAGCCTTGGTGCATTGCTAGTATGACTTTGAATCTCCTCCATATTAAACACTATCTAGCCTGTTTATCCTAAAAAAAAGTGAGATGAGATATACCCAATTGAGATGCAACCTACATGCTCCTAATATGCATATATGCTTGAATTTTTTTTTTATATATATATTTTTTGACACGCATGAATATATATTTTTTAAATGCATGAAAAATGCGTGTTATGCATGAAAGATTAACATGTTACTGCTGTTAAATGTTATGATAATTATGTACAAAAATGATGAAGGATAAAAAGTATGTTCCCCCGTGTGACCTATTAAGGTATAAACCTAGGGTGGAATATTCCTAAAAGGTCATGGCCCTAATTTTGTGAGGTCACTAAATCCATGTATAGTGCAAAGTTTTCATGGGTGGATCTAAATTCGTAAAGATTTATTGGTTCCCAGATTGCCCTTATCACACAGATAAGGACCCGGCCCATGATTCAATCACAAGAAGGGATGATACCCTTTCAATATGACTGACTCATGATACCAGTAACAATTTGAGTGGTAACTCAACAACTGGCAAGTGGGCATCAAGCCCCTCAATATCAGTCATTGAGACACCTTCTACTCCTAGGCTCGCACAGGCTCGGGTATAGAGCCCTAAAAGTGTGTGAGGTAAGTGACTGTGGAGTGTGTGCGGGGAACATACAAACCTGGTAACCCTAACAACTACCCAAATCTGCACAAAGAAGAAACAGCACAAATATATACAAAAATAATAATCTTCTAGCCTAGGGTTAAAACAAAACAAACAATACCTACAGAAAGCAAGATAATATTTACAACAAAAATAAACAAAATATACAAGAAAAGAGGGGTAAAACAAATATTTATAAAATTATAATTTTGCACAATTAATTATTTAAGGCTTGACTCTCAAAAGTCCCCAGTGGAGTCGCCATCTGTTGCAATCGGGGTCACGACGGGGACAGCACAAATAATTTAAACAATGAAGTCGCCACCAATATTTTAATTTTGAGGGAAAACATTGGAAAACCCTAAAAAAATGGTCTTTGAAATCAAAGATAGGTTCAGGAGTCGATTACGTGTAGGGAAGGTATTAGCACCCTACAACACCCGTTAAAAAAACGGTACCTATAATTAATTGCGCAAGATTATATAACTTTATGAATATTTATTTTACCCCAAAAAGAAAATATTTTTTATTTTTTATTATTTATGTTTTTGTTAAATGAAAACAACTCTATGCATGATAGAACCCCTCACATGGATCCAAAATTTCAGCATCAATTTTCAGAAAATTGGAAACACAAAATTGAATCAAAAATTAAAAATGGAAAAGATTAGGGATGAAGAACAACGCCACAATTCAAGGTGAATTGATAAGTTGAAAGGAGGATTCGCCACTTGAATTTAGCAACTCAAGATAAGAATCATAAAAGTGCATTCAAGAACCTAGAGAGAGTTCTCACACACAAAGTGTCAATTTCTTACAAAATGAGTCTTAGCCTTCTCCAAGTCAAAGCTAGGCTATTTATACCATGGGCCTAAAATAAAACACTAAAAGGGAAATAGGCCCAATAAGTCATATTTTAGAACAGCCCATAAAACTAAAACAAAGTCCAACTAAAAATGACACATAATATCCTATTCTATTATTTGGCTCAAATTAAGCCACTTCAAGTCCAAACCATCCACTCCATGTTCCCCAAGTGTGTTGAGCTTTCTCTTGAGTTCCTCTTCAAGCTTCTTGGACCTTGATCTAGTCAAAGGGCCCATCACTTCAAGCTCTTCCATAGGTGGTCCTCCATCAATGCACGAAAGCTTAAGATAGCAAATGGCTATTCTATGAACTTTTAAGATTTAAGTAACATTAAAGGTAGAATTGCTACTCAATTAATGTCACTAATCATTGCATGAGTTAAAGTTATTATTTCGCAAAGACATCCATGTATCACTGTCTAAAACAAAGAGTGAGAAAAAGAATATACAAGTCTAAGTAAACAAACTGTGAACTTGCAATGTTTTCAGTTTTTTTTTAATAAAAAAAATAATCAAAACTAAATTCCTGATCCTATATACTAACTCTATGTACAGAAGCATAAAGCCACATTACACGCATACAAAATCCAAATAAAGCAACTTACAGTTTTAAATTCTATTATTTTATCAACAAGCTAAAAGCAAAAGCCAAACCCGTGAGTATCATAAACCTGAAGAAAACAACACGTCATGCACACACATAATGGAAAAAAAAAACTAGATAACAAATCTACAATCTAAAAGTACCCTAGTAATTCTATTCATTAAAAAAAAAAAAAAAAAAAACCTGGAGACCAAAACAGATTCCTTTAATGTTCTAATCCTACACGAAAATAAATAAATAAATAAGTAAAAAAAAAAAATCGACCTGATTTCCTATATGTCTACGCACACAAAATGTTGTTCACGAGTAAAAAAAAAAAAACAAACAAATAGGAAAAGAAAACACTAAAAAAAAAAAAAAACTATGCGCATCCATACATCTCAATGAAAAAAAGGTACAAAAAAGAACAAAATAAGTATATAAACATGAAGTGTCATTGACACAAGGTTTACAACGCTTGGAAGTAAATGGCGTGGGAGATATATTTGCTAGACATACAGAGTAAAACAACAAAAGTGAGAACGTATGTACACAGGCACGATGATGCTGAGATGCAATGCTTGCCACTGACTATGTGTAGAAGATCTCTGTATGAGAAAGAGAGCGAGAGTGATACCGAGAGGTCCTCTTTTAATGATCTGAGACTCCTCTCTCTCTGAGTGTTAGTGGATCCTTTAAATAGTCAAAAACAGCTTGATCTCCAAGTAAGTAAATCTCCACATTATCTCTTAATTTTCAGCATAGTGACTGTTACCCATTGTAACGGCTTATCTCACAATCTTCCTCTTCAGATGTGACTGTTACTATCTTTCTTGTAACAGATTTATTTGCTCTATATTATTTTTAAATTTTGAATATTAAAAATACATTTTTTTTAAAGATAAAAATGCACCCGGATAAAATTGGGTATTCACAATATCCAATAAATTTTGAATGTAAGTAGAAATAGATGTTATAATTGAATTTAGAAACACGCAGCAATGGAATTCGTGCATCCATTTACAATTGTTGTAGTGATAATTTGCTTTTATGTGTTGAATTAATTGGCTGTACATTATTTTTTATTAATATTTTGCTTTTCAAAATAGGAATTATCTTTTCAGAAGATAGGGATTATTTTGAATTATATCTTCTGTTTAATGTAAAGAAAATTTACTACACCTCTGATTATGTGTTATTTTTTGTTCTAGTAGTTGACTAAATTAATCATGAGTATTTCAACCCCTTTGTTTGTTTTTTTTTATTTTTATAGGGTAAGGAAAATATTGAACGAATGGAAATTACTGGTGTTGGTGATCCATCTGGTCGTGGCATGGGTTTTAGCTATGCTCGGGCACCTCCAAAGCCACCAGGGTCTAGTGCAATGGTGAAGAAGAAAGCAGCTGCTAACCACGGAGGTTCTACTGTTAGTGGTACAGATGCTGATCTATGTAGATTAACCATGGAGGCTGCACAAGAGGTGTGGTATTTTGGTGATCTGCTCTGAACTGTATGTATTTATGTAAGCCATAGATCTTAATGTTGATAAAGGCTTTTCTTTCTGGCAGGTCAAATTTTTCCTTGCATGTTGTACTTAATTGTGTTATGAATAAAGCTTATTTACATGCTGCACTTTAGAAATGAAAATTAGTGCAGCAAAATGTTTTCATGTGTAATGAATATCTATATCAATAATGGTGTCTGAGAAAAAACTATGGATATTTGATTTTCATTGATGCCTTATTCTAGTAATTCATTTACTTGAATATGAATAGGCAAGTATTTCATAAGCGCCTATTTAGTTGCCTTTCATTCCCTTATCCTTTTCATTAAACTCAGCTAAATTTGAAAACTGAATTTGGTTCTGTGAAATATGATTATTTTGCTTATGGGTATTATCTTTATTTCTGTTTTCAGTGTTTTTTTTTTAATTTTGTCCTGATTTTATTCCACACATTAGTTTGTTTTGTTTTCTCTTGCATTTACAAGTAATTGCATAAGTAGAAAAATAATTTTCCACGACTCAATTTGGCTGGTTTGTCTTCTTAGTGTCTAGTTGACTCCTGATTGCAAGGATAATGACGGAATAGCATTGCATATTTAATTCCTAGGATTCCACTTTTTAATCTCACGTATGCTCTTATCCAGGTTCTTCTCAAGTTCAATGTTCCCGAGGAAGTCATTGCAAAACAAACTAAGAGGCATCGCATTGCTATGATACGTAAACTTTCCAGTGAGCAAGCTGCATCTGGGGTTAAGGTTGATCCGACAACTATCAGCAAATTTGCTCGTGGTCAGCGAATGTCCTTTCTTCAGTTACAGCAGCAGACCAGAGAGAAATGCCAGGAGATTTGGGATCGACAAGTTCAGAGAGTCTCTCAGCTGTAAATGGTGATGAAAATGAGAGTGATTCAGAAGGGAATAATGATCTGGATTCTTTTGCTGGAGATCTGGAAAATTTACTTGATGCTGAGGAGTGTGAAGAGGGAGAAGAGGGTACCAATGACTTAAAACATGATAAGGGAGATGGTGTTAAGGGTCTTAAAATGAGAAGACGCCCAACTTTGGCTCAGGCAGAGGAGGAAATAGAAGATGAAGTAGCTGAGGCTGCTGAATTATGCAGGTTGCTTATCGATGGTAGGATATCTCATTGATCATTGAAGTATTATTTCCAGATCTTTATTAGTACTGAATGTGGGAACACTGATCTTGTTAGGACTTTTCTAATGCAATGACTATAAGTTGTTAATTAGAATAATATTTTGAAATTGAACTCAAAGATGCTATTTGTCATATTTGACCTCTTTTTTTTTTTTTTTGTGTTTTTGGCAATAATTTATACAGATGACGAAGCTGACAGGAAGAAAAGGAAGAAAGCTAAAGTTATGGTGGAAGAAGCAAGATTGGTACCAAAGATGCAATCAAAATTTTCCTTTGGCAATGCTGAACAAGTTAAGCAAATAACAAATACTTTACAATCAGATGGAACTAATCCCTTGAAAGAGGATGTGATCACAGATCTTAGGGAGGTAAGATGATAATTAGTTTATTCACATTGTCCTGTCATTTGTATCTTGTTTAAAACATTTATTTCACAATTTATATGAAGATCTGATCATAAATATGTAAAGATCTGATAATTAACTGTGCAGGGATTCCTCCCTTTTATAAAGAGAAATAACATCAGGTGATTTCCTAAAAATTAAATCCTAAATTAAGGAAAGAAAATATAACAATAATTAATCCTAAATACGAAACACAATAATTACTAGCTATATAGGGAAACAAAATAAATATAGAATCAAACTTATTTACAGAAATATTTCAGGGAATCAAATAGAGATTTTATCCTCTTTTGACACCCTGTCAACACTCCCCCTCAAGCTGGCTTGAAGATATCTTCCATGGACAGCTTATTGGTTATGTTGTCAAAGAGTTTCTTGGGTAATCCTTTCGTTAAGATGTCTGTTGATTGTTCTGCAGTGGGAACATAAGTAATACAGATTTGTCCCCTTTCTATCTTCTCTCTGATGAAGTGCTTGTCAACTTCCACATGCTTGGTCCTATCATGCAGGACTGGGTTTGTTTGTTTGTTTTTTAATTAACTTTAGCCAATTTGAAGTGCAAGGGAAATGTGTGGGCTGGTCTCCATAGTCAAACCATGGTTTTGGGTCATCATCAATTTGAAAGAACAAGAAACACACTTGAAGGGGGGTTGAATAGTTTGTGTGCACATTTATAAAATCTTTTTCGCAAAACAACGTTTTCCACAAGATAAAACTATTGTTCAATAAAAACGCGTGAGGGAAACTAATAACAAAAAGAACACAAGCTTTTTATATTGGTTCACTAAAACTATGTTACATTTAGTTCTCCTTCAACACAAAGGGTTCAACTAAACACTCTAGTTATAAGCAAGTATTTTTTGTCACTTCTGGCTACACTAACTACAATCTTATACCCAAGATTATTATTGTCCAATCTTATACCTATTTCCTTATTGGACGCAATATCAACCTACATAGCTCGAATAACATCATTAGTAAAACAAAGTTTAATAACTTTTGTTATCAACAAAGCTATGAGATTTTTAGGGGTTTGACATTTTCTACGTCTTTGGTTCCAATAGAATTTAGGGTCATTGTCTTTGAAATTGCCACAATTGTACATGAGAGTTTAATTGGAGTAGGTGTATAGCTTTAGGTAAAAATAAATAACGGGAAAGTAACAAAATGGTAATTCAATTGCTAATTATGAATTAGTAAATGTATGACTCACTAATTATAATTTAGGACCTATAAGAAAAAATTAGAATGTCTTAGAATTTTTTCAACTCCTGAAAAGCTCCCAAAATCGCACTCTTTTGAACCACATTAAAATACTATAACTTTAATCAATGGTAATGGAAAAAAATAAAAATTTTACAAGGACCTAATTATAATTAAATCCTTCACTTTTCTTAACTGTTTGTTCACTTTCACACTGTATTCTTACACTATCAATGTCCAACACGGTCTTGATTTTAGTAGAATTTTCTACTTAAACTTACACCGAAAAATCACACAATTTTATTAATTAATATTTCCATGAAATTAAATTTAATTATCTCTTATAATTATTTTCAATTAATTTTTTAATTCACAGATAGAAAAAGTCGGTGTTACACTGCAGATTCATCCTATATGTTGAAAATAAAAGAGATAAAATATTAAAAAAATGGAACACACTAGAAGGAGGGTTAAATAGTGTGTTAATGTGAAATTTAAATCTTTTTCTCAAGATGAAACCTTTTTGAAAAACAGATTGAAAAGAAGGCTTATAAACAGACCTGTTTATAAGATTGTAAAGGAACTGGTGTGTCCAAGGATGCTTTCAAGAGAAAACAAGTTTAAACACAAGAACACATGTATGAACACTTGTTTTATACTAGTTCACTCAATCTGTGAGCTACGTCCAGTTCTCCTTTAACCTTAGAAGGGTTCCACTAATCAAAACATATTATAAAACAAGTATTCTTCCTACCACTCCTGGCTTACAACAAGTATTCTCTAGGCCATTTCTGGCACACCCTCAATCTCACCCTGAGACTAATAGACTCCCAAGTCTTCTTGGATCACTAAGCCACTCCTAGCTTTCCAAACAATAAGTTTGAATAAATGCAATCAAATAAACTCATAGAAAGGATAGACAATGTAGAACATATTACAAACAAAACTTTGCTAAGCAAAGAATAGCATTCTAGCACTCAGGTTTTTGATAGTCCAAAACTGAAAGATTGTATTAGAGTAGAAAATGGCAGCACTTCGAATATCAGATTGAAAAATCCTTATTTTCTGAAAAGCTTTCATCTTGATTTATAGGCTTCCAGGATATGACCTTTGTGGGGATTGAAGCCTTCAAATTTTTCAGTTTCCTCACAGAGCTTGTCTCTTATGCAATGTGGTAGCTTGTGTTAGTAACATTGGACGATGTCCAACCCTTCAATCTTTGGTTTTGATGATAATAAACAGAATTAAATTTTGAAGTATCTAATGAATATTATTTGAGTATTACAAGAAGCACACCAGCCAATACTATTATGGTATTGTATTCTTCATGCTCAAACCTTATATCTTATGTTAAATATATCATCCAAACATAGAATTGGAACTTGTTTTTAAATGACCAAACCAGCGTCCAACATGTTGTTAACTAACAAGCGTCCAAATGCTTTATGAAAACTAATGTACATTCACTATGTTCTTTTCAAGCGTCCAGATGGAGCTAAATAACTTACACACTTTTTATATCTAAGTTATACATCGTCTACCCTCTTACACACTTGTACATCTTTACATTTTCGAGGATGATTTCATGCTAAAAGTTTAGAACTTTTATTCCCTGTCTTATTTTGAATGACTAGACATTTGAAATTCGAAAAGTGTACTGAGACAGGAGATAGAAAAACACATTTATGAAGAAAGAATCTTTTCGTACTAATGGAGGCACGCTCTGCAAAGGACAATACTAATGTCCATTTTCTCTCTCCACCTCAAGTTGACACGTGGTAATGGTCAAATGATTGAGAGATAACGGATATTTCCCAAGGTTCGAATCCCACAACGAATACTTTTACTCTGAAGCCTATAAAATAGAGGAGCAAGCACACAAAAGAAAATGCTGAGACTGAACGAAGTGTGAAAATTTTCTAAGTGCTGAAAAGCTGCCAAAATCGTTGGAGATCTACACTTGTGCTTAAAGAGTTATTTCCTTAGCTTTGCTAAGTTTGAGTTGTAATCTGTTTTACGTTGTAATATCCTTTCTGTGAGAGTTATTTGATTTATATCATCCAAACTGTTGTTTGGAAAGCCTGGAGTGACTTAGTGATAAAAGAATACTTGGATGTTCTTTAATCTCAGGAGGAGATTAAAGGTGTGCATGAAGTGGCCTAGAGAATACTTGTGTAGCCAGAAGAGGCAGGGTATAATACTTGTTTGTAATCAGTGTTTGATTAGTGGAACCCTTCAAAGGTTTTTGAAGGAGAACTGGACGTAGCTCAGGTTGAGTGAACCAGTATAAACCAAGTGTTTTTACTCTATTGCTTTTAGCTTAACTTGTCTATCTCTTGTATTTATTTCTGCACATTGGACACACAAGTCTTTACTTTGAAATCTGTTGTGAAAACTGTTTTATATCTATTGGACGAACTGCCAAAAACTCAGTTTCAATAAACTGTGATTTTCAACTATTGGACAGTCTCACAGAATTTGTATTTTACAAGTCCCTTGTAAAATCTGTTTTAAGGAACCTCCATTTTTGCGAAAAGGTTTTAAGTTTTTATCTAACATATTATTCAACCCCCCTTCTAGTGTGTTCCCTGCATTTCAGCTTGGGGTGGAGAAAGAATCAAACAAAGGTATTGTCCTTTTTTGAGTAGTGTTCATGTTGTCTTCACTACTTGTACGAAAACGGTTTTGCAAAGAATATGTTGATTTTGCTTCTGTCCTACCTTATAAACATACACACTTGAAATTCAAATGATGAGATAGTTTGAAAAAAAAAGGCGAGGGAACAAAGGTACATATACTGTTCAAGAAGGATCATCTTCGTTTAGAGCACAACAAATGACTTCTTTGGACAAAAGAAACTTAGGGTATATATATATATATATATATATTATATATATATATATATATATATATATATATATTATATATATATATATATTAGAGTGTAAGTATCTTATTTCCAAATGGACAACAAAAAGCTCTAGCACGTTGGATGCTAGTTTTCATAAATGTTTCTAGACGCATGTTCAATTATAGCATATTGGACGCTAGATTTGTTTTTTAAGAAAACAAGTTACAGAGTCCAGAAGTACATATTGAGCGTTTATATATTGATAATCATAACTTTGTGTAGGATAAGAGATATAATACCAAATCCATCTTGGACCTATATGTTCCTAAAAAAACTCAATAATCCTCATTAGTATCTCAAATTTAATACCTTTGTTATCATCAAAACTATGAGATTTTGAGGAGTTGGACATTATCCATGTCTTTAGTTCTAACAAAATATTGTTCAGTGCATGGTGCTTGACGCTTGGCATTCGATGTTTGGTGTGGTACTTTGTATTTTGAAAAATATTAACCAATACAAATAGTTGATATTTATTATATAATTTTTAAGTAAAGTGACTAAAGAATATTTAATAATTTTATAAGTTATTTTTTATTATTTATAAATTAAAATTAATATATTTTTTATCTAATATGTTAACATATTCATCTATTGGACTCTTATTTTTAATTGTGTATATTATAAAATATACATTAATTCAGATATTTAAATTTACTCAATAAATTTTAAGAACAAAAATAAAGAATATTTATTAATTTTATTAAATAATTTAATTATTTATAACAGTAAAATGTTGAATTTATAATATAAAAAAAACCTTTATTTTCATTAAATAATTTTGTTGATCTTTTTTATTTTGAGTACAAAATGGATAGTTATAATTTTTTATTAATTTTTCAATGAAAATTTTATCTTTAAGATTTTGGGAAAGTAAAATGTTCACTTAAAATAGTTTTTCTTCTACAACTTTTAAACATTAAGAAAATAACAAAATTGTGTCATTATATATATGGAAAATATATTTATTTATAGATTTGTATAGATTTATATGGAAAAAAAACATTAAATGTCGCATGCATATATATATATATATATATATATATATATATATATATATATATATATATATATATGTATGTATGTATGTATGTAATAATAATAATAATTTAAGCACATTTTTTTAAAAGGAATAAAATATTTAACAATTTTTCCACCAATTTTTAATTTATAAAATTAAAGCATTCAATTTAGTTAATATTTTTATGATATAAAAGAATAGGACTGTTATGTTTTATTTTGTATTTTGTAAAATATTAACTAACACAAATACTTAATTTTTACATTTTAATTTTTAATTAAAATAATTAAATAATTTTTCACAATTTTATAAATTATTTTTTATTATTTATTAATTAAAATTAATATATTTTTCTTGTCTAATATCTTTAAGGTATTCATGTATTGGACTTCTACTTTTAACTTTGTACATTATAAAATATTAATTATAGCAAATATTTAAAAAAAATTTAACAAATTCTTTGAACAATAATTAAATAAAATTTCTAAAACTTATTATATATTTTAATTATTTATCAAATAAATATTAAATTTAGGATACAATAAAACCATTAATTTCATTAAATATTTTGTTGTTATTTTTTTTATTTGAAGTACAAATGGATAAACATGATTTTCTAATAAAATGGATAACCAAGATTTTTCTAATTTCATTAAATATTATGTTTTAGATTTTTGGAAATTCAAATGTTGACTTAAAATAGTCTTTGCTTTAGAACTTTTTGTTTTGACATGCTTTTCAAAAATTCTAAAGGCAAGAATATTTCAAGTCAACATTTTACTTTCCAAAAATCTAAAACTGAATATTTTCAATGAAATAATTAATTGAAAATCATGTTTATCCATCCATTTGTACTTCAAATAAAAAATAACAACAAAATTAATGGTTTTAGTATATTTTAAATTCAAATTTTTATTTATAAATAATTAAGATATATAATCAAATTTTCAAAATTTTCTTCAACTATAGTTCTGAAAATTTATTAAATAAAAATTAAAAATTTGATTTAATTAAGATTTTATAATGTACAAAACTAAAAGTAAAAGTCGAATGCATGAATACCTTAAAGATATTAGATAAACAAATATATATTAATTTTAATTTATAAATAATGAAAAATAAATTATCAAATTATCAAATTTTCTTTAAAAAAATTACTTTAAAATTAAAAAAGTAGAAATTAACTATTTGTATTAGTATATATTTTACAAAATACAAAATAAAACATAACGGTCCTATTCGTTTATATCTAAAAAATTAACTAAAATCAATGCTTTAATTTTATAAATAATATATATATATATATATATATATATATATATATATATATATGAGGGATCCACTTACTTCAAGAGTAATTCTCTTAGAGTTACTTTTCATCCTCACTATTCATTTTCAATATATATATGAAAAACAGACGTAACAGAAAATTTATGCAACATTAAATGTTTTCTTAATATAAATCTATACAAATGTATAAATAGATATATTTTCCATATATAAAATGACACAATTTTGTTATATTTTTTAATTTTTAAAAGTTCTAGAAGAATGACTATTTTAAGTCAACATTTTACATTCCAAAAATCTTAAAGATAAATTTTTTGTTGAATTAATTCATACAACATTATAATTATCCATTTTGTACTTCAAATAAAAAAAATAACTACAAAATTATAGGTTTCATTATATCATAAATTCAACAATTTTTGTAAATAATTAAATTATTTAGTAAAATTATTAATTATTCTTTAATGATTGTTCTTAAAACTTATTCAATAAATTTAAATACTTGAACTAATGTATATTTTATAATATACAAAATTAAAAATAAGAGTCCAATAGATGAATTCCTTAACGGTTTTAGATGAAAAAATATATTAATTTTAATTTTTAAAAGAATTATAAAACTATTAAATATGCTTGAATAACTTTATTTTAAAATTATATAAAAAAAATTAACTATATGTATTGATTAATATTTTACAAAATACAAAGTACCAAACCAAACATTGAATGCCAAGCGTCAAACACCATTCACTAGACAATTTTTTACCTCCATTTTTCTTTTCAACATATTGGATACGATGAATCCGTGAAGAGTGATCTCTTGTTTTCTTGTGGCAACATCTTGTTCTGTATGAAAACAAGTGAAGTTTTTAACAAAGTTTGACAATAGGAACTAGGAAAGACAAGCAAGCATTGATGAATGTTCATATTATTTGGAGTCAGTTACAGATCCAGGACCCTGAGTCAGTGGGGATAATTTATTTAAAAAAATAAAAATAAAAATTATTATTATCATACATATGAAAATAAAAGCATAAATATTAAAATCAAATGCAATGAGTTGAAAAGGGAATGAAATGTCCAACTAAATAAAACGTAAAAGTACTTGGTGAGCTAAAAAGGGGAAGGAAACATAAGGAAAAAAGAGCCAATAAAATAAAAAATTTGACAACGATTGAAAAATTGGGAGTAGCAAGTTCAAATTATAAAAATATAGGGGCAAAAAAATAATAACAATGGATATATACTTACATTTTCTTAAAGTTAGGGGGTGTAGCTGCATCCCTCAACAACACATAGGTTCACCACTATTTGGAGTGTCTAGCTATTTGATGTTTGATAAAAGAAGACAAGAGGTAGAGTCTAAATGAAAAAAAAAATTCTCCACTTCGGCATCCATTCATCAAGTTGTTGGATTTAAGCCATAGTCATTGTCATAAGAAGATGTTTTGTCAAGCAGGCAAAAGGAAGCTTCAATGACTTTAAGTCATTAGAAAGCTTAAACATGTTTGTGGCATTGGTTATCATTGTTCACTAACTATAGACCTTGGTAATCAGCATTGGAACTTATACAAAATAAAACATGAGTCCCATTCATTTATATCCTAAAAAATATTAATTAAAGTCAATACTTTACATTTATAAAAAAAATGTTTGGTAAAATCATTAAATATTTTATTATTTTAACATTATATATATTCATTGAAATAAAATATTCATTGATAAAAAAGTCTTAATAAAAATCCTAAGTCAACATTTTACTTTTCAAAAATCTTAAAGATAAAATATTCATTGAAAATATTAATAAAAAAATTTTTAATCATTTTTACTTAAATAAAAAATAACAACAAAATCATTTAAGAAATTGAAGGTTTTATCATATTTTAAAATTCAATACTATAACATTATAAATAATTAAAAGCTTTTTTAATATACAATATAAAATATGAGAGTCAAATAATTGTTAGATACTCTATAATTTATTGTCCTGAAAAGTTTTAAGTCAAAATTAGATATTTGAATTATTTAATATTTTATAATATACAATATAAAATATGAGTCAAATAATTGAATACCTTAAAAATATAAGTTAAATAAAATATATTACTTTTATAAATAATAAAAATATATAATTATTAAATATTTTTTAATTATTTTACTAAAATGCTATAAAATAAAATAAAAACTATTTGTACTAGTTAATATTTCTTGAGGAGTGTTTCTCCTTCATGGTCATCAAGAATTACATAGTCATTAGCATTGGCATTATTAATTTTCTTAGTCATCTTCATCACTGTCCTGACTGCTTTAGTAATAATCACTCTCAAGTCCATCATCAACCTGAAAATCTTCATCACTAGTCACACCATCCTCTCCCTCCAACACCATCGTCTCAAAGGAACAAGTGTGAGGAGTGTTCCTTTTTTGCCAAAAAGCCAAGATAAGATGAAAGGCTTAGTTATTTGTCGTTTAATGCCCTGCTTATTTCCACCTCTTACATGATAAGTTCATTGCCTTTTTTAGTTACAATCCCCACATGAAGGAGCAAAAAAAAAAACCTTAACAACACATTAATTTTTAAACAACAAACAAGATAAAAAAAAAAAGAGCAAAACATGTAGGCATTATTAAAAAAAGAAAAAGAAAAAAGGAAGTTTTAAGCACCATTTCAAATCTTAATCAGCTATTGACATTTTCATAATTTTCAACATACCAAATCAATCCAATTTAACTCCCTTTCTCAACCAAACTTTCATAACAAGTACCAATAATTACATGTCATTCACCTATTAAATAATGCATTTAGAACATGAAAAACACACCCAAATCACATTATACTTAACCAACCTAAAATATACAGAGCAATCACATAGTCAAGCTTGGAAGCAATATAACATTCCTAAATTGGAAGCAACCCAAACTGCCTCCAAGCATTCAACCATCAAGGTTTTTAATTCAAAAATCATTATCTCATATAAAGTGCAGTAAACCACAAATGAATGTGCACCAAACCAAAACATATATATTCAAACTCACAAAGAGAACCAAAATTAAAAGTGCTCTAAATCATAACAAACTTAGATTAACAACACCAATTAGGTCTTAAAACAGATAGTACTTAGACACTAATATATAGATATAATAACATAAAAATTATTGTATTGATTTTGTTATTTAAGATTGTAATAATGCTGGAATTTGATCTTCTAATATGTCACCTACTATCTTTCATTCAACACTTTCTAACATACCAAGTATTTTTTTTTTAAAAAATTGTAATGAAATTTTTGTAGCCTTTAATCAAAAACCAAAAATAATGTAACAATAGGCTATGATTTTCATGATGTAACTTAGAATAAGGTTTGAATGGTTATCAGTCAAATTAGATAGTAGGGTTAATTTGTATGATCAATTTGCAGGATTAAGAAATTGAGTAAGTACTTTAGTGACCTAACCTTTATATTGTACTTATAATATTATTAACACATGTAAATGGGTAAGCACACACAATATATAGACATGACAAAAACAAAGATTGAATAAGACTAAATTTTGGAATAGACACGACAAAGGCTTAATAAAACCATATTCTGAAATATATATATATGATAAAGATAATAAGGAAGTCTAACCCATGATTTTGAATTGCGGTTACGGGAAATTGCGACCGATGCGACTACAATTACAATTGCAAAACCCAAAAGTCTTGTTTTGGCACGAAAATTACAGCATGTAACGTAAATGCACCACGGGCTCCAAAACTGGACCACGGGCCACCACGGACCTCAAAACTGAAAAGTGCTCCGAACATTATTGTTTTTTATGCTTAATGATGCCCCAAGGATTATGGGGCACCAAAACCCAAAAAGCCTTGTGTTGACACGAAAATTGCACCATGTGCCAAAAATGCACCACGGGCACAAAAATGGACAACATGGCACCATGGACCATAAAACTGAAAAGTGCTCATAGCATTATTGGTTTCTTTGCATATGGATGCATCAAGGATCACAGGACACCAAAACCCAAAAGCCTTTTTTCGCACGAATATTGCAGCATTGGCCCAAAATGCACCACAAGCACCAAAAATGGACCATGGGGCACCACAGACCTCAAAACTGAAAAGTGCTCCGAGCATTATCGTCTTTTATACATAAGGTTGCACCAAGGATCATGGGGCACCAAAGCCCAAAAGTCTTATTTTGGCACGAAAATTGCACCATATGTTGTAAATGCACAACGAGCACAAAAAAGGAACCACGGGGCACCCCGGACCTTAAAACTGAAAAGTGCTCTGAGCATTATTATTTTTTATGCAAAAGGATGCATCAAGGATCAGTGGCACCAAAACCCAAAAGTCTTATTTTTACACGAAAATTGCACCATGGGCCGAAAATGCACCACAAGCACCAAAAATGGACCGCAGGGCACCACGGACCTCAAAACTGAAAAGTTCTTCAAGCATTATGGTTGTTTATGCATAAGGATGCACCAAGGATCACGTTGTACCAAAATCCAAAAGTCTTATTTTGGCACGAAAAGTACACAATGGGCCGAAAATGCACCATAGGCACCAAAATGGACCACGGGGCACCACGGACCTCAAAACTGAAAATTGCTATGAGCATTATGGTTATTTATGCATAAGGATGCACCAAGGATCATGGGGCACCAAAACCCAAAAAAGTCTTATTTTGGCACGAAAATTGCACCATGTGCCGTAAATGTACCATGGGCACCCAAAATGGACCATGGGACACCTCGGACCTCAAACCTGACAAGTGCTCCAAGCATTATGATTTTTTATGCATAATGACGCACCAAGGATCACGGAGCACCAAAACCCACAAGTCTTACATTGACACGAAAATTGCACTATGTGCCGACAATGCACCACGGGCACCAAAAATGGACAACATGGCACCACGGACCATAAAACTGAAAAGTGCTTTGATCAATATTGTTTTTCATGCATGAGGATGCACCAAGGATCACGGGGCACCAAAACCCAAAAGTCTTATTTTCGCACAGAAATTGCGCCATGGGGCGAAAATGCACCACATACACCAAAAATGGACCACCGGGCACCACGGACCTCAAAACTGAAAAGTGCCCCTAGGATTATGGTCTTTTATGCATAAGGATGCACCAAGGATCATGGGGCACCAAAACCCAAAGTATTATTTTCGCACGAAAATTGCACCATGGGTCGAAAATGCATCACAAGCACAAAAAATGGACCACGGGGCACCACGGACTTCAAAATTGAAAACTTCTCATAGCATTATGGTTTGTTATGCATAAGGATGCACCAAGGATCACGTTATACCAAAATCAAAAAATCTTATTTTGACACGAAAATTGTACCATGGTCCGAAAATGCACCACAGACACCAAAAATGGACCACAAGGCACCATGGACCTCAAAACTGAAAAGTGCTCCAAGCATTATGATTTTTTATGCATAAGGATGCACCAAGGATCATGGGGCACCAAAATCCAAAAGTCTTATTTTGGCACGAAAATTACACCATGTGACGTAAATGCACAACAAGCACCAAAACTGGACCACGGGCCACCACGGACCTCAAAACTGAAAAGTGCTCCAAGCATTATGGTAGCAGATGGCAACACCTGTGGAGATCATAGAGATATCATCTTCACCACCTTCGTCACCCTCGTCATCATCTTTTTCTTTTGACATATCTTCAGAGGGTCCGTCTATACTCGCTACTGTTCCCGATGCCACACCATCCGAGGAGCTCACGTCTAGACCGGCACTTCCCACTTTCCGCCTAAACCCTTTTTATGTCCAGGATCTAGCACGTGCTTGGGCGAGTGCTCGTCAAGGGGGTCCACCACTAGTCGTGGACTTGGGGGACAGTGAGACGGAGGATTCCAATGAGGATTTCGAGGAGGATCCCGTGGACAACAGCCACGAGATTTCTTCTTAGGGATTTTGCTAGAAATCCTCTGTCATCACTTTTCTTTTGGAGTTTAGTCTGACATGCAATGTTGAGTTTAGTGATGACTGCTCTGAGTCTAAGATTTTTTTCCTTCTCGTATTTGATATGGGTAGACCTAGGCTTCAGATTTTGGCATATGTATTTGTTTATAATTTGGGTTGTACTTATTACTCTTGCTCGGGGAGATATTTATGTTATGACACTTTCTACTTCACGCATATATATATATATACAGGAGGGATCCACTTACTCCAAGAGTAAGTATAAGAGACTTACACTAATCTTAACCATTAGGTTTCTAGAAAATGAATGGTGAAGATGAAGAGTAAGTCTCTTATACTTACTCTTGGAGTAAGTGGATCCCTCCTCATATATATATATATATATATATATATATATATATATATATATATATATATATATATATATATATATGTAACCAGAGATATCTTGTTTTATTTATTATGCTTTGCTCACTTTAAAATATATACTTATAAATGAGACGACGCTACGCTCTCTTTCCCGAAAATTCAAATGACACGTTTTATTTACCAAGTGGTACCAACTTTTGAAATTAATCGATAGAGTTTTAAAAATTTAGTAAAATTCCGATCTATGTTTTCTTAACTTCACAGTTTTTGGCAAAATTAAAATTAGTTAGTACGTTTTGAAAATAATTAAAGGATCTTTTTCTTATCTTTTTGAAGATCGAATAAAGTAATTTGTTTATCCAATTAATTTGAGTTTTCATGTTGATTATATGTATACCCGGATTTAGGGTGTTACATTATATATATATTTTATCAAATATCAAAACCAATTTACGAGACATAGCAATAACGTCACCAAGTTCAACTTTTCCTTTTGTCTTAAAAGGTACCCATGCTTAAATGTCACGTAATAGAATTTAATTCTCCTTCTAAAAAAAACATGATTCCAATCGAAGAATAATCCGGGGAAAATTAAAGAAAATAATTTGAATTTTCCAGCATATGAATTTCAAACTATCTATTTTAACAACCACTTTCTGGTTCTGGACTTGCTCAAATTTATTTGATTTACTATATTATTAAGATACCATGTTTAATTAGTAGCTTACGATCACCAGCAAAATCGACATAATATCGTAGCATTCTAATAGCATTTATTAGGATGTTATTGATCATTAAACATTTTATGCTAAGAGTTATGTTATCAATTCTACTAATTAATATAAGAAAATCCATTCATTTTTTTTTCCAACTCAAACCAAAAATTTTAACGGTTACAAAATGTGCACCCATATCCATATGGAAACACAAACAACTAATTTTGTCGATAAAAGTCAAACAATAAGGACAAAATTTGTAAAAGGATAACAATCTCCATGCTCACAAGTAATATTAAATATTTAAATCCAACAAATTAAGTCACATTTCATACCGATATACATTTATCATACATGCTAATATATCGTGACTGCAAAGTAAACACAGTTTAACAGAGCAATCACAAATGAGTAAAAATAAAGAATTAGGAAAAAAGAATCCAAATCAATGTAGAATGGCCCAAGAAATAATTTAATATCGTAATTTGATTTACTGTCTCTATTTAGAAATGTCTAGAATTTATAATTGTGTTTTTAAGTTAATTTCAAATAAAACTTTTGCTTTGATCTCGCTTATGTAACACCCTAAATCCAAGTTTACATGTATTTGCATTTTAAACTCATTTTAATTTCATATGCGTGTTACTTTATTTAATTCTTGTAAAAGAAAGAAGAGATTATTTATTTATTCATTTTACAAAGCGCTGAAGTTTGTTTAATTTCGTAAATCAAATGTAATTGTAAAAAAGTAAGTTGGAATTTTTCCAAATTGTTAAAAAAAGTTTTATGTAAATTTTAAGTTCGAAAGTTGTGTTCCACTTAGTAATTAAAACGGGTTATTTACGTTCGCCAGAAACTAATTGCAACGTCATTCAAACATAAATGGGCACTTAATTTTCGAATTAATGAAATATAAAGAACACGAGATAATTTGGTTGGTTATCAAGTATACACATATGCATAAAATAGAGAATTTCATACATCAAAATGTTTTCCGGAGCAATAGTAACATATATACATATACACATTGCTCAAGGTATATACCAAATACATAGGGTAATATAGTATAAAACTGAATATACATAGTAAAATCTAAAACCTAGGTCTACCCGTATTCAAATACATAAAAGGAAAAAACCTAGTCTTAGAGCAGACATCTCTAAACCCAACCCTGCATGTTAGACTAATCCAAAGAAATGGGATGGCGGAGGGCCTCTGACAAGATCCTGGAGGAGAGAATCTAGTGGTCATTGTCCACAGGATCCTTCAAGGAATCTTTCTCAAGGTTCTCCAATCCTCCTCAAATCCTAGGACACATTGTTCCCTAAGTTCACGACTAGCGGCGGATCCCCCTAACTGACTCTCACCCAATTACGTGATAAAAACCCCTTTCCGGATCTCAAATTCAGCATCAACGGAAGGTGAAGAAAATTTAAAGCGGAAAGACAAGAAATGGAAAGAACAACGCCACAATCCCTAGGGATTGATAAGTTGAGGAGGATTCGCCACTTTGAATATGGAAATTCAAAGATAAGAATCAAGGGTAGTTCCTAAGAACCTAGAGAGTTTCCTCTCACAAAAGCATCAAAGCTTCATTCCAAATGAGAGTCAAAACTCATTACAAAGTTAACATTTGGCCTATTTATAATATGAACCTAAAAGGCTTACCAAGGCCCATTACTAAAAGCCCAAACAACTAAAAAGGCCCAAATTAAAAAATAAACATCATTAAAAACATAAAAAGCTCAACAAAAGCCCAATTTAGGCCCAAATTACATAAACTTCTATTCTAAGATTTGGCTCCACTTTAAGCTCTTCATGTACCATTCTAGTCCTCTATCATTCCCTCCTTCTTGAAGGAAATTCGACCTCGAATTTAGGGCCAAGGTACCTACATCATAAAAACAACATAAAAAACATGTTTTAGTTTTGAGAAAATATTAAAAAAGAAAATCCTATCTCTATTGAGACTTGGATTCCTTAAAAAGGAAAATCTCTTATTATCTATGTGCTTATATATCAATCCTCCCGGATCAAATACAAGCCTAAAGAAATCATCAATTAACACTAAAATGAAATGCTTAATCACAAATTTCAAAGACAAGTCAATCCAATGAAAATTATGAGCAAACAATGACATTTTCAAACCAAGAATGGAAAAATTAGATTTATCCATTTTATGCACAATCCATCTATCAAGACACTTGAGTGTACCATACATTACTAAACGCTCACTATGAGTTGCTTCAATTAATGAATCATGAAATGAACATTTAGGCACACAAAATGCAGCATCTTTAAACCTATGCTCTTTATGCCTATAGAAATCATCATTTTCAATTTTCCCATAAACAACAACACACATAGAGGAAGACTCAACATGATCATACAAGTCCAAATAATGTGCATTAATATCAAATTTCAAGAACTTGGCACCATCACCTAAAACAATATCATGCATACCAAAAGCAACATTCAATTCACAAACATTTTGGGTTAACACATGGCACACATCAATTAAATCACAAGGTTTAGAGATGGTGTAAGTCAAAATTTTCTTCTCTCTATGGTTGCATTGGTCCTCATATGTCTCCACTTCTTCTCCAAATTGTCTTGCCCATTGATCCTTGATGTAAAATTCTTCTCTAGGCATCAAAACAAAAGAATTATGGTAAGGTGCACAATCAAATTTACAAGAAGAATTAAATTCACAATCCAATTTAGGAGAAGGAATTAGAGTTTTGCACTCCCCCTTTGAGGACTCCTTTTCAATTTCTTTCACAAGAGAGACATCACTTTCAAACAAAGTTTTGCATTCATCCTTTTGAAGCTCTTCAAATTCCTTGAGCAAAGAATCATCACAAACAAGGAAAGGATTAGAATGAAAACAAGAACAATCATATTCCTCTTTATCTTTTGCTCTCTCTTTTTCATTCTCTTTTTCAGTTATTTTCTTTTCTCTCATCTCTTTTTCTTTTAACTCATTTTCTTTTGCTCTCATCTCTTTCTCTTTTATTTCTTTTTCTTTCACCTCTTTTCTCTCTTGTTCTATTTTCTTTCTCAACTTAATTTGATCCTCACTTGCTTCCTTAGGTGAAAGTGATGCAAGTTTTACCTTATGTCCTTCATGTGTAAAAGAAATCTTGTGGGTCTTTCCATGGTGCTTCACATTTCTTTCAATTTGCCAAGGTTTACCTAACAAGATATGACATGTTTCTATGGGAGCTACATCACACAACACAACATCTTTATATGTTCCAATGGTAAAGGGCACCAACACTTGTTGGTCTACAACCAACTCACCTTCACATGGCAATTTCAAGCAATAAGGTGTAGGGTGTGGGGTGGTTTGAAAATTAAGTTTGCTAACCAACCTAGTGCTAGCCACATTAATACAACTATCCCCATCAATAATCAAAGAACACACATTCCCTAGAACCAAGCATCTAGTATGAAATATGTTCTCCTTTTCAATTTCATCCCTACCCTCACATTGAATTCCCAACAACCTCTTACACATCATTAATTCTCTTTCTAGAGGTTTGGTACCACATGCACTATGATTATCACTAGAGATATTAGATGAACAAGTATAAGATAATTCACTCGTGACAACTTCATTTTCCTTCAAGACCTTGGTTTTCATGTTTGGACAATGCAATGCAATATGGCCTTTACCCAAGTATTTAAAACATTTAATTGTACCACTCTTAGAAGTAGAAGAAGTGCTAGGGTTAGGAACATGTTTACCACTTGGAGAATTTGAAGCTTGTTGCTTAGGTGAGGAAGATCCCTCCTTCTTGGACTTGTCCTTACCATTAGAAGAGTCATAGTGATAGGTCTTCTTGTAGGAATGCTTCCTCTCAAGTTGTCTCTCCACTTTGTTGGCTTGGTGCACTAGATCCTCCAAGCTCTCATAGTGTTGTAACTTCACTATGTATTGAATGTCTCTATTAAGCCCACGTAAGAACCTTGCCATGGCGGTTTTAGGTTCTTGTGCATTGGCTCTCCTCATAGTCATTTTCATCTCTTTGTAGTATTCATCAACACTCTTGCTACCTTGTGTGAGACTTTGTAGCTTATCATAAGCATCTCTCTCATAGGAAGGTGGTAAGAATGTCTTCCTCATCAAATCCTTCATTTCTTGCCAAGTTGCTATCTTAGGCATCCTTATCCTCTCTCTTCCATCCTCCTTATACTTCCACCATGCAAGTGCACTCCCTACAAACTTCAAGGTAACCTTCCTAATTTTCTTCTCCTCACTATACTCATGGCATGAAAAGACTTGGTCAACTTTCATCTCCCACTCAATGTATGCTTCCGGATCATTCTTCCCTTGAAAACTAGGAATTTTAAGTTTCTCCTCTTCCATACTATCCTTTATTTTATTTTCTCCCTCATTATCTCCTCCATGTCTCCTAAGCCTCCTTTCTCCTTCATCTTCCTCATAACCTCCATCACTTCTATGATAAGAAGAACAATACATACCTACACAAAAATGATTAGCACAAATAATAGAAATATGGACCTCACCACTCACTAAGTGTTTCACTCAAATCCACTCGTGTTTCTCTCTTTTGAAGGCTTTTTCTATAATGTGCACACTTGCCTTTTTCCACTCAAACTCCTCTTTAGTCCTTAAGAAGCACTTTCAATCACAAATCAAGAATTTGTATTCAAAGTGAAAGATGTAACAAATCCAAACTCAACTCAAGAGTCCAAAATAAGAAAACTCTAAGACAAAACCAAGGAAATTTAGAAGACAAGCAATAAAAGCTAAAAGAAATGAAAGGACAACTCAAAATAGAATGTCAAGGAAAGACAAGACTAGAAGACACAAGAATAAGAGCAACAAAAAACTAAGAAATTTTGTGAAGAACTAGTGTATTCAAGAGAGCTAAAATGACATAAAAGTGTATGAAAAAGAAAGAATTAAGCAAAGGTGTAGAATGACTTCTTATAGGGCAGATTTTTTTCTTTCCAATGGTATAATTTTTTTTTTTGAATTTTTTTTTTACACTTTGGCCCCCAAACTTTTCATAATTGCACTTGGGCCCCTAAACTTTTTCTTTTTGCACTTTTGCCCCAATATTTTCTTTTTTATCTTTAAGTCCTTTTCTTTTGCTAATAAGTCCTCAAACTTTTTAATATTTACGAAAAACACCCAAACTCACTTAATTCAAATTTTTATAGATCAAACACAAGGGTTTTGCCAAAGACTCTCAAGAACACACATGAACACTATGCATGTTCTTCCCCAAATTCAAATTTCAGATTTTCAATGTGCAGATTTGGACTCAAATTAAACACAACACAATTCAAAAAATATGGATCAAAACAATAAAAATCACAAATCAAATGAACAGTACCGAAACATGAACAGTACCGCGATATGAACAGTACCACGATCGGGATGAACAGTATCTTGCCGGTAAACAGTACCGCACGCGGTGAACAGTGCAACGAGTAGCAGCACACGCGGTGAACAGTGCAGGTGAACAGTGCTCCGCGTCGATGAACAGTGCACGATCGGTATGAACAGTACCAACCAACAGAACCGATGAACAGTACATCGGTGATGAACAGTGCCACCGCCACGATGAACAGTGCGCACGCCGCCGATGAACAGTACGAAAATGATGCTAAATCTAGCTCTGATTACCAAATGATGAAAATCCCTTTCCGGATCTCAAATTCAGCATCAACGGAAGGTGAAGAAAATTTAAAGCGGAAAGACAAGAAATGGAAAGAACAACGCCACAATCCCTAGGGATTGATAAGTTGAGGAGGATTCGCCACTTTGAATATGGAAATTCAAAGATAAGAATCAAGGGTAGTTCCTAAGAACCTAGAGAGTTTCCTCTCACAAAAGCATCAAAGCTTCATTCCAAATGAGAGTCAAAACTCATTACAAAGTTAACATTTGGCCTATTTATGAACCTAAAAGGCTTACCAAGGCCCATTACTAAAAGCCCAAACAACTAAAAAGGCCCAAATTAAAAAATAAACATAATTAAAAACATAAAAAGCTCAACAAAAGCCCAATTTATGCCCAAATTACATAAACTTCTATTCTAAAATTTGGCTCCACTTTAAGCTCTTCATGTACCATTCTAGTCCTCTATCATTCTAATGATAAAAACCCCTTTCCGGATCTCAAATTCAGCATCAACGGAAGGTGAAGAAAATTTAAAGCGGAAAGACAAGAAATGGAAAGAACAACGCCACAATCCCTAGGGATTGATAAGTTGAGGAGGATTCGCCACTTTGAATATGGAAATTCAAAGATAAGAATCAAGGGTAGTTCCTAAGAACCTAGAGAGTTTCCTCTCACAAAAGCATCAAAGCTTCATTCCAAATGAGAGTCAAAACTCATTACAAAGTTAACATTTGGCCTATTTATGAACCTAAAAGGCTTACCAAGGCCCATTACTAAAAGCCCAAACAACTAAAAATGCCCAAATTAAAAAATAAACATCATTAAAAACATAAAAAGCTCAACAAAAGCCCAATTTAGGCCCAAATTACATAAACTTCTATTCTAAGATTTGGCTCCACTTTAAGCTCTTCATGTACCATTCTAGTCCTCTATCATTACGTCTCCAATTCTTTGACGTAAGAGGGGTTTGGCGAAAGGCAAGAAGCACCGGACCAACGTGAACTCCTCGGATGGTGTGGCATCGGAAACAGTAGCGGGTATTAATGAACTCTTCAAGGACACTCCGAAGAGACGGATAATGACGAGACCGACGAAACTGATGAGGATAGCCCCTTTGTGATCTCCACAAGTACTACCATCAGCTCCTAAAACAAAAACGTAAGGGTGACTCTTCACTTTATCAAGCAAATCACACATAAATGACTTTAAAAGTCACACACAATCCTGCTAACCACTGTGGGGTGGTTCTCTAACGTTCACACTCGGAATCTACTCGTTTCCATGACTTTATCTGTAAACTGTAACACACTGGCCAGCTGCCACTGGAACTCCCAGAACTCAGTGGTCTTACATATATTGAGGAGAATGACTGCTGGGAGTACACCATCACCCTGGTATAAGGTGGGCTTTCACCAACTGAGATTTTTTCGTGGTTATTGTCAGGGTCGCCAAGTCGGTTTGTGTGAACGTAGTCACAACTTGACGCCTACCCTCCAAGGTCATAATGCCTCACGATCATCTCCCAGGTACCAATCTGTGGTCATTCATACTCCGAGGACTTACTCCTCGCACACTCTCTCACAGAGATTATCTTTGCTTGTCATTGTGGGTTTCCGCTGCTGGTGGTACAAGACGGATCAAATCGATGCCGAGCTCAAGACCTTGTCCTGGCTCCAACAAAATTATACCATACGAGAATATGCTCTCCATCACCTATTGGTGACCCCGTCATTCGATCTCCACTAACATCTTTGCATCTTTCTCTCAGCCGGAATTGCCCCATGCGACTTCCTTGACAAGTCTGTCGTACACGCATATTTCCTGGTTGCATGACACTCAAGGCGTATATCGGCATCGCGTATCAAGATTCTTTATTACATTCTATTTATGCCTTACCCTCTCAATTTCTAAAGTTTTTAATAATTAATACTTACCGACCATTCCTCCACGCAAGGGTCCTAGAATGTTTATCTAAGTCCAATGCACAAATTAAAGAGTTCGATTATTAAGCTTGTAAGATAAATAAATTCTTAAGTCTAAATTAATTGTTCTCACTGTTGGAATTTATATTATTATTATTGCTGACAAAATTTTCTGGATTACTAGGACAGAGTCCTAGTCCATATAAGCACTCGCGTTCGAGTCTTATGCTCATAGAACACATACATCACAGAGAAATACAATTCATACTACAGTCCACGTGACTGTACCACAGAGCGTTTCAAAACGCACAAATCACACGCACAGAGATGCCCTAGGTTCACATTCCAAGGGTCTTACAGTCATTTAAGGCAAGGGTAAAATTTACCTACTACATTACATGCACACAATTATAATCAATTTAAACATTCAATATATCACAATCCAAATGTCACATTTCAAAGGCAATTTAAGACAGAATCCCCTTTTGGCAGCACCTAATCTCTGTTCAAAATTAATTTAGCAAACAATTTTTGTTCTATGAAATTCTTATATCAAATTAAAGCCCTTAAAACTTTTTTTCAAAAAGGTATCTCACACTCTTAGATTAAATCTACAAAAATTATAAAAATTCCTAGAAGTTCGCAGGTCAGTATGTCCTTCACAGTGAACATACCTCAAAGATGTGTAATTTTCTCAAACTTACAAAATGATATTTTAACTCAAATTTTTATGGTAAAAAGCTAACGTTCATATCTTTTAGAAAAGGTAAAACTTTAATCCTAATTCCTCCTACATTTTTCCCAGTAATTTCTTTTCTAAGACCTATGTCTCAGTCAAAATCTGGGATCCTTGCATCAGTTCTGTTTAAACCAAATTTGTTAAATTAGTAATTATGTATAAAATTTTTCAAAACTTATATCATTTTAAAGCTTTGTTTGTCTAGTTTTAGGAAAAAAAAATTAGATTTCAAAAATAGTCATTACCTTGGTGTAAAAAGCTCAAAAACCAAACCTTGTCCAAACCAGTTTCCACAAGCATAACAACCCCATTGCATGTCATGGATGAACCCTCATTTGAGGTTATCTCGCAATGGTCTCAAAAGAAAAGTTGGTAAATTTTGAGTCTACTTTAACTAAGGACAGGTTTAATTAAAATCCAACAGCTAGATCAAAAGTTATGCACAAAAACGTAAGTACTATCCAGGGCTTCTACGTGAAACAACCACTGCCAACACCAATTTTCGAGTTTTGGAAAATGCATGAGGGTTTGGAAATGAGTTCTAACAAAAATTGGGCATGGCCTCCTTTGTATTGGAGCCATCCCATGAATTTTTTAAAAGGAAAAAGATGAAGAGAGATTTGGGCACAGCCACAAGCAGCAGCCAAAAAGTTTTTTAGAAACAACACACAACACACACATGCAAGCACACTTTTCCCAATTTCAGTCAACAAGGGAGGCATTTATGCAAGAGTGGCTGGATCCTTCAACCTCCAGCCACTTTAGAATCCACAAAAGAGTCTCCTTACCTTTCAAATTGGTTCACGTGAAAGAGGGTGAAGAGAGGATCAATAGTCTCCAAAGGAGCTTTGGCTTTTGGTGGCTCTATCTAGGACATGCAAAGCTTGAGAGGAGAGCAAAAATGGAGTCTTGGTGGTGTGTGTGTGTTTTGGCCAGCTGAGGAGAGGAGAGAGGGAGGAGAAAATCTGATTTATTGGCTAAAGTGTTAAAGTGTGGTTGAACTTAAGTGAGAGAGTGAGGTGAGTGTTAGGCTTAATTTGTGATTTGAGTGATGGTTTGTGAGAGTGAGTGTGAGTGGCCATGAGGTTGAGTGTAACACCTAAAAATTTGCAACCAAGGATATAATAGTTATTGTGTTAGTGTATATTGTGATAACTAAATAGATGAGATTAATTACAATTGAAAATTTAATTTAGCTAATTAAGAAAGGTCTAAAAATTTTGTATGATTTTATGTGACAAATCTCGGTAAAATCCTAATTAAACTAGAATTTAATTACGCTGTGCATAATTTCACTGCATAAATTGATACCGTGTAGAGATAATTTGATTACACATTTTCCTAAGATAATTATTCACAATGAAAATTTAATTCAATTGATTAAGAAAAAAATTAATTATATGCATGTTAATTTGTGACAAGTTTAAAAAAAAATGGACTTAATTAGAATCTAAAATTTACACTGTGTAAAATTGCACTGTGCAAAATTACACTGTATAATTTCACACTGTGTGAATTAACACTAAGTGAGATTAATTTGAATTACACATTTCTCTAGATAATTAACATATTAATCAAGGTTAATTAGCATGTAATTTACCAATTCTAGTAAAAGCAAAATTTCTATTTTTGCATTAATCCTACTCTAGCCATTTTTGACTAAATTTTCAAAAGTGAAAATAGCCTAAAACGGCCTTAGCTTGCACGGCCAGCTCTCCCCTCCCATCACCTATCAAATTTGTGTCATGGAACTCCAAAAATCCAATAGATAACAAAACCCATCTACCAATACACTTAGGCACTTAAAAGAAATAAAACAAGTGAGAGAGGCCTCATTTTCTAGTGCTGGCCGTGGGTTTCTGCAGAGGGAGGGAGGAGAATTTGTTCTCTCCAAACCTTGTTCTTGGTGTTTTGGTCTTGAATGCTTAGGTAAATAAACTCCAATACCATTTTCATCTATATATTTCTCTCTAGAATTTCAAGATCTACCTTCCTATGGTTAAAAATTTTATTTTGGTGACTAGGAAATTTTTAGACACTAATTGTCTATCTAGTTCTTGACTTGCTTTGGAACTTGGGTGATCACAACTTGAGGTATGGAGGAGTTCTCTTGCTCTACTTAAGTCTTTTGCTTGTTAATGGAGTTTTCTCCATATATATGTGCTGTATGTGGCCTTATATAGTGCCATTTCTCAAGTATCTACTTTCTTACTTGATGTTGTTTTTCTCTTATAAGACTGCAGCTGTGTTGCTTGTATAAAAAAACATTTCGTGCGCTTTCTTTGTGAGCTGAGACTATTTCCTAGTAAATCCATGTCTCTGGAACTAATGGTGAATTTTTCGGATTTTTTTGGACACTGTAGCTATTTATAGTTTATTTATTTTCAAAGTCTGTTAGATCTGACCTAAGCATTGTTTTATTCTTTTACAAATTTTTGGTGTAACTCTTTGGAAAAATGGACCCATAAGTTTGCTCCAAAACTTATAGGAAGAATCTATGATTTTTCATGGAATTTTATGAACCTTGGAAATATTTTAAATTATTTATTTGTCAAAGTTATGGAAATCTGCTCAGCAGTGTTTTTAAATAGGTAAAAATAGTTTTCGTGAGAAATAAAAATCATGAAAATTATATGATACATAAATCACCATGTAGAGTGTCCTTTAATTTTATAAAATTTTTAAAAGGTGATTTAGTATTTATTTATGTTTGATGACTCTGTTTTCTGCCAACAGAGAGAAACAATTGTAAAAATGACATTTTTGGTGTGAAATAAATTCTAGAAAAATTATATATTGTAACTTAGATATTTTGGACTGTCCCTGTAAATTATCATGAATTTTCGATGCATACACTATTTTTGATAAATTCTAGATCCTGTTTCCCTGAAATCTGTCAGCAATAATTAAATTAAAAATTCTATTTTTAGATTGAAAATATAGGAGCTGAATTTATTCATAGTTCTATGTTTGATTAGGAGTGTTCCTGTAAAATCTCGTACATTTCTGAGTTAGGATGATATGCCAAATAATTATTGAGTTATAGAATTCAACACTTGTGAATAATGGAAATTTGGTCTAAATTAATTGTTTTGAATGAATTATTGATTTTTATGGATTATGGTTGAGTGGTTCTGCCCTAGAGGGAGACCCATGTACTTCATTATGCATTATTGGATTATCTGTGAATTAATTGCCCTTTTGATTGTCCTTATTTGTATTATTATTGACTGAATTGGAGACAGGGAGGAATTGTGATCCTCAGGCAAATTTGTGTGCTGGAAAACTTTTGCGTGTGTGCTTGTGTATTGATTTGGTATTGTTTGGATGATTAAGGATCATGGAATCCTTGAGGTGGGACAAATGGACTCAAACCACGAGTGCATTTGTGGTAATTAGAACTTAGTTCTAGTGTTAATTAAATGTTCACTTTAAAAACCGTGAATAAATACTTAACAAGAGTGCGAACCTCCTAATTAAATGGACTTAGTAAATATAGGACCTTTGCACATTGGAGAATGCTCTTGAGATTGAACTTAGAATGAACCACTAGGACCTTTGCTTTGGAGGATATGGACTATGGAACCAAAATTTAGCATTAAACTTGAGAGGGTAAGGTATTACATAAGACTTAAGAAGACGTGGGGTGATTCATGAACCGGGCTCATGAAGTGTGTGAGAGTGCTTGAGGCACTTGCTGTGTGGATTGTGATGTGTTGCCTGAGTAGTTGTTGTTAGTGCGATTTTGAGAGGGAGAGGAAGTGTTCTTCCTTTCTCTTGATGCACAAGGATCGTTGTGAACGTGTTATGTTCGTGGTGTCGCACGTAGAGATGACATGCATTTGAGGAAATACAAGTGAGTTGTGAAAGCGAGTCATGTGGGGATTTCCAACTGTAAGGGGACGTTGTGTCTCGTAGATGGGGTTAGTATGGAATGACCTGGAGTGGTGAAGATGTTGATCTTCAAATGACATGTCGGGGAGTCGAAGGCGTGGCCTCGAGCTCATATTGTTGACTAACCGCCATCAAGTACCATTGATAGAGGAATCCTACACAAACCTGTAAAGGACGATCCCGGTGTGGAGAGTCGTTGAGGAGTCAGTCCTCAGAGATTGGATGACTACAGAGTGGTACCTGGGAAATGATCATAGGCGTGATCGATCTTGGGGGTAAGGCACCGAGTTGTGACTATGGGTCACACAACCGACTTGGCAATCTCGACTAAACGCAAGACATTTTCATGTTGGTGAAAGCCCCGTCATTGTATCGTGACGATGGGTGTACTACCAATAGTCATCCAGCTTAAAATGTGTAAGTGCACTGAGTTCTGGAAGTTCCAGTGGCAGCGGGCCCAAAATGTGATGAGTTAAGGAATTAGTTGAAGAGACGTTTACAGTTACGAGTGAGACCCGTGAGAAAACCACACCGATGTGGTTAGAGTTTTGTGTGTGATCGTAAGGTCGTTTGTTTGTGGCTTTAGAGGAAGCGAGGGACTCACTCCATACACCTTATTTTTCAGATGGAGATGAATGATTTCTGTGCAATCGTATGGGACGGAACGGAATGACTACGACAAGTGCTAAGGATGCGGATGGATCTGGTCAAGGAAAGTGACTTTTCCCTGAGGATGCCTCATGGGTTAAGTGGGTAGATAAGTGTTGCATTTTATTGAGTCACTGCTATGAGTCTCAATCTTTTTCTTATATAAAAGAGGGTAGACTAGGTTTCCTTTTTATGATGTATCATTCTCTTGTATGTGACTCGGATATGTTAGGTACTCAATTTCAAGGATGTGAATATGTACTTATATTTGTAAAGTATAATTGCTTAATGATGGAGTTATTGAGGATGTCCAAATAAAATTTAATTGTATTTTTTTTTGGTTGATTGGAAATCGAGTATTTTATAAATTAAGTTGTTTCATTAAGAAAGGTATCTCGTTAACAAACATTTTTTTATGATGATTTGGATAGGATGCTAGAAAATAACTTTAATTAATTTCATAATTTCAAAAATAAAATAAGAATAATTATAATAGTAACTAGGGGTGTTACATTGAGTGTGGTGAGGGAGTGTTTGCATGAATTTTAAGTGGCCAATGTCACTTCATTAGATGGGTTAGGGTCGTGTCAAGTTATACAGTGTAGAAATACACTGTGTAATTTAAACCGGAAGGCGTTCTAAATAAAAAAAATGAACTTTAAACATCCAATTTAAATTTTAATAATTCTTTATAATTGAAAAACTTTTTTTTTTAAATAACTTTCCTAAAATTTATTTGTAGAGTAATCACTCACAGATGAATTTAGATCACTTGTCTTGCAAGTCTCATATTTAAAAAATGATTCAAAACGGTTTTTCAGTCAATTTCAAGACTAATACGAAGTAACCAATATCTCATTTATTTATTTCTAATATTTACCACAGACAAATAGTTTTCCTTCTTAGTTACTTCAAGAAATTAAATCACAGATGAAACCAAATAATTAAAACTTGAATTCTCATCACACTGTATTTTTTTTTAACTCAAATAAAATAGTACAAACTATTTTATTTTCACATAAATCTAAAAACAAACTAACAGACAATTATACAGATGAATCTAAGTATTTAAATATTTTAAATGCTTATCACACTGCACATTACCATTTTAAATAAAATAAAGCAGATTAGCTCACTTACACAGAATTTTATAAATAGACCTACAGACGAATTATACAGAAAGTAACCACCAAGAATTAATTCTAGAGAATCAATTATAGGAAGTTACTCGCAGAGAACTTTTTACGTCTTTGTTCTTATAAATGTTTTTCCTATTTGATCCTTATAAAGAATTACTATATTATTTATTTTCCTTTATTTTTTTAATCGCTCAATTAATTACTAACTATATTTTAATTACTCAAAGTATATTATTTTCTTATTTAAAACAAGCAATTAAATCCCCATTAATTTCTAATTAATCTCTCACGTTCTTACTTACTGAATTGTAATTTTTGGGGTGTTACAACTTACACATTTCAAAATTGTATATCATGATCTATGCAAAGTTAATTTAGGAATACACAATTAGTATGCACATATCATGAAAGCATAAAGAATAATATTCATTGGCCATATAATAGTTAAACTTGCCACATAACACTTCTAAATCTCAATCATAAAGGTCGTGCAACTACAAAACGCAATTCACATTTAAATGCACAAGGTTATAGTAGGCTTTTAACAACACAGTAAAAAGAAACAATTTTGCTTTTAGATTGTTAGACATTTTATTAGGAAAAGATGAAAAGGAAGAGAATAAGGAATACTGTATCATGGCAATGCCCCTGAAAGCAAATTCCAGCAGACCTCCGGTGCAACCCGATATCCGGTTTAGCCCCCCAAGGTTTACACATCATCATGTCTGAACCCGTGCACTCGAGGCCAAACACGTTGGAGCCTCACAAACAATGCCTAAAAGAAGAACAAAAAAGAGAAAATAAAGAGAGAAACGTTGAGAAAAGAAGAAAAGCTTTCTTTATCTTTGAAGACTCAAGCAACCACTCTTTATAGTGTTTTCTGCCAGAACAGTCCATTGGAGAAATAAAGCATAGCTTTTAATCCTTTTAAAATAGCAATGGGCACACATGAATGGCAATAAAGCCATTTGAATAGAAAAAGAACGTATAAGGAAACATTCAACAAGAATTTAATTGCCATTAAAGAACTAGATTTCAACATTTAAAGAACCAAGAAGACATAAAATCATCATTCTATTGAAAAGGAGCAAAACAAGTGAAGTGACAATTTTTCTGCTAGAGTCTAAGACTTTGGACGATGTCCAACCCCTCAAACTTCGATTTTGATGATAACAAATGAGATTAAATTTTGAAGTATCTAATGGTTCTTGTTTGAGTATTATAGGTACCACACCGTCCAATGCCTCAATGGTATTGTATTTCTCAAGCTCAAACATTATATCTCTATGTGTACAATGCGTCCAAGGAGTAACTGAAAACTTGTTTTCATAAGTATTAAAACCAGTGTCCACCGCACTGATATAAAACAAGCATCCAATGCAATTGCGAAAACAAGTGTGTAAACACTGCGTCCAATTGGGAAGCGTCCAACGTTTATATAACTTACATCATCTTTTCTATCAAACAGTTATATAATGCATCCATGATTTGTAGAAGTACACTTATGCTTTTCGATGATGATTCTATGAAATGTTCTGTTATTCCCTCTCTTTTCTAATGTGACATTTCATTTGAAAATTCGAAAAGTGTACCACAGGGAACAGAAAAGCTTCTCTTTGCAGAAACCGTACAAGTAGTGAAGGCGCTGCATGTACTGTTGTCTCCTCCCTCTCTCCACCCCAAGCTGACACGTAGCAACGGTCATATGATTGTGAGAGAAAGGTTATTTGAAAAGGCTCAAATCCCATAATGGATATCTTCATCAAGCTGCCTATAAATAGAGTAGCAAGCTCAAGAAATAAAAAATGAAGCATTCAAGTTTTCTAAGAGCTGAAACTCTGCCAAAACAATTGGACGACCTACACTTGTGCGAAAAGAGAAATCTCCTTAGCTTTGCTAAGCTCTTTGTGTATTTGCTTACATAGTAACATCATCTCTGTGAGAGTTATTTGCAGGATTTGTAATCAAACAGTTTCTATTTGGAAAGCCAGGAGTGGCTTAATGACAAAGAATACTTGGGTGTTCTTTAATCTCAGGGGGAGATTAAAGGTTTGCAAGAAGTGGCTTAGAGAATACTTGTAGCCAGAAGTGCCAGGGTATATAATACTTATTTGTAATCAGAATTTGATTAGTGGAACCCTTCAAAGGTTTTTGAAGGAGAACTGGACGTAGCTCAGGTTGAGTGAACCAGTATAAACCAAGCGTTTTTACTCTATCGGTTTTAAGCTTATTAGTTATTCTCTTAACTTGTTTCTTTGCATCATACGCATAAGTTTCTTCTCTTTATATTTGCAAAAAACTTTTTGCTTTGCGCTTGGATGGTATATGAAAACGCAGTTCCATTGAACTGTCTTTTTTCAAACGATTGGACGATACATGTAATCTTTCATTTTTACAAGTTCCTTGTAAGACTTAAGTTAGTATATCTCCATCTTTGCGAAAAAAATTTAAGGTTTTAACCAACACACTATTCAACCCCCCATTCTAGTGTGATTCTCTGCATTTTAGTTGGCATCAGAGCTCGGCCTCTTGGGTTGAGTAGTTAGCAGTACAGAGCAAACCAGATCCTAAGAAAGATGGAAAATGAGGGACAAGCTATGAACAAACCACTACTCTTCAAGGGTGTCAAATATGATTATTGGAAGCAAAGAATGATAGCATTCTTTGAATCCTGTCATATTGATATGTGGGACGTTGTGGAGATGGGCGATTACATTCCATTTGATGAGAATCTCAACGAGATTCCAAAGGCTAGATGGATGGAGGAGCAAAAACAGAGATTTCATCTCAACTCCAAAGCCAGAAACATCATCATGTGTGCACTATCCGAACAAGAATACAACAAAGTGCACAGTTTCAAAAGCACTAAACAGATGTGGGACACTCTTGCGTTAACGTATGAAGGTTCCACCCAGGTAAAACGTAACAAACTCAGTCTTCTTATGCATCAATATCAACTGTTTAGTATGGAGGGAAAAGAGAACATACAAAGTATGTTTGGACGATTTCAAACCATACTAAATGAGCTTAGAGCACATGGTAAAGATTACAATAACTATGAACATATTGACAAAATTATAAGGAGTTTTGCCTAGGCAATGGAGACCATAGGTTACAGCGTTGAGAGCAACCAAAGGACTGGATGATATTTTCTTAGAAGAGCTTGTGGGAATCCTTAGAGTGCATGAGCTGGAACTACAGCAAGATGGTGATGCAAAGAAAAGCAAGTCTCTGGCACTCAGCGTCTAGAAGCCAAAGAAAACACCATCGCCCAAAGCCATGCAAGCTGAAGTATCATCAGACGAGTAATCTGAAGATGATGACTTAGATGAGGGTGATGAGCTATCCTTCATATCCAAGAGAATCCACTCTATGTGGAAGAAGAAAGGTGGATCCAGATGGAGAAACCTGAACAAGAAAGGACTCAAGGAGAAGAAGGAGAAGAGTCCAATCATATGCTACGAATGCAAGAAGCCCGGACATTTCAAATCAGAATGCCTAGACCTTGAGAAGAGGAAGGACACGAAGAAGAAAATCTTCAACAAAAAGAAAGGCAAGAAGGTTCTGATGTCCATACAGGAGGACCTAGATGATGACTCATCATCGGACGATGGAGAGGAGGAAGAAGCAAACATATGTTTGATGGCAGACACTACATCAGATTCTTCCAAACCAGAAGAGGAAGATAAGGTAGACTTTAACAATTTAAAATCACTTCAAGAAGCTTATCATGATTTACTTTCGAACTCTTCGGTTTTGTCAAAGGCCTACAAAACTTTGAAGAAATTGTCCAAATCACTTTCAAAAGAAAAAGAAGTTTTAGAAAATAGTTTCAAACAACTTGAAAGTGAAAAGGAAGATTTGCAGAAAAAGTTTGCAGAGCTCTCAAAAGAACATGAAGCCTTAAATGTGGACAGATGAACCCTATGGAATGATTGCAATCATGCTTATAAGTCCTATGAGGAATCAAGGACTAAAGAGATGAAGCTTTCCACAGAGATTCGAACTCTCAAAGCAGAAAACAAAATGCTAGTTGAGAAGCTTCTGAAAGTTGAAGCAGATACTTCCTTAAGAGGTCAACCACATGATGTTGTGAAACTTCATGAAGAGATTGACAGCCCAAAGAAGGATATGTCCAACTTTGTCAAGGGATCTGACAACTTTAACATGCTTTTAAAATACGAAGGTTGTAAGAGGCCCAATGATAGGTCAGGACATGGATATAAGGGAAAGAAATATATTCATGACGAAGATGTAGATGTTTGTTACTTCTGTGGGAAACCTAGACATGTAATGTCCAAATGCAGACATCTGCCTAAGAAGGGAGTATCCAGTGCCCTTCAAACTAACAAGAAAGGACCCAAGTCAATCTGGGTACCTAAGGATAAAATTGTTCCTGTTACAGACATGCTTAACAACAGGAAAGAAACTCCAGTCATGGTACCTGGACAGTGGGTGCTCGCATCACATAACAGGAGAAAGATGTATGTTCCAAAGCCTCTAACCTAAGACTGGTGGGACAGTCACTTTCAGAGGGAATCAAAAAGGGATGATAGTTGGCGTGGGTAAGATTGGTATGCCACCCTATCCCTCTATTGATAATGTTTTTTATGTTAAAGGTCTCAAACACAATCTACTAAGCATAAGGCAATTATGTGATAGTGGATATGATGTTGCCTTTAACAAAGGTGAATGTATAGTCAAGAACTTTGATGGATCCCTTCTCTTTACTGCAAAGAGGCAAGGTAATCTGTACAAGATTAAACTTGGGGAACTATCAAGTCAAAATGTATCATGCTTAGTTTCAGTTAAAGAAAATCATTGGCTATGGCATAAAAAGCTTGGGCATGCCAGCTTGAGATTAATCGCAAGGCTTAATAAGCATAACCTGGTGAGAGGATTACCAAGTATGTCATACAAAGATGATCTTCTTTGTGAAGCCTGTCAGAAAGGGAAACAAGTAAAAAGTTCTTTTAAAAGTAAAAACATTGTTTCCACTTCTAGACCTCTTGAGCTGTTACACATTGATTTGTTTGGACCTACAAGAACAGCCTCAGTAAGTGGTAAGAGATACAGATTGGTCATAGTGGATGACTATACAAGATGACATGGGTCATGTTCCTATCTCACAAAGATGAGTCTTTTAAGGTCTTCTACAATTTTTTTAAAAGAGTTCAAAATGAGAAAGGAGTATGCATTACTTCGATTCGAAGTGATCATGGGGGAGAATTCGAAAATGAAAGTTTTCAAAGGTTCTGTGGGGATAATGGTATCCATCACAACTTCTCAACACCCAGGATGCCTCAGTAAAATGGTGTTGTTAAGAGGAAGAACAGGTCACTCCAAGAGATGGCTAGAACCATGTTGAATGACAATTCAACCCCTAAACACTTCTGAGCTGAAGCAGTGAATACTGCCTGTTATTTACAAAACAAAATTTATATTAGACCTATCATGAAAAAGACTCCATATGAATTATGGAAAGGGAGAAGACCCAACACATCCTACTTCCATCCATTCGGATGTCAATGTGTCATTCTGGACACTAAGGATAACTTAGGAAAGTTTGGCTCTAAGTCTGATGAAGGATTATTGCTTGGGTACTCAGAAAATTAAAAGGCATATAGAGTTTATAATTCTAGAACCTTAGTTGTTGAAGAAGCTATCCATGTGAAGTTCAATGACACTAAGCCTGATAAGAAATTATCAGAGCTAGATGAATCATTTGCAGAACTCAGGTTGGACGATGCAAAGAAGTCATCAGACGGATCCAATAGTGATGTCTTAGTTGAAGAGTCCAATGCTCCCCTGGATGGTCCAATAGAAGAACAAAGGGAATCAACTGGATGCAACTGGCAAATGAAGAAGCATCATCCAAAAGATCAAATCATTGGTGATCCGAAGGACAAAGTCAGAACCAGATCTTCGCTTCAACAAGGTCACACTGCACTCATATCATAGATAAAACCTAAGACTGTGGACGATGCCTTGGAAGATGAAAGCTGGGTCAAAGCAATGCAAGAAGAACTTGACCAATTTCAAAAGAACGATGTTTGGAAGCTTGTAGAACTCCCTGATGACAAATAAGTTGTAGGAGCTAAGTGGGTGTTCAGAAACTAGTTGGACGAAACAGGTAAAGTTGTGAGAAACAAGGCCAGGCTGGTAGCCAAAGGTTACTCACAATAGGAAGGAATAGACTATACTGAAATTTATGCACCTGTAGCACGTCTAGAGGCAATTCGCATTTTACTGTCATTTGCAGCTCATAGCAATATGAAGCTATATCAAATGGACGTAAAAAGTGCATTCCTCAATGGATTGCTAAAAGAAGAAGTCTATGTGGAACAACCCCCAGGGTTTGAGAGTGATACTTTTCCTAACCATGTTTTCAAACTTAACAAAGCTTTGTATGGACTGAAGCAAGCACCTAGAGCTTGGTAAGAGAAACACAGTTCATTTCTTTCAGAAAATGGTTTTTCAAGAGGAAAAGTAGACACTACACTGTTTCGCAAAGATTACAGTTCTGATTTTATTATTGCTCAAATATATGTTGATGATATCATATTCGGTGCTACTAATGAATCTCTATGCGAGGATTTTGCTAAGTTAATGCAAACAGAGTTTGAGATGAGCATGATGGGTGAACTAAAATTCTTCCTTGGACTGTAAATCAAGCAAACAGATAAAGGCATATACATTCATCAAACCAAGTATGTTAAAGAGATTCTGAAGAAGTTCAAAATGGAGGATGATAAACCAATGAAGACACCTATACATCCAATAATAGTACTTGGACTGGACGAAGAATCAAAGAAGGTGGACAACACTTTATACAGAGGGATGATAGGATCACTCTTATATCTCACAGCATCCAGACCTGACATCATGTTCAGTGTATGCTTATGTGGCAGATTCCAATCTGACCCAAAGGAAGTTCACTTAACTGCTGTTAAAAGAATCTTTCGATATCTTGTTGGAACAACTAATCTTGGTCTTTATTTCAAAAGGCAGAAAGATTTCATATTAGTTGGTTACTGTGATGCTGATTATGCTGGAGACAGAATTGAAAGAAAAAACACTAGTGGAGGATGTCACTTCACTGGTGGAAACTTAGTCTCCTGGATATGCAAGAAGCAAGGAACCATTGCATTATCTACTGCTGAAGTAGAGTATATTTCAGTTACAAAGTGTTGCTCTCAAATCTTATGGATCAAGCATCAACTTGAGGACTACAGTGTATATGAGAGTAACATTCCTATCTTCTACGATAGCACTGCTGCAATTGATCTTTCCAAAAACCCCATATTTCATTCAAGGGCAAAACATATAGCAATTAAACTTTTAAAAGACCATGTTCAGAAAGGGACTGTAGAATTACAGTTTGTAACCACAGAAAATCAGCTAGCTGATATATTTACAAAACCCCTTACTGAAGGCAAGCTAATCCTTCTAAGGAATAGACTTGTCATAGAATTTGTAAAGGAATGATTAACATCCTTATGTAGCGTCCAATGACTACATCGTCTAATGGACATGCCATCCAAAGGTCACTTAGTCATGCATGTACACTGCATGTGTTACACTTAAGTCCAATGCCTGGATGATGTTTTTCTGTTATGCGTTTTCATTCTACAACGTAGCTAAAACGGTTTCGTTTTGAGTAAGTGTGAGTTAATGCTCTATGCTGAGTCACTTAATTGTTGATAACCGTACACAGTTACCCATAAACTTAGCATGCCTCATCATGGCGGGTTTAGTGGCATAACCTCCAATTTCAAATATTCATAAAAGCCCAAAACCGTTTCAAGTTCTCCAAACAGAGCCCATACTTAAGCTGTCAAATCCTCTTAGATAAACACTTTACCAATCCTTTTTGTGATATCATCTTCTACCTTAGCCTTCTCTCTCTCTCTCTCTCTTCTCACACACACACACACAGACCTAAACACCCTTCTGTTAACCTAAAAATTAAACTTTTACCACAATGTCGAACTCCGATGAATCAACTGCCTCTAACATCAACATTCCTACCTACCCTGAAACCACCATCGTCACTCAAGGAGTTGCTACTGTTCATATCGAACACTTCTTCAACATCAAATACCTGGAGGAACTTGGTCTCAACATCAAACTCAGTTTGCTGAAGTGTGGTATTAGGGGTTACTTCAATGACAACTAGAGGATATACCCAAAACTGATCAGAATGTTTTGGAGGAATGCAAGGTTCAACACTTAAAGGGAACTTATGGCCACTATGCTTGGATGAGAAGTGGCTCTATCCACTGAAACTATAGCCAAAGTCACTGGCTGTGTTAGGGAACAAAATCAGTACAGTCCAGAGTGAGCCAAGAAGTATGAAAATCATGTAGGTAGAGTGCTCTGCAAAGACAAGACCACAAACTCATCCAAGATCGAATATAAGAATATGTGTGAAGAAGCTAAGATATGGCAGCAGGTATCCTGCACAAAGCTGGGTCTAAGGACTCAGTCACGGACTTACACAAGTTTATGATATTTCATCTAATGGAAGGCATTCCTTTCAACCTACCTCACACTATCTACATCAACATTCTGCGTATGATGAAGACCATTAGAGGAAATGATGACATCTTCTATGCCGCACTGCTAAAAATATCTTTTGGGATCAGAAAGTGTACTAACGATTCCTTGATGAGTTGGACGAAGATGAAAATGAGCGCATAATAAGGAAGGGAGAGCTAATTGCAACTTAACAAAAGTTTGGGGAGACAAACATTAAGCCTATGAAAATCAAGCTTACCGTGAAGGTCCTAAGGGAATTGGATGAGGAAAGCATAAAAAAGAAGCGCCATGAGCAAAGTAGGCTCATTCAAAATGATGATGAAGAAGATATTGATTTTCTTGGCCTTGGGAAGAAAATCAAAAGGCTTATGAAAGAACAGGAAACCAGGAAGGTGACAAGACACATGTCACAACAACAAGAGGAGGATGCAGAAAAAGAAAGAAGAACCAAGAAGTGAAATGTTGCTCCTACACCGTCCAATCCACCTGTTGAGAAGCGTCCAAGACCTGCTCCGTCCAAGCCTGCACAGGATGAGCAGCGTCCAAAGACTGCTTCGGTGAAGCCTGCACCAGAAAAGCCCAAAGTTCGCAAGCTGAAAATGTTCGATGACTCTGATGATGAGGATCATATGCCAATTGGCCAAATTAAGAGGAAAGCTGAAGAGATGGAGTCTGCACAGTAGAAGAAACAGAAAGTATCTGCAGCGTCCAAAGTAGGTACTTCTGTTATTCCTGCTAAAGTTCCAAAGAGAGTTAAGACTCAGGCTACAAGGCCAAGAAAATTTCATGTTCCACCCCCTTCCTCTTAAGACACTAAGAGTGAATCTACAAGTGCCCCACAACTTGCTCCACAAACTGCTCCACGAGTTGCTCAACCAACAGCTTCAACATCTGCACCTGCACAATGTCCATTACTCAAGATAGATTTGACAAAATTCATGCGTCCACGGGATGCTTGGGCTCAATGGACCATCCCACCAAAAGAGAAGACACAAGAAGTAGTCAAAGCAAAGTTCCCTGTTGCATTCTTCACAAGGAATGAACAAAACTATTACAAGAAGAAAGATGTTATATGGATATCTCTACAGAAACCACTGGAGAGAAGTTTAATTCCAATATCTGCACCCGAATGGACGAGGTATGACTATGTTCATCCTCAATCTGCTGAATTTGCTTCATTACCAGAGGGGACTATAATCATCAATCCTCCACCAACTTGGACGAGAGAATTTTATCCAAACATGGTTAGGATGGAGCTCCCTTATCAATGTCCAACTGGTACTCAGAAGAGAGTGCGTCTAGATGAAGAAGAACTTCCTGAGCTAGAAGTTGAAGTTGCATCTAAATTCGCCAAAACTGTGGCAGAGCAGAAGGGAAAGGATCAAAGAAAGAGGAAACTAGGAACAAATAAGCCCCTCCTAGCAATGAAGATGAATTGGCTACTGAACTGCAAATAGCCATTAAAGAAATCCTGGACCCATCCAAGTCAAAGCAGCATCCAGAGGTAAAATGGGTTAAAGACATCCAGATTTGGACCCCCATCACAAAGTTCATTCCACTTCCACCTGGAACTCCAGTGCTCAACTTTCAGCCCAGCGACTATGACGATCTTGGTAAGCTGCTCCAACAGATGTATATTCAAGATCAAGCTGTTGCCTATCCACCTAATCTCCACATCAATCGCTCCACTAATATCAAGTTCGTACTTGATAAGGTCTGTCCTCGACTACCTATACATGATGATGGACGCAAGAAAACTTTTAAATTCTATGGCATTGAGATGCCTAATAGAGAAGAAAAGGTACAACTCTTGCCTTCATCTCAAACCTGGAACCATCTTTTTGACAAGACTGGTAGGCTCACATGTCCCCTCGGCACTTTTGACACCATGACATTCTGGCGTCAAATTGTGTGGGAAGATACACAAAAGGCCTCAAGTTCTAGATGCTCCAAAGCATATTTCATTCATCCTCCAGAAGGTCTTGAAGTCCTGCGTCCATTCAAGACATTCCACTTCTCTGATACTTTTGCTTGCTTTCTGACTGATGATGATGATTATCTCGATATGTTGAAGAAACTACCAATCATCAGAAGAAACAAGGTACATGATCTTCGAAGTCTTGATCGTGCTCAATTTGAACAAGAAATTCAAGCACTTCATAAAGAATAGAGAGTTGAAGAAGAAAGAGCTCAGCAAGAACAGGATGAAAAAGAACGAGCAGAAGAGGCAGAAAAAGCTCGTTTGGCGCAACTCGCCAAAGAAGAAGCTGAGAAAGTCTTAGCTAAACAAGCACAAGAAGCTGCTAAACCTAAAGCTACACAAGCAGAGCTGGATGAAGCTTCTGCAAAGGTGAATGATGTGCTCATCCAACTGTATTTGGAAAATGAGGTACAAGTGGATGTTGAACATTTTGTTACTTTGCATGAGGAACAAACTGTTCAATCTGAAGCGTCCAAGGATGAAACTATGGCTACTGCTGAGGTTGCTACAAGCATGCCAGTAGTTGATGCATCCACTGAAGCACACTCTGGGACAAGATAAGTAGTTCCTACGGGGTTCCTCAAGTCCAAGGGCTATTGTTCCTTTGCGCTTTGTTGAACCTCAAGGAGTCTCTGAAGACAGAGTGAACGAGATTGTTCAACAAGCTCTGAGGCAACAATAATTAGAAACCGAAGCTGCTCTTCGTGCTTTCCAGGAAAGGCAATAAGCAGAAGCTGCACAATACCAATTTATGATGAAGAATGCTATTGGTGATCAGTTCATGAGCCTTTCACAGATGTTGGTGAGTCAAATTCAATCAACAACTTCTAATCTAATTGGCATTGTTACTCAGTGAATTCATCCTATTCAACCGGTACCTCCACCACAACCAGTGCAACCACCTGTACCACCATCTTAAGCACCACCAGAGCAACCACCTCCACCATAGGATCCGCCTCAACAGCCCTAAGTGACCATGATGGTCAAATCATCTTTCCATATTTCAAACCCATTTTTGTTGATGACAAAAGGGGGAGAAATTGGGATTTTGATAACATAGAGTATTTTTAATGTTACACTTCTCTACAAAACACTATTTGGTTGTTTACATAATATATGAGGTGTTTTTGATCATAGAGTTCCACATCCATATCTATGATATGCTTTTCACTCTGATACTTGTTATCTCTGATACATTCTTAACATGCAGTGTTATTTTTTTAAGTGCACAAGAAATGTTGAACTCAGGAGGAGTACTTCATTTCATATCTTTACACCCTGCCAACATACACTGGCATAACATAATCATTTATACATCTGCGCTGATATCTTTATATATGATTATGTATCTGCTCTCATCAAAATTTAGTATTATTTGTCATCATCAAAAAGGGGGAGATTGTTGGAGCCTAAGACTTTGAACGATGTCCAACCCTAAAACTTTGGTTTTGATGATAACAAATGAGATTAAATTTTGAAGTATCTAATGGTTTATGTTTGAGTATTATAGGTACCACACCGTCCAATGTCTCAATGGTATTGTATTTCTCAAGCTCAAACGTTATATCTCTATGTGTTCAATGCATCCAAGGAGTAACTGGAAACTTGTTTTCATAAGTATTAAAACTAGCGTCCAACACGTTGATGTAAAAAAGCGTCCAATGCAATTGTGAAAACCAATGTGTAAACACTACGTCCAATTGGGAAGCGTCCAGCACTTATATAACTTACATCTTTTCTATCAAACAGTTGTATAATGCATCCATGATTGTGTAGAAGTACACTTATGCTTTTCGATGATGATTCTCTAAAATGTTCTGTTATTCCCTCTCTTTTCTAATGTGACATTTCATTTGAAAATTCGAAAAGTGTACCACAGGGGACAGAAAAGCTTCTCTCTGCAAAAATCGTACAAGTAGTGGAGGCGTTGCATGTACTGTTGTCTTCTCCCTCTTTCCACCCCAAGCTGACACGTAGCAATGATCATATGATTGTGAGAGAACGGTTATTGGCAAAGGCTCAAATCCCACAACGGTTATCTTCATCAAGCTACCTATAAATAGAGGAGCAAGCTCAAGAAATAAAAAATGAAGCATTCGAGTTTTCTAAGAGCTGAAACTCTGCCAAAACAATTGGACGACCTACACTTGTGCGAAAAGAGAAATCTCCTTAGCTTTGCTAAGCTCTTTGTGTATTTGCTTACATTGTAACATCCTCTCTGTGAGAGTTATTTGCTGAATTTGCAATCAAACAGTTTCTGTTTGGAAAGCCAGGATTAACTTAGTGACAAAGAATACTTGGGTGTTCTTTAATCTCAGGGGGAGATTAAAGGTTAGCCAGAAGTGGCTTAGAGAATACTTGTAGCCAGAAGTGGCAGGGTATATAATACTTGTTTGTAATCAGAATTTGATTAGTGGAATCCTTCAAAGGTTTTTGAAGGAGAACTGGATGTAGCTCAGGTTGAGTGAACCAGTATAAACCAAGTGTTTTTACTCTATCGCTTTTAAACTTATTAGTTATTCTCTTAAGTTGTTTCTTCGCATCATACGCACTAGTTTCTTCTCTTTATATTTGGGAAAAACTTTTTGCTTCATGCTTGGACGATATATGAAAACGCAATTCCATTGAACTGTCTTTTTTTAACGATTGGACGATACCTACAATCTTTCGCTTTTACAAGTTCCTTGTAAAACTTAAGTTAGTATATCTCCATCTTTGCGAAAAGATTTTAAGGTTTTAACTAACACACTATTCAACCCCCCTTCTAGTGTGATTCTCTGCATTTCATTTTCATCTCATTAATAGAATATTATTTTTGAATGGCTTAAATATCTTTTAAGTCCCTAATAAATTACCGAATTTTGGTCTAAGTCCCTATTAAATTTTTTCTTTGTTTTGAGTCCCTGATATATTAAAATTTTTCTTTTGAGTCCCTACCATCAATTAAGTGATGACGTGTCCCTTAAAAAGTTTAAAATGCGATTTCTAGCGGCTCAAAAACCGACACTATATATTTCAAAATTTAAATTACAATTTTTGGTGGTTTTTAATTGCCAGAATCAATGAAAGCAAAAAAAAAAAAAATTGGTCCCTTTTAAAAAAAAAATATGCATGTCTCTTCTTCTCATTGTTCATCGGGTGAATGAAAGTTTGCATATGCACGCCACTGTACCAAAAATATCTAGCAAGCCAACAATAAAGTAAATTGATAACAAATTGATTCCAATTGATCTCGTTCTCACACAACGTAATGAACGTATCAGGGCAACACTTTTTACCCAAATGAAAAAATCAATGATTCAGACTCAAACCATTTTGTTTCACTAAGAAGCACCAAAATTGAAACTCACTTCCTCATCTAATTATATTAACAATTTTTACCATCACCGCCTTCGTATATCTCGCAACACCAATAATTTAATTGAACAAAACAAAATTGCCACAATAATAAGACCATAATTAAGCACCATCATCAAATTTGGGAAGAGAAAAACTAAAAAAAAAAAAAGAGTGATTCCCCCAATTTCTAAGCAACAAGGAAGAAAAATCAGTGAAACCAGGCTCATCCACTAGCAGATCTCGCATGTGACAGTGCCACCGTTGTCCCCCTCCCCCCTTTTTTTCCTTCCCTTCTCCATTCTCTATCAGATATGGGTTTCATTTTCTTAGATATGGGTTTTGATTTATCAGATCTGGGTTTTGTTTTTATTAGATCCATGGATTTTGTTTGAGAAGATTTGAGTTTCTGTCGAAGACGCCGCGACATCCACAACTGCTCCCCGCATGCATCGCCCCTTCGCTTCTCCTCAAAACTGACCACCGCTGTGACGAATCCCCTCCCCTTCCACCATTGTCGATGTTGGGCCTTGGGCTTGAGGTTGAGGAAGAGACAAAGTGAGGGGATTCGATGGAGGGCGAGATTCAGATAGAAGAGAAGCGCGACGGGGAAGGAGAAGCATCGCGATGGTGTTGATGGGGTTGTGGTTTGGCGTTGGGTGGTAGATCTAGGCATTGGTGGCCACAACGGCGGCACAATGGTGGATGTTGGGTCGAGCGATGGTGGTTCTAGCGTGGAGGTTTGCTGGTGGTTGTATTAGGGAAGAAGGTGTTGCGGCACTGTGAGAGTGAAAGAGATAGGGTCAAAATTAGGTTTAAGTGAGTGGTGTGATGATGCTGTTTTCATTTTATTTTATTTTTTTACTTTAATTAATTTTTTTTATATTTTAATTGACTATGGCAGTTTTTAACCGCAAAAAAAAATGTAATTTAATTTTTGAAATAAATAGTGGCAGTTTCTAAGCCACCAGAAATCACATTTTAAAATTTTTAACTAACACGTCATCACCTAATTGGTGGTAGGGATCCAAAAGAAAACTTTTAATATATCGGGGACTCAAAACAACGAAAAATTTAATAGGACCCCAAACCAAAATTCAGTCATTTATTAGGGACTTAAAAGATATTTAAGCCTTTTTGAATAAATGAAACTGTACACAACATTATATTTGACTAAACTAAATGTGGTAACTAATGTTCTGTCCAAATAGGAAAAGCAATTATTACAATAGGAAAAAAATGTTTTGGTTTTTAAATTAAACATAAATATTGTATATCCCTTGTGAATGCAGAATCAAATTAAATTAAACATATTGCTCACAAGAAATTACCTGAAAGTTGTACATGAATTGTGTTGTTTTCTTGCTTACTTTAGAGATTAGGTGAGATTGAAGCTTCTCATACAGTTTGAGTCTCATTGGACCTGGCAATCATCAAAATATATTAGGAAATATTTAAAAATGAAAAATAGGCCAATTAATAATATGCTTTTCCCCTTTGCCAATAAAACCCCTGAAAGTAGGTAATAGGAGATTAATATGAGAAGTAGTTTAGCAATCCAGTAGAGCAGTTAGAGACTTAGAGCATTGTGTTAACAAAAAAGAAGCAAAATAGAGTACAAATAAAATGCATGCTTTAAGAAGTAATATGTTTAGCTTTATATCTTTTCCCATCTCACACTATATGTCAGCTATATATTTTACTTCATTGAAATATGAATTTACATATATCATGGAAAGACACCACCACAAAATACGATGGATACAAGGCATTAAAAGCAATCATGCAAGAAAGCAGTCAAGAGGCAAAAGGACATATTTTAAGTTCATACTGAAACTTTTTACATGTACCTCTAATGTATATTTGTTTAGTTATAGTGATAGAATAGAACATATAGATTAAGGATAATTGATTTCTAAACCCATAGTGAGAATAGATTAGGTCTCCTTAGAGTACTTCAGAAAGTAAAATACTGCATTAAAGGAAGAATTACCTTTGCATAATCTCCATTAGAAAATTTGATCACCAATATATCCCTGAATTGGATTGAAATGCACAACGACTGTAGTGAAATATATGATTGTGTTATTATGCCTTCAGTGTAAGGACCCAACTTCGTTACTAAGTTAACCATAACTAATTTAAATTATTGTAGTTCTTTGAAAATACTTATAATATTTTTTAGATATTAAATGTAGACACATCTCCTATAATAATTGTTTTTAATGTCATATATAAAAGTGATTTCTAATTGCTTGAAGTAAAAATATTTATGAACAATATATTAAAATTAAATTGTAATTAATATATCATAACAATTTTTGAAGTATTACTTTCTAGTGCTTCAATGCTATTCATTAAAAATATTTAATACACTCTATTAATTATTTTTAATTAATTAGATGTGTTAAATTATTTTTGTTCTTATAATATAATAAATATTTTAAGAATAGTCATTAACATTTGCTTAATTTTAAAAACATTTTATTATTGTAAATTACTTATCTACCTTAAAGAAACAAAGTATATGTTTATATGTGTGTATTGTAAAACAAAGTATCTACCTAATTTTAAAAGAATTTTATTACTGTAAGGCATTCTACTTAATTATTCAATATGGATTATCATAAAATTGAAAATTTGATCAATTTTACTTAATGAATACCACATCTAGAATATATAGTTTCTAATTGATTAATAGTTTAAATATCTTTAAGTTTAATTTCAATGTATAGTCAGTGTAATAAATTTCATATTGACAACAATACTATCAGTGTAAATATCAAATCATCATTTTATATATATTACATTTATTAAGAGAGAGATGTTTACACATTAAATATGTAGTAATTAATTTTTGTATCATATATAATAATTGGTACATAAAAAATTATATATTTAATAAACATTTAATAAATCAAATAAATGTGTTGTATTTCATTTTGGTATTAAATTTTTATAAGATTAAATGCTATATTAATATTTTCATTTAAGTCTCTCTCTCTCTCTCTCTCTCTCTTTATAAAGGTAGAGAGATAATTGTCTAGGTATTAAATTTGTAATAATTACATTTTGCTTCATATATATTGATTTATGTGAAAGTTTATATGTGTATTTATTTTTTTTACGGTGAAAACGTATATATTTTGGAGTATGTTTATTGACAACAATACGTATTGTAGTAATTAATTTGTAATAAATTTCATATTGACAACAATACTGTCAGTGTAAATATCAAATCATCATTTTATATATATTACATTTATTAAGAGAGAGAGATGTTTACACATTAAATAAGTAGTATTTAATTTTTGTATCATATATAATAATTAGTATATAAAAAATTATATATTTAATAAACATTTAATAAATCCAATAAATTTGCTTTATTTCATTTTGGTATTAAATTTTTATAAGATTAAATGCTATATTAATATTTTCATTCAAGTCTCTCTCTCTCTGTCTCTTTATAAAGGCAGAGAGATAATTGTCTAGGTATTAAATTTGTAATAATTACTTTTTACTTCATATATATTGATTTATGTGAAAGTTTTTATGTGTATTTTTTTAATGGTGAAAACGTATATATTTTGGAGTATTTACTTTTTGACATATTTAAAAAACTTTTATTTTGGTAAAAGTCATAGGTATATCTTCCACTAGAAGCAATCCTACTGGAGTCGGGTAAGACCACTATGAGTAACAAAGCTATCCTTTCGAGAATTTAGTAAACATTTAATAAACTCATTTTATATAATATAAATTAATATTTAATATTATGATTAATGTTAGATAAATATTAATTATATTTAATAAATGTAATAACCAATACTATATAAAACAGTTTTTGTTTTAAAATATGTTTTATAAAGTAAAACTTTTAAACAAAAATAAAAATAACGAACATTTTAATTTATATATGCTTTAGTATTAATTTATTTTATGTTTCAGTTTTGAGAGAGAGAGAGAGAGAGAGAGAGAGATTTAGGTATTAAACTTGTATTACTTATTGTTTTTTCTCCATATAAATAGATTAGTATGGAGAGTTATATATTTAAGAAACCTTTATTAATGAAATAAATATACTTTATTTAAAGTCAATTAAATATTTTATTCAGTAAATGTAGAAATTAATAGTAAATTTAATGAAATATATTAAATATAATACATCTACGTTATTTAATAATACGATAAATGTTAGATAAATATTACATGTGATAAATATAATAATTAACATAGAAAAACAATTTCTATTTAAAAGTATGTTGTACAAACTAATTTTTTAAATAACCAAAAATATATGTTTAGATATTAATTTTTTTATGTATGCTTTCTATAAGAGAGAGAAAGAACTTTTTAGGAATTAAAATTGTGATAATTACTTTTTTAGATCCATACATATAGAATGGTATGAAAAGTTGTATACAGTGGTAGGTACCCACTATGGCCGGCCAAGTGGTTGGGGTTGGGAAAAATGTATGAAGACTTTGATTTGATCCTCATTGTTGATATTGTATAAAAAATAAAGTTATATATTTAGTAGACATTTATTCCTTTGACATATTTAATAAACAATTTTTGGTAGAGATCATAGGTATCCTCCACTTGAAACAATCCTGGTTAAACTGGGTAGGACCACTATAGGTGGCAAAACCCTCCTTCCGGGTACTAAAGATACATGTTTTAAATCTAATAAGTTATTTAGGTAATAAATATTATATTTAATAAATTTAATAAACATTACTATATTTGATGAATATTTATTAAATATAATAAATCCACTTATTAAATAATTATAATATTTAATGATATCATTAATATTAGTTTAAATATGATTTTTAAAGAATATGATAATTAATACTATATAAAACATATTTTATAAACTAATCTTTCAAATAAAATAATAAACATTTTATTTATATTTTTTTTGTTACCATGTTATTATTGCAAAGTATCCATCGGCTTTGTCGGTGACTAATCTCCGCTAGGGAACCTGGTAGGGTCGCCCCTCCCAACAACATTTTTCCATCCACAAGGCTTGAACCCTAGACCTTGCTAAGGAATCCGAGCTCAATACCACTTGGACTGACATGTTCGTATACTTTAATTTATATATGTTTAGGTTTTAATTCTTCTATGTTTCATTTTTTAGAAAGAGAAAAATGTTTGGGTATTAAATTTTTAATGAATAATTTTATGTTCTATATATATATACAATGACATGAAAAGTAAAAAAGAATTAATAAGCAGTTTTAAATATTATATATCTATTTTATTCATTGTTGATAAAAAATTTCCTTTAGTAAAAGTAAGAATTAATCACATAATTAATAAATATTTGTTAAATATAATGTATTTATACATTAATGAATATAAATTTTAATAATATGATTCATGTTAGTTAAATATTATATGTAATAATTAATTTATACAAAAATATCAATTTGAAAATATGTTTTATAAACTAATTTTTAAAACAATAATAACAGATGAATATTTTAATTTATTTATGGTTAGGTTTTTTTTTTCTATTTGCTTTTCTAGATAGTGAGAATGAGAAATAGAAAAAAAAATGTTTAGCAATTAAATTTATAATTATTATATTTTTTCTCCATCTATATAAATTAGTATGAAGAGTTAAATATTTAGAAAACATTTATTAAATCTAATAAATTATTTTTTATCAAATTTAATTAATTACTATTAAAATTTTAGACAAATGAAGAAAATTATTAATCATTTTCATTTGCATATCTTTTTATCTTTGAAATGTTAAATTTAATTATTCTAATTATAATTGATTTAAATAAACTACTATTCAAATATTAAACAAATAAATAAAATTATTAATTATTTTCATTTAAGAATGTTGTATTTTAAATAAATAACCTGTATTTTTTTAAATTGGGTATTATTTATTCATTTATTTTGTAGTGTGTTTTTACTCTGTTTATTTTTATTCTTATTTATTTATGTAATACAGTAGTGGTTGCATCTTGTAGTATAAAAAGATTCGCCTGCACAAATCCAAGCCCAAAACCCTTTTTCTTTCAACAAAAAAATCTCACCATTGACGAGTATGGGTTTCTTCATTCTTTGTTTATGTTCACCCGCTTTCCTCTGCTATGTGTGTGCATTTTTCTTTTTCATTTTTTGGGGTTCCCTTCAAGTATCCTCCTTTGGTCAATTCAATTTGAGACATTGTTAAATACTAAATGTAGACACATCTCCTGGTAGAGTTTTGAATTGCGGGTATGAGCCTTTTCTTTGAATCTAAATTCAAATTCAATTCAATTTTTTTGTTTATTGTACTTTTTTTAAATGTTTGCACAATTTTTAACTTGCTCACTCTGCCATCTTTGTCTCTTATGATATGTAGAAGTTGTTTGGGATTCCTTCAATAAAGATTATGATATATGATTTTAATAGGTTTTTTACCCACATATATAAATTTGGTTTCTTATTTAATTAATTATTTGATAAAGGAGGATTCTTTTGCCTTTATTTACCTTTTAATTGGTTCATAAAAGAAATATTTGTTGACGAATTGAAGGACAAATGAATAATGGAAGTATGGAACAGTTTGGTAAGAATTTGGAATATACAAACCCACGTTTATAAAAATTTCAAATAAAAACTTTTTTTTTCTTTTTTCGTTTCCATGTTAATTTTAAGCTACTTGTTATGAAACTTCATGTGCTAAACTGGAATATTAGGGTTACAATTTTTTGGGGTAAGCAAATAATATATTAAGTAAGGAGTACCATGGGTGCTCCAACCCTTATACATGTATGACATTGTCCCATCAAAGACTGTCAATTGCACAAGTGTCACAATACATTTTAGAGGAAAGAAGCCTTGATTCAGAAAAAGATTGTCCATTAGTATCCAATCTAAACTACCAACCAGTGCTAATGCTGGAGTATAATAAGATCAAAAAAAAAAAAAAAAAAAAAAGGACCAAAATCATCACTACCAAAAACTATTTAATTATTTTGTTAGTAGCTAGAGGGATCAGACCATGATATGCCATACCACCTACTGAATATCTATTCATTGTTTTCCTTTTATCCAGCCCTTATACACCTTTGAATGCAGTGAACTAGTTAACTTGATGTGTTTTCTAAGGGCTATTTCTAACATTTTTTTAAAAATTTAGATGCACAACATTTATTTGTTGACCAAAAAAACATTATATTTATTTGAAAGCATTTATTACTATATTAGAAAAGCACTTATTTGAAAGCACTTAGAATATAGTAATAAGTGCTTTCAAACAAATATAATGTTTTTTTTGGTCAATGAATAAATGTTGTGCCTCTAAATTTAAAAAAAATGTTATAAATAGCCCTTAGAAAACACATAAAGTCAACTGGTTCACTGCATTCGAAGGTGTATAGGGGCTGGATAAAAGGAAAACAATGAATATTGGCGTCTCCAAGCTTGCTTGCCCATCAGTTTGATGGTTTATGGTAATTTACTTTGACAGCCCACTTTTAATTTTACTTTTTGTGTTTTATGGCAAACCAAAGTTTTCCTCATTTCAATTCAGCTTTGTCAAAGTTTTAAATTGCAGTATGCAATTGCTTATGGACTTAGAGATCTTTGGAACTTGGCCATTATGATTGAATTAGTCACAACTTAGGTAATCACATTCATAATCTATGCATTTGCACTTTTTATTGACCCACGTTCAATCAAGAATATGCGATATTTCTTATGGTATAGTGGCCATTGAAGTCTAATATTTTCCATAATTAACTTAAATTACCCTAAATACTAAATAATGTATAAAAATAATTTCATATAGAAGTTACAATAATATATATATAAAAAAAAAAGCCTTTTCCTACTAGGTAGGCCAGCTACATTAATCAATTTGACAGCATTGGATTCTATCAAAAATCATAAAAATTACCTGGACTAGCCTTTGTACTCCATCATGTTGTTGTTAGTGATCAATTGCATTAGTTCGAAGCAATATTTTTTAGATTGCTTTTAAATGATCAATTCATCCGACGTACTTTGTGTATGTTTTGACATACTAACTAAAAATATAAAGATAGTATTTTTAATTTATTGATTTTAATTGAGTTTGGAGTGCTTTTTGATTGCGTGTTATTGGATATATATTTGCTATTAAATCTTCATTGAGTAGAGCAATTTCATGCATCTACATTAGTGGATGACCTCCAGGTGAACAATAACGATGTATTGAAAGACTACATCAAGCAATTAACAACAATAGAATCGTTAAGAGCTATTCTTGTGTCTCAACTGAGAGGCTCTCGAGGATCAGGTTCTTTTTTGAGACTTTATGATTACAAAAGTGATGAAACCTGATGAAACCCCCTTTCCGGATCTTAAATTCAGCATCAACAGAAATTACGGAAACTCAAAAGGTGAAGAAAATTTAAAGCGGAAAGACAAGAAATGGAAAGAACAACGCCACAATCCCTAGGGATTGATAAGTTGAGGAGGATTCGCCACTTTGAATATGGAAATTCAAAGATAAGAATCAAGGGTAGTTCCTAAGAACCTAGAGAGTTTCCTCTCACAAAAGCATCAAAGCTTCATTCCAAATGAGAGTCAAAACTCCTTCCTTACAAAGTTAACATTTGGCCTATTTATAATATGAACCTAAAAGGCTTACCAAGGCCCATTACTAAAAGCCCAAACAACTAAAAAGGCCCAAATTAAAAATAAACATCATTAAAAACATAAAAAGCTCAACAAAAGCCCAATTTAGGCCCAAATTACATAAACTTCTATTGTAAGATTTGGCTCCACTTTAAGCTCTTCATGTACCATTCTAGTCCTCTATCATTCCCTCCTTCTTGAAGGAAATTCGACCTCGAATTTAGAGCCAAGGTACCTACATCATAAAGACAACACAAAACAACATGTTTAGTTTTGAGAAAATATTAAAAAAGAAAATCCTATTTCTATTGAGACTTGGATTCCTTAAAAAGGAAAATCTCTTATTATCTATGTGCTTATATATCAATCCTCCCGGATCAAATACAAGCCTAAAGAAACCATCAATTAACACTAAAATGAAATGCTTAATCACAAATTTCAAAGACAAGTCAATCCAATGAAAATTATGAGCAAACAATGACATTTTCAAACCAAGAATGGAAAAATTAGATTTATCCATTTTATGCACAATCCATCTATCAAGACACTTGAGTGTACCATACATTACTAAACTCTCACTATGAGTTGCTCCAATTAATGAATCATGAAATGAACATTTAGGCACACAAAATGCAGCATCTTTAAACCTATGCTCTTTATGCCTATAGAAATCATCATTTTCAATTTTCCCATAAACAACAACACACATAGAGGAAGACTCAACATAATCATACAAGTCCAAATGATGTGCATTAATATCAAATTTCAAGAACTTGGCACCATCACCTAAAACAATATCATGCATATACCAAAAGCAACATTCAATTCACAAACATTTTGGGTTAACACATGGCACACATCAATTAAATCACAAGGTTTAGAAATGGTGTAAGTCAAAATTTTCTTCTCTCTATGGTTGCATTGATCCTCATATGTCTCCACTTCTTCTCCAAATTGTCTTGCCCATTGATCCTTGATGTACAATTCTTCTCTAGGCATCAAAACAAAAGAATTATGGTAAGGTGCACAATCAAATTTACAAGAAGAATTAAATTCACAATCCAATTTAGGAGAAGGAATTAGAGTTTTGCACTCCCCCTTTGAGGACTCCTCTTCAATTTCTTTCACAAGAGAGACATCACTTTCAAACAAAGTTTTGCATTCATCCTTTTGAAGCTCTTCAAATTCCTTGAGCAAAGAATCATCACAAACAAGGAAAGGATTAGAATGAAAACAAGAACAATCATATTCCTCTTTATCTTTTGCTCTCTCTTTTTCACTCTCTTTTTCAGTTATTTTCTTTTCTCTCATCTCTTTTTCTTTTAACTCATTTTCTTTGGCTCTCATCTCTTTCTCTTTTATTTCTTTCACCTCTTTTCTCTCTTGTTCTATTTTCTTTCTCAACTTAATTTGATCCTCTCTTGCTTCCTTAGGTGAAAGTGATGCAAGTTTGACCTTATGTCCTTCATGTGTAAAAGAAATCTTGTGGGTCTTCCCATGGTGCTTCACATTTCTTTCAATTTGCCAAGGTTTACCTAACAAGATATGACATGTTTCTATGGGAGCTACATCACACAACACAACATCTTTATATGTTCCAATGGTAAAGGGCACCAATACTTGTTGGTCTACAACCAACTCACCTTCACATGGCAATTTCAAGCAATAAGGTGTAGGGTGTGGGGTGGTTTGAAAATTAAGTTTGCTAACCAACCTAGTGCTAGCCACATTAATACAACTATCCCCATCAATAATCAAAGAACACACATTCCCTAGAACCAAGCATCTAGTATGAAATATGTTCTCCTTTTGAATTTCATCCCTACCCTCACATTGAATTCCCAACAACCTCTTACACATCATTAATTCTCTATCTAGAGGTTTGGTACCACATGCACTATGATTATCACTAGAGATATTAGATGAACAAGTATAAGATAACTCACTCGTGACAACTTCATTTTCCTTCAAGACCTTGGTTTTCATGTTTGGACAATGCAATGCAATATGGCTTTTACCCAAGCATTTAAAACATTTAATTGTACCACTCTTAGAAGTAGAAGAAGTGCTAGGGTTAGGAACATGTTTACCACTTGGAGACTTTGAAGCTTGTTGCTTAGGTGAGGAAGATCCCTCCTTCTTGGACTTGTCCTTACCACTAGAAGAGTCATAGTGATAGGTCTTCTTGTAGGAATGCTTCCTCTCAAGTTGTCTGATACGAATCTACTAAACGGATCGTCTTGAAAACAGGTAAAGGATAGAAAGAGGAACTTGACCCTAACCACGACCTGCCGGTAGAACCAAAGTTATCAAGAAAGCGTGACCCTAACCGCGACCTGCCGGTAGAACCAACACTATAAAGTTCTTAACCCAAGAACAAAGGGGAAGCTCTCACAATGGAGAAACACTCAATTTGATTAATCTGAAAATTCTGCCTTGGAAGCTTACAAGAGGTTCCTATTTATAGGCTAAGCTAGGCAGCCCTTAAAGAAGTAAAATTCCACTAACAATCCCACTAGGCATTAATTACCCACTAACATTTATTTCCCACTACCAATCACAATGGTTCATGAATTATCACAATGGTTCATGAATCATCACAATGGTTCACCAACCATTATAATGGTTCATTAACCATCACAATGGTTCACTAACCATCACAATGGTTCATTAAGTCCCACTAAAATTTCCACTAGGCATTTATTCCCCACTAAGCTTTTACATTCCACTGAGCATTAATTTCCCACTATCTTATTGTCTTATGAATTTGGGCTTTTCATGCTGTCTTCATTTTGGGCTCAAATCTTGATCAACTCTTAGAAAAGTGACCCATTTTGGAGTAGCCTCTAATCCACTTTGAGTTGAACTTTTCTTGATCTCCATTATTAGGCCTTGTAATGCTTGCTTCATCCTCTTTGTCTTGGACCTAGTCATGGGACCTCCAATGTCACACAAAGTGTCTTTAGGTTGGCTTGTTGGATCTCTATCATTCCCTCCCTCTTCAAAAGGATTCGTCCTCGAATCAAGTCCATCTCCTACATCAAACAAAGATAGATCAGCCACATTAAAGGTAGAACTTACATTACCATAATCAGTTGGCAAATCCAGCTTGTAAGCATTGTCATTAATCCTTTCTAACACTTGAAAAGGTCCATCTCCTCTTGGTTGCAACTTGGATTTCCTTTGAGTAGGAAACCTTTCTCTTCTCATATGAACCCAAACCCAATCTCCAGGTTCAAAAGCCACTTTGACACGCCCCTTATTTGCTTGCTTTACATATTGCTCATTCCTTTTCTCAATGTTGGCTCGAACCTTGGCATGCAACTCCCTAACAAAATTTGCTTTCTGCTTTCCATCCAAATTAGCATACTCATTAGTTGGCAAAGGTAAGATATCTAAAGGAGTTAAAGGATTAAATCCATACACAACTTCAAAAGGAGAATAAGAAGTAGTAGAATGAACAGTCCTATTATAAGCAAACTCAACATGTGGCAAGCATTTCTCCCATTGTTTCAAATTCTTTTGAATGATAGCACGCAACAAGGTAGTAAGTGTTCTATTGACAACTTCGGTTTGTCCATCCGTTTGAGGATGTGCAACAGTAGAAAACAAGAGTTTTGTTCCTAGCTTATTCCACAAAGTTCGCCAAAAGTGACTTAGGAACTTCACATCTCTATCACTTACTATGGTTCTTGGCAATCCATGCATACGCACAACTTCTTTAAAGAACAAATCAGCAATGTTTCATGCATCATTGGTTTTAGAACATGCAATGAAATGTGCCATTTTGCTAAACCTATCAACAACAACAAAAATGCTGTCTTTTCCACTTTGAGATCTAGGCAATCCTAATACAAAATCCATTGAAACATCAGTCCAGGGTTGATTAGGCACAGGTAAAGGAGTATAGAAACCATGGGGCATGACTTTAGATTTGGCTTGCTTACATGTAACACACTTATTACAAACAGATTGCCAATAAAAATGCTCATGCAGAATTTCTAAAGTCTTTGGAACTCCAAAATGTCCCATTAGTCCACCACCATGAGTTTCCCTAACTAGCATTTCACGCAAGGAACAAAGAGGCACACAAAGCTTATTGTTCTTAAACAAGAACCCATCAAGCCTATAATAGTCCCTAAAAGCATGTTTAGAACAAGAATCCCAAACTTGTCCAAAATCAGAATCATTGACATACAAATCCTTTATAAGCTCAAAACCAAGTAACTTAGTTTGCAAGGAAGTAAGCAATGCATACCTTCTGGACAATGCATCAGCAACAATATTTTCCTTACCATTCTTGTACTTGATCACATAAGGAAACATCTCAATGAACTCCAACCACTTGGCATGTCTCTTTTGAAGCTTGCCTTGAGTTTTCAAAAACTTCAAACTTTGATGGTCAGAATGGATTATGAACTCTCTTGGCCACAAGTAGTGCTGCCAATTTTGCAAAGTTCTCACCAAAGCATACAACTCCTTGTCATAGGTAGGATAATTCAATGCTGCTCCATTAAGTTTCTCACTAAAATATGCAATTGGTTTAGAGTCCTGCATCAACACAGCCCCTATTCCAACACCAGAAGCATCACATTCAATTTCAAAAGCTTTATCAAAATTAGGCAAACAAAGCAAAGGTGCATTGGTCAGCTTATCTTTCAACAAGTTAAAAGCTCTTTCATGCACATCATTCCATTTAAACAGAACATTCTTTTTAACAAGTTCATTCAAAGGTGCAGCAACAGAACTAAAGTTCTTAACAAACCTTCTATAGAAACTTGCTAAACCATGAAAACTTCTGACCTCATTGGCATTCTTAGGTGTAGGCCATTCTCTAATTGCCTTTACCTTCTCTTCATCCACACTTATTCCTTTGGAGCTTACAACAAATCCCAAAAACACAACAGATTCAAGGCAAAATGAACACTTTTTGAGATTGGCATACGATTTATTTTCTCTCAAAACATTAAGAACATCATGCAAATCAAGATTATGCAAATCATATGCATCATGCAAATCAAGAATTAACACATGTTGCCCATCAACTAAAGCGTAAGGTCTAGAGATGGTGTGAGTTAAAGGCTTCTTCTTCCAATGGTTGTCTTGTTCCTCATATTTATCCACCTCTTCTCCAAATTGCTTTGCCCATTGATCTTTAATGTACAATTCTTCCTTGGGCATCAAAACAAAAGAATTTGCATGGTTAGATGTACAAAAAGCATTACTAGAAGAATTAAGTCCACTATCAAATTTAGAAGAAAAAATTAAAGTAGTAGAAGAGGACTCTTGTTTGGCTTTAAGAGATAGCCAATCTTTACAATTGTTCAAAGATGGAACTTTCAACCCTTGAGGTACTTGTTTCATGGAAAGATTAAGGACTTCTTTTGGTGCTTTGCCTTCTTCCATAGGAAACTCTTCTTCAAGTCCTTTCAAAAGAGAATCATCACTTATAAACAAAGGGTTAGAACATAAAACTTTGCATTCCTCCATTGGAAGCACTTCTTCAATTTCCTTCACAAAAGACTCATCACAATTGAACAATGGGTTAGAATAGAAACAAAAGTATTCTTCTTTTTCTTTATCTTTTTCTCTTAATTCTTTCTTTTTCATCTCTTTTTCTTTTATCCCTTCTTCTCTCAACTCCCTTTCTCTTATCTCTTTTTCTCTCAACTCCTTTTCTTTTATCTCTTCTTCTCCCAACTCCTTTTCTTCTATCTCTTTTTCTCTCAACTCCTTTTCTTTTATCTCTTCTTCTCCCAACTCCTTTTCTCTCAACTCCTTTTCTTTTATCTCATTTTCTTTTGTCACTTTTTCTCTCAATTCTTTTTCTTTCAACTCTCTTTCTCTCAATTCTTTTTCTTTCAACTCTTTTTCTCTCAATTCTTTTTCTTTTAACTCTCTTTCTCTCAATTCTTTTTCTTTCAACTCTCTTTCTCTTAATTCTTTTTCTTTTCTCATATTTATTTTGTCTTCAAAGTCTTGCTTTGGATACAAAGGAGTAAGTTTTTGCTCATTGTGAACAAAAGAGGACCTTTGTAATTTTCTATGCAAACCCCCTCTGGTAACAACTTGGTACAAACCTCCTTCTCATGACATCCTTCATCTCATCCCATGTACAAATAGGTTTTTCTCCACATCTACGGCTCCTACTCACAAACTGATCCCACCAAATACTAGCATAATCAATGAATTTAGAAATTGCTAGTTTAATCTTCTCCTCCTCCAAGTAATCATGAAGATAAAACACATGTTCAATTTTTCTCTCCCACTCTAAATATAATTCAGGATCATTCTTACCTTGGAATGATGGTATTGTCATCTTGATATTTCTCAAATTATTGTCACTTCTTGATTCACCTTTTCTTCTCCTTCCACTTTTTCTCCTATATGAATAATCATCTTCCTCTTCCTCATCACTATTGCAGTTAGGAGGGGTCCTAGATTTGGATGTAGATTGTAAATCATCAAATCTTGCATTTAGAGCCTTGAATTGTTCTTGAATAGCATTCATGAACAAATTTAGTTCAGCATCTCCTACTCCTTCTCCTCCACTCATGATTAAAGTGCTGCAAAAATTGAGTTAGAAAAATCCTCACACAAACACTCTCTCACGTGCACTCAAAATATGTTTAGTCACTCGTGTTTTCACTCAATTTGGCTTTTTCCCTCTGATGGCCTTACCACTCTTGCCTTTTACCACTCAACTTCACCTTATGAGCTCTTAAGTAAGAACCTTTAAGGATGATTCTACACAACAAGAAACAGTAGAGAATTGGTGATATGATAACTTTAGGGAGTAAGAACAAGAGACAGTAGAACAGAAACAAGGAATACAAGATACTTTTCTTTTTGAAAAGACAAGATCAAAGAAAGGTGTATAGAACGAAAAAACTAAAGACCAGAATTGAATTTTTTTTTTTTGAACTTTGCTTTTCTGATTGAGCAATATGTAATTTGAAGCAAAAGATTGATTACTAGCCAAGAATATTTTTCTTTTTCGTTTTTTTATTCTCCTTTTTTTTTTCTCAAACTGGAACAAATTTCTTTTTTTTTTCTTTTTTTTTTGCACGATTTTTTTATTTATAAAATGATAGAAAAGAAAGCACAAAGAGATATAACAAAGGAAGATGAACAGACTTAGACAAAGATAACAAAAGAAGATGAACAGACTTAACAAAGAAAACAAAGGAATAGAACAAAACAAGACTGAATAGAACAAACAAAATAGAAATAGAACAAAAACACAAAGGTTGACACAAAAGAAGAAATGAGAAAACCAACAAGCATAGACAATTTTTTTTTTTTTTAGGATTGAAGAAGACAAACAAAGAAAGGATAGATAACACCTGAATTCAAGAGCCGAAGCTCTGATGCCAAATGATACGAATCTACTAAACGGATCATCTTGAAAACAGGTAAAGGATAGAAAGAGGAACTTGACCCTAACCACGACCTGCCGGTAGAACCAAAGTTATCAAGAAAGCGTGACCCTAACCGCGACCTGCCGGTAGAACCAACACTATAAAGTTCTTAACCCAAGAACAAAGGGGAAGCTCTCACAATGGAGAAACACTCAATTTGATTAATCTGAAAATTCTGCCTTGGAAGCTTACAAGAGGTTCCTATTTATAGGCTAAGCTAGGCAGCCCTTAAAAGAAGTAAAATTCCACTAACAATCCCACTAGGCATTAATTACCCACTAACATTTATTTCCCACTACCAATCACAATGGTTCATGAATTATCACAATGGTTCATGAATCATCACAATGGTTCACCAACCATTATAATGGTTCATTAACCATCACAATGGTTCACTAACCATCACAATGGATCATTAAGTCCCACTAAACTTTCCACTAGGCATTTATTCCCCACTAAGCTTTTACATTCCACTGAGCATTAATTTCCCACTATCTTATTGTCTTATGAATTTGGGCTTTTCATGCTGTCTTCATTTTGGGCTCAAATCTTGATCAACTCTTAGAAAAGTGACCCATTTTGGAGTAGCCTCTAATCCACTTTGAGTTGAACTTTTCTTGATCTCCATTATTAGGCCTTGTAATGCTTGCTTCATCCTCTTTGTCTTGGACCTAGTCATGGGACCTCCAATGTCACACAAAGTATCTTTAGGTTGGCTTGTTGGATCTCTATCATTGTCTCTCCACTTTGTTGGCTTGGTGCACTAGATCCTCCAAGCTCTCATAGTGTTGTAACTTCACTATGTATTGAATGTCTCTATTAAGCCCACGTAAGAACCTTGCCATGGCGGTTTTAGGTTCTTGTGCATTGGCTCTCCTCATAGTCATTTTTTTCTCTTTGTAGTATTCATCAACACTCTTGCTACCTTGTGTGAGACTTTGTAGCTTATCATAAGCATCTCTCTCATAGGAAGGTGGTAAGAATGTCTTCCTCATCAAATCCTTCATTTCTTGCCAAGTTGCTATCTTAGGCATCCTTATCCTCTCTCTTCCATCCTCCTTATACTTCCACCATGCAAGTGCACTCCCTACAAACTTCAAGGTAACCTTCCTAATTTTCTTCTCCTCACTATACTCATGGCATGAAAAGACTTGGTCAACTTTCATCTCCCACTCAATGTATGCTTCCGGATCATTCTTCCCTTGAAAACTAGGAATTTCAAGTTTCTCCTCTTCCATACTATCCTTTATTTTATTTTCTCCCTCATTATCTCCTCCATGTCTCCTAAGCCTCCTTTCTCCTTCATCTTCCCCATAACCTCCATCAATTCTATGGTAAGAAGAACAATACATACCTACACATAAATGATTAGCACAAATAATAGAAATATGGACCTCACCACTCACTAAGTGTTTCACTCGAATCCACTCGTGTTTCTCTCTTTTGAAGGCTTTTTCTATAATGTGCACACTTGCCTTTTTCTACTCAAACTCCTCTTTAGTCCTTAAGAAGCACTCTCAATCACAAATCAAGAATTTGTATTCAAAGTGAAAGATGTAACAAATCCAAACTCAACTCAAGAGTCCAAAACAAGAAAACTCTAAGACAAAACCAAGGAAATTTAGAAGACAAGCAATAAAAGCTAAAAGAAATGAAAAGGACAACTCAAAATAGAATGCCAAGCAAAGACAAGACTAGAAGACACAAGAATAAAACACAAAACTAAGAAACTCAAATTTTTCAACTTTGTGAAGAACTAGTGTATTCAAGAGAGCTAAAATGGCATAAAAGTGTATGAAAAAGAAAGAATTAAGCAAAGGTGTAGAAGGACTTCTTATAGGGCAGATTTTTTTCTTTCCAATGGTATTTTTTTTACTTATTTTTACACTTTGGCCCCTAAACTTTTCATAATTGCACTTGGGCCCCTAAACTTTTTTGTATTTTCACTTTTGTCCCAATATTTTCTTTTTTTATCTTTAAGTCCTTTTCTTTTGCTAACAAGTCCTCAAACTTTTTAATATTTATGAAAAACACCCAAACTCACTTAATTCAAATTTTTATGGATCAAACACAAGGGTTTACCAAAGACTCTCAAGAACACACATGAACACTATGAATGTTCTTCCCCAAATTCAAATTTCAGAATTTCAATATGCAGATTTTGACTCAAATTAAACACAAGGCAATATCAAAAATATGATTGAAACAATAAAAATCACAAAGCAATGAGCAGTACCGAATCGATGAACAGTAAACAATCGTGAACAGTACCACAACCATGAAAGCACCGTGGTCGGAATAGTATTGCTGATGAACAGTGCGCGATCTGTGAATAGTGCATGATCGGAACAGTATCACCGATCAAACAGTGCCGATCGGTGAACAGTATCGCAATGAACAGTGCGGTCTGTGAACAGTGCGCGATCAGAACAGTATCACCGATGAACGGCCTTTGACTAGATCAAGGTCCAAGAAGCTTGAAGAGGAACTCAAGAGAAAGCTCAACACACTTGGGGAACATGGAGTGGATGGCTTGGACTTGAAGTGGCTTAATTTGAGCCAAATAATAGAATAGGATATTATGTGTCATTTTTAGTTGGACTTTGTTTTAGTTTTATGGGCTGTTCTAAACTATGACTTATTGGGCCTATTTCCTTTTTAGTGTTTTATTTTAGGCCCATGATATAAATAGCCTTGCTTTGACTTGGAGAAGGTTAAGACTCATTTTTGTAAGAAATTGACACTTTGTGTGTGAGAACTATCTCTAGGTTCTTGAATGCACTTTTATGATTCTTATCTTGAGTTGTTAAATTCAAGTGGCGAATCCTCCTTTCAACTTATCAATTCACCTTGAATTGTGGCGTTGTTCTTCATCCCTAATCTTTTCCATTTTTAATTTTTGATTCAATTTTGTGTTTCTAATTTTCTGAAAATTGATGCTGAAATTTTGGATCCATGTGAGGGGTTCTATCATTTGGTATCAGAGTAAGGATTCAGCATCAAATTTCGTATCACTGTTCATCGTTGCACTGTTCATCGCGGCGGTGGCACTATTCATCACGGCGCTGGTGCTGTTCATCTCGGCGGAGTCGCACTGTTCATCGACGACACTGTTCCCCGATCGCACATTGTTCATCACAACATTGTTCACCGTTCATCGACGATACTGTTCACCGATCGACACTGTTTAATCGGTGATACTGTTCCGATCGTGCACTGTTCACAGATCGAGCACTGTTCATTCCAATACTGTTCACCGATCGGCACTGTTTGATCGGCGATACTGATCCGATCGTGCACTATTCACAGATTGCGCACTGTTCATCGCGACACTGTTCCGATCGCGGCGCTGTTCATGGTTGTGGTACTGTTCACGATCGCTTACTGTTCATTGGTTTCGGTACTGTTCATTGATTTGTGATTTTTATTGTTTCAATCCATATTTTTGAGATTGCCTTGTGTTTAATTTAAGTCAAAATCTGCAGATTGAAATTCTGAAATCTGAATTTGGGGAAGAACATTCATAGTGTTCATGTGTGTTCTTGAGAGTCTTTGGTAAACCCTTGTGTTTGATCCATAAAAATTTGAATTAAGTGAGTTTGGGTGTTTTTCATAAATATTAAAAAGTTTGAGGACTTGTTAGCAAAAGAAAAGGACTTAAAGATAAAAAAAGACAATATTGGGGCAAAAGTGCAAAAAGAAAAAGTTTAGGGGCCCAAGTGTAATTATGAAAAGTTTGGGGGCCAAAGTGTAAAAAAAAATTCAAAAAAAAAAAATATACCATTGGAAAGAAAAAAGTCTGCCCTATAAGAAGTCCTTCTACATCATTGCTTAATTCTTTCTTTTTCATACACTTTTATGCCATTTTAGCTCTCTTGAATACACTAGTTCTTCACAAGTTGAAAATTTGAGTTTCTTAGTTTTGTGTTGCTCTTATTCTTGTGTCTTCTAGTCTTGTCTTTGCTTGGCATTCAATTTTGAGTTGTCCCTTTCATTTCTTTTAGCTTTTATTGCTTGTCTTCTAAATTTCCTTGGTTTTGTCTTAGAGTTTTCTTATTTTGGACTCTTGAGTTGAGTTTGGATTTGTTACATCTTTCACTTGGATACAAACTCTTGATTGGTTGATTGAGAATGCTTTTAAGAACTAAAGAGAGGTTAGAGTGGAAAAAGGCAAGAGTGAAAATTATAGAAAAAGCCTTGAAAGTGAGAAACACGAGTGTTTGGAGTGTAAACACTTAGTGAGTGGTGAGGTCCAATTTTATTATATTTGTTGCACTAACCTTTGTTTTGTAGCCATGGCATCCGGAAGTGATAGTGAACCACCTTCTCCCAAGACCGCCAAATTAATGGCATCCATGACTAAACAAATGGAGAGGATGCAAAGAAACATGGAGAGGAGGATGGGAGAAAGGTTTGATGTTTTGCAAAGAAGTACCCAAGAGTTGAGTGGAAGGGTGGAAGGCATAGAGCGGAGGAGGCCTCATAGGTTCCCCATTTCTTCACAAGGAAGTGATGAAGGAAATGAGAGAGATAGGAGGTATAGAGGAAGGAGACATAGAGATGGTATGGAAGATGTGAAGGTGAAGATTCCAAAGTTCCAAGGTACCTATGAACCAGAGGTGTACCTAGATTGGGAAATGAAGGTTGATCAAATTTTCAATTGCCATAACTATAGTGAAGAAAAGAAGATGAGATTGGCAAGTATAGAGTTTGAAGGTTATGCTCTTGTGTGGTGGAACCAAATTCAAGTTGATGTGGATAGATTGAGAAGACCTAGAGTGGCAACTTGGTGGGATATGAAGAGGATTTTGAGGGAAAGATTTGTACCTCCTCACTATGGAAGAGAGATGCATAACAAGTTACAAAGGCTTTATCAAGGGAATAGAAGTGTGGATGAATATTACAAGGAGATGGAGATTTCTTTGATAAGAGCCGAAATTGAAGAAACTCAAGAGGCTACAATGGCTAGGTACTTACATGGGTTGAATAGAAACATCCAAGATGTTGTAGAGCTTCAAAGTTACAATAGCATGGATGAGCTTATTCATAGAGCCATAAAAGTGGAGCAACAATTGAAGAGGAAGCAATCCTACAAGAAGACTTCCTTGGGCTCTTCAACTTGGAAGGACAAATCCAAGAAGGAGGGCTCTTCTTCCAAACCTCAAGATGTAAAGTCTTCTAGTGGTAAAACAACTTCTCACACTACTTCTCCTTCCATTAAAACTAGTTCCATAAAATGCTTTAAATGCTTGGGGAAGGGTCACATTGCTTCACAATGTCCTAACAAAAGGACAATGGTGGTGTTGGACAATGGGGATGTCGATAGTGAATCCTCTAAGAGTTCTCATAGTTCCTCTAGTGAAGGTGAGAGTGATGGCTATCACTCACCCGAAGAGGGGGATCTTTTGATGGTGAGAAGGCTTATGGGAAGCCTATGTAAGGTAAGGGATGAAACCCAAAGGGAGAACATTTTCCATTCTAGGTGCTTAGTAGAAGGGAAAGTTTGTTCTCTAATCATTGATGGGGGGAAGTTGCACAAATGTTGCTAGTACTAGGTTGGTAGAAAAGCTTGGGCTTAAAACCACCCCTCACCCTAAACCTTACAAATTGCAATGGTTGAGTGAGAATGGAGAGTTAATTGTTGATAAACAAGTTTTGCTCATATTCTCCATTGGTAAATATGTTGATGAGGTTTTGTGTGATGTTGTCCCTATGGAGGCCGGTCACATTTTGCTTGGTAGACCTTGGCAATATGATAGGGAAGTTGTACATAAAGGTTTGTCCAATGAATTCACTTTTGTACATAAGGGGCGTAAGGTGATTCTTTCACCTTTGTCTCCAAGAGAGGTATGTGAAGATCAAATCAAAATGAGGCTAAAAAGAGAGCAAGAGAGAAAAGTGAAAGAAGGAAAAGAGAAAATTGGAGAGAAAAGCCAAAGAGAAAAAGAGAGTAAAAAGAGTGAAAAGAGTAGCCAAAAAGAAAAAGAGAGTAGAAAGAGTGAGAAGAAAGAAAAACATGAACAAAGATGTAAAAAGAAAGGTAGTGAAGAAAAAGTTGAGAGAAAAGAAAGTTTGTTCATTCAAGAAAAAGATATAAAGAGAGTGATGCTAGCTAGACAATCCTTATATTTGCTTTTGCCTAACCATTTGTGTTTGTCTTCTAGTGAAATTGTTTTGCCTCTAGGTGTGGAAAAATTGTTGAAGGAATTTGAGGATGTTTTTCCCAAAGACATTCCTCATGGATTACCTCCTCTAAGAGGGATTGAGCATCAAATTGATCCTATTCCGGGAGCTTCTTTACCCAATAGACCAACATATAGAAGCAATCCGGAGGAAACAAAAGAGATCCAAAGACAAGTGGAGGATTTAATGGAGAAGGGATGGGTGAGGGAGAGCTTGAGCCCTTGTGCTATGCCCGTCATTTTGGTGCCAAAGAAGGATGGAACTTGGAGAATGTGCACCGACTGTAGAGTCATCAACAACATTACTGTGAGGTATAGGCATCCTATTCCTAGACTTGATGATTTATTAGATGAGTTGCATGGTTCTAATTATTTCTCTAAAATTGATTTGAAGAGTGGTTACCACCAGATTCGAATGAAAGAAGGTGATGGAAAACCGCTTTCAAAACAAAATTTGGGTTGTATGAGTGGTTGGTTATGCCTTTTGGCCTAACCAATGCACCTAGCACTTTCATGAGATTAATGAATCATGTGTTGAGACATTTCATTGGCAAGTTTGTGGTTGTCTATTTTGATGATATTTTGATATATAGCAAGACAATTGATGACCATTTGTTGCATATTCAAAGAGTGTTGGAAGTGCTTAGAAAGGAAAGTTTGTATGCTCATAGGGACAAATGCACATTTTGCACTAATCAAGTAGTGTTCCTTGGCTATGTTGTGAGTTCTAAAGGCATGCAAGTTGATGAGGAAAAGGTCAAAGCTATTAGAGATTGGCCAACACCTAAAAATGTGAGTGAAGTGAGGAGTTTTCATGGGTTGGCTAGTTTCTATAGGAGATTTGTAAAGGATTTTAGCACACTAGCTTCCCCTTTAAATGAAATTGTAAAGAAAAATGTGGGGTTTAAATGGGGAAGCGAACAAGAGGAAGCTTTTAATAGCTTGAAAGCGAAACTAACACATGCTCCTATTCTTGCTTTGCCTAATTTTTCCAAATCTTTTGAAATTGAATGTGATGCATCTAATGTGGGAATAGGTGGTGTGTTGTTACAAGAGGGGCATCCCATTGCTTATTTTAGTGAAAAATTGAAGGGTGCTCATTTTAATTATTCCACATATGACAAAGAATTGTATGCACTTGTTAGAGTTTTGCACACTTGGCAACATTATCTTTTACCTAAGGAGTTTGTGATACATAGTGATCATGAATCCCTTAAGCATTTGAAGGGCCAAGGCAAACTGAACAAGAGACATGCAAAATGGGTTGAATTTTTGGAACAATTTCCTTATGTGATCAAGCATAAGCAAGGCAAGGCTAATGTGGTAGCCGATGCTCTTTCTAGGAGGTATTCTTTACTCTCCATGCTTGAAACTAAGATGCTTGGGTTTGATCACATGAAGGAGTTGTATGCTTGTGATGATGACTTCTCTAGTTTGTATAAATTGTGTGAGAAAGTTGCTCACAATGGATTCTTTAGGCATAATGGATTTCTATTTAAAGATAAAAGATTGTGTGTGCCTAAGAGTTCTTTGCGTGAGTTGTTGATTAGAGAAGCTCATGAGGGTGGTTTGATGGGTCATTTTGGGGTTTTTAAGACATTGGACATCTTGCATGAACATTTCTTTTGGCCACATATGAAGCATGATGTGCATAAATTTTGTGATAGGTGTTTAGTGTGTAAAAAGGCCAAATCTAAGGTCATGCATCATGGTTTATATACCCCATTACCTATTCCTAACTCTCCTTGGATCGACATTTCTATGGATTTTGTGCTTGGTCTCCCAAGATCCAAGAAGGGGAAGGATTCTATTTTTGTTGTGGTTGATAGGTTCTCAAAGATGGCTCATTTCATTCCTTGCCATAAAGTGGATGATGCTTGTGTGGTAGTGGACTTGTTCTTCAAAGCAGTGGTGCGCCTTCATGGACTACCAAGAAGCATTGTGTCGGATAGGGATTCAAAGTTCTTAAGCCACTTTTGGAAGACATTGTGGAGTAAGCTTGGCACTAAGCTTCTTTTCTCTACTACTTGTCATCCTCAAACAGATGGGCAAACCGAGGTGGTGAATAGAACTTTATCTCAACTTCTTAGATGCTTGGTAGGAAAGAATTTGAAATTTTGGGAAGATTGTTTGCCTCACATTGAATTTGCCTATAATAGGGTTGTGAACTCTACTACTTCTTTTTCTCCTTTTGAGATTGTTTATGGATTTAACCCTTTGTCCCCTCTTGATTTGTTGCCATTACCTGATACTTCTTCTATGTTGAATAGGGATGGGCTTTCTAAAGCTGCTTTTGTTAAGAGTTTGCATGAAAAGGTGGCACACATTGAGAAGAAGGTGGAACAATATGCTAAATATGCCAACAAAGGGAGAAAGAAGATGGTGTTTCAACCCGGAGATTGGGTTTGGGTTCATTTGAGGAAGGATGATGTGAACTCAAGAAGGTTAGAAACCTTTGAACCCACAAGTCACTTGAATTACACCCACCCCAAGAAACTAAGAATCAGATTTGATGATCCACTTGAACCCTTGAGTACAAGACACAAGAACCCAAAGTGTTTGAGACGCCACAAGGATGATCAAGCCTTGATAAGTCAGAAAAGTTCTAAAAAGAACCAAAGAGAAAAACTCTCTCACTAATCTGAATTTTCAGAATTGCTTTCATTCAACTTCCCTCTGGATACAATAAGCTTTGCCTATTTATAGAGTAAGTGCTGACCTAGGTAATTATTAAACATCAAATCCCTATGTAACAGCACATTAACTAGGCAAATGAAAAGTCTCAATTAAACCCACATCAATCAGCTTGTTTAATATGTAACAGCTGAATACATTTATTATCCCCAAGTTGAAAAGACTCTTATTAAACCAAAGTAAATGAAAGAAAACTTCAAATTCGTCCAAATACATCAGCTGGCCATAAAAACACTCTTTCAGCCCAAAAAAACATGATTGAGCATAAATACAACCAGCCCATGTATAGTTGATGGCCCAAGCTCCTTAATTTTCAATGGTTTGGGCCCAAATCTACTTCTTCAGCTCCATCTTTAGCCCAAATTAATGTTAAAACGTGATTATGCTCAGATTTAGATTGGACAGAATTTTGATTGGGCCAAATGTCTTGAACAAGTCCATTTAGTGCTTCCTTGAATCTCTTAGCCATTACTCTTGTAATAGGCCCACTTGGAATTTGCAAAGGATCCCTTAAAGTGCTTGAATGTTCTTGTTCCAGCCCATGATTCTCATCAAAGGATAGGTTTCCTTTAAAACGGAAATCTAAACTTCAAGATAGAGGAGATGGTCCTTTTAAAGTGTTAAAGCGCATAAATGATAATGTTTATCAAATTGATTTACGTCTTGATTATGGTGTGAGTACTAGTTTTAATGTTAGTGATTTGTCTCCTTGTGATGTAGGTACTTGTGATCCAAATTTGGGGACAAATTCTTCTCAAGAAGGAGGGAATGATGGAGGACCACCTATGGAAGAGCTTGAAGTGATGGGCCCTTTGACTAGATCAAGGTCCAAGAAGCTTGAAGAGGAACTCAAGAGAAAGCTCAACACACTTGGGGAACATGGAGTGGATGGCTTGGACTTGAAGTGGCTTAATTTGAGCCAAATAATAGAATAGGATATTATGTGTCATTTTTAGTTGGACTTTGTTTTAGTTTTATGGACTGTTCTAAACTATGACTTATTGGGCCTATTTCCCCCTTTCCGGATCTTAAATTCAGCATCAACAGAAATTACGAAAACTCAAAAGGTGAAGAAAATTTAAAGCGGAAAGACAAGAAATGGAAAGAACAACGCCACAATCCCTAGGGATTGATAAGTTGAGGAGGATTCGCCACTTTGAATATGGAAATTCAAAGATAAGAATCAAGGGTAGTTCCTAAGAACCTAGAGAGTTTCCTCTCACAAAAGCATCAAAGCTTCATTCCAAATGAGAGTCAAAACTCCTTACAAAGTTAACATTTGGCCTATTTATAATATGAACCTAAAAGGCTTACCAAGGCCCATTACTAAAAGCCCAAACAACTAAAAAGGCCCAAATTAAAAATAAACATTATTAAAAACATAAAAAGCTCAACAAAAGCCCAATTTATGCCCAAATTACATAAACTTCTATTGTAAGATTTGGCTCCACTTTAAGCTCTTCATGTACCATTCTAGTCCTCTATCAAAACCTATAGTATGTATTTTTCAAACATGTAACATCCCAAATTTTGGAGCTTAGGATTAAATAGGAAATTAACCTCTTAATTAGTGATTAATTGAGTAATTAAGAAAAATAATAGAAATAATTAAAATAAGCATTACTTGATAATGATTAAGTAGAGACATTACATGATTAGTGGAGGGAAATTCAAAATTTGAAAAATCAAAGATAGACTCACTTTGATCAAAGTCAATGGGAATGAATTTTGTCAACTCATTAATGGCATTGTTGTAATTAAGTGTAACTTGAGTCTAAAATCTAAAATTAGACTTTTAAGAGCATAATTAGATTACTAATGGGTCTAGAATGTCTTTAATTAGTAAAATTAATTGTTCTAAAGCAATTAGCGATGAAGAAAATTTAATCAATGTAATTAAACAAAATAGAGTGCAATTTATTTAATTAAAATAGAGTACAATTTGTTTAATTAAAGCCTAAAGAGCACTAGTTAGCAACTAAATGAATGTGAGACATCAAATCTTCATTGATGAAGTTAAAATAATTAATAAAATCAAGTTTTAACCATGATTTGACCAAAAGTCAAATCTGGTCAAAGCTGGTCAAAGGAAGGAATATTCTCATTAATGGCATTTTTGTAATTATGTGTTTTTGAGCTTGAAACATTATTTTGGACTTAGATAAAATTATAATAATTATAATTAAGATGGAAATGACCTAAGTTCATAAAAAATAATTAAATTGAATTAATTATTAATTTTTAGCAATTTATTTAGTATTTTGGACCTAGAAAATTCATTTTAAGTCCAAATTGAGTGATTCCAAAGACATTATTTTTAGAAAATTAAATGCTATATTTTAAGAACATTTTAGAGCTAAATAAATCGAAACCTAGAGCAGCTAAACACCTAAACATGATTAGGTTTAGAATTTTTTTTAAATTTGGGGGACCTACCCTTAGGGTTTTGGGGCCCCCTATATAAGCTAAGAGGGGACCCCTTCCCCCACAATGTGCAGCCGCCAGCTTTGGAGGAGAGAGAAGGGAGAGAGATTTAAAAATCTCTCTTGGGTGAGCTCCTCCTTCTCTCTACATTTCCCTTCTTCCTCTCTCTAGATTTTCTAGACTAATCCTTTTCCTTTTTCTTTGCATTTTGGATATGTTGTAGAGCTCACCAAGCTCTAGCTTTGGGTGGTTAGAAATTTTGTTTCGGAAACTTGAGGTTAGGAAACTGAGGTATGGGAGGGATTCTCTATTCTCTTTGAGCCTAAAATTTGTTGCTTTTAGACCTAGAGTGATGGGTCTATGTAGCATGTTGATATATTTAATTTTTGAATCTTGAAATTGCGTGTATATAATGAATCCCGTACTGCCTTGAGCTCTGTGAAAAATGGGTATCTCTTTTGGCATTTTGGACCTCAAAAATGGGTTCATTGGGTCCAAAAACCTAGGGTTACATATAAAGTATGTTAATGTTGAACACTTGAGCTATTTATTATGAATTTCTTAAGTTTTGACCTATTTATGAAAATTATTGTTCTGTTTTGGGAAAATAAATGTTGTGGCTGTGCTGGGCTGCTTTTGACCTTAAGAATGGTCTTCCCATGTCTTAAAATATGGAAATGCATATGTGGAATGTTGAGAATGCATTGGGAATCTTTTAGAAAAATTTTGTCTAGCGAAAATGGGAATTTCGGACACTGTAGCTACTGTTTCGTGAGCTGGGAACAATGTGATTGGAATTGGCTGTAATGGACCGTAGAATTAGCTTTCTCATACCTTAAAACCTAGGGTTGCATATTAAATTTGTCAAAATTTGACTTCTACATCAATGGGAATTTAAACTTGAACGTTTGGCATTATATTACTCTGTTTCGCCTCTGTTTTATAAACTGGGAATAACGTGTTTGGAATTAGCTGTAACGGACATCAAAACTAGCTTCCTCATACCTTAAAACCTAGGGTTGCAATAATATTCGTCAAAATCCGATTTCTACATCAACAGGAAATTAGTTTTTAAGTTTTATGCCATTTTCATAGAATTTACCACTGTTTCGAAATTAATAATTTTTAGAGTGGGAATTAGCTGTTTTAGACCAGAAAAACGGTTTCCTTATGTCCTAAAACCTAGGGTTGTATAATTGGTTCATCAAAATCCGATTTCTACATCATTGGGAATGTAATTTTGAAGTTTAAACCCCTTTTCTTGAGTTTTTGAACTAAGTTCGGGTTGGGTGTTTAACTATTTAAAATATAAGCTTAAAAAGACTAAAATAAATATTTTGTAGTGGAAATGATAGTTAACATGTACATATGGGTTAGGACTGAAATTGTGAGTATTTGAAACCCAAAATAAGAAGTTATGACACTTGAAAATTTGGATTTTGTATTGGCTGCGGGTTTGACCCAAAAATTTGTAATTTGTGATGAGTTTGAATTGGATAAGTATATGAATGCTATTCTCATTGTGGAATTGTTAATCAAGACCGAAAGGGCGTGACCTTCGGCATGTATTTGTTGTCTTATATGTACATTTATATGTCATGAATACATGTGATTAACTATTGTTAAGACCGAGAGGATGTGACCTCTGGCGTTGATATAAATTGTTAAGATATTTCCTGTGGATATATTGCTTGTTGTGATCTGAGCCCGAGGGGCGTTGTCCCTTAGCAATGCATGTTGGTTTTGCTTGTGCATGAGTATGATAGATGAGTTGGAGTGCCCAAGGCACTAAGGTGTGTGTGCAAGTGGGTATATCCACTTCGTAGGGTCATGGTGTTCATGACGTTAAGAGGTGGGGGGATGAGACCCTTCTCCTCTTGTTTATGAAGAAGAACGATGGACGTTCATGTCACTCACCTTGCATGAGACATCATGCACTTCAGGGAGGCGGATGATGTGAAGTGGGTGCCGGTGACAAAAGACGGGATGGATGTAGAAAGACGGGGTCTTTGATTAGAGATGGGGCTTGACTCCATGCTCAGTGGGGAGGGTCCCCAAAACATCCTTCTGGTGGTACCATTGAAACCGTTTCGCCTTGTAGAATTAGAATACATCTCGTGGCGTGGAGAATGTGTGAGGAAACGTTTTGAGAGGTGGATGATTACGGTGGGTACATGATAGAGGACTAGAATGGTACATGAAGAGCTTAAAGTGGAGCCATATATTAGAATAGAAGTTTATGTAATTTGGGCCTAAATTGGGCTTTTGTTGAACTTTTTATGTTTTTAATGATGTTTATTTTTAATTTGGGCATTTTTAGTTGTTTGGGCTTTTAGTAATGGGCCTTGGTAAGCCTTTTAGGTTCATATTATAAATAGGCCAAATGTTAACTTTGTAATCAGTTTTGACTCTCATTTGGAATGAAGCTTTGATGCTTTTGTGAGAGGAAACTCTCTAGGTTCTTAGGAACTACCCTTGATTCTTATCTTTGAATTTCCATATTCAAAGTGGTGAATCCTCCTCAACTTATCAATCCCTAGGGATTGTGGCGTTGTTCTTTCCATTTCTTGTCTTTCCGCTTTAAATTTTCTTCACCTTTTGAGTTTCCGTAATTTCCGTTGATGCTGAATTTGAGATCCGGAAATGGGTTTTCATCATTTGGTAATCAGAGCTTGATTTAGCATCATTTTCGTACTGTTCATCGGCGGCGCACGCACTGTTCATCGGCGGCGCGTGCACTGTTCATCTCAAATTCAGCATCAACGGAAATTACGGAAACTCAAAAAAGGTGAAGAAAATTTAAAGCGGAAAGACAAGAAATGGAAAGAACAACGCCACAATCCCTAGGGATTGAAAGTTGAGGAGGATTCGCCACTTTGAATATGGAAATTCAAAGATAAGAATCAAGGGTAGTTCCTAAGAACCTAGAGAGTTTCCTCTGGAATGAAGCATCAAAGCTTCATTCCAAATGAGAGTCAAAACTGATTACAAAGTTAACATTTGGCCTATTTATAATATGAACCTAAAAGGCTTACCAAGGCCCATTACTAAAAGCCCAAACAACTAAAAATGCCCAAATTAAAAATAAACATCATTAAAAACATAAAAAGTTCAACAAAAGCCCAATTTAGGCCCAAATTACATAAACTTCTATTCTAAGATATGGCTCCACTTTAAGCTCTTCATGTACCATTCTAGTCCTCTATCAGTACATCGGGGGATAGTTCGTTGTCTCAAAGGAGGCTTAGGGAAATGGTGTCAGGTTGTGATAACCCAACTAAGGGTTAGTACGGGGGACTCACGTAACCGGCTTGGCATTCTCGACGAAGACGAAGCTATATCCATGATTGGTGAGATAGACGTGTCACTATTTACCAGACATGAGTCGAGCACTCCCAATCGTCATCCACGAAGTTGCATAAGACCATTAAAACCTGGGAGGTTTAATGGCAGTGGGGCCCATAGGAATAGATGTTGTGAGATAGATATTCGTGATAGGATTATCGTAAGTGTCATTGCTAAAGTACCACACGCAGTGGTCGTATAGGTTGTTTGGGACTGAAAGTAACTATGATTAATTACTAGTAGTAAATATTTAATATATCTATTGCTATGTATTAATTAATTAATTGATTTCAAATTGGTTTTAATTATTTTAATTTCTGAAACTTGCTCGTCAAGTTATCGCTTATAAAAGTCATATGTGAGCAATTCCTCTACAGAGAGAATTTTATAAGAGTAAATAAAAAAAGTTTTCATTTCATAAAGATTTGTAAAATTAAATAAATAATTATCTGTTTGAAATATCTAGGAAAAACCGTTTTGAATCATTTTTAAAATATGAGACTTGCAAGACAAGGAATCTTTCGTAAAATTCATCTGTGAACTATCACTCTACAGAGAAAAATTTATGAAAGTTATTAAAAAGTTTTATTTCATAAGATTTATAAAAATTAATTGATGTTTAAAAAGTTTAGTTTTAAAAATTAAATTTCGCATTTCGTTCCGACTACACAGTGTAATTCTACACTGTGTAGACTAAATTGACACTCAAGCCATCAAATCCCCCTCCCTACAGCCAATTAAAATTCATGCACCAACACCCCATTCTCTCTCTAATTCCTACAGCCAACCCACACCACCCTACCTCACATCACTCACATTCATTTTCCCCTAACCATCACTCAAATCAACACTTAAAAATTCAGCTCACTTAACACTTCAGCTCACTTAAGTCAGCCTCACAACATTCAGCCAAGAGTTTTCAAATTCTCCTCCCTCTTTCTTCTCTCTTCTCTGGCTGAGACACACTCACCCATCACCAACACCATTTTTCTTCAATTTTCATCCTCTTGCATGCCATAGTTGGAGTGCTCAACAGCCCACACTCATTTGGAAGGAAACTACCAGCTTCTTCTCCTCTTTCCAGGAAGCTCATCATCACTGTAAGGGGACTCTTTAATGGATTCAAGTGGCTGGAGGTGTGGAGGATCCAACCACTTTGACCTAAAATGCCTCCCATGTGAACTGAATGCATGAAATGTATAATTGCATGTGTGTGATTGGTTTTGTTTCTTTTTATTTCTCTTTGGCAGCGGCTGTGACTGTGTAAAAAATCTTCCCCTCATCTTCTTCTTTGTCTAAAAATTGTGGGATGGTTCCAATGCAAAGGAAATCATGCCCAAATTTTGTTAGAAACTCATGCACTTTTAAAAAAATTAGAAAAAAATTTGTGCTGGCAGTGGCTGTTTCATTGTAGGAGCCTAGGACAGTGTTTGTATTTTTGACCATAACTTTTGATCTAGCCATTAGATTTTGATGAAACTTGTCCCCAGTTTAAGTAGACTCAAAATGTACCAACTTTTCTTTTGAGAACATTGAGAGATAACTTCAAATGAGGGTTCATCCATGACATGCAATGGAACCGTTCTACTTGTGAAACTGGCTCTGGCAGTGGTTGTTTCACGTAGAAGCCCTGGACAACGTTTACATTTTTTTGCATAACTTTTAATCTAACCGTTGGATTTTGATGAAACTTATTCTTAGTTAAATTAGACTCAAAATGAACCAACTTTTATTTTGATACCATTGTGAGATAACCTCAAATGAAGGTTCATCCATGACATCCAATGGGACTATTCTGCTTGTGAAAATTGGTTCGGATAAGGTTCGGTTTTTGACCTTTTTAAACCAAATTAATGACCTTTTGTGAAATATAATTTTTTGATCATAAAACTAAACAAAAAAATCTTTAAAATGATATAAGTTTTAAAAATTTTCATCCACAATTGCTAATTTAACTAATTCGGTTTAGACAGAACTCATGCATGGATCCCAAATTTTGAACCTGAGACATAGGTCTTAGAAAGAAAATTACTGGGAAAAATGTAGGAAGAATTAGGATTCAAGTTTTTATTTTCCTGAAAGGTATGAATGTTAGCTTTTTACCATAAAAATTTGAGTAAAAATATAATTTGGGAAGGTTGAGAAAATTGCACATCTTTGAGGTATGCTCACTGTGAGGAGCATGCTGACCTGCGAACTTCTAGGAATTTTCATAATTTTTGTAGATTTAATCTGACAGTGTGGGTTGTATTTTTCAAAAATAGGTTTTAAGAGCTTTAATTTGATATAATAATTTCACAAAAAAAAAATCGTTTGCTAAATTAATTTTGGACAGACATTAGGTACTGCCAGAGAGGAATTCTATTCTTAAAATTGCCTTGATATGTGACATTTGAACTATGATATATTTGAATGTGTGAATTAATTTTTAATATGTGCATGCAAGGCAGTGGGTAAATTTGACCCTTGCCTTAAATAATTGTAAGACCCTTGGAATGTGAACCTAGGGCATCTCTGTGCGTGATTGTGTGTTGTGAAACGCTCTGTGGTACAGTTACGTGGACTGTAGTGTGAATTGAAATTCTCTGTGATGTGTGTGATCTGCGAGCATAAGACTTGAACGTGAGTGCTTATGTGGACTAGGACACTATCCTAGTATCCGGGAAAATTTTACCAGCAATAATAATAATATAAACTTCAACAGTGAGAACAACTAATTTAGATTTGAGAATTTATTTATTTTATAAGCTTAATAAATGAACTCTTTAATTTGTGCTTTGGACTTAGATAAATATTCTAGGACCTTTGCATGGAGGAATCATCGGTAAGTATTAATTATTAAAACCTTTAGAAATTGAGAGGGTAAGACACAAATAAAATGTAACAAAAAATCTTGATACGTGATGGCGATATGCGCCTTGAGAGTCGTGCAACAAGAAAATATGCGTGTATGGCGGACTTGTGAAGGAAGTCGCATGGGGCAATTCCGGCTGGGAGAAAGATGTAAAGATGTTGCCGGAGATCGCACGACATGGTCACCAATGGGTGATGGAGAGCATATTCTCGTATGGTAAAATTTTTTGTTGGAGCCAGGACAAGGTCTTGAGCTTGGTGTCGATTCGACCCATCTTGTACCACCAGCAGCAAAAACCCACGGTGACGAGCATAGATAATCTCCGTGAGAGAGTTTGCGAGGAGTAAGTCCTCGGAGTATGAATGACCACAGATTGGTACTTGGGAGATGAAAATGAGGCATTACGACCTTGGAGGGTAGGCGTCGAGTTGTGACTACATTCACACAAACCGACTTGGCGACCCTGACAATAACCACGAAAAAATCTCAGTTGGTGAGAGCCCACCTTATACCAGGGTATGGTGTACTCCCAATAGTCATTCCACTCAATGTAAGACCACTGAGTTCTGGGAGTTCCAGTGGCAGCTGGCCAGTGTGTTACAGTTTACAGATAAAAGTCATGGAAACGAGTAGGTTCCGAGTGTGAACGTTAGAGAACAACCCCGCAGTGGTTAGCAGGAATGTGTGTGACTTTTAAAGTCATTTATGTGTGATTTGCCTAATGAAGCAAAGAGTTCACCCTTACATTTTTGTTTTAGGAGCCGATGGCAGTACCTGTGGAGATTACAAGAGGCCTATCCTCATCAGTTTCGTCATTCTCGTCATCATCTGTCTCTTCGGAGTGTCCTTGAAGAGTTCATCGATACCCGCTACTGTTCTCGATGCCACACCATCTGAGAAGTTCACGATTGGACCGGCGCTTCCTGCCTTTTGCCGAACCCCTCTTAGGTCAAAGAATTGGAGATGTAATTGGGTGAGAGTCAGTCAGGGGGATCTGCCGCTAGTCATGAACTTAGGGGACAGTGAGTCAAGGTTTTTACGAAGGAATTGGAGAACTTTGAGGAAGATTCTGTGAAGGATCCCGTGGATAATGACCACTAGATTTCTTCTCAGGGATCTTGTCAAAGATCCCCCACCATCCTATTTCTTTGGAGTAGTCTAACATGCAGGGTTGGGTTTAGAGATGACTGCTCTAAGACTAGGTTTTTCCCTTTTTATGTATTTGAATACGGGTAGACCTAGGTTTCAGATTTTACTATGTATATTCAATTTTCATACTCTATTACCCTATGTATTATATTGTATAGTCAGAGCTATTTACCTTATGTATCCTGTTTTACTTGTTTTTAAATGTATATTTACAATTGAAGTGATGATACACAACTTCTGAAATTAATTAATCAAAAGTTTTAAAAACTTAGTAAAATTATGATCTATGTTTTATTAACTTCACAGTTTTTGGAAAAATTAAAATTAGTTAACACGTTTTCCAAATAATTAAAGGATCTTTTCCTTACCTTTTTCCGAAGATCGAATAAAGTAACACGCCTATTGAATTAAAATAAGTTTAAAATGAGAATATATGTAAACTCAGATTTAGGGTGTTACACCCATAGTATAACTAGGCTAAATGTTTACTCTGTAATTACCTTTGACTCATTTGTGAATGAAGCTAGAAGCTTTATGAGATAGACTCTCTCTTATTTCTTAGGATCTACTCTTGGTTCTTATTTTTGAATTTACCAATTCAAAATGGTGAATCTTCACTTAACTTATCAATCGTTATGGATTGTGGCGTTCTTTTATCACTTCTAGACCTTAATATGCTTTTTCCTTTGATTCTATATTTTCATCACAAACTTGGACCTAATTCACCTGTTCATACTGATTTGATCTAAAAGAAATTTTTTAGCACTTTAACTTGGATTCATGAGCTACATAATTGATCCTGATTTAAGCCTTCCTGATTCCAAATGATGAAATCCCCTTTCTATGGATAAAAGTTTAGCAACACACTTGAATTTCTTTGGATAGTTTTTTTAAGAAAATATAGAATCAAAGGAAAAAGGATTGAGGTCTAGAAGTGATAGAACAATGCCACAATCCCTAAGGATTGATAAGCCTAAGGATTGATAAGTTAAGTTAAGTGAAGTTTCGCCTCTTGGAATTAGGAAATTCAAAGATATAAGAACCAAGAGTAGTTCGTAAGAACAAAGAGAGAGTCTCTGTCACAAAGTTTCTAGCTTCATTCACAAATAAGTCAAAGCTAATTACAAAGTCAACATTTAGCCTATTTATACTATGGACCTAAAACCCACTAAGGCCCATTCCTAAAAGGCCCACTACAGGTCCAACTAAACAACACAAATATAAAAGCACATATAAAAGCCAAAACCAAGTGCCAATATTATAAAGATTATGAAAAACATAAAAGCCCAACAAAGGCCCAATACAATAATTACACAATATTCATAATCTAAAATAAAAGCTTGAAGCCTCCTCCTTAGTCGTCTATCACTTCTCCAAGTGATCCCTTGCCATCTTTCTTTTCACTTCCTTCTTGTAAACTATTTTTGTTAGAAAAAGGATTAAGTTTAACCACACATGGACCAGTCGTGAAGACATAACCAGCAAAATTGGAACCTACACTTGCATTCCATGTGAATGCACCCATCGATTTTCTCAATGGGTTTCTTACACTTAGGACAGGATTTGGTATAAGTAAGAATCCAAGCAATGTTCTCAGATGATTTGGGTAAAATTTGAGTTAGTTCTACCACCATCCGGTTCATAACTCATAGCAAAGATAACAATGTAAGCTAGATAAAATAGGTGCAATCATTTAAAAAATATATAAAAGTAAAAAATCAAACTGAAAATTCTATTAGATTCCAAGAAAAGGAACATACCCACAGTTCATAAATCCACTAAGTTCTATTAGATTCCAAGAAAAGGAACATACCCACAGTTCATAAGTCCACTAAGAGAGGTGTGTACATTTAATGTCGAACAATGCTTTAAATACAATTGCCTCCAAAGGATGATACTTGTTGGAACCCCCTCCTAAAAAAAAGACAAAAAAAGAAAGAAAGAAAAAAGCCTAGGATTCTACGATGGTAAGATATTTTGTTGAAACAAAAAGGGTGTGTATATGGGGCTAAAGAGATAGGGAGGGGAAGAAAGAGAGTATAGCACTTTATTACATAAATAAGAGGAGTGTTAGCAACACACTCTTTCTAACACATATCTTCCTATAGGTTAGAATTTATTGAAAACTACAAAATCAGGTGAGAGACTCATATACTACTATACAATTTGGAAAAAGCTCGAGAGGAAAAATCTACTATTCAATCTGTAGTTTCTTTATCAGCTTACCCTTTTACAATTTTATTTTATTTTTTATTTATTATTACGTTTCATGTTATAATCACATATTAAGAATACATGATGGAATGGTGTTGAACTCGTCATTGCCTTTGGTTCTACAATTTGAGTTGTTTCTTTATATTGATTTATTTACTTTGTTGTTGATCTTCACATGTTGGAGAGTAAAAATTTGTAGTTATGATTCTCAAACTGCTGAGGCTATAAATATAGTGCACAACATCAAAACTTGCCACATCTCCTTTGTGTTTGCCATATATTGAGATCCTTCGAAACAAATTAAAATGTCTATGTCGTTTGATAAAATGAGGGATATCTCAAATGAAAAATAGACCTGGAGAATTAAAGTTAGAGTAATTTGTCTCTGGAACGTGTTTCCTGTTGGTGGACCTATTAAACCATTTGTTGTGGAGATGGTTTTAATGGATGCCGACATAAGTATTATAGGTTATTTTCATTTTTTTTGTTTTTTTAAACACATTTCCATTAGGTTTATATCATCTATTTTATTATTAAACTTAGGGTGGGAAGATTCAGGCAACTGTTAGGAAGCCTGTGATGCAAAAATTCAATGGTCGTATATCTGAAGAAGTTGTATATGTAATGAGTTTCTTTGGCGTCATTCCTAATTCTGGATCATATAGGGCCACTAGACATGAATTCAAACTTTTGTTTCATGCAAAAACAACCATTAATCGTTGTGAAGATGCTTTCTTTCCTATGAATAATCTGACTTTTGTTGATTGCAATGAAGTTAACCAGACAAATGGTGAATGTGAACATCTTATCGGTATGCCCTTAATATTTATATTACTTATGCTTTTCCGTATATATAAATATAATTATATTTTCATCATTTGATTTGCTTAATTTTTATATAGATGTCATAGGTGTAATCATTATTGTATCTGCTAAAAGTGTTTTGGTTAAAGAAGGGAAGACAACAAGGTTCATTGTGTTGGAGATGGTGGATGAAAAGTACTATTATTCTCCTCATAAATCTATTAATAAGTTTAAATCATATAATACTATATAACGTAGAATGTCCAGGGGCAAAATGCAACTTGCTTTATTTGGCAAGTATGTTGACATTATATGAAAGAGTTTTTGGTTGCTGATGGTGATAAGCTTCCCATTGTTGTTTTGCAATTTGGCAAAGTGAATACTTACAAGGTTAATATTATTATTTGTTATATAATAATTATAATTATTCCAATTATTTACCATTTATTACATTTGAAACATATTTAATTGTATTAATTGTATTTAATTTTAGGTGAGACTACTATTCTGAATGTTATGAACACATCCCTACTTTTTTGGAACATGTTTGGAGTCATGAGGTGGCTTGGTGGTTGTGATAGAGGACTAGAATGGTACATGAAGAGCTTAAAGTGGAGCCAAATCTTAGAATAGAAGTTTATGTAATTTAGGCCTAAATTGGGCTTTTGTTGAGCTTTTTATGTTTTTAATGATGTTTATTTTTAATTTGGGCCTTTTTAGTTGTTTGGACTTTTAGTAATGGGCCTTGGTAAGCCTTTTAGGTTCATATTATAAATAGGCCAAATGTTAACTTTGTAATCAGTTTTGACTCTCATTTGGAATGAAGCTTTGATGCTTTTGTGAGAGAAAACTCTCTAGGTTCTTAGGAACTACCCTTGATTCTTATCTTTGAAATTTCCATATTCAAAGTGGCGAATCCTCCTCAACTTATCAATCTCTAGGAATTGTGGCGTTGTTCTTTCCATCTCTTGTCTTTCCGTTTTATATTTTCTTCACCTTTTGAGTTTTTCATAATTTCCTTGATGCTGAATTTTGGATCCATGTGAGGGGTTTTTATCATTTGGTAATCAGAGCTAGATTTAGCATTATTTTCGTACTGTTCATCGGCGGCGCGGCACTGATCATCGTGGCGTCGGCACTGTTCATCACCGGTGTGTACTGTTCATCGGTTCTGTTGGCGGTACTGTTCATCGCGACCACTGTTCATCGACGCGAAGCACTGTTCACCGGTCCTGTCCACCGCACGTACTGCTAATCATTGCACTGTTCACCTGCGCGGCACTGTTCGCCGGCGCGACACTGTTCATCCCGATCGTGCACTGTTCATATCGCGGTACTGTTCATTTGATTTGTGCTTTTTATTGTTTTGATCGCTATTTTTTGGATTGTGTTGTGTTTAATTTGAGTCCAAATCTGCACATTGAAATTCTGAGATTTGAATTTGGGGAAGAACATTCATAGTGTTCATGTGTGTTCTTGAGAGTCTTTGGCAAAACCCTTGTGTTTGATCCATAAAAATTTGAATTAAGTGAGTTTGGGTGTTTTTCATAAATATTAAAAAGTTTGAGGACTTATTAGCAAAAGAAAAGGACTTAAAGATAAAAAAGAAAATATTGGGGCAAAAGTGCAAAAAGAAAAAGTTTAGGGGCCCAAGTGCAATTATGAAAAGTTTAGGGGCCAAAGTGTAAAAAAAAGTAAAAAAAAAAAAATACCATTGGAAAGAAAAAAATTTGCCCTATAAGAAGTCCTTCTACACCTTTGCTTAATTCTTTCTTTTTCATACACTTTTATGCCATTTTAGCTCTCTAGAATACACTAGTTCTTCACAAAGTTGAAAAAATTGAGTTTCTTAGTTTTGTGTTTTATTCTTGAGTTTTCTAGTCTTGTCTTTCCTTGACATTCTATTTTGAGTTGTCCTTTCATTTCTTTTAGCTTTTATTGCTTGTCTTCTAAATTTCCTTGGTTTTGTCTTAGAGTTTTCTTATTTTGGACTCTTGAGTTGAGTTTGGATTTGTTACATCTTTCACTTTGAATACAAATTATTGATTTGTGATTGAGAGTGCTTCTTAAGGACTAAAGAGGAGTTTGAGTGGAAAAAGGCAAGTGTGCACATTATAGAAAAAGCCTTCAAAAGAGAGAAACACGAGTGGATTTGAGTGAAACACTTAGTGAGTGGTGAGGTCCATATTTCTATTATTTGTGCTAATCATTTTTGTGTAGGTATGTATTGTTCTTCTTACCATAGAATTGATGGAGGTTATGGAGAAGATGAAGGAGAAAGGAGGCTTAGGAGACATGGAGGAGATAATGAGGGAGAAAATAAAATAAAGGATAGTATGGAAGAGGAGAAACTTAAAATTCCTAGTTTTCAAGGGAAGAATGATCCGGAAGCATACATTGAGTGGGAGATAAAAGTTGACCAAGTCTTTTCATGCCATGACTATAGTGAGGAGAAGAAAATTAGGAAGGTTACATTGAAGTTTGTAGGGAGTGCACTTGCATGGTGGAAGTATAAGGAGGATGGAAGAGAAAGGATAAGGATGCCTAAGATAGCAACTTGGCAAGAAATGAAGGATTTGATGAGGAAGACATTCTTACCACCTTCCTATGAGAGATATGCTTATGATAAGCTACAAAGTCTCACACAAGGTAGCAAGAGTGTTGATGAATACTACAAAGAGATGAAAATGACTATGAGGAGAGCCAATGCACAAGAACCTAAAACCGCCATGGCAAGGTTCTTACGTGGGCTTAATAGAGACATTCAATACATAGTGAAGTTACAACACTATGAGAGCTTGGAGGATCTAGTGCACCAAGCCAACAAAGTGGAGAGACAACTTGAGAGGAAGCATTCCTACAAGAAGACCTATCACTATGACTCTTCTAGTGGTAAGGACAAGTCCAAGAAGGAGGGATCTTCCTCACCTAAGCAACAAGCTTCAAAGTCTCCAAGTGGTAAACATGTTCCTAACCCTAGCACTTCTTCTACCTCTAAGAGTGGTACAATTAAATGTTTTAAATGCTTGGGTAAAGGCCATATTGCATTGCATTGTCCAAACATGAAAACCAAGGTCTTGAAGGAAAATGAAGTTGTCACGAGTGAGTTATCTTATACTTGTTCATCTAATATCTCTAGTGATAATCATAGTGCATGTGGTACCAAACCTCTAGATAGAGAATTAATGATGTGTAAGAGGTTGTTGGGAATTCAATGTGAGGGTAGGGATGAAATTCAAAAGGAGAACATATTTCATACTAGATGCTTGGTTCTAGGGAATGTGTGTTCTTTGATTATTGATGGGGATAGTTGTATTAATGTGGCTAGCACTAGGTTGGTTAGCAAACTTAATTTTCAAACCACCCCACACCCTACACCTTATTGCTTGAAATTGTCATGTGAAGGTGAGTTGGTTGTAGACCAACAAGTGTTGGTGCCCTTTACCATTGGAACATATAAAGATGTTGTGTTGTGTGATGTAGCTTCCATAGAAACATGTCATATCTTGTTAGGTAAACCTTGGCAAATTGAAAGAAAAGTGAAGCACCATGGAAAGACCCACAAGATTTCTTTTACACATGAAGGACATAAGGTCAAACTTGCATCACTTTCACCTAAGGAAGCAAGTGAGGATCAAATTAAGTTGAGAAAGAAAATAGAACAAGAGAGAAAAGAGGTGAAAGAAAAAGAAATAAAAGAGAAAGAGATGAGAGCAAAAGAAAATGAGTTAAAAGAAAAAGAGATGAGAGAAAAGAAAATAATTGAAAAAGAGAGTGAAAAAGAGAGAGCAAAAGATATAGAGGAATATGATTGTTCTTGTTTTCATTCTAATCCTTTCCTTGTTTGTGATGATTCTTTGCTCAAGGAATTTGAAGAGCTTCAAAAGGATGAATGCAAAACTTTGTTTGAAAGTGATGTCTCTCTTGTGAAAGAAATTGAAGAGGAGTTCTCAAAGGGGGAGTGCAAAACTCTAATTCCTTCTCCTAAATTGGATTGTGAATTTAATTCTTCTTGTAAATTTGATTGTGCACCTTACCATAATTCTTTTGTTTTGATGCCTAGAGAAGAATTGTACATCAAGGATCAATGGGCAAGACAATTTGGAGAAGAAGTGGAGACATATGAGGACCAATGCAACCATAGAGAGAAGAAAATTTTGACTTACACCATCTCTAAACCTTGTGATTTAATTGATGTGTGCCATGTGTTAACCCAAAATGTTTGTGAATTGAATGTTGCTTTTGGTATGCATGATATTGTTTTAGGTGATGGTGCCAAGTTCTTGAAATTTGATATTAATGCACATCATTTGGACTTGTATGATCATGTTGATTCTTCCTCTATGTGTGTTGTTGTTTATGGGAAAATTGAAAATGATGATTTCTATAGGCATAAAGAGCATAGGTTTAAAGATGCTGCATTTTGTGTGCCTAAATGTTCATTTCATGATTCATTAATTGGAGCAACTCATAGTGAGAGTTTAGTAATGTATGGTACACTCAAGTATCTTGATAGATGGATTGTGCATAAAATGGATAAATCTAAATTTTCCATTCTTGGTTTGAAAATGTCATTGTTTGCTCATAATTTTCATTGGATTGACTTGTCTTTGAAATTTGTGATTAAGCATTTCATTTTAGTGTTAATTGATGGTTTCTTTAGGCTTGTATTTGATCCGGGAGGATTGATATATAAGCACATAGATAATAAGAGATTTTCTTTTTAAGGAATCCAAGTCTCAATAGAAATAGGATTTTCTTTTTTAATATTTTCTCAAAACTAAAACATGTTGTTTTGTGTTGTTTTTATGATGTAGGTACCTTGGCTCTAAATTCGAGGTCGAATTTCCTTCAAGAAGGAGGGAATGATAGAGGACTAGAATGGTACATGAAGAGCTTAAAGTGGAGCCAAATCTTAGAATAGAAGTTTATGTAATTTGGGCATAAATTGGGCTTTTGTTGAGCTTTTTATGTTTTTAATGATGTTTATTTTTAATTTGGGCCTTTTTAGTTGTTTGAACTTTTAGTAATGGGCCTTGGTAAGCCTTTTAGGCTCATATTATAAATAGGCCAAATGTTAACTTTGTAATCAGTTTTTGACTCTCATTTGGAATGAAGCTTTGATGCTTTTGTGAGAGGAAACTCTCTAGGTTCTTAGGAACTACCCTAGGGATTGTGGCGTTGTTCTTTCCATTTCTTGTCTTTCCGCTTTAAATTTTCTTCACCTTTTGAGTTTTTGTAATTTCCGTTAATGCTGAATTTGAGATCCGGAAACAGGTTTTCATCAGGTTGGGAGGAGGGACATAAGGGTTGGAGTGATAAGGAGGTCATTGGTTCGAATCCCCCCATAACATAACATAATAATTGCTAACATTTGCTGATAAAAAAATGTATTTTATTTTAGGTGAGACTATTATTCAGAATGTTATGAACATGTCCTGACTTTTTTGGAATCCTTAGATGACTGAAGCGATAGCTCTTAGGGACAATCTTTATATTAATATATACCTCTTTTGTAATTTAATATTTAGGGTTAATTCAATATGATTAACGAAACATTTATATTAATATATACCTCTTTTTATACATATTATCTCATTTAAAATTTTATGTTTGTTTTATTTTTTATTCTAAAGGTTAATTGCTGCTGGAATTGTACTTAAAATGCCCCTTGGTCTTATTGAGGATGCTAAGAGACATGTTCCAATTAAACAATAGTTTCTTGAGATGTTTCTACAAATAACTATTTTGCAGTTGCATTTAGTTGAAGAGGTAATTTATTAGTATTACTTTTATATTAATATGCATACATTATTTATAATTTATAAATAATTATTAACATATTATACTTATAAGTTTTTGTTGTTTTAATAGAATGGGCCTTTCATTGTTTTGGGAACTGATGTTTCTGTCTTAAATGATGAGCAATGGTGGTAATTAAATAAAATATTTATTGTATATATAATAAATATTTTATTTAATTACCAATACATAATTTTATCTGTAAAAATTCTGGATTAACTTTGTGTTTTATTCCTTGTTTTAATTACCAATACATAATTTTATCTATACAAATTATGGATTAACTTTCAGTCTTTTTTTCATATTTAGGACCAAAATAAAGATTAGCATCCCCCCGTTTTTTAAGAAATTAATTGGTAAAGAGTTGCTTTCCAAAAATGAGAAAGATCCTGGGAAATCATTTTGATTTGATGATTCATTCAACGTTAGAAAGATATGTGATGATAAATCTATCATTGAAATATTCAAATATGGCAAAAATATCTCCACACCAGAAAAGATTAATTGTTATTTTAATAGACATTTTTATTTGAAATAGTTAATTATTATTGGAATGCCAAATTTATTAAACCCTAATTTTTTAAAACTTTATTTTCATACATAAACATTACAGATAAAATTTCCAAATGGGTTTCATGAAATACAAGCAAATTCTGTCTCTGGTAATAAGTCTCATGGGTCTTGTCAAGATTTTGTATCCTATGTGAAGATGGTCCTATTCCTTTATCATCCCACAAAGACGCTTTAGGTCTCTATGTTGATCTTATTGGTGAATGCAGTAATTCTGCCCAACTGAATGAATCAACTCTAACTTCTAAGAAGAAGCTTAGGTTTAAGAAGATTAAAGTTGAGAAATAGTGCTGTGATGGGTTTGATTATTGAAGGTTTATTCTTGTCCAAGTGGTTCTTTTATTGATTAAGTTATTTCTATGGCAAATGTTAACCAGTGCCCTAAGAAGGTAAAAAAGGAAAGATTTTTATTCGAATGCAGAAAAATGCACTCCCCTATAATTTTAAAATCCGCTTCCATATAATTTTTCAATAAAACATTTCTTCTATTTATATTTGTTTTACTGTCAGGGTGCAATGTATTTCTCTATAAATTTCAGTGTTATGTTTCGTTTTGTATTTCTCTTAATATGTCAGTATTATGTATTTGTCCCCAACTGTTGTTGTCATTTTTAGTTTCTGTTATAAGGATGCTACGTATTATATATTTGTTTTGATTGATGGTATACTTGTGTTTCTCTTTTTCACTTATCGTTATATACTGTTTTCTTTATTAAAAAATTATTTTCAAATTAAACCAGTATGTTTACTAATCTTTATATTAAAAGAATTTCATGGGGGTAATTATTTATTTTTAAGTATTACATTTAATTAAATATTTTATATTTAATATATACTCTTATTTGTATTCATAGTCACTATGGAAAATTTACAACTTACCTTTAAATTTTTAATTTGGTTTTATTTTACAGAAGCCATAATTTTAATGTTGTGTATCTTTACCCAAAATTTAGAAACAACTTATTTTGATATTAAAACTTTTTAAAATTAATTTATTTTGAGAGACTTAATATTTTATGAATCTCAAATATTAAATTGATATTCAACATAAAATACTCATGAAAAGGCAAAATAAAATAGTTTATTCAAATTAGTTAGAATATAATATAACTAATATAAATTAGTTATGATCTTTGGGGTTGTTCTGATGCTTGTTGAGATCTCAATTCATATAAAAAAGTTATAATATAATATACCAATTTTGAAGACTGCGAATGTCCGGCCAACTTGGGTGATCCACAACTTTCTAGATTATAAAGAAATTAAACATACGCTAAACTTTTACGTACTAACAAATGTCTTTTCAATGACTTGCAAAATGTATTTCTGGTCTACTCTTGACGTTGAATCTCATCATTTGCTTTTTATTGTTATGTGCATTCTCCCATCTCCTTATACTTTAATTCCAGAATGTTCTTTTGGCAAAATTGGTACCAACCAGATCAAAGGTGAGCTTGATATGGTCTGCCTTTGGCCCCTCTTAATCTCCTAAATTTCTTCCTCTCCATCTAGTAATTTTACCTTCATGAGGTTTTGCTTCTTATCCAACATGATCTTTACAACCTTCCTAGATATTGGCTAAATAAGGTATTTTTTTATCCAACACGATCTTTACAATTTTCCTTCTGCTTTAATTCCAGAATGTTCTTTTGGCAAAATTGGTACCAACCAGATCAAAGATGAGCTTGATATGGTCTGCCTTTGGCCCTCCTCTTAATCTCCCAAATTTCTTCCTCTCCATCTAGTAATTTTACCTTCATGAGGTTTTGCTTCTTATCCAACACGATCTTTACAATTTTCCTAGATATTGGCTATAATAAGATATTTTTTTATCCGAAGGCCAGCATGCAAAACATCTCAGTAGAACCAATTATCCTAACCAGGTTAGTACCTTGTGGAGAGGCCCAACCCAGAGAGGCGACAGACATACTGTTGGTATGTCTAATCCACAAAATAAGGATCTAAACAAAATTTTAGTGATTGAAATAAAAGGTGATATTTTTTCTTAGTACCACATGGAAAGGCCCAACCCATGAGAGGTGGAAGACATATTTTTAATATGTCTAATCCACGTAAAGAGACATCTATGTGGTGATGTTAAATTGGTTGAATGTTATTGAGTAACATGCATTCATGCATGAGTCGTTGAATAAGCGTTGGGAAGGCTAGTGGAGGTACCATTGATATCATTGAGGATATATTGATGCGCTTATCCACATGAGGTCGGTCATCGGTGTTGTTCTAATCCCCGTGTTGTTGTGGCAACCACTGTAACACCCAAGTTTCGGTCACTAGGAATATAAGTTAAGCAAAATCCTTACTAAGACCTTACTGTTATCTTGTTTGTATATCTTTATTATTGTTATATTATATGATTGGTTATGTCTTGAGTATGTGCATGTGTTATGGGATTGTACGTGTTTCACTATATGTCTGCGCTCTATGTATTTAATTAAGTGTTGTCATCATCATCATCATCATCATCATCATCATCATCATCATTATTATTATTATTATTATTATTATTATTGTTTGTTGTTATTGTTATTATTGTTATTATTGTTATTATTATTATTATTGTTGTTGTTGTTGTTGTTGTTGTTGAGGTGCTCTAGTGTTAGGAATTAGTAAGAATAAGATGATAGGGCCTAAAGAGTGCTTAAGGCCCAATAAGGGGGCTAAGCTTACCCAAGTGTTATAACAAGGGAGAGAGTAAGGCATTAGGTTTAGTTGTGAGAAACAGAGAAAAGAGAGGGAAGAGAGAAGATAGAAGAAGAAGAAGAAGAAGAAGAAGAAGAAGAAGAAGAGAGAAAAAAAAAGAGAGGAACTTGGAGACTCAAGCCGGAGCTCTCCTTCGTGCCTCATCAAGGTGAGTGTTCTTCCCCTTGTCTTCTCAAACCCCTTTTGGTTCTTGAGTTCATCTATTTTCCCTTTTTCCCTTTGTTATCCTAAGTCAGGGTTTGGGTGGTCATTAGGTATGTTATATCTTAATCCATTATAATTGTATTTCAATTCAATTGGACGGGTTGTGAATACCCCGAAGCTCGTAAATTGTTGTTTGACTTGATAATTGAGTGTTTGGAGTTTTCCCCCTTTTGTGTTCTTGGGATTGAATCAAATTGATTTATGTGAATTTGTATTAGATGTGTTTAATAAGTGTTTTCTATGCTTCGTGTGATTTGCGATGTATAAGATAGGTTGAGTTTTGAGCCTTGTATACTTATAATGAGTTTTAGAGTGTTAAGAACCCTTGAGGGAGAGATTATGCAGAAAAAATGCAGAATCGCATTTTGCCAAGAGCCTCTGGCTGGGCAAGCACAGTGTGTCATGCTGGGCCAGAGAGAGTCAGTAACGAGATGAGCTACTAGAAGCCTCTGGCTGGGCGAGCACGGTGTGTCATCTAGGGCCAGAGAGAGTTAGTAGCGAGATGACAGGGGAGTCTCTAGCTGAGCTAGAGAGAGTCAGTAGCGAGATGAGCTACAGGGGAGTCTCTTGCTGAGCTAGAGAGAGTGTCATGCTGGGCCAGAGAGAGTTAATAGCGAGATGAGCTACAGGGGAGTCTCTGGCTGAGCTTGAGAAAGTGTCATGCTGGGCTAGAACGAAACAGAATGAGTGGTGAGTTACAGGGAGTCTCTGGCTGAGCTAGAAAGTGTGGCTTCCTGGGCCAAAGTAGTTTCGCAATCAAATTGTGTTCTTCCTAACTTTAGACATAGTAAACCATTGAACTAGAGTTTGATGCCAACATAGAAGTTATAAATAATTGTCTTAGTTTTCTAGAGAGATAAGGATCAACTTAATAGGATAAGTATAACTCTAGATAAAGTGTTATACCTCGCAGAGGTCATAGATGCATAAGATAAAATGATAGAAGTTACTCCTGAAACTTAATAAGGACTATACCAGTCATAAGAATTAGTAGATGGTTGTTATAGTGGGTATGTGGCATAGAATTAGGATGTATTTTTTGTAAGCGACTTAATTGAATGACGATGTTTGGGTACATGTGCGAATGCTATAACAAGAACTGTGATATATATATATATATATATATATATATATATATATATATATATATATATATATATATATATATATATATATGTTGTGTAAGTGATGTCATGGCAATCTTTTGAAAAGATTTATATGTGGCCCAAGTTCATGTGGAGTAGGGACCCACCATGTTATGATGAGTTGTGGTTAGATGCCATTGAGACAGGTGACCTAGCCTATGTGAGGCGAGAATGGGCCTGAATGGTATTTTGAACGTGAGTGACCTAGTCCATGTGGGGCGAGAATGGGCTCACTATGTTTAAGATGAGGTTCAATGGAACCACTTTATGTATGTGTGTTTGAAATATGCATCATAAATGTGCATATATTTTCGTAAGTCGAGAGATGTTGTTGAGCTAATCGGGGAGGTCATGAATGAATTGAAGTATGACTCTGTCCATGGGGGTCTTATCCAGTTTGGAATCTCCGTATGGCTCGTGCTGATCCCATGGGTTGGAGTATCCTTGCAAGACTGGGTAACCCTGATGCACCACCCGCAGTCTCATCTCGATGAAAGTGTAGTAATAGGATCATATAGGTCTGTTACTGCATGTCCTCCCGGGCTTCTTTCGCAATGTGTTTTACTGGTACCACATGCATATGAGAAAAGAGAAAGAACATTGCATTGTATACATACATTATTGTGAGTTTGTTTGGATTGTGTGGTATGATATGGATGCCATGTATGCCTTGTGTTGTACTTGTGTGATGTGTGAATGATTTTATCCATAGTCGTAATATACTATGAATGTATATGTATCTATATGTTAAACTATCTTGTTGACTTGTAATGGAATGGGATGTGACTCTTTAAGGGCATGGATAGAGATATACCTAGAATGGCATATGTAAACATAGAAGTTAGAATGTATACCGCTAATGAGAATAGACTAATACAAGGTGAGTGCTAGGGAGTAAAGCCCAACTAAGGGAAGTGGAATTAACACGAGAGAGAGTTATGGAAGTAACTTGCTAGACAGAAGATAAATCCTAAGATATCAATGAGGGTAAACCAGTGTAATAGAGTGAGCATAAGAGATGAGTCAATAGAAAGTGTTCATGATCGATGGGTGTAGTCCCAACCATAGAAATAATAGAGTTTTATAGAGATCCTGTGAGGGTAAAGCCATGAGAGACTAATGAAAGGATTATTCGGGTAGAATAGTCTAACCTAACCTTAGAGTCCTTAGATCACTCACTGAGACATTATGTCTCACCCTTTTAATTTCCCTATTTTTCAGGAAATAGGTGATGGCGCGTATCGTTGGAGCATGGAGTCTTGTCATGGAAGATGTAGTTTAGTTATTTTATATTTCTATGTATTTTCATGATGTGTGGAATGAAGTAAACATTACGATAAATAAGTTGTATTTAAATAACATTTGAGAATGAGTTGTAATTTATGTATTTTTTTTTAGCTTCTGCATTATAACATTGTATATATGTTTTTAAATTTTCACGTCCTTAGAAAAGTAAGCATAGTTACAGTAATACCCTTAGGGTGTTACATTAAGTGGTATCAGAGTGTTAGAATCTAAGACTTTTGACGATAACCAACCCCTCAAACTTCGGTTTTGATGATAACAAATGAAGTCAAATTTTGAAGTATCTAATGATCTATGTTTGAGTGTTATAGTTTCTACACAGACCAATGTCTCAATGGTATTGTATTTCTTAAACTCAAGTATTATATTTCTATGTGTATAGTACGTCCAGTGAGCAACTGGAAATTTTTTAAGTGTAAAACTCAGCGTCCAATACACTATTATAAAACAAGCTTCCAATGCATTGTGAAAACTAGTGTGTAAACACTGCATCCATTCAAGGAAGCGTCCAACGCCTATATAACTTACATCATCTATCTCTAGCAAACAATTATATAATGCATCCATAATTGAGTAGAAGTACACTTATGCTTTTCGATGATGATTCTTTGAAATGTTCTATTATTCCCTCTCATTTCTAATGTTACATTTCATTTGAATATTCGAAAAGTGTACCACAGGGGACAGAAAAGCTTCTCTCTTCAGAAACCATACAAGTAGTGGAGGCACTGCATGTACTGTTGTCTCCTCCATCCCTCCACCCTAAGCTGACACGTAGCAATGGTCATATGATTGTGAGGGAACGGTTATTGGCAAAGGCACAGATCCCATAATGGATATCTTCACCAAGTTGCCTATAAATAGAGGAACAAGCTCACATTTTCAACAACGAAGCATTCAATTTTTCAAAGAGCTGTAACGCTGCCAAATCGATTGGACGACCTACACTTGTGCAAAAAGAGCAATCTACTTAGCTTTGCTAAGTTATTTTGTGTAATTGAGTTTTATTGTAATATCCTCTCTGTGAGAGCTGTTTAACTTGTACTCAAATAGTTTATGTTTGGAAAGCCAGGAGTGGCTTAGTGACAAAGAATACTTGGGTGTTCTTTAATCTCAAGGGGAGATTAAAGGTGTGCCAGAAGTGGCCTAGAGAATACTTGTAGTCAGGAGTGGCAGGGTATATAATACTTGTTTGTAATCAGAATTTGATTAGTGGAACCCTTCAAAGTTTTGAAGGAGAACTGGACGTAGCTCAGGTTGAGTGAACCAGTATAAACCAAGTGTTTTTACTCTATCGCCTTCAAGCTTACTTGCTATTCTCTTAAGTTATTTCTTCACACTGTGCGCACAAGTTTCTTTATATCTTATTTACGAAAATCTTTTATTTGCGCCTGGAAGATTAACAAGAAAACGCAGTTTCACTAAACTGTCATTTTAACGACTGGACGATACCTGTGATATTTTGTTTTACAAGTCCCTTGTGAAACTTAAGATATTTTATCTCCATCTTTGTGAAAAGTTTTTAAAACCAAAAATATAACTAACACACTATTCAACCCCCCTTTCTAGTGTGAATCTTTACATTTCAGTTGGTATCAGAGCTCGACCTCTCGGGTTGAGTACTTGGCAGTATAGAGGAAACCAGATCCTAAGAAAGATGGAAAACGAGGGACACGCTGTGAACAGACCACCACTCTTCAAGGGTGTCAAATATGATTATTGGAAGTAAAGAATGATAGCATTCTTTGAGTCCTGTCACATTGATATGTGGGACGTTGTGGAGATGGGCGACTACATTCTAGTTGATGAGAGTCTCAATGAGATCCCAAAGGCTAGATGGACGGAGGAGCAGAAACAAAGATTTCATCTCAACTCCAGAGCCAGAAATATCATCATGTGTGCACTATCTGAACAAGAATACAACAAAGTGCACAGTTTCAAAAGCGCAAAACAAATGTGGGACACTCTTGCGTTAACGTATGAGGGTTCCACCCAGGTAAAACATAACAAACTTAGTCTTCTTACTCGTCAATATGAATTGTTTAGTATGGAAGGAAACGAGGACATACAAAGTATGTTTGGACGATTTCAAACCATACTAAATGAACTTAGAGCACATGGTAAAGATTACAATAACTATGAACATATTGACAAAATTCTGAGGAGTTTGCTTAGGCAATGGAGACCACAGGTTACAGCCTTGAGGGCAACCAAAGGACTGGATGACATGTCCTTAGAAGAGCTTGTGGAAGTCCTTAAGGTGCATGAGCTGGAACTGCAACAAGATGGTGATGGCAAGAAAAGCAAGTCTCTGGCACTTAGCGCCCAGAAGCCAAAGAAAGCATCATCGCCCAAAGCCATGCAAGCTGAAGCATCATCAAACGAACAATCTGAAGATGATGACTTAGACGAGGGTGATGAGCTATCCTTCATATCCAAGAGAATCCACTCTATGTGGAAGAAGAAAGGTGGATCCAGATGGAGAAACCTGAACAAGAAAGGTCTCAAAGAAAAGAAGGAGAAGAATCCAATCGTATGCTACGAATGCAAAAAGCCCAGACACTTCAAATAAGAATGCCCAGACCTTGACAAGAGCAAGGATAAGAAGAAGAAAATCTTCAATAAAAAGAAGGGCAAAAAGGTTCTGATGTCCACATGGGAAGATCTGAACGATGACTCATAAGCGAACGATGAAGAGGAAGAGGAAGCACACATATGCCTGATGGCAGACACTACATCAGATTCTTCAGAACCTGAAGAGGAAGATGAGACATGCTTAACAGCAGGAAAGAAACTCCAATCATGGTACATGGACAGTGGGTGCTCGCATCACATGACAGGAGAAAGGTGTATGTTCCAAAGCCTCCAACCTAAGACTGGTGGGACAGTCACTTTCAGAGGGAATCAGAAAGGGATGATAGCTGGCGTGGGTAAGATTGGTATACCACCCTATCCTTGTATTGATAATGTTCTTTTTGTTAAAGGTCTCAAGCACAATCTACTTAGCATAAGTCAATTATGTGATAATGGATATGATGTTGCCTTTAACAAAGGTGAATGTATAGTCAAAAACTCTGATGGATCCCTTCTCTTTATTGCAAAGAGGCAAGGTAATCTATACAAGATTAAACTTGGGGAACCATCAAGTCAAAATATTTCATGCTTAGTTTCAGCTAAAGAAAATCATTGGCTATGGCATAAAAGACTTGGGCATTCCAGCTTGAGATTAATCTCAAAGCTTAATAGGCACAACCTCATGAGAGGATTACCAAGTATGTCATATAAAGATGATTTTCTTTATGAAGCCTGTCAGAAAGGGAAATAAGTGAAAAATTCTTTTCAAAGTAAAAACATTGTTTCCACTTCTAGACCTCTTGAGCTGTTGCATATTTACCTGTTTAGACCCACAAGAACAGCCTCAGTAGGTGGTAAGAGGTACAGATTAGTTGTAGTGGACGACTATACTAGATGGACATGGGTCATGTTCCTATCTCACAAAGATGAGACTTTTAAGGCCTTCTATAACTTCTACAAAAGAATTCAAAATGAAAAAGGAGTATGCATTACTTCGATCCGAAGTGATCATGGGGGAGAATTCGAAAATAAAAGTTTTCAAAGGTTCTGTGAAGATAATGGTATCCTTCACAACTTCTCAACAACCAGAACACCACAACAGAATGGTGTTGTTGAGAGGAAGAATAGGTCACCAAGAGATGGCCAGAACCATGTTGAATGATAATTCGACCCCTAAACACTTTTGGACTGAAGCAGTGAATACTGCCTGTTATTTACATAACAGAATCTATATCTGGCCAATCTTAAAAAAGACTCCATATGAATTGTGGAAAGGGAGAAGACCCAACATATCCTACTTCCATCCATTTGGATGTCAATGCTTCATTCTGAACACTAAGGATAACTTGGGAAAATTTGATTCTAAGTGTGATAAAGGAATATTGCTTGGATATTCTGAAACTTCAAAGGCATATAGAGTTTATAATTCTAGAACCTCAGTTGTTGAAGAAGCTATCCATGTGAAGTTCAATGACACTAAGCCTGATAAGAAATTACCAGAGCTAGATGAATCATTTGCGGAACTCAGGCTGGACGATGCAAGGAAATCATCAGACATGTTCAACAGTGATGTCACAGTTGAAAAGTCCAATGTTCCCCTGGACGGTCCAACAGAAGATTAAAGGGAACCAACTGGACGCAACTAGCAAATGAAGAAGCATCATCCAGAAGACCAAATCATTAGTGATCCAAAGGATAGAGTCAGAACCAGATCTTCACTTCAACAACAAGGTCACACAACACTCATATCACAGATAGAACTTAAGACTGTGGATGATGCTCTGGAATATGAAAGCTGGGTCAAAGCAATGCAAGATGAACTTGACCAGTTTCAAAAGAACGATGTCTGGAAACTTGTAGAACTCCCTAATAACAAAGAAGCTGTAGGAGCTAAGTGGGTGTTCAGAAACAAATTGGACGAAACAGGTAAGGTTGTAAGAAACAAAGCCAGACTGGTAGCCAAAGGTTACTCACAACAAGAAGGTATATATTATACTGAAACTTATGCACCGGTTTCACGTCTAGAGGTAATTGGCATTTTACTATCATTTGCAGCTCATAGCAATATGAAGCTATATCAAATGGATGTAAAAAGTGCATTCCTCAATGGATTGATAAAAGAAGAAGTCTATGTGGAGTAACCCCCAGGGTTTGAGAATGATTCTTTTCCTAATCATGTTTTCAAACTTAACAAAGCATTATATGGACTAAAACAAGCACCGAGAGCTTGGTATGAAAAACTCAGCTCATTTCTTTTAGAAAATGGTTTCTCAAGAGGAAAAGTAGACACTACACTATTTGGCAAAGATTATTCTTCTAATTTCATTATTGCTCAAGTATATGTTGATGATATCATATTTGGTGCTACTAATGTATCTCTTTGTGAAGAATTTGCTAAGTTAATGCAGACATAATTTGAGATGAGCATAATGGGAGAACTAAAATTCTTCCTTGGATTGCAAATCAAGCAAACTGATAAAGGCATATACATACATCAGACCAAGTATGTTAAGGAGCTTCTCAAGAAGTTCAAAATGGACGATGCAAAGCCAATAAAAACTCCTATGCATCCAACAACAGTACTTGGACTGGAGGATGGTTCAAAGAAGGTGAACAACACTCTATATAGAGGAATGATATGATCACTCCTATACCTCACAGCGTCCAGACCTGACATCATGTTCAGCGTATGCTTATGTGGCAGATTCCAATCTGACCCAAGGGAAGTTCACTTAACTGCTGTTAAAAGAATCTTTTGATATCTTGTTGGAACAACTAATCTTGGTCTATATTTCAAATGGCAGAAGGATTTCAGATTAGTTGGATACTGTGATGCTGACTATGCTGGAGACAAAATTGAAAGAAAAAGCACTAGTGGAGGATGTCACTTCATTGGTGGAAACTTAGTCTCTTGGATATGCAAGAAGCAAGGAACTATTGCACTATCCACTGCTGAAGCAGAGTATATTTCAGCTGCAAAGTGCTGCTCTCAAATCCTATGGATCAAGCATCAACTTGAGGACTACAGCATATGTGAGAGTAACATTCCTATCCTCTGTGATAACAAAGCTGCAATTGATCTTTCAAAAAAAACCCTATGTTGCATTCAAGGGCAAAACATATAGAAAATAAACATCACTTTATAAGAGATCATGTTCAAAAGGGTACTGTGGAATTACATTTTGTAAACACATATAATCAGCTAGCTGATATATTTACAAAACCCCTTACTGAAGACAAGCTAGTCCTTCTAAGGAATAGACTTGGCATGGATCTTGTAAAGGAATGATTAAAATCTACATGTAGCGTCCAATATGACAAACAGCGTCCAATGGGCATGTCATCCAAAGGTCACTTTGTCATGCACGTGCACTGCATATGTTACACTTAAGTCCAATGATTGGATGATATTTTTTTATGGGTTTTCATTTAACATTATTTTAATGGCCAAAACGGTTTCGTTTTGAGTAATTGCGAATTAATGCCCTATCCTTAGTCACCTAGGTGTTTATAAACCGTACACAGTTACCAATATCCTCAGCACGTCTCATCATGGCAGGTCTTATGGCATAACCTCCATTTCAAATATTCACAAAAGCCCAAAACCGTTTCGTGTTCTCTAAACAGAGCCTATACTTAAACTGACAAATTCACTCAGAAAAATACTTTACCAAATTTCCCTTCTCCGAAATTATCTTCTACCTTCAGCATTCTCTTTCTCTCTCTCAGAAAACCTAAATACTATCTCTCACAAAACCTAAAAATCAAACCTTTATCATCATGACAAACTCTGCTAACTCAAGCAACTCCGAACTTGATGTTCATACCTACCCTGAAACCACTATAGTGTCTCAAGGTGCTGCCACTGTCCACGTTGAGCACTTCTTCGACATTGGACAGCTAGAAAAGTTAGGTCTGAATCTTGATGAAAGTCTTCTAAAATGCTTTAACCAGAAGATTTCCAGAACTGATCATAATGTTCTGGAGGAATGCAAGATTCCAGAACTCAAGGGAACTTGTGTCCACTATTCTTGGACGAGAAGTGATTTTGTCTACTAAATCTATAGCCAAAGTCACTGGCTGTATTAGGGAACAAAATCAGTACAAGTCAGAGTGGGCCAAGCAATATGGAAACTACGTTGGGAAGGTACTTTGCAAGAACAAGTCTACAGACTCATCCAAGATTGAGTACAAGAATCTATGTGAAGAAGCAAAGATATGGCAACAAGTGTGCAACAAGAGCATTTTGCACAAAGTTGGGTCTAAGGACTCAGTCACGGACTTACACAAGTTCATGATATTTCATCTAATGGAAGGTATCCCATTCAACCTACCTCACACCATTTACATCAATATTCTGTGAATGATGAAAACTATTGGTAGAAATGATGACATCTTCTATGCCGCACTGCTAAATAAGATCCTTTGGGATCAGAAAGTATACCAATGTTTCTTTGATGAGTTGGATGAAGATGATCATGAAAACATTGTGAAGAAAGGAGGAATAGTTGCAACACAACAGATATTTGGTGAATCAAACATCAAGCCAATGAAGATAAAGCTTACAGCAAAGGTCCTAAGGGACTTAGACGAGGAAAGTATAAATAAGAAACGTCATGAGCAAAGCAGACTTATTTCAAATGATGATGAAGAAGAAATTGATCTTCTTGGTCTTAGGAGAAAGATCAAACGGTTGATGAAGGAACAAGAAAGCAGGAAAGTAACAAGACACATGTCATAACAGCATGAAGAAGATGCAGAAAAAGAAAGAAGGACCAAGAAAAGATATGCTGATCTTGCTCCGTCCAGTCCACCTGCTGAGAAGCGTCCAAGGACTGCTCCGTCCAAACCAAAACAAGATGAGCAGCGTCCAAAGACTGCTTCAGTGAAGCCCACACCAGAAAAACCCAGAGTTCGCAAGCTGAAAATGCTTGACAACTCCGATGGCGAGGATCAAATGCCCATTGGCCAGATTAAAAGGAAAGCTGAAGAGATGGAGTTTACACAGTAGAAGAAACAAAAGGTATCTGCTGCATCCAAAACTGGTGCTACAGTCTTTCCTACTAAAGTACCTAGATGAGTAAAAACTCACGCAATAAGGCCAAGAAAAGTTCCGATTAAACTCCCCACCTCTCAAGACACTGAGAGCGAATCTACAAGTGCTCCACAACCTGCTCCAATAGTTGCTTCAACAGTCACATCTGCACAGTGTCCAACTCTCAAGTTAAACTTATCAAAATTTATGCGTCCAAGGGATGCTTGGAGAGATACATGGCCTCAATGGACGATTCCACCAAAGGGGAAGACAAAAGAAGAAGAAGACAAGGAAAGGTTTCCTGCTGCATTCCTTACAAGGAATGAACATAACTATTGTAAGAAAAGTGATGTTATTTGGAGAGCTCGACAGGAACCATTGGAGAGGAGTCTAACTTCAGTATCTGCACCTGAATGGACGAGGTATGACTATGTTCATCCTCAATCTACTGATTTTGCTTTATTACCAGAAGGAACCATTATCAGCAATCCTCCACCAACTTGGACGAGAGAATCTTATCCAAACCTGGTTCGGATGGAACGCCCTTATACATGTCCAACTGGTACTCAACAAAGGGTGCGTCCAGCTGAAGATGTACCTCCTGAGCCAGAGGTTGAAATTGCATCAAGTCTTGCTAATGTTGTGGCTGAACAAAAGGGCAAGACTCAAAGGAAGAGGAAGCCAACAACAAAGAAGTCATCTCCCAGCGATCTTGATGAACTGGCTGCTGAACTACAATTAGCCATTAAAGAAACTCTGGACCCATCCAAGACAAAACAGCGTCCAGAAGTGCAATGGGTCAAAGATGTTCGCATCTGGACTCCCATCACAAAGTTTCTACCTCTACCACCTGGAACTCCGATGCTTAATTTTCAACCCAGAGATTATGATTAACTTGGCAAACTGCTCCAACAAATATACATAGCAGACCAAGCTGCTGCCTATCCACCCAACCTCCACATCAGACGCTCCACTGATATCAAGTTTGTACCTGATAAGGTCCTAGACTACCTATATATGATGCTGGAAGGAAGAAAGGATTCAAGTACTACAGCTCTGAGATGCCTAGTCGTGATGAAAAGGTTCAACTCTTGAATTCCTCACACAACTGGAAACATCTCTTTGATAAAGCTGGAAATCTAATCAGGCCCCTTGGCACCTTTGATTCCATGACTTTCTGGCGTCAAATCATGTGGAAAGACACGCAGACCGCTTCACCATCTGGATACTCCCAAGAAGATTTCATTCATCCTCCAGGAGGTATTGAAGTCCTGCGTCCAGTCAAGACACATCACTTCACTGACACCTTCGCCTGCTTTCTGAAAGACAATGATGATTACATTGATCTATTGAAGAACTTACCAGTCATCAGAAGCACCAAGGTCTATTGTCTTAGAAGTCTTGACCGTGCTGCATTTACAATCGAGATTCCAAAGCTTCATGAATTACAAAAGGCTGAAGAAGCAAAAGCCCTGCAAGAGCAATCTGCAAGAGAAAGGGCTGAACAAGTTCGCTTGGAACAAGAACGGGCACACCAAGCTAAACAAGCTCGTCTAGTGCAAATTGAAAATGAGCACATTGAAATTGCTGCCAAAGAAAAAGCTGAGCAGGTTGCCAAACCAACAAGCACACTCTGGAACCAGACAAATGATTCCTACAGGGTCTTCAAGTCCAAGGGCTATTATTCCCTTGCACTTTGTCGAACCTCAAGGAGTCTCTGAGGATAGAGTGAACGAGATTGTTCAACAGGCTCTAAGATAACAACAACTGGAAACCGAAGCTACTCTTCGTGCCTTCCAGGAAAGACAACAAGCAGAAGCCGCACAACACTGATTAATGTTGCAGAATGCTATTACTGATCAGTTCATGCACCTCTCACAGATGTTGGTCAATCAAATTCAATCCACTGCTGCTAACCTCATTGGCACTGTTATTCATCAAGTTCCTCCTGTTCAACCCATACCTCAACAACAACCACCTGTTAACCACCTTGCACCACCTCCTCAAGCACCACCAGAACAATCCCCACCACCATCACAACATCCACCTCAATAGCCCTAAGTGACCATGATGGTCAAATCATTTTTCCATCTTTCAAACCCTTTTTTGGTTGATGACAAAGGGGGAGAAACTGGAATTCTTTGATGTTATAGAGTATTTTTTTGTTACACTACTCTGTGAAGTCTCTTTGGCTGTTCATTGAATACTATGAGGTGTTTTTGATCATAAGTTCCGCATTCATATCTATGATATGCCTTTCACTCTAATATCTATTGTCTCTGATACATTCTTATCATGCAGTGTTATCTGATATATATTGCTTTGTTAAATACATGAGAAATGTTGAACTCAAGGAGAGTACTTCATTTCATACCTTTTTCACCCTGTCAACATACACCGGCATAAACTAATCATTCAATCATCTGCTATGATATTCTTTAATATGATTATGTATTTGCACACATCAAAATTTAGTATTATTTGTCATCATCAAAAAGGGGGAGATTGTTAGAATCTAAGACTTTGGACGATGACCAACCCCTCAAACTTCGGTTTTGATGATAACAAATGAAGTCAAATTTTGAAGTATCTAATGATCTATGTTTAAGTATTATAGGTTCTAAGCCGACCAATGCCTCAATGGTATTGTATTTCTTAAACTCAAATATTATATTTCTCTGTGTACAGTACGTCCAATGAGCAACTGTAAATTTTGTAAATTTTTTTAAGTGTAAAATTCAGCGTCTAATACACTGTTATAAAACAAGCATCCAATGCATTGTGAAAACCAGTGTGTAAACACTGCGTCCATTCAAGGAAGCGTCCAACGCTATATAACTTACATCATCTCTCTCTAGCAAACAGTTATATAATGCGTCCATAGTTGAGTAGAAGTACACTTATGCTTTTTGATGATGATTCTCTGAAATGTTCTATTATTTCTTCTCTTTTCTAATGTGACATTTCATTTGAATATTCAAAAAGTGTACCACAGGTGACAGAAAAGCTTCTCTCTGCAGAAACCGTACAAGTAGTAGAGGCACTGCATGTACTGTTGTCTCCTCTGATAGAGATCCAAAAAGCCAACCTAAAGACACTTTGTGTGACATTGGAGGTCCCATGACTAGGTCCAAGACAAAGAGGATGAAGCAAGCATTGCAAGGCCTAATAATGGAGATCAAGAAAAGTTCAGCTCAAAGTGGATTAGAGGCTACTCCAAAGTGGGTCACTTTTCTACAAGTTGATCAAGATTTGAGCCCAAAATGAAGACAGCATGAAAAGCCCAAATTCACAAGACAAGAAGATAGTGGGAAATTAATGCTCAGTGGAATGTAAAAGCTTAGTGGGGAATAAATGCTTAGTGGAAAGTTTAGTGGGACTTAATGAACCATTGTGATGGTTGGTGGGACTTCATGAACCATTGTGATGGTTGGTGGGACTTCATGAACCATTGTGATGGTTAATGAACCATTATGATGGTTGGTGAACCATTGTGATGGTTGGTGAACCATTGTGATGATTCATGAACCATTGTGATAATTCATGAACCATTGTGATTGGTAGTGGGAAATAAATGTTAATGGGTAATTAATGCCTAGTGGGATTGTTAGTGGAATTTTACTTCTTTTAAGGGCTGCCTAGCATAGCCTATAAATAGGAACCTCTTGTAAGCTTCCAAGGCAGAATTTTCAGATTAATCAAATTGAGTGTTTCTCCATTGTGAGAGCTTCCCCTTTGTTCTTGGGTTAAGAATTTTATAGTGTTGGTTCTACCGGCAGGTCGCGGTTAGGGTCACGCTTTCTTGATAACTTTGGTTCTACCGGCAGGTCGCGGTTAGGGTCAAGTTCCTCTTTCTATCCTTTACCTGTTTTCAAGACGATCCGTTTAGTAGATTCGTATCATCCTCCATCCCTCCACCCCAAGCTGACACATAGCAACGGTCATATGATTGTGAGAGAATAGTTATTGACAAAGGCACAGATCCCACAACGGATATCTTCACCAAGTTGCCTATAAATAGAGGAACAAGCTCACGTTTTCAACAACGAAGCATTCAAGTTTTTCAAAGAGCCGTAACGCTGCCAAATCGATTGGATGACCTACACTTGTGCAAAAAGAGCAATCTACTTAGCTTTGCTAAGTTATTATGTGTAATTGAGTTTTATTGTAATATCCTCTCTGTGAGAGCTATTTATTTAACGTGTACTCAAATAGTTTCTGTTTGGAAAGCTAGGAGTGGCTTAGTGACAAAGAATACTTGGGTGTTCTTTAATCTCAAGGGGAGATTAAAGGTGTGCTAGAAGTGGCCTAGAGAATACTTGTAGCCAGGAGTGACAGGGTATATAATATTTGTTTGTAATCAGAATTTGATTGGTGGAACCCTTCAAAGTTTTTGAAGGAGAACTGGACGTAGCTCAGGTTGAGTGAACCAGTATAAACCAAGTGTTTTTACTCTATCGCCTTCAAGCTTACTTGCTATTCTCTTAAGTTATTTCTTCACACTGTGCGTACAAGTTTCTTTATATCTTATTTACGAAAATCTTTTATTTGCGCCTGGAAGATTAACAAGAAAACATAGTTTCACTAAACTGTCATTTTAACGACTGGGCGATACCTGTGATCTTTTGTTTTACAAGTCCCTTGTGAAACTTAAGATATTTTATCTCCATCTTTGCAAAAAGTTTTTAAAACCAAAAATATAACTAACACACTATTCAACCCCCCTTTCTAGTGTGAATCTTTACATTTCATAGAGTAGGTCGGACCTTCCGGTTTGTGTGTTATGTGTCTTCCGTGTTTTCTTATGTGTACTCTGTGAAATTGTTTGATATCATATGAAGTGTACTAAGTGTTTTGCTCATTTGCTATACCATAAATCCTAGTTGCGTTGTCATAAAATATTGAGACTGGCCATCTCAATAATTTGTGCGATGCGAGTGGGACATTATGGCAAGCGAAAATCGAGATCAAGAGCAGTTGACCTTGATCTCCCTTGGTTATATGCATGTCTTAGGAGAACTAAGTTTATTCTCTTATGTGTGAAAAATGTATAGTTGCTTTTATCTCCTTAGTTTTTATTCAGATGCTTGCATGTGAAGTATAGGATTTTTAGTGAATGTCTTTTCCGATTGATGTGATGACCCTTAAGTGGGAACGTTGTTGAGCTTATTGTGGTTTGCTCTTAATTTTTGCTTTATATGAAGTGGTTCTTCTAATTGTCATGCATAAGTACCTTTCTTATTCATTAGAAACATGAAATACATGTTTGTTTTCTAGGTGAAAAGTGTATCCCTTTGAGTGCATCCTTTTCTCCCATATTCTATTTTGGTGATATTTTATATTCCAATTGATTGGAATAATGTTATGTTCTTCTTCTTGTTATTATTTTAATGTCTTACCTGTAAATAATATGTCTAGAGTAATTGAGGAGTTAAGTGATTCACATGATTGAAGGGTGAGAATCAAGGGTGTCAAAGTAGGAATTTCCTTCTTATTATGTGTATGTGAGCATTTGTGCGTGCATTCTATATATGTGCACATTTTTTTCTTGTGTGCTTTTGTGCTTATATGTGAGGGGATTACGATTTTTCCCGACCCTAGAATGTTTAACTTGTATGATTGTTATGAGTAAGTTGTATGCTCCTATCATATTATTGTTTTACTATTTTTTAATTATTGTGATTGAGAATTAGTGACGCCATTACATTCTCTTTATTTGTTTCTACTTGCCTTTTGTGTTTTCTATGTTGTTAAGTTGTTAATAAGGGAGTAAAACCAAGAGCTAATAAACATCCATATTGGGGAACAAGAGTGAGATAATGGTTGTATTGGGATAAAGAGATAGTGACCTTAGTCTTAACTAGGCTAGACTTGGTAAGAGAGATGCTATTCTAGGCAACTCGATGTGACAAGCACCGTATAACAAACCCTCACAGATGCCCTTAAGATGCGATTGGTAGAAATAAGTAGACATACCAACCTAATAGCGATTGACATAGAATAAAGGTAAAGCCACTTAAAGGAGCAAAAGTCTATAAGAGTAGATTTCCTAGTATTTACCTACCTTTTAGATAGACACATGAGTTAAGTTGACCACCTTAAGAATGGAGGGTGATAGATGTGCTTAGCAAAAGGATGTAGTTCAGCCTTGATTTTCGAGGACGAAAATCTTTTAAGGAGGGTGGAATTGTAACACCCCAAGTTTCGGTCACTAGGAATATAAATTAAGCAAAATCCTTACTAAGACCTTACTGTTATCTTGTTTGTATATCTTTATTATTGTTATATTATATGATTGGTTATGTCTTGAGTATGTGCATGTGTTATGGGATTGTACGTGTTTTACTAAAAATGTCTGCGCTCGTATTTAATTAAGTGTTGTTGTTGTTGTTGTTGTTGTAAGAAGGGAGAGAGTAAGACATTTGGTTTAGTTGTGAGAAACAGAGAAAAGAGAGGGAAGAGAGAAGAAGGAGAAGAGAGAAAAAAAGGAGGAACTTGGATACTCAAGCCAGAGCTCTCCTTCGTGCCTCATCAAAGTGAGTGTTCTTCCCCTTGTCTTCTTAAACCCCTTTTGGTTCTTGAGTTCATCTCTTTTCCCTTTTCCCTTTGTAATCCTAAGTTAGGATTTGGGTGGTCATTGGGTATGTTATATCTTAATTCATTATAATTGTATTTCAATTCAATTGGACAGGTTGTGAATACCTTGAAGCTTGTAAATTGTTGTCTTGACTTGATAATTGAGTGTTTGGTGTTTTGCCCCTTTTGTGTTCTTTGGATTGAATCGAATTGATTTCTGTGAATTTGTATTCGATGTGTTTAATAAGTGTTTTCTATGCTTTGTGTGATTTGCGGTGTTTAAGATAGGTTGAGTTTTGAGCCTTGTATACTTAGAATGAGTTTTGGAGTGTTAAGAACTCTTGAGGGAGAGATTATACAGAAAAACGCAGAATCGTGTTATGCCATGAGCCTCTGGCTGGGCGAGCACAATGTGTCATGCTGGGCCAGAGATAGTCAATAGCGAGATGAGCTACATGAAATGCAGGAAATCACACTAGAAGGGGGTGGTTGAATAGTGTGTTAGATAAAACTTAAAACTTTTCGCAAAGATGGAAATATCTTAACTTAGATTTTTACAACGGACTTGTAAAATGGAGAGTTGCAGATATCGTCCAATGGTTCAAAATAACAGTTTAATGAAACTATATTTTCAGGTTGTCGTCTAAGCGTGAAACAAATGCTTTTCGCAAATAAGTTAATAAAGAAACTTGTGCATCTAATGCGAAGAAATAACTCTAGAGATAACTGGTGAGCTAAAAAGCAATAGAGTAAAAACACTTGGTTTATACTGGTTCACTCAGCCTGAGCTTCGTCTAGTTCTCCTTCAAAACAACCTTTTGAAGGGTTCCACTAATCAAAACTTTGATTACAAACAAGTATTCTCTACCCTGCCACTTCTGGCTACAAGTATTCTCTACCTTACCACTTCTGGCTACAAGTATTCTCTAGGCCATTTCTGGCACACCTTTAATCTCTCCCTGAGATTAAAGAACACCTAAGTATTCTTTGTCACTAAGCCACTTCTGGCTTTCTAAACAAACAATTTGATTACAAGTTCAGATCAAATCTCACAGAGAGGATATTACAATGTAAACATAATACACAAAGTGACTTAGCAAAGGCTAAGGAATTGCTCTTTTTGTACAAGTGTTAATCGTCCAATCGTTTTAGCAGAGTTTCAGCTCTTTGAAAACTTGAATGCTTCTCTTCTTTTGATTTCGTGAGCTTGATCCTCTATTTATAGGATACTGAGTGAATGTATCCTTTGTGGGATCTGAGCCTTGTCGAAAAACTATTCTCTCACAATCATATGATCGTTGCTACATGTCAGCTTGGGGTGGAGAGAGATAGGAGACAACAGTACATGCAACACCTCCACTTCTGTACGATTTTTGTAGAGAGAAACTTTTATGTCTCCTGTGGTACACTTTTTGAATATTCAAAAGAAATGTCACATTATAAATGAGAGAGAATAATAGAACATTTCATAGAATCATCATCGAAAAGCTCAAGTGTACTTTTACATATCATGGACACATTATAAACTATTTGATAGAAAAGGTGTGTAAGTTATATAAGCGAGTGGACGCTCCTCAAATGGACGCAGTGTTTGCACACTGGTTTTCACAATGCATTGGATGCTTGTTTCATTATATAGCGCATTGGACACTGGATTTATACTTTAGAAAAACAAGTTCCAGTTACACATTGGAGACAATAAGCACATAGATATATATAGTTTGAGCTTAAGAAATACAATACCACTTAGTCATTGGACGGTGTGGTACCTATAATACTCAAACATAAAGCATTAGATTCTTCAAAATTTAATCTCATTTGTTATCATCAAAACCGAAGTTTGAGGGGTTGGACATCGTCCAAAGTCTTAGACTCTAACAATCTCCCCCTTTTTTATGATGACAAATAATGCTAAATTTTGATGAGAGCAAAGACATAATCATTTAAAGATATCAGAGCACATGAGTAATGGATGATTATGCTATGCCATAAAGTGTTGACAGGGTGTAAATAGGTGAAATGAAGTACTCCCCCTGAGTTCAACATTTCTCATGTTTTTTTTTTGAAAAACATAGGATATATCATAGAATAAAGCATGTTAAGAAAAAATATCAGAGTATAAACATATGAAGGATATGGATGTGGAGCTTATGATCAAAACACCTCATATATTGAATGAACAGCCAAAGGTGAAGGAGTTTTCACATAATAGTGCAATTAAAACTCTATGATATCATAATTCCAATTTCTCCCCCTTTTATCATCAACAAAAAAAAATGGGTTTGAAAGATGGAAAAGTTGATTTGTCCATCATGGTCACTTAAGGTTGTTGAGGTGGTTCTTGTGGTGGAGGTGGTTGCTCTAGTGGTACTTGAGTTGGTGGTGCTGGTTGTTCAGCTAGTGGTTGCGGATGTTGCGGTGGAGGTACAAGTTGAACAGGATGAACCAGATGAGTAATAGTGCCAATGAGGTTAGCAGTTGTTGACTGAATCTGACTCATCAGCATCTGAGAGAGGTGCATGAACTTATTAGGTATGGCATTTTGCATCATTCTTCTGTGTTGTTCAGCTTCAACTTGTTGTCTCTCTTGAAAGGCACGTAAAGCAGCTTTTGTTTCTGCTTATTGTTGTTGAGAGCTTGATGAACAATCTCTTGCACTCTGTCTTTAGAAACGCCTTGAGGTTTAACAAATCTCAAAGGAACAATGGCCCTTGGACTTGAGGAACTTATAGGCACTAAGACTTGTCTTGTTCCAGAGTGGGCTTCGTTGGACGCATCAACAACATGCATACTTGTAGCAACCTCAGGAGTAGGTTTGTCAGCAGTGGATTCCAGTGGTTGTGGCACTTCAGCTTCAGCCACGGGTTGCATATCTATATGCTTGGACGCTTCGGATTGAACCGTTTGCTTCTCATGTGAAGTGACGAAGTGTTCAGCGTCCACTTGCACTTCATTTTCTAAGTCCAATTGGATGAACACTTCATTTATTTTTGTAGAAGCTTCGTCCAATTCTGCTTGTGTTGCTTTGGTTTTGGCAGCCTGTTCTGCTTGTCTTTCCATAGCTCTTTCTTCTTATTCTTTAGCAGTAATCTCAACCTTTTCTAGTTCAATCTGTGCCAAATGAGCCTTTTCAGCTTGCTCTGCTAGTTGCTGTTCAGCAAGTTGGATTTCATGAAAAGTGTTTACTTCTTTCTCAAAAATAGCTCTATCCAACTTGCAAATGTCATATACTCTGTTACTGCGAATTATTGGCAACTTCTTTAATACTTCTAGGAAATCATCATCTCCAGTCAAGAAGCATGTAGCAATATCACTCTAATGAAAGGTCTTTACTAGACGTATGACTCAAGACCTTCAGGAGGATGGATAAAATCTTCTTTTGAGCATCCTGAAGTTGAAGCTTTTTGTGTATCTTCCCACAGAATTTGCCGCCAAAATGTCTTGGCTTCAAACATATCAAGTGGCCTTGTGAGCTTGCCAATTTTGTCAAATAAGTGATTCCATTTCTAAGATGAGAATTGAAGTTGAATCTTTTATTCTCTGTTCGACATCTCAGTGCCATAGAACTTAAATCCTTTCTTGCGTCCAACATCATATAGAGGTAGTCTAGGACATACCTTATCAAGTACAAACTTGATATCAGTTGAGCGTCCGATGTGGAGGCGATGAGGATATGCTATTGCTTGGTCTTGCAAATACATCTGTTGAAGTAGTTTTCCAAGATCATCACAGTCACTTGGTTGAAAGTTCAACACTGGAGTTCTTGGTGGAAGTGGTAGGAACTTGGTGATAGGAGTCCATAGCTGAATGTCCTTCACCCATCTAACCTTTGGAAGTTGTGTGAACTTGGAAGGGTCCAGGCTTTCCTTGGTGGCTAGTTGCAATTCAGCAACCATTTCCTTGTCAATGTTGGAAGTGACAGGTTTCTTGGGGGCAAGTTTCTTCTTCTGTTGCTATTTGCCAAATTTGTCAAGTAGAGGCCTGGCATATTCAGAAGCAATTTCTACTTCCAGCTCTGGAAGCTCTTCAGCTACTGGACGCACCCTCTGTTGTGTACCAGTTGGGCATGAATAGGGGCGCTCCATTCTAACCAAGGTTGGTAAGATTGCCTTGTCCAAGTTGGTGGAGGATTGCATATGATAGATCCTTCTAGTAGTGAAGCATAGGCTGCTGACTGTGAGGATGAACATGATCATACCTCGTTCAGTCTGGTGTAGATACTGAAGTGAGACTTCTCTCAAGAGGTTCCTGATGTGGTCTCCAAATGACATCACTCCTCTTGTAGTAGTTCTATTCAGTTCTGGTGAAGAATGCCATAGGAAATCTTTCTTTGTCTTTCTCTTCCTCTGTTTTCTCTTGAACCTTTTATGGAATGGTCCAAGGTGTCCATGCATCTCTCCAAGTTTCTCTTAGATGCACAGTCTGTATGAGATTTAACTTGAGAGGTGGACACTGTGTGGGTTCACGTGTTGGAGCAGCAGTTAGAGCAATGTTTGATTCACTCTCAGTGTCTTGAGAGGAAGGGGTGGAACTGGAAATCTTCGTGGCCTTGTTGCCTAAGTCTTCACTCTTCTAGGTACTGTAGTAGGTATAATAAAACTACCTACTTTGGACACTGTAGATACCTTCTGTTTCTTTTGTGGTCCAAACTCTACTTCTTCAGCTTTCCTCTTGATTTGGCCAATTGGAAGGTTATCATCATCTTCAGAGTCACTCAACATCTTTAACTTTCAGACTCTGGGCTTTTCTGGTGCTAGTTTAGATGAAGTAGTCTTTGGACGCTTCTCAGCAGGGGTAGGAGGATTGGATGTTCCAGAAGCAGCATGCCTTTTCTTTGTCCTCGTTTCTTTTTCAGCTTCTTCTACTTGCTGTTGTGACATCTGTCACCTTCCTTGTTTCTTGGTCTTTTAGCAGTTTCTTGATCTTCTTCCCAAGACCCAAGAAGTCCATCTCCTTTTCTTTATCATTCTAAATGAGCCTGCTTTGCTCATGTCTTTTCTTGTTGATGCTTTCTTCGTCCAGCTCCCTCAGAACTTTTGCAGTAGACTTAATTTTCATGGGCTTAATGTTGGACTCTCCAAATCTTTGTTGGAGTGCAATCAATTCTCCTTTCCTGATGATTGCTTTATTTTCTTCATCGTCCATTTCATCAAAAAATCTCTGGTAGACTTTCTGATCCTAGAAGATTTTATTCAGCAGGGCAGCATAGAAGATGTTATCATTACCTCCAATGGTCTTCATCATGCGTAGTATGTTGATGTAGATGGTGTGAGGCAGGTTGAATGGGATGCCTTCCATTAAGTGAAATAGTACAAACTTGTGTAAGTCTGTAACTAAATCCTTGGACCCAGCCTTGTGTAGAATACCTTTGTTGCATATATGCTGCCATATTGATAATTGCTGTTCATACTTACATTTGCACTTAATTTTCACAGCAATTATCTCACCTTCTTCTCATTTATTGCTTTGATTAGTCCCTTTTAGTTAGACATTACTTTCTTTTAGGATTTATATAGTTAGTTTTAGGATCTTATTAGCTTTTTAACTATGTTTTTGCAGAGTCCTAGTGCACTGGAAGAAAAGCTGAAGATAAGGAATTCAAGACAACTCGCTCAGCGAGTTGATGTTGTCGCTTAGCGAGAAAATTCGCTCTGAAGAAGACACGTGGCAAGTTGAAGGCTAAACGAGAAGTTATGTTTGCTTAGCGGGGTTGGAAGCTAAAGAGGCAACTTGGACACGTCAATATCGCTTAACGAGTCCATGCTCGCTAAGCGAACTAACCTCTCTGCTTGAAGGAGAAATTGGATTTATTGTAATTCGCTTAGCGAGTTGTTGCTCGCTAAGTGAGTTGTGCCTTTATGCAAAAGCAACAAAACAAAGATTCTCAGCCTATTTAAAGTGTCTTGTCATCGGCATCATAATCAAAGATCATTCTAGGGTTGTGTGTTGGCGGCTGAGGCTCTCACCTAACACATTCCTTCATTTCTTCACCATTTCTTTTCCATTTTCCTTTGTTCTTGTAATTTTTGGTAGCTTCTCATGACAATGAAGAGCTAACTTCTTTGTAGTTGGGGATTTGCTGTACTAGCAAATCTCATGTAATTACTCTTATTATCTATTTAATGAATATTCAGTGTTAATGCTATTCTCTGTGCTTAATGTTGGTTCTTGGCTTGATCACCCAAGCACTTTTCTTTTTGTTTTTATTGTCATTGGGAAATGCTTTGAAAACTGAGATTTGAGAATGGTATCTAATGAATTTCTCATCTAGGAATGGAGTGATGTTTGTTAGTCTCTTAAGGGTCCTTGCTCTTAAACAAATCATTTAACTTCACTTGCTAAGGGATTAGGAGTAGAGTTAAGTGCTTTAGCTTCTTTTACTTGAGAAATCAAGGTTAGAAGATTTAAGTGGGTTGAGATAGCACTAGGGTTTTCATTAAGTGGAGAAAAATCATTTATATTACCGAGATGTTTGCCAAGTATCACCAAATACCCCAACTAGTTCCATCAATCGTTGTTTTCAGCTGCAGCACACAAACTGTTTGATCTTTTGCTTTCTTGAATTCTGTTATGTTTTTAATACTTTATTTTAGAACTTATAATTAATTTTCCTAATCCATTTTCACCAAAACAATATATTCTTTTGCCTGGAACTTGATTTTACACAAACCTAGTACGAACAAGTCCCTGTGAAGACGACTTTATACTCAAAATTCGAAAAAACTACATTGATTAGTGCGCTTACCAAAGAGGTGAACACATATCTTGGCTTCTTCACACATGTTCTTGTACTCAATGTTTGCTGAATCGGTATACTTGTCCTTGCAGAGTACCTTCCCAACATGATTTTTGTACTTCTCAGCCCAGTCTAGCTTGTATTGATTCTGCTCCCTGATACAGCCAGTAACTTTGGCTATTGTCTCAGTTGACAGAACCACTTCTCGTCCAATCACATTGGACACTATCTGGCATTGAGTGTCGAATCTGGCATTCCTCTAGAACATCCTGATGAGCTTTGGGTATATCTTCTGAGCATCATTGGAGAAACCTCGAATGCCACTCTTCAACAGGTTTTCTTCAAGGTTGAGACCGAGGCCTTCTAGGTACTTGATATCAAAGAAGTGTTCAATGTGAACAATAGCTTCTCCTTGTGTTACAATAGTGGTTTCAAGGTAGGTGGAGACATTAAGAACAGAGGCAATTGATTCACTAGAGTTCGTCATTGTGGTAAAGGTTGGATTTTTAGGTTAAGTGTTTGGCTTAGGTGTGTGTGTGTGTGTGTGTGTGTGTGTGTGTGAGAGAGAGAGAGAGAGAGAGAGAGAGAGAGAGAGAGGCTGAGGTAGAAGGAAGTTTCTGAGTAGGGAAATATGGTAAAGTATTTTCAGAGAAGATTTGACAGTTTAAGTATGGGCTTGTTTGGGCTAACAAAATGGTTTTGGGCTTTTGAATTTTTTAAAGTGGAGGTTATACCACTAAACCCACCATGATGAGGCAAGCTGAGGTTTATGGGTAACTGTGTATGGTTATGAACAGTTAAGTGACTCAACATAGAGCATTAACTCACACTTACTCAAAACGAAACTGTTTTAGCCACATTGTTAAATGAAAACACATAACAGAAAACATTGTCTAGACATTGGACTTAAATGTAACACATGCAGTGCACATGCATGACTTAAGTGGCCTTTGGACGCTATGTCCATTGGATGCTATAGTCATGTTGGACGCTGCATATAGATGTTAATCATTCCTTTACAAAGTCCATGCCAAGTATTTTCCATAGAAGGACTAGCTTGTCTTTAGTAAGGGGTTTTGTAAATATATCAACTAGTTTATAAAGGCAAAAATCACAAGAAGAGGGGTTGAATTGTGATTTATAAAAAATTTCGCAAACTTTTTATAAACAGCGTGTATCGTCTGTGAACAAAAGAAACCTTTTTAGAAGAAAAACGTTTAATAGACGATAGCTCATAGATGAAAGCCTTTTTAAGAAATCAGGTTTAAATCACAAGGCAAAGTTAGTTCAAGTAGTTAAAAGAGATAAAGGATTTAGAAAGACAATGCAAGAAATTATATTGATTCATCTCACCCTGAGACTACATCCAGTTCTTGGCAAACCACCAAGTTCTACTAACTTTCACAAGTTACAAGTATTGTTCACTGCCACTTCTGGCTCACCCAAGTAGTTTTTCACACTTAGCCTCTCCAAGCTAAAAACCCAAGTATTCTTTACTACCAAGCCACTTCTGGCTCTAAAACAAATCACAAGATTTGTTTTTGTAAGGGGCACACAAACTTTTTAACTATCGTCTTACAGACGGATATACAAGGTTAAGAACGAAGTCTTTTTCTCTCAGAATACACAAGGTGATTTGAGAGCTTTTACAAATAGAATTTTTACAAGAGAAAGAATGAAGGCTTGAAAGAATGCTTGAATTTTGAATTTAGTTCATGTGTTCTATCTTCAACACTTCAAATCTTCTTCTATATATAAACTTGCTGAGGAAGTAACCGTTGTCTCTAAACGGTCTTCTTTCTTGTGTCTGACCAGCGTCTGAAGGAAAGTGGTTAAGGGGCATTTAATGTTGGAAAGTGGTTAAGGGTCATTTAATGCGAGCATTAAATGCTTGTCACCAACTAGTCATTCGGAGCTGATAAAGCATTTTGCTTATCTTTCTTGAGATATACTCCATATCCTTTTGCTGCAGTGGTTACATTGCTTGCTCAGACAAGTACTCATTGCTAGCTGTAGCGCGTCTTTTGAGGCGAGGGGAACTTCTGATACTTTGACTCTTCTTTTTGTTTCCCTTTATGCACTTTGACAGATCCTAGGAGGATGTTCTATGAATATTCTCTGCAAAACAGATTACAAAATGATAGTGCATTTACTATGCCTTTAAATGCTTCTTCAGACTTAAGCGTCTGTCTGCGTATCATCTGTATCTTACAGACGCAGATACAATGTTTTCATCTGTTGGCATTTATAAGACGCAATCTTTTTACTTAATATTTATTTTGCATAAAATCAAAATAATTGAGGGTCTTGATTCGTCTTATGACTCAAAATAGTTGATTGTCTGTGGTTACACATTGTAATTCCACAGTCCCTTTCTGAACATGGTCTCTTATAAAGTGATGTTTAATTTCTATATATTTTGCCCTTGAATGCAGTGTGGGGTTTTTAGAAAGATCAATTGCAGCAATGCTATCACATAAGATAGGAATGTTACTCTCATATACTGTAGTCCTCAAGTTGATGTTTGATCCATAAGATTTGAGAGCAGCAACTTGCAGCTGAGATATACTATGCTTCTGCAGTGGATAGTGCAATGATTCCTTGTTTCTTGCATATCCCGGAGACTAAGTTTCCACCAATGAAGTGACATTCTCCACTAATGCTTTTTCTTTCAATTCTGTCTCTAGCATAATCAGCATCATAGTATCCAACAAATCTGAAATCTTTTTGCCTTTTGAAATATAGACCAAGATTAGTTGTTCCAACAAGATGTCTGAAAATTCTTTTAACAACAGTTAAGTGAACTTCCCTTGGATTAGATTGAAATCTGCCACATAGACATACACTGAACATGATGTTAGGTCAGGATGCTGTGAGGTATAGGAGTGATCCTATCATTCCTCTGTATAAATATAAATAATTAAAAAATCTTATTTTTACAAAATTTATATAACTTTTTTATGTAACTTTTATATAAATTAAAATTCTTATTGTTTGACCCCTGTTTGACTTCTTACTTTGGTTTTACATTATGAGATTCTATCATTTTTGAAATTTTTAAGTGCTTGAATAAATTGAAGGGTGGTACCTTTTCTATAAGGGGAAAAAATAACTCATACAGATTTGTTCATGTAGCATGTTACTTTTTTATTATTTATTATTTTGTATCATTAGTGTTATGTTTCTCTAGAAATCACTTATACTAGCACTGCACACAATTATGAGATGTCACCTTGCTGTGGGTACAGAAAATTCTAAAAAAATATGTTACTCAACCTAAGTTACTAATATTAATATTTTTCATTTTGTAGTTGCTGAGTTGTATGATTTTGATGATGAGAAGGAAAGTTCACGTATTATCTTTGCTAATTATGGACTATGTTTTTATTGCTCAATTTTGTATCAACCTCCCTGCCCTCCCTCTTATGTTTTTAACCAACCTCTGTATGTGCTTTTTTCTCTAAATGAAAGATGAGAACAAATTTGATTTCAAAAAAATCATGAGTAAAAATTTGGTCAAGCCACCAAGATGAGATAATGGAAGTGCAAGTAAACATTGGCCTTCTAAGAATATTTGATTGTCTCCTATAGTCCACTCCCTATTGGGATTATATTGTTTGGAGCAAGTTCATAGACACACACTTTGATTTTATTTTATTAATTTTTTCATTCTTGGTTTTGTTTCTCTCTAATTTGGCTGCATAGGAAGCAAATAGTGACATGAAATTGAGTGCCTATACAAATAAAAACTAGCATATTTTTTTTTTCAAAGAATAGCTTTTTACATCGGTACTAATTAGAACCGATGTTGTATAGGTACTTTCTACATCAGTTGTGGGCACTGTAACAGCCCAAATTTTGAAGCTTAGGATTAAATAGGAAATTAACCTCTAAATTAGTTATTAATTGAGTAATTGAGAAAAATAATGGAAATAATTAAAATAATCATTATTTGAATAAGAATTAAGTAGAGACATTACATGATTAGTGGAGGGAAATTCAAAATTTGAAATGTCCAAGATAGACTCATTTTAGTCAAAGTCAATGGGAAGAGATTTGGTTAACTCATTAATGGCATTGTTGTAATTAAGTGGAACTTGTGTCAAGAATCTAAAATTAGACTTTTAATAGCATAATTAACTTACTAATGGGTCTAGAATAAATTTAATTAGTAAAATTAATTGTTCTAAAGTAATTAGTGATTTAGAAAATTTAATTAAGGTAATTAAACAAAATAGAGTGTAATTTGTTTAATTAAAATAGAGTGAAATTTGTTTAATTAAAACCTAAAAAGAACTAGTTAGCAACTAAATGAATGTGAGACATCAAATCTTCATTAATGAAGTGAAAATAATCAAGTTTTAACAATGATTTGACCAAAAGTCAAATCTGGTCAAAGCTGGTCAAAGCTGGTAAAAGAAAGGAATATTCTCATTAATGGCATTTTCGTAATTATGTGTTTTTGAGCTTGAAAAATTATTTTGGAGTTAGATAAAATTATAATAATTATAATTAAGCATGAAAATGACCTAAGTTCATAAAAAATAATTAAATTGAATTAATTATTAATTTTAGCAATTTATTTAGTATTTTGGACATAGAAAATTCATTTTAAGTCCAAATTGAGTGATTCCAAAGGCATTTTTTTTAGAAAATTAAATTCTATATTTTAAGAACATTTTAGAGATAAAAAATTAAAACCTAGGATAGATAGACACCCTAGGCATGATTAGGTTTTAAAAATCTTTTTTTAAATTGTGGGGCCCTTTTTAGGGTTAGGGCCCTCTATAAAAGCTAAGTGAGAGCCTGATAGAGATCCAACAAGCTAACCTAAAGACACTTTGTGTGACATTGGAGGTCCCATGACTAGGTCCAAGACAAAGACGATGAAGCAAGCATTGCAAGGCCTAATAATGGAGATCAAGAAAAGTTTAGCTCAAAGTGGATTAGAGGCTACTGGGTCACTTTTCTACAAGTTGATCAAGATTTGAGCCCAAAATGAAGACAGCATGAAAAGCCCAAATTCATAAGACAAGAAGATAGTGGGAAATTAATGCTTAGTGGAAAGTTTAGTGGGACTTAATGAACCATTGTGATGGTTGGTGGGAATTCATGAACCATTGTGATGGTTAGTGAGCCATTGTGATGGTTAATGAACCATTGTGATGGTTGGTGAACCATTGTGATAATTCATGAACCATTGTGATTGGTAGTGGGAAATAAATGTTAGTGGGTAATTAATGCCTAGTGGGATTGTTAGTGGAATTTTACTTCTTTTAAGGGCTGCCTAGCATAGCCTATAAATAGGAACCTCTTGTAAGCTTCCAAGGCAGAATTTTCAGATTAATCAAATTGAGTGTTTCTCCATTGTGAGAGCTTCCGCTTTGCTCTTGGGTTAAGAACTTTATAGTGTTGGTTCTACCGGCAGGTCGCGGTTAGGGTCACGCTTTCTTGATAACTTTGGTTCTACCGGCAGGTCGCGGTTAGGGTCAAGTTCCTCTTTCTATCATTTACCTGTTTTCAAGACGATCCGTTTAGTAGATTCGTATCAGAGCCCCCCCCCCCCCCCCCCCCCCCCCCCCCCCCCACAACACAACCAGCTGGCCCTAATTGAGAGGAAGAGAGAGAGTTGCTTTTCTCTCTTTGCTTGGAGGTGAGTGTGCTCCTCCATCTCTCTAAAATCCTTCCTCCTTCTCTCTACATTTTCTAGACTAATCCTTTTTCTTTGCATTTTGGATATGTTGTAGAGCTCACCAAACTCTAGCTTTGGGTGGTTGGAAATCTTGTTTAGGAATCTTGAGCATAGGAAACTAAGGTATGGGATGAGTTTTTCATTTCTCTTGAGCCTATTAGGTTGTTCTAGAGCTTGGCTCTAGTGTATTGGGCCATGGAGACCTTGGTGTGCTTTTGAATGTTTGAAATGTATGTATATATGTGATTTTCGTCACTGTTTCTGGGGCTGAAAAAATGGGTGAACTTTTTCACGTTTTGGACTTCAAAAATGGGTTCGTTGGGTATGAAAACCTAGGATTCCATATATCACAAGTTGCATTTGGGTTTGAGAATCATTTGGAATGAAATTTTCATGTTTTAGAGTCATTTAAGGGTATTTTGTTCTATTTTTCAAACTGGCTGTGATGGAGATGTTGTTTGCTGTTTTTGACCTCAAAAATGAGTTTATTAGGGGTGAAAACTTATGGATACATATATGGTACGTTGCATTTGAGTTTAGAAATCATTTGGAGGAAAAACTTTAAGTTTTGAAACCCTTGATGTGTATTTTGCTCTGTCTTTTCGAACTGGCAGTAATAGAGATGTTATTTGCTATTTTTGACCTCAAAATGGGTTCCTTGGGCCCAAAAACCTAGGGTTACATATAAAGTATGTTATTTTTGAGCACTTGAGCTATTTATTATGAATTTCTTAAGTTTTGAGCTATTATATAAATAGTTGTTCTGTTTTGGAGAAAATAAATGTTGTGGCTGTGCTGGGCTGTTTTTGACACTAAAAATGGTTTTCCCATGTCCTAAAATATAGAAATGTATGTTTGGAAATGAATTGTGAATTTTGGGCACTGTAGCCACTGTTTCGTGAACTAGGAATAATGTAGCTGGAATTGCTGTAATGGACCTCAAAATTAGCTTTCTCATACCTTAAAACCTAGGGTTGCATATAAAATTCATTGAAAACCGATTTCTACAACAACGGGAAGTTTATTTTTGAGTTTTATGCCATTTTCGTTGAATTTGCCACTGTTTCGAAATTAGTAATTCTTAGAGTTTGAATGAGCTCTTTTGGACCAGAAAAATGGTTTCCTTATGTTGCATATTTGGTTTGTCAAAATCCGATTTCTACATCAATGGAAAATTAATTTTGAAGTTTTAAAGCCCTTTTAAGGAGTTTTTGAACCAATTTCGGGTTGGATGTTTAATCACCTAAAATCTAAATTTTAAATGCCTAAAATGAGTCCTTTTTAGTGAAAAATGAAAGTTTACATGTACATGTGGGTGGGGACTTGATTTGAGAGTGTTTGAAACCCAATATAGGAAACTATGATGCTTGAAAATTGAGGATTTGTGTTGACTGCGGGTTTGACCCAAAAATTAGTAATTTGTGATGAGTTTAAATTGTATAAGTATATGAATGTTATGCTTGTTGTGGAATTATTGGCTAAGACTGAAAGGCCATGACCTTCGGCACTTACTTGTTGAGTTATATATTAGTATGTCATGAATGCGTGTGATCAATTCTTTGCCAAGACCGAGAGGATGTAACCTCCGACATTGATATGAGTTGTTAAATATTTCTTATGGATATATTACTTATTGTGATCTGAGTCCATGGGGCGTTGTCCCTCGGCAATGCATGTTGGTTTGTTTATGCATGAATAAAATGGTTGAGGTTGAAGTGTCCGAGACATTGAGAAGTTTGTAAGTGGATGTATCCACTTTTAAGCGGTCATGAGATGTTCATGATGCTAAGAGTGAGGAGGGACGAAACCCTTCTCCTCTTGTTGTACAAGGAATAGTGAATGACATTTCGTGTCATTACCTTGCACGAGATGATGCACGCTACGAGGAGACGAAATTATGTGAAAAGGACACTGGTGGCAAAGACGGGTTGGAGTTAGAGAGACAGTGTTATGAATCAGAGATGGGGTTTGGCTCCATACTCGGTGGGAAGGTCCTGTAACATCCTCTTGGCAGTACCGTTGAAACCGATTGTCCTGGGAGATGTATCTCGTGGCATGGAAAACGTGCAAGCAATCGTTGTAAGGAGTGGATGGCTCACAGTTGGTACGCTGTGGAATAGTTCATTCGGCTCAAAGGAGTCCTAGGGGAAATGGTGTCAGGTTGTGACGACCCTGACTAAGGCGAAAAGCCCGATTAGTACGGGGGACTCACACTACCGACTTGGCATTCCCTACTAGAGCGAGGCTATAGCCAAGGTTAGTGAGAGTGACATGCCATTTGTACCACCTGTGTTTGTACTCCCAATCGTCATCCACATAAATGCATAAGACCATTAAAACCTAGGAGGTTTAATGGTAGTGGGGCCCATAGGAATAGATGCTATGAGATAGTTAATCGGACTAGGATTACTGTGAGCGGTTATCGCTACTGAACCACACGCAGTGGTTGCGTAGGTTGTTTGGGACTGTAAGTCCGATTGTTTGTGGCGACCAAGGAAATGGAGAACTCACTCCCATGTTTTTATTTTTCAGAGAAAGATGGTTGACCCCGTGCGATTGATGAAGACGAAGTGGAAACACTATGCCAAGTGGCAATGATGCAAATGGACGTGTTCAAGGAAGAAGAGGATCCTCCCGAGGATGCCTCATGGGTATTTTGGGTTTTAATTTCTATTAAGTCACTGCTCTGAGTCTCGGTCCTTTTTTTTTTTGCATAAAAAGGGAGGGTAGATTAGATTTTCATTTTATGATGTATCAGTTCCTTATATGTGACTCATGTGTAAAATGCATTTACTTTTAAGGATGTAAAAGTGTATTCAGTTTGTGTGTAATAGAATTGTTTAATGATGAAATTGAGGATGTTTAAAAGAAGATTTGTTATGTTTTAATGGTTTACTGTGATTATGATGTTTTGATAATTTGAGTTTAGTTTATTAAGAATTTTATTTCACAAAAAGGGCATTTTTAAATAAATGATAAGTTAACAAGGATAATTCTTCTTTGGGAGTTAAAAGTAATAAGATTTGAAAGTTAAAAAGAAAAAAAAATCTCCTCGTATTTTGAAGGTTATTTTATAATCAACAATTAAAATCATTTCCGCAACATTTCCGCAAATTTCAGAAATAAGAAGGAGATCCTTAATAGAAAATTAGGGGGTTACAGGCACAACCGATGTAAAACGTTGACAGATTTACACATTTTGACATACTTTCTACATCGGTTTAAGTCACAACCAATGTAAAAAGGTATTTTCCACATTGGTTGGAAAACCGATGTTGAAAGTATCGCACTTTCAACATCGTTTGATACAACATCGGTTCTAAACCGATGTTAAAAGGCTTATTTAACTGATGTTAACCTTTTCTGTAGTAGTGCGGTATTACTGTTAGATTCGATTAGCAGTGGTTAGGACATCTTCAATTGGATCTTAGTGTTATTTTTGGTTTCCTTATAGTCAGTAGGAGTAGTAGATGTGTCTTGACCAGTTAGGGAGTGAGTTGATGTATTATGTTTCCCTTCCCCTTTTTATGAACTACTTCTGGATCATCTTCTATCAGTATGTATGCAATCTTTTGAGATACACTACATGTTTGGTATATGGGTTGTAGTGCCATAAGGCACAATACTTATATTTTATGTTGATTATGTTATCTATGCATGCTATTTAGTATACGCTTTTGTTACTTTGAATCTTTAAGGCTAAAATTTTTGTTGTTGATGATTAGTTTTGAAAATTCAAAAAATTTACACGTATTTTCTTAAATAAATTAATTAAGAGTTCTAATTAAATTAAAATAAATTTCGTTATTTTGTTTAAAAGTGTCATGTAGCGACAGTGGGTCGTTACATATTACATTTAAAAAATATAATATTCTAATAAATATCATAGTTCATATATAAAAAGTAAAATTGACTTCTTTATAACATTAAATATTATATTCATTAAATATAATATGCAGTTAAATTATAAAAGATAATATATATATATATATATATATATATATATATATATATATATTCATATACTTAACAATTTAGAATAATATTCATCAACAAATATAAAGGTAGTCAAAATATTATTGTAACTACATTTATCGATTTCTATATATTTTACTCATATATATTTGACTACTGTATTTATTAAATATCGTTCAATATAAATATAAGGCAAAATATTAAACATTAAAATTAAAATATAATTAATACACACATGCACACTATATATATATTTATATATATATATATATATATATATATATATATATATATATTTGATTACTATATACTATATATATATATATATTAAATATTGTTAAATACAAATGTATGCAACATATTAAATATAAAAATTTAAATAGATAGATAGACACACACATATAGGTATTAATTTTGTAATCTTTACTTTTTAATTATTTAAATTTAATATTTATAACATATATAATAAATATCATAATTAATATCATATTATAAGAAAAATGGGCTGGCCATTAACAATAAATACTCTATTTATTAAATGTAATATACATTTTAATATGGCTATCTGAAAATATATTTTTTTATATAAAAGGAAGGCATTTTTAAATATATAATAGATTGAAAAATACTAGCTTAATTTTTTTTTCAAGTCAAAACACACACACAAGTGTATATAAAGTTTGCCTAACCCATCCAGTGCCTAATACACACACACACACACACACACACACACTCCAAGATTGTGAGGAACATATTCAACATCTTGAAGTCGCTGTGAGGAACTGCTTGAGCGTCTTGATAGGCATATTGAAGATTTGAATAGCTACCATTGATACAATCACACCTAGCTTGCTTTATTTGTCCATGCAAGCATGATACACATGTTTAAGTCTAACAAGCTTCAACCCAACTGTAGCTCCAAATCAATTTCTTCATTAGCATCAACAATAACATACATGGAAGTGCTTGTAGTTGCGCCACTTGTATGCATATGGAACCCCTATGTATTGGTGTTGGTGTTGGTGCTAGCTTCTCCATATGGCGGATCCAAAAGGAAAGAAACATTCATTGAGGATTTAGGAGTTAGAATTGAGTATACAGGATCAAGGAGATTACATTTAAATGCGGCTTAGGAACATTTTATGAGGCTTACGTTCAAGTGGATCAAGTTGAGGTTCCAACCTTTTGTGTGGAACATCTTTGCTACAACAACAAGCACTCATGACAAGACGAATCTTAATGCTTGCTGAAGCCAGGTATGAACTCCTCAAAATTGCTTTCACCGCTACTCGAGCTTAGGATTTCCATTCTTTCTTCACAAACCCTTGTCTCACGTGTTTAGGTGTTGCTGCAAGTACAAATTTGCAATTGCCACCATTTTCGTGCTTTAACATCAATTATGGTTCTAAACCAATGCTTTGCAATTATGCGATTTCTATAAGCCTTAGCTTTATTGAAGTTAAGGGACGGGTTTTGCAAGCTACAAGGGTAAATTTTAAATCATTATTGAAGCTATTGAACATCTTTGCTATAACAACAAGCACTCACGACAAGACGGATCTTAATGCTTGCTGAAGCCAGGTATGAACTCCTCAAAATTGCTTTCACCACTGCTCAAGCTTAGGATTTCCATTCTTTCTTCACAAACCCTTGTCTCACGTGTTTAGGTGTTGCTGCAAGTACAAATTTGCAATTGCCACCATTTTCGTGCTTTAACATCAATTATGGTTCTAAACCAATGCTTTGCAATTATGCGATTTCTATAAGCCTTAGCTTTATTGAAGTTAAGGGACGGGTTTTGCAAGCTACAAGGGTAAATTTTAAATCATTATTGAAGCTATTGAATGTCTGTGGGGTCTTCACTATGAGAATTGATAATTATGTATTGTCTTTGGGGTTAGGTTTCTTTTTGGGTCCTGCCTGTGGGTTTTGTTTGATGCTTCAATGTTGTGCTTATTTTTTTAGTTCTGTCTATTGAAATTAAACTTGTTGAAACGTATGGAACAATTGAGTATACATGATTTAGGAGTTAGAAGTATACATATTTTATGTGGCTTACGTTCAAGTGGATCAAGTTGAGGTTCCAACCTTTTATGTGGAACATCTTCGCTAAATCCCTCCATAGCCTAAATGTTAGTAAACACGATTAAGTCATTGCAACTATAAAATGAGAAAGACATAAGTAAACAATTGATAATCGATACCTTGGCTGAAATAGACTTCACGAGTCTTCTCAGCCACTAAATGAAATGATTAGGGATCTGCCCTACTGTTTGAACCTCATCAGTTGGGAAAGGAACTTGAGCATTTACATCTCAAACCTCTTCAACCACCACCCTCACATTATCTTCCTCTATTGTCTTGTGGTGTATCGTTGACCCCAAATTGTACACTTTTCCAATTGCCACTAAATTGGGAGGATCAACATCAACATATAGCTCACATCGACCATGGATATCAATGTGATTGTCCTCCCCCATTGGATCATCAGCAGCACAACTCCCTTTTCTGATCCATTGGGGGAGGACAAACACATTGATATTCATGATTAGTGTGAGCTATATGTTGATGTTGATCCTCCCCGTTTAGTGGCAATTGGAAAAGTGTAGAATCTAGGGGCAACCATACACCAAAAGACAATAGAGGGTGATATTGTGAGGGTGGTGGTTGAAGAGGTTCAAGATGCAGATGCTCAAGTTCCTTTCCTAACTGATGAGGTTCAAACAGTGGGGTAGACCCCCAATCATTTCATTCAATGGCCGAGAAGACTCGTGAAGTCTATTTCAGCCAAGGTATCGATAATCAATTGTTTACTTAAGTCTTTCTCATTTTATAGTTGCAATGACTTAATCATGTTTACTAATATTTAGGTTATGGAGGGATGTAGAGAAGATGTTCCACATAAAAGGTTGGAACCTCAACTTAATCCACTTGAGCGTAAGCGACATAAAATGTGTATGCTTAATTCTAACTCCTAAATCATGTATACTCAATTGTTCCATATGTTTCAATAAGTTTAATTTCAATAGACAGAAGAAAAAAATAAGCACAACATTGAAGCATCAAACAAACCCCATAGGTAAGACCCAAAAAGAAACCTAACCCCAAAGACAATACGTAATTGTCAATTCTCATAGAGAAGACTTCACATGCATTCAATAGCTTCAATAATGATTTAAAATTTACCCTAGTAGCTTGCAAAACCTGACCCTTAACTTCAGTAAAGCTAGGCTTATAGAAATCGCACAATTGCGAAGCATTGGTTCAGAACCATAATTGATGTTAAAGCACGAAAATGGAGGCAATTGCAAATTTGTACTTGCAGCAACACCTAAACATGTGAGACAAGGGTTTATGAAGAAAGAATGGAAAGCCTAAGCTCGAACAGTGGCGAAAGCAATTTTTGAGGAGTTCATACCTGGCTTTAGCAAGTGTTAAGATCCCTCCTGTTGTGAGTGCTTGTTGTTGTAGCAAAGATGTTCCGCACAAAAGGTTGGAACCTCAACTTGATCCACTTGAACGTAAGCCTCATAAAATGTTCCCAAGCCACTAATAATTGTAATCTCCTTGATCTTGTATACTCAATTCTAATTCCTAAATCCTCAATGAATGTTCCTTTCCTTTTGGTTCCGTCATATGGAGAAGCTAGCACCAACACCAACACCATTGAGTATGGGTTCCAAATGCATAAAAGTAGCACAACTGCAAGCATTTCCATGTATGTTATTGTTGATGCTAATGAAGAAATTGATTTGGAGCTACAGTTAGGTTGAAGCTTGTTAGACTTAAATATGTGTATCATGCTTGCATGGATAAATAAAACAAGCTACGTGTGATTGTATCACCATTAATTATATGTGGCATAATAACTTTTTTTCATTGTTTTTTTTTTGTTGAAGTTTGTTATGATATCACTGGTTTAGTAGGTGTTGGCTTGAAAATGTGCCTTTTTTCATGTAATAAAACTACCATTGCAAATGACTCATTTTGTTTTATATATATTTTCTTTGCATCTTTGAGGATCAAGGTAGCTTGGTCGAGGAGGTAGAGAACGTGAAAGCCATGCTTTGCATCTTCAAGATATGATAGAATAGCTTAGGGAAAATGAGAGAACGGTGAGGGCAAATAAGGTGATTTGTTGTAGATTTTGGGTAACACCTTGTTAAGGAGTTGTTTTCTGATTTTTTTTATATAAAAAAAAAAACAAATTCATACATAATCAGATAATGTTTTCGCCTGGCAGTCCATATAAAAGTTGCTATTTGAAAGTGCTTTTTGATGTAGTGTTGGGGTGGAGGTGTCTTGGTTGGGCTTATCAAAATAAAGGATCTAATTGGCTTAGGGTTTTTTTTTCAACTATAACAACACCAACACCATAATTGTATGATTTGATATGCAATTAGGCACAAAACAATGATTCATGGTTTTCATTTTGCTTGGTGATGACCATGCTAATATGGCTTACTAGAGATTATGTAGTGCATGGCTGTAGGGGATATGGTGTCATTAAGTCTAATATTTTGTTTTTGGTCTTGGTACCTCATTCCATTCACACACGAATATGGCATTTTGCTTCAAATTTATTCAGTGTGTCAACATTGTACTAGAGTTTGAGTTGGGCACATCTTGTGCTCAATTTAAAGCTTTTCATCATTAATGAATTCTTTGCTTATAAAAAAAAGGATCATGGTACAATTTTTGTGCATGTCATTATGCTAAAAGCCAGTAGCAAGATTTTGCTAACTTATATATTGAGCCATGCCCCAATCGGCCCAAAACTCCAACAAGTCACTTTGTGCATACTACACTTGAGACTTTAGGGGTTATGTACTAGGCCATGCCCCCAACAAATCACTTCGTGCATACTTCAAGGGCTATATACTGGGCCATGCCTTAGTCGGCCCAAACTCCAACAAGCCATTTTGTGCATACCATACTCGAGTCTTTAGGGGATGTGTACTGGGTCACGCCTCAATTAGCCCAAACTCTACAAGATGGATCAACCAGACCAAGGCATATCACACTCGGTAGGAAGACCTACCAGGACAGAACTAGAAGTGGAAACCCCAAATGGCGCACATAGTCTGCAATCCGCGAGATCCTAGATCACACCAACCGATGGGCATCTTGATCGACTATTCAACATGTTCGCTCTTAGGACCTAACGTGTATTGAGGAGTTGGTAGTAGGTCATAGGCATCTTCATACACCTTGAATTGGGTGACTGGTCTAGATTAAAAACTAGGCTAAGGACCTTAGAAGGCATGTATGAACATATATTAGGATATAAAGAATGACAAAGACTATATAACTACACATTAAATTTGAATAAGTTCCAAACTTAATGTTGCTATAGATATGGCATAGCTTATATAACTACACATTAAATTTTAATAAGTTCCAAACCTTGATCTTGCTATGGTCATGGCATAGCTTGAATTTGTGGGAACAGAAGTGTATTTGAAATATATATATATATATATATATATATATATATATATATATATATATATATATATATATACACTATAGGTTTCATCACTTTTTTAATGATAAAGTATTAAAAAAAGAACCTTATCCTCCAAAACTTCTCTCAAGTGACATAAGGCTAGCTCTCAATGGTTCTATGGTTGTTAATTGCTTGATATAGTCCTTCAATACAACATTTTCCCCTGGAGCTCATCCACTAACGCAGATGCATGGAATTGCCTACTCAATGATGATTGAACAACCAGATATCCAATAAGATGCAATCAATGAGCATTCTAACTCAATTAAAATCGTTAACTAAAAAATGCTTTCTTTATTTTTTTACATAAACACATATACAAAGTGCATATGATGAATTGATGATTTAAAACCAATTCAAAAACATATTGCTTTGAGCTAATGCAATCAATGACTAACAAAAAAATGATGGAGTACAAAGGCTTGTCCAAGTTGGTCTAATAATGTCAAATTGATTAATGTAGTTGGCCTACCTACTAGGATATGGTTTTCTTGTTTTAATATTGTAACTTCTATAGCGACTTATTTTTTATACATTATTTAGTTATTTTGGGTAATTTAAGTTTATTATGGCAAATATTAGACTACAATTGACACTATACCTTAAGAAATATCACATACCCTTGTTTGAACATATGTCAATAAAAAGTGCTAATGCACAAAGTAGACAATTAATTATAAGCAGTTTAGTATATGTACAAAAGTAAAGAATTGATTGATGTCCCTTGCTTCACAGTTAAGTGCACTATCTTCGAGAATACGGATGAGGAGGAACAAATACCAGGCATAATTGATATAGGCTTAGGCAAACCAAACGGTGAATTTTATGATTATGCAAATAAATAAAGTTATAGATTTGGCCTATAGTTGTAATGTTTTAAAAGATGGATAGACATAATCACTTAGGGCATTAATAAATTAATACTGTAAGTATAAATCTCACAACTCACAAGTCTTAATTGAACTGGCCATCACTGTTGTGATTGCATTGTGATTTCCCAAAATGGTGCGACCATAATTGCGAGGTTTCAAAGATCTCCAAAATCATAAGCAATAACATATTGCAATTCAAGACTTTTGACAAAATTGAAATGAAATGGAAATTAAATTTTGGTTTGTCATAAAACACAAAAAGTAAAAGAAAATGTGGTTTATCAAAGTAAAATTACCATAAATCTAACTAGATACGCTTATAAAATATGTAAGAGAAATGTCTTGGTAATCAAATCTTTTATACTAAGCCAAGAATTTTACAATCCTTAATGAGACCAAAGCATTGAATATCTAATCAACTGGCTCATTAGTTCTTGTTTTAATTACAAATATGCAAAGTAAAATAAAATTTTAAAACAAAATCTTAGAGATATCAATTTATGCCCTAATGAAAGTTGATATTGCTATTTATATTCAATCAGATACATGAACACACGAATATATACGCAACACCAAATCAAACATGGATACATATGTGGCAGAGAGACAACTTACTTGCCAACATTAATGATAACAGAGCACAAAAACCGAAAAATAGATGTAAAACATACAAGTAAAAGGAATGCAAGTAAACAAAGCGAGTCTTCACATGCATAAGATTGACTTGCTCTAAATGTAACCCTAATCCTGGCCGTAGTTATCAGTAACATTGGTCAGAAACTACTAGTCTTTTTCGGAGTGGTGGATGTATCCTCTTGACTTTATGAACAGGTGCAACTAATTACTCTTGTGATGTACAAGATGGGGCATGTTTGGAGATGCCAATATTTCAGATCACTTGCTGATACATAACAAGTCAAAATAAATACAACATGTCAACTGCTTCACTGCATTCCTAGATGTACAGGGACTGGATAAAATGAAAACAATGAATATATATGTAGTTGGTGGTATAACTTATCATGGTCTGATCCCTCTAGCTACTAACAAATGAAATAGTTTTTTTGCTAAGGATGATTTCGGTCTTTTTTTTTTTGTGCATGTTTGATCTTATTATACTGAAGCATCAGCACTGCTTAGTAGTTACATTGCGTACTCATGGACTATATTTTTTTTTATAAAATTATGTGATAAAATTACACTTTTGTGTGCACTTCTTGGCCTGTAAGAGTGTTATACACACAGAAACACACACATATAGAGGGAGAGAGAGAGAGGAGGGGAGAAAGATGTAAGAGTGCTATTGTTATGGCCATATAGTCCAAGGACTAAAATGGAATAAGAAACAAACAGTAATCAAAATACCATTTGAATACGAAAAAAATATTTGAGAATTAACATATTTTAGGGATTTTCATTGGCTCAGTGGTTGTGTGTATTCCAATTTCTGACCAAACTGTCCCATTGTTCTATTATTCATTTGTGTTGAATTTCTCGACAAATAATTCTTTTATTAACCCAAAAAAAAAAGGTACATAAATGCAAAACAATCCTTCTTTGTCAAATAATTAATTAAACAAGAAACAAAATGTATATATATGGGTAAAAAACATCTATTGGGAGAGGTCAGCCCCTGAAATGCATCCTAGTACCTTGAAAGATTGGTCATCGGCTCCCGGCCGTGGAAAACCCTAGGTTCACCCCAAAAAAAAAATCAGAACCAAAATGTCATTATTTAATACATTAAAAATATGTTTTTGCAAACCATTAAAACAACTTGAACTAGTAGCACCTAAAATATTTTGGATCAGACAACTTTTTCCTAAAAACAGATATAAACTAAATATGAACATCAAATTTTCCCAAAGTTTCCTATTTTTGGACGTTTTTTAGTTCCCGATTTTTAATTCAGATCATACATACTAAAATTTTCTCATTGTTTTTGGTTTCGAACACCAAGACATTCATACACATCCACATATTTTTATTTTCCCAAAAACCCACTCCAATCAGTTAAGTAAATTAAAAACTAAATTGCCCATGTACCCATATCACTTTCCATAAAACGTTGGAACATCAATCAACATCCACAAATTTTTAAAGATAGCAGAAAATTGTATTTTTTTTAACATAATTTTATAGAAAAAATCCTTAGGATGCAAAGAACGTGTAAAAGATTTCAAACTTGAAAATACCACACAGAAAAATTAGGATAAATAATGAGAGAGAGGGTGACAACCAAAAAATGGTACGGAACATAGCTTGGAAAATTTGCTTTTTTCATACCCAAACAATTTATTATTTTTTGACCATTTTATATGTTATGCCCAACACATAAAAACATGTTAAAAAACACAAGCTTTTCAAAATTTAAAGCAACACACCCATAAAACAATTTAAAACCGAGAGGGGTAGAAAATAAATGAACCCAAATTTTCTCTAGTTTCTGAAATCCAACATGCATGTGAATATTAAGACCATCAAAGGTTAGCACAACCTCTAGATGACCACAAAATTCTATCTTACCCTTACATGAGCCAAAATCAGAATAGGAGATCCCATAAACCATAACCAAAATGACATGCGAGTGCTAAAATAGAATGGAATTTTAGACACAACCGATTTTTCCACTGTCAGTCACCACCAATATCACATCCAACTGAGAAAAATCAAGATCTAGCCATAAGAAAATCAATAAGCACTGAAAATCAAAGAGGAGTTTTGATAAAAGGAGCAAAGAAACCATTTCACAACTCAAAGTTTGAAGAGTTTGTAGAAAATAAACCTTGCACATGGGAGTTTATTTAAATACCCAAGTTACATTGAGAAATGGCCATCATCCCACACCTTTGGTTAGTTGGAGAAGGGGTGCCTTGAATATCTCCTTCACATCCTTGAGTTCTTCAGTCAAGCAAAGGAAGAGCAAGGATTGTAGAGAAAAGAAAGTTTTGTTATGTGCGTTCTCATAGAGTGCTAGAGAGAAGGGAGAGAATTGTGTTTTCATCTTAGTTAGTGAGAGAGAGAAAAATGAGTAGAATGAGTGGGGTGGCATTATGAGATTGGGATTTTAGAAAATGGGTTCAACATGTTAGGACACTTACGTCCTTGGTAAACCAAAGGTTTATTTTGGGTAAATATAAAAATCAATAGGCAATGATATTTTCTTCTACGTTTATTCCAATTATCAAATAATCAAATAAAAGAATAAAGGACATTTTAGCATTTTAATCTGAATTTAAAGGATATAGATAATTTTAAACATAGAAAAAGAAGATGAATTATAGAAATAATAGAATTTAATTAAAATGTGTTGTCAGTATATATAAAAGTTTTTCATATTATCATTTAATCATATAGTACCATATATGTTAAGATTATCAACTATTTTTTGTTTCTCACATGCATTTTCTTTTGGAGACAGTCTTAAGTTGAGACACTGTCAGATACTAAATGCAGACACCTCTCCTATAATAATTGTTTTAAACATTATATATAAAGTGATTTCTAATTGCTTGAAGTAAAAATATTTCCAAACAATATGTTAAAATTAAACTGTAATGAATATATCACAACAATTTTTGAAGTATTACCTTCTAGTGCTTTAATTCTATTCATTAAAAATATTTAATACACTCTATTAATTATTTTAATTAATTAGATTTGTTAAATTATTTTTGTGCTTATAATATAATAAATATTTTAAGAATAGTCGTTAATATTTGCTTAATTTTAAAAGCATTTTATTATTGTAAATTACTTATTTACCTTAAAGAAACAAAGTATGTTTATATGTATGTATTGTAAAACAAAGTATCTACCTAATTTTAAAAGAATTTTAATACTGTAAGGAATTTTACTTAATTATTCAATATGATTATCATATAATTGAAAATTGATCAATTTTACTTAATAAATGTCACAACTAGAATAGTTTCTAATTGATTAATAGTGTAAATATATTTAAGTTTAATTTCAATGTATTGTCAGTGTAATAAATTTTATATTGACTACAATTAATACTGTCAATGTAAATATCAAATCAATATTTTATATATATTACATTTATTCAAAGAGAGAGAGAGAGAGATGTTTACACATTAAATATGTAGTAATTAATTTTTGTATCATATATAATAATTGGTATAAAAAATTATAATTATATATTTAATAAACATTTTAATAAATCCAATAAATCTGTTTTATTTCGTTTTGGTATTGATTTTTTATAAAATTAAATGCTATATTAATATTTTCATTCAATTAATTCCGCATGTTCCTGCACCACCCTCCACCAGTTGTTTGAGTAATCTTTTTTAGTTGCATTCTGAAAACTAAAAAATGTTTTTGAGAATTGAAACCTAACTCATCCTAATTATTTTTCTCTCTAAATCATTTGTCTTCCATTTCTTTAATTAAATCATGAATACACGAGATCTTACATTGTTTTAATTATATTTGTCAGATTCTTTTGCCAAAGTCAAATGTTGCAGGATAGGGAGCATTCGCAAAGGTTGGGACGATTGTACTTGATTAATTGTTTTTCAATAAGGTGACGGTGTGTTCTTGTCACTTATTGGTTATGCATTACAGAACCTAGTTAACAAAAATGTTTGCCTAGGTGAGTACACAGGTGAACTAATCGCTAGTAATAAAGCAAAAAAATGTGGGAAACTATATAATCGTATAAACACCTCATTCTTTTATAACCTCAATATGATCAGGCAAGTGTCTTGTATCAACTACATTTGTTCTAGTACTTCTCCCATGGACATGAGCATTTTTGTAATTTACATAAAGGTGCTCGAAGGATATAAGATCTAAAACAGAGCTATTAGTTAAGATGTACAACATATAGATATTATTTTTCCTTATTTAGTTTATGTATGTTTCCTCCAGGCTAATTCTCATAGGATGTCAAAAATTAATTTATCAAGAAAAAATACCATTAATCCTAGAATTCAAAACACCAATCTCATTGATGAGCCCTAGTTAAGGAATAAATAATGACATCATCATGGTTCCTTAATGGTATAAATAAATAAATAAATAAATAAGGAGCCAAGGAAATGTCAAAGGTCATTTCGTTTACTAGGGATGACATTACCTCTATCATTATTTATTTATTTTAATGAGTAAATTACACAGACACCCCTAAAGTTTACTCTTATTACACCTGATACCCCTCCATTTTTTTACATTACTTTGAATACCCCTAGGGGGGGGGGGGTCAGTGTAAGATTTTTCAAACCTAAGAGGGAGGGTCGATGTAATGAAAACCCAAAAATTAGGGGTTTTTTTGTATGGTTCAAAAATAGAGGGGTATCGAGTGTAATAAGGGCAAACCTCAAGGGGTCCTTGTAATTTACTCTATTTTAATTGATTAGGACAGTTGAAAAGGTTAAATAAACAATTCACTTTGGAGATCTTTCAATTTATATTTGACCTAAAAGGAACATAGATTCATCATATTATAATTCTTGAAACAATTGATACTTTGAGGGCCGACTTAACTACTTACCTAATTAACCTTGATATTGTAAATGTAAATAGTTGAATCTTCCATTCCGACTGCAATGATGTTGTTGTCTTGAGGGTGACACACAAGGACGCAATGGCATTCTTCAACCTTCCTTGTGTGTCACCCTCAAGACAACAACATCATTGAAGTCGGAATGGAATATTCAACTATTTACATTTACAATGTCAAGGTTAATTAGGTAAGTAGTTAAGTAGGCCCTCAAAGTATAAATTGTTTCAAGAATTATAATATGATGGATCTACATTCCTTTTAGGTCAAATATAAATTAAAGATCACCAAAAGCGAATTATTGGATTTAACCTTTTCAATTTTCTTAAATATCTAGGTTTAACTAGGGCTCGTCAATGAGATTGGTGTTTCTTTGAATTCTAGGATATGGTATATTTTCTCAATAAATGAATTTTTGAAATCCTATGGGAAATAGCCAAGACTAAACATACGTAAATAAGGAGAAATAGTATCTATATGTTGTACATCTTAACTAATAGCTATTGGGTTTTAGATCTTATATCATTCGAACACCTTTATGTAAATTACAAGAATGCTCAAGTTCATGGGAGAAGTGCTAGAACAAGCTCAAGTTAAGAAAAAAAGTAGTTGGTTGCCTGACCATTGGGGATATAAAGGAATGATGTGTTTATACGATCATATAGTTTCCCACTCTGTCTGAATGCTTTTATTTGGTTGGTCATGAACCATGAGATGTTATCCTTTAATTAAGCCCCGTAATGCAATACTGATTTCTTTAGACTCAAAAGTCCATTTTTAGGGACTAAATATATTTTTGTAGTGTTTAGGGACTAAAAGTGAATAAAATTTTATTAAGGGCTAAAACTAGAAATGGTTATAATTTTAGGGAAGGGACATTAAGATTAGCCATTTGAATCATTTGGTCAATGATCTAATACGTAAGGAAAGGGACATTGAGGGACCATAACAATGGCAGGAGCCTCAGGGAAAGAATGGAAAGAGACAAAGTTGATATTTGGTTAAAAGATATGAATAATTCTGTGGCTAAGTTTGAGTAGACTGACCTCTTGTATGGAGGGGAAATTCTGCAATTGACTGAACAAGTTTGAAAGCATAAGGAACACAATCCAATGGTGTTGTCAAATGAATATTGGCTGCTGAAAGTTTTGAGGAAAAACAAAGTTGTAGGGAATGACCAAGTCAAGTCTTCATTGACATAGATGGAAAGGGAATAACCAAGTTTGAAGTTAATGCCATAACATTTATTTCTTTGTTCCTTAGTGTGGACGAATCCCAGCAGTGTTTCAAGATAACCCATGTTAGACACAAGGCCAAAGTCTTCACTGGAAACTTGTCAGTTGAAGTCTGATCCCCGTACCAAGAAGTCAAACTGAGTAGAATTATTCACTGCACAATGTATTTTGCATATTGGATAAGAAGCTGGTTGGAAGACTTCACAAACCAGGCTCAATTTAACTTGGGACGTGATTAAACGGACATAATGCGAGTAACCATGGCAAATGCAATGGAGAGCCAAAAGGTGCTCATGCTAATGATGTACACCACTCTCTTTTGCTTCATGCCCACTTTCTCTAATCAAGACACAGTTACTATTACTCCAAATCAGTCTCTCCAATTTAATGACACCCTTGTTTCTTCAGCAGGAACCTTCGAAGCAGGATTTTTCAACTTTGAAAATTCAAGACGTCGATATTTTGGTATATGGTACAAGAGCATATTACCTAGGACTGTTGTGTGGGTTGCGAACAAAGATGCTCCAGCAGAGAACTTGACAGCAGTTCTGAAACTTACTGATCAGGGAAATCTTTTTATTCTTGATGGCTCCAGAGGCATAGTCTGGTCCTCTAACTCATCAAGAATTTCAGCGAAACCAGTTGTGCAGCTTTTGGATTCTGGAAACCTTGTTGTGAAAGATGGAGACAGCAAAGAGAAATTTTTGTGGCAAAGCTTTGATTATCCTGCCAATACGTTCCTGGGTGGAATGAAACCGAGAAGCAATTTGGTTACTGGTCCATATAAGTATCTCACATCTTGGAGAGACTATGAGGATCCAGCGCAAGGAGAGTTTTCGTATCGCATCGACATTCATGGCTTGCCTCAACTAGTTACTACAAAAGGAGCAGCAACAATTTTGTACAGGGCAGGGTCATGGAATGGATATCTATTCACTGGAGTTTCATGGCAAAGAATGCATAGATTCTTGAATTTCTCTTTGGAGTCAACTGACAAAGAAGTTTCTTATGGATATGAAACGTCGAACAGTTCAATACTTATTAGAACTGTGCTCAATCCATCGGGAAGTTCAGAGCGTTTTCTATGGACAGAAGAAAAAAAAACTTGGGAGATTATAGCCACCCGTCTTATAGACCAGTGTGAATATTATGCAGTTTGTGATGTCAACTCTAACTGCAATATCAATGGATTTCCAATATGTGAATGCTTGCAAGGTTTCATACCAAAATTTCAAGAAAAGTGGGATTCGATGAATTGGTCTGGTGGGTGTGTCAGAAGAATGAAATTAAATTGTCATGGTGGAGATGGGTTTCAGAAGTACACAGGAATGAAGTTGCCAGACACGTCTTCTTTGTGGTTTAACAAGAGCTTGAGCCTTGAGGAATGTGAAACATTGTGTTTGATAAACTGCTCTTGTACTGCATATGCAAATTTAGATATCAGAGATGGTGGGAGTGGCTGCTTGCTTTGGTTTGATGACATTGTGGACATGAGAACTCACACAGACCGAGGACAAGAAATTTATATACGACTGGACCTTTCTGAACTCGGTATTTTCTTTTCCAATTCCATCTCATGCATTATAAGTCAGATATAACAGAAATAATATGTTATGTTGGGAGTGATAGAAAAGAATGGAATTAAGTGAAATGAAATGGAATGGAATATTACTAGGTTCCATCATGGAATGCATTCTATTCCATTTCATCCAAAACCTTTTTCTCTCTTTCCCCAATTTGGAGTACTAGATGGGAAGTTTTTTCTGGATTTTGTTTTTGTTCCATTACTTTCCACTCTGTCGTAAAATATCTATACAACAGAAAGATAACTTTATTCCATTCCATCGATTTCTTACATTTTTACTTAAAATCTTCTTTTGTTAGAAGTTGAAACAATCATTTACAAATCAGCTTCCAAGTTGAAGTTGTTCTGTATAATATGGCTTTTACCTTTCTCTGTTTTGCCCAAACTGCAAGCTTCTAGCTACTTGTTGACTGACATTAATTTCAATCCACAGATCAGACAAGGAATAAGAACATGAACAGAAAGAAGCTTGCAGGGATTCTAGCAGGACTTGTTGCATTCGTTATAGGACTAACAATTCTTGTGTGCGCCACTTCAACATTTATAAAAAGGATGAATCTAGGCAAGCCAGGTGAAAAGTTTATAAGTGAACTTTTAATGATATACTCCGATAGTTTTATATTCTGATGAAAATAGAATTATAATAACATAAAAGAAGTATTCTTCATTTCTGAAGTTTACTTTCTGTTTCGTCTATATCCCTCTATATAATTAACATTATAACCTCTAATATATATTAATTATGAGCAATTCATGTCTCCTACAACATTAGGGATTATAAAAAAACTAATTCACTGGAAGCACATGAAGGAGGAGGAAGACAATGATATAAAAACAATATTTGATTTTTCAACCATCGATATGGCCACAAATCACTTTTCTGACAGAAACAAGTTAGGAGAAGGTGGCTCTGGACCAGTATATAAGGTAGTCAAATTTATTCATACAGGCCTTGGTTACCAATACCAAGTTATTCACATTCTTTGCCAATAAATATGCAAATCATTGCAGGGCATATTGGTAGATGGACAAGAGATTGCAGTCAAGAGGCTTTCTAAAACTTCAAGACAAGGAACTGAGGAGTTCAAAAATGAAGTAAAGTTGATGGCAACACTTCAGCACCGTAATCTTGTAAAACTTCTTGGTTCTGTTCAACAAGATGAAAAGTTGTTGATCTATGAATTCATGCCCAACAGAAGCTTGGATAACTTTATTTTTGGTTTGAGCTTTCACACCCATCAAATTTATTGCTTTAAGTTTTCTGTTGCCATCGTGTAGTTTCCATGCTAACTTTCAAAGTGATTTTTCAGAACAATGCGAGGTAAATTACTAGATTAATTGGACTAGGCGCTTGGAAATTATTGATGGAATTGCTAGAGGACTTCTGTACCTTCATCAAGATTCTACACTAAGAATCATACATAGAGATCTGAAAACAAGCAATATTCTTCTAAGGCAAATACACTAAGAATCATAACAATATGATTCCTAAGATATCAGATTTTGGTTTAGCTAGAACGTTTGGAGGAGATCAAGCTGAGGCAAATACAAATAGAGTGATGGGAACATAGTAAGAAACTTATTTTTGTTTTACTATGCTACTGTCAACAGAATTAATGGCAAAAGCAAATTATATGCGATTGTACATTTATTGTATTTGTTACTGTTATTCTTTTAATTAGGAAAATCTGGTGTAAATGTATATATGGCAGTTTAGCAAATTTAGTGGGCTGAAAATCAGATTGACAGCTTGTAATTAAATTGTATTTATATGAGAATTCTCCAGCAGGAGAACACACCATTTTTGGCCTAATCCTCTCTGAGTTTAACAGCTACAACCTCTGTTAATGTCTCTTTTCCTAACTCTAATATTGTTTCGCAGTGGTTATATGCCTCCAGAATATGCAGTGCATGGGTCTTTCTCAACCAAATCTGTTGTTTTTAGTTACGGTGTCATTGTACTTGAGATAATCATCTTAACCTTCTAGGCCATTTAAGCTTGAAGTGGATATATTTCTATCTTGTGATACATTATTTCTAACTACTTTAGTTTCCATATCACTTGTTGCTGTCTCAATAAATTCTTGAGTTAAAAAACTTTAAAATGAAAATTAATTCATCCATACTTAATGTAACTAAACTATATCACTTTAATCAATAAGTTTTGACACAAAGGCATGAATATTAGCTTTAATCAATATTTCACCTCTATATCACTTTTCAATCATGCTCTATTTTTGTTCTCCGCCAAATCTTTGAACATCTCATAGTCCACTTTTGAAGCTCACCTACTCTTTCTATTTGATGTACTGTGTTCAGGCCACCTTTAAGTATTATCATCCATTGAAACCCCCATATGTTTATAACGACGCATTGATTGATATTTTTTAGTAGTAGGGAATGAACTCACTCTTGTTAATAGCTTTCATGTCATTTTAGGCATGGAGACTATGGAGTGAAGAAAGGCCGCTGGAGTTAATAGATGACATGTTAGAGGATGATACCGCCATATCTTCAGAAATATTACGGTGTTTTCATGTGGGTCTACTGTGTGTACAAGAAAATCCAGAAAATAGGCCTAACATGTCATCTGTGGTTTTAATTTTAAATGGTGGAACGTTACTCCCAAAACCAAGACAGCCTGGGTTTTACACTGGAAAAGATAATACAATTGACACAGGATCTTCTTCAAAGCAATATGAAAAGTGTTCAGTAAATGAAGTCTCGATCTCATTGTTAGAGGCACGATAGAACATCATTGTTCCAGTGGTGATACATGAATGAAATACTGTAATAATGTGCTAAAACTTGTGTACAGGTTGAGTATTTTACATATTAATTGTGAAATTTTAAAGGTTTAATTATATTTTTAGCCGTGAAATTCAGGATAAATCTGTTTTTGGTCTCCAAATAAAATAAAATCATTTTAATCTCTCAAATTTTAAAAAACATGTTTTTAATCCTTGAAGCCTGACAATGTTAAAGGAAATGGTGAAAAGTGCTGAAGTGGCACTGGCAGAATTTGACATGTGTCCACTTTTGAGCACCACATCACCACTTATGTTAACATGGTCTAACTCCAGAGACTAAAAACGTATTTTTTAAAATTTGAAGGACTAAAATAATTTTTTTTTTCAATTTAGGAGACCAAAACGAATTTATCCCAAATTTCAAGGACTAAAAACATAGAAATTTATTACTTTAACATTAGTAAAAGAATGTTGACTTAATTACTAATTTGGTCCTCAAATTTATTTATTAACGTCAATTTAGTCCCCATATTTTTAAAAACATCAATTTGGTCTCCAAATTTTTTAAAATGTGTCAATTTGGTCCCCAAATTTTTAAAAACGTCAATTTGCTCCCCAAGTTTTAAAAAATGTGTCAATTTGATCCCATTAAATAAAGCCTCAGTGCCACGTCACATATCTCCGTCAGTCAAATTAACGGAATCTGACGGTGGGGACCAAATTGACACATTTTTAAAAATTTGGGAACCAAATTGACACATTTTTAAAAACTTGGGGACCAAATTGACACATTTTTAAAAACTTGAGGACAAAATTGACGTTTTTAAAAATATGGGGACCAAATTGACGTTAATAAATAAATTTGAGGACCAAATTGGTAATTAAGCCAAGAATGTTTATAGAGTGTCCATAGGATCACAAGGCTTTTTCTGTGGGAACATTACAATGATCTTACACCATATTTCAACTCACCCGTTCGTTCACCTAATATATATATATATATATAAAAGGAGGGATCCACTTATAACTCTAAGAGACTTACTCTTCATTCTCACCATTCATTTTCTTGAAATATAATCTAATGGTTGTAATGAGTAACTAATCTTAACCATTAGATTTCAAGAAAATGAATGGTGAGGATGAAGAGTAAGTCTCTTATACTTATTCTTGGAGTAAGTGGATCCCTCCTCTATACTTACTCTTATATATAGAGAGAGAGATTATGAGAATGAAATAATAAATCTTCATCATATAATCATATAACCATATATAAATAGTAAGTTTAATGTTAAATGACATCTAAATATCAACATATTGCTGTCTAACTCAAATAAAAGTCTCGCCCATATGAGTATTAGAGGAAGAAACTTTTTTTTTTTCATTTTTCTTGCCAGAAAAAAATGGGAAGAAGAGCTTTTATAGGATAAAAAAGCTTACAGTAAAATAATTTTAAAAAAAATTCAGCAAGAAAAATTTGATTATTTGGGCGCTCACCATATTTTTTTCTCTCCAAAGCAGTGCAATCAAATATTTGGCTTTGCAAATTGAGTCAATAAGTCTATACGAAAAAAAAAAAAAAGAGTCAGTAAGTGCTGCAAGGTGCTACCCATACAAAAGTGGAGGTGCTTCACACACAGCTTTTCAAGGCTGCACTATAATATTGCGACTGGATTTACCTTCTCTCAAATATTGGTAGTGTTATGGGAAGTGAGATTAGTCATTTGAATCTATTGGTCTATGATCTAACACGCAAGGACAGGGACATTAAGAGACCATAACAATGCTGGAGTCACATGGAAATAACGAAAAGAGACAAGTTGGAATTTGGTTAAAAGAGATGGTGATATGAACAATCCTATGTTGTTGTCAAATGAATTGGCTGGAGAAAGTTGTGCAAAAAAACCAAAGAAGGTGAGGGAAGTTGTAGGGAGTGACCAGGTCAAGTCTACATCATCGCCTCATCGGCATAGATGGAATAGGAATAATCAAGTTTTTTGGACATGATCATAATTTAATGCCAAGGTTTTAAAAAATGATCTGTGACCACGATTGCAACCATAATGTCATGGTCTTTGCTAACGTTAGATGCAAGGCTGTAGAGTCTTCACTGGAAACAGGCCAGTTAACGTTTGGTCCCCCCTACCAACACATCAAACTGAGTAGAATTAGAATTATTCACTGCAAGTCTTTTCGAATGAGTTTTATATCAGTTTCAAATGGAAAATAAGCACATGGGAAGACTTTACAAACCAGTCGATTTAATTTGGAATTTGATTAAATAGACATGGTGCTAGCAAGTAGTAACCAAGGCAAACCCACAGAAACACAATGGAGAGCCAGAAGATGCTCATGCTAATGATGTACACTACTCTCTTCTGCTTCATGATCACTTTCTCTAAACAGGACACAGTTACTATAACTCCAAATCAGTCTATCCAATATTATGACACCCTTGTTTCTACAGCAGGAACCTTCGAAGCAGGATTTTTTGAATTCGGAAATTCAAGACGTCAATACTTTGGTATATGGTACAAGAGCATATCACCTATAGGACCATTGTGTGGGACCGTGGGTTGCCAACAGGAATGCCCCAGTACAAAACCCAACAGCAGTTCTGAAACTTACTGAACAGGGAAATCCTGTGATTCTTGATGGCTCCAGAGGCATAGTCTGGTCCTCCAACTCATCAAAAATTTCAGTGAAACCAGTTTTGCAGCTTCTAGATTCTGGAAACCTTGTTGTGAAAGATGGAGACAGCACACAGAACCTCTTGTGGCAAAGCTTTGATTATCCTGGTGACACTTTCTTGGCTGGAATGAAACTGAAAAGCAATTTAGTTACTGGTCCATACAAGTATCTCACGTCTTGGAGAGACTATATGATGATCCAGCAGAAGGTGAGTTTTCATATCGCATTGATACTCATGGCTTCCCTCAGCTAGTTACTACAAAAAGAACTGTTGTATATTTTGTTGATATTTCAAAAGGTTAACATGTCTATTTAATTAAATATAAAAAATATTTTTTAAATTAATTTATTGTTTATTAAAAATAGTTTCTTTTGTTTGACTTGGTCTTATTGACTTGGTCAATTAGACTAGGTCTCACCTTATCTTTAACTTGGTTTTGGGTGGTTTTAGAAACAGACTAGGTTTCACCTTATCTTTGACTTGGTCTTGGGTGATTTGAGAAATCCTATCTTTTCTTTATAAATACTTATGCTTCAGATGGTTTTACAGAGCTCTTTTATTCTTTTTCACCTTGTGAGTTCCTGGGTTAATCTCACTAAAAACTTGTTAGTTCTGCTGCCCCAATCTACAATTGGGAAGAGTCTGTTAAATCCTGGGGGATTTGCGCTTTACGCGGATAAATCCTTGAGGACAGTGTGTCTAACACACGTCTCAGACTTATTTGATTGTGATTTTACACGCCATGGACAACAATCTCAAGGATTTAACTTGTCATGGCAATCCCTGTTCACTTTTTCGAAACCTAAAATTGTCAGTCGGAAAGAGAACAGGATATTCCACACGTGATCAGAGTCAGAAAGAGAAGGAGCAACGCCATTCCAATACTGCGAGGAAGGAGTACAAGCTTCCTGTTGTTGCTTTTACGATTCGGAGTGACATTTGTGCAGCTGCAAGCAATGAAAAATTTACACGTCAAAAGAAGGCCATGATTTCGTGGTTCCACCTACCGATCTTCATTTCAACGTTTACCATCCAAATAAAAGCCTCACAGAAGCGACTCAATCTTGAAGCTTCCCTGACTGATATTGCTATTTTCCCTAGAAAGAATGAATAACTGTGATCACCACCAAGCACTACGTGTTGATGCCTCTCGTCATGGAATCGCAACTCAATAACATACAATGTTGCAACGAGCTGAACACAGGATATGTCGCGGACGGGTACGTGCAGTGATAGGTCGTCAAAGCTTGTGTGATGATGTTCATCGTGGGGGAGTTGAGCGTGATTGTGGGTTTTTACCGTGAAAACCTTCTCTAATTTGCATCATGGGTGGGCACACTAACAACGTTCAACACGAGCAAGTGTGGTGTAAGCAAGACGAGATGGGTTGAGGCGGTTACGTTCTGGCTGCGTGATTCGCGGAGTTGGAGCACCACCTCGTGACTAATCTGTTTTATTATTTAAAAAAAATGACTTTTATGTGTACAGCAAAACCATCCTTTGAGTGGAGAATGCAACATGTTTGATGTAATGCCACATAGAAATTTATCCACGTGGAATGTGTGTTGTTGCGTAGGAGGAGAAATTGGACAAACATAGCTGTAAAGTGAATTTGTTCACAGAGGCATGGATGATGCACATGTAAAGTTGCAGTCACGCTTTGAGATTTCTCATATTGAGATATATGAGGTATGCATGTATCTCTTCCCTTCAATTAGTTTTATTTTATATATATGTGTTGGGAAATTAGCATGAGTTGCCTTGCCTGCCTGAGTGACTTTATATGTGTTGATTAAAATTCTTTTGGGAGAATTAATAATTAATAATTTTATTAAACTGAGAGCACTAGTCCCTTTGAATAAAATGACATGAGTTTTGCTGAGATTGTCATTTTGCTATACGTGATTGGAGGTTTAATATGGATTTGATTAAAATGTGAATGGCCTATTGTTTTAAGGAATTGATTAGTGTTGAGAGCAGTGGGCCAAATTTGGAACTAGAGAGAGAGAAGCAATTTGTATGGGATTTTGGCAAGACTGACAGTGTTGATGTGAAATAGTTTTATTCGTTTATTTACCAAAAAAAAATAATAGTTTTATTCTGTTATTGTTAGTGATTACTCATTGGTTGGTATCTTAGTGATTTATTTATTTTTGCTAGAAATTGTGCTTGAAAAGAATAGTGATTAATATCGTTTCCGTTATGGAGAAATCAATGCCATATAAAGTTTGATTATGATAATAATATATAACAAATAAGTTACGTGTCTTTGGCTTTAAAATGGTACTGTTTTTGATTTTAACTTACTGTATATCTTTATGGCTTGTTAATATAGAACTTTGTCAGAAGCATGCGGTGAACAAAGGAAAATAGTAGTGATATGATATTTTATTGACTTTATGTTGTTTTAAAATATATATATATATATATATATATATATATATATATATATATATATATATATATATATATATATATATATATATATATATATATATATAGGAGTGTCTATACTTTGTATACATTTGTCAGTTTTTAAAGAAAACAAATTCTAGTTCTTATTATGAGACAATACCTCCATGAACTATTTGAGATGTGAGTTCTTTGCATTTTGCTTTTGAAAGCAATTATCTTTTGTGACATGAGATTCTGGAGACTGTGTGAACTGTTAACAATATTATGAGTATTTTACTTGGCTGTAGTCAAGTGTGAGTTCTCCATATTACATAATTTGCATAATATGAGATACTTGAGAGGTGCCATAAATTATGGTATTCACATGGTGGATTTTCCATTGTATTAGAAAATACAATGATGTCAAATGAATTTTTGATCCATGAGATAAAATCCACCAGAGATTGTGTCACTACACACTTGGTTGTAGTGTGTTACTTAGAGATCATCCAAACAAATAATAATTGAGTAAGAATTTATTACTTTGGAGATGGTTGATTATGAGGCTCAGTGGTTGAAAAAATCACTTAAGCGAATATTCCTTTGGAATATAAATTGAGAAATAATGTGATAAAGCAATTGCTTAAAAGATAAAAATCTTTTGATTATGAGAAGTCATTAATGGATTCGGCCGATCCTCAGACTTAAACCCCTAGGGAAGAGATTATTGCATGAAACATCGAGGGGAATGAGACTTTATTAAGCCACTTGAAAACAAACAAGTGATGGTAACCCAACCTTTGTGATTGGAGATCCCATGAAGAAGGTTCATATGGGTAAGAACAAGTCACTTGTCAGTTCTGCTAGCACTAAAATTGATTTTATAATCAATTTTTAATTTTTGATTTTTTAGTCCCTTCCTATGGTGTGAGAAAGTGCTAGATACTGCATTATTGAGAGGTTAAACTTTATAGTTAAGCTTTACGTGGTTGTGAGAAAGCTTACCAACTTATAAAGTTTTTAATGATTTTGATATCCCTTATGGGTGGTGTATGATTTGCAGCATACACTTGATGAAATCACCTATATGAGTGTCAAGTGGGGCCACTTGTATGAGATCTTGGCGAGATCTCTAGAGCACTCGTGAATACCGGGCGCGCGCATGGCCTAGTAGCGCAAAACAGCGATAACAACAAGGATTGTGGGGGTGTAGTGTGATTGGTAGACCTCTAACATACACCAAGTATCTTTGGTTCATATAGCTTGCTACACTAATTACACTGTGTGTTAAGTCTTATCATTCTAGGTCTGGTTCATATAGCTTGCTACACCAGGTCCGATGCATTACATCCAAGAGAAAGAGAACCCAGGAATTTCTTATATTTTCTTAAAACTTTTTATTTAACCTTTTGAAATATGTGGGGGATTGTTGTATATTTTGTTGATATTTCAAAAGGTTAACATGTCTATTTAATTAAATATAAAAAATATTTTTTAAATTAATTTATTGTTTATTAAAAATAGTTTCTTTTGTTTGACTTGGTCTTATTGACTTGGTCAATTAGACTAGGTCTCACCTTATCTTTAACTTGGTTTTGGGTGATTTTAGAAATAGACTAGGTTTCACCTTATCTTTGACTTGGTCTTGGGTGATTTGAGAAATCCTATCTTTTCTTTATAAATACTTATGCTTCAGATGGTTTTACAGAGCTCTTTTATTCTTTTTCACCTTGTGAGTTCCTGGGTTAATCTCACTAAAAACTTGTTAGTTCTGCTGCCCCAATCTACAATTGGGAAGAGTCTGTTAAATCCTGGGGGATTTGCGCTTTACGCGGATAAATCCTTGAGGACAATGTGTCTAACACACATCTCAGACTTATTTGATTGTGATTTTACATGCCATGGACAACAAGAACAACAATTTTTTTCAGAGGAGGGCCGTGGAATGGCTATCTTTTCAGTGGAGCTTCTTGGCAAAGAATGCATAGATTCTTGAATTTCTCTTTAGAGTTAGCAGACAAAGAAGTTTCTTATGGATATCAAACATTGAACAGTTCAATACTTACTAGAAAAATGCTCAACCTCCATCCAACGAGAAGTTCGGAGCGTTTTCTATGGTCAGATCAAACACAAGGTTGGGATACTGTAAACACTCATCCTAGAGACCAATGTGATTATTATGCATTTTGTGGTGTCAACTCTAACTGCAATATAAATGATCTTCCAATATGTGAATGCTTGCAAGGTTTCACACCAAAATTTCAAGCAAAGTGGGATTCACATGATTGCTCTGGTGGGTGTGTCAGAAAAATAAAACTAAATTGTCATTATGGAGATGGGTTTTTGAAGTACTCAGGAATGAAGTTGCCAGACACAAGTTCTTCCTGGTTTAACAAGAGCTCGAGCCTTGAGAAATGTAAGGCATTATGTTTGAGAAACTGTTCTTGTACGGCATATGCAAATTTAGATATCAGAGGTGGTGGAAGTGGCTGCTTGCTTTGGTTTGATATCATTGTGGATATGAGAACTCACACAGACGAAGGACAAGAAATTTATATACGACTACCATTTTCTGAACTTGGTATTTTCTTTTCCAATTCCATCTTTTGCCTTTTAAGTCGTATATAGAAAAAATATGTTAATTGTTTTGTTGGGATTGAAGTAAAATGAAATGGAATATTAGTTATTAGGTTCCGTTGAAGAATGCATTATATATTTCTATTCCATTTCATCCAAAACCTTTCTTTCTCTTCCCCTAATTTGGAGTACAAGATGGAATATTTTTTTCTTGTTTTTGTTTTTTGGTCCATTCCATTTCACTCTGTAATCAAATATCTAAACAATTAAAGGAATGATAACATTATTCCATTCCATCGATTTTGAACAACTGACTTGATGAAATTATAACAATACTAGATTGTACTTTTACCATCAAGTATACCATAGCCAATAGCCATTTATTAGAATCGATTACAAATCAACTTCCAACTTGAAGTTGTTCAGTATAACATGCCTTTTTCCTTTTTCTCTCTTTTCCCTGAATTGTGAGCTTCTAGCTACTTGTTGATTGACATTAATTTCAATCCCCAGATCACAGAAGGAAAAAGAGGATCTTGAATCGAAAGAAGCTTGCAGGGATTCTAGCTGGACTTATCATATTCATTATAGGACTAACAATTCTTGTGTGGGCAACCTCAAAATTTATAAAAAGGATGAAGCTACCCAAGCCAGGTGTAAAATCTATAAGTAAATTTTAACTCTTATTGATATACTCCAACAGTCTTGTATTATATAATGAAAACAGAATTACATCAAAATGAAAAGAAGTATTCTTCAATTATGAAGTTTGTTTTCTGTTTCATCTATGTCCCTTTATTTAGTTAACATTAGAACCACTAATATAATGTTCATTATAAGCAATTCATGTCTCCAACAACATTAGGTATATTAAAAGAAGTAATTTTATGGAAGCACATGAAGGAGAAGGAAGATGATAACTTACAAACAACATTTGATTTTTCAACCATCAATATTGCCACAAATCACTTTTCTAACAGGAACAAGTTAGGAGAAGGTGGATTTGGACCGGTATATAAGGTAGTCAAGTTTATTCATACAGAACTTCATTACTAAATTATTCATATTCTTTGCCAAGAACCAAAATTTCCAAAATCACTGCTAGGGTAGATGGACAAGAGATTGCAGTCAAGAGGCTTTCTAAAACTTCAAGACAAGGTACTGAGGAGTTCATAAATGAAGTAAAGCTGATGGCAACGCTTCAACACCGTAATCTTGTAAAACTTCTGGGTTGTTCTATTCAACAAGATGAAAAGTTGTTGATCTATGAATTCCTGTCCAACAGAAGCTTGGATTACTTTATTTTTGGTTTGAGCTTTCACACCCATCAAAATTATTGCTTTAAATTTTCTCTTGCCATCTTGGAGTTTCCATGCTAACTTAAAAAAAATGAAATTTGTTAGATACAATGCAAGGTAAATTACTAGATTGGACTAAGCGCTTGGAAGTTATTAAGGGAATTACTTGAGGACTTTTGTATCCTCATCAAGATTCTAGACTAAGAATAATACGTAGAGATCTCAAAACAAGCAATATTCTTCTCAATAACAATATGATTCCAAAGATATCAGATTTTGGGTTAGCAGGAACGTTTTGATGAGATCAAGCTGAGGAAAATACGAATAGAGTGATGGGAACATAGTAAGAAAACTTATTTTTATTTAACTATGCTACATGCGTACCTTGCTCGTTGCTACAACCACTTTTCCTTACTTCAATATTGTTTTGCAGTGGCTATATGCCTCCAGGATATGTAGTGCATGGGTCTTTCTCAACCAAACCTGATGTTTTCAGTTTTGGTATAATTGTCATTGAGATAATTAGCGGGAAGAAGAATCGTGGATTTCGTGACCCTCACCATCATCATCTTAACCTTCTAGGCCATGTAAGCTTGAAGTGGATATATTTTTCTATCATGTGATACATTATTTCTAGCTACTTTAGTGTCTATATCCTTTGTTTGTGTCTCAATAAATCCTCTAGGAGTTAAGCATGAAAGTTTGCTTTAACCAATATTTCACCCCTATACCACTCTTCAACCCTACTCTATTTTTATTCTCCTCTAAATCTTTGAACTTTTCATATTCCATTTTTAAAAGAAGCTTGCCTACTCCTTCTATTTGATGTAGTATTTGGACCACCTTTAAGTTTTATCATCCATTGAATTTGAAACTCCCGTATGTTCATAACTATGCACAATTGAAATTTTGAGGAGGGAATGAACTCACTGTTGTTATGTCTTTCATGTCATTTTAGTCATGGAGACTATGGATTGAAGACAGACCACTGTAGTTAATAGATGACATATTAGATGATGATACAGCCATATCTTTAGAAATATTACGGTGTATTCATGTGGGTCTACTGTCTGTGCAACAGAATCCAGAAAATAGGCCTAACATGTCATCTGTGGTTTTAATGTTAAATGGTGAAAAGTTACTCCCAAAACCAAGCTAGCCTGGGTTCTACACTGGAAAAGATAACACAACTGACACAGGATCTTCTTCAAAGCAATATGAAAGTTGCTCAGTAAATGAAGTTTCAATCTCATTGTTAGAGGCGCGATAGAACATCATTGTTCCAATGATGATACATGAGTGAAATACTGTAATAATGTGCTAAAATTTGTGTATAGGTTATGTATATTTTAAATTTTAATTGTGAAATTTTAAAATATAGAAATTTATTACTTTAACATTAGTAAAAGAATGTTTACAGAGTGTCCACAGGACCACAAGGCTTTTTCTATGGGAACAATAGAATAATTTTACAACATATTTTACTCACCCGTTGGTTCACTGTGACCTTGTGGAAGATTTCCATCTGCTTGCAAAGAGAATGGGACCAACACATCCATGTCAAAATTCATGCCAGAGTTCTGAATCTAGAACACATTCTTTCCTTTGCAAAATTCATCCCAATGTTGTCAATATGAAATAGAAAAAGTTCATACCTTGTCCTAAAGGAGAAATTGATATTGACAAATCAAAGATCTTAAAACCATAATGTAAATCTCAGAGGATGTACTTGTTTGGCAAATGAAACCAAATTACTTTTTAATCATGGTTTGACTGCAGGACATTGGAATGAGTTACCATGTACCCAAAATTGTTGCAAAAATGTCATGTTCTGCAACACAGCAAGTGTACCATTGAGTTTACTACTACTTTTCTGACCACTCACTTAAGGGAGGCAGAGAAAGGAAGAGTTTTTCTATGTTCTATTTTTATTTATACTACCACACAAATTTCATCATGCAAAGCAGCCAAAGAAATAACAGTTACTTGAAGATTTAATTAATATACAAAAAGAGTTGATAGATAAATAGAACTCTGAGTTCATTATAATGAGCAGAACATCCCTTCCAAATTTTATGTCAAAGTTATCCCTCCTTGCTAAAATAATCAATTTAACCATGTTTAGCTTTCAAATATCAAATTTATGATTGTTAGATCCCAATTGTGAACCTTTACACAATGTATGCTGTTGGAAATCCTACGTTGACTAGTTATATGACCAAGTTAGTGTATATAAGTGGGGGGCAAACCTCACCTTACAAGCCGGTTTTGTAGGGTTGAGTTAGGCCCATAGCCCACTTTCTAAGATATGCTGTCTTAATGATATTCATAAAAATGTAGAACTAAATTGAAATGCTAGATAAAATTAAGTTTCTATGCTCATGTGCACACAGCAAAAAAGAAATCTCTTGGCACAAGAAGTTCTTATGAAATCAGAAATGTAAAAGTGTTTCATTCATACAGCAGAATGCACATTTGTTTCTGATACAGATATGGCTTAAAAAAAACAGAACAGTAGGTTCCTTCTACCTAATAAGTTAATGAGCCAGCTGCCCATCTTAATTACAAGGCGTAAAACACACTCCAAAAGTACAGGTCATCCATCATACTTAATCTGAAAACACAAAATAAATGTCAGATCACAAAATACTCCAATACATCAGAAATTTCAGTTGCTTTAACAAAATCAACACAATATATAGAATTTTGGGTTCTGAAACGAGATAGGGGAATTAAGAACCAAGTAGATTATTAATAAAATGAAAAATAGAAGTTTTGATTTGTATTGATGTTTGATGAATAGATGGACCTATTTTCTGGGGTGGGGCTATCCAGTTGCCACTGGTGCTGTGATGCTCAATATAAGATTTGAGTTTGGTGTCTTCTTTCAGACAACCGTTGACCTATCTTGATGTTGGCTTTGTCGTAGCAGGGGCCCTCCCCATGTTTGCTAGCTATGCCTCTCTCTGCGTGTTAATTGGTCATAGTTTCAAAAGCTAATGTTTATTGTAAGGTGATGAGATTGATATGATGATATTAATTATGATTATACTAAGTGTGTTACCAAGTAGGGGGAGCATCTATTGAGTTGTTCACAATCCAAAATCCTTGGGATTTCAAGAAGATGATTGATGGTATATCACAAGTTAAATTGAGCAAAATTCAAATGAATTTCTCTTTTTGTGAAGGGAAGGGCGAGTTACTGTGATTGATTGTTTTGGGTTTTGCTGGGAACCAACCAACTAAACAAATGCCCTTTCAAAGCTGGAGGAGGCCTTGCTAATCAATCCAACGAAGCATGACGCTCTTTGGTACGTGAGGAAATGCCCACATGTCTTATGAGGAAAAGGGTTATTTTGACAAGGCACGTGAGTATTTCTAGAAGGCTGTGGATGAGGTAATGTATTTGCCCTGTTCCTCTTCATGTATTATTATATGCCGTGCTTGTAAATCTACAAGTTATGTAGTGGTGGTTTCTTATTTATTTTTGTGTCAATGAATGAATAACTTTAAGATTTAAGTGCGTTTAAATTGAAGCGTCTGGGTAGTATTAATTATCAAAATGAGAGCTGAGATTTCATTCTTTGGACTTAACTTCACATGTTTACTTAATGGGACAATAGTAATTAACTTGGTTGAATTCTGAACTTGACCCAAAACCAAAGTGAGAATATTTGTGTACCAAGATTTCTTTTCTGCACAAAATAAGCAAAATTTGTGTTCACCTTATTTTAGCATGTCACTTTCACTTGGTTTGAGCTAAAATTCTTCATTTGATTGAATTCTAAATCGCACAACTAAACGTCTATTGTTGTTGATGGATTGGTTGTTTACTGGTTACCATCTGAATATTCTGTTTTAGAGTTAGCTATAAAACATTAGGTACCTTATCCTGAAATTATAATAAACTGTTAAAGGTGCCCATTGGATCATGTCATCAGTCTTCATTAGTTTCATTTAAATGAATGAGATCTTCATTGTAGAATTGAAAATGTTGGCAATTGGGATTTTTCCAAGCTGTTATTATAAAATATTTTAATGTCTCTACAGTTTTTGTTGTTGCTTGTAAGTTTAGCTATAGTTTGCTTGTGCTAAAAAAAAGCAACTTGTAGCTGCAGGCTAATGATGTTTACTTTTAACTTAGTCATAATTTGCTGTTTGTTTTGGCCAATGAGGAGATTCATAGTTTTCCTATTTAAAAAGCTTACTGTAACAGTTCTTAGTGTGCAAAACTAAGTTATAAAATTGAAATATATCAGAGCAATTTTGTTCCTCTCTTCTTCTTCATATATGTTTATGTTTTTGGTTTATAATTCTTAGCTTTTTTTTTTTTATGTTTTTGCTTCATCTAATAGTGTTTTGCTTCAGCCTGGTTGCATCTGCTGCTTCGTCTGATCAGACTGTGTTGCGTCTAATGCTCTATTTGTTAAGTCTAATGTTCAGTCTGTGATGCATTTTCTATTCTATTTTTAGCTCAGTCTAATAGCTATTTCAGTTCAGTCTTATACCCATTTCCACATGCCATCTTCTAACATGGTATCTAAAGCTTAAATGATCTTTAAGGGACTGTGAGGGAGTGAAAACCAGAGTTAGTAAGGAAGAAAAAAACCCGAAAAACAGAGTGAAAAAAAAACCCAGTGAGACAACCCACACAAAAAACCTTCAAACACAAAAATGGCTTCCAGCAGTAGTTCTTTACCTCCACCTCCTATATTTGCAAGTGAAAACTTTCACTTGTGGGTTGTAAAAATGAGGACTTATCTTAGAGCTCAGAGTTTGTGGGATATAGTGGTAAATGGAAGTAATCCACCTCCATTACTAGAAAACCCAACAATAGCTCAAATAAGGAGTCATAATGAAGAAATGGAAAAGCAAGACAAAGCACTTGCCATTATACAGGCAACACTACATGATGATGTGTTTATCAATATTCTAACTCTTGAGACTGCAAAAGAGGCATGGGATCAGTTGAAGGAGGAGTTACAAGGGAGTGAAAGAACAAATAGAATGCAAGGGCTGAACTTGAGAAGAGAGTCTGAAGCGGTGAAGATGAAAGAAAGTGAATCTGTCAAAGAGTTTACTGATAGACTTTTAACTGTGGTTACACAAATCAGATTACTTTGTGAGGAGCTAAGTGATCAATGGGTTGTGGAGAAAATTATGGTGTGTCTTCCAGAGAGGTTTGAATAAAAAATCTCCTATCTAGAAGAAAATAACGATTTTTCTCAAATACCAATTGTAGAGCTTGTGAATGCTTTGCAAGCTATTGAACAAAGAAGATCCTTGAGGATGGAAAAAATACTGAAGGTGCTCTTGTAGCATAAACAAAAGGCAAAGCCCAAAGCTGGACTAGTTCTGGGAAAAAGCCATTTTTGGGGGAAGGAGAAGACAACAGAAGAGGAGGTTGGAAAAATAAGTTTCCACCTTGCCCTCATTGCAAGAAGAACAATCATACTAAAAAAAAAATTTGGTTCAAGCCAAGCATTAAATGTAGGGACTGCAATCAGTTTGGTCATATGGAGAAGGTTTGTAAAAATAAGGCAAACCAACAGGTACAACAAGCCCAAGTTGTTGAGCATGAAAAACAAAATGAGGAGTATTTATTTGCTGCTACTTGTTGTTTAGCAAGTAATAACAAAGAGATGTGGCTTATAGACAGTGGGTGAACAAATCATATGACCCACAATGCTAGCATTTTCAAGGAATTGAATCAGTCCTACTTCTCCAAAGTCACCTTTGGCAATGGTGAATGTGTTGATGTCAAAGGCAAAGGAGTTGTTACTATTGAAACTCCCTCAGGTACTAAACATATTTCAGATGTGTTATATGTGCCTGAGATAAATCAAAGTTTGTTAAGTGTGGGACAAATGCTAGAAAGGAATTATTCCTTATGTTTTAAAGATATGAGCTGCACCATATTTGATCCTTTTGGATGTGAGCTAATGTCCATTAAAATGAAAGATAGAAGTTTTCCAGTTGAATGGAAGGAAAATGCCACACATGTTGTTTTAAAGGAAGTAGAGGAGTTGGAAAATTTGCCAATTGAAAAGGTGTTTCAGACTATGGAGTATTCAAATGAACTCACTACAGAAGTTGTTAAGGAAAAGTTGGCCATTCTTGGTCACAACAAACTTGAGGAGAAGAAAAACAAGAAGAATAGGTTTTTGATTTTTTTTATTTTATGTTGAATCCTTTTTTATGGGTCATGGAAGCTGCAACAATTTTGGCCATTGCTTTGGCAAATGCAAGAGGTAAATCTCTTGATTGGAAATATTTTGTTGTGATTATCATACTCCTTCTTATCAAGTCAAATTTCACAGAGGAGTTTAATGTTGCTGCAACTGTCATGACTCGTCTAGCACCTAAAGCTAAGGTTCTTCAAGTTCAAAAATGGATTAAGAGGGTTGCAAGCAATATTGTTCCAGATGATACAATTTTTGTTAAGCAAGGGGATGCAGATGATTGTCTACTTGAAGGTGATCCTCCATAGATGTGGGAAATGTTAAGATTAGCTTGGAGTACTGAAGAAAAATCTCAAGGAGGAGTCTTGGCAATAGAGATTTTTCCAAGCTATTATTATAAAATATTTTAATGTCTCTGCAGTTTTTGTTGTTGCTTGTAAGTTTGGTTATAGTTTGCTTGTGCTCAGAAAAAGCAACTTGTAGCTGCAGGCTAATGATGTTTACTTTTAGCTTAGTAATAATTTGTTGTTTGTTTTTGGCCAATGAGGAGATTCATAGTTTTCCTATTTAAAGAGCTTATTGTAACAGTTCTTAGTTTGCAAAACTGAGTTATAAAATTGAAATATATCATAGCAGTTTTGTTCCTCTCTTCTTCTTCATATACGTTTATGTTTTTGGTTTATAATTCTTAACTTTTTTTATGTTTTTGCCTCATCTGATAGTTTTTTGCTTCAGTCTAATTGCATAGTTTGCTTAGTCTGTTGCTTCGTCTGATCAGACTGTGTTGCGTTTGATGCTCTATTTGTTAAGTCTGATGTTCAGTCTGATGCATTTTCTGTTCTATTTTTAGCTATTTTAGTTCAATCTTATACCCACTTCCACATGCCATCTTCTAATAGAAAATCCAAGCTTGAGCTGTGATGTGGTTGCTTGTCAACGATAGATTGATAGGATTGTTCTGAAACTTACACGACTTGGGTGCTTACGTAGTTAGCTGTGGAATGAGAAATGAGATGCGTGATTGATATTGGCCAGTTATCCATTGTTATTGGACTGTTATTGAATTGTACAGGTTTGTTGCAGACAGGTTTAAGTATATGCATACTGAGATGCATTTCTGAGGCTAGTTTATGCTTCTTTGACTCAAACTGGTGCATGACTATTGATTTAAATAAGATATACTGTGATCCTATGATTGTATGAACTTTGATTTAAATAAGATATATTGTGATCCTGCGATTGTATAAACTCTAGTATATATCTAGTTAAAGTTTACATTATTCGATGTAGATTGTACCAAGGGAAAATAGCCAAAGTGAAAAATACATCTTAACCTACACTGAAAATAACAATCAAATAGAATAAAATGTCACGACGCTCCTAGCTCATTTCCTTCGCTAAAGATTTCTTTCAAACTCATTTAATCAAATTTTGACACACTTCAATTTTATTTCATCCATCTCCATGCATCACCATTAGCACAATGGTTTTCTAACGCGCCTCTATTATTGAGATTGAAACTTGATTTAGAGAATGCTCCTCGGATGGTTTCGGGAAATCTCTTTCTGTATAGAACCCAGGTAGGCCTGGTTCAGGGAATAACTTGCCACCGTTCAACATTAAAACTACAGATGACATGTTAGGCCTATTTTCAGGTCTATGTTGTACACATAAAAGACCAACATGAATACATCGCAGTATTTCTGATGATGACGTGGTCACATCAACCAACATGTCATCCACTAATTCTAGTGGCCTTTCTTCTACCCATAGCTTCCATGCCTGAAATAATATGAAGCCATAAATACAAGTAAGTTCAATTCCTACTCAAATCTTTCATGGATTCATTGTTGTAGTTCAATTATAAGTCACTTTCATCACCTAAAAAAATAGGCTTAATTATATTTTTAGTCCCTCAAATTAGGAAGCCCAAACATTGTGATAACACACACGCACACAATCTTCAAGCTTACATGACCAAGAAGATTATGATGATGGTTAGGGTCGCAAAATTCACGATTCTTCCTTCTGCTAATTATCTCAATTACAATGACACCAAAGCTAAAAATGTCAGATTTGATTGAAAAAGATCCACGCACTGCATATTCTGGAGACATATAACCACTGCAAAACAACAACGGAAACTTAATAGATATGTTAAAAAGGAGTTGTAACTTAGTAAATAGGTTGACGATTATTTACTATGTTCCCATCACTCTGTTAGTTTTGGCCTCGGCTTGATCTCCAAATGTTTTAGCCAAACCAAAATCTGATATCTTTGGATTCATGTCGTTATCTAGAAGAATGTTGCTAGCTTTGATATCTCTATGGATGATTCTTAATCTAGAATCCTGATGAAGATAAAGAAGCCCACGAGCAATTCCATCAATAATTTGAAAGCGCTTAGTCCAATCTAGCACTTTACTTCGCATTGAATCTAACAAATTTAAATTTCTATGTTAAGATGAGAAGATACGAGAGTAAAATGAAGCGACATAATTTTGGGAGGTGTGAAAGCACAGACCAAAAAGAAAATAATCCAAGCTTCTGTTGGGCATGAATTCATAGATCAACAGCTTTTCATCTTGTTGAATAGAACAACCAAGAAGTTTTACAAGATTACGGTGCTGAAGTGTTGCCATCAACATCATTTCATTTTTGAATTCTTTTGTTCCTTGTGTAGAAGTTTCAGATAGCCTCTTGACAGCTATCTCCCGCCCATCTGCCAATACACCCTGGCAATAATTTTGCAAATCTTGGTATGAATGTGAAGAAGATAAAGATCTTAATTGGTAACCAAGAATGGTTTGAATAAATTTTACTACCTTATAGACTGGTCCAAAACCGCCTTCTCCTAATTTCTTACTGTCTGAAAAGTGATTTGTGGCATGAGAGATGGTTGAAAAGTCAAATATTGTAGGTGAGTCCATGTCTTCTTTTTCTCTCTTGCTCCTCCAGTCAATTATTTTGTCTATAATTCCTGATAAGGTGCATGTGTGTGTTTTCAATTAACAATTGATCAGTTCTACTGTAAGCAAAGGAAAATATATGGAACAGTAGTCAGATTTCAGAACTCAAGGATAACTCTTCTCATTCTACATAATATAAGAGTACATCATGAATGGTCAAAGTTTAACTGTCAAAAGTTCAATCACCTGTCTTCTTGTTTCTCTGTACAAATGCTTTTGTGGCCAATCCAAGGATTGCCAGGCCTATAATGAATGTGGTAATGCCTACTACAATCCCAGCAAGCTTCTTTTTGTTAAAGTTCCCCTTCTTTTTTAGATGATCTGCAATTTGAAAGTGTGTCAGTCAATGAACATCAAGAAGCTTACAGTCTCAAAGGTGACTTTTTTGGATGAACTCAAGGTATCCTCTGGCTTAGAGCCAAGGGGTATCTTTTGAGGTACTGAAATCCATTTAAGAAGATGACCTTTCTCAACAGATGTTCTTCCATACACACGAGTCTGAGGATCGAACCCCTAACCATATGCTTAAGGAACCCAGTTATGTGCCAACCGTACCAAGCCATGTTGGTTGAAACTTGAAAGGTGGCTGTAAACAAACATTGCCCCACATAGAGAAGCCATACTAAACAGAATCTATTATACAGTTTATAAAAACAGAATATACAAGACAGTAGTTGATCATATTAAATCAAATGCTGAATTTTATATATTTTGGTTCTGACTGAAATGCAAAAGATAGAAAGGGAAATATAGTTACCTAGTTCTGAAGATGCCAGTCGTATGTAAACATCTTGTCCTTGGTCAGTTTGTACTCTGAAGTCCATAATGTCACCAAACCAAAGCACACAGCCACTTCCACCACCTTCCGAATCGAAGTTTGCATATGCTGAGCATGAACAATTTTTCAAACACAATGTCTTACATTCCTCAAGGCTCACATTCATTTGATACCAGGAAGAAGATGTGTCTGGCAACTTCATTCCTGCGTACTTGAGAAACCCATCTCCACCATCACAATTTAAATTTCTTCTTCTAACACACCCACCAGCCCAATTCAAAGAATCCCATTTTGCTTGAAATTTGGGTATGAAACCTTCCAAGCACTCACATACTGGGTCTTCATCAGCTATGCAATTAGAATTAGCACCACACAAGCCAAAATATTCGCACTGTTCCATGGGATGAGTATACAAAATATCCCAATGTTTCTTCTGATCTGACCATAGTAAAACTTGTGAAACTCCCGACGAAAGTAGCACTGCTCTAGTAGCAACTGAGCTATCAAATTCATAATAGGCTTCTTTGTCAGTTAGAACAAAAGAGGCATTCAAGAAGCTATGCGTTCCTAGCCTAGAAGCTCGAGTGGAACGATAAACGAAAGTCTCTCCCTTTGTCAGAACTAGTTGAGGAAAGCCGTGAATATCTATGTGAGAAGAAAACTCACCTTGAGCAGGGTCTTCAGGGTCTCTCCAAGATGTGAGAGACCTATATGGACCCTTTTTCAAATTGCTTTTCAGCTTCGTTCCTGCAAGGAAAGTGTCACCAGGGTAATCAAAGCTTTGCCACAAGAAGTTCACTGAGTTGACTCCATCTTTTACAACAAGGTTTCCTGAGTCTAGAAGCTGCACAACTGGGTTCTTAGCTATTGTTGATGAGTTGGAGGACCAAATTAAACCCTTGAAGCCATCAGTGATGATAAGAGCCCCTTGATGAGTTAGTTTTAGAGCTATAGTTGAGTTTTGTACTGGGGTATCTCTGTTGGCAACCCACACAATAGTCCTAGGTGATAGGCTCTTGTACCATATGCCAAAGTATTGGCGTTGCGGACTTCCAAAGCTGAAGAATCCTGCTTCAAAGGTTCCAGATGCAGAAACAAGGGTGTCATCATGTTGGATAGTCTGATTTGGTGTAATGGTGACAATTTCTTGTTTAGAGAAAGTAGGCTTGAAGCAGAAGGGTAAACAGCACACAATTAGCATGACTACCTTATTTTTCTCCATTGTGTTTGTGATGATTTCTTAGTGGTATAAGGCCTTTTTGTTAGTGTGCATCTCATGGTTTGATTTGGTTGCCTGTGTCCAATCCAATTAACAAGAAGTTATTTCACAGTCTTTTATTTTTATCCGTAGGAATCGATGACAGGTACCGGGTGTTTACAACAACTCACATACCCTGCTCAACCAATTGAGCTAGACCCCCTCAATAAGTTATATCACCGTCTGTGTTACCACCACATGTTGATGGTTTATTAGTTTTGGGTCATTCTCTGTGACATGTAGTTGAGTTGTTCAATTTACGAGAAAAAGTTAATAGAATTCAACTGTGTTACGTGCAAATTGGCTGAGATAATGGACACTTGATGGTCCCAAATCATATAATAATTTCTCTCATAAGAAATCTTAACAACACATTTTCTGTTATACTCTTTTGAACATATTATCTTCTATTAGCTGAAATTGATTGGAAATCACAAATTTTATGTATTCTATTTTTGTAGTTATTAATAAATTGTAATCAATAATAAAGTGTGTGTTAAAAGGGTGTGTCAAGAGAATATATTATTAATGAAATGATATGAATCTTTTTCCAGTAAAAAAAAAAAAACTCCAATTTCTCCCATTTAAGAGGATGAGTCCAAGTCGTTGCTCGTGTTTCTTGCAAACATAATTTTGTTGACAGATTGAGTTTGAAATTTGGATCAAACACTATTTACCACTTTTGGTCTTCGGAAGGGGATTATTTTATATCATACTCTGACCAAATTGAATTTGGACAATCATCATTTAAGACTTCGGAGATCTTGTTTTCTTTTATAATATATAAGGTTCTTGTCAAATATAGTAAGAATATTTTATACTGAAAAAAAAAATCTGATTGCAATTTTTACACACTAACGAACTATATAATAACTATTTATTATCAAGGAAATTAATTAAGCCCCACTTCTTGCTCTTATACTTTGACCCAACCGTACAATTAATTACTCTAAGCTCACCACTAAATGAATAATCCGAATCAATCAAATTTGTGTCCGATTGATTTTTGAAGAGAAAATAGTTTAATTAGTTGATAAAGAAAAGCTGTAGCAATAATCAAAGGCAAGTGACCATTTTTTTTAATCGTTGGCCGGTAAGTCCAAACTCCCAAGTCAAAATGAACTTCTTGTGGAAGATAAAAAAGTTTATATTCCTCACGAAAGTTTCTTATTTAATTTCCTTAGCTTCCATTCGTGTAAAGTCATAGTCAAGTTTATTTATACTAATAGACAAGAAGACTTGTTGAACATTCAAGGTAATAGCTGCAAAAAAATTGCAAATTGTTAATATTTTATCGGCGAAAATGTAAAAGAGGTGAGGTGAGAAGAAACTAAGTAAAGTAATAAGATTGACTAAGTAAAACTAATATTCACAATCATTACTAATTATATAAGATTGGATTGGATGGGTACGATTAATTAATTAAAGTTATAAGCTCTACTACTAGAAGAGAAAACTTGTTTTCAATCTCTATTAGCCGCACAATCACTTAATAGTGATAGGGATCAAAATGAAAAAAAAAAATATAGAAACTAAAATAGGAAAAAAAAAATCCTATATTATAGAGATTAAAATGTTGTTTAAGCCAAAAAAAAAAAATCAAAGTTAATTAAGAGTATAAACAATTATATGTTTAACTATACTTTTAGTCCTTCTATAATCTAGACTCTATATTGTGTTTTTTAATAAAGTCACTTTATTTTTAAAATTTAAGAAAATTTGATTGTTCCTTTATTTTTTTTACTTAAAACCCTTAAATTATATTCTATCCAAATATTTACGAGTTTATAATGAATTTGGGATATGAAATAATTTTAAAAGTTTAAAAATAAGAAATTTAGTGGAAATTTAATAAAATTTGAAATTTTTATATGTTTAGGTTTTGAAGAAAGACAATTTTGAGATTTTTTTTTATATTTTAGATCAAATTTAATGTTTTGGTTGGTAAGTTGAGTTTGACAATTTAAATAAGGTCTATCCAGTATTTTAAATAAGGTCTCTTATTTGAGTATTTTTGATGAAAAAAAATTGGTTGAAAAGAGACTCTATTAAAGATGATCAGCCAGATTTTTCGATTGAGATTAGTCATCAACAAAGTTGGTAGATACTTCGCACATGTAACATGGTAAAAAAAAAAAAAAGAGATAGAAGAAAATTGACAAAGGGTGAAATTTACTTAATTTTAAACATAAAATAACCTAATCGGTTTGCAAAAAGGCTTGGACATAGTTCAAACTAGAAAGGCAAAATATGTAACTAGGTCAAAGTAAAATTTATTAAAGGGAAAACAATTTATTTTGAAAGATCATTATATTTTTGTTTAATAGAGAAAAAAAGTAATAGTCATTTGCAGGTTTTTTTTTCTAACTTCATGTAGTCAATATAATTTTACTCACTTCCTTTAAAAAATATAATTTTACTCACAATTAATATCCATTCAATGGGAACAGGAAATTACTCAAATAAATAATAATCATTTACAAAATTCTTCGCATAATTTTTCCGCATGTTAGGTAAAATATAATGGTAGCAAAGCAATTTTTTTTGTCACATTCACAGAGCTGTTGTCATTATGCCAAGCTATTCCCATATTATATATTCTGAAAAAATAATATTTAATTTTTGAGAAAAATGGCTATACACTGACAGTTTAAAATGATTTTACACTGTCATCCAATCACAAATCCACCATGTATAGTAAATTTATTGACTTTCATAAAATTATCTTAAAAGTTATATTAACGGTACCATGTATAGTAAGTTTATTGACTTTCATAAAATTATCTTAAAAGTCATATTAACGGTGGATTGTGATTGGATGACAGTGTAAAATTTGTTTTACACTGTCAGTGTATCACCATTAAAATTATTAATTTTTACTTATTATCAGTATAAAATTTTTACACTATCAATTAATTAGAATAATTATTACGAAAATCAAAAATCTTATCAGGCATAAATTTTATATGGGTTAAATATATTAGATGACCCTTTTCCACTGTTAGTATATTCAAGGGATATTGCAAACTCCTTATTCTCTTGAAACAAAAACAACTAATCTTCCCCTTCTTCATTGTGGCTGCCTCCTTTTATGTTTGTGATCATCAATGATGTCCAGCAATATCTCTATAAAGATTTTCAATGTTTAACCTTGGTCTTATTCAACATTTGAAGCACACTAATAGGATCCAGATCAACACTCCCATAGAAAGGTTGGATTTGCAGTTAATTTAAGGATTGTGTAAAACACAAGCACCTGGCTGTGTATCATTGATATATGATAAATTAATTCATTGTCTCCTTCTTATTAGACATTACAATTATATGTTTTACAAATACCTTTTACCAAATGAACCACGTTAGTTGGAGGTTTGGTTCTTCTAGGTTGGGTTTGAAAGGTTTCACCATCTCATATCAGAAAAGACAAAAGGCTATAACTCCATAATGATTCATGTAATAAGAACTTTGAATATGCATGTGTAAATTTAGAACAAGTAAGAAATCCCATCATAATCTATGGTAGAATACATATCTTTTTCCATTTCCACCTTTAAACTTTTTCCTATAAAAGCTTTGAAACAAAATATGACTGCATGCATGCGATTAGGTTTATGTTCTTATTATTAACCTTAGTACCTCCTGTTGCCACGGTCTATGAGGATACCTACAAGAAATGACCAAAAGAAAAAACACAAATGCTGACATAAACACCAAGTATAAACATATTGTTAGGAAAATAGAAGGATAACAGTAGCAATTCCTAGAGTTCAGGACTAGGAGCCTCCTTAGAAGAAGAGATGGGAAATGAGTCAATACTTTGCTTGCCTTCATTCACGATGCTTACATCCAGATATAGCAGACTTAGATTCTAAGCAAATAACAGAATTCAAAATGACAAAGTGCAATCTAACATCTATATTCCTAATATTAAGCTAGCCAATATACTATAGTGCCAGCATAGCACCCAATAACAGAATCGGTTCACTTGACATAGTCTTCTAAAATGCTTTGGTGGAATAATCTTCCTCTTGGGCCTTTCACTAGCAACAGTAACTTGTGGTTGGCCCAAAGTCCCTTTATCACCCCATGTCCTATCATTCCCCATGCCTTCAAAAAGTACCTTGTCCTCAAGGTGATAATCAGTTTTCAGCATAGTCCAGTCTTCCCAGGAAGTATCATCAGGGGACAAACCTGCCCATTGGACTAACACCATCAAACGTGGTTCATCAGCAGAATAATCCCAGCGAGTATTAAGGATCGCAAGGGGGTTATCACAGGTTGATTCTCAACTGCAGATTCAGGTAACACAATAGCAGGCATAGGATCCTCTGCCAGTTTGTGAAAAGGCTTGAGAATGGAGCAATGAAAAACAGGATGAATGCGAGATTCCTCTGGCAGTTTGAGCTTGTATGCCACCTTGCCAATTTTCTCCAATACTTGAAAGGGTCCATAGAAACATTTGGCAAGCTTGGAATAGGGTGCTCTAGCAGCTGTGATTTGTCTGTGAGGACGTAATTTGACCATAACCCAGTCACCAATCTGAAAATCCACCTCTCTTCTATGAACATCAGAGAATTGCTTCATACTTTCCTGAGCCTTCATAAGTTTCCTCCTCAAAGCACTGACCATTGTGTCTCTATTCACCAAGAAATCATCCACAGCTGCAATAGCAGAAGAACCAGTGAGATACTGTGGAATGCTAGGCGGTTTCTTTCCAAAAGTAACTTCAAAAGGAGATGCACTGATAGAGATCCAACAAGCCAACCTAAAGACACTTTGTGTGACATTGGAGGTCCCATGACTAGGTCCAAGACAAAGACGATGAAGCAAGCATTGCAAGGCCTAATAATGGAGATCAAGAAAAGTTCAGCTCAAAGTGGATTAGAGGCTACTCCAAAGTGGGTCACTTTTCTACAAGTTGATCAAGATTTGAGCCCAAAATGAAGACAGCATGAAAAGCCCAAATTCATAAGACAAGAAGATAGTGGGAAATTAATGCTCAGTGGAATGTAAAAGCTTAGTGGGGAATAAATGCTTAGTGGAAAGTTTAGTGGGACTTAATGAACCATTGTGATGGTTAGTGAACCATTGTGATGGTTAATGAACCATTATGATGGTTGGTGAACCATTGTGATGGTTGTTGAACCATTGTGATGATTCATGAACCATTGTGATTGGTAGTGGGAAATAAATGTTAATGGGTAATTAATGCCTAGTGGGATTGTTAGTGGAATTTTACTTCTTTTAAGGACTGCCTAGCATAGCTTATAAATAGGAACCTCTTGTAAGCTTCCAAGGCAGAATTTTCAGATTAATCAAATTGAGTGTTTCTCCATTGTGAGAGCTTCCCCTTTGTTCTTGGGTTAAGAACTTTATAGTGTTAGTTCTACCGGCAGGTCACGGTTAGGGTCACGCTTTCTTGATAACTTTGGTTCTACCGGCAGGTCGCGGTTAGGGTCAAGTTCCTCATTCTATCCTTTACCTGTTTTCAAGACGATCTGTTAAGTAGATTCGTATCATTTGGTATCAGAGCTTCGGCTCTTGAATTCAGGTGTTATCTATCCTTTCTTTGTTTATCTTCTTCAATCCTAAAAAAAAAAAAAATTGTCTCTGCTTGTTTGCTTTTCATTTCTTCTATTGTGTCAACCTGTGTTTTTGTTCTATTTCTATTCTGTTTGTTCTATTCAGTCTTGTTTTGTTCTTTTCCTTTGTTTTCTTTGTTAAGTCTGTTCATCTTCTTTTGTTCTCTTTGTCTAAGTCTGTTCATCTTCTTTTGTTCTCTTTGTCTAAGTCTGTTCATCTTCTTTTGTTATCTTTCTTTGTGCTTCTTCTTTTCTATCTATAAAAAAAAAATCGTGCAAAAAAAAAAAAATAGAAATTATTGAAGAAAAAAAAAAGTTAAAAAAAAACGAAAAAAAAAGTTCTTGGGTAGCAATCAATCTTTTGCTTCAAATTACATATTGCACAATCAGAAAAGAAATCTTAAAAAAAAAAATCAATTTTGGTCTTTTGTTTTGTCGTTCTATACACATTTCTTTGATCTTGTCTCTTTAAAAAGAAAAATATCTTGTATTCCTTGTTTCTGTTCTACTATCTCGTGTGCTTACTCCCTAAAGTTATCGTATCACCAATTCTCTACTGTTTCTTGTTGAGTAGAATCATCCTTAAAGGTTCTTACTTAAGAGCTCACAAGGTGAAGTTGAGTGGTAAAAGGCAAGAGTGGTAAGGCTATCAGAGGGAAAAAGCCAAATTGAGTGAAAACACGAGTGACATATTTTGAGTATAAACACGTGAGAGAGTGTTTGTGTGAGGATTTTTCTAACTCAATATTTGCAGCACTTTAATCATGAGTGGAGGAGAAGGAGTAGGAGATGCTGAACTCAAGTTGTTCATGAATGCTATTCAAGAACAATTCAAGGCTCTAAATGCAAGATTTGATGATTTACAATCTACATCCAGATCTAGGACCCTTCCTAAGTGCAATAGTGACGGTCTGAGACAAGACTGCATGGCATACCATGCAATTTCCCAACAATATCCATGAAGAGGAGAGCAACCTTATGCACAGTATAGTGAGGTTGTAGCATGCCCAAATGAATTCCTTTAAAAAGCGATCCACAACTACTAGTATAGTTGTATGGCCATGATAGGCAGGCAAGCCTACAATGAAATCCAAGGACAAAGGACATAACAGCCCTGCAGCCTTCTGTGTCTCATGTAGTGTGCTGACAATCAATACAGGCGGCTACAAATTGTTGCACGTCTTCTCTGATTCCAGGCCAAGAAAAATTGTTCCTCAATCTTGCTAATGTCTTTGCTGTTCCCTTGTGCCCACCAGTGGGAGTTTTGTGGAATTCATCTAACAGTAACTTAGTGAAAGGAAGCCCTTTAGGTAACCAAATACACCCTTTATGTAGGATCAAATCCTGAGAAATGGTGAAGTCGGGATGTGCAGCTGGATCACGCTGCATAGCTTCCCGCAGTGCCACAAATTCAGCATTATTAGCCAACTCACGTTTGAGTTCCTGTAAAAAGGTAAAGCTGGGCATCGAAAGTACTAGCAACTCAGCAACAGGGTTTTCAGGGATGCGGGAAAGTGCATCTGCAACCAGATTAGATTTGCCGGAACGATACTGAATTGAATAATCATACCCAATCAACCTTGCTAAGTACATCTGCTGTTCCGGTGTTTGCACAACCTGAGACATCAATTCCTTTAGACTGCGATGATCTGTGAGGATGGTGAAGTGATGCCCAAGAAGGAATTGGCGCCACTTTTTGACTGCAGTTGTCATCTACTAAGTAATCATTACAGAAGGGATGTGGTGAATTTTGTGCCAATGCTCTCCATCCTTCTGTACCGCTGCTCAAGTAAAGGACAATCGTGAATACATAAAACAGAAAGAGAGTTGGGTAAAGCTGCTTCTGGCAAGCACTGAACACGAGGGCAATTGAGAATATAGAAGGATTGGAAAGATTTGAGGTGGAGAAAACCCATAGAGTTTGTTGTTGTTAGCTTCAAACATCCAGTTAAGTAGAGATCACTGAGAGTGGGTGGTAGCAACCTCTCCTCCGGGAAAGACCCCACATTTTCAAAGTCATCACTAACCCACAACTCTTTCAGAGAATGGAGTTTGAACAATCCCCACTCTTCCCTAGAAGCAACCAGTTTGGGGCAACCCTCGATTTCGAGTTTGCGCAGGCTTGAAGGCAAACCCCCCTTGGGAAAAGACTCAAGCTGTGGACAATCATTGAAATGTAGAGAATGAAGATTGACAGAAGTCTAGTGCAAAAGGCAATGAGGAGGAGTACCAGTTTGATATAGATAGAGTGCCAAGAGAATCATGTCTATGCAAATCCAAAGAGGACCATTTTAGATTTGGACCATGAAAGTCATGTATTTCTAACTCTTCAAGAAAGGCATTGTTGAGCAGAATTTGTTCGAGGCAGGACTCAATGACGCGAGTTCCATGAATTTTGGCCGTTTTCAGGCAGGATGGCAAATCTTTCAGCAAAATTTTTTCACATCTACGCAACTCTAGCTCATGAATAACAGCAGCCTTGGGAACTGAATCCTCTAAGTGTTGGCATTCACAAATTACCAATTTATGCAAAGAAGGAAGTTGTTGAGGCAGGGCCATCCTCAACCAAGGACAGCGCTTTATAGAAAGCTCTTTAAGACGAGGCAAAACTTCACCTTCACTATGACCTTCAAAACTGCACCATTCTTTCCACACACTCATTTCCTCAAAGTTCAAAATTTCAAGAGATCTGAATGGAATATTTGAGGAATCATTACCACAAAACTCAGGACCAATGACCTCTAATCCATAAAAGCATGAAATAGAAAGCTCCTTCAGAGAGGGGAGTTGCCCAAACAGTGGCAACATAAAACAGAATTTACTTTGAGTCAGTGTGATAGACACTAAATTGGGTAAATGAGAACCTCCAAACCAACTTGGAAAGCTAGTTCCATCATAACGTAAAACAGTAAGCCTTTTCAAGTTCCCATTTGGTTGAAGAGCCTCCAAAACATGCCTTTCTATTATTGAGTCATCATTTTCATTGCACCTTCCAAATTGGTCACCCCAATTCAACACTAATCCTTCTAAATGCTTTTATCTTTCATAGTAACTTCCATCGCATGCACGGGATCAGTGACATTTTCTAACCTGGAAATCGAAAGTGTTCCTTGGAGATGGTTGAGATTCTCCAACTCCTTAACATCAAACCCACTATGCTTCCCAATGGAAAAACAAGTCAAAGTCTAAAGATGTTTCAGCCTTCCTATGTTCTTTGGCATCTTTGTGATTCCACTCATACGCACATCAAGATGACGCAAGTTGACAAGTTTGTGCAAATCTAAGGGGAGCTCTGTCAAACGATAGCACCATATCAATATTAGTGTCTGCAAATTATGCAGCATACAAATAGAGTCAGGCAATCTTTTTATCTTAGTGTACGAAAGGTCTAGATAACGCAAGAGCTTTAGATTGCTTATGTCATCAACTAACTCTGTGAGGTGACAACTATTGAAGGATAACACACGCAAATATTTTAGTCTAGAAAACAAAACACGTTGTACATTGTTGTTCATCATCAAGCTTCCACTGTCAGGTTCCCAATTGAGTACCATAAGACAACGCAATCTGTTATACTTACAAATATGCTCCAAAAATTTATCATCAAGGTTAAATGTATGAGAGCATGAAATGTGACGTGTTCTCTTGGGTATATCCTGCACCAAATTACCCTCTATTTGTAAACAAAAATCTCCAGACACAGATTTTGCTAAATCATTAAGAAGATCATGCATGGTAAAGGGAGAATGGCGTCTTGATTGTTGGAAAAATGACCTTTCTACTAGATCATTGAAGAACTCACCACCCAACTCTTCTTCACTCTTATTTATTCCACAGCAATTCAACAAACCTTCTGCCATCCACAATTGGATTAACTGATCCCAGTCAAACTCATAACCTTTGGGAAATATGGAGCAAAAAGCAAAACAACGCTTCAGATAGGAAGGAAGATTATGGTAACTCAATCTCAAAGCGGGGTTAATGCTGCTATCATTGTCTGATAAGTGCCACATATTACTTTCCAATATCTTAACCCATTCTTGCTGGGAGAATTTTGCTCACAAGATATTTCCCAATGTTTTTATAGCTAAAGGCAATCCTCCACACTTGTCAACAATTTTACTGCCAACAGATACAAGATTTGGATATTTGCTGGCATCCTTGTCATGAAATGCAAGATTCGCAAATAGCTTCCAACAATCTTCTTTCTCCAATGACTTTAGATGTAGTAGTTGGGAGGAGTTCATGACTGATGCTACCCTCTTAGTACGGGTGGTAACAAGAATCCTACTTCCTGAAGATCCATAAATGAAGGGGATTTGTAGTACCTCCCAACTCGAATAGTTTTTGTTCCAAACATCATCTAAAATAAGCAAAAATTTCTTCCCCATCAGTCTCTGCTTCAGTTCAAGTTGAAGCAGATTTAAGTCTTTTTCTTCTGCTGCTACAGACTGAAGTGCCTTTAGAATTGCTTGTGTGACAGCAACAACATCAAAATCTTGTGAAACATAGACCCAAGCTTTAAGGTCAAAATGATCCAGTATCCTTTGGTCATTATACACGAGCTGAGCAAGGCTGGTCTTACCAATCCCTCCCATACCCACTATACTAACTATTGGCACCTGATTGCATGTGACATTATCTGAAAGTAAGATTTTGATTATCTCCTCTTTGTCACCCTCTCTACCACATATGCTAGATTCGTCCACCAAGGATGTAGTTGGCAATCTGTTGGAGAGTTTCCAACTGATTCCAACTTTATTGCCAGCACAAGTCCCCTTTCTCAATCCTAGCATATCCTTTTGCTCTGCTAGAAATTTTATGTTCTCTAGTAATTCTTTGACCCTAGATGCAATTTCTTTGCCAAATGGATTAATAAAAGCCGTGAAGAAGCCTCGCACCTTGCTAGTAGCAGGCTGAAATTCAGCTTCCAGCTTTTGTCGCAATGCCTCCATAGCAACCTCGTCTAACAGCAACTCTGACTCATATATAGCCTCTTTAAGCTCATCAGGCCACTTCATCACATTTGGGCTTTTGTACTGCCTTTCCTCTGCATCCTCCAGCACTTGGTTGATTGAATTCAGCACAATATCTAGCCTTTTGAGCATCTCATCCTTGAGTTTCCTTCCATGGAAGTAGTCATTGATGTCACTAGAAGCCAACCTGTCAAAAGTCAGTTGAAGGGAGGCTGAGAGAAATGCCCCACCCACCACCACAGCTGCCATGAGTCCTTTAATTGAATCACTTCACAATCACCAATTTCACCCCTCAAACCCCTTCTATATGAAGCTAAAAGCAACACAAAAGAGAACAAACTCACAAAAAACTCACAATTCAAACAAAAACAAACTGACACCAAAAATTAATCAAGGAAGCTTTACCTTTGTTTTTTTTTTTTTTGACCAAAAGGAAGCTTTACCTTAACTAGATAGAAATGAGGTATCCACAGTTTGATTTTCAACCTCCAAGTTCTTGAAACTTTCAATAAAGGCTATTAAAAGAACTTTTCAAGTCCAGCCCTAACTTCAGCCAAATTTCTCACCAACCAAACCAAAAGTTTCGGTTCATGAAGAGCTCAGATACCACACTGCAAAAACGAAGCTTAGCTAAACAACTCCCTCATACAGAGTTATGTTAATCTGGTTGGAAACAGAGAATTAATGGAGTATCTGATCATGAAAAAAAAAATAGTGTTTGAAACAAATGAATGAACTTACCTGTCCATGTGTGAAATCACTCTTTACCACTTATCTACCGTGTCACATACACGGAAAGGAAAGACATGCCATGTGTATACTGAAAGCCTTTTTTATATTAACTAGTTTTTGCACCAGGATTTTTATGTTGAAGTTATATTATAATAGTTGGGTAAATTAAAATTAATATTTAATGGATTGAAATGATACAGAAAAAAAGAAATAAGCATACAATATATTTTTAGAAAAAAAAATGTAGTGAAAAATAATTGTATAAGAAATGTTCAATAATTTTAATGAAAAGTATATGAAATAAAAAAGGCAAAATATTTTTTGTCCCTAATTTTATCTTGATTTTTATTTTTAGTTCCTCATAATTTTTTTATTATTTTTAGTCCCTCATAAATTGTTTTGTTCTGTTTTTAGTCCCTCAAAAATTGTTTTGTTCGGTTTTTAGTCTTAGAAATTAATTTCAACTGTTAAGTGATGATATGGCGAACATAAACTATGTGTTTGAAAATTTTCTGATTAAGTTTCTAGTGACTTTTAACCGCTACAAATTTTTTAGCGGTCATAAATGTTTACTTTTGTAACATTTCTTATGATTTCAAAAAATCTGGTGTTCAAGATTTTGATTTTTTATTTTTTTAAAACATTTCTAACGGTTTTAGTCTACTAGAAAATTTGTAGCAATTAAAAATTGCTAGAAACTTAAACATAAATTTCTCAAGCGCAAATTTTGTTCACCACAACATCACTTAACAGTTGAAATTAATGTCAGGGACTAAAATCAAAATGAAACAATTTTTTAGGAACTAAAAATAGAGAACAAATTTATGAGGGACTAAAAACAGAAATCAAGAAAAAATGAGGGACCAAAAACATATTTTATCCAATAAAATAATATAAATAACATTGCATTTTAATAATAAAATTTATAAAATATTGAATAATATTAATAACAATTATATCAAAATATTAAATATACTATGTTTAAAAAATTAATATTTTGTTGGGTAAAATATGTTTTTAGTCCCTGTACTTTTAGAAAAATTTGGTTTTAATCCCTGTACTTTCAATTAACCATTTTAGTCCTCAAACTTTGAAAAATACTTGCTTTTAGTCCCTCCCTCTAATGATGTTAATACTGTTAATGAAAATACAATTTCCGACAGCTATAAACTACCACAAAATATACATTCCTCGTGTATTTAAACTCAACATCATTGGCGGCTAAAAACCACCACAAAGATTATCAGAAAAAATAGACTAAAACTCAATAAGAAGCTCGTCTCTTCCATTACCGACGATACATTGTCTATTTTTTTTAGGGTTAACTAAGTTTTTAGTCCTTAAACTTTTTCAAAATTCATTTTTTAGTCCCTAAACTTTAGTTTCACTAGTCAAGGTCCCTAAAGTTTTTAAAAATTCAATTTTTAGTCCTTGAACAAAATTTTGACCGGTCAAAGTCCTTAAACTTTTTAAAAATTCAGTTTTTTATCCCTGAATTAGTGAGATTTAAGGGACTAAAAATCGAATTTTTAAAAAGTTTAGGGACCTTGACCGGTAAAACTAAAGTTTAGGGACTAAAAATCGAATTTTTAAAAAGTTTAGGGACCTTGACTGGTCAAATTAAAGTTTAGGGACTAAAAACCAAATTTTGAAAATGTTTAGGGACTAAAAACTTAGTTAACCCTTGTGTTTAATAATCTTTGTGGCGGTTTTTATCCACCAATGATGTTGAGTTTAAATACATGAGGAATGTGTATTTTGTGACAATTTATAGCAGCCAGAAACTGTATTTTCGTTAACAGTATTAACATCATTAGAGGGGAGAGACTAAAAACAAGTGTTTTTCAAAGTTTGAGGACTAAAATGGTTGATTCAAAAGTATAGGAACTAAAACCAAGTTTTTCTGAAAATACAGGAACCAAAAACATATTTTACCCTATTTTGTTTTAAGTAAATGAAAACCCCCTAATCTAAGAAAAAAATGAAAGTCCTTGAAGCCACAATTATTTATTTATTTTTTTGAGTAGTCATATCTTCAACCAAAAAATGGAACAAAAATAAATCTTAGAAAAATCCAACCATCGGTCCATGGCTTTTAGAAGTATTTTGATTTTGTTAAGATTTATATTATATTATTTTTAATTCTTTATAATTCTATAATGAGAAAAAAAGGTATGCACTGACAATGTAAAATAGTTTTACACTGTTATCCAATTACAACCCATCATGTAGGATAAGTTTGTTGACTTTTACAAAATTATCTTAAAAGTAATACTAACAATGATTTGTGATTGTATGACAGTGTAAAATTATTTTATGCTATCAGTGCATCCCAACTAAACTCTTTTATAATTTTATAATTTTATTATATTACTATGTACTATAAAAGAATTGTCTAACTATAATTTATAATGTAAGTATTCTTTAGTATTTTGTCATTTTCCTTAAATTATTTTAATTTCATTTTATAGTTCACATTATTCCATTATTATTTTATTAATTTTGATTTATGAAATAACATTATGTTGCGATTTTTTTATCTTACAAATATTTACAGTATTCTTATAACCTTATGATGTTATTTTTTTTCATAAAATTATTTTAGGCTTAAATTTAGGTCCCTAATAAATTAATGAATTTTGTTTTTGATCCCTAATAAAAAATTTCTTTGCATTGAGTCCCTAATAAAAAAAAAAATTTTTTGTCCTTGTTATTTTATTTTAATCCTTCTAATATATCTATTTTTCGTTTTTGTCCCTAAAATATGTATATCATTTGTTTTGAGTCCCTATCAAATATTTTTCAAAGGGATTAACACAAAATAAATAAAATACTATAAGGACTCAAATGAAAAAATAAATATATTAGAAGGACTAAAACAAAACAACAAGGACTAAAAACAAAATTTTTGTTTTAGCTAGTAGAAACTCAACCCAAAGAAATTTTTTATTAGGGACTCAAAACAAAATTCGTTAATTTATTAAGGACTTTATATTTCATGTTATTTTAAGCCATTATTTTATTAGAAATTTATATTTCATGTTATTTTAATCTTATTTTATTAATTTTTTTTTATATTTTATGACATTATTTTACGTTAGTTTCTTTATTTTACAACTATTTATACTTTTTTTATAAATTTATAATGCAATATAAACAATATTATTTCTATGTTTTTACAATGACAAAATGTAATTAATTATAGTATAAAAATGTAATTATATTTTATCATGTATAACTATTTTTTTATTATTATCTCTCAAATTTGTCGTACCAATTTCTTAGTATTTTACGTTTTTTTGTTACATTTTAGTATTTTACGTTTCAAATCATTGTCATATTATCTTAATATTTTATTTACATAAATAATGATATAATTATAATAAAATTTATTTTGATTCTTTTAAGATTTTCTAATTTTCTAATTTTAATGTATTATGATATAATATATAAATAATATGTAATAATATATATATATATATATATATATATATATATATATATATATATATATATATATATACTTAAGAACTTTATATATATTAATGATTAACTAGATATGTTTATATTTATTATATTATGTGTATATTTTAAGACAACTTTTAATTATAAGTTGTTGATTTATATGCTAATAATGTATAGCCACTTGATTTTTAATTGAAGTATATTAGCAAGTTATAGTAGGATGTATATTAAAAAAATTTATGAATAAAATTATATTTAGTAGTGTATTAATAAAATATTTAATAGTGTACTAGATATAATTATATTAAAATAGTAGAGGATGATTAATTATATTTTTAATTTAACAAATATTGTTTTAAAAATATTAAGTTTATTGAAATTTATTATAATTTGTTCTTTCTTCAAATAATATATTGTTTTAAAAATATTAAATTTATTGAAATTTATTATAATTTGTTCTTTATTCAAATAATAATAGACGCAATACAATACTTACATGAAATGCATGAATTTGTGTGTAAATATGACAAATATGAATATATAATTATTTAAATTTGAGTGTTCATTTTTGTTATTGTAGATATTATGTTAACATGCACTTGATTTTTGTCTATTTATAATTAATATTTTTTGAATATATTTATTGTAAATAAAATAAAGTTTATCTTAAATTTGTTGAAATAGTGTGATTTTTATTAAATAGATGTATTTGCTAATTATTTTAAAATGATATTTTTAATCATTTTGAATATATTAATTTTAATTATGTGATATTGATGAAAACTTGAGTTGGTTATATAACCTCATTGTAACACCCTTTGTTACAATTAAAAGTTTTCTTATCATTTTTTAAATTTGCAGAATAAATAATATTTTATTATTAAAAATAAGCTTTCTTAATTTAGGGTAAATTTATTTTTCAAACTTTGATACTTGAAAACACTAAACATATATCATCCATTTCAATTAACACTTGTTGAAAATCATCCATTAAAATATAATTCACAATTCATTTACATATAAATAATTTATCATTAACAAAATCTAATACAACAGATATAAATTCACATTTATAACCTTCAAATTGAATATATTACAATTAAGTCAACTGAATAAAATAGATACATCATCATATTATTCCCTAGTCTAGCCATATATTTACAAGAAAAGACTATAACCCAGAGCAATGACTCAATCAAAACTATATACTCAATTATCCAACTAAGCCTACAAGACATCTTCAAGGGAATCTTCCTCTTTTTTATCACGTCAGTTGTATCTGTGACACTTGTTGTAGCTTTTCCACATCATTCTTCATCATCCAAGCAAAGTTATCCCTCGTTCTCAACTATGGAAAATAAGCATGGGAGTGAGTTCCTCCACCCTCCTATAAGTCGTATACAATATGAACCATAAGGTTCTACAAACGAAATCAATCACTTTACAGTGGTTCAAAAGGCAATGCAAGGTGTCCTAGTTCCTCTTTCTAAGGTTTCTCTCAATCTTTACTTTAGGCCACGATGCCACACGATCTCACTACTACAAAATTAGTATTTTACATTGTCGATCTACATCGGTTGTGTAATAACCGATGTAAAATGAAATGCAGTGGCATTTTTGCAATTTTTTAAAAATATTTACATCTGTTATAATGTATAAACGATGTAAACATTGTCACTTTTCAAATTTTGAATTGAAGAACTGCATTAATTTCAAATTTCAAAGCCAAAACCGCAATTTGTATCCTCCCTCCTCATTGACGTGGCGTGCTTCCATTGGGCCATATTGTTCCTTGGGATTTGTAACAACATATTCTTTTTCATTCCCTCTTTCTTGTACCAGTTGTAAAGCACATCTCTCACAAACACTCATATCTCACAAAAGAAGGAACCACACGCCTCCCTCACTCAGCACTGCTTCACTTCCCTCACTCAGTCAAGGCTTCTCCCCTCCCACCATCATCTCCGCGTTGCCCATGTCCACCTTTGAGATCCGGCGCCATGTCACCTAAGATATGAAAGCCTTTGAGATCCATAATTCCTCCTAAGAGATGAAAGTCTTTAAGATTCGCCTTGGAGATCTGGTGGTGTCGGGCGTGTAACAACCTGCACGAATCACACCGGAATGAGAGGGATCAAGAGGTTGTACATGTATGAGACTGTACAATTGAGGATGACTTAAAGGAAATAATTGGTACTATCTATACAAACAAGATGCATCTACTTTTCGGTAGCTCATCACTTAAGAACTCCATAGTTAACCGTGCTTGGCTTGGAGCAATTATGGGATGGGTGACCTTCTGGAAGTCTCCCAGGAAGTGTGCAAGTGAGGACAAAGCATGCTGAGAAGTCTCGTGTTGGTTTGTGGGGACAGTCAACGATTTTGAAAGCAGCCAAAATGGTTGTCGATGTCTCGAAAAGGGCTATCTACGGAGGGTTCTAACTGGTGGAGGGTTCTGACCAACAAGGATGTTGAGTGAAGTGTCACCGTGTGAAGTGTCATAGAGTGCGAGTCGTTGAGACGTTGACTTTCAGGGGTGTTACAAATGGTATCAGAGTAGACCTCTCTCCCAGTATGGTATGGTTCAAGGACTAACCAGGCGGAAGCTGGTGGGCATGTAACACCCTGTGTGAATCATATCGGAATGAGAGGGATCCAAAGGCTATACAGGTATACAGGTATGGGACTGTACAGTTGAGGATGGCTTAAAGGAAATAATTGGTACTACCTATACAAATATGATGCATCTTTTCGGTAGCTCGTGACTTAAGAACTCCATAGTTAAGTGTGCTTGGCTTGAAGCAATTATGGGATGGGTGATCTTCTAGAAGTCTCCCAGGAAGTGTGCAAGTGAGGACAAAGCACACTGAGAAGTCTTGTGTTGGTTTGTGGGGACAATCAACGATTCTGAAAGCAGCCAGAATAGTTGTCGATGTCTCGGAAAGGGCTACCTTCAAAGGGTTCTAACTGATGGAGGGTTCTGACTAACAAGGATGTTGAGTGAAGTATCACTGTGTGAAGTGTCGTAAAGTGTGAGCTGTCGAGACGTTGACTCTCAAGGGCGTTACAGGGCGTAAGCCATGCCTCCTAAATGTGTTTCCCCTACAAGATCTGCCTTCGAGACTAGCATCGCCCCGCACGTTGCAAAGGTTGCGCTTCCTCAACGTGTTTCTTCTACGAGATCCGCCTTCAAGATTGGTGCCACCGCACACGATGGGAAGGTTGCACATGAGTTCATGTGCACAAAGATGAAGACAGTGGTTTGATTGGCTGCATTTTCTTCACTTTTTATTTTTTATTTTTTAATTGTTGCAGCCATTGGAATCTTGTAGATTGTTAGTGAAAATGATTAGCAATGATGCTTGTATTTGGAATTCTTATCTTAATATCATATGAGATCTGTATTTCAATTTCTATTGGTTTGGAGAATGTTTATGTCCAAATGCATCTTCTTTTACCACTTTTGCTTTTGGATTTCAACATCTTTTTAGATCTGTAATTTAATTTTTGTTGGGTTCACTTTGCCTTTTGAAACGAATTACACTGAGGACGAATTGTTCACAGTCGGGGTTTGGGTTGTTTGGTTTTTTTTTTCTTTGCCATCATTCTACATCGGTTATCAATTATGATGTGGAATGCACCCCACTTTTTACATCATCCAAAACAACATTGGGTCCTAAAACTGATGTAGTAAGGCCCGTAGAATCGATATTAAAACTATCCATTGTAGTAGTGTCTTCGATCTGAGGTCTTACACAACTTCTATGGGTGATGATTGAGAGTACATACCCACGTCTTGGTACATCAGACTGGGTATTCTCTCAACCAACCTTAGTGATGCTCTGTATTTGTCGGAAACATTAAGCCGGCTACGTGAGTCCCTAAGCCCTCTCAGGATAACCTAATACCTCATCTCTATCTCCTAGGACTTTTTTGAGCCTACGGACATCACTCATGTACTACTGTAGTCAACCCATTTCTTCCTCAACCTTCCAATCTCATATACATGATGTTTCCTTCACTAGAAACCGCCCTCAAGGGGTATCTTCCTTTTTATGCTTGATTCCCATAGAGTCTCATTCTTCTTTGGTATAACTTTCACTTTATCATAAGGGCTTTGTGATTAGCAGATCACCAATAATTTAAGTTTTCAACACTTTGCAAGTGTCATAACACTCCCAAATAAGTATCCAAACTTCACAAAATGAAACCACCACTTTGCCAATAATTTCTCAATCATTCAAGATATAAAATCAAGCACCTATAACAAAGATTTGGCTACAATAATGGGATTTAGCACCACACCCACTATCATATGCCTCCAAAGGGGTCAAATAATGCAATTTAAGGCCAATCAAGTAAATGCACACATAGGGCTATATCCAAGGCACAAATTCTCAACAATTTCTCATCATGAACATGATATATAATCTTTTAAACATATCATACTAAAATAGGGCAGCCATCAAACATTTCATATATTCACTAATTTAATCATCAAAACCACGTCCAAACATGTTTCAAATAACCCCCTTTCACTACTACAATTTACCACAACTGTAACCACGTCATTCTAAATCAATTCCGACGTTTCCCAAGCTCCCAAAGTTGACTTTTTTTTTTCAACAATTTTTCCAGCAAAATAATTTTAACCAATTTCTCCACTAAGTCATGCTTAATTTAATTTGCCACTTTAAGCTACTCAATGACCATGAATTAATTACTCAAGCTAGGGGTTAAAAGTTTGAGCTTTATTCTTCTATGTTTTATTGCATATTGGAACTCAAGGTGGAGGCTAGGGTGGGAGACCTTAGCATGCATGTCTCCCACCATGGGAATGTAATTTATGTCTATTAGATTAACTTGCTTAAAAATCAATTGTCATGAATTTTTCTTTTTTTTTCATTTTCTCTTTTAATTTTTTTTCCCTTTCTTTCAATTTTTTTTTCTATTTGCCAATGATCTTTGTCTCTACCACTTCCTTCCTCCAAACCTCCGAGAACCACTACCACCATGAAACCTATCGCACCCACCTCTTTAGCGATGAAGTTGTTAGAACCAAAGACATTGGACAATGTCTAATCCCTCAAACTATGGTTTTGATGATAACAAATGATATTAAATTTTGAAGTATATAATGAGTTTTCAATTGAGTATTACAGGAAATGCACTGTACATACACCTTTGGTATTGTTATCTCTATACTTAAACTCTATATGACTTGATCTATATATCGTCCGACCACACAACTGGAACTTATTTTATAATATACTATCCAGTGTCCAACGCGCTGTTAACAAACAAGCATCCAAATGTTTTGTGAAAACCAGTGTACATACACTGTGTTCTGTTACACATCCAAAAAGAGCTAAATAACTTCTTACACAAAAGTTTTATCGAAGTTATAAAGCGTCCACTCTTTCATATGCTCGTACACTTATTCTTTTCGAGGATGATTTCATACTTAAAAGTTTAGTACCTTTTATTCCCTTGTCTTTTTGAAATGACTAATCATTCAAATTTCAAAAGTGTACTAAGGCAGGAGACAAAGAAGCATTTTTTGGAAGGAAAATCTTCTTCATACAAGTAGTGAAGGCGCACTTAGAAAAGGCTGTACTATTGTCCACTTCTTTCTCCATCCCAAGCTGACACATGGTAACAGTCACATGATTGTGAGAAAGCGGATATTTTTTTAAGGCTCAAATCCCACAATGGATACTTTCTCATGAAGCCTATAAATAGAATAACAACTAAACCAATAACAAAGCTACCAAGAATTTTCTAAGTGCTGAAACTCTGTTGAAATTACTGGACGATCTATACTTGTGTATTCTGTTTACATTGTAATATCCTCTCTGTGAGAGTTATTTGAACTTGTATTCATTCAAATTGTAATTTGGAAAGTCAAGAGTGGCTTAGTGATCAAAGAATACTTGGGTGTTTTTAATCTCAGGGGGAGATTAAAAGGTGTGTTAGAAGTGGCCTAGAGAATACTTGTTGTAACCAGAAGTGGCAGGGTAGAATACTTGTTTTTTGTAATTAGTATTTGATTAGTGGAACCCTTCAAAAGGTTTTTGAAGGAGATCTAGACGTAGCTGAAGATTGAGTGAACTAGTACAAAACCAAGTGTTTTTACTCTTTATTTTCGCTTAACTTATTTTTCTCTTGTGTTTATTTTACACACCTTGGATGCACAAGTTATTGCTTTAAAATTTGTTTGTGAAAACTATTTTATCTATTGGACAATTTGTCAGAAACACAGTTTCAACATAATTGTGATTTTCAACTTCTGGACAGTCTCCCAAGATTTGTGTTTGCAAGTTCCTTGTAAATCTCTCTTGAGAAATCTCCATATTTTTGAAAAAGATTTGAAGTTTTATATAAACACACTATTCAACCCCTTTCTAGTGTGTTTCCTGCATTTCAATTGGCATCAGAGCTCGGCCTCTTGGGTTGAGTACTTTGCAGTACAGAGGAAACAAGATCTTGAAACCTGATGGAGAACGAGGGATAAGCTGTTAACAGACCACCACTCTTCAAAGGAGTAAAATATGATTACTGGAAACAAAGAATGATGACATTCTTTGAATCTTGTCATATTGATATATAGAATGTTGTGGAGAATAGGAATTATATCCCATATGATGAGAACCTCAACGAGATCCCCAGAGCTAGATGGATTGATGAGCAGAAACAGATGTATCTGTTGAACTCCAAAGCCAGAAATGCCATGATGTGTGCACTATTAGAACAAGAATATACAAAGGTGCACAGCTTCAAAAGCGTGAAACAAATGTGGGACACTCTTGCGTTAACATATGAAGGTTCCATTGAGGTAAAAAGGAACAAACTCAATATTCTTACTCGTCAATATGAATTGTTTAGTATGCTTGAAAATGAAGACATACAAAGTACATTTGGACGATTTCAAACCATACTAAATGAGCTTAGATCTTAAGGTAAAAATTATTATAACTATGATCATATTGACAAAATTTTGAGAAATTTGCCTAGACCTTGGAGACCACAGGTACAACTTTGAGAGCGTCCAAAAATCTAGACAGCCTGTCTCTGGAAGAACTTGTTGGAATTTTGAAGGTGTATGAGCTTGAACTCCAACAAGATGGTGAAGCCAAAAAGGGCAAGTCACTGGCCCTCAGCGTCTAGAAGCCAAAGAAAGCATCATTGTCCAAAGCGTTCAATGTGGATGAATCATCTGAAGAGTAGTCTGAAGAAGAAGACTCAGATGAGGATGATGAACTAGCCTTCATTTCCAAGAAGATTCATGCTATGTGGAAGAAGAAAGGTGGATCCAGATGGAGAAACTAGAACAAGAAGGTCTTCAAGGAAAGGAAAGACAAGGAGAAGAGTCCAATCATATGCTAAGAATGCAAGAAGCCTGGACATTTCAAGTCAGAATGCCCAGACCTTGAGAAAACCAGGGACAAGAAGAAGAAGTTCTCTAGGAAAAAGAAAAGCAAGAAAGGACTCATGTCTACTTGGGAGGACCTGGACGATGAGTCTTCAAAGGAAGATGATGATGAAGAGGAAGCCAATATTTGTCTGATGGTTGACACTATATCAGAGGCTTCTTAACAAGAAGAGGATGATGAGGTAGATTTCAATGACTTAAAATCTTTACAAGAAGCTTATCATGAACTTCTTTCGAACTCTTCTATCCTTTCAAAAGCCTATAAAACTTTAAAGAAAACTTCCAAAAGTTTTTCAAAAGAAAAAGAAATCCTTGAGAACAACCTTACTGATTTAAGGGCTGAACATGAGGATTTATAGAACAAGCACAAAGAGTTTATAAAAGAACATAGAGCTTTGGAAGTTGACAGACATGAGCTATGGGAAGATTGTGCTCAAGCTTATCAGTCATATGATGACTCAAAAGCTAGAGAACATAAACTTTCAATAGAAATCATATCTCTTAAAAGTGAAAACAAACGTTTAAAAGAAAAGCTTGAAGTTCGAAATAGATTCATCTTTAAGAGGTCAACCACATGTTGTTGTGAAACTTCATGAGGAAATTGATATCTTAAAGAAGAATTTGTCTAACTTTGTCAATGGGACTAACAACCTCAACAAGCTTTTAAAATATGAAGGATGTAAAAGACCCAATGATAGGTCTAGACATGGATACAAAAGGAAAAAGTATGTTCATGATGAGTCTGTGGATGTTTGCTATTTTTGTGGCAAATATGGACTTATAATGTCCAAGTGCAAACACCTGCCAAAGAAAGGAGCGTCCAGTGCCTTTCACTCTAACAAGAAAAGACCCAAGTCCATTTGGGTACCTAAAGATAAAATTGTTCCTGTTGTAGACATGCCAGTAGGAAGGAAACTCCTGTCATGGTACCTGGATAATGGATGCTCATGACACATGACCGGCAAAAGGTCTATGTTCCAAAGCCTCAAAGCCAAGACTGGTGGGGCAGTCGCCTTTGGAGAGAATCAGAGGGAATCAGATAGGTATACCTCTCTATCCCTCTATTGACACTATTTTATATGTTGAAGGTCTTAAATACAATCTGCTTAGCATAAGCCAATTATGTGACGATGGATATGATGTTACCTTTAACAAAGGTGAATGCATAGTCAAGAACTATGATGGATCCTTACTTTTCACTACTAAAAGGCAAGGTAATTTGTATAAGATTAAACTTGGAGAACTATCAGATCAAAATTTATCATGCGTAGTATCTATTAAAGACAATCATTGGATATGGCATAAAAAACTTGGACATGCAAGCTTGTGCATGTCCGGTATTGGTCGCGTACACGAGGAGGCTTGCATTCGTTGCGTTCAACCCTACAGCGATGCTCATTTATGTGCGTACGGTGGTCATCCCTATTGCGTAGGGACACCAACCATGTGGAACCGTCGTGAGAAGCTTCTCCCTGCCCACGATGTTAATGTCTCCATTGTGTTTTTTTTTTTTGGTTTTGAGAGGTGTGTTGATTTTTGATTCATGGAGAAATCGATGTTGGGATTTCATGGTATATAATTTTAAACTTTTACTAAACCACGAGCTAAAATAACTCTTCCCATGGATCATGCATTACTCGTGAATTTTAAAGGCTTAGAAAATTACCTTTGTAGCGTGCTTTCAAGTGATGGGTTGCCTTTGATCACTAAGCATCAAAATTACGGCGTCTCTACTCAGTCCACATGAGCAACTATCGGAGCAGGGTCTCGGTGCTAGCCAACGGTAGACGCGTAGGGATTTGGTGTGACACACTCCTCTCTCTTAGATAGTGAATTTTTCATATTTCATGTCACGTCAACCTCTCTCTCTCTCTCATATATATATATATATATATATATATATATGTATATATATATATATATATATATATATATGTATATATATATATATATATATATATATATATATATGGAGATTGATCTAACCCAAATCTCAATCATATTTTATCTTATCAAATCTTATTTGATCAAATATATAGATAATTAATTAAATCATATCTAATTAATTATCTTATCATATCGCGTCTCATTTAATTAAATCTTATTTAATTAAATATGTTGTCAATTAATTAAATCTAATTAATTAACCATGAACCAAATTAAATCACATTTAATTTATTCATCTTCTCCAATTAATTACTCTATGTGTGTGATCATGTAGGCTCCCACTAAACTGACAATAACATTATCTTTATAATATTATAGATAGTGATTGGCATCTAGCAATGCAACGCTGTCACCCAGCCTATGAGATAATCGGTGATCCAATTTCAACCTTTACAACAACCATCTCCACTATGTAGCTTTTGTCCTTTCGTCCAAATGTCTCGATTGAACACGAGGCATTAGAGTGTCATCCTCGTTAAGTCCAATCATTTATTTCTCGATACCCAAGTAGACATCTAAATACAAACGGACCCAATATCTCATATCAGTGCATTTGCGCGTGGCCATGCAAATTGCACGTTTCACTCTATCGATAGGCCTATAGATATAACTCCTGTTATGTAGAAGGGATGAATCCTATCTACATCACTCACATTCCTCAACATGATTCATTGCAGGCCCAAGTACTACCTTTTTAATCACCCTATTACAGATGATGTTTAATAGCATTGAAGCCTACAACTCTTACATGTAAGAATCGTAGTAACTTCAAGTCGAAGGACTACTATCACCTTATGGTCGTCATAAAAAGCACTTATGACACTTACATAACTATTATGAAGCCATCTCATAGTGGGTCTATCTAGTATAAATATTACTCTTAATATTGCCAACTTGATATCTCATATCCATGACCTGTGAGATACGGTCATCATGCTGCTCACACAATAGTCTTAATACATTATTGTCGTCCTGGTTAACAATAATACTTTGACTACAGACACTTTAAGAACCGTGTTCTATTATTCAATGAATCTCACATCATCGAATAGGCCACCTATTCTAAGGATGTTACTATATCATACAACAAATAACATAATAACTGAAATGCCTTATATAAAAAATATATAAACCAAAGTCGTAATACAAATGTAGTCTAAAATGGATTGACCACTAGGGCTCACTCCAACAATCGATGCGTCAATGGAGCTCCTTTTTGCAATATTTTCGTTCTGTGTTTACCAAAAACTGAGGGTTTTACCCTAGGAGGTGGATGGAGATTCAGCGGTGAAGGAAGACGACATTGACAAAGAAAGGGGTGTTTTGGATCAGTATCAGGGACAAATTGGGAAAATGAGAAAGAAAAAGCAAAACAAGTTAAAATTACTATATCTAACGGATAAAAAACACTTTCCCATGGTGGGAGACATGCTAAGGTCTCCCACCCTAGCCTCCACAGGAACTCAAACCCAACTTGAGCATTAAAGCTTTTACTTGCCTGTTTGAGTTAAAATTTTTGTTTTTTTTTTTTTTTACTTTAATTGATTCTGGAGGTTTTTAAGTCACCAAAAATTGTAATTTTAAATTGTATATGAATATTGGTGGTTTTAAATACAGCCAGAATCATTTTTACTCAATGATATCATCTTTAATTGATTCTTTTTCATTTACTCAATGATATCACCATATACACCGAGCCTTTTGGTTAGGTTGGTGAGAAATTTGGCTGAAGAGGCTGGACTTCAAAAGTTCTTTTTGGTGTCGGTTTGTTTTTGTTTGAATTATAAGTTTTTGATTATGGATTTGTTCTGTTGTGTGTTGCTTTTGGATTCATTTAGAAGGGGTTTGAAGGGGTGAAGTTGGTGATTGTGAAGTGACTCAATCAAAGGACTCATGGCAGCAGAGCTGGTTGATGGGGCATTTCTCTCAGCCTCCCTTCAAGTGACTTTTGAGAGGTTGGCTTCATATTGTGCTCAAAGACTACTTCCATGGAAGGAAACTCAAGGATGAGATGCTCAAAAAGCTTGATATTGTGCTGAAGTCTATCAACCAAGTGTTGGAGGATGCTGAGGAAAGGCAGTACAAAAGCGCAAATGTGATGAAGTGGCTTGATGAGCTTAAAGAGGCTATATATGAAGCAGAGTTGCTGTTAGACGAGGTTGCTACGGAGGCATTGCGACAAAAGCTGGAAGCTGAATTTCAGCCTGCTACTAGCAAGGTGCGAGGCATTTTCACGGCTTTTATTAATCCATTTGACAATGAAATTGCATCTAGGGTCAAAGAATTACTAGAGAACATGAAATTTCTGGCAGAGCTAAAGGATATGCTAGGATTGAGAAAGGGAATTTGTGCTGGCAATGAAGTTGGAGTCAGTTCTAAACTCTCCAACAGATTGCCAACTACATCCTTGGTGAATGAATCTAGCATATGTGGTAGAGAGGGTGATAAAGAGGAAATAATCAAAATTTTACTTTCAGATAATGCCACATGCAATCAGGTGCCAGTAGTTAGTATAGTGGGTATGGGAGGGATGGGTAAGACCACCCTTGCTCAGCTTTTGTAAAATGACCAAAGGGTACTGGATCAATTTGACCTTAAAGCTTGGGTCTATGTTTCACAAGATTTTGATGTTGTTGCTATCACAAAAGCAATTCTTAAGGCTCTTCGGTCCTTAGCAGCAGAAGAAAAAGACTTGAATTTGCTTCAACTTGAATTGAAGCAAAGACTGATAGGAAATAAATTTTTCCTTGTTTTAGATGATGTTTGGAACGAAAACTACTCAAGTTGGGAGGTACTACAAATTCCCTTCATTTATGGATCTTCAGGAAGTAGGATTCTTGTTACCACTCGTAATGAGAAGGTAGCATGAGTCATGAACTCCTCCCAAATTCTTCATTTAAAGCCACTGGAGAAAGAAGATTGTTGGAAGCTATTTGCAAATCTTGCATTTCATGACAAGGATGCCAGCAAATATCCAAATCTTGTATCAGTTGGCTCTAAAATTGTTGACAAGTGTGAGGATTGCCTTTAGCTATGAAAACATTGGGAAATATCTTGCGAGCAAAATTCTCCAGCATGAATGGGTTAAGATGTTGGAAAGTGATATGTGGCACTTATCAGACAATGATGGCAGCATTAACCCTGCTCTTAGATTGAGTTACCACAAACTTCCTTCCTATCTGAAGCGTTGTTTTGCTTGTTGCTCCATATTTCCCAAAGGTTATGAGTTTGACAGGGATCAGTTAACCCAGTTGTGGATGGCAGAAGGTTTGTTGAATTGCTGCCAGATAAATAGGAGTGAAGAAGAGTTAGGTACTGAGTTCTTCAATGATCTGGTGGCAAGGTCATTTTTCCAACAATCAAGACGCCTTGGTTCTCGCTTCACTTTGCACGATCTTCTTAATGATTTAGCAAAATCTGTCTGAGGAGATTTTTGTTTACAAATAGAGGGCAATTTGGAGAAAGATATAACAAAGAGAACACGTCACATTTCATGCTCTCACAAATTTTACCTTGATGATAAAGTTTTGGAGCTTATTTGCAAGTGTAAAAGACTGCGTTGTTTCATTGTACTCAATATGAATCCTGACAGTGGAGACTTGATGATGAATAGCAATATACAACGTGTTTTGTTTTCTAGACTAAAATATTTGCGTGTTATCCTTCAAAAGTTGTCTCCTCTCAGAGTTAGTTGATGATATAAGCAATTTAAAGCTTTTGCGTTATCTTGACCTTTCATACACCAAGATCAAAAGATTGCCTGACTCCATTTGTATGCTGCATAATTTGCAGACATTATTAATAGTATGGTGCTATCATTTGACAGAGCTCCCCTCAGATTTGAACAAACTTGTCAACTTGCTTCATCTTGATGTTCGCATGAGCGGAATAAATAAGATGCCAAAACACATAGGAATGCTGAAACATCTTCAGACCCTGACTTGTTTGTCCATCAGGAAGGATAGTGGGTTTGATGTTAAGGAGTTGGGCAATCTCAACAATCTCCAAGGAACACTTTCAATTTTGAAGTTAGAAAATGTCACTGATCCTGCGGATGCCATGGAAGCTAATATGAAAGATATAAAGCATTTAGAAGGATTAGTGTTGGATTGGGGTGACAAATTTGGAAGGAGCAATGAAAATGAGGACTCAATAAGTTAGAGGCTCTTCAACCAAATGAGAACTTGAAAAAGCTTACTGTTTTACGTTATGATGGAACTAGCTTTCCAAGTTGGTTTGGAGGTTCTCATTTACCCAATTTAGTATCTATTACGCTGACTGAAAGTAAATTCTGTTTTATCTTGCCACCATTTGAGCAGCTCCCCTCACTGAAGGAGCTTTCCATATCATGCTTTTACGGGATAGAGGTCATTGGTCCTGAGTTTTGTGGTAATGATTCCTCAAATGCTCCATTCAGATCTCTTGAAATTTTGAAATTTGAGGAAATGAGTGCATGGAAAGAATGGTGCAGTTTTGAATGTCAGAGTGAAGGTGAAGGTTTGTCTGGTCTTAAAGAGCTTTCTATAAGGCGCTGTCCTTGGTTGAGAAGGTCCCTGCCTCAGCACCTTCCTTGTTTGCAGAAATTGGTAATTTATGAATGCCAACACTTGGAGGATTCAGTTCCCAAGGTTGCTAGTATTCATGAGCTAGAGTTGCGTAGATGTGAAAAAGTTTTGCTGAAAGATTCACCATCCAGCTTGAAAAAAGGCCACAATTCAGGGAACTCGTGTCATTGAGTCCTGGCTGGAGCAAATTATGCTCGACAATGCCTTTCTTGAAGAGTTGAAAATACACGACTTCCACGGTCCAACTCTAAAATGGCCCTTATTGGATTTGCATAGACATGATTCTCTTGGCACTCTATCTATACCAAGCTTCTTGCTAATCTTCATTCTCTACATTTCTATGATTGTTCACAGCTTGAGTCATTTCCCAAGGGGGGGTTTGCCTTCAAGCCTGCACTGACTCAGAATCGAGGGTTGCCCCAAACTGGTTGCTTCTAGGGAGGAGTGGGGATTGTTCAAACTCCATTCTCTGAAAGAGTTGTGGGTTAGTGATGACTTTGAAAACGTGGAGTCTTTCCCAGAGGAGAGGTTGCTACCACCCACTCTAACTGGTCTCTACTTAATTGGATGTTCAAAGCTGACAACAACAAACTCTATGGGTTTTCTCCACCTCAAATCTCTCAAAACTCTCTTTCTGTTCTGTTCATTCGCTGTTGCTCTTTGCTTGAGCAGCGGTAAAAAAGGATGGAGAGCATTGACATAAAATTCACCACATCCCTTCTGTGATGATTGATTAACAGCTGAAACATGCATGCAGCACATTCATCCGTATGTTCATATCCAGTGTTTTATGTCAAACATTTGTGTTTTATCTTTTGGTTGAAATGAAAAAAGATTTGTATCCCACCATAAATCATGACAGGATTTGTGGCTTTAAGTTTACACATGCATATTCGAAGTTCTTATTAGATGAATCATTATGGAGTTATTTATAGCCCTTTGTCTTCGCTGATATGAGGTAGTGAAATCTTTCAAACCCAACCTAGAAGAATCAAGTGTATTGTGGTTCATTTGGTAAAACGTAAATGTAAAAAGGTAGAATATATTATCTGTTTATCTATTATAATATATTTAATCTACTAGAGTTGTAATAACTAATAAGGAGATAGTGAATTATATCATATTATCAATGATACAGGTGCTTGCATTTTACATATTCCTTAAATTAACTGCAAATTCAATCTGTCTATTAGAGTGCTGCATTTTACATGGTAAGCTGAAGATTAATCATTGAAAAACTTGAGAGATATTAATACGATATTGCATTTGCTTGACATCCACACACACACACACACACACATTTCTGGATTCCATGGAGAAATTTTTCACATAAATTTAATTTGAAGTGTAATGTGATCTTAACCTACCAAAATTTAAGGATAAACAATCCTACTATTAATTAAGAATCATTTTCATATTATTTATATGTCAACTGAAAATCCATCCTTGTAGACATCATGATTGCAATGTCCTAAACCTTGCCTGAGTAAATTAACAAACAGTGAAATACCATTAATCATCTAAAAACTTGGAGTGAGTGATTTGCACTCGTGTAGCCTCCATCAACCATCAGATTCTCTCCACTTATATATCTTGCATCATCACTTGCAAGGAAGAGCACAGCATTAGCCACATCATGAGTAGTTAATTCTACCTCCTGCAAGTTGGCCTTTCTCCCAACAAAATCACGAAAACTGACCAAGGTATCATCATCAGTTCTCTCATCCTCAGGCAAATGAGCCAAAGCCAAACCTGTTGCAACACCATAAGGTGACACACAGTTCACTCTTATACCATGTTTCCCCATTTCAGCTGCAACATTCTTTGTTCGCCCCAAAACAGCATACTTGGACCCTGTGTATGCATGTGATCCTATGCCACCTATGGCACTTGCTACACTGCATAAAGAAACAATTGAGCCCTTCTTCTTTTGGATCATAATTCGAGCAGCATGTTTCATGCCGTGGAACACTCCCTTCACATTTATACTAAACACCTTATCAAATTCTGATAAGTCTGCATTGCGGATATCAGAACAAGGTGATCCAGAAATTCCAGCATTGTTGACAATAATGTCAAGGGTGCCAAATTTATCCAGAGTGAAAAGGCAGAAAAGGTTACGATCACAAGTGTGACACTGACAACTTTTATACCATGATGTATAGAGTCAGTGGGGGCAACTTTATTTAAAAAAAAAAATAACAATAATAATAATTATCATCATACATATGAAATGGAATAAAATGTCAAGTTGAATAAAGCATAAAAATATCTACTAACTTGAAAAGAGAACAAATGTAAAAAAAAAAAAAAAGCTAGCCAATAAAAGATAAAATTTGAGAACGACTGAAAAATTGGGGCCAGTGGGTTCAAATTATAAAAATAGAAGCAAAAAAATAACATTACAAGTATACTTATATATTTTGTAAATGTCAGGTAGTGCATTTGCACTCCCTCAAATGTATGTAGGTCCACCACTGTATAGAGTGAAAAGGTGCACCTAGATCATAAAGATGACAGATAATATTGTAGCATATAAGATTATTAGAAAAGTATAAACAAGGATGCCATCAATTTATTTTACTATCCACTACTCAGGCTCAGAATTAGAGGAAGAATGGTAAAAGACATATATTAATCACTTAATATCTATGGAAGATTATTGAATCAAGTTCCCCTGTACAAATCATGAGGCTGAAATTGGATTGAGTTGTGTTAAGTCAATTATTTTGGAGACTAGCTGTGTATAAATAGCAAGCTGCCTCACTATACTGAAAATGAGTTTGCAAGATTATTCTTGACAAACCCAAACTAGATTTGACTTGAGGAATGCCCTGGGCCAATTTGTAATATTCTACAAAAGAATGTTTTAGCCTATGAGTTGACCAAATTTTTTTTAAAAAAAGGTGTTAAATGCAATTCTTTTTACAGGAAAATGATACTTCATTACAGGGCTGGGCCAAGAGTAAAGCAACTGAAGCTCAAACTCTAGGCCCATCAACAAAAAAATTATTTGTTCTTAATTTTTATAAAGCAAAAAAGGCCTGATATATTGGCAAAAAGGCCACATATGTTGACAAAAGAGACCCAACATATAACTTTTATTTAATGTAATAAATTTTTCCTTAAAATTCGCTTTAGGACTCACCTACTGTTGGGTCAGTCCTGCTTCATTATAGTCTGGGCCAAACCAAAAAAATTGTCTAATAGAAGTTCCATTTTCCTGTAAAAAAAATATTACATTTAACATCATAATGCTTGTCTCTAAATTGAGGGGTTTGTCATAGTTATCTAAAAAAGGAAGACAAAGGAACTAAATCGTGGTTAATTAGTTATGACGATTTAACGACGAAACAAATAAATTGAAGAAAGTTGCCAACTCTTCTTGGTTGAAAAATGCATGAGGATAATCTTCTTCACTCTTATGGAAGTTTTACATAAGTTTATTGTTATCTATTTACTTTTACCCACATATGCCTAGCTACTATAATTTTCAATTCTTATTATTAAACATGCACAACATTTCCACATAAGCAAAGTTACCATTAGAAATTGAATATATACGTCAATATAAGCAAAGTTGTCGCATAAGCAAAGCTAGGTAATGATAATAATCAATTCACATAAGGAAATATCACATTATAACCTTTATATACAATAGTCATTTCATCAATCAATAACTACATAGGATCTACCTTCACCTATATAGTCAATAAATAGAGACCCATCTAATGTCCTTATTTTTGTAGGATTAAACCTTCACCTACATGATCATTAGGATTAAACCATCACCCACATAGTCAACATGGGATTAAATCATTACCCACATAGTTAACAACAATCAGGTGACAAGTATGTATGACATACAATTTCATCTCACAAATCAATACAATTTAATGACATAAACATTCACCAAGTTCACCAACATATGAGTTCACCTTACTTAGTCACTAAGTTTATGGACCCATCTACCAGTCTCCTAAATATAGTGGGAAATCCTCACCATGAATTTTCCACCATCACCTCAACCAACATCACCAAAATCTTGTTAAAAGACACCACATTAAGATAAATCTATGTTCTCAATAATGAAATAGTCTTCTCAATGATGTAGTCATCTCAACAATAATAACCTAATCATCTCATCAAGAATATAGTTATCTCAATAACTAATTAATGATCCCAACAATAATGTAGTCATATACTAAACAATATATTATAATTATACTTTAGTTTCCCATCGTAACAATTATTCACTTGATGTTCATGGTTGACATATCATCTCCTAAGTTCATGGGTTACTATCCCTTTCATTTTCTATTACACGTTTATGACCTTTGTGGGTTGTAAATATGATATCTAGAGTTATACTAACTCAATTAAGTTGATTCTTATCTTATTTGAAAGCTAAGAAGATTACCCACAACTTTTATGTTTACTTTAAGACCTAGTTGGAAGTATACTATGCCTAAATTTATGAACAATGTGAAACTTTTAGCGAATCTCGATAGCTTAACCTTTTTTCACTAATTTGATATCTAGGGTTGTAGATATTATTTTTGAATGATACCAAAGTCATTAGTTAGCTAGCATCTATGGCTACATCTTTCATACAGACCACTTTCCAAATTCACACTCTAAAATTGACTTTTGAATGTTGTAATTGATTACATCTCATTGTAATTGGAGTTATAAGGTTGGCTTAGTGGTTAGGAAGAGGGATTTAAGGGTTGAAGGGAGTAGAGGGGGGAGAGGTTGTGGGTTCGAATCCCCCCCCCCCCCCAACTAACATTCTAACAAAAACTAACAACTAACTTTGGCTGGAAAAAAAATAATATTTCATTGTAATTGATTAAAACAACACCAAGATCAATGAAACAATCTTGAGACTCAAAATAATCGATTACAAGTGTAACGACCAATCTTCATTACAAGTTTAATGATAAACTGGGTTTTGGATGTGTTTAGAAGTGAGTTCTTATGCTAATTTTGTATTAATTAGGCATATTTTTATCGGCAAAACTCACGATTTGGTATAAGTTTGTATAAGGTAGGCACTCAAGAAGTTTAATGACGAAAAGAGTTGAAAAAGCTCAAATTTTGGAGCCAAACTACCACTATCTTGAAGAGCACAATCGTGCTGAAGAGCATGACTGTGCTAGATCTAACACAGTCGTGTTGAATCCAGCATAACTGTGCTAGATCTAACCTGCCAGCAAACCAGTTGTGGGTCCTAAAAAGAGCAAAATGTCATAATTTTCTGAGCACGGTCGTGGTGGTCTCCAACACAGTCTTGTTGGTCAGTGAAGTAGAGAAGGATATTTGAATTTTGAAGTTGGCTGCCAAAAGAGCACAATCGTGCTAGTCTTAGCACAACCGTGTTGACCCCACAAAGACAGTCACGTTTTGGCTGTTATAAATAGAAAACTAGAACCCCAATTTAGAATCATTTGTTTTGGTCTAAATAGGAAGTCTAAGTGTGAAAGCATTTGTGTAAGGGGTTGTTGACTAAGGGAGAAGATAGAGGTCATCATCGAGGTACAATTTTGTAAAGTTTCTAGCCTTTTGTACTCTTTATGATTTCTATTGGAAATTCCTGCTTCCTTGTAACCATGGTTGGCTAACTTCTTAGAGCCTGGATTGTGATGTAATTGTACCTGTGAACCTCAATTCTGTTTATAATTGAATTCCCAGTGTTATTGAATCAATTGTTTCTTTTCACTATGTTTATTGTTATTTTAGAATTGATCACTCTAAATCTTAATTAGTTGCTTGTCAATGACCATCTTCTTGTGATTAATTGAATTGTAAAGTAATTGAATTGGTATAACATGCATGACCAAACTTGTTGTATGAATTTTCAGTGGATTAATATGTTTTAATCAACCTCTCTATGAATTATCCTTTACCATAATTTAAGAATTCTATGACCAATTGAGAATTAAATTAGGGCAAAGAGCATGGTTAGGCCATGGCCAAAGGGCTTACTAGTGATTTTAAGAGGTAACTGGCAATTGAAGTATACTTTAGGGTTTTGATTAGAATAAGAATTGAGGGGAAAGGGTACAAGAGAAATCACAATCCTAGGCTTGTCTTTCTGATAAGTTTTCTTTCCCTAATAATGTTTGCTTGTTCTACTATGTTTCTATAGAATAACTGATAAACCATTTTCAAAATATTGTCGATCAATTCAATTGTTTAGTTTAGTGCAAAATTAGATTATTTTGGAATTGCCATATTAGTCTTTTGGGTACGATATCTAGACTTAGGTCCACTGTAACTATAGCGTAGGGTACGCTTGCCCTTAGCGAACATGTTTTACGCATCATTTAGCTATAACAAATAATCTAAACCCTAAACCCTAAACCCTAAACCCTATAAATTTTTCACATTTAAAAACATATACATATCCATAAAGTATTGTTCATCACAAAACATAAAAGTAGTGTGTCTTACGGCATTACAAAACAAAAACTGTACAAGTAAATACAAATTTCAAAAAGATTACCTTTAAGGGAAATATTTACATAAGGCCCTATGCTGGTCCCCATTATCATAATATAAATAAAGTAACAAAAGAAAGATCTCGATCTTCAACGGACTGCATGATCTCCTTCAGCATTAGCACTATCTACTCCCGTGTCAACACACAATCATTACAGTCACACAAAACAAAATGCAAGGGTAAGCTTATATTATAAAAGAAACATAGTTATATAATGATGTAAGGATAGAATATAATTAGCTCAAAAGAGAATTTTAAGTAATCATGCTGTAAAACTTATTTAACATTATAATCTTGCTCAAAAGAATATTTAAAAGTGAAAATAATTATTCAATATTAATCATGCTGTAAAACTTATTTAACATTATGAGCTACTTTAATTTAAAATAATACTAATTAGTATTTTATTGTAATTTCTATGCATGTAAAAGACAAATATTTACCATGTAAAAGATAAATAATAACTGTTGAATTCTTGATTGCTGAAAAATTTTACTACATATTTACCATTTCATATATATGATTTTCTTATTTTATTGAAATGTCCGATATGTATGTCCATTCCAGTGCTCAAAATTACTGCAATATCATCATGTCAAAGAATTATTAATTAAATCATTTTTTAATATTAAGAATCAATTTGATGTTTATACACTAAAATATTGACAACTAAACAATAGTTCAAAAAGAAATGTATGCTTTGTAAAAGATCTTTAAATAAGATTTTAACGTTTGGGATGTTTTATGGTTATGATTATATTTTCTGAAAAATCTTTGAATGAGATTTTAATTTAATAACTATTGTATTTTTTATTAATATTGTTTATTTATCAATTTTCTTATTAATTAAAGTACGGATAACGGATACAGATATGGACATTTAGGTACCCAACTAGAAATGACACGGGTATTAAAGTTCTATCCACATGGGTATGGGTCCAAGTATGATAATTTTTTTGCTTAAATACCTTTTTAGTCCTTGCAAATTATGTTTGTTTTGTTTTTTATCCTTAAAGAGGTTTAGATAATACTTTTTCCACTGTTCAAAGCGCTATCTAAACCGCTTTAAGGATAAAAAATAAAACAAATATATTTTGCAAGGACTAAAACCAAATTTTTTTTGCAAGGACAAAAAGCAAAAAAAATGCTAAATTGCAAGGATTAAAAATGTATTTAAACCTAATTTTTTTTAAGTGTGAATATGGACAACAATAATTAATAATTAAAATATTATACTTTAATAGTAAATATTTCTTAATACAAATTTTAAAAAATATTTATATATTTAAAATATTTTATAAAAACATTCATAAAAAATATTTAACCGTGCATAGCACGATTTTTTTTTTAAAGAAAGTTTGAATTTTAAATAGTCATGTGTTAATTTTACCATTACTCAAGTAATTAAATGCTAATCAATGACATTATTTTTTGAAAATTAATGTCTAATTGATCCACAATATTTTCATTAGTAAATATACTAAATTAAAATAAAATTTGGCATGGGACAACTCCATGTAAACCTACTAATTGTGTTTTCATTTCTGTAAAAAAAAAAAAAAAAACTAATCGTGTTTTGATGCAAATTTAAAATTTAAAATCTTAATAATTCGAAAACAAATCATTATTTATTTTTTATTTATTATTTTCTCATTTAACTAATTAGTTAAATAATTTATTTTTATTATGGTGATAAACTTCCCATACATTGCAATAATGATATCATCATTATAGCTACTTATACTATTAATTTTTTTATTAATTATAAATATTTTTAGATTAAAAATGAAAAAAGATGACTAATTTTATAGGATTGATGAGAATTTAAAAAGTGTTAGTTTTTCAGTAGTTTCTAATTCAATTATAATTAAATATTAATTTGTTATTTTTTGGAACTTTATTTTACACATAAGTTGTCTTCCAAAATAATAGAAAATATCTCTCTCACGCATAATTTATCCATGCACGGGATAAAAAAGTTATTTTAAATAAAAGCAATTAGTTTTTCTAAGTAATAGAATAACCATTGATTGTTCATTCTGAAATGTGTAATTTTTAAATTAATTATTCTAAGTACTGAAATGAATAAAAAATGTCTAATAATATATATATATATATATATATATATATATATATATATATATATATATATTACATTTACAAGTATTTACAAATACATATAAAATATTAAAAATATACATTTAAGGGTATTTAGTTTATTGATAATGAAAATATAAATTAATATATAAAATATGCATCCATTCAAAACTTTTAATTTGTGAAGTTTAAAAAAATAAATTTAATTGATTAAATAATTATTATCTTTTATTTGGATAATTAATCAAATTTTTTGGACCTAAATTAAGGATAATGGGATGATTTAACTTTTTAGCAATTAAGTGCAACTAATCAGTTTAATTAAACAAAATTAACTAATTTGTAATTGAATTGCCATTGAGTGCTAATTTTGATATGTAATTTTCTAATTAATTATTTTGAGTATCGATATGGATAAATGATGTTTAATAATATATATTAGTAAAAAATTATATATCTACAAGTATTTAAAAATACATATATATATATATGTGAGAAAATATGTATATTAATAAACTTTTTTATGTTTAACCAATCGGGTTGATCTACTCAAAATTTTGTAAAAATAAAAACACCAACTAGAATGATTCATAAACTTTCATAAATTTACTTTTCATACAAAACAACATTTTCCTAACATAAATATCTATTAATACATCTAATACAATACAAATATAAATATATTTATAAAGATAAAATTTTCTTAAAAAAATAAGTTTATATAAATGAAATAAAATTAATTGATATATTTAATATTCATAATTATTTCCTTTTTTAAAGAAATATTCACACACATATATTTATAAAATTAAAAAATACATAAAAATTATAATAATATAAAATTTATTTATTTATTTTTACATTTATAAATTAACATCCGTGCATGGCACGGGTTATTACACTAGTTACATATATAGTAACACATAAAAATCACTGTAGTCAGCTTGAATAATCTTTTTTTTTATTACTTTCAATTTTCTTCTTCTTAATTTTGGTTATAATATATATATATATATATATATATATATATATATATATATATATTTAGTTATCTATTTATAATATATAAATTCTAAAGCGCGAGGGACCAGTCAACAAAAAGTTTCAGGACCAAAAATAGAAATCCTAAAACGTTTAGGGACTAAAAAGATAGTAAACCCTAAATTAATGGCTGAAGTGTAAATGCCACATCACCAATTTTAACATGTGGCAAACCACGTCAGCATTTAAATGCAAAAATAGACGGCAAGGACTAAAAGTATAGACAAAAAATAAGTTCAGGGACAAGTTAACGAAAAGTTTAAGAACCAAAAACAAAAATCCTAAAAAGTTTAAAGACTAAAAAGATAATAAACCCAACTAACTACTACCCACTTTCTACTTATCGATGTCTGGACTTGTTTATAGTCAACAGGCTTCTGCTTATTTAAATTATGGCTTAAATAACAATTATGGCTTTAAACATTTATTTATTTATCTTAGTTTCTGTAAAATTTAAAAAAATTTGTATTAGTCTCTGCTGTCAAGTATTATGGCTTAAAATTTTTTGTATTAATTCTGTAACAATGAAAAAACTACAATAGCATCACCCCTTCCTCCATTCTCATGAAAAAAAAGAAAAAAGAAAAAAAGATACTACATCTTTCTCTGCACAATATTTAACAATTTACTCACTCAAAACTTGAGTTAGACATAAGTTTTTGGATATATCATCTTAATTTGTAAGGAATGAGAATACATAAAAGGCTTAAATATGTTTTTAGTCCTTCAAATGTGGATCATTCTTTTTTTAGTCCTCCAAAATTTAAAGTTTCTTTTTTTTAGTTCCTGGAATTCGCATAATGCTCTTTTTAGTCCGTGTGCATAATATGAGCCAAACGGGGAATAAAATATTCACAATTTGTAACGACTTTTGACTGTCAGAAATTGATTTTCTATTTTAAATTTTAAAATACGATTTTCTGGCCATTTAAAATCACCAGAATTAAGTCAATAAAAAATTAAAACAATTTTTAAAGCAGTTAATAGGTTTTTAATTTTTTTATTGACTTGATTCTAACAGTTTTTAACCGATAGAAAATCGTACTTCAAAGTCGTCACAAATTACAAATATCTTATTTCCCGTTTGGCTCACACTATGAAGAGGAACTAAAAAAAGTATTTTGATTTGAAGGACTAAAAATATATTTAAGCATACATAAAAAAAAAAAAAAAAAACCATTGTGTGAAAGTGAAAACAAATAAATTAGTTATTGGGTTGAATTCCATTTCAAATTACGCCTAGCTAGAAGGGACATCGTTTCAAGTGGAGTTCACATAGATGAATTTTATTATATTCCTCTCATTCAACATACAACAAACACAAAGTGATAAAAAAACTAATAAAAAGAAAGAAAATGTTGCAAGGCTTGTTAAAAAATAAAATAAGCTATTTATGTTACTTATGAATCTTTTTTTAAAAAATAAAGTTTGAATGTTCAAGTTGATAATATTTCTAATTATCAAATTTCAAAAACATTCCTTAAAATTTAATAAATTCATTACTGTATTATATAAAATAAAAAATCATAAAAGATTTAATTGATAGATTTAAATAAGAATATATATCTATTAATTATAGTAACTTCAATTATCATAATTATGTATTTCTTATGAATAAAAATAAAATAAATAAATAAATTTTACTGACACTTTGACAAAAAGAAAATCAATGTGGTACTATCATATGACATATGCCTACTATCATATAATTGATAATTGATTGATTACATATTACATTAGTATTTACGGTAACATAGAAATTTTTCCTTTATTATTATTATTATTATTATTATTATTATTATTATTATTATTATTATTATAAAATCATGATAATAAATAAAAAGTTGTTGTAATTATAAAAGGATTAAATAATTATAAAAATATTGCATAAAATATTTAATAAATTGATTACGATATCATATAAAAGAAAAATATATTTAAGATTTAACAATTTTAATGATTAATTTAATCAGAATATGTACTTTCTTTCATCACCTTAATTGATATAATTAAATATAATAATGTATTTTTTTTGGCTAAATATAATAATGTATTTTTATACATTAAAAACCTAAAAAAATATATAATTTAGGTGAGAAATTAAAATGAATATGTATATAATTGATAAGCATTCTTAATTTCAATGAATTCATTTTTTGACGGAATTGAATAGAATATAGTTAAATCATGATTGATAAGTATCACCTTAATTACGGCAGTATAATATAATTCATTAATTGATAATATAATTAAATTTCTTAGATGGATTTGTCTAAAATAAATTCAATGAGTATTTTTAATTTAAATTTAAATTTTCTATAATTAGATTATTAATTAATTTGAATATTTTTGAAAGAGAAAAAAATTATTAGAAGGCTTCGATGGAGCACAAGTTGTGTGTCCAAATAAGGAGTTGCTATTCTTATCCCTGAATTGCTATTCTTACCACCCATGTGGATGGCTTTTTACTAAATTCCAAAAATACTCTTTTCATATAAACACGATTTCGTTGACCAAATGCACAACGAAAACGTATTACCGTTGTGTAAGAGGGGTGCATATAATGGAAATACGTTTCCATTGTATACTTTATACAACGGAAATGTATTCCCGTTGTGTATTGTTTTGCACCCCTTTTACACAACGGAAATATATTTCCGTTTTGTCAAATTTTTACAAAAAATAATTGTAATTAATTCTATATATAAGTTTTTTTTATACAATTACCTTAATTATTCTTGAATTAAATATAATACAAATTATCTTAATAATGACACACATTACCTTTTTTAACAATAATAGAATTAATTGTGATATAAATTATCTTTTTTATTTAAGTTTGAATTAATGATGAAACATGCTACCCTTTTTAATTGTAATCAAATTAATTATGATACAAATTAGTATCTATAAATGACTAAGAGATTTTTCTCTCTCCTTGCTTCACTCTCCCCACACTCTCTCACATCCACTCTTATTTGAATACACTCCTCTTATGGAGTGGTGTAGGTCACTCTCCTAACATGCATCTTGGTTCTTCTACTCTTCCTAAAATTTTTCTTTATCAATTTTTGTAATTACTCCACATTCACAATATTTCTATAACTACCTTCATTGACTTCTTTATCTGGTGCTATATTTTTTTAAATGTTTTTTTATCAGTTTTTAACTCTATTTTTTAATTCCGAAGATTTCTCTCTTTCGTAAATAATTTCAAATCCTTAATTCAATTTACTTTTCAATTTTCAATTTTCAAAGTTAATTTAAAAAATTAAAGTTACATCATTACATCTTCCCTTATATTTTTTTTCCTTTAAAAAAATTATAGTTTCTAATTTATTTTATAATTATCTCTTTTTCAAAATTTCTTTCGATGTGCTATATAATTTTTTTTTAATTTTATACTCTAATCTTTTGGGTTTTTTTTAATATTTCTTTTATCTAATTTTCTAACTCTATTTTTTAATTCCGAATATTGCTCTCTTTTATCAATAATTTCAAATCCTTGATTCAATTTACTTTTCAATTTTCAAATTTAATATTAAAAAAATTAAAGTTACATCATTAAATCTTCTCTTTTTTTTTCTTTTAAAAAAGTTATAGTTTCTAATTTCTTTTATAATTATCTCTTTTTCAAAATTTATTTCAATGTACTATATAATTTTTTTTTCAAATTTTATACTCTCTAATCTATTTTTTTTATAATATTTTTTATCAGATTTTCTAACTCTATTTTTTAATTCCGAAGATTTTTCTCTTTAGTCAATAATTCTAAATTCTTAATTCAATTTACTTTTCAATTTTCAAAGTTAATATTAAAAAAATTAAAGTTACAGTGTTACATCTTCCCTTATCTTTTTTTTTTTAATTTTATAATTTCTAATTTCTTTTATAATTATTTTTTTTTAAAAAAATTCAATGTGCTATATAATTCTTTGTTTTTTTTTTCAAATTTATTTCTATTGACTATATAAATAAGGTAGTGAAAATTTTAATAAGCACGTGCAACGGACGGGCTAAAACACTAGTCATAATTGTAACACCCCTTATATTCATTTAATTAATAATCCTATTTGAAAGCTTCGATTAATTTTAATAAAATTCTTTAATTAGTTACTTATAAAAAACTGTGTAAAATTTTCAAGGATAAACATCGATAATAAAAGGTGGGATTAATTTAAACACCAACAACAACATCATAACATTAATCATAATCACCATAAGGTTTTAGTACATCAAATGATTAAACTGAAATGGAAATACATAAGAAAAGGAAATACATAATAAGAAAGACGCCATTATACCTCGACTCAAAACCCCTAATAGAGCAGTATCGACACACTAGTCCCCTACCTTGTCATTGAGTTTGATAGGATGTCGTTCATCGCCTCCAGGTATGAGAGGTGACGGAGGCGGACATATATACTCGTCGTCGATCCCAGGGTTGATAGTAGACTACTCCCAGTCAAGTGCAGAGAATAATCCTGCAGGAAAAGCGAGCTCAGCTGACACCATCGGTTCACCTAACGATGGTAGGTTACAAATCATGAGGCCTTCACTGCACTCGTCCTCGTCGAAAAGCCACTGCCCTATCTGTCTAAATGTCACTTCCAAGTTCCATGCTGCTGGGTCCATCTTCGTAGAATAGAACATACAAAGAAACAGAAAAAGTATGGAGTGAGGTTGTATTCTTTCGATGTTGTTTCCATGGAAAGAGTCGAGACATTTTCTCACTCTAACACATAATCAATCAAGCACACATATTTTATGGGGGACCTATCATATACTGCTAAGTTATATCTAATCCTCATTACTAGCATCGTCATCATCATCGTCGTCGTCGTATGGATCCATACTCTCGGCTGATCAACCATCAAATCACAATTCATCCTTCAAGAAGCGACCGGGAGTAAGTATATCTCTGATCCTCAATCCTTGGTACACTGACACCTATCCCGGCATGTCAATTATCAATATCCATATTTATCTTGTTACGCGTAATCCTCCGGGCGAAACCCCTCAAGAGATATACCCTCCGCTCCATCACAGATAGCCCAGCATTTATCGAGGTGTGCGAGCTGGCAATCGCTCATCCCGGCTCGTGGGTTTCAAGCCTACCCGTAGGATTCCACGCACTCGCGCCATTCACCCCTTAGACCCACAAAAGCCACACCCTAAGCCATCTACAGTGTACCACGTTGTAGCTTCCCGCACCACGTCCAAGCGTACCTTCCATCCAGCTTGGCTAATCCAAGCCCTTAAGGCTCTAAGGTACTTATCCTTGGAATAACTCCAAGAGGTCTATTAATTACAAGGGTCGTTCTCACCCTTAACATCATTATCATTATATCTCAATCATACATAGCAATAAACATTAACAAGGGTCGTTCTCACCCTTTACATGATAATGATTTATAATTCAATCATAAATGTCAATCACAAGGACATAGTGCAAGAAGCAATCATACGCACTCAGTGGTACACCTTCCAATTTAATTATCCACTACTTAACTTAATTCTTAGTCAAGCATACTTGGACAAATATATCATAACCTTATCATCAAATATTTATTTAAGCCTTATACCACCATATTAAAGAATATATTTATCATTTAAAATATAAATTCCTATAAGGCAAACATAATACGCGCTCTTTATAAAATTGACAATGTCATCATAATTAAATTTCTTTTCTAATTTCTTTTCTTATTATTTCTTCAAAATAAGACTATCCATAGGAAAATAAATACTTCCACATAAAATAATAACTTTTTCTCACGGAATATTTTTCATATATATATTCCTAAAAAATAAATCTATATATATAAGATAATTATTATTTTTCACATAAAATGATAGCTTTCCCTTCTTAGAATATTATCCATAATTATTCCTTTGCATAAGATTTTATGTATATAACATGAAATAATACTCCACCATTTAACTTTATTAATTAAAAAACTTATTATAATAACTCACAACTTTTTCACATAAAATGATATATAAAATATTATTCATAATAATTCCTTTACATAAAATTCTCTTTGTGTCACATGAAATAATACCTATCATTATAAAGGATCAATAATTAATTTGACTTACTATAAAATAAGGTGCTAACTTAATACGCATTCCTTATCTAGAAGTGATAAGTTAAACTTAAAATATCCCTTTTCATGTAATTTCAAAGTAAAAACTATGTATATAAAGTAATAATTATTTTCACATAGCTTTTCTCATAAAAAAGGTAACTTTTTCCAATAAGATATATTATCCATAATAACTCATTTATAAAATTTTACCCATGTCACATGAAATAATACTCATTATTTAACTCTAATAGTTAACTCATAACAATCCTTCCAAAAACTTATTATAATATTTCACATAAAACAATACAACAATACGTGTTGTTTCTCATAAATTAATTTTCACCCTTCATAAATAATAACCTTTAGAGAAATACTCATTGTTTGACACAATAACCATAAGTACGTAATTTATTATTTCACAACTAACTAATTTATGTAAGAAACTAAAATAAAGATTCTCCCTTACATGTATAAAAATGTGATTTTTGGGACTGTTAGAGCCCAAAATCTGATTTTTTTTAAATACAACTTAAAATATTAATTTCCAAAAATAGTTTGCAATCAAAAACAGTAGCATGACATATATGTAATATAATTTTAACTATACTTACTTTTTACCCGTTTAATCTGCAAAAAGAAAATTAATCATCACACCCCCACCCCACCTTATTCACGTCACACACACCACACCACACCACATGGCTATTTTTTTTTCTTCATCTATTTCCCTCATGGTCACACCAGGCCCATATACTTCATGTACTTTATCTATTTCAAGTACCAAATCAACATCATTTCATGCATGCAATAAAAATGGCAGCAACTATAACAACACTTCAACATCATCATCTTATGTTCTTCATGAATCAACCAATAGTTTTCATGCAACAAAACATGGTAGCAACATGCAAGCAATAACAACAAGAACACATGAAATATAGAGATCAAAGTAACAATTTAGCAAGAACATGAAATGAGAGGTTCTTCAAGAACCATCACAACCCAAACCATGGAGCAACATCAAAATGAAAGAAACAACCCCACTCCCCCATACCTTAATTTCGTGTAGCCTAGGGAGCAAGGTGGTTGAATCCTTTTCTCCTCCTCTCCTCCTCCTATGCTTGGCTGAAACTTCCTAGAGATAGAAGCTAGCTCCCAAGCTTTTCTCCTACACTCAAAACTTCACTATCTCACTAAAACTCTCTCTACTTTGCACTAGTAGCTTTGTTGTGTGTTTGTGTGAAATGAGCTTGGTGAGAGCTCTATTTATAGGTGATGATGAAGGCTCTAGAAGGCTTTGGCTGAACACTCTTGCATGTGGGGTGGCAATGGAAACCAATGGTGTCTCTTGCTTGGAGAAAATTTAGGCTTGACCAAATGATGAGGATTTTGGAGTGTAGGAGAAGGTGAAGTGTGGAAGAAAGTAAATGATAAGTGAATAGTGATTTTGATTTCAGAAATCTCTCCCTCTCTCTCTCCCCACGTCAACTTCTCTCTCTCCCAATTTATTTTCTGTTTTAAATGTTTCTGGGTTCAAAATTGGATGACAATCGAATATGTTACTATTAGCACCCTCCTGATTTGCTTTTTGGCCCTCAAAGTGTAACAGGCCAGTTTTACTGGCCGCACCTCTATCTCACTAACTGCACCCCCCTTGGCAGGTTTTTGTTTTCTAAATCTCAGGTCCAATTTCTTATGTTCTTTTTTTTCTAGGACCATAATTATATATACCAAAACATATCTATTTAATTAAAATACTAAATCCTCCTAAAAAAAATAAAAATTAACATACTAAATCAAATAGTTAAATGCATAGCGTCATCACATTCCCATCAACATATGCTAATTTAATCAATTTCAAACATCATACTACAAAAATCACCAACTAATTACTCAAACAAAAATCTAACCAAGGCTTGAAATACTAAATCACACATCAAGAAATATTTCTCATGCTGAAAGAATTATTAAAACCCTAATACAAATTTACTTAAGGAATTAACTGCAATTTACTGCATGTCAAATTCCTTTAAATCAATCAATTATATTTTAAGAAATAATTAAATTCCTTAAAATATATCAAACAATTTAAATTCCTAAATGGGAAAAATTGGGTCATTACAATAATTAATTTGATTACTATTAATAAAGGTAATTCATATCACAATTAATTTGATTACCTTTATAAATGATAACTTCTATCTAATTAATTCAATTTTATTTAAAAAAGATAATTTATACGATATTGACTACTATTAAAAATGATAAATTGTATCTTAATTAATTTAACTTCGATTTAAAAAAGATAATTTATATCTCAATTAATTTGATTACTTTTAACGGCCACGTCATCACTTAATTGAATGCAAGGACCCAAAACAAAAATTTTAATATATCAGGGATCTAACGCAAAGAATTTTTTTTATTAGGGACCTAAAACAAAATTCGCTAATTTATTACATATTTTAGCCTTTTATTTTAATCTTTTTTTGCTTTAATTGATTATGGCGGTTTTTTACACCAAAAATTGTAATTTAAATTGTTAAATGAAATACTGACAGTTTTAGAAACCGCCAGAAATCGTATTTTAAAATTTTTAACAGTCACGTCATCACTTAACTGACAGTAGTGACCAAAAATAAAATTTTTAATATATTAGGGATCTAACGCAAAAAAAATTATTAGGGACCTAAAATAAAATTAGCAAATTTATTAGGAACCTAAAACATATTTTAGTCTTTTTGTAATAAGCGTATTTTCAAAATAACATTTTTTCTAAACCACGTGAGAATAGCAGTGCCCTAATGCCCGTCCAAATATTGCACCTGCATTTTTGCTTCCTGCACCTCCTGAAACCCCAAGTAGACAAAAATACCCTTGCCCCCACCTCCACCCAACCACTCAATACCTAAGCCAGACACCACCTATAACCACCAACGCAATCACCTAGCACCACCTCGCAACCGCCCAACGCCAGAAATCCACAAAACCACCACCGTAACATAATTCTAATGAATTTTGTTTTCCAGAACCCCCTTTCCAGAAAAAAAAATTGCTTCCAGAACCCCATTTCCAGAAAAATAAATAGCTTCCAGAACCCCATATTCTAGAAAAAAAATTGCTTCTGGAACCCCCTTTCTGGAAAAAAAATTGCTTTTGGAATACCCTTTCAGAATAAAGGGTGCAGAAAGTAAAAATTTAGGTACAGGAAGTAAAAGACAGATAGTAATATTTTTTTTCCGAAAAGTTGTTCCGGAAAACAGTTTTTTTTTGTTTTGTTTTTTTTTTTTTTGGAAAGGGGGTTCCAGAAGCAATTTTATTTTCTTAAAGGGGGTTCCAGAAGCAATTTTTTTCTTTGGAAAGGGGGGTTCCAGAAGCAATTTTGTTTCCAGAAAGGGGGTTCCAAAAAACAAAATTCATTCCAGAACCCCCTTTCCAGAATGTTATGATGTACGCATTTGCTTGGATTTATTGTGTTGGGGCGGTTGCTAGGCGGTGGTGGGTGGTTGTGATGGTGGTTGCAATGGTGGTGTTCGGCGGTGGTGCAGTGGTATTGGGTGGTTGGGTGGAGCTGGGGGCAAGGGTATTTCTGTCTACTTGGTGTTACTGGGGTGCAGGAAGAAAAAGGGGGGTGCAGGGAGTAAAAACCCAAAGATTACAAGTAGAACCTAAACCAATCACGCCCAACCCATTACAATATCACGCCTACAGTATCCCAACTTAATAAAAAGTGAAATCTAAATTGCTTGCCACACTACCATTAAGAATGAGTATAGTAAGAATAGCATGCTCCCAACAATATTAGCTTATAAGTCATGACTTTATCCCACCAGCACCTGACACGCAACTCTTGCCACTTTCCACAACTCATATTAGTATCATGAGCCATGTTGATTGTGGATGGAAATCCTCTGTCCCCTTAGCCTGTCTCACCCCTGTCTCCCAATGAAACATTGACACGTCATTTAATGAATCTGTGTCACTACTTCCTTACTTTAACGAAGGATTAACAACGTCATTTTGACACAATGTCTTCCTCTTCCATTCGCAATTCTCGTTCCAGTGCTTTAACTAACTGCAATCAAATTTCTAACCAAAATTCATGATTCCTTTTAACAACTTCAGCAACCATTCATTTTGGGAGCAAAAAAATGAATAAAATCCAGCTCCGTTCATTCAGTCCAGCCTTGTTATAAGCAAGGGAAGAGCAAAATTCATCCAAAGTGCAGGTTCCATAAATCACCAATATTCCAAATTACATTTTTGGGAGCGTACACCTCAACAGCGATCATGGCAGTTGCACGCCCTTGGGCTGGAGGGCGATGCGCTTGGCCTTCGTGGACTCATCGAGCACGTCAGTGCCAAGGGGAACACCATCAGGCAGCGGCAGAGGCAGCGACACAACCTTGGGGACGGGGACCTGGACGGTGTCATCGTCCCTGTGAGTGTCGGCAAGGAAGTTCCAGAGGGCGGCAACACCATGGAACACGCGGTGCAGAAGCAGATTCAGCACATCAAAGCGGGAAAAGAATGAAAGGGGAAAGTAGTGACATAGATTCATTAAATGACGTGTCAATGTTTCATTGGGGGACAGGGGATGAGACAGGCTAATGGGACAGAGGATTTCCATCCGTTGATTGTTACCCACAGCGTGATCCCTTGTCTTCAATCTGCATAAAAGTTTGTGCCAAATTTATTTTACAAACAACAACAAACCAAATTGCCTCTTTTGTTTTAAAACTCATACTATTGCTACCTCCCAAATAACTGCAAACCAAATTGCCTGGCCTCCATACGAAGGACAACTTGTGCGGTAGAAAGTGGGCTTCACAAGTGTGCAGGGTCAGGTAATTAAGCTGGTTGGGATTTTTTTGCAACTCTGCAGAATCATTAGATGGTCACTTTCAAGGGGCTGTTTTGGAGTACAGATGGCAGTAATTCACATGGAGGCGTGTACTCCAAAACAACTCCTTATTAGACCATCTTTCTAATTCTGCAAAACTACCGAACACTACCAGAAAATCGCGGAATAGCGACCGAAATCTGCAACCGAAATTTTTGGGTCACAAACTGCGACCGATTTAGCCACCGATAACAAGATGAGTCATTTGAGTAGAACAGCGACGGGTTTTGCGACTGAGTATTTCCGTAACAACATAGTCAGTCACTAATTCAGTCGCTACCTGGTTCTAGATTTAAAATTATTTTTTTTCAAATTATAGCGACTATATTTGCGACCGAACTTTTATTTAAATCAGCGACTGAATCATATTCGGTCGTTAGCTGACTTAGCGATGTTAGGAACAGCGACTGAACATGTTTCGGTGGCTGGTTAACAATATTTTTTCATTATATAGCGACCGAAAATGATTCGGTCGCTACTTTACTTGAATTAAATTCCCAATTGGCGACTGATATATATTCCGTCGCTAAATGTTTTTATTTTAATGTCATTGTAGTGACTGAAACAAATTCGGTTGCTATTTTGATTTCAAAATATCAATTAATTCTAATATTTAATTAATAATATTGTAAAAATATCTTATATAATTAAAAAATATAAATAATAATAATAATATAATAGTCATAAAATAATTTAGGATTTGATTTTTTTTAAAATTTTATTTTTTTACATTTTTTTAAAAATAGACTCAACATAAATATGTCTTACAACATATATAATTATTTTTTGTCTTTACATGTTGCCATGTTAATAGTGGTAAAAAATGCTATTTAAACCACTTTGAAAACCAAAAGATGGTGCATTTTCATATTAGAAGAAACAAAATACAAGATAAAATATTTTTTAGGGACTAAAATCGAACCTTAAAAATTTTATAGGGGCTAAAATCATATTTTATCCTATAATATAAAATTGAAAATTATAAATAATAATAGATCTATAATTTTTTTGGTACAAAATTAACCTAAAAATATAATAAATATTACACATATATTATAAATAATAAATAAAAATAAGAATATAACGTTATAAATATAATATGAAGTGTTATGTTTGTGTTTGATTAAGCCCAATAAGACCTAAGCACAAAACCAATGATTGTTCAAGGCCTAATAAAGCCTACTTGTAATAGTAATGATTGAGCGACGCTCAATTAGGTCAGAATGTAACATTGATAATTGACGAAGGCCCAAGTGTCACACTAATGATTGATTACAAGCCAATAAGGCCCAAGTATAACACTGATGATTGATTAAGGCCCAATAAGGACCAAGTGTAATACTGATGTTTGACCAAGGCACAATAAGGTCCAAGTGCAACATTGATTATTGACCAAGGCCCAATAGGGCCCAAAGGCAAAATTGATGATTGACCAAGGCCCAAGCATAACACCAATGATTGATTAAGACCCAATAAGGCTCAAGTGTAACATTAGTAATTGATTAAGGCCCAATAAGACCCAATAAGACCCAAGTGTAATACTAGTGATTGATTAAGTTCCAATAAGGCCTAAGTATATTAAGACCCAATAAGGCCCAAGTGTAATACTGATGTTTGACCAAGGCCCAATAAGGCCTAAGTGCAACATTCATGATTGACCAAGGCCCAAGCGTAACACTAATAATTGATTAAGACCCAATAAGGCCCAAGTGTAATATTAGTGATTGATTAAGGCTCAATAAGGCCTAAGTATAAAACTGATGATTGATTAAGGCCCAAGTGTAATACTGATGTTTGACCAAGGTCCAATAAGGCCCAAGTGCAACATTGATGATTGACCAAGGCCCAATAAGACAAAGTGTTATATTGATGATCGAATTTAGATTGGATCACACATGATTGAATTTAAATTTTAGTCCAAACTAATTAGATGATAACTTAGAAAAATTGAAGTGATTAGATCAAATATTTTTTTCTTAAAAGGTGATCTAAAAAATCCAATTTAAAGTGATTTGGATTTGATCATTTTTAACTTTACTTTTTTTTTTCTTTTGAATTATTTAATCTTATTTATATATTTTAAGTATGAGTATAATTTGTTAAAAAAGTATTTAATTTTATAATTAGACTCAACTATAACACTAATAATTGACCAAGATCCAATTAGGACAAAGTGTTATATTGATGATGGAGCAAGACCCAATTAGGTCGAAATGTTACACTAATGATGGACTAAGACCCAATTAGGTCCAAATGTAAAACTAATGATTGATCAAGGCCCAATTAAATTGAAGTGTAACATTAATTGATCATTAAATGTATATAATTTAAAAATAAAAGAAAAAAATTGAAATGGGCCTACCCATCTTACCACCTAATGATTAGATGTCACGTCTAATTATCTTTAATGAGATCAATGTGATCTAAATAAAATAATATCCTAATAATATTGATTATGTAAATTAGAATCAAGCACTAATATCACAATTAATGAGTAATAAATGAAATAAAATGGAAACCAAAATTTCAAATTAATGTATGATATTAGGTAACGAATTGTGTTTCTCTTTTTAATACTAATGAATCATTAAATGTAAATTAAGTTTTAATTTGGAAACAATTAAAATCTGTTTACGTGAATTTAAGTTTTCTATTTCTTACCTTTGATTTATCTTTTTATTTAGAACACGTTTCTGTACGAAAAAAAAAAAAAAGAACACGTTTAATTTGTCTTATTTTGTATTACATAAGTTTACTGTTTATTTTCTTGTAAAATAAATTATGATTATTAGTTATTATTAATGTTATATTATTTTTTTAATATTATTATTGCTGATATAACTATTAATTAACATTATTAATAAGAGATATTAATATTGAAAAATATTTCAAATTAAAATTTTATAGTTATTATTTTTGTGCGTGTGTGTGTGTATATATATATATATATATTTCTATTAAATATATTTATTTATATTTGTATTTGGGATTAAGTCTTGCAAAGGAAAAATGGCGCCTTGGTTCATTTCTTTCTTCTTTCGTTTTCATTTCCCGCTTTCCCCTTTATATTTTTTTCTCCTTTCCCACCCTTTTACTTTATGCCTTTCCCTTTTCTACAAACCACATTGGATAATATCTTCACTCCCACAGCCACACATTCTCATCTTCCCAGTCGCAAGACCCACCAACCCACCCACCCTCAGAACCATCATTTAAAACTCCTTTCATTCCCAAACCTTCTTCGATGTGCTCACAGTCCCACCCATTAGGCTCCGCGCCCAAACCCCTCGGTGGCCTCTCTGCTACCACCGCCCTCCTACCACCGCACCGCCGTTTTTACCACCGTTCCCAAACCCTTTATCATTATAGAAAGGTATGCAACTCTTTTCCCCTTTTCTCTAACTCATAAGTTGTAGCTGTAATGGCAATTTCTCTCTTCAATTTGTTATTATTCAATTCAATTGCTCACTGATTGATATTGATACTTCCAATTTGCATTCCAGAGCCATGTATTTGGGAGAGACTTTCTGCAGCTACATCAGTATAAACAACAACTCCAATTTTGAAGTTAGAGAAGTCATTATCAAGGTGACTCACAACCTCATTTTATAACAGAAACCATGGTAATAACTCCTTCGCCCTTTCCTTTGACGTAACGGCACAATTGCATACGCTCTGCTTCCTCTGCTAACCACTCCTTCATCCCATCTAATCAGGTCCAGCCAGATTATGTGACAATCATTGATATTTTCATTTATTTTTGAAAGAGGTTTTCAGTTTGTGATTAATTTATTTCATTTTTTGGCATTTAATTACAATTCCAAATTGAGGGGAGAAAAAAAGACTATATGAAAATATTTTTCACTTTTTTTCCAGAACCTTACCCTTTTTCAATACAACTTATAAGTTAATAGGCACTGATTGAAAATAACAATGTTGTTTAGGGAGCTGCAAAGAGAGAGGTTGCTGCCACTAACATGAATCATGCTAGCTAGCAGTCGTTCTCGTAGTGTATGGTGAAGAACAATGCTGTAAATCTGCCACTAGCTCTTGGTAGCGTAGAAAGCAAAGAATGTCATCAGGAAGACAAGTTTTTGCCTATATTATCTTTGAGCCACAAGTGATTTAGTTAGAGCTATATGTGTGACTTATTTATTATTTATATGCTTCCTTGAGTATTCGCTTATCATTAGTTTAGATGCTCAAATGCTATTAATTGACATATTTTTTTTGTAATTTTTAGTTTGACATTAGCCCTGGTTTTTAATAAAAATGAAAATGCTCTTGCTAACAGTGATGTTGCTGCTACACTAGTTTGGTTAGTGGAGAGAAGGCACTCAAGCTTGGGCTTCAAGTTATTGCAAAAATCACTGGATATGTTGATGCCGCTCAGGTACATAAAATATATTTTAAATATGAATTACATCTTCAGACAACAAAAAATTAGAAATAGAAAAAACCATATTGGCATTCACATTATTTCTAGTGTATGATATATTATTAGTATAATTTCATACTCATATGAAGTTGATCTGTGCAGGAACCAGAGTTATTTACAACGGCTCCATCCCTTGCCATTCCCAAAGCTATTGCCAAGGTGGGGTTGGAGGCTTCACAAATTGATTATTATGAAATTAATGCCAAAGTTTTAATTGTAATCATTTTTCAACTTATGATGCAGTGAATTTTAATTCTTCATATTGTTGTTTGTAGGTTGTGGCTCTTGCAAATCAGAAACTTCTTGGACTTAACTCGGTGAGTTTCTCCTGTCACTGTGTGAAAGTTGTAATCCTTTAGTGTATGTGTAATAAACTATTTCTAATTGTCTGTCTTGAAGAGTGCATGCTGTAGGTCCTGAACCCCTCTTTGCACAGTGCAGAACATGTTAAAGTTTGCTCAACGCGACAAATTTATTAAGAACAATGTGTGTCTTTTCATACTTTTTGTGCTTATATATTGATGTGCATCTATTTTCGACCAAAAACAAGTGATAAGCATTCAATTATTACAAAGTAGTAATAGAAATTGTTTTATTCTTTGTTTTTAATTTAAAATGCTTAATGAATAGTAAAAGAAAGTTAGAGTTAGAAGCTTTTATAGAGCAACTATTTTTACATGTGAGTGATCTGTGTAGACATTTCTAATAATTGCTATTTAAATAATTATGTACTTTTTTCCATGCAATTGTAAACGATGATGCGTCTGGAGATGTCATTGCCATGAGAATTCAAATTCAACAACTTAAGGTATTCAATTTTTATTTATCCTTTCTTGTCTTTTGTTCTAAACATAGAGAATATTTGGCTGCCCTTTTTCTTTACATTTCTTGGGAAGGTAATGGTTAAGTAATTTAGTTATATTAGTGGCTTGGCTAATCATTTTATGAGCCAATTAATGCCTTTATAGATGCTTATTGAATTGCCTATCAAAGAAAAGTATGCCAGTGAGCAATTTTCACTTTTCATTTGGACTTTGAAAGCTAATGGAATAGCTACTTCAATTTAAATTTCATGCCTTCGTCAATTGATTTAATTGGAGCCTTTGTATAAAATTACTTTAGTACTAATTGCCTGTCAGAAAAGTACAACATTGAATGCTATATTTGCTCTGTTTTTACTGTGTGCAAAGGGAAGCTTTGTTAGTTTCACATGGTAATTATTCCATTTGTCATGATAATATAGATTTCAATTTAAAGATGTGTATGCATGCAGAAGAAATGTGAATCTTGAGTATGCTGGACATATGGGGAACAAGACATTTTGCTTCATTCACATAGTTTATGTTTTTTTTTTTTTTTTTTTGTGATAAGAGTGCAGTTTTTGTTTCTTCTCTTTTTACTTTCACGTAGCATCACTTTCTTTTTGTTTTTATCTCATTTTAATTTATTTGTATTAATCTAATGTTGAATCCAATTGTGATATTGTGTACATGTCAAGATGAAAAAGAAATCTTGCTTAAAGGAAATTGGTCAAACAATGGATGCATCACTTGGGTCACACTGGTAATACACGTGTTAAAATATCAAATAAAAAAAGTTGGATGTAACTTATATATATATATATATATATACATATATATATATATATATATATATATATATATAGTTGGATGTAACTATAATGCCTTTGAAACAAAAGTTACGAGTAATTTCATGAATTAAATACTTATTGGGTTAAATAGGAAATATCCTTTCGAGCAAGCTTTTTTTTTCTATTATTTATTTGAGTTAAATGAATTAAATTTTATTTTCTTAGCAAATTTGTTTATTTTTTTCCAGCAAGTTGCCACATTATATGATATGATTTTGAGGAAGTTAGAAAAAGTAATATTCTGCAGGTACAATCCTTTTTATTCTCTTTCAATGTTAAAAGTCTGAACTTCAATTGTTTAGTGTGCTAAAATTGGTGTATTGCAAGATAACTTTTTATATTATTTTGTTCATTATATATACTATTTTGATAGTATAAAGTTTCGCTTGTAGTCTAGCCATTCTCGAACTTTTTATACTATTTTGTTAGTATATAAAGTTTCCTTGTAGTATAGACATTCTTGGACTAATGATCTAATATAAAAGTTTGAATACTTGTCATGAAGCAATAAACATTCTCAAGTACTTAAATAGCATTTTGTTATTTTCAAAAATTATACTTATCTTTCTTGTGATATAAAATGTTATATTTTAATTTAATTTAATATAAGTAAACTTGTTACTAACAATAAATAATTATTATATTATTTATTGTGAGTAACAAGTTTACTTATATTAAATTAAATTAAAATATCATTATAGCAAATTTTTTTTATTATATATGAACTCCATTAAAGAAAATTATTATCTATGAGCTTTTTGAATATTAATTCTCCTTTGCGTTTACAATTAATTTTAAATATTATATTATTAATTTTATAATTTTAAAAGATGGACCAGTGTTTTAAATATTATTATTATAGCTTTGGAATTTCACCCAAACCTTGATTTTTTTTTAAATTCCTAAATCAATAGTAGAATTTCAAAACTAGTTAACCATGATGTTGAGATTCTCAAAATGAAAAATGTAATACACACACACATATATAATTTATCTTAAAAATGTGGAATGCAATGATTTTGAAATTAAACCCCACAAGAATATGCCACTATAGATTAATTAATATATACAATTATGCTCATTAAGTACAGAGGTTTAATGCTAAAATTTGATACATGTGATTCTATTCTTTATAAATTTGAGAATTATGAATGTTCAAGCATGGTAGTTTTATTCACATGTAAGACATAAAATTAGAATTATTTATATAGAATGATCAAGTATGATTTTCAATGTTCCCTAAACTAAAACACCCTTGCTGCATTGCTTTAGTTGAATCCAAGATATATGATATAAAAATCCTAATTTTAGCCAAAACTATGTAGTGGTTCTTTTGATACTTTCCTTCTCACAGTTTACTTGAATTTACAAAAAAAATATAATTAATTGATGTTGTATTTATGACTTACATAGTAGTTTTAGACTCTTTTTGCTAATTGTTTCAGATTCTAATAACATTGCAAAGCATAGGTAATGAATTGGATGTTTTTGGGCTGCTCATCGTGGAAGGAGCTGTGAGGAATGAACAAGTTATGATTAGGTAGAGTATGAAGGCTAGTTTGTACTTTTTGTAGTGATCTTCTTTGAGAGGGATGAACAATGTTAAAGCATAAATTGTAATTTCAAACCATAGTTGTGCCAAAAAATTGTGTGCTGATACCACTGTATTGGTACTTTTTATCAATTATGAAATTGCACTTGATGTATTTTATTGTTGGTACTTTTTTATGAGTTATAAATTTGCACTTTATAATTCATCGTGTTTCTTGAGATATCATATATCTTATTTGAGTGTGCTTCTTAAGAGTGTGATTAAGAATTTTATTTATTGTTTATAATTATTAAATATGTTAAAATTATTCATAAATGAATAAAAAAACAAATTATTTATTTTAAAATAACTATAATTTTATTTTTAGCGACCGAAATTATTGGTCGCTGTCTAGCCACCGAATCAGCGACTTATAGAAGATTTTAGAATTGGATTATTAAAAAATTAAATTAAAATTTAACGACCTAATATATCAGTCTCTGTGTAGCCAACGACTCAGCTGCTGAAAATAGATTTGAGAATTAAATTATTAAAAATTAAATATACATTTAGCGACCGAAATAGCGACTACTATATTTGTCGCAGCTTTAGTCCCACGTAAGGGCAGCGACCAAAACCAGCAGCGACAGACAATTTTTCATTAGCGACCGATTATTTTGGTCGCTAGACAGCGACTGAGTAAAATTTCGGTCGCAAAAGGTTTAGCGACTTGGGTTTTTGTCACCGAATCTACTTAGTCGCTACTTCGGTCGCTAAACTAAATAGCGACCGAATTCATAAATTTAGCCACCGATTTTATCGGTCGCTAAATGACGTTTTTCTGGTAGTGGAAATTTCTAATAATATGATATTTGCCTACGTTTCAAAATCTTTTATAATACATAACTATTAGGATTTTAAATTAACACATTAACACATGTAATCATATGATACACTTATTATTTTAATTATAGTTATCAAATAAATAGTTTCTACCAAATTAAATGATATTAAATGATATATAAACCAAAAAAATTTAAAATAATCCTCGATACCTTAATAAAACTGATATATACTGAGCATAATTATCTAAATTAATTGATCACGTAATATGTATTGATCATACTTACATTAATTAATATAGTAATGTATCATTATTTATCCTTATTTAAATAAAAGATTTAAATAAAAGATTAAAAAAATCTCATATATTTCGATGAAAAAATGAATTATATATAATTAAGCTATATGTATAAATGATGGTTATACTAATTAGTTTATATATATATATATATATATATATATATATATATATATTATACTCCTCATCCTCACCATTCATCATTTTCTTGAAAATCTAATGGTTGTAATGAGTAACTAATATTAACCATTAGATTTAAGAAAATGAATTGTAAGGATGAGGAGTAACTCTATTAAAGTTGCTGGTAATTATCTTTATTCTATGTTTATTAAAATTACATTAATTTAATTGTGCAATTGTATATAATTCAATTACAGTTATTTAAAATAATTTTTATTATCTTAATTAGAATATATATTGGTCATAGTTACCATAATTAATTCAAATCATAATATGTATCAATTATAATTATTGTAGTTAATATAAATATGTTTTTTTTGTCAACAAAAAATAGTAATTTCTTAACAATATTATTTAATTATATTTAATAAAATATAAATTATATATAACAATTATATGTAATTATCTCAAATATATATATATATATATATATATATATATATATATATATATATATATATATATTAGTTACTTTAATTACATCAATAAAAATTGCCAAAATTTTTGGTAATTACATTTAATAAAAAAATAAATTATATATAATAGTTATGGAAATTAACTTATTTATATACATTTATTTATTATTAATTACGTTGGCTACTTTAATTATACATTTTAAAATAATAAGTTGACCTTAATTTAAAATAATATATATTTTTCTAAACTATATATGTCATAATTCTAATCACCATATCCATGCAGTTTTGAAATATTGGATACATATCCATTTGAAACTTTTATTGCTTTGAGCACTTCCAAAAATGTTTCTTTCTCTTTTGATGATTTGATAACAAGCTCTAGGAAAATGTTTTTTTACCTCTTTCCAAAAATGTTGACTTAGTTCATGTCTACAAGGCCATATTGTGTCTTATCGTTATCCGTTGATTTTCCTTCCAAATGTAATAATGTTCTAATGATGTTATCACAAATAACAAAACTATACTGCAACGTTGTGAAAGAAAGTTCTACACATAGAGGGAGAAACATAGAGGGAGAAGAGAGATTCGCATAGAAGAAATGAGAGAGTAACTTTGATTATCAAGAACACATGTACAAAAGTGTTATTTCATGTATATATTCAGCTAAGAAAGAAAAACCAATATAACAGAGAAAATCCAGCTCAACAATAACTAATTTTGAGCCATTAACTAATTAATGGGTGATTAACTAACTAATCAGTTAAGAGCAAACATTTTTTTTTGTTTAAATGTGCATTACATCATGATTATGATGAAAAACATTATATTGCCAATAAGGCAATTTGAACATTATGCTTTTCTTTTTCCATGGTACGCACCATCTGCACACTCTATAATCTAGAACCGCAATAATTGTGTTGCACCGTTGCGGACAAGTCTCGTGTGATCTCGTGTCAGCGTCGCCGCGTAACTCTTCCGGTCACTCTCTTCAACCCCTCTTCTTCGTACACAAATGGTAGCAAGCGATGCAAATATGCATGTGATTTGTGATAGGTCATGGTTGTATGTGGTAGCGTAGTGGTCGTGTGCTGTAGAAGTTCAGCGGGATTTGTGTTGTGGAAGAAGGGGTAAATTAAGAAAGACAAAGAAAAGAGAATAAAAGAAGAGAGAAAGAAAGAAAAAGGAAAAACGTAAAAAAATCTCAATCATCTATTTAAAACCATTAAATCCACAGTAAAAATTTAATTTCACACTATGTCGGTGGAAGACATGATCGCGTCTCCCACCCTAGTCTTTGTCTAGGTTGTGAGGCTATCATCTCTTGTACCCATGTTATTCCATGTTGCGTATCAGATGGTAGGTAAATGCTAAAGAGGGATTTCACACTTGAAAATTGGAATGGAGAAAACACTGAACGCAACCTCAAAAATTGGGTGGGTTGAAAAAAAAAAAAACAAATAGAGAGGAAAAAAGAAAAGAAAGAGTAATAGATATTATTTTTGTTCTTATATATAAGAAACAAATACTTAATTCATTAAGACCAATAAAAATAATTAAATTAGTTCATTTTATAATTAATATTGTCATAAATTTTAAAAAAATATTCTAAAAATATCCATAAAATTAATTAGTTTAATTGGTGGTTAATTATTTATAATTTAAGCAATATTTTCCAACCAATGAGTATAAAATATATTATTAATAGCTCAATAAATACATTTATTTTCATGAAAAATGAATAATATCTCATTAATAGACTTAATAATAAATTAAAAATATAAAAATTGATAAAAAAAAAATTAAGAATATAAAAAAGTTAATAATTAATATATTTAAAAGTAATCATATATTTTTTATAATTAAAAAAATACCATTTATTTCTCGTATAAGAACAAACTAGTATGACAAAATAGACGCAGACTAAACCTTATGAACCCCTCTACATGTTTTGGTTCATTTGTTCCAAATACAGTTTTTATGGATTACTAGATACGTCGTTCTCAATTTCCAACCAGATATAGTGATACTCCTTGGTTTTTTCTTATAATATTTTTAATAATGTGATACACATTACTCTCTATCCTCTTTCGGTGAGGGAGTTGTTTCGCTAAGCTTCGTTCTTGAAGTGTGCTATCTGAGACCGAGCCTTTGGTTTGGTTGGTGAGAAATTTGGTTGAAGTTAGGGCTGGACTTCAAAAGTTCTTTTAATAGACTTTGTTAAAAGTTTCAAGAACTTGGATGTTGAAAATTAAACTATGGATACTTCATTTCTATATAGTTAAGGTAAAGCTTCGTTGTTTAATTTTTCGGTTTCAGATTGCTTTTTGGTTGAATTGTATTTGCCATCAAACAAATGTTTAGCTTGTTCATCGTTTAAGCTACTACTTCCACTGCTGTCAATATCTTCCCATGTATAGCCATAAGACTTTTCTTCTTCTTGCCTGAGTGCCACTTCATTCGAAGCTTGGGACATTCAGCTTTTATGTGCCTTGGCTTCTTGCACTCAAAGTAGATGATGTCATTGCTTTCTTCCTTATCATTCTTTCTAAATTTATCCTTCTTTTTGGAGGAATGTTTGAACTTCCCTTTTTTCTTTAGCATTTGCTTGAATCGTCTGGACATAAGTGTCACCTCATTGTCTGTTGATCCGCTTAAGCTATCATCTGAGCTGTTAGACTCATCTATTTTCACTTTTAGGGCCTTAGATGAAATCTTCTTTTGTTCCTTTATGGAGCTTGTCTCTCCAATCTTAAGTGTAGCAAAGTCCTTGCATGGAAGCTGATCACTACAAAACTCATTGGAGATGAACCTCATGAACACGTAAGGCTCCTAACAACTCATCCAAAGTAAGAGTCTTCATGTTTCGTGCTTCTTGGATGGTAGTTGTTTTGGGTTCCTACACCTTGGGAAGACTATCTAGGATCTTCATGTTGTTTTGAGCTTTGGTGAACTCATGTCCTAGACCTTGCAGACCATTTAAGATAGTTTGGAATCTCCTAAACATCTCATATGTGGTCTCTCCTTCCTATTCATGGTGAAGTTCTCAAAGTGACTGCCAAAGTTGTAGCTTTTCTGAGTCTGACATCCAAAGTGCCTTCATAGTTGATGCAAAGAGCATCCCACATATCTTTGGCAGTCTTTAAGCTACAAACTAGTTATATCCATCTCTAGTTAAAGCACAAGTAACAGTATACCTAGCCTTGTTGTTGAGCTGAAGGATGTTGTAGTCCTCTTGAGTCCATTCTGCTTCTGGCCTTGTGATAGGGATATCTCCATGGATAATTATGTGCCAGAGTTGGTATTTAGTGGACTTGATATACATCTCCATACAATCTCTCTAGTATGGATAATCTTTACACAAGAAGGTTGGAGGCCTGAAAAAAAAAAGGCTCCCTCTAGAATGAACTGTCTGTGTGAATGATGGTTTGTCATCAGGATCTTTTCCTCTAGACATTGTCAGGTGCTCAACTCCATAAAGGCTGAGCTCTAATACCAAACTATAAAGACATGGAAACACAATAAGGGGGTTGAATTTTGTTTCTTGAAATCTTTTTCGCAAACACTTTCACAGAGACTATTATCGTATTATAAAACATGTTTTAATAAGCAGCTGATAAGGAAGTAGATGATAGTTTTAAAAACACTGTTTTATCAAAAACCTCTTTGGAAAACAACTTTGAGAGAAACAACAATTCAAGGTTAGATAAAAACACAAATTTTATACTGGTTCGTCTCAACCATCGAGGTTACGTCTAGTTCTTGGCAAACCCTCCAAATTTCACTAACTTTCATAAAGGTGCAAGTATTCTTTCCTCATGCCGCTTCTGGCTTAACCCAAGTAGTTTTACACTAGTCTCTCCAAGCTAAAAACTAAGTATTCTTTAAAACAAAGCCTATTCAGGCTTCAAACAAATCATATAGTTTTGTTTAAAGTTAGGGACTCACTGACTATAGCTAAACATCTCACAGACTGATATACAAGATAAGCTCTTAGTCATATACTCTCAGGATATACAAGGTGTTTTGAGAGCTCGAAATCTAAATTAGAACAAGTTACAAAGATTTTGAATATGCTTGATAGTATGTTCGCGCAAAAGGTTCTCTAATCTTCAGCACTTCAAAAACTTCAGCTATTTATAATTGTCAACAAGAAGTAACCGTTATGACTAAACAACCTTCTCTTCCGTCTTCTTCATCGTCTGTTGGTGAGGTATGTGTTGATGCATTTAATGCAACAACATTTAATGCATGTCACCAACTTGTCAAAATAATCTCATAAAGCAGCTTGTTTATCTTCCTTTATCAGCATTCTAAATCTCGCGTCAGAGTCAAGTCACTTTTGTGTACACTACAACTTGCTTTTGGCACTCCTTTTGATGTAGTAGGTAGCTTTTTAGTTGACTTCTTTCTCTTGCTTTTCTCTTCAACAGATCCTATGAAGAATAAGAACATTGTATGCAATGAGGATCAAAGCATCAAAGCATTAAACATGATCATAAATGCTCATACTCAGCGTCTGTTAAGCTATCATCTATAAAACAAACGCTAAACACAACAGAGGTTCCGTCTGATCAACAATAAGTCGCAATCTTCAAATTAGCTTAATATTTGTTTGCATAAATCAAAACATTTGAAGGACCTGATTTGTCTTATGAATTAATAGAAGAGGCCCAAGTTGGCCCTTACAATATATATAAAATATTTTTTATTTACAAATTAAATATTCAAAATGGCATATTAGTTTTGGTGGAAGTGAGGAAAGAAGGGGTCACAGGTTTGAACTCTACCTCTAACAATTGAGCAAATTACAACAATAACCTTTGAGGTTTCGTGTAATTACTCAAGTACCTCCTGTGTTTTTTAACCATTACATTTACCTCCAATGTAGAGGGTGTTAGTGTAAGATTTGAGGGGTGTTGAAGGGGTGTCAATGTAATATTTTCAAACATATAAGGGGGTGATAGTGTAATGTTTTCAAACTTAAAGGGGGGTTAGTATAGGAAAATCAAAAAGGGTAGACTTATGTGTAATTTGATAAAAGCTTAGGGAAGTATTGTTGTTGTAATTTGCTCCTAACATTTTTACCATTTTTTAAAGGCAAATGCTTAGAACACTGGTTAAAGATGTAAAAGGGGAAAGATTTTTATTGCGATGTGTAAAAATGCACTTTTCTATTACTTTTAAATGTGCTCCCATATGATTTTCAATAAAAACCTTTTATGTTTTAATTCATTAACCAGTGCTCTTAAGGCACTTATTAGTAAGACCCTTTTTTAAATAATACATTCCCTTGCCATGTTAATGACAATGTCAACAATTCACGTTAGTGTAATGTGTATTGCCACATTAGCATCACAACACCATTTTAGAGTCATCATTGTCACATTAGAGTCTACTAACAACAATGGATGATCAACTAATAAATGAACAAATTTTACGAAATTGAGTTAGTTTGGGGATAAATTTACAAAAAAAAAGGACAAAATGCATGAAATTTTAATACTAGAGCAAAATGTTCTATTAAACTTAAAATTTATAATATTTTATAAACTTAAATAATAAAATAAAAACTATAAAATTAACGACCAAAGTAAATAACACTCGTGATCTTAACATCAAAGTAAAAAAAAAAAAAACTAAAAAAATATTATTTCTTAAGATCAAAGTGTTTAATGAAAAATAATTATAGTATTATATAAACATTTTAAAAAAAATCAAAATTAAAATATTATAAATATTTTTATGTATTTTTTTTAAAAATAGATTTTTATTTTAAAACTCACATGATAAAACTTAATATCAATTATAAAAGTAAAACTATAATTTTAATATTAAAACGATATAAAATTCTTAAAAAGCTATATTTTAAAATTTTATCTTAAAATTAGCTTCTCAATAGCATTGAGTGCTTCTTTCCCTCTAAAAGCCAACTTCGAAGGTCATTGTGCCTCAATTTGGACCAATGTTTTTAAAATCGGACCGGTCATTGAACCAGTCAAGGCACTGGTTCAAGGTTTAACGGTTCAACCGTGGTTGAACTGTGGTTGAACCGGTATTAACAAAATAATAATAATAAAATAATTTATAAAATAATATTAAATAAATATAATATCACATAACTTTATAACATTAAAAACTATAATAAAACTTAAAACATCACTTTACAAGATTTTAACATTAAAAAAATATATAAAAGTTTAATTAAATATATCATAATACTTAAGTTTAAATTTTAATAAAATAAAATAATGTCCATTAACAATAAAAAATTTACATTTAGAATAAAGAAAGAAAATGACAAATTAATATAATATAAAAATATCAAAAATCAAGATATAAAAAAATTATAAATTAATATAAATGAGCAAATTATATGTTTTACAAGAAAATAATAATAATAATTGATAAAATAATTTATAACTATTTGAGATATTTATTAAATATGTGTTTTTATTTATCTTTAAAATATTTTATATTAAATTTAAAATTTTAAATGAAAAAAAAATAAAAATTTAAAAAAAAATACCGGTTCAAACCGGTTTTGGATACCGGTTTTGGCCCGGTTTGACCGGTTCTTGACCGGTTCCCACCAGTTCTGAATTTCTCCGATTTTATAGAGTATCCGGACCAGTCACCAGATCGGTTACCGGTCGAACCGGCCGGTCCGGTCCGGTTTTGAGAACATTGATTTGGACTCCTTGAATTGAAACGAGTTTACGTGTCCATAAACTGCCTCGGTGCATAACTTGCAAACCGAGAGCTTGTTTGATGTGGAGTTTTCTCCTATAGTTTTCTACCACTAAAGGCTTATTGCTCACCCAAAACTAGCTTCACATGGTCACTATGACTCAGTTTGGACCCTTGAACCGAAATGGTGAGTTTATGATTTTATAAACCACCTAGCCCACAACTTGTAGACTGGGAATCTGTTTGATGTGGGGTTTTCTCTTGTAATTTCCTATCACTAAGGGCCTCTTTCTTGTTAGAAACGAGCTTCACACTGTCACTGTGGCTCAGTTTGAATCCCCTGAACTGAAACAATGAGTTTTATGATTCTTTAGACCACCTCAACACACAACTTGCAAATCAGGAATTCGTTTGATGTGGAGTTTTGTCCTACAATTTTCCTATCAATGAGGACTACTTGATCACCAAAAGCTAGCTCTATAGGGTCAATGTGGCTAATTTTGACCCCTTGAACTAAAACGGTAAGTTTAGGTTTCCTTATACTACCACCTTGGTGCACAACTTGCAACCCAGGTACTTGTTTGATGTGGGATTTTCTCCTATAGTTTCATACCACTAAAGGCTTCTTGTTGGTAAAAAATAAGCTTCATAAGGTCATTATGGCTCAGTTAGGACCCCTTGAACTGAAATGACGAGTTTCAGTTTCCCTAAACCACCTCAATACACCACTTGCAAACCGTGGATATGTTTGATGTGGGGTTTTCTCCTACAGTTTCCTAGTACTGAGGCCTACTTGCTCGTCAAAATCCAACTCCACGGGATCATTGTAATTCAGTTTGGACCTATTGAATCGAAATTGCAAGTTTAAGTTTTTCCCTAAACCACCTCAGTGCCCAACTTTCGAACGTGACTCCATTTGAACAAAATGATCCGAATTATCAAGCCCATGACAACATTCCTTTCATTCCTAACCACAACACCTGTTTGTCTTGGTCTTGGATTAATAATGTTCCAAACTACCCTCTCTTCTTGCTCTTGACCATTCGATACTCTCTTTATCACCATCTTCATCCTTTTACTCATTTAAAACCATTACATAGGATTAGGCACTATGATTGTCCATTTCTACTATAAACTGAAGTCATAACGTGCTCTAAGATACTCATCGTAAGCCTCTTAGGTTGTTGATCATACTAATCCCATTTTAAGCTTCTTTCTCATGTTAACTTCAAGTTACTAGTTTATGAATCATACAACTAGCGTATAAGCCTCAAACTTAAGCATTAACCACTCTTTTTCACTCTCTTTTTGGTATAACACTTAATTTTAAATACAAGGGAAACACACATAGTTGGCTTATCAAGCATATTATGGTTCATGATATATTTCGTATGTATGTTAAAAAAGTCAACACCTTTTCCGCCACCATTGTTGAAGAAGTCGAGACCTTTTCCACCACCATTGATATGATGCGTAATGTTGAAGAAGTTTGGACCTCTTCCACCATCGTTATTCCTTTTCTAAACATCGTTGAAGAAGTCGACACATCTTCCACCACCGCCGTCATAATTCATAATGTCATGAACCAATTAGTTAAAATAAACTATGCTTTATGTGAAACCTGTCGTTGGGGACCTTAACTATCATCGTGAATGTAAAGCAATTAAAATAAAACTTTTTTTTTGTCAAGCATATAAAATAATAATGGGCGGTTTTTATTTTTTTGAAAATTGAATATCGTATTGTAGAAATCATATATAAAACTTTGTTAAATTAAGTTACATCCCATGCTTGATAAATAGTTTATAAATCTGGATACCCAAATACAGTTCACAAAATTTAACATAATTATATATGCCCAAAATCTTGTTTAACTTTGTCTTTGGTAGCTGATAAGCATTTAGATAAATTAAAAATCAAAACAAAGACATTTTATCTGATAAAATTGAATATGTGCATAAAGTAACCTGTGCAGTAGGAGTTAAAGATGCGTGGAGTACACTGCAAGAGGAGTTTCAAGGCAGCATCAAGGTATGTGCCATTAAACTTCAAAGTCTAAGACGTGACTTTGAGTTAAAGATTACTATTCTAGGATAAAAGAAATAGTTAGTCAAATGAGAGCATACAGGGAAAAAAAATTGATATAGAAGGGAATGATTTACTATATTGTGTATATGATCACACATGTAATCCTTTATTTATAATGAATAAGGATACAAAATAAGGAAACAAAATAACAAGAAATAATGAAAGAATCCCTAAGATTCAGCTATACAAGTTTCCCTAATTATAGAATATCAAATCATATATTCAACACTCCCCCTCAAGCTAGAACATATATGTCATATGAACCAAACTTTTTACAAATGTTGTCCACTTGAGAGCATTTGAGGGATTTAGTGAACATGTCTACTAATTGGTCACTAGAGCTGACAAAGTCAATGATGATTTCTCTTGAGAGTACCTTCTTTCACACAAAGTGATAATCAATCTCTATGTTTAGCCTTTTCATGGAAGACTGGGTTTGACGCAATGTGGAGAGCAGCTTGATTGTCACATATTAGTTTAATATCCTAAATGTGTCCAAATTTTAACTATTGGAGAAGTTGCCTAAGCCATGTGATCTCGCATGCAGCTGCTGCCATAGCACGATACTCAGCTTCGGCACTAGATCTAACAATGGTGTTCTGCTTCTTGCTCCTCCGTGAGATCAGTTCCCTCCAATAAGAACGCAATATCCACAAGTGGACCTCCTATATGATGGTGATCCTGCCCAATCAGCATCAGAGTAACAAACAATCTTGGCATTGCTTTTGTCTTCATATAGTAATCTACGACCTGGTGCATTCTTGATGTATTGAAGAATGTGTATAACAGCATCCCAATGACCATCACAAGAGGCATTCAGAAACTAACTTACCACACTGACCACAAATGTGATGTTTGGTCTAGTGACAGTAAGGTAATTAAGCCTACCCACTAAACAACGATATCTTCTCGGGTCTTTCAGTGGCTCCCCCTGATGTGAAAGAAGCTTCACATTGGGATCCATTTGAGTATCACTAGGGCGATAATCAAGCATACCGGTCTCGATTAAAATGTCTAGAGCATACTTCTGTTGGAAAATGGCAATGCCGGATGAGGATTGGGCAACTTTAATTCCCAAGAAGTATTTGAGCGGACCCAAGTCTTTCATCTGAAACTGACGTTGGAGATGAGATTTTAAACGAAGAATACCATCCGAGTCATCGCCAGTAATGACAATGTCATCAACATAAATGACCAAGTAGATGCAAAGGTCAGATGGAGAATGGAGGGAAAACACCGAGTGATCAACCTAGTACACATGATTAGGTACTACGTCCAAGGACAAGCTAGGAGGTTGGGAAAATTAAATGGTAAAAGTACTAATCTTTAAGTTTGTATAGTTTTACGTATATAGCTTTCACATTGTGTTGGGTCCTCAATCATCAATTCATCATTCTAGAAATTTATAAAAGGCTAAAATATCATTTTGGTCTATTAAGTTTTCGCCTATTAAGTTTTCGTGTTTTTCTAATTTGGCCCTTTATATTTATGAATTGACCCATTTGAGTTTTTTTAGTTTTAAAAAGGAACCAATTTCGTCCTTTCTTCAATTTCACATTAACACTGTTAACTTTTAAATTTTAAAATAATTAATTTTAATATAATGGTAATTAAAAACCATCACAATGTTTAAATTAATTATGTTATGATATAATTAATTTAAACATTGTGACGGTTAAAAATACCATAATCTTTTGGAAAGGATTACAGAGTTTGTGGAAAGGAGGTGAGAAGGGTGTATGTATGCAGAAAGCCTCGTCGTGGAAGTAGACGAGGAGAGGGAGCTTTTGGTTCAAATTGCGGAGTTTTGGAACAAAATTAAGATTCCAACTTATATACCGTCGTCTTTGGAGATCATGACATCTTTTGATGAAATAATTAATTTAAATATTGTGGTAATTTTAACCGTCACTTTATAATTTTAAAATTTAAAACACCAACGGCGTTATTGTAAAATTGACAAAGGACCAACATAGGTTCATTTGAAAACAAAAAAGACCAAATTGGGAAAATGCAAAAAACGTAATGGACCAGGGATCTAGTTATTCCAAGAATAACTTTAAAAGAATTACTCCTCATCTTCACCATTCATTTTCTTGAAATTTAATACTTTCTCTGGTCCTTAATATAAGACACTTGTAACAAAATTACACATACCTTGGGCTAGCGATAGCCATGCACCGTGAGCAAGATTAGTCTCTGACCCAGTGGGTTGGGGGACACCCGTGGTCTCTGACCTATGACAAAAAAAAAATTACAAATACCAATAAAAGTAGGTAAATTGGTTAGTTTTATTAGTTTTTTAAAAAAATATTACTAATGTACCAATTTTACCCTTATTAATAATCATTAACTTGTTATGGGTGATGTGAAAACATTAAATCCTAAGAGCATTATGCACCATCAATAAAAAATGCAAATGCTTAGAGTATTTAATAAGGGCAAATAATAATAAAAATAAATAAACGCTTCATATAAATTTTAAAATGCCTTATAAAAATGACTATCAATTCCTTTTAAATGGTGCCTTATATAAGGACTAGAGGGAGTAGTTAAGATTAATTACTCATTAGAATCATTAGATTTTAAGAAAATGAGTATTAGTTCAAGAACCATTAAAGTTACTTTTAGAATAACATATTTCCTCTTCGTTAAATTTATTTAAAATTATAAAATAATCATATTTATTATAATTTCTAATTAATATATATATATATGAGATAGGATCAAACATACCAAGATGTTAAATTAAACTTGATACCAAATCTCACCCTTTCATTTTAATTTATTAATTCAATAAAAAAAGTTAAGTACTCTCTTCTCTAAATCCCTTACGTAACCCTCCTCGTTACTCTTCTCATTGACCATTATTCCCTTCAATCTACATAATTAAGTAAATTCCACCGCTCTAGGCTGCCAAGCTCCTTTCTGCCAACCAAAATGATGGCTGCACGTTGAAAAGCATGAGCTTGGAATGGTTTTGTCTAATTACACCTGAATCAATGACTTTCAGCACACCTGAATCAATAACTTTCAGCACCTAACAACTTGTACTGCTCTATGAAACTTAATTGGGAGTGTGAGCCCAAATGCTTCAAGCTGTGGAACCACGATGTACAACATTGATTTTGGATGCGGCAACTTTGGCAGTGCAGTTTAATTTTGGAGAATTATGGTGTATGAGAGGAGTAATGGGTAAGGGTCACCTAAGGGATTTGGAGAAGGGAACACTCAATGAGTTTTGATGTCAAACTTTAATTTAATTGGTGTCATTTGATCCTACCCCTCTAATTGTCATATCTATATATTTATTATCGAGTAATGATAGATAAACATCTTATTATTTTAAACATTCTACTAACATCTCTCATTTCTTTTTATTTCTCTTTTTCTATCACACTATACATCCTATCAAATCTATATTTTTCTATTTTTTTTTTCTTTCTCTCTCTCTCACTAGGTGTTTAATAGGTTAATTTTTGGGAGTCCATGTAACTTTTTTCTATTTATTATCTTTCTTCCTATCATATCTATTTCTGTCTGTCCTACCCCCTCTAGATCTCACAAGTGTCTAAAAACTATTTGGCATCTTAAGTCGTAGACATGGCCACCCTCCACACAGAAACCGTTCAACCATGGTTGGCATTGAGCAGGCTTCACATCCTCTTCCACTTGGTGGCAGTGTTGTTCCTCTATTACTACCGCATAAGCCACCTGTTACAGGAACCAAGTATGTCATGGCTTCTCATGACCATAGCGGAGCTTATCCTTGGCGAGCTGTGGTTCTTCAAGCAGGCGTGCCGTTGGCGGCCGGTGTCGCAGACGGTGATGCCGGAGAAGCTGCCGAGCGAGGACAGCCTGCTGCCGGGGCTCGACATCTTTGTGTGCACGGTCGACCCCGAAAAGGAGCCGACCGTGCAAGTCATGGACACCGTTGTATCCGCCATCACCATGGACTACCCCTCTGACAAGCTTGCCGTGTATCTCTCCGACGACGGCGGTTGTCCGGTGACTCTGTATGGGATCAGAGAGCCTTGTCAATTCGCAAAGGATTGGGTTCCTTTCTGCAGAAAATATGGGATCAAGTCAAGGTGTCCCAAGGCCTTCTTCTCTCCCATGGGAGAGGATGAACATCATGAACTGCTTCTTTGCAACCATGAATTCAAGGCAGAGCAAGACCAACTCAAGGTATGTACCTTACTTGTATTGTTCCTGCTGTTATCTTTTTTTTTTTTTTTTTTTTACCAATTCCTGCTGTTATCTTTTTTTTGGTTACCATGTTATTGGTACGGAGTATCCACCGGCTTTGCCGATGACTAATCTCCGTCAGGGAACCTGATTGGCTACCTTTAGTGGGGTTCTCCCCTCCTAACCATGTTTTTTCTATCCACAAGACTCGAACCCGACTCGAATCCGAGACCTTGCTTAAGGGGACTGAGTCCAACACCACTCGGACCAACGACTTATTGGTTCCTGCTTTGAATGCTTATTAGTCAATCTGTCTAAATATGATTAATTAATCACTTGTGAGATAAATTAACCATATTTGCTCACATAACATATTCTTATAATTGAGGACTAATTTTATAATCAGTCTAAAAGATAAAAGCTTGTCAAAATATATCAGGTTCTCAAAATATATATTTTTACACAACTAAATTTTATAATAAATAAATATTTTAAATATATAAATTATGTCATAATTTAAATTTGTAATAAATAAAAACTTTAAATATGTAAATTATATTTTGAATTTCCGATAAATAATTTATATTATAATATAAGATTATTTTTAATTATTGACATTCTTTTAAAAATAATATTGACGATTAATTTATGAATATAAATAATATATATATATATATATATATATATATATATATATATATAAAGAAATATAATCAGTTAATAAGTCAAAAGTATATGGATACAGATAAAAAGAAAGTAGCTATTTTGAAATGGTTGAGATGTTTTTTTTTTTTTGGAGTTAGTTGCTAAATTAAATGTCAAATTAAAATTAAAAACATATTTAAAAGGATTAAAAAATAACAAATAAAATTAATGTAGCTTAATAAAAGTGATAATATTTCTTAAAAAATACTTTCATTAATTAAGAAAAACTCATAAAAACGCTCTCGTTAAAATTATATATATATATATATATATATATATATATATATATATATATATATATATATATATATATATAACTTCATTTAAAATCATTTAATGTTGTTGACATTAGAATTTTTTTTTTTACTGCGACATTCGAAATTATAGATCTTTCTAAATTAAAGATCGTTTTACATGATAAATAATTTCATAAAACATATATTTATTAATTTAATTGTTACTAAATGTGTTTCAATTAGTTTTATTCCTATAATTTAAATATTATTATGTTTTCATATAATATTTTTATTCTCATATGATATATACTATTTATATAAAGATCGTTTTACATGATAAATAATTTTATAAAACATTATTAATTTAATTGTTAGTAAATATGTTTCAATTAATTTTATTGTTTTATTCCTATAATTTAAATATTATTATGTTTTCGTATAATATTTTTATTCTCATATGATATATACTATTTATATAATTTAGATATTAATATGTTTTCATGTAAAAAAATTAATCTCTTTCAATTTAAATATTCATATACATTTACTCATGATATCAAATAATTTATAATATTAATATGGATAAAAAAATATTAATATACTTTTACTCATGATTTAAATAAGTATATATTTTTATGTAAAATTTTTATCCATTTGTATTATAAATATTAATTTTTGCAATTTAAATATTAGTCATAACTATTGATTTTTAGTTTTTTTCTCAAAATAATTAAATTTTAGAAATTTAAACTCTAATTAATAATTTTTTTTCTCAACTATACACTTAATTAATATCTTATTACTAGATAGTTTTACAAGCATAAAGGATCATGATGTTAAATAAGGACATTTTAATTCAAATGTACCAATATTTTATATTAATTAAATATTTCCTAATTCATATGCATTAGCCTTATTCATCAATAGTTTTTTTTTTTATTATTCATATGAATCAAACTCAAGGACCAAGAGATTTATATAAATATATAAAGGAAGGAGTCATAATTTTTAAATAAAGCTTTTGTTACCATTTGATATAACTATTTATCATGTACTGTGTTATGTTTTTCCCATCAACAATGATATATGTACATTCCTTAGTTATAAACACTCATTCACTACTACAAAAATACCATTTTACGTCAGGCTTTCTACATTGGTTGTTTAACAACCAATATAGAAAGTGATGCAATGACATTTTTGTAATTTAGAATATCATTTTTACACCGGTTATACTTTTATTCGATGTAAAAATGTTTTTTACATCCGTTAAAAATTCAACAAATGTAAATAATGGGCCAAACCTTTGTTAGTTGAGTGCTTTCCTCATTCCTCAATACTTGCCCCAACCCTAATGTTGTTTTATCTTATTCCCCCGCTGCCCACCCTCTTCCCCATCCCCTTGTCGCCCCCTCTCTTATGACTTGTTTGGTTTAAAGGATGGAAATAATTTTGGGGAGATACAATTAAGTATGTGTGTTTGGTAGAAGAGCATTAGAGTGGAAATAAGTTTGAAATTTGTGGGGCACACCATACTATTTCTCTCTTATTTCTAAATAAATTTATTTCTCTTCAACCAAACACATTTATTTTTCATTTTATTTCTCATTTATTTACACTCTCTCTTTTTATTTATATCTATCCTATTTCTCTCATCTTAACCAAACACAACCTTAGGCCTAATCTCATACCTTACGAACCACAGATAAATCAAACACACTCCCTTGCTTGTGCATAACATAAATTGTGCTCATTCCTATCTCTCGTGATGATTCCATATGCTTCTTTTCGGAATCTCTGTATGGCCTTCAAGGAAGATCGACTAGTATGACCATCAAGAATAATGACACAACTGGCAGCAACAATAGTGGTGCATTATGGAGGCACCAGAGAGTTCTTCCTGTTGTTTTTTTGTTACTATGTTGTTGTTCTCCTTTCTCGTGTAACCCTAATTGTTGCTTCTTAATTTCGTTGACTTCGATTGATTGCTCTGTTGGAATAGTTTGTGTAGTGTCGAAAGTGTATGGGCACACGTGAGGCAGGAAAGTGTTGCCTAAAGAAGAGGCAGTGATCTTTTAGAGCCATCGTGGATGCAAGAACAAAGAACGTGTATCTATGCTTGCAAACTGTGTCATTGGATGAAGCGCTCATAAAGTGTAGGGTGTTTCCAAATGTTCTTTTCATATATGCAATCACTTCTGTAGAAGAAATGATAGATCTTTGTTAAGTTTCTCCCCATTTTCCAGAACTAATATGATTCTCCCTCTTATTCCATGAGAAAGAAGGAATTGTACAAGATTAAGGGAAACCACTCTATGGGGAGATGAAAATGAAGGATTTAAACAAGATTATTCTTCGGTGTCAACGCCAACTTCTTATGTTATAGTGCCTCAACTACAATGCGCAATGCCAACGTTTGCCCCGATCACAACTGCCATCCACGACACAACCAAATTCAAAGGAATTCGATGGTTTTAGCGTTAGGGTTAGGGTTCACGAATTAAGGAATTAAAGGGCTAGGGAATATGCATCACTTGATTCGAGTTAGATTTCTCCCCCCTTACTTTTGATTTCTCCTTTTCAGAGTTTGTGTTTGTTTTGGTGATTATGTTTCAGAGCACATGACTCAATCTTGTTGGTTGTGTTTATTTTGATTAATTTTGATTATGTTTGAGGTTTGAGGATGCGACAGAGGTAGTGGTCGATGCCACGGTAAAGCTCAAAGTTGATGGAGGGCGTTGCGGCAGTGACCCGACGTCATAGATGCAAACTTTTTTTTTTTTTAAATTTTGATTTTTTACATCGATTGTTATTAACCGACGTACAAAGTTTTCACATTCTACATTGGCAAATTCTATTAACCAAGTGGCCTCAGTAACTCAAGAGGAGGTGAATTGAGTTAATGTGAAATTGTTTCACGCCCAACCTCTAATCCCAAGGAATTGAATATATTCAAATATATCTAATCTTTAAGCGCGTGCGCGCACACACACACACATATATTCAATTCAACCTGACCTAGTGAGAAAGATAATATTTTTATTTTCCTAATATTATTATAAGCCCTAACCACTCGTCTATCGCATATACGATATTAAAGCAATTAAAGTAAAGTGATAAACATAATATAAAAGAGTAGGGGTTAGAAGAGAGTGCACCAATGATTTTTATACTGGTTTGGTCAACCCGGACTACATCCAGTACAAAAGCCACAACTTGAGATTTTTCACTAAGAATAGCAAATACAAAAAATGAGTTGGTTAAGTCACCATCCGTGACAATTCTTCAAATGGACACCCATCCTGAATCCTAAACTTAGCCATCGAGTCAACGAATTACAAAGAATGAGCTGATTATGTCACCACCCATAACAACCCCATAAGGACACCCTCTCTGAACCCTAGACCCAACCCCTAGGGATTACATACCCTAGTAAATCTATCCAAGAAGCAGTAATTAAGCTAATTATGTTACCACCCGTGACAACTCGTCAAATGGACGTTCCCCTTCCCCTCAATAACTCAAACCCTCGAGTAACAACTAGCTAACAATCACTCTTGATAGTGGGAATAATTACTCACTTAAGCACTAACACTCTCTCTTTCTCACTTTAGACACACATCAATGATTGATCCCAACTATTGGTACCTTTCTTCTCTATTTTTTCTAGGCTTGGATTATAAAAACTCTTGTTGAGCTTTGTGTCTTGTGCACTTTGCTCTATAGCAGAGGCATCTACTTATAGTGTGTGAGATGTGGACTTGGACTTTTCAAAAGATTGATAAAGATAGATTTTGATCAAATTTATTTTAGATTTATCTTAGTTATATTTCAAATCTATCTCATATTTGAAAAATTGCTTATTTTTAGGAAAATATACTTTGTAGATTTATCTCAAATATTAGATTCTTATCCTAAATAAAACAAGTTCTTATATTTTTAGAAGCAATTAGATTTTGTCATAAAATACTACCCAAATTCATAATTATTAAGCTAGGTTTAATTAGGGAAGGTTCTCTTTTGAAAAACATGACAAAATCATCAAATTTGGACTACCAGGCTCTTGGGACTTGAGTTTGCCAGGCCATACTCGATTTTGGCCACTCCTGGACTCAAGTCTGTTATGCTAGACTCGAGTTTGAGCTGTTGAGACTCGAGTCCCTAATGGCAGACTCGAAATTCTCAGTCTAGGCCCAAATTCGAGTTTTCAAGGTTTCTAGCCTAGTTAAGTGTTTGTTTAGTGGGTTTTTTAGTCACCAAGATTCAATATTAGAGCCCTGGATGGATCATTGATTCTAGCCCTAGTAATACTTGAAGAGTTTACAAGACATACCTAGGACACAAACTCTTCTTCTTCAATCTTGGTCTTGAACCATGACTCCATTTCTTTTTGCTTTGACTTGACTTGTTGAGAGTGCTTTTACTTGTTGACTTTGCCTTCATCAAAATCCATTAGCAGGACTTCAATGAATCTTTATCTTGAATGCTTGGAAGTTCCTCAGTTTAGGGAGTCATGTTTTCATTCATCTCTTGAATGCTTACATATTTTACATTGGTTCTACAACTGATGTAGAAACTCTAAAACAACTGATGTAAAAAGGCTTATTTGCAATAGTGATTTGATACTTTTTTGTTTCTCATATCATTTATATATTTACACTTCATTTTTTTTTTCTCTCTCTTTCAAGATGTCAAATAGCATGAAATGTTCTTGGATCATTATTCTTTTCTCAATTTCCCTAAATCAGTCACACAAACTACATCCATGTTTATAACATTTTTATTTGAGTTGCTATTTTTTTTTTACATTTTATTTGGCTTATTTCATGTGAGTTACTGTATTTCATCACATCTAATCATATATTATCCCAGGAGTTAAGGAAATAAGATATGATTAGGTTATCCCCTGGAGATTGCTATATAACCCATGCTAGACCTAGAGGTACGGACAAATTATACACTTACATGCTCTGGATAGACAACCTCAAACCCAAGAGGAAACCTATATATACTGAAACACCAATCAATCCATGTACATTTATGACCATGAGAGGTGTTAAGTCGCAATAGTTTGTGGGACTCTGACACTTAGGCCTAATATAACAATTTTTAAATTCTTCTCGTGAATCTAGCTAAGGAATCATTTTCACACCACCTTCGAAAAAGGTAGAAACCATTAAAGGAAATACATTTGTTAAATAGGCATGATCAACTCTTGTAGTGTTAGGTCACGCATTGTATAGTTTACTGGACTCTTTAGTACACACGAAACTTTAGGAGTCTCTAATGAATATGTTATTTAGTGTAAACAGTTTGGTAAGTTTTACAATATACTTGAACCTATTTTGTATCAATAGCACTCTTGTGAAATTCACTTTAAAAAATATGTTCATATTATTTTTCTGTTTAATGTAAGCTCATTTTTTGTCTCATTTCAGTATAAGCCCTGAAGTACGGTAATAATCTCCCATTCATGTGATGTTTTGGTTATTTTGCAGGCTAAATACAATAAAATGCAAAAAAATATTGACAAATTTGGAAGAGACCCTAAAAATTGTTCTATTGTGCTTGACAGACCAACTCGCATTGAGGTACTAATTACCTTTCTAAGTTGAAATTACGAATGAAAATAACTACCTTGTTTGGTTCCAATTAACTTAAAAAAATATAATAAAACCAAACTTCCAACTTCATTAATATACTTAAATATATGCTACTTATTACTTTTCTAGATTATAAATGACCAATCAGAAATGCCACTCGTTGTTTACGTGTCTCGTGAAAGAAGGCCAATTGTTCCTCATAGATACAAAGGAGGAGCCCTCAACACATTGGTGAGTACTATCTAAATTTGATATCTAGTATCCTATTTTCATTTATGAATTTCTTATATACTTATTCAATGTAACACTTGATCAATTGTGGTTACAGCTCAGAGTCTCAGGGCTATTCAGTAACGCGGGCCTTTATGTACTTGTAGTTGATTGTGATATGTATTGTAATGATCCATCCTCAGCTAAACAAGCCATGTGCTTTTTTCTTGATCCTGAAACCTCCAAAGATGTTGCTTTTGTCCAATTCCCCCAAATGTTTCACAACCTTAGCAAGAAAGACATCTATGATAGTCAAAGTAGGCATGCTTTTAAGGTAAACTAGTCAGTTACCTATGCGAATGCACGGGTGGGCTCGTCTTTATGTATGTTTTAAAATAACTTATATATATCATTATTTGTTTAAAAATAAATAATAAAACATGAAAAAACTAAACATTAAAACAGTATAAGTGAAATCTACATATATTTACAAACATCAAGATTAATGTCCCTGTCCCCGTGATGTCGAGAACTTTTCTGTATTCCAAATTTTAAAATATAAAAAAAAACTAATCAGAAACTAAATGAAATTAAATTTTAAAGTAAAATATTTTAAATCACAGTAAAATTACACATGTTAAAATAATGATGATATGATATAAAATTATCTCAGTTTTAAATTTGGATATTAATATTGTAGATTTATTTCAATAACTCTTTATTGAGTAAATTCTTTTTTATGCATTTTTACTCTTTTAAATTTTTTTTTGAAGAATATTCTTTTAAATTAATTCAAAATATTTAAAATTATGTCTACAAATAAAAATTTAGAAAATTTAATTATAAAAAAGTAATACATTGAAAATTAAAAAAAATCAGAGCTAAATAAAATTAATTAAAAAATTAATGGTTATTGCATAAAAATATGCACTAATTTTATAACATATTACTTGTTTATATGCAAGTATATAAGTAGCTTTTTTCTTATCTATTGAATAGTTTTTTTTATATACAAAACAATTAAGTATCTTAGTCCGCAATACAAAGGCTTAATATGATACAAAAGGAAATCAAATTTTAAAATAAAATATTTTAAATAATAGTAAAGTTACATATTTTAAGAAATACACACAAAATGTAAAATTATACTTCACTTGCATTAATCAACTTATTTAATATTTTTCTCTTGTTATTAATATTTTTGGTATGCTTATTAAACATTTATTAGTTATTAAAAAATTTACATAATGAATATAAATATAACAATAGTTTTCTTATCATTGACTTCTGAACAATATAAAAATTTCACATGATTAAATTTTATTTAAATGAATTATTTTTTATGTTCTTATATTATTATTGTATAATAATATAGATTTATAAACATTTTATTTTTTGTATTTAGTAAATTTTTTGTAGGTTAGACATTATAATTATTTTCTAATTAAATAACTTTTGACATGTCATAAAGTAATAAGAAGAAGAAAGAAGGGGAAAAAAAAGTAAAAAGAAAGAGAGTGAAATGTCGAAGGGAATACAATTCAATTTTAGTATACATGTAATAGATTGCAGAAAATAAAATTTTAAAATAGAAAAAATATTGTTGTCAAACTATTTTTGCATCAATTCCTAAATATGACTCGTAGATTTTTTATTACAATAGTTATATATATATATATATATATATATATATATATATATATATATATAATTCTTATAAGGATATAGCATTTTTATTAAAAATTTTGGTATGCCTATTAAACATTTATTAGGTATTAAAAATTATATACGATGAAGATAATATAAATATATTATAATAACTAAAATAGTTTTTTTTTATAATTGAAACACAAACACATATATTCATATCACAAAAAAAAAAGTTGTTGCATTAGTTTTAATTAACCATATATTCATATTAATAATTTTTTTGTTAGTGACTTTCAGAAAAAAATAATAATTTAATATCATTAATTTTTATTAAAATAAATTCTATTTTATCTTCTAATAACATTATTGTATAATAATATTGAAGTTTAAAAACATTTTATTTTTTGTATATAGTAAATTATTTGTAAATTAAACATTAAAATTACAGTTTATTAATTAAATAATTTTTTACATGTCATATAGTAATAGGAAGACGAAATAAGGAAAAAAAATATAATAGTGGAAGAGAGAGAAAAAGATATAGGTAAAGGTTAGATAATATGCTTCCGTTAAAATTTATCGATATTTTATTTTCAAGACTCTCATGTGGTAATTCACGCATATTTTATTATATAATTTAATAAAAAAATATCAAAAAGATTATCCAACAAATGCTCAAAAAAAGTAAACACACCACCTTTACAATATATATTTGTTGAAAAAAAACTACCTGCAAAATTAAAATCCCGCTTTTCAATGTTCCAGAGAACAAATACATAATTAAAAAAACTCATGAAATTCAATTCAACTTTAATATACATGTAATAGATTATAGTTACAGAGAATAAAGTTATAGAATAGAAAAAAAAAATTAATTGTTGTCAACTCTACATCTGCATCAATCCTAGAATATGGCTTGATTTTCTTTATTACAATAACTGTTATACTTAATTAAAATAATAAGTATAAAAATAAAAGTACTACTATTTTTAATTGAAGCATATATTTATATGTACTTAAAATATAATTATATTCTGATAAGAATACAAAGTTTTTTTTTTATTATCCTTTTATATGCTTATTAAACATTTTTATTAGGTATTAAAAATATGACATTAATAATTGAAGTAAAAGTAATGTAATATAATCCTAATACCATTATATATATTTATATAAAAAAAATTAACATTATTATATATGTGTTAATCAATAAAATTTTTGTACATGAAGTTATTAAATATAAAGTCTAAATTTTAGTTTGTAACAAATATATTAACTAATTAGATTTAAATTAATTTTAATACAAAAATTTCAACATCATAATATATTTATATTATAATATTACTATAGATAGATAAATTTATGTATCATTAATATATATAAATAAAATTAATATTAAGTTCAGAAAATCTTAATATATTTATTACATATAAATAGTCGTATAAGTTTAAATAAGACGAAAGAAAAAACATAAAATAAAAAAAAACAAAAATATAAAAAGAATAAAAGAAAAAATTAAAAATTAAAAAAATAGAAGTATTATTTTGTAAAGTTGTTGCATTAGTTTTATTCAACAATATATTCATATTAGTACTTTCTTTATTAGTGACTTTTAAACAAAATAATAATTTAACAATATTTCATTTATTTAAATAAATTATCTTTTATCTTGTAAAAATATTATTGTATAATAATATTGAATATTAAAATTATATTTTATTAATTAAATAATATTTGACATGTTATATAATAAGAAGAAAAAGAAAGAAGAAGAAAATAAATTAAAAAATGGTTGAAAGAGAGAGAGAGAGAGAGAGAAAGTTGGAAAAGAAACTCTCTCAAATACTGACACGTGTAAAGATAAGGGCATAAAAGTAAATTTGCTAGCCTTCCCCATTCTTATATAGTAATAGACATTCAACAAATTATCCTTTTACTTTTTTATTCTTTCGCTTCTGCTTGTTTGCTTTGTTTGATCAACTAAATATTACACATCGTAATTTCTTTTAGACAATGTGGCAAGGAATGGATGGACTAAGAGGTCCAGGTCTTTCTGGTAGTGGCAATTACTTAAGTAGAAGTGCATTACTCTTATGCCCAACAATTAATGTAAGGTAAATAAATTTGGTCACCCTACCAATTGCTTATTTTGCATAAGTTTAGTCATTGGTCATACATAAAAGTTGTTTTTATTTATTTATTTAATACATGTGAATTTTCATTTATAATGGTAGATGGCTACGAACATAATGCCAAAAACAAATTTGGCAACTCTACCATGTACAATGAATCATTAAAGGCCATTCATGGACAACAAACTTCCAAAACGAACATTGCAAGAAATGTGATTTTACAAGAAGCTCAAGCAGTGTCCTCTTGTTCCTATGAAATAGACACAAATTGGGGTAATGAGGCAAGTATATATACATCTATATATTAGCATGTGTGTGTGTGTGCTTACTTAGTTTGACATTTGATGATTCAAAATTAGATTATATAGGGCAAAATTGACAACTTTGTAAATGTAAATTGATTGGAACCTACAGGTAGGATTCTCATATGCTATATTACTTGAGAGTACAGTTACTGGCTATCTTCTCCATTGCAAAGGATGGAGATCAACTTACCTTTACCCTAAAAGACCTTGTTTCTTGGGATGTGCCCCCACTGACTTTATGGAAGGCATGCTTCAGTTGGTGAAATGGTCTTCTGAACTTTTCTTGCTAGGAGTATCCAAATACAGCCCTTTCACTTATGGGATTTCAAGAATGCCTATTATGCATAACTTTACCTTTTGATACTCGACATCCACATCTCAATATGTTGTTGCCTTAATAGTATATGGCATCATTCCTCAAGTATGCTTCTTGAAAGGAATTCCTGTGTTTCCAAAGGTAAAGTTCTCATACATGTCCTGCATTATTAATTGATATTGTTACTTATCTTAGGCTAAATTTAATTTTGGTACCCTTTTAATTCTTGATCCATGATTTTAGTCCTCCTATTTTTTTTCCCACAATTTTAGTCTCTAGATTTTAGAAAATTTATAATTTTGGTCTAATATCCAATTTTACATATGTTTTTTTTTTCTTTTTTTATTTTTTATATTTTAATTAATTAAATTATTTTTAATGGCTTAATTACCTATTTGGTCCCTTAATTTATTAAAAATGCTCAATTAAGTCCTTTAGTTTTTTGACTATGCAATTGGGTCCCTTAGATTTATAATTTTACCCAATTAAGTTCCTTAGTTTTCTAATTTTACCCAATTAGGTCCTTTCCATCAGCTCCGTCCCTTATTTTATTTTTTAATTTTAAATTATAATAAATATAGTGGCGGTTTATAACCGTCACTATTCATAATTAATAACCAGAAGATTTCATCATGTAACGGATGTCACCTTAATTGGACGGAAATAACTCAATTGAATCAATTTTGAAAACAAAAGGACCTAATTGCATAGTCAAAAAATAAGAGGACCTAATTGAGTATATTTAAAAAACTAAGGGACCAAATTAGATATTAAGCCTTTTTTAATTGTTAAATGTTAATTTCCACCTCACTATAATATTGACACATCATTAGTCAACCCTTAAGTTAAACGATCAACATATGCAAAATTGAATATTAGACCAAAATTGTGAATTTTCTAAAATTTGGGGATTCAAATCGTGAAAAAAATAGGGGGACCAAAATTGCAAATAAGGAATTAAAGGGGCACAAAAATTGCAATTTAGCCTTATCTTTATTAGGAGGGTTAAATATGTTTTTGGTCATTGATAAATGATCAAATTTTTGTTTTGGTCCCCAATAATATTTTTTAACTTTTTGGTCCCTAATAATTTTCTTTATTTTGTTTTTGGACCATCAAATGCTATCTAAACAAATTTGCGGACCAAAAACAAAATAAAAAATATTAGGGACCTAAAAGTTAAAAAAAAAATTATTGAGGACCAAAACAAAAGTTCGGTCATTATCAGGAACCAAAAATATATTTAAGCCTTATTATTATCATTATTTCTTAATCATTTTCAATAGGCTACTATAAGAATTTTCCTTTATGGATTATATAAATATTTATATAAGTAGAATTTATATAGAATTATTTAACATTATTTTAACATGTAATAGGTTACAGAACCATGGTTTTTAGTTTTGGCAATATTATATGTATCCACTCAAAGTCAACATTTGATTGAAGTCCTTAATGGCGGTGGCTCTTTGAGAGCATGGTGGGATGAACAAAGAATTTGGATTCTAAGGTCACTTATTGGAAGCATATTTGCACCTATAGTAGCAACCAAGAAACTTTTTGGGTTGAACAAAGCAAAATTCACTTTATCAAACAAAGTTGTTGACAAAGAGAAGTTCAGGAAATATGAACAAGGTAAGTTCAATTTCGAAGGTGCAGCTTTGTTCATGTCTCCATTGGTTGTATTACTCATAGTGAACATTGTTTGCTTCTTTGGTGGATTATGGAGACTACTCAATGTGAAAGATTTTGAAAAGATGTTTGGTCAACTTTTTCTACTCAGCTATCTGGTGGCTCTCAGTTATCCCATTTTAGAGGGGATAATAACTATGAAAAGCAAGGTTGGGTAGTTGTTTGTGAATGATTAGACTAATATAGGTATTTGAACTTTGTTCACAAATAGTTTGCCTCATATGAAAATCTAAAGTGCATATTAAATGCTTGTATCTTAATATGTAACTAGCATGTTTTAATGTCATGCATGAGACATATGACTATCAATTTTAGGAGCAAAGTGTATGTTTTTACTCCAATTTTAATGCTATTCCTTTACTTTCTTGCCAATTGGATTTTATTTATTGTATTCATTTATATTTTTGCATTCCCTTTTCTCCCTACATTTTTACTTTTTCAAGAAAAAATAAAGTAAGAAAAAGAGAATTTTATTATTATTTTTATGTTAATTAGAACATTTCCATTTTTTTTTTACATTTTTACTTTCTTTTCACATTTTTATCACTTTTATTCAATTGAGTCACAAATTTTAAAACACAATTATTATTTTTTAATTATGATAAAAAGGACTTTTCTTTCTTTCTCTCTCTCTCTTATTTTTTTTTATTTTGATTTTATTAATATTATTATCTTTATTTATATTCATTTTTTATATTTTCTTTTAAGTTTTTTTTTTCATTTCGTTAGAAAATTTTTAATTACCCGAACAAAATTGGGTGTTGATAGTCGTTTACTATCAGCTGACGACTAATTTAGTTGATTCCCATAATATGATGTGGGTTTGATCTAATTGGATTTTAGTTTGGCCAAGGGGAAAAGCCTAGTTTAGGAAGTGTCCATAAAGAGGGAAATTCGAATGTTTTAAGCAATTACCCTTACACCAAGCACACATGAACCACTATCTCCTAAAAATGTGGGGAAGTGGGTAGTTATCTTTGGGAAATGACTGACAGATGACATCCCTTTAAATATTTGAATTCACGGTGTACAACAACTCACTGACCAATCCAATGAAATTTAACTATAACTTTTTTCTTATTATAATACCATTTTTATGCTTTTAATCCCTACAAATTTTTTTCTTATGGTTTTGGTCTCTATAAAATTTTATTTTATGATTTTAGTCTCTTACTATTTATTGATGACATGTCAACCATATATTAAAGAATAGACCAAATGTTTATTAAATAATAGAGATTAAAATGAATATCTTCTAACATAAGAGGGACTGACATTAAAAATTTACAATTTTATAAGGACTAAAAAATACTATTAAGGACTAAAATTGTAAAACAAATTTTATTGGGAACCAAACCATTAGAAAAATTTTATAAGTACTAAAAGAATAAAACATGTATATTAAAGGGACTAGAACACATATTTAAGCCTAATTTTTTTTTTTTTGAACAAAAGAAACTTATATCATTTCATTCATAATAGAAGAGGAAGTACAGGTAGTAATGAAATCAAAAACTTGGTGACTAGAGTACAATCGTGACACTCGTGCAAAGACATTAGCGACATGATTAACTTGCCTCCTGATAAAATGCACTGAAACGTTTTGAAGATGGTTGAGTTTGCCTGTAATAGAATTCATAATGCATCCCAGCTCTGTGTGATTCGGCCTTGAATTCTGCAAGTTGTTAACAAGTTACTGGCAGTCCAATTCTATAATGACATTTTGCAAGTTCAGTTCACTGATCCAGAGAATTGCTTCATGCAAGGCAGTAGCTTCAGCCTCCACTGGTGTTGGACATCCAAATCTCCTTATAAAAGCTTCCTTTTTCATCACGGATACAGACTCCAAAACCAAAAAGGCATTGATTAGAAAAAAGGCAGCATCTACATTGCATTTTAATGTGCCTGTTGGTGGTTTCGTCCAATGGTAGAGTTGCATGAGAGAACCATCAGCAGAGAGACCGTTATTTCTTGTCCGAGCATGCTTCCAGTGAATAATTGCTTCTTTGGCAATGTTGTATGAAACATTTACAGGTTTCTGAACACCCTCCCAGACCTTCTCGTTTCGTCTCCTCCATATGCACCAGATGACAATTGCAAAGTCAGCTCTCTCCATTTGTGACATTGTATTGTACGCAGCAAACAGTTGAAAATAAGGTCTTTGACTTCTTGTACATGCTGCATTTGATTTTCAATAAAGCTCCACATACCTCACCTGCATGTTGCCAGATTTGTCTTGCATACTCACAGTCAATGAAAGCGTGCCAATCAGATTCAAGGCAGTGGTTACAATTCGAGCAAATAGAAGTGCAATCAACACCTCGTGAAACAAGCCGAGTACAACTTGGGAGAACACCTCGTGCAAGTCTCCATAAAAGAATTTTTATTTTATGTGGAACTTGTAATTGCCAAATTAAATTCCAATCACCTTGAACTCTAAGATGTGTGTTGTCCGTGAGGCTTTCCATGAGAGCATGATAGGCTGTTTTGACAGAATAACAACCATCATTACTCCATTTCCAGATTATAGTATCATCCCGAGATTGGTTGTAGAGAGGCACTTCAACTATAGCTTTCACATCACGAGTATTAAACAAAGAATGAATAAAATTATTATTCCAAGTACCCGTAACATGATCAATTAAATCCTTAACTTGAAGATTTTCCATACCATGAATTGGAGGACTAGAGCTGCGAGAATTATCTTTATTCCTTAGCCAAGGATGCTGCCAAACGTTTACTTTGCTGCCATCACCTATCTTCCATCTTAGACCTTCATTGATAATTATCCGTGAAGCATGAATGCTACGCCAAACAAAACTTGGGCTGTTACCCAAAGAAGCCCCTAAAAAATCACCATGTGGGTAATATTTAGCTTTGAAAACACGAGATATAATAGCATCTTGATCGGTTAAAAGTTTCCAACCTTGCTTCCCTAGCATTGCCAAATTAAAGCCATAAAGATGTCGGAATCCCATACCTCCATACTCCTTGCGAATGGTCAAATGGTCCCAATTCAACCTATTTATGCCTCTTCCTCTATTGTGATTGGATCTCCACCAAAAAGAATTCATCATCCTCTGAATTTCCTCTCCTAAGGTTGATGGGAGAAGGAAAGTGCTTATACAGTAAGATGGAATCCCTTGAATCACAAATTATTGAACAAATAAATTTATAAGTTATTGTATAATTTAATTAGTAAATAATAAAAATAAAAATAAAACACACTTAATAAATATCTTAATTGGACTGGATTGGGACAATCCGAACTATAATTTAAACTCATCATCAAAATGGATTAGGTCTAATTTCTTAAAGTCAAACCGGTTAAAATTCCTTTTGACCCGTGACAGATTAATAAGACGAAATAGGTCATGAACATCCTTAGAAAGGAGGGACGGAGAATGAAATTAATTTTCTTTCACCCTTTTTTTAAGACTAAAATAAGGAGGAAGTAACAAATTGTACATGAAACCCATAGAAAATTGGTCTTCGATCTGCTACGAGATGTTAAATTAATCAATTCACATATTTATTTATGTGAGATTTTTAATCTTTTGAATGGATTGAACATTTATGTCAATTTCTTCTTTCTGGATGATTTCGTCCATGAAACTTGACTTCATTCTTTTTTATGTTACACTTTTACATGCATACTTAAACATGATTAGGACATTCTTTCAGTATTTTAAAATCATACATACCTCTATAGCTTATGAGGGTTAACTATATTCACAAAACACTCGTTTTTACTACTTAAAAACCATACACACGTAGAAATCCAAGCCAATTATAGTGTATTTCATACAAGCCAACTTTAGAAATACATGCCAAGTTGCTACTCCATGAAGCATCTTTTGCTAGAGATACAACCATATAAATTAAAATCAAAGCAAATTGTAGATCATACAGGTCAAATTTATTTATGAAATACCCTTCTTGCAACTTAAACCATACACACCACATCCAGATCCAGCCCTTGTATTAATACAGGACATCACTTATTCAGATAACACCCTTACATATTAAAAAGCACAGACACTTCCTTAAGGCATTCAGGTAAACTTTATTCACGAACACCACACTCCAACCATAAAAGAAAGCCTTTGGTTTGCAGTAGTTGTTACGATGATATATCCACTGCTTATTGTGTCCTGCAACTTGAAAATTATTTTAAAATACAATTATGTTAGATATGAAGGATAGAAACAGTACTTTCAATTTGTAGAAAAAGATAAATAATCTAAATCTTATTTGCAAGTGTGGTGGCTGTCACCCAAACTTGGATACACAAGTGTTCCTACCAAATTTGGTAGAACCTCTTCTGTAGTTGCTCTTCCTACGTCTCCTCCATACATGGCAGTTGAGGATACCTGTAAAGACACTACGACGCTCAAGTTAGCAACATAGAGGTAAAAAGGCAACTATTGAGATTATGTTAAAAATCAAATTGGATTACTTGGTGTCACTGAGATTGTATATATAGAGTTTTCTAGGTCCATGAGCCTAGTTAACTAATATAAGTGCCATTAATGGCGGCGAGGATCATGGAGATAGAGATAGGATCTCTACCTTTTCTTTAAGGTGGGGAGATAAGCTTTCCTTCTTTCCTAATTTATGATGGCCGAATCCCTATTTCGTTGGCCGAGCTGCCTACTCGACCAGACGCCCTCACAGGCAGCGTGCCGAGCCAAGTAGTACAACAAGCTTCACAACATTTAAACCATATTTTATAAAACATGAAGAAAAAAATGAGACTATTAAGTTTTGGAGTACTGATCATTTCTTAATTGATCTATTTTTTTACTCCATTAATTGGTATAATTTAATAATTGTGTTTCCATGCTAAATTAATTTGAATCTAGTATCATTTTTTTAAATTTCTAAAAATTAAGGACGGTTGTTTTATGCTTTTTCTAAGAATTATTATGCAAAAAAACATTTTTTTTTTAAAAATTATAATAATTAGATAAATATTTAAAAAGAAGTAACATAATTTTTTAATGTTATTCTTGAAAGTTTAAAAAAAAAAAAAAAAGTAGCGTATGAAAAAATTCTATTAAGTTTTATACTAAGTTATCACATGTTATCTCTTACTATGATCATATTCATGCATCTTTTCATAAGATGGAAAAAATAAATGAAGAGAAAATAACAAACCCACATTCCATGTTGCCTGCTCTGTTGCTGCTTGAAAATAGTAATATTAATAACTGGTTTAGTCAAGGGAATGAGAATTGGTTTCTCAGTACAAAATCCTGAAACAAATTATTAATAATAGAGGAGTGATCAGAGAAGACCAAAATAATATCAGGTAGACCATATATTGATGAGTAAATTATACGGACTTCTTCTGAGGTTTGCCCTTATTACACTCGATACCCCTCCGTTTTTTAACCCTACAAAAAACCCTCTAAGTTTTGGGTTTTCGTTACATCGACTCCTCTCTTAAGCATAAATTGTTACACTGACCCCCCGCTTATATTTGAAAAATCTTACATTGACCCCCCTTAGGGGTACTCAAAGTAATGTAAAAAAATAGAGGGATACCAGGTATAATAAAAGTAAACCTTAGGGGGTGTCTGTGTAATTTACTCTATATTAATTTAACTAACATTTCCAATTTTCAAGGACAAAAACACAAGACAATTACTAGATGATGAATCGAGCCTTCTCACTCAATTAATAGAGACATTAACAAACAGAATATTTTAAAATTGAGTCAATATAATTTTTCTGATGACGAGGAACATTAGAAACACACTTTCTATCACTCATTTTAATAGATTTTATTATTGATTAAAATTGGTGACAATTATACTAATTCAGGTGAGTCTTGTATTAATTTCGATCAATAATAAATACTACCTCCTTCACATTTCTTTTGATGTTTAAAATTATTATATATGGATTTTTTTGACTAAATTATTATATATGGATTAAGAAATATTTAATGGAACTAAAAATTGTTATATTTGGACTAAAATGCCCTTATTTAATACCTTGATCTTTGATACGTGCAGCACTAGTAGTGGATATTAAATAAGGATATATTTGAGACAAAAGCATTAAATAGAAAGCTAAAACATCTAAAGAAATGGGAAGTGATGTAGTGCATAGTTGACCAGAGTTGACCCAAAAAGTCAACGATGTCTGTTTTTGACAAATGCATACACTTTTTTATATGGAAACGACCTTCTGAGCAAAACGTCTTGCCTTTCAGTGTGGGTTGTGAGATTTAAGCTAAATTCCATCGTTTAAATGGTTAAAACGACAATTTTTCCTTTTCATTGCAATTTTAGGGGTATTTTTGCAATTTTCATTAGGTAAGGACCTTTTTGGTATTTTATTATTTCTTGCCTTTGGGTTTTTATCGCATTAGGGTTTTTCTATTTATATGTACCTGAACCTCCTTGTGACAGCAGATTATGATTGAATAAAATTTTAAGATTTTCTCAATTTCTCAACCTCTCGGTATTCTTACGAATCAACAAGTTTTTGAACCCTCGTCAATTCCATCACGTTAGGAAGGAAGTAGTATATATGTTAAAAGGAAGAGTTAAAATTTAAATGGTGTATTACATGTGTGTATATATGCATGAGATGTTTCAAAGGACGGGGCTTCTTTATATATAGATACACGCATACTTACATGAAGGAAGTCATCCGAATCTGTTCCAGTACAGAGCAAAGGTGGACCTATATTATTTTGAGCGTGGGCAAATGCACCGCCTCATTTTAATAAGGTCACATATAATTATCTTAAAATTTTATATTTTACACTCCCTAATTTTATATGTTTGGACCCCCTAACCCATTTTCATGTGAGGATAAATAAATGTACCCCTTTATTTTAATAAAATTATAAGTATTTATCATAAAATTTTATATCTACACCTCTTATTTTTATGTGTTTGAACCCATTATCTCATTTTCTCATTCTACTATATGTTTATTATTTTTTATTTATTTATGTATATGATAATTATTATTAAATTTATTTATTTTTAAATAGATTGCCCCCACTGGCTCCTGGTCCTAGATCCGCCAATGACAGAGGCAGAGTTAAAATCACAGCCTTTTATCAAATCTGTTTTTTAACACCCTCAATGTACTAGGTATTACAGAAAAATTTCATGCTGTTGCAAACGTTGATTTCCGCTTGCTTCAAGGATGGAATATTCAACGTGGAACTGCCTGAGTAAAATTTTTCTAGTGCTGCCTTGCTGGTTGAATATGATATTTGTATTTGGCTCATCTCCCTCTTCAGTTTCTAATATTACTTTTATGGATTGACAGTTGGATACATGCAGCTTCTTTAGTACACCCAAACTTTTGGCAGTTGCAGATGTGAACAAGTATTCTAATTCATCACAATCCTTTATATTAAGCTCTTTAAGCTAGATTAGAGAAAGACACAGTGGATGGTGTCAAGATTGTCAAACACTTGCATTCCCAAACATACAAGGTTTCCAAATTTTCAAGCACATGTCTGATCCAGTTGTGCTCCAACCGTATGGAATTAAGCCAAGGCAGATTTTGAAGCTTCAATATTCCTTTAGGCTGTGAAAGGAATTCGGTAGAGGCACTATCAACCACCTCTATCTTTTCAATACTGGGTTGTGGCACTGCCACTCTTGAAAAGAAAACAAATGGAAATTTATCTGATTCATGATTACAGCTCTGCAATTTGACCAAGCATAATTGGATGTCAATATGAAGTTTTCCTTGCTCAATCATCATTAATTGCTTCTTCCTTTCCAAGACATAATGTCTCCAAGTGGGGAGTAACCTAAAATTCAAAATAAGGTAGAAATGAGGTCAAAAAGGAGATTTAACTTCGGTTTTTAAATTTTACACAACAAAATCATTGATTATATCCATTGCATATTTTTACTTAGTCATCAGTAAAGTCGGTGGATACTTCGCACCAATAACATGTTACAAAAAAAAAGCATTAGAAAATATGCGGTGTGCTCTAACCAAGCTTTTGAACAAAAGAAGAATGACTATGGGAGCCTGAGAATAAGCTAAATTATAAGAAAATTATATACATTCCAGGACATAACTATATATTAACAAAGGTGAAAAATAAAAGAACATGGCCATGAGGGAATGAAGAAGGGGAAAGTCAGGTAGAGCATGAGTTGTATAATATATGTACATAGTTATGTGGCAATCACTAATACACAACGTACATGTTTTTTGCTTGTTACTTCAACACTATTGGTGCTAGCTACTGTTATGATATCCTAATGTTTGCTTTATAGACTATAGAGTGCTAGTGTTTCACATTTTAGCAATTAATTCACCACCTTACTTGTTGATTGTATATTATTAGTGGCTAGCATCAACATTAAGAACTCCAAGACTAGATTTTCAATACTATTCTTAATATTCTTAATAGAACTTTAAAGTAGACCAACTTTCGAAAGTTGGATAATTATTTTATGGGTTTATTATCTTTTTAGTCCTAAACTTTTTGTTTTTGTTTTTAGTCCCTTAACTCTTTTTTCATCCTTAATTTTAGTCCTTTTAAGGGATTAAAAGTAAGGACGGAAAAAAAGTTAAGGAATTAAAAGTAAGGACGAAAGAAAAGTTAAAGGACTAAAAAGAAATAAGAAAAACTTCAGGACTAAAAACAAAAATTCTAAAATGTTTAAGTTCTAAAAAGATACCAAACCCTTATTTTATTAGTTTATTAGCTTATTGGGGGAGCTATAACATGTTAAGGAAGTGCATCACGTGATAATGTAAAACTCACCATCTAGAATATTTTAAAAAGTAAAAGATACTACCTCCGGTCCTATATATAAGAAACAAAAGACAACATTTTCTTAGTCCTAATTATAAGAAACATATAACTACTTTTAAGTGTATTTATTGCTAAATTTTTTTTTACCCCTAATTAATGATGAGGTCTATTAATGATAGACACTCATTTTTCTATGAAAATGGATGCATTTATTAAGTTATCAACAAAACAAGGTATATTCATTGGTTGAAAAAATTATTTTTAAAAAATAAACACCTCTTAAAACATTTAATGTCATGGGTAGTCTTGGAATAAAATTAAAATTTATGACAAATTAACCAATCTAACTACTTTTATTGGTCTTGATAAATTAGGTATTTGTTTCTTATATATAGGACCAGAGGTAGTATTACATATTAATAATATTAATGGCATGTCAGTTTGCATTCTATTAAAACACTTTAATGTAATTATGTTATCAATGATTAAATATAAAGTTTAAAACTATTTTAAAATTATCTTTGCAGAAATGCATCTTGCAAGTTATGACAATTAAACCTAAAACCAAACACACTATCTTTGCACTAAGTACACTTCAAATTTAAGGTCAGAACATATATCTTCTATAATAGAGGAAAAAGAAAACAAACTTTTTTTTATAGAAAATAGAAAACAAACTTAAAATCTAAATCTAATTGGAAAGCAAGATAATAACCAATTAACCAAACCACCACTACATTGGCCCATCAATGTTAAAGTTGAATGTTACAATAAACAAAATTTGATGCAAAGGGAGGACCATAAAACACTTACTTATCTAGAAGCTCAGAGCAATTAGCAGGAAAGGTACATCAGTCTAACAGAGGCATTGCAGTCTCCTAACAATCATAATATCTGGTCTTAACACCTTTGTAATTCAAACAATACAACACGAACCTCACACTATTTGTGTAATTGATTATTGGCCTACTCCCAACTCTAAGGTAGAAATCGTCGCTTCCTTTGGCATTGTGAATTTGAATCTGATGTGATGCCATTGTGAATACGCGACTCTCAACTTCCTTAATGAGAAGTGACATTTTAAGGAACGGAGGTGGTGAAGCATGTGAAAGTGAAGGGGAATCAGGGAGTAGACTCAAAGGGTATTTTATTAGGATTGTGAGACAGAGAAAACATGGTTTGAGTGAGCAATTAGGTTATGGAGGGATGTGAGTAAGGAAGAAAGAGCAGGACCAGGTGATGATTTCATTGTGCTTTTTCAACAACGTGATAATCAGTAAGTGTTGTTGATAGGGGTTAAGTTTTTTACCCACGATTAGACAGTGCTTCTTAGAGCAAGTGTTGTCTAAGAGTCGCAATTAGACAACACTTTCTTAAACAGGTATTGTCTAAGACCATATTTGTAGTAGTCCTGTAGCCTTACCACTTCTGTTTTAAAAATCATACTATTGCGACCCTTCCACAACTTCCAAATAACCGCAAATTCAACATCATCCTCTTCACTTTCATCACTTGATGGGGGTAGTAATCTTGAGTGCCAGGCCTTCTCTTCTTCTTCATCTATTCTAGCCATATCCATTTCATGCTCCCTCTTAGCTTGCCAAATAACTCAACATCTGTCATCACGGTGAGACCTTCCTGATGCTACAAGGAGAAACATTAAGTGATGTTCAGAAAATATTCACTCATATTGTGAATCACCTTAAAGGACTTGGGAAGATATTTGATGAGGAAGAGCTAAATGTCAAAGTTCTCAAATCCCTGAACAGAATATGGCAACCAAAGGTGACTGCTACAGCTGAATCAAAGGATCTCATTGTAATGACAAATGTGGAGTTATTTGGCAAGCTAAGGGAACATGAAATGGATATTGCAGATGAATGATAATAATTGTGGTGCTAACCTAGTTGGAATTCCTCTTGTTATTGTCATGCGTTTGCACGTCTTTTATAAAAATATATATATATATATATATATATATATATATATATATATATATATATATATATATATAATAACATATTTTTATGTAATATTGAGCATATTATTATATTAAATATTTCAAGAATATAAATTTTTATTAATAAAAGATATAAAACAATAATATAATAAAAATATAAATGATATAATGATATAAATATATAAAAAGTATAAAATAGTACATGCTAAAAAATAGTGACAGTAGCAATGACCAAATTTCCTTATATAGATAATAAAAAAGAAAAAAAGAAAAAGAAAATAAAAAAACACGAAAAGTAAAAAAAAAAAAAAAAAAAAAAATAGAAAGAAAAAGAAGTTTTGGAGGAAAAAATTTAATGAGAGAGTGACATATCTCCTAGCAAGGGTTCTCTTTTCTTATAGATAAATAGACTAGAAGCTAAAAAGAATATAAAATTTGATTAAAATCAAAAGTTATTTTGAATAATTTCTCATAAAATTGGTTATTTCTTTTTTAAAAAAAATTATAATTGTGAACAAACATAAATTAATTTCTTTTTTTTAAAATCTCTAAAAAATAATCACTATATTATTATACATCAAAATCATTTTTTTCTTAACCGTAACAAATTGTCTCATAATTAAAGTCTAATATTATTTTACATCAAAACCACTTTTTTTCTTAATTGCATTTTTAGCCCATATAATTTATCAAATGAGTGATTTTAGTCCTTCCAATTTCAATTGCTTAAATCAAATTGTGTCCAACATTTAATTTACCATTAAATTTCTACTGACTTTAAAAAGTGTTCAATGTGGGATTTGAAGACTTTTTTTATAAAAGTGCCACACTTTGTCCTGATTAATTGTGAAAATGCCACACTTTTTATTTTAATTGTGAAAATGCCACACTTTTTATTTTAAATGTTAAAATGCCACACTTTTGTTGGTTTGTGGGAAATCGGTTGCAGGGAACCCGATTTTCCTGTTGTAATTTTTTGCTTTTTAAAAACTTTGCTGTGAGAAATCGGTAGTTCAAAAACCGATTTCTCAACAGCTTTTTTTTTTAAAATTCAAATTTTCATTTTGTTTTTTTAATATTTGTTAAAAAATTATTTTAATAAATAATAATGAATATTTAATTAATAATTTATTTTATGTTTTTAAATTGATGTTAAAAATGATTATTTAAAAATACATAGGATTTTTACCGATTTCTAAACAGTTTTTTTTTAATTTTCAGGCATGATTTTGTGGTTTTTTAACATGAGTTAAAAAATTATTCTAATGAATAATAATTAATATTTAATTAATAATTTCTTTAATTTTTTCAATTGACGTTAAAAATGGTTATTTAAAAATACATAGTTTTTTTAAATTTTCGATTGAATTATTTAATGACAAATTAAAGTGAAAATATAGATGACGAAAAAATAAATACATGATTTTTTTTTGGATATATTGCCTAATTATCGAAACACAAATTACATTAAAAAAGAAATTATTGTTGTAGAAGTTGCGGGCAATTTTTTTTTCGAATGTCCAATAGTTCGACAATGACCACATCTTTTTGGTTGGCCCTTTTCTCTTAGGTCCATCTCAGTGTGTATGTGAGTTGATTTTGGGCGACCTTTGGAATTTCTTCGCATTTTTGGATCAAGACACCATTCTTCTTCATCATATTCTGGCCAATCTTCTTCGTCGGGTAGTAAGCCGAACAAACCATTGTACACGTTGAAAACATTTTCCAACTTGTACTGCAGAGCTATGTATGACATGTGGCTGACGTGAACATGTGCACATGCAGCTATGACATGCTAACAAGGCATGTGTATTGCCTGAAATTTACCACAGTCACACCTTTGTGCTTGCGTTCAGCAATAATCTTTGAATCTAACTTTGTATGATCTTGAGAAAGCGTTTGTGTTGCGCATGTGTGCGGATAGGGTAGCGTTGGATTTCCCACATTTTGGACCTTTTGCAAAAGTATGCCCTACAATACCAATTACATCCTTCTCTAGGACAGTAGGCAATTATTCTTTCTTTGTCAGATTTCTGAACTTTGTACTCGACATGGTTGCTAAAGTGGAATTGTTTCATTGCATAATTTGTTGCTTTTTATTTGGAAATTGTTGACCAACAAAAAGAGTTCCCACCTCAGGTGGAAGACTTTCTTGTTGCAAGAAGTGTCTGAACTCTCCATCATCATCTATCTAATCGAGGTTCAAATGAACCATGTGTGGAGGAGGGTTGTATGCACGAGGACCAGCTGACGGGCCTGCAGCTTGTTCATTGTTATGGTCGTCGTCATTAGCATGATGCATAAGCTCGTCGTCTTCATGTTCACTAAAAGGACCGATGTATTCTTGGTGAATGCCAGCCACTTCAGGTTGTTGTTGTCGTTGGATTGTTGGGGTGGTTGCCTCCCTGTCATGTTGACTGGCTTGATGCGACTGCGACTGAGTTTGATGAAAATAAAATGACTGGGATGCCAAATGTTGGGTAGAATAATTTTTTATCATTAGGAGTTGGGTATAGGAAGATGTAGCTTGTTCCTAATCAAAGGACTGGTTATTGGGTTCAGGTTCGGGGTAAGAGGGGGTAACCTCATAGTGTTTATCAGAGTAAGGAGTGTTTAAATCCAAAGGGTGGTAGGCTTCTGGTTGTGGTTCAGATAATGTATTGTAAGATGAAAATTTTGGGTGAGAAGAATAATATCCATTAGAATAAAAGTTGGGTTGAGAACTTAGAGGCTCAGGAATATCCTCCAATGTTGCATATACCTCTACGCTTCCAAGGCAATGGTAATTGTCTTTAGTAAAGAACATGGATTGGACATCCTCATCGTCTTTAAGGAGTTTCGATCCGTAGTTAATGTAACCACCTCCAATGGATAAAGGGTGGCGGAAATACACATCGGTAACCCTTTGGTTTGGTGCAATTTGGATTCGTTGTTGAATCTTTTGTTTCAACTCTTGAAGCGACAAGCCCCGCCTCACTGTCATTCCCACTGGGTGAGGGCATTTATACAATGCCCCTACATTGTCATCAAAACTGATGTCGCCATTGTAATACACGAATACAGATTGTCTCCTAGAACTGGCCATAATTTTGAAATGTAAAGTTGAAGGTTGAGGGAATAAAGGTTGAGTGGGAGTATATTTGAAAAGTTGTTGTAAACAAAACATAAGACTACTAATATTTATAGCCAATTGAACATAGATTGCCATCAAATTGAATAATTTCCATCTAGTGCGTCGATTTGTTCGGTGCAATCTGGACCGCTACTTTTTCCTGCCGCATAAGACGAAACTCTGTAAGATTCTTTGACGCATGACTAGTGTCATCGTATGAATTGGTGTGATCTGGTACGTCGATTTGTTCGGTGTAATCTGGGCCGCTACTTTTCCTGTCGCATAAGACGAAACTCTGTAAGATTATCTGATGCATGAACAGTGTCATCGTTTGAATTGGTGCGATCTAGTGCGTCGATTTGTTTGGTGCAATCTGGGCCGCTACTTTTCCTGCCGCATAAGACGAAACTCTGTAAGATTCTCTGACACATGAACAGTGTCATCGTTTGAATTGGTGCGATCTAGTGCGTCGATTTGTTTGGTGCAATCTGGACCGCTACTTTTCCTACCGCATAAGACGAAACTCTGTAAGATTCTCTGCCGCATTAATAGTGTCATCGTTTGAATTGGTGCGTCGATTTGTTCGGTGCAATCTGGGCCGCTACTTTTCCTGCCGCCTAAGACGAAACTCTGTAAGATTCTCTGATGAATGAATAGTGTCATCGTTTGAATTGGTGCGATCTGGTGTGTCGATTTGTTCGGTGCAATCTGGGCCACTACTTTTCCTGCCGCATAAGACGAAACTCTATAAGATTCTCTGACACATAAATAGTGTCACCGTTTGAATTGGTGCAATCTGGTGCGTCGATTTGTTCGGTGCAATCTGGGCCGCTACTTTTCCTGCCGCATAAGACGAAACTCTGTAAGATTCTCTGACGCATGAACAGTGTCATCGTTTGAATTGGTGTGATCTGGTGCGTCAATTTGTTCGGTGCAATCTGGGCTGCTACTTTTCCTGCCGCATAAGACAAAACTCTGTAAGATTCTTTGACGCATGAACAGTGTCATCGTTTGAATTGGTGTGATCTGTTGCGTCGATTTGTTCGGTGCAATCTAGGCCACTACTTTTGCTGCCACATAAGACGAAACTCTATAAGATTCTCTGATGCGTGAACAGTGTCATCGTTTGAATTGGTGCGATCTGGTGCATCGATTTGTTTGGTGCAATATGGGCCGCTACTTTTCCTGCCGCATAAGAAGAAACTCTGTAAGATTCTCTGACGCATGAACAGTGTCATCGTTTGAATTGGTGCAATCTGGTGCATCAATTTGTTCGGTGCAATTTGGGCCGCTACTTTTCCTGCCACATAACATGAAACTCTGTAAGATTCTTTGATGCATGAACAGTGTCATCGTTTGAATTGGTGCGATCTGTTGTGTCGATTTGTTCAGTGCAATCTAGGCCACTACTTTTGCTGCCGCATAAGACGAAACTCGATAAGATTCTCTGACGCATAAACAGTGTCATCGTTTGAATTGGTGCGATCTGGTGCGTCGATTTGTTCAGTGCAATTTGGGTCGCTACTTTTCCTGCCACATAAGACGAAACTCTCTAAGATTCTCTGACGCATGAACAGTGTCATCGTTTGAATTGGTACGATCTGATGCATCGATTTGTTCGATGCAATCTGTGCCGCTACTTTTCCTGTCGCATAAGACGAAACTATGTAAGATTCTCTGACGCATGAACAGTGTCATCGTTTGAATTGGTGCGATCTGGTGCGTCGATTTGTTCGGTGCAATCTGGGCCGCTACTTTTCTTGCCACAATCACATAACTGATGAATCATTTACTGACACCTATAAATATAGGTTGTGTAGATATTAGTCTGCACACAACATCAAATCAACTATAGGTGGTGTAGTTAGTAGCCTGCACCTTGTTTTGCTACACCATGATTTCCTCGGTAACCCTTGCCTTTGTTTATTGTAACGGTCAAATAATTACTAATGAGTGCGGTTCAGCATCATTTGTCAGCGATGACACAAGGTCACTCTGCCTTCATTATGACATGACACTTGACGCCGTGAAAGAAGCCATCCAAAAAAATGTTGGTGACAGCAAAGTAGTAACGGAGGTTCATTATCGATGTCCTATATCCACTGTTGGGAACTGTACACAATATAGGGCATGGAAACTTGAGATGTACAAACGATGTTCTTTATGTTCACAAAACATCCTAACCTCATGTGTTGAGTTGTACGCAAGTGTGGATAATACCCAACCACAACAAGAAATCCAACTGCAATTTGAACCAAGTGATTGGGACGCTATGGAGAAATATCTTGATTTAGCAATGAAACTTGAATGACTTTATGTAGAGGTTGTATTGAAGTGTCACCTATGAGGAATGGCACCAATATTTATGTTCCAAGTTTGTTTGTGTTCCTATTTATTATTTTCATCAATGAATCTATCATAAATTAATTTGAATTATGCTAGTTATCAATGTATTATCTATTTCATTAATGTTCTACATTAATCAATGCTAAATTTGCCTTTTATGCATTCAAAAGAAAAACAATTTTGCAGGATTTCCCGACACATAATTAATAAACGCGTAATTAATAAAAACATTAACATTAGCCTTAATCAACATGATTAAAATTTTCATTTAACACATTATTGGACCAATTCACTGTGAATAATTGTTCACGTAGCACGAGTCCTGCAAAGGTTTATTTTTTGTGGCTGAAAAAAGTAGCGGCTCTCATCCATTTTTTCCACTATATATACAATGCATGAAATGATCCTAAATACATACACAAACGGAGTTCATTTCGTTGTCATATATCCTTCTTTGACATTTACATTACCTTATTAACATTTAACAACCATGGAACACCAAAATGCACCTTTGCTTTGGAAACAACATCTTCATAGATCTGGTCAAGTATCTAATACAGTAAGCCTTGTTAAATGTTTTTTACGTTATTCTTCAACGCATTTGTGAAAATATTGTATCTAATATCTTAATGTGGGTTTTGATTTTGCAGATAACGAATGATGATATTATTCAATCATATTATCATTCGATGCCAGGTCCAGATCATAGAATTGAATCATTGTTAGCTAAGGCTGGATTTGCTGAAGCTGCAAAAATTAGACATTTCAACATCGACGACACTTTGGTTACAGCTTTGGTTGAGAGGTGGAGACCCGAATCACACACGTTTCATCTTCCAATTGGAGAATGCGCAATAACTTTGGAAGATGTTGCTTTCCAAATTGGTTTACCGGTCAATGGAAAAGCAGTTACTGGCCCAACTTACTTTGATTGGGAAGAAATGTGCTCAGAATATTTGGGTATGCTTCCTCCAAAAGGGGATGCACTTATCGGCTCAACTCTAAAACTTAAATGGTTAAGAGAAAACATGTTGCCTCTGTTAGGAGAACCAACGCAACACCAATTAGAAGCCCACTGTAGAGCATACATTCTAGGTCTCATTGGCAGGGTATTGATGCCCGACAAGTTAGGTAATAGAGTTCACCTAATGTATCTACCTTTGTTGGTTGATTTAGAACGTGCTGGATACTATAGATGGGGTTCTGCTTGTTTAGCACATCTGTACAGAGTAATGTGCAGAGCAATTTATCCAAAATAAAAAAAAATGGGTGGATGTGCATTGTTGTTGTAATCTTGAGCATGGTATCGCATGCCCTTCATTCAACCAAAGGTCGAGCGTCAACTATCATATCCACTTGCAATTAGGTAAATAAATATTTTAACAAGGGGAGTGTTATTTCTCATTTAACGAAAAGCATTGGATCATTTTTTTGGAACTATTTTCTTTTAAACAGATGGAGTGGCAGAGGACTACGTTTTACTGGAATCCCTCGTGGTGATGTCATAGGCTATAGATTACGATTCGATATCATGAATAATGATGAGGTGAGGTTATATTAACTAGTTATATTAATTACGATTGTTATATTAACTTGTTATATTAATTATTTAAACACCAGTTAAATTATTATTGAAAATACTAACCTAATTATTTTTTTGCAATTCTTGTGGATGCCGTATAGAGGGTTTGAGTCATTTTTACCAAGACATGCATACAAGGATTCCCAACTGTGGAGTGCTTGTGTCATTTTAATTTCATTTGCAGTTGTAGTATGGCACCAAACTGACAGAGTCAAACTACAATTTGGACTATGGCAAGGTATACCGAACCCACCGCATAATCTTGATAAACTGCATCAAACTAACATGAGAGGACACATCGACACAAACTGGTGAGAGGAGCACGCACATTGGATTGTAATTTGGAGGGAACGACAAAGCTGCGTGCTAGTTGGCCAACCATTCAAGGACATCTTGAGCAAACTCAAGAATACATGGAATGGTTTTGTGCAAATTCAAAGATTTTCTTATCACTCCATCGACAAATGCAACAAATACAAGTTTCACGTAAACTATGCCTTGGCGAGACATCTCGTGCAACTCCACAAATGCCAACACACAATGTTCAAGCCAGCCCAGTGTACCTCCCCCACAAAGCCCACCAGTTGATGAAAACTTGCAACATGAAGGCCTGGATCCACCTCCCCATTCATTTCAATTCACTCCATTACAACAACCACAACCTCAACCTCAACAACATCTTGGGTATAGTCCTCACACTTTTGGAGCTAGCGAAGATGAGTTCATGAGTAACCTCATGGGTACTGACCTTAGAACGCTAGAATCAGCTTATGCTTACATGCAGAGTATCTCCATTCCTTCGTTTGCATCTTTTGACCAAGCTGTTGCTGGAAGTTGTTCAACACCCGTTGTTGACAATTTTATAAATTACCAACCAACAACTCAAACAAATTTAAATGAAAATCTGAACGAAGTAATGCAAGACAATCAACCTGTTGTTCATGAGGTGCAAGTTGAACCACAACAACATCCACGAATACATCGAAATCCAAGACGAAATAGGCAAGCTCCAAGGTGTGGAACTGGTGGGCACAAGGGTCATTAAATATTGCATATGTGATTGTAATAACTATAATAATAATAATGTATGTGTTTCCCTTTTAGGACATCTATTATGTTTTTTCGGTTTTAAGATTAGGCAAACTATTAACGTGTGTATTTCGCATTTTACTATCTTTTGACAAATAATACTCCAACAATATGTTTGAGCAACATCCTCCCAGATTGTGTTTGTTTTTTGGAACTTCATGTATAATCTTCTTTTTCTTGTTCAACAATAAAATTGTTCATTGCTAAATCTAAAAGTTTACTAAGTGCAAAATGTAAATTCTACAATTTCCAGACACGAATTTCAACCTTTTCTAAACCAATTCAAGTCATGAAAGTTGTACCGTTGCATTCACCAACATGAAAACAATATGAGTGAATTATTGTTCGTACCAAATAAGTTCATATTCCTAAGCAAAAGAATGCAAAACTGACCATTAGGAAACTCTTAAAGTGCAAAAAAAGTGATTATTTTTAAGTTTTCGGGCATGGTTTTGAAGGTTTTTTTTACCAATTCAAGTTGCGAAAGTTGTATCGTTGCATTCACCAACATGAAAACAAAGTGAATGAACTATTTTTCGTACCAAGTAACTTCATATTCATAAGTAAAAGAATGCAAAAAGTGACACTCAGGAAAGTGTTAAAGTGCAAAAATTCATTTTTTTCTCAGTTTTTAGGCACGATTTTCAAGCTTTTTTTAACCAATTCAAGTCAGCAAAGTTGTATCATTACATTCACCAACATGAATACAATGCAAATGAACTATTGTTTGTACCAAATAATCTAATATTCATAAGTAAAAGAAAGTAATAACTAACCCTCAACAAACTGTTAAAGTGCAAAAGGTTTTTTTTTTCAATTTTCAGGCACGATTTTCAAGTTTTTTTTACCGATTAAAGTCGCCAAAGTTATACAATTAGATTCATCTACATGGAAAGTACGACAATGTATTATTATTAAAAAAAAAACTCATTCATAGTATAAAAAAACCACAAAAACTTACAATAATGAAAAATTTTAAACACCTTCAAAATTCTATTTCATTCCAATTTAACAATTGAATTTTTAAAAAAAATATAGAAATTCAGTACAATAATTTTTAACAAATATTAATAAAAAATTATTAAAAAAAATGAAAATTCGAATTAAAAAAAAAGCTGTTGAGAAATCGGTTGTTGAACTACCGATTTCTCACAGCAAAGTTTTTAAAAAGCAAAAAATTACAACAAGGAAATCGGGTTCCCTGCAACCGATTTCCCACAAACCAACAAAAGTGTGGCATTTTGACATTTAAAACAAAAAGTGTGGCATTTTCACAATTAATCAGGACAAAGTGTGGCACTTTTATGAAAAAGTCGGGGGTAAAATATGTTTTTGGTCCCTCATTTTATCTTGATTTATGTTTTTAGTCCCTCATAATTTTTTTCTCTGTTAGTCCCTCAAAAATGGTTTCATTTTGTTTTTAGTCCCTAACATTAATTTCAACCGTTAAGTGATGTCGTGGCGAACAGAATTTGCGCTTAAAATTTTTTTGTTTAAGTTTCTAATAGATTTTAACTGCTATAAATTTTCTGATAGACTAAAACTGTAAGAAATGTTTTAAAAAAAAAAAACAAAACCTCAAACACCAGATTTTCTGAAATCACAAGAAATGTTACAAAAGTAAACATTTCTGATCATCAAAAAATTTGTGGCGGTTAAAAGTCACTAGAAACTTAATCAGGAAATTTTCATATGCACAGTTTATGTCCGTCATATCATCACTTAACAGATGAAATTAATGTCAGGAACTAAAAATATAACAAAATAATTTATGAGGGACTAAAAACAGAACATAACAATTTTTTAGGGACTAAAAACAGTAAAAAAAAATTGAGGGACTAAAAATATAAATCAAGATAAAATGGGGGAGCAAAAACATATTTTACCCAAAAGTCGGGATTTGAACCCACTATCCCATGCTTTAACATAAAAAAGTAAGTCCACTGGAATATTAATTAGCTTGATTTATATATGAAAAATACATTACTTCATACGTTCCTTTTTATCTGTCTTTCAAAGGTTTTTATATAGAAACTAATAAATATAATAAATTTTCTTGATTCTAATAAAATAGTTATGAATTTTTACCTTTTTACTCTTTTATTTATACTTCACAATAAATGCATATATGTAAATTAATTAAAGATTGGATGAAAAGTAAGAGTATAATTGACAAAAAAGTAATTAATATGATATTAAACTTTTCAATCCAAAATTGTATGTAAGATAGCTTATAAAAAATAAAAATACAATTAAAATAAAATAATAATATAAAAAGCTTTATGTAAAAAAAAAAAAAAAAAGTACGTCGTACCTTATTGTGTGGTGGCTACTCTTTTGTCCTGACTCTTTTTTTTTCCCCTTCTATTTAAAAATGCTCAATCGAGTTCCACGCGAGGATTTAAAAATAATTGTCAGAACCCCAACCTAACCGTAATCAGTCAGTCAATATTAATGAAGACTTAGGTCTTTGAGAAAAGATCACCTTACACCTCAATTATAAAGTGAATGGGTAAATTGGGAAAGGGAGATATCACAGAGAGAAACCATGACAAAGACAATGATAGATGTAATAATTAATAGATAATATATAATAAAAATTAAAAGAAATAAAAATAAATAAATAAAAAAACAAATATAAGAATATAAAAATTCGTGTCTTTATTACCGTCCAATACATAAAACAATTTGGCACTATATTTTGATTACAAAGTTTAATTATATTTTTAGTTCATCATATTAAAGAGTTTATTTTTTTTTAATCCTTCAAATAAAAATTATATTTTTTTAATTTTTTAAATTCAAAAAATACTCATTTTAATCCATTCAGTCAAAGTTTGAGAAACTAAAAAATACAAATTTTTATTTGAAAAATTAAAAAAATAGATTAAAAATATAATTAAGTCTGGCATATAATAAAGATCAGTGAGTCAAATAAATATATGAGATAGAATCAAATGAGACCAAGATCCAATGTGTCAAATTAAACTTTGAAATCAAATCTCACCTATTCATTTTAATTTATTAATTCAATAAAAACTTAAGTGCTCTCTTTTCTAAATCCCTCACGTGACCCTCTGCTAAATTTCATAATCTCTTGCTCTTGCTTATCGCCTACAACAAGCCACTCTCTTTGCATCGTTCACAAGTGTGTATGAAATATTTTCCATACATACATGGCCACCCTCCACACAGAAACCGTTCAACCATGGTTGGCCCTGAGTAGGCTTCACATCCTCATCCACTTGGTGGCAGTGTTGTTCCTCTGTTACTACCGCATAAGCCACCTGTTGCTGCAACCAAGTGTGCCATGGCTTCTCATGACCTCAGCGGAGCTTATCCTCGGCGAGCTATGGTTCTTGAACCAGGCATTCCGGTGGCATCCCGTGTCACGGACGGTGATGCCGGAGAAGCTGCCGAGCGAGGACAGCCTGCTGCCGGGGCTCGACATCTTTGTGTGCACGGTCGATCCCGGAAAGGAGCCGACCGTGCAAGTCATGGACACAGTTATTTCCGCCATTGCCATGGACTACCCCTCTGACAAGCTCGCCGTGTATCTCTCCGACGACGGCGGCTGTCCGGTGACTTTGTATGGGATCAGAGAGGCTTGTCAATTCGCAAAGGATTGGGTTCCTTTCTGCAGAAAATATGGGATCAAGTCAAGGTGTCCCAAGGCTTTCTTCTCTCCCATGGGGGAGGATGAACGTCATGAATTGCTTCTTTGCAACCATGAATTCAAGGCAGAGCAAGAGCAACTCAAGGTATGTACCTTACTTGTATTGTTCCTGCTGTTATCTTTGAATACTGATTAGTCAATCTGTCTAAGATTAATTCTAAATCCTTCTACTTCATCCTCCTACAAATCCTTCTACTACCTTTTATAATAAGTTTTAAATGTGTTTTTACACTTTCAAGACATTAAATATTTTTACTTTTCATTCAATACTTACCATAAAAAGTAGGAGGAGGACCAAGAGGGTTTAGTTCAGTTGGTTGAACAGGATGTACGAGTATTGTAAACCCCTGTTATTGGGAGAATTTATAGGAAGATGAAGTAAGAGGATATAACATTATTCATCTATCTCAATATGACAAATTAATCATATGTATATGCATAACATATTCTTAGAATTGAGGATTAATTTTATAACTAGTCTAAAAGATAAAAGCTTGTCAAAATACATTAGGTTCTCAAAATATTTATTTTTATACAACTAAATTTTATAATAAATAAATATTTTGAATAATAAATTATGTCATAATTTAAATCTGTAATAAATAAAAACTTAAATATGTAAATTATATTTTGAATTTACGATAAATAATTTATATTATGATATAAGATTATTTTTAATTATTGACATTTTATAAAAAAAAATATTGAAGTTTAATTTATGAATATAATATATATATATATATATATATATATATATATATATATATATATATTAAAAGAAATATAAGCCGTTAATAAGTCAAAAGTATATGGATACAGATAAAAAGAAAATAAGTATTTTGAAATGGTTGAGATTTTTTTTTTTTGGAGTTAGTTGCTAAATTAAATGTCAAATTAAAATTAAAAACATATTTAAAAGGAATAAAAATTAACAAATAAAATTAATGTAGCTTAATAAAAGTGATAATAATTCTTAAAAATACTCTCATTAATTAAGAAAAACTGATAAAAATGCTCTCGTTGAAATATATATATATATATAACTTCATTTAAAATCATTTAATGTTGCTGACATTAGAAATTATAGATCTTTCTAAATTAAATATCATTTATCGAGTGAGATTTATATAAATATATAAAGGAAGGAGTAATAATTTTTAAATAAAGCTTTTGTTACCATTTGATATAACTATTTATCATGTATTGCATTATGTTTTCCCAACAACAACGATATATGCACATTCCTTAATTATAAACACTCATTCACTACTACAAAAATTCATTTAATATCTAAAGTGATGCAATGATATTTTTTTAATTTAGAATATCAATCTTACACCGGTTATACTTTTATTCGATATAAAAATGAATTTTACATCAATTAAAATTCAACCAATGTAAATAATGGGCCAAACCTTTGTTAGTTGAGTACTTTTCTTGTTCCTCAATACCTGCCCCAACCCTAATGTGTTTTATCCTATTCCCTCGCTACCCACCCTCTTCCCCATTCCCTTATCACCCCCTCTCTTATGGCTTGGTTGGTCAACCCAATGATTTTTATATTGGTTTGGTCAACCCAACCTACATCTTGTATAGAAGTCGTAACTTATTTTTCACTAAGAATAGCAAATACAGAGAACGAGCTGGTTAAGTCACCACCCGTGACAATTCTTGAAATGGACACCCACCCTGAATCCTAAACTTAGCCACCAAGTCAACGAATTACAAAGAACGAGCTGATTATGTCACCACCCATGACAACCCCACAAGGACACCCTCTCTGAATCCTAGACCCAGCCCCTAGGGATTACATACCCTAGTAAATCTAACTAGGAAGCAGTAAGCTAATTATGTTACCAGCTATGACAACTCATCAAATGGACGTTCCCCTTCCACTTAATTATAAACCCTCAAGTAACAACTTGCTAACAATCACTCTTGATAGTGGGAATAGCTACTCACTTAAGCACTAGCACTCTCTCTTTCTCACTTTAGACACACATCAATGATTGATCCAACCTTTCTTCTCTATTTTTTCTAGGCTTGGATTAATAAAACTCTTGTTCAGCTTTATGTCTTGTGCACTTTGCTCTATAGCAGAGGCATCTATTTATAGTGTGTGAGATGTGGACTTGGGCTTTTCAAAAGATAGATAAAGATAGATTTTGATCAAATTTATTTTAGATTTATCTTAGATATATTTTAGATCTATCTCATATTTGAAAAACTACTTGTTTTTAGGAAAATATACTTTGTAGATTTATCTCAAATATTAGATTCTTATCCTAAATAAAAAAAACTTCTTATATTTTTAGAAGCAATTAGATTTTGTCATAACATGCTTCCCAAATTCATAATCATTAAGCTAGGTTTAATTTGGGAAGGTTCTCTTTTGAAAAACATGACAAAATCATCAAATTTGGGCTACCAAACTCGTGGGACTTGAGTTTACCAGGTCAAACTCGACTCTGACCACTCTTGGACTCGATTATGTTATGCTAGACTCGAGTTTGAGTTGTTGGGACTCGAGTCCTTAATGGAAGACTCGAGTTTCTCAGTCTAAGCCCAAATTCGAGTTTTCAAGGTTCCTAGCCTAGTTAACTATTTGTTTAGTGGGCTTTTTAGTCACCTAGATTGAATATTAGAGCCCTAGATGGATCATTGATTCTAGCCCTAGTGATACTTGAAGAGTTTACAAGACATACCTAGGACACAAACTCTTCTTCTTCAATCTTGGTCTTGAACCATGACTCCATTTCTTTTTGCTTCTATTTTTGGCTTTGACTTGACTTGACTTGTTGAGAGTGCTTTTACTTGTTGACTTTTCCTTCATCAAAACCCATTAGTAGGATTTCAGTGAATCTTTATCTTGAAAGCTTGGAAGTTCCTCAGTTCAGGGAGTCATGTTTTCATTCATCTCTTTAATGCTTACAGATTTTACATCGGTTGTACAACTGATGTAGAAACTCTAAAACAACTGATGTAAAAAGGCTTATTTGCAGTAGTGATTTGATACTTTTTTGTTTCTCATATCATTTATATATTTACACTTCACTTTCTTCTTTTTTTCTCTTTCAAGATGTCAAATAGCATGAAATGTTCTTGGATCATTATTCTTTTCTCAATTTCCCTAAATTAGTCACACAAACTACATCCATATTTATAAGATATATTTTTATTTGAGTTGCTAAACTTTTTTACATTTTATTTGGCTTATTTCATGTCAGTTACTATATCTCATCACATCTAATCATATCTTATCCCAGGAATTAAGGAAATAAGATATGATTAGGTTATCCCCTGGATATTGCTATATAACCTACGCTAGACCTAGAGATACAGACAATTATACACTTACATGCTCTGGATAGACAACCTCAAACCCAAGAGGAAACCTATACTGAAACACCAATCAATCCATGTACATTTATGGCCATGAGAGGTGTTAAGTCGCAATAGTTTGTGGGACTCTGACACTTAGGCCTAATATAACAACTTTTAAATTCTTCTCGTGAATCTAGCTAAGGAATCATTTTCACACCACCTTCGAAAAAGGTAGAAACTGTTAAAGGATACATTTGTTAAATAGGCATGATCAACTCTTGTAACGTTAGGTCACACACAGGGACGGATCCAGGATTGGATTAAAGGGGGGCCAAAATTTTTTTTGCACAATTATTTAAATATCTAACTTCTAATAAATAATTATTTAATAAATAATAAGTTTAAGAAAAATATTCATTATTAATTTTACGTGTAAAGCTAAAGATATGACCCACTACTAGAAGAAAATTAAACAAATATCAACTCAAAAACCTATTTTTCTTATACTTTTTTCTTTATTAGTATTTTTTTAATTTTTCCTTTTCTTTTTTTTTTATATATATATACATAAAAGGTCCTAAGGGAGGGGGGGCCAAGGCCCCTGCTCGCCCCCCCATGGATCCATCCCTGGTCACGCATTGTATAGTTTACTGAACTCTTTAGTTTACACCAAACTTTAGGAGTCTCTAATGAATATGTTATTTAGTGTAAACAGTTTGGTAAGTTTTACAATATACTTGAACCTATTTTTATGTTTAATGTAAGCTCTTTTCTTTTTTCTTTTTTTGTCTCATTTCAGTATAAGCCTTGAAGTACAGTAATAATTTCCCATTCATGTGATGTTTTGGTTATTTTGCAGGCTAAATACAATAAAATGCAAAAAAATATTGACAAATTTGGAAGGGACCCTAAAAATTGTTTCATTGTGCTTGATAGACCTACTCGCATTGAGGTACTAATTACCTTTCTAAGTTGAAATTACGAATGAAAATAACTATGCCTTGTTTGGTTCCAATTAACTTTAAAAAATAAAATAAAACCAAACATCCAACTTCATTAATATACTTAAATATATGGTACTTATTACTTTTCTAGATTATAAATGACGACCAATCAGAAATGCCACTTGTTGTTTATGTGTCTCGTGAAAGAAGGCCAATTGTTCCTCATAGATACAAAGGAGGAGCCCTCAACACATTGGTGCGTATTATCTAAAATTGATATCTAGTTTCTTATTTTCATTAATGAATTTCTTATATACTTATTCAATGTAACACTTGATCAATTGCGGTTACAGCTCAGAGTCTCAGGTCTATTCAGTAACGGGCCTTATGTACTTGTAGTTGATTGTGATATGTATTGTAATGATCCATCCTCAGCTAAACAAGCCATGTGCTTTTTTCTTGATCATGAAACCTCCAAAGATGTTGCTTTTGTCCAATTCCCTCAAATGTTTCACAACATTAGCAAGAAAGACATCTATGATAGTCAAACTAGGCATGCTTTTAAGGTAAACATTCAACAAATTATCCTTTTACTTTTTTATTCTTTCGCTTATGTTTGTTTGCTTTGTTTGATAAACTAAATATTATACATCATAATTTCTTTTAGACAATGTGGCAAGGAATGGATGGACTAAGAGGTCCAGGTCTTTCTGGTAGTGGCAATTACTTACGTAGAAGTGCATTACTCTTTGCAAGCCCAAATGAAAAAGGTATACGACCTCATTGTGATTTTTTATTCATAAATACATGTGTTCCTCAATAGTTTATCTAAATTTTCACAACATAAATAAAATGTTTTTATTTTCTAAATCCTACTCATTATGTTCTTAAAATAAGTTAGAATCTCCACACCCTACCATTATTTTATTTTATATTTTTTTTGTTTTCCTTATCTTAAAAAATATATCTTTCATGTTAATTAAACCTTGTTAAAACATCCTACTAAACTTTTTGTTGAAATTATACAATCGATCGAATACCCTCGCCATTAATATCGATGTTACAAATAATTCGATAAAACTCTCATTGCCAAATCCTTTAATTTTATCCTGCATATGCCCAACAGTTAATGAAAGGTAACTTAATTAATAAATTTGGTCATCCTACCAATTGCTTATTTTGCATAAGTTTAGTCATTGGTCATACCTAAAAATTGATTTTTTATTTAATACATGTGAATTTTGATTTATAATGGTAGATGGCTATGAACATAATGCCCAAAACAAATTTGGCAACTCTACCATGTACATTGAATCATTAAAAGCCATTCATGGACAACAAACTTCCAAAACGAACATTGCAAGAAATGTGATTTTACAAGAAGCTCGAGCAGTGGCCTCTTGTTCCTATGAAATAGACACAAATTGGGGAAAAGAGGCAAGTATATATACATCTATATATTAGCATATGTTTGTGTACTTAGTTTGATATTTGGTGATTCAAAATTAGATTATATAGGGGAAAAATGACAACTTTGTAAATGTAAATTGATTGGAACCTACAGGTAGGATTCTCATATGCTATATTACTAGAGAGTACAGTTACTGGCTATCTTCTCCACTGCAGAGGATGGAGATCAACTTACCTTTACCCTAAAAGACCTTGTTTCTTGGGATGTGCCCCCACTGACTTCATGGAAGGCATGCTTCAGTTGGTGAAATGGTCTTCTGAACTTTTCTTGCTAGGAGTATCCAAATACAGCCCTTTCACTTATGGGATTTCAAGAATGCCTATTATGCACAACTTTACCTTTTGCTACTTGACATCCACATCTCAATATGTTGTTGCCTTAATAGTATATGGCATCATTCCTCAAGTATGCTTCTTGAAAGGAATTCCTGTGTTTCCAAAGGTAAAGTTCTCATACATGTCGTGCATAATTAATTGATATTGTTACTTATCTTAGGCTAAATTTAATTTTGGTACCCTTTTAATTCTTGATCCGTGATTTTGGTCCTCCTAATTTTTTATTGCAATTTTAGTCTCTAGATTTTAGAAAATTCATAATTTTTGTCTAATTTCCAATTTTATATACATCTTTTTCTTTCTTTTATTTTTTATATTTAAATTAATTAAATTATTTTTAATTGTTACTTGTTAATTTCCACCTCACCATAATATTGACACATCATTAGTCAATCATTAAGTTAAACGGTCAACATATGCAAAATTGAGGATTGGACAAAAATTGTGAATGTTCTAAAATTTGAGGATTAAAATCGTAAAAAAAAATAGGGGACCAAAATTGCAAATAAGGAATTAAAGAGGCACCAAAATTGCAATTTAGCCTTATCTTTATTAGGAGGGTTAAATATGTTTTTGGTCCTTTATAAATGATCGAATTTTTGTTTTGGTCCCCAATAATTTTTTTAACTTTTTGGTCCCTAATAATTTTTTATTTTGTTTTTGTCCTTCAAACGCTATCTAAATGAATTTTCAAAGAGCTATCTAACCAAATTTGGGGACCAAAAACAAAATAAAATTTTTTTTAGGGACCTAAAGTTAAAAAAAAAACTATTGAGGACCAAAACAAAAGTTTGGTCATTATCAGGAACCAAAAATATATTTAAGCCTTATTATTATCATTATATCTTAGGCTTAATTATAAATTTTACCACCCAACTTTCATAATTTTGCGAATTTTACCACCCAAGTTTTATTTTTGCAAATTTTACCACCTAAGTTCTCAATTTTTGCACATTTTACCACTCTGATATTTCACAAAAAAAAAGTTAAAGAATTCAAAACTTTTTTTTTTGTGAAACATGAGGGTGGTCAAATGCGCAAAAATTGAAAATTTAGGTGGTAAAATTCGTAAAATGATGAAAGTTGGATGGTAAAATTTGTGAAAAAAAAACTTGAATGGTAAAATTCGCAAAATGATGAAAGTTGGATGGTAAAATTTGCAAAAAAAAAAAACTTGGGTGGTAAAATTCGCAAAATAATGAAAGTTGGGTGGTAAAATCTGCAATTAAGCCTATTTCTTAATCATTTTTCAATAGGCTACTATAAGAGTTTTCCTTTATGGATTATATAAATGTTTATATAATATAAGTAGAATTTATATAGAATTATTTAACATTATTTTATCATGCCATAGGTTACAGAACCATGGTTTATAGTTTTTGCAATATTATATGCATCCACTCAAAGTCAACATTTGATTGAAGTCCTTTATGACGGTGGCTCTTTGAGAACATGGTGGGATGAACAAAGAATTTGGATTCTAAGGTCACTTATTGGAAGCATATTTGCACCTATAGTAGCAACCAAGAAACTTTTTGGGTTGAACAAAGCAAAATTCACTTTATCAAACAAAGTTGTTGACAAAGAGAAGTTAAAGAAATATGAACAAGGTCAGTTCAATTTTGAAGGTGCAGCTTTATTCATGTCTCCATTGGTTGTATTACTCATAGTGAACATTGTTTGCTTCTTTGGTGGATTATGGAGACTACTTAATGTGAAAGATTTTGAAAAGATGTTTGGCCAACTTTTTCTACTCAGCTATCTGGTGGCTCTCAGTTATCCCATTTTAGAGGGGATAATAACTATGAAAAACAAGGTTGGGTAGTTGTTTGTCAATGATTAGGCTAATATAGGTATTTGAACTTTGTTCACAAATAGTTTGCCTCATATGAAAATCTAAAGTGCATATTAAATGCTTGTATCTTAATATGTAACTAGCATGTTTTAATGTCATGCATGAGACATATGACTATCAATTTTAGGAGCAAAGTGTATGTTTTTACTCCAATTTTAATGCTATTCCTTTACTTTCTTGCCAATTGGATTTTATTTATTGTATTCATTTATATTTTTGCATTCCCTTTTCTCCCTACATTTTTACTTTTTCAAGAAAAAATAAAGTAAGAAAAAGAGAATTTTATTATTATTTTTATGTTAATTAGAACATTTCCATTTTTTTACTTTTTACTTTCTTTTCACATTTTAATCACTTTTATTCAATTGAGTCACAAATTTTTAAACACAATTTTTTTTAATAATGATAAAAAGGACTTTTTCTTTCTTTCTATCTCTCTCTCTTATTTTTTTATGTTGATTTTATTAATATTATTATCTTTATTTATATTCATTTTTTTCATATTTTCTTAAGTTTTTGTTTCATTTCTTTAGAAAAATTTTAATTACCCGGACGAAATTGGATTTTGATAGTCATTTGAGTAAACACCCATTTTGGTCCCTGAAAGTGTGTAGCGCTGACAGATTGGTCCTTGAAAGATGAAAAATTCGAATTTAGTCTCCGAATGTGCAAAAAGTGCGACAAATTAGTCCTGTTGTTAACTCATCTTCGTTAACCTTAACGGATGTGCCTACATGGCACCTCGGTGATGATGTGGCAACTGACAATTGCCACGTGTCATTCACGTGGCTACCACGTGTCATTCACGTGGCTACCACGTGTCTAAAAGTTAAACTTAACAACTTATCGTCATTTTAGTCCCTGAACTTAACCACTTACTAACATTTTAGTCCTTGAGCTTAACCACGTACTGTCATTTTGGTCCCTAAAAGCACTTTCAAAATTTCAATTAAGTTCCATGTTGCATGTAAATTATTAGCATAGACATTATCATATTCCCTCACTTCCATTTTTTATCCCTCATATTTTTCAACTTCCTCTTACCAATTCTACCATTTAAATTATACTATAAATATGAAACTAATTTATGAGTGACCACATAGTAATAGTTAGCAGCTAAATCCAGAACATTGCTAACAAGATTCTATAAGGTTCCAAAGCATATCTTCTACCCAAATCAAGCTATTATCTTATATGCTATTAATATGTGTAGAATGTTAAATTAATTATTTAATTAATCTATTTTGTGGAATAACATTAATCACGAAAAGGCCGTTAAACAAACTTGAGAATCACAAAAGGGAGAAAAATGAAAGTGTTAGAACCATTTGCTTACATACCCTTTCGATGGGGCAATATGAAAGTTGTGGTTTTCATGAACTACTACCGCAAGGTATATATAGACATCAAAGAATTTTAAATGTAGTGGTTACTTGAGAGTGTTGCTATTTGAAAATTTTTAATTGAATAAAATGTAATTTTTTAAAGAAGCTAGACAATGTTTATTAAGGAAAAAAATTAAATAGTTTTTTAAGATGTTTTTGTGTTATTTTCCTATTAGAATTAATGTTTCAATTGAATAAATGACGAACTTTGCATGCAGATGGTAGAGGTGAAAGTCAAGATGAACTATAAAGTGTGGAAGTGGAAGGTGAAAAATATGAGGGATATGGAATGGAATGGAAGTAAGGGGATATGGTGATGACTATGTTAATAATTTACATGTAGCATGAGAGTTAATTAAAAATTAAAAAGTACTTTCGGGGACCAAAATGACAGTACATGATTAAGTTTAGGGACAAAAATGTCAGTAAGTGGTTAAGTTCAAGGACTAAAATGACATGAAGTTGTTAAGTTCAACTTTTAGACATGTGGATGACACATGGCAACCACGTGGATGACATGTCATCACCGAAGTCCCTTAAGGTTAACGAAAATGAGTCAACAATAGGACTAATTTGTCGCACTTTTTACACATTTGGGGACTAAATTTGAATTTTTCATCTTTCAGTAACCAATCTGTCAGCGTCACACACTTTCAAGGACCAAAATGAATATTTACCCATAGTCGTTTACTATCAACTGACGACTAATTTAGTTGATTCCCATAAACTGACGTGTGTATGATCTAATTGGATTTTAGTTTGGCCTAGGGGAAAAGTCTAGTTTAGGGAGTGCCCATAAAGAGGAAAATTCGAATGTTTGAAGCAATTGCCCTAACACACAGATGACATCCCTTTATATATTTGAATTCACGGTGTACAACAACTCCCTGACCAATCCAATGAAATTTAGGTATAAAATTTTTCTTATTATAATACTATTTTTATGCTTTTAATCCCTATAATTTTTTTTCTTTTGGTTTTGGTCTCTATAATTTTTTTTTAAGATTGTAGTCTCTATTACTATTTATTGATGACATGTCAACCATATATTAAAGAATATACCAAATGTTTATTAAATAATAAAGATTAAAATGATTATCTTCTAATATAAGAGGGGTACTGACATTAAAAGTTTGCAATTTTATAAGGACTAAAAAATATTATTAAGGACTAAAATTGTAAAACAAATTTTATTGGGAACAAAACCATAAGAAAAAATATATAGATACTAAAAGAATAAAACATGTATATTAAAGGGACTAGAACACATATTTAAGCCTAAAATTATTGAATAAATAAATTTATAAGATATTGTATAATTTAATTAGTAAATAATTAAATAAAAATAAAACACACTTGTGACATATTAGTAGGACGGAACAGGTTACGAACATTCCTAGAAAGGAGGGAAAGAGAATGAAATTAATTCTCTTTCACCCTTTTTTTAAGACAAAAATAAGGAGAAAATAATTAAATGTACATGAAACACCTAGAAAATTGGTCTTCGATCTGTTACGAGATGTTAAATTAATCAATTTACATATTTATTTATGTGAGATTTTTAGTCTTTTGAATGGGTTGAACATTTATGTCAATTTCTTCTTTCTGTATGATTTTCGTCCATGAAACTTGACTTCATTCTTTTTTATGTTACACTTTTACATGCATACATAAATTAAACATGATTAGGACATTCTTTCAGTATTTTAAAATCATACATACCTCTATCGCTTATGCGGGTTAACTATATTCACAAAACACTCGTTTTACTACTTAAAAACCATACACACGAAGAAATCCAAGCCAATTATAGTGTATTTCATACAAGCCAACTTTAGAAATACATGCCAAGTTGCTAACTTTCTCCATGAAGCACCTTTTGCTAGAAATACAACCATATGTAAATTAAAATCCAAGCAAATTGTAGATCATACAGATCAAATTTATTTGTGAAACACCCTTCTTACAACATAATCCATACACACCACATCCAGCCCTTGTATAAATACAGGACATCACTTATTCAGATAACACCATTATTAAAAAGCACAGACACACTTCCTGAAAAGGCATTCAGGTAAACTTTATTCACGAACACCACACTCCAACCATAAAAGAAATCCTTTGGTTTGCAATAGAATAGTTGTTACCATATATCCACTGCTTATTGCACTCATCGTGTCCTGCAACTTGAAAATTATTTGAAAAAACAACAATTATGTTAGATATGAAGGATAGAAACAGTTTCAAATTGTAGAAAAAGATAAATAATCTAAAATGTTATTTGTAAGTGTGGTGGCTGGCACCCAAACCTGGCTACCCAAAAACTTCACAACATTTAAACCATATTTTATAAAGCGTGAAGAAAAAACGAGACTAATAATTTTTTATGTTCTTATGATTTCTTAACCGGTCTAATTTAATAATTCCAGTTCTAATAGTTATGAGTTTCCATGCTATACTAAATTGAATCTATTATCATTTTTTTTAATTTTTTTTATATTTCTAAAAGTTAAGGACGGTTTGTTTTATGCTTTTTCTAAAGAATGTAAAAAAAGCATTTTTTAAAAATTATAATAATCAGATAAATATTTAAAAAGAAGTATATAATTTTGAATGTTATTCTTGAAAGTTAAAATAAAAAGTAGCTTATGAAAAATTTATATAAAAAGTTATATCCTAAGTTATCACATGTTATCTTACTATGATCATATTAATGCATTTTTTCATAAGATGGAAACAATAAATGAAAGACAAAATAACAAACCCACATTCCATGTTGCCTGCTCTGTTGCTGCTTGAAAATAGTAATAATAATAACTGGTTTTCAAGAATTGCATGAGTCAATAGAATGGGTATTGGTGTCTCAGTGTATGATCCTGAAACAAATTATTAATAAAAGAGGGGTGATCAGGGAAGACCAAAATATATCAGGTAGAACTGTCAGAACATGCTGCAAAATTCTAGAAATTTACAAAGTGTAGCTTTAAGAAAAAGAAAAAATTAGAAAGAACCGAGACATATAGCATATAAATTCTAGAATTATCTTTGACACTTTTAGTGAAATGTTAGAATACTCCAGAATGTAATAACTAAATAACTCTAGACTATTAGTCTAGATATCTCTAGAACTAAGGTGAAATTATTTCACCGACTTTAAGAGCCTATAAATAGGCAATGCTGCACTTGTAGGGTGAGTTTGAAAAATCAATACAACTCCTTTATGTTGTATAATGAAATGTAGAGAAATACACTAGAATGGGGGTTGAATAGTGTATTTAAATTTTCTTTGGAAAACTTTAACCAATGTGAAGATAATGTATCTTTACGTTTTATAGAAACTTAGTAAAACAGAAAGAACGAGCTATCGTCCAGCCGATTAAAACAACAGACCAAAGAAACTACTCTTCTTCTTTTTCGTTTAAATACACGTAATAGATAAACTTAGATAAAAAGGTGTATAGAAACTTTTTCGTAGTATGTTGAAGAGATAGCTTAAAAGAAATGCAAGTGAGCTAGAAGGCGAGAGAATAGAATACGTAGTTTTATACTGGTTCACTCAACTGAGCTACGTCCAGTTCTCCTTCAAAAACTTTTGAAGGGTTCTACTAATCAAAAACTGATTACTCTCAAGTATTCTAACCTTGCCACTTCTGGCTACAAGTATTCTCTAGGCCACTTCTGGCACACCCTTAATCTCTACTTGAGATTAAACACAAAAACAAGTATTCTTTAACACTAAGCCACTCCTGGCTTTCCAAACAGAATTGTTTGATATTGTAAGTAAAATATAACTCTCAATGAGAGGATATTACAATAAGAATGAGTATATAGACTCGCTTAGCAAAGCTAAGATGAATGCTCTTTTCGCTTATGATCGTCCAGTCGTTTTGACAGGGATTCAGCTCTTTTTCAAAAATCGTCGTTCTAGATATGTGAGCTCATTCTTCTATATATAGGAAGCTTGTTGAAAGATATCCGTTGAGGGATCTGTTCCTTTTCCAAGAGCGATTCTTTCTGTAGCATATGGCCGTTGTCACATTTTGACTTAGAGTGAAGTGATGGAAGTGACAGCCGTACTCGTAGCGCCTCTCTCCTACTTGTACTTTCTCTGCAGAGAGAAGCTTCTTCTTTTCCTGTTCAGTACTATTCGAAAAGATCAAACAGAATGGCATGTTAAAATATGAGAGAGTGAACGTTGCCTTATATCATAGAAAACGTATTTCCAAGATAGTAACAACAGTGAGTGTTATTCAAGCGTTGGACGCTTGCTCTCACAGGAGCATTGGACGCTGCCTGTAGGTTTCTTATAAAACATAATTGGACGCTCATTTTATTAAAACATAGAGTCCAGGTTTGAGAGATACAATACCATTGCGGGATTGGACGATGTAAATCCTATAACACTCAAACTAGATCATTAGATACTTCAAAATTTATCCTTTAGTTATTATCATCAAAACCGAAATTCGAGGGGTTGGACATCGTCCAAGGTCTTAAAACCTAACAATCTCCCCCTTTTTGATGATGACAAATAATGGTAAATTTTGATGTTAAAAGATACATAATCATATAAGAATACAATGAGTCAAGTCAGAGATGATTATGTTATGCCAGAGTATAAGAGAGAAATGAAGTACTCCCCCTGAGTTCAACATTTCTTATGCATCTAATAACAGATATCAGAGTGAAAAACATATCAATGATATGGATGCGGAATATATGAAAATAAACACCTCATGTTTTGATAAAGGAGCCAATATATATATGCCAAAAAGAATTTTGAATACAGATTGTTTTAGCTATATATACTCATCAAAAATTCCAATTTCTCCCCCTTTGTCATTAACAAAAAGGTTTGAAAGATGGAAAAAAAGTTTAGCCATCATGGTCACCTTATGGCTGTGGAGGTGGTTCTTGTGGTGGTGGTGGTTGTTCTGGCGGTGCTTGGATTGGTGGTTCTGGTGGTGGAGGTTGAGGTTGGACAGGTGGAACAGCATGAGCAACTTAGCCAAGTAAGGCGGCTGCGGTATTTTGAATCTGGTTCACAAGCGTCTGGGAGAGACTCATGAACTGCTCAGTAATTGCATTTTGCAGCAATAGACGATGTTGATCAGCTTCAGCCTGTTGTCTTTGCTGAAAAGCTTGAAAAGCGGCCTCAGTCTCCAGCTGTTGCTGCCTCAGAGCCTGTTGCACTATTTCGTGAACACGATCTTCTGAGACTCCTTGTGGTTCAGCAAATCGCAGGGGATTGATGCCCCTTGGACTTGAAGATCCAGTTGGAACCAGTTGATGTGTGCCTGAATGTGCTTCAGCAGAAGCCTCAACAATGGGGAGGCTTGTGACATCTTCAGCAATAGGCTGTGCTGCAGAGGCTTCCATTTGCTTGGACGCTTCAACAACGAGCTCTCTATCATCCGCGGATCTATCAGACTGGACGGTAGCTTCTTCATGTGACGTGACAAAGTGTTCTACGTCCACTGGTACTGATGAGTCCAGGTCAAGATGAGCTAGCACCTTTGTCACTTTGGCAGATGCTTCATCCAGTTCTGCCTGTGTAGCCTTTGATTTAGCAACCGTATCTTCCTTTTCGGTGGTTGCTGTCTCAGCTTCCTCAAAAGCCAGCTGCTCAAGACGAGCTTGTTCTACAGCTGCGGCGACTTCTTCTGCTTGGTACTCCTCATGTAGAGTTTGGAGTTCCTCCACAAACTCCTTGAGATCCAGTGTTCTGAGGTCAAACACTTTGTTGCTTCTGATTGTTGGCAAAGTCTCCATCAACTCCAGATAATCATCTGAATCCTTCAGAAAGCAGGCAAATGTGTCTGAGAAATGGTAAGTCTTGACTGGACGCAGTACCTCTAGACCATGAGGGGGATGAACAAAGTCATCCTTGGAACAGCCTGAGGATGAGGCTTGCTGGGAATCATTCCATAGTATCTGGCGCCAAAAGGTTATGGAATCAGAGGTTCCAAGTTTACGCGTGAGCTTACCAGACTTATCAAATAAATGACCCCAGGTGTAAGAAGATTTTTGCAAGGTTTCAACTTTCTCCTCCCTGCTGGGCATCTCAATGCCGTAGAATTTGAAGCCTTTCTTGCGACCAGCATCATATACAGGTAGTCTAGGACATACTCTGTCTGGTACGAACTTTATTTCCGTCGCGCGGCTTATGTGTATGTTTGGTGGGTAGGCGATTGCTTGGTTTGGAATGTACATCTGTTGCAGAAGCTTTCCAAGATCATCAAAGTCGCCAGGCTGGAAGTTTAGCACTGGAGTTCCAGCTGGTAGAGGCAGGAACTTTGTGATTGGAGTCCAGATTTGAACATCCCTGACCCACCCTGCGTCTGGAGGCTGCTGCGTTACTGACTGGTCCAGACTTTCTTTAATTGCCAATTGCAATTCTGCATCCAGCTCACTATCTTTGTTAGCAGAAGACTTCTTGGACGGTGCCTTCTTTTTCTTTGGAGCCTTCCCTTTCTGCTCCGCAACCGTTTTGGTGAATCGAGAGGCAATTTCAACCTCTGGCTTCTGCAGATTTTCCGCTGCTGGACGCACTCTCTGCTGAGTTCCAGTTGGACAGATGTAAGGATAAGGCATGCGTACTAAGTGTGGGTACACTTCTCTCGTCCAACTGGGCAGAGGATTGCTGATGATCGTTCCTTTGGGCATAGCATAATAAGCAGCTTACAAAGATTCAGTGCAAACATACCTCGTCCACTCAGGTGCTGAGGCAGTTGTATAATGCCGCTTCGGAGGCTCTTGCAGAGGCCTCTGGATCACATCACCTTCTTTACAGAAATTCTGCTCATTGCATGTGAGGAATGCAAATGGGAAGCTTTCTCTGTCTTTCTCTTCTTTTGTTTTCTGCTTGGGGGGTATAGTCCATGGGGACCATGTATCCCTCCATGCATCTATTGGACGCACAAACTTGGACAGGTCCAAGCGAAGAGGTGTTTGCTGGCTTGCTGATGTGGATGGAGCACCTGATGTTGCTGGTAGAAGGGTGCTGGTGGACACATTGTCGGTGTCTTGAGAGGAGGATGGTAGCACTACAGTCCTTTTTGCCCTTTTTGCCTGAGTCTTCACTCTTCGTGGCACATTAGCAAGAAAAGGAGGTGTTTTAGCAGGTTGTGCCTTTTGCTTCTTTTGCTGAGGACCCTCTGTCTCCTTCATGATCTGACCAATTGGAATCTGGTCATCATCATCATCGGAGTCGTCCAGTAATTGAAGCTTTCGTACCTTTTGCTTTTCTGGGGCAACCTTTACTGAAGCTACCTTTGGACGCCTCTCCTCTTGAACAGGTTTGGACGTTTCAGTCTTTGGACGCTTCCCTGCTGGTGACTGAGCAACAGATGTCTTAGCATGCCTTTTCTTGGTTCTTCTTTCCTTCTCAGCGTCTTCCTCATGCATCTGAGTTGCTTGGCGTGTGATCTTTCTGCCCTGCTGTTCTTTCATCAGTCTTTTGATTTTTCTACCAATGCCCAGTAGATCAATCTCTTCTTCTTCATCATTAGAGATGATCTTGCTCTGCTCATGCCTCTGCTTGTTGATGGTGTCCTCGTCCAGGTCCCTTAAGACCTTGGCTGTTAGCTTGATCTTCATTGGCCTTATGTTGGGCTCACCAAACAACTGTTGTGTTGCCACTATTGGCCCTTTCTTCACTATGGCTTCATGGGCTTCTTCATCCAATTCATCATAGAAGCATTGATAAAGCTTCTGATCCCAGAAGATCCTGTTCAACAGGGCGGCGTGGAAAATGTCATCATTCCCACCCACGGACTTCATCATCCTCACGATATTGATGTAGATGATGTGAGGGAGATTGAAGGGAATGCCTTCCATCAGATGGAATATCACAAACTTGTGTAAGTCTGTGACTGAGTCCTTAGACCCAGCTTTGTGCAGGATGCTCTTGTTGCACACCTGCTGCCATATTTTAGCTTCCTCGCACAGATTCTTGTATTCAATCTTCACCGACTCAGGGGTTTTGGACTTGCAAAGCACAGTCGCAACGTTATCGCCGTACTTCTTGGCCCAGTTGGTTTTGTACTGGTTCTGCTCCCTGATGCAACCAGTTACCTTTGCTATGGCCTCGGTGGACAGCGTCACTTCTCGTCCAAGAATCTTGGCCACGAGCTCCCTTGGGCTCTGGAACTTGGCATTCCTCCAGAACATTCTGATCAACTCGAGATAGATTTTCTGGTTCTCATTGAAATAGCCTCTGATTCCACACTTCAGTAGGCTCTCGTTCAGGTTTAGTCCCAGCTTTTCAAGTGCTTCAATGTCAAAGAAGTGCTTAATGTGCACCGTAGCAGCTCCTTGGTGCACAACCGTAGTCTCAGGGTAGGTGAGGACGTCGAGTTCTGAGTTGCTTGAGTTTGTAGAGATTGTCATTCTTGTAAAGTTTGGATTTTTAGGTTTTTTGAGAGGGTTTTTGGGGTTTCTGAGAGAGAGAGAGAGTGTTTAGGTTTGATGAGTGTTTAGGTTTTCTCCGGTGAGGATTTGATAAGGTGGTGTTTGGGCTTTGTTTGGAGAATATGAAGCGGTTTTGTTTTTATTTTTGAATATTTGAAAAGTAACTGACGCCATAAAACCCGCCATGATGAGACGTGCAGAGGATGTGGGTAATTGTGTACGGTTACCGCCATTTTGGTGACTCAGCATAGAGTATTAGCTCATACTGATCCTTAAAACGATCCGTTTTGTTTAATTTGAATCAGAAGAAAAAAAACTAAGATAAAAAGACATCGTCCATATATTGGACTTTAAGTGAAATGTATGTAATGCATATGCATGACTCAAGTGTTCCTTGGACGACATGTCCTTTGGACGCTATGAAGTTATTGGACGCATCATGTAGATTTTAATCATTCCTTTACAGAGTTCATGCCAAGTTTGTCCCTTAGAAGGATTAACTTGTCTTCAGTAAGGGGTTTGGTGAATATATCAGCAAGCTGATCATCTGTGGTTACAAAGTGCAATTCCACAGTTCCCTTTTGAACATGATCTCTTATAAAGTGATGTTTAATTTCTATGTGTTTGGCCCTTGAATGCAATATGGGATTTTTAGAAAGATTTATGGTAGCTTTACTATCACAGAAGATAGGAATGTTACTCTTATATATGTTGTAGTCCTCAAGTTGATGCTTGATCCACAAGATTTGAGAGCAGCATTTTGCAGCTGAGATATACTCTGCTTCAGCAGTGGACAGAGCAATTGTTCCTTGCTTCTTGCATATCCAGGAGACTAGGTTACCACCGATGAAGTGACATCCTCCACTGGTGCTTTTTCTTTCAATGCGATCTCCAGCATAATCAGCATCACAATATCCTATTAGCCTGAAATCTTTCTCCCTTTTGAAATATAACCCAAGGTTAGTGGTTCCAGCCAGATATCGAAAGATTCTTTTAACAGCAGTTAAGTGAACTTCCCTTGGGTCAGATTGAAATCTGCCACATAAACATACGCTGAACATGGTGTCAGGTCTGGACGCTGTGAGGTACAGGAGTGATCCTATCATACCTCTGTATAGAGTATTATCTACTTTCTTTGAGTTATCGTCCAATCCAAGAACTGTTGTTGGATGCATAGGAGTTTTCATTGGTTTTGCATCGTCCAACTTGTACTTCTTTAGTAGCTCTTTGACATACTTAGTCTGATGTATGTATATTCCCTTTTCAGTTTGTTTGATTTGGAGCCCAAGGAAGAATTTCAGCTCACCCATCATGCTCATTTCGAACTCTGTTTGCATTAATTTGGCAAATTCTTCACAGAGAGATTCATTAGTGGCACCAAATATGATATCATCAACATATACTTGTGCAATAATAAAATCAGAAGAGTAGTCTTTGCGAAATAACGTAGTGTCTACTTTTCCACTTGAAAAACCATTTTCTGACAGAAATGTGCTGAGTTTTTCATACCAAGCTCTAGGAGCTTGTTTCAACCCATATAGTGCTTTGTTGAGTTTAAAAACATGGTTTGGAAAAGCATCACTTTCAAATCCTGGGGGTTGTTCCACATAGACTTCTTCTTTTATGAGTCCATTGAGGAATGCACTTTTTACGTCCATTTGGTATAGCTTCATATTGCTATGAGCTGCAAATGACAGTAAAATGCGGATTGCCTCCAGACGTGCAACAGGAGCATAAGTTTCAGTATAATCTATACCTTCTTGTTGTGAGTAACCTTTTGCTACCAACCTTGCTTTGTTTCTCACAACATTACCTTCTTCGTCCAGCTTGTTTCTGAACACCCACTTTGCTCCTACAGCTTCTTTGTCGTTGGGGAGTTCTACTAGCTTCCAGACATTGTTCTTTTGAAATTGGTCAAGTTCTTCTTGCATTGCTTTGACCCATCCTTCATCTTCTAAGGCATCGTCCACAGTCTTAGGTTCTATTTGAGATATGAATGCTGCGTGACTTTGCTGTCGTTGAAGTGAATATCTGGTTTTGACTCTGTCTTCTGGATCCCCAATGATTTGCTCCTGTGGATGATGTTTCTTCATTTGCCAGTTGCGTCCAGTTGGTTCTCTTTGTTCTTCGACTGGACGGTCCAGTAGTGCATTTGATTCTTCAACTGAGACATCATGTTTGGACGAATCTGATGACTTACTTGCATCGTCCAGTCTGATATCTGCAAATGATTTGTCTAGCTCTGATAATTCCTTATCAGGCTTGTTGTCATTAAACTTCACATGGATAGCTTCTTCAACAACTAAGGTTCTAGAGTTATAGACTCTGTACGCCTTTGAAGTTTCAGAATATCCAAGCAATGTTCCTTTATCACACTTAGAATCAAATTTTCCCAGGTTATCCTTAGTGTTCAGAATGAAACATTGACATCCAAATGGATGGAAGTAGGATATGTTGGGTCTTCTACCCTTCCACAATTCATATGGAGTCTTTTTCAACATCGGCCTTATATAGATTCTGTTTTGTAAATAACAGGCAGTATTCACTGCTTCAGCCCAGAAGTGTTTAGGGGTTGAATTATCATTTAACATGGTTCTGGCCATCTCCTGAAGTGACCTGTTTTTCCTCTCAACTACACCATTCTGTTGTGGTGTTCTAGGTGTTGAGAAGTTGTGAAGGATACCATTATCCTCACAGAACCTTTGAAAACTTTCGTTTTCGAATTCACCCCCGTGATCACTTCTGATTGAAGCAATGCATACTCCTTTTTCATTTTGAACTCTTTTGCAGAGATTATAAAAGGCCTTAAAGGACTCATCTTTGTGGGATAGGAATAAGACCCATGTCCATCTAGTATAGTCGACTATAACTAACCCATATCTTTTACCACTTACCGAGGCTGTTCTTGTGGGTCCAAACAGATCAATATGTAACAGCTCTAGTGGTCTAGAAGTGGAAACAATGTTTTTACTTTGAAAAGAACTTTTCACTTGTTTCCCTTTCTGACAAGCTTCACAAAGAAGATCATCTTTATATGACATACTTGGTAGTCCTCTTACGAGGTTGTGCCTGTTCAGCTTTGAGATTAACCTCAAGCTTGCATGACCAAGTTTTTTATGCCATAACCAATGATTTTCTTGTACAGAAACTAGGCATGATACATTTTGACTTGATAGTTCCCCAAGTTTAATCTTATACAGATTGCCTTGCCTCTTTGCAGTAAAGAGAAGGGATCCATCAGAGTTTTTGACTGTACATTCACCTTTGTTAAAGGCAACATCATATCCACTGTCACATAATTGACTTATGCTAAGTAGATTATGTTTAAGACCTTTAACATAAAGAACGTTATCAATACAGGGATAGGGTGGTATACCAATCTTACCTACACCAGCTATCATCCCTTTCTGATTCCCTCCAAAAGTGACTGTCCCACCAGTCTTGGGTAGGAGGCTTTGGAACATACACCTTTCTCCCGTCATGTGATGTGAGCACCCACTGTCCAGGTACCATGATTGGAGTTTCTTTCCTGCTGTTAAGCATGTCTGCAACAGGAACAATTTTATCCTTAGGTACCCAGATTGACTTGGGCCCTTTTTTGTTAGCTCGAAGGGTATTGAATACTCCCCTCTTAGGCAGTTGTCTACATTTGGACGTTATATGTCCAGGTTTCCCACAGAAGTAGCAAACATTTGTTTCCTCATCATGAATATATTTCTTTCCCTTGTATCCATGTCCTGACCTGTCATTCGGTCTCTTACAACCTTCATATTTTAAAAGTTTTTTGAGGTTGTCAGAGCCCTTGACAAAGTTTGACAGATCCTTCTTTAGACTGTCAATTTCCTCATGAAGTTTTACAACATCATGTGGTTGACCTCTTAAGGAAGTATCTGCTTCAACTTTCAGAAGCTTCTCAACTAGCCTTTTGTTTTCTGCGTTGAGATTTCGAATCTCTATGGAAAGATTGCTTTCTCTATCCCTTGAATCCTTATAGGATTTATAGGCTTGAGCAGCATCATTCCAGAGAGTTCGCCTCTCCATATTTGTAGTTTCATTTTGCCTTGAAAGCTCTGCAAACTTTTTCTGTAAATCCTCCTTTTTACTTTCTAGTTGTCTAACGTTTTCTTCTAAAGCTTCTTTTTCTTTTGAAAGTGATTTGGATGATTTCTTTAAAGTTCTGTAGGTCTTTGACAAGATAGAAGAGTTTGAAAGTAGTTCATGATAAGCTTCTTGAATTGAATCTAAGTCATTAAAATCTACCTCATCTTCTTCTTCTGGCTCAGAGGAATCAGTTGAGGTGTCCGCCATCAGACATATGTGTGCTTCCTCCTCTTCTCCTTCGTCCGATGATGAGTCATCGTCCAGGTCTTCCCATGTGGACATCAGAACTTTCTTGCCCTTTCCTTTGCTGAAGAATTTCTTCTTCTTGTCTTTGCTTTTGTCAAGATCTGGGCACTCTGATTTGAAGTGTCCTGGCTTTTTGCATTCGTAGCATATAATTGGACTCTTCTCCTTCTTTTCTTTGAAGTCTTTCCTCTTCAGGTTTCTCCATCTGGATCCACCTTTCTTTTTCCACATAGAATGTATCCTTTTGGATATAAAGGATAGTTCATCATTCTCGTCTGAGTCATCATCTTCATATTGTTCGTCTGATGATGTTTCAGCTTGCATGGCTTTGGACGATGATGCTTTCCTTGGCTTCTGGACGCTGAGCGCCAGAGACTTATTTTTCTTACCATCACTGTCTTGATGCAGTTCTAGTTCATGCACCTTGAGGGTTCCCACGAGTTATTCTAAAGACATATCGTCCAGTTCCTTCGTTGTTCTCAAAGCTGTAACCTGTGGTCTCCATTTCCTAGGTAAACTTCTTAGGATTTTGTCAATATGTTCATAGTTATTATAATCTTTACCATGTGCTCTAAGTTCATTTAGTATGGTTTGAAACCGTCCAAACATACTTTGTATGTCCTCGTTTTCTTCCATACTAAACAACTCATATTGACGAGTAAGGAGACTGAGTTTGTTACGTTTTACCTGAGTGGAACCCTCATATGTTAATGCAAGAGTGTCCCACATTTGTTTTGCGCTTTTGAGACTGTGCACCTTATTGTATTCTTGTTCGCTTAGTGCACACATGATGATGTTTCTGGCTCTGGAGTTGAGATAAAATCTTTGTTTTTGCTCTTCCGTCCATCTAGCCTTTAGGATTTCGTTGAGGCTTGCATCAAGCGGAATATAATCGCCCATCTCCACAACTTCCCACATGTCAATATGGCTAGATTCAAAGAATGCTATCATTCTTTGTTTCCAGTAGTCATATTTGACACCCTTGAAGAGTGGTGGTCTGTTCACAGCTTGTCCTTCGTTTTCCATCTTTCTCAGGATCTTTCCTCTATTCTGTTAAGAACTCAACCCAAGAGGTCGAGCTCTGATACCAACTGAAATGTAGAGAAATACACTAGAAGGGGGGTTGAATAGTGTATTTAAATTTTCGTTGGAAAACTTTAACCAATGTGAAGATAATGTATCTTTACGTTTTACAGAAACTTAGTAAAACAGAAAGAACGAGCTATCGTCCAGCCGATTAAAACAACAGACCAAAGAAACTACTCTTCTTCTTTTTCGTTTAAATACACGTAATAGATAAACTTAGATAAAAAGGTGTATAGAAACTTTTTTCGTAGTATGTTGAAGAGATAGCTTAAAAGAAATGCAAGTGAGCTAGAAGGCGAGAGAATAGAATACGTAGTTTTATACTGGTTCACTCAACTGAGCTACGTCCAGTTCTCCTTCAAAAACTTTTGAAGGGTTCTACTAATCAAAAACTGATTACTCTCAAGTATTCTAACCTTGCCACTTCTGGCTACAAGTATTCTCTAGGCCACTTCTGGCACACCCTTAATCTCTACTTGAGATTAAACACAAAAACAAGTATTCTTTAACACTAAGCCACTCCTGGCTTTCCAAACAGAATTGTTTGATATTGTAAGTAAAATATAACTCTCAATGAGAGGATATTACAATAAGAATGAGTATATAGACTCGCTTAGCAAAGCTAAGATGAATGCTCTTTTCGCTTATGATCGTCCAGTCGTTTTGACAGGGATTCAGCTCTTTTTCAAAAATCGTCGTTCTAGATATGTGAGCTCATTCTTCTATATATAGGAAGCTTGTTGAAAGATATCCGTTGAGGGATCTGTTCCTTTTCCAAGAGCGATTCTTTCTGTAGCATATGGCCGTTGTCACATTTTGACTTAGAGTGAAGTGATGGAAGTGACAGCCGTACTCGTAGCGCCTCTCTCCTACTTGTACTTTCTCTGCAGAGAGAAGCTTCTTCTTTTCCTGTTCAATACTATTCGAAAAGATCAAACAGAATGGCATGTTAAAATATGAGAGAGTGAACGTTGCCTTATATCATAGAAAACGTATTTCCAAGATAGTAACAACAGTGAGTGTTATTCAAGCTTTGGACGCTTGCTCTCACAGGAGCATTGGACGCTGCCTGTAGGTTTCTTATAAAACACAATTGGACGCTCATTTTATTAAAACATAGAGTCCAGGTTTGAGAGATACAATACCATTACGGGATTGGACGATGTAAATCGTATAACACTCAAACTAGATCATTAGATACTTCAAAATTTATCCTTTAGTTATTATCATCAAAACCGAAATTCGAGGGGTTGGACATCGTCCAAGGTCTTAAAACCTAACATATAAGAGCTACACGGCCACCTACATAAATTCTTCACTAAGTCACTACTTATACTAACCTTTCTAACTAAACCCACGTCTAACACCAATCAATCAACTAACCCATTTTCTATTCCTCTAAAATACTAACAGTGATATCAGAGCCAGGTTCGGTCATCTACTGGACGTAGATATATCAACCAACTATCTCCAAAAAAAAATCCCACTATATTCTAAATTTTCCTTAAATCATGGCCAATACTTCTCAAGCTTCATCTATTCCTGTCCCTATTTTCACAGGAGAAAATTATGATTATTGGAGTATTAAAATGATGACACTTTTTTGCTCTCAAGATTTATGGGACATTGTAGAAAAAGGATTCATTGGTCCTACAGACACTTCTACACTGATTGCAACTCAGAAGAACGAGAAAGGAGAACAAGCAGAAAGATTCGAGGGCATTATTTTTTCTACAACAAGCAGTAGCTGACACAATTTTTCCAAGGATAATGGATGCCACAAGTACTAAAGATGCGAGGAGTACATTGCAGGAGGAGTTTCAAGGTAGCGTCAAGGTATGTGCCATTAAATTTCAAAGTCTAAGACGTGACTTTGAGTTAATAAAAATGAAGGACTCTAAGACCATAAAAAATTACTATTCTGAGATAAAAGAAATAGTTAGTCAAATGAGAGCATGCGGGGAAAGTATTCTTGACAAGAAAATTGTTGAGAAAATTTTAATTTCTATTCCCCATAGATATGATGCAATTGTGACTGCAATAGAGCAAACCAAAGGATCTGTCTACTTTATCAGTGACATAGTGATATGAACCTGACACGGTCCAATTATTCCAAATATCCTTTGCAATGGATGGAAAGCTCATTGACAAAAGTAGAAGCTAAAAGGAGCAAAAAGATTTTTCAAAGCTTAATCATGGAGGTGCAAGCTAAAGAAGGTTTAGCTAAATTAAAGCCTAATCCAAGAATTGTCACGTATCTACAATTTGAAGATTATTTCAGCAAACTTGAAGATAATAATTTGGAGAGCAAAATTAGCCCAACACTTAAGACTCAAGATGCATCTGTGGGTTAGAATTTATTTGGGTGGACTACTTAGCTCTTGGGCTGAATAGTTAGTTAAGCCCATTTTCTATTTTTCCATGAATTTTCATATTTAATTTTGATGTAATAAATCTAGATGACTTTTCACATTTTCTAGGTTAAATTTTAGTGTTTTTAGGCTTTCTAAACCATTATGATGGTTAGTGGGACTTAATAAACCATTATGATGGTTAGTGAGACTTAATGAACCATTGTGATGGTTGGTGGGAAGTAAAAGCTTAGTGCAAAACTAATGCTTAGTGTGATAAAAACCCCTTTCCGGATCTCAAATTCAGCATCAACAGAAATTACGGAAACTCAAAAGGTGAAGAAAATTTAAAGCGGAAAGACAAGAAATGGAAAGAACAACGCCACAACCCCTAGGGATTGATAAGTTGAGGAGGATTCGCCACTTTGAATATGGAAATTCAAAGATAAGAATCAAGGGTAGTTCCTAAGAACCTAGAGAGTTTCCTCTCACAAAAGCATCAAAGCTTCATTCCAAATGAGAGTCAAAACTCATTACAAAGTTAACATTTGGCCTATTTATAATATGAACCTAAAAGGCTTACCAAGGCCCATTACTAAAAGCCCAAACAACTAAAAAGGCCCAAATTAAAAATAAACATCATTAAAAACATAAAAAGCTCAACAAAAGCCCAATTTAGGCCCAAATTACATAAACTTCTATTCTAAGATTTGGCTCCACTTTAAGCTCTTCATGTACCATTCTAGTCCTCTATCATTCCCTCCTTCTTGAAGGAAATTCGACCTCGAATTTAGAGCCAAGGTACCTACATCATAAAAACAACACAAAACAACATGTTTTAGTTTTGAGAAAATATTAAAAAAGAAAATCCTATTTCTATTGAGACTTGGATTCCTTAAAAAGGAAAATCTCTTATTATCTATGTGCTTATATATCAATCCTCCCGGATCAAATACAAGCCTAAAGAAACCATCAATTAACACTAAAATGAAATGCTTAATCACAAATTTCAAAGACAAGTCAATCCAATGAAAATTATGAGCAAACAATGACATTTTCAAACCAAGAATGGAAAATTAGATTTATCCATTTTATGTACAATCCATCTATCAAGACACTTGAGTGTACCATACATTACTAAACTCTCACTATGAGTTGCTCCAATTAATGAATCATGAAATGAACATTTAGGCACACAAAATGCAGCATCTTTAAACATATGCTCTTTATGCCTATAGAAATCATCATTTTCAATTTTCCCATAAACAACAACACACATAGACGAAGACTCAACATGATCATACAAGTCCAAATGATGTGCATTAATATCAAATTTCAAGAACTTGGCACCATCACCTAAAATAATATCATGCATACCAAAAGCAACATTCAATTCACAAACATTTTGGGTTAACACATGGCACACATCAATTAAATCACAAGGTTTAGAGATGGTGTAAGTCAAAATTTTCTTCTCTCTATGGTTGCATTGGTCCTCATATGTCTCCACTTCTTCTCCAAATTGTCTTGCCCATTGATCCTTGATGTACAATTCTTCTCTAGGCATCAAAACAAAAGAATTATGGTAAGGTGCACAATCAAATTTACAAGAAGAATTAAATTCACAATCCAATTTAGGAGAAGGAATTAGAATTTTGCACTCCTCCTTTGAGGACTCCTCTTCAATTTCTTTCACAAGAGAGACATCACTTTCAAACAAAGTTTTGCATTCATCCTTTTGAAGCTCTTCAAATTCCTTGAGCAAAGAATCATCACAAACAAGGAAAGGATTAGAATGAAAACAAGAACAATCATATTCCTTTTTTTCTTTTGCTCTCACTTTTTCAGTTATTTTCTTTTCTCTCATCTCTTTTTCTTTTAACTCATTTTCTTTGGCTCTCATCTCTTTCTCTTTTATTTCTTTTTCTTTCACCTCTTTTCTCTCTTGCTCTATTTTCTTTCTCAACTTAATTTGATCCTCACTGGCTTCCTTAGGTGAAAGTGATGCAAGTTTGACCTTATGTCCTTCATGTGTAAAAGAAATCTTGTGGGTCTTTCCATGGTGCTTCACATTTCTTTCAATTTGCCAAGGTTTACCTAACAAGATATGACATGTTTCTATGGGAGCTACATCACACAACACAACATCTTTATATGTTCCAATGGTAAAGGGCACCAACATTTGTTGGTCTACAACCAACTCACCTTCACATGGAAATTTCAAGCAATAAGGTGTAGGGTATGGGGTGGTTTGAAAATTAAGTTTGCTAACCAACCTAGTGCTAGCCACATTAATACAACTATCCCCATCAATAATCAAAGAACACACATTCCCTAGAACCAAGCATCTAGTATGAAATATGTTCTCCTTTTGAATTTCATCCCTACCCTCACATTGAATTCCCAACAACCTCTTACACATCATTAATTCTCTATCTAGAGGTTTGGTACCACATGCACTATGATTATCACTAGAGATATTAGATGAACAAGTATAAGATAACTCACTCGTGACAACTTCATTTTCCTTCAAGACCTTGGTTTTCATGTTTGGACAATGCAATGCAATATGGCCTTTACCCAAGCATTTAAAACATTTAATTGTACCACTCTTAGAAGTAGAAGAAGTGCTAGGGTTAGGAACATGTTTACCACTTGGAGACTTTGAAGCTTGTTGCTTAGGTGAGGAAGATCCCTCCTTCTTGGACTTGTCCTTACCACTAGAAGAGTCATAGTGATAGGTCTTCTTGTAGGAATGCTTCCTCTCAAGTTGTCTCTCCACTTTGTTGGCTTGGTGCACTAGATCCTCCAAGCTCTCATAGTGTTGTAACTTCACTATGTATTGAATGTCTCTATTAAGCCCACGTAAGAACCTTGCCATGACGGTTTTAGGTTCTTGTGCATTGGCTCTCCTCATAGTCATTTTCATCTCTTTGTAGTATTCATCAACACTCTTGCTACCTTGTGTGAGACTTTGTAGCTTATCATAAGCATCTCTCTCATAGGAAGGTGGTAAGAATGTCTTCCTCATCAAATCCTTCATTTCTTGCCAAGTTGCTATCTTAGGCATGCTTATCCTCTCTCTTCCATCCTCCTTATACTTCCACCATGCAAGTGCACTCCCTACAAACTTCAAGGTAACCTTCCTAATTTTCTTCTCCTCACTATAGTCATGGCATGAAAAGGCTTGGTCAACTTTCATCTCCCACTCAATGTATGCTTCCGGATCATTCTTCCCTTGAAAACTAGGAATTTTAAGTTTCTCCTCTTCCATACTATCCTTTATTTTATTTTCTCCCTCATTATCTCCTCCATGTCTCCTAAGCCTCCTTTCTCCTTCATCTTCCCCATAACCTCCATCAATTCTATGGTAAGAAGAACAATACATACCTACACAAAAATGATTAGCACAAATAATAGAAATATGGACCTCACCACTCACTAAGTGTTTCACTCAAATCCACTCGTGTTTCTCTCTTTTGAAGGCTTTTTCTATAATGTGCACACTTGCCTTCTTCCACTCAAACTCCTCTTTAGTCCTTAAGAAGCACTCTCAATCACAAATCAAGAATTTGTATTCAAAGTGAAAGATATAACAAATCCAAACTCGTCCAAAATAAGAAAACTCTAAGACAAAACCAAGGAAATTTAGAAGACAAGTAATAAAAGCTAAAAGAAATGAAAGGACAACTCAAAATAGAATGTGAAGGAAAGACAAGACTAGAAGACACAGGAATAAGAGCAACACAAACTAAGAAACTCAAATTTTCAGCTTTTTGAAGAACTAGTGTATTCAAGAGAGCTAAAATGGCATAAAAGTGTATGAAAAAGAAAGAATTAAGCAAAGGTGTAGAAGGACTTCTTATAGGGCAGATTTTTTTCTTTCCAATGGTATTTTTTTTTTTGACTTTTTTTTTACACTTTGGCCCCTAAACTTTTCATAATTGCACTTGGGCCCCTAAACTTTTTTGTATTTTCACTTTTGCCCCAATATTTTCTTTTTTTATCTTTAAGTCCTTTTCTTTTGCAAATAAGTCCTCAAACTTTTTAATATTTATGAAAAACACCCAAACTCACTTAATTCAAATTTTTATGGATCAAACACAAGGGTTTGCCAAAGACTCTCAAGAACACACATGAACACTATGAATGTTCTTCCCTAAATTCAAATTTCAGAATTTCAATCTGCAGATTTTGACTCAAATTAAACACAAGGCAATATCAAAAATATGGATTGAAACAATAAAAATCACAAATCAATGAACAGTACCGAATCGATGAACAGTAAGCGATCGTGAACAGTACCGCAACCATGAATAGCACCACGATCGGAACAGTATCGCCGATGAACAGTGCACAATCTGTGAATAGTGCACGATCGGAACAGTATCGTCGATCAAACAGTGCCGATCGGTGAACAATATCACAATGAACAGTGCGTGATCTGTGAACAGTGCGCGATCGGAACATTATCACCGATTAAACAGTGCCGGTCGGTGAACAGTATCGCCGATGAACGGTGAACAATGTGCGATCGGGGAACAGTGTCGCCGATGAACAGTGCGACCCCCCCCCCCCCCCCCCCCGAGATGAACAGTACAACCGCCGCGATGAATAGTACTGCCGCCGCGATGGACAGTGCAGCGATGAACAGTGATACGAAATTTGATGCTGAATCCTTGCTCAGAATACCAAATGATGAAAACCCGTTTTCGGATCTCAAATTCAGCATCAACAGAAATTACAGAAACTCAAAAGGTGAAGAAAATTTAAAGCAGAAAGACAATAAATGGAAAGAACAACGCCACAATCCCTAGGGATTGATAAGTTGAGGAGGATTCGCCACTTTGAATATGGAAATTCAAAGATAAGAATCAAGGGTAGTTCCTAAGAACCTAGAGAGTTTCCTCTCACAAAAGCATCAAAGCTTCATTCCAAATGAGAGTCAAAACTCCTTACAAAGTTAACATTTGGTCTATTTATAATATGAACCTAAAAGGCTTACCAAGGCCCATTACTAAAAGCCCAAACAACTAAAAAGGCCCAAATTAAAAATAAACATCATTAAAAACATAAAAAGCTCAACAAAAGCCCAATTTAGGCCCAAATTACATAAACTTCTATTCTAAGATTTGGCTCCACTTTAAGCTCTTCATGTACCATTCTAGTCCTCTATCATAGTGGGAAGTAATTATAGTGGGCAAATTAATGCCTAATGGGAATTCACTACTTGTACTTCAAGGGTTGCTCAGTCTAGCCTACAAATAGGAGCCCCTCTTGTAAGCTTCCAAGGCAGAATTTGCAAATCAATCAAATTGAATGTTTCTCTATTGTGATAGCTTCCCCTTTGTTCTTGGGTCAAGAACTTTAGTGTTGGTTCTACTGGCAGGTCGTGGTTAGGGTCACACTTTCTTTGATAACTTTGGTTCTGCCGGCAAGTCGCGATTAGGGCCAAGTTCCTCTTTTCTATCCTTTACCTATTTTCAAGATGATCCATAGTCAGATTCGTATCACAGAGCTTATGGGCTCTCTTGAAGCATATGAGCAAAGATTGAAAAGGCACGATGAAGACTTTATCGAAAATGCCTTTCAATCATAGCTCACATTACGGTCTCAAAATAAAGAAAATGGTGGAAAGAAAAATGGAGAAGTTTATAGAAACAAAGAGAATTCTAGAAATTTCTTTAATGCCATTGAAGATAAATATCCTCCATGTGGCATCTGCAAAAAGACAAGTCACTTGGAGTAGGATTGTTGGCATCGTGGAAAGCCTCAATGTCAATATTGTAAGAAATTTGGACACTTGGAGAATAACTGCCGCAACAAAAAAAAAAAGCATCAAGCAAATTTTGTTGAAGAGCATGACAATGGCTACACGAGATTCTAGTGATGAAACAAGTGGAAGTTGGTACTTGGATAATGGTTGCAGCAATCACATGGCTAATGATAGGAGCATCTTCAAAGAAATTAACGACACCATCAAAGTCAAAGTTCGATTGGGAAATGGCACCATGGTAGAGTCAAAAGGCAAAGGCATTTTCATGGTGGAGACAAAGAAAGGTACGAGACTTATCAAAGATGTCTTACTAGTCCCCAATCGTAAAGAAAATCTTTTGAGCATTGGCCAAATGATAGAGAAAGGCTATGCTCTACACTTTGAAGGAGATACATGCATAATCTATTGTAACCATAACAAAAGGCAAGAGATTGCCAAAGTTAGAATGGAGAAAGGAAATAGAAGTTTTCCAATAAGCTTCAAGTACACTACTACTAATATTGCCATGAGAGCGGAAGTTGATGATTCATGGCTATGGCATCGAAGATTTGGTCACTTCATCACTAAAGCCTTAAAGCTACGAAGAATATGATGAGAAATCCCCCATGTCAAGATGAAAATAATGAAGCTTGTGAAAGATGTCTTCTTAGGAAGCAACACAAATTACCGCTTTCAACTGATAAAGCACGGAGAGCTAAAGACTTGTTGGAGTTGATTCAAACTAACATCTGCAGACCGATGAGGACATTGTCACTCAACAACATGTACTTCATCCTCTTCATTGATGACTTTTCTAGAATGAATTGGGTCTACTTCTTCAAAAACAAATCAGAAGTCTCTGGAATATTCAAGAAGTTCAAAGCCTTTGTCGAGAAATAAAGTGGAAAACATATTAAAGTAATAAGAAGTGATTGAGGCAAAGAATACAACTACACGAGTTTGATAAGTTTTGGGAAGATGAAGGCATTGAGCGACAACTTACAGTCACATATTCTCTGCAACAAAATGACGTGTCTTAGAGAAAGAATCAGACAGTCATGGAGATGGCTAGATCAATGCTAAAGGAAAAAGGTTTGCCTAACACATTTTGTGCAGAAGCGGTTTACACTGCTATCTACATAGTCAACAAATGTCTGACTAAGGCAGTTCAAGATAAGACTCCTATCGAAGCATGGAGTGGACGAAAGCCATCAGCTAAACACCTAAGAGTATTTGGATCTATCTGCTACATACATGTTCCATATCAGAAAAGACAAGCTAGAAGACAAGACTATACGAGGAATCTTCTTGGGGTACAGTACACAATCAAAAGGCTACAGAATCTACAATCTGCAAACAAAGAAACTCACCATCAGTCGAGATGTTGAGATTGATGAAAATGCTTCTTGGAATTGGGAAGCAGAAAAAGTCTCAAGAAGCAACATTCATGTTCCAATGCAACATCCTCAAGAACAAGTTCAAGAAGTGGCAGAAGAACCAGGTACATTTTCTTCACCTACACTAGAACAAGATTCTTCACCAGAGTCTACTCCAAGACGAGTATGATCTAGATCTTTGGTGGATATATATGAAACTTATAACATGACTATACTTGAGCCTAAATGCAATGAAGCTTCATCAAAGAAGCAAAGCCAACTAAGGAAAAGTCCAAGTCAAGCACTACAAGATAAAAGAACATGTTGCAGACACTTTTACAAAGGCACTACCAAGAATCAAGTTTGAGCTACGCATGGAGTTTCAGAATTTTGCATTAAGTAGGAGTGTCAGAACATGCTGCAAAATTCTAGAAATTTACAAAGTGTAGCTTTAAGAAAAAAACTAGAAAGAACCGAGACGTTCTAGAATTATCTTGACACTTTTAGTTAAATGTTAGAATACTCCAAAATGTAATGACTAAATAACTCTAGACTATTAAAGTCTAGATATTTCTAAGAACTACGGTGAAATTATTTCATCGACGTTAAGAGCCTATAAATAGGTCATGCTGCACTTGTAGAGTGAGTTTGAAAAATCAATACAACTCCTTTCTATTGTATAAGAGCTACACGACCACCTACATAAATTTTTCACTAAGTTACTTACTAACCTTTCTAACTAAACCCACATCTAACACCAATCAATCAACTAACCCATTTTCTATTCCTCTAAAATACTAATAAGAACAACCAATAGGGTTGGCGTAGTGGTGTAAGACCCCGCTGTGTTCACATGTGGGGGAATGATCCATTTAGCGGGAGAACCCGTGTTCGATTTCCTCCTTGTGCGAAATTCCCTTGGGCCAGCGTCAGCCACGCACTGCGAGCGGGATTAGTCTCTGACCCAGTGGGTTGGGGAACACCTGTGGTCTCTGACCCGTGACCCAAAAAAAATACTAACAAGAACAAATATTCATTTCACTAACATTTCCAATTTTTCAAGAACAAAAACACATGACAATTACTAGATGATGAATCGAGCCTTTTGACTCAATTAATAGAGACATTAACAAACGGAATATTTTAAAATTGAGTCAATATAATTTTTCTGATGAGGAACATTAAAAACACACTTTCTATCACTCATTTTAATACATTTTATTATTGATTGAAATTGGTGAAAATTCAGGTGAATCTTGTATATATTTCAATCAATAATAAATATATGTTAAAAGGATGAGTTGAAATTTAAATGTGTGTTATTGAAATTTTTCTTTTTTCTTTTTTTTATATGTTTAGCTTCCAATAAGTGTATGTGTGTATATATGCATGAGATGTATCAAAGGACAGGGCTTCTTTATGTATATATATAGACACACGCATACTTACATGAAGGTAGTCATCCGAATCTGTCCATGGATAAAGCAAGTCCAATGAATCCATGCATTTAATGCAAACAAGAATATTCACTTTGCTCTCAAGTCTACAATGTTCATCCTTCATGGAGATATATAAATAGAGGCTATTTATGAAGATCAAGAAGAAAAGAGACTCATAACAATGACATGCATTCAATTCAATATTTTTCTTGCTATTTCAATTATTTATTTTTCAAGCTTATATTGTATATTCAAAGTCTAGTTATCATTGTCTTCTCATATATCTCAAAAACCACATTAAAGCTTTTGTGCTTAGTTTCTTAAGCACATGGAAAGTGTAGACCATGAAAAGGCATTGTTAAAAAGAATACTTGCGATTTAAGATTGAAGAGACTTGTGTAATAATACTTTAGAATAAGGTGTATATGAACTCAAAAGTGTTGCAATGAAAGTTTTTGACCTGTATGTTTGGGACTCGACGTAGCCCTCAAAGTGGTTGAAAGATGAGCTACAATAAACCTTTAGTCTTCTAAATTGATAGAATTCTCAAAACAAATAAGAAACGATATAAGAGTTTTATTAGAAATCAGAAATAAAGCCTAAGCTCTTTAGAACCTAAACCAAAGCATCAGCTCCTAAGAGCAAAAGAGTTTTTCTCTCTCTTTATTAGAGTATTGTATACTCTTGATTTGTTTGTACTATAAACAATTACTTAACTGTTAGTAGGACTGAGTGGTTAGTTTGTTAGGTTGAGTTAGTTTAGTTAGATTGGATTCAGTTAAACATGATACACAATCAGCCATAAATAGTTTAAACTCCTCTTATTGTAATTGACTTCTTCAGAAATACAATTCACAGTTTATCTCATTAGTTTTCTCTCTGAAATTATCTTTTATGGTAATTAGAGCTAGATTTTTGCCCTAGATTTTTTTTGCTACTGCAATTGTTTTTCTTGCTGCAATCGCATCTTGTGATCTCTATCTTGCAACCTTCTGTTCTTGTGACTTTGTTCGCATCTTGTGATCTCATTGCTACTACTGCAATCTCACTTTGCGACAGTCAATCTCACTTCACGATTTTGTTTGTGCATTGTGATCTCTCTTCGCAATCTTGTTTGGTTACTATGATTTCTCTTGCAATCTTGATTATGTGTTTCTACTTGTGATCTCACTTCACGATCTCACTTGTGATCTCTATTCTGGAAATTTCTTTGCAGTTTTTGGTAATCACACTTTCCGATACTTGTGCACTAAGAAAGAACATCTTGATGTGGTCATTTAAGGTTTACCTGAGGAATACGAGTCATCGTTTCTCTAATTTCTAGTAAATTTGACCCTCTTACTGTTGATGAAGTTGAAACTCTACTGTGGCTCATGAAACTCGTTTTGGAAAGTATCGTGAGAAGAATGTTTCTTCTATTAATGTGGTTGAAACCCCAACTCCAGCTCCCAAACCACATACTTCCCAAGATTCACCTCAAGTTTAGTAGTCCTCTTCTGCTCCTCAAAATGAAGAGTACAGTAACTTTGATTAATTCGCAAGTGGTCGTCGTGGTGGCCACAACTCAATTCAGTTCCAGTTACGTCGTAACTTTGGACACGATGTAGCCATTTGTTATGATTGCTTTGAGTCCAACTTCATGCCACCACAATCTATACCAAACTTTCCTTATATTTTGTTGGGTTAATTATGTTTTTAGTCCATGAACTTTTTCAGATTTTCACTTGTAGTCCCTAAAAAAAATTTTGACTGATTTTGGTCCTTAATCTTTATCTTCATTTTCTTTTTTGGTCCCTGCCGTTTAAATTTTCCGTTATTTGTTGAGGTGGCAATTAATTTTTAAATATTTGTGGCGGTTTATTTTCTGACGATCCAAAACCGGCATAAAATTGCTTAGAGGAAGCTTTTATTAACCTATTTTCTGCCGATCAAAAACCACCAAAAATTGCTTCCTTTGAATCCCCCTCGACTCCTGATCTGAAATCGACACAAACAAATAATTTCTTAAATCGATAAAACAAACAAATCCTTGAAGAGTCCCTTCTTTTCCAAACTCCTCCTCATACTTCTTCGAACGGGTGCAAGCCACTTTGGCCAAATCAACACCGAGAAGACACTCCAAAATCAATGCAACCTCGACGACCCAACATCATCAGACAATGACACACAAACATTCACAAAATGCCCCAATGTTTGAAATTTCAAATTCACACTATGAGAAGTCCCATTGTTTACAAGCACTTCTTTTAAAACCCTTCTCACATAGAAAGGCTTTGGACCTATCAATCGTCCAAAGTCGGAGACTTTTCCGCAATGGGAATCGAGGGGGCGTCACTGGCAAGTCTTGGTGGTGGGTCCGTCACGGTAAGCGGTTTCTGGTTTCGAGGGAGAAGGCAATGGGATTGAGAAAATAGGAACCAAGGAATTCCTTCGCACCCTTTTTCCTCTATGAGAGTACATACGAGTTTTGATCTGCAAGGCTCTTTCCAACTTAGACTACATTTCCGACTTCGCGAGCGTCACCTTCATATCCGAATTCAATTGCGTTTCTGACTTGCTCTAAATCGGCTTTTGGGTCTTCGAGAGCGTCACCTTTAGATCTAAATTTGTTTGCCGCAACTGCCCCCTTTTTCCATCAGTGTTGGGTGAGTTCTTCAATTTTTCAGATTTCTAAGGAAAATAAGGTATAATTGCTTGGTTTTGAACAATGTCTGGTTTTGAAATTTCTGCGAATGTAAGTTTGTGTATAAAGATTTTTTTTGCGCTTCTAACATGAGCGGTGTTTTGGAATAAATTTTGTTGATTTGAATTTTGGTATTTAATTTCAAAGTGGTGCGTGCTTCAACTCCCAAGTTATTTTGGAATAAAGTTGTGAAAATTGATGGAGGTTGGTGCGTTAAGTTTTGGTTTGAGTTTTCATGGCAAATGTGTGGAATAAAGTTTTAAAGAACGAAATGCAATGGGGAATCGGAGACGCAATGTATGGGTTTTAATGGTAATGAGAAGGAATTGTGCGTTGGATGATAAATCGTGGGTTTGGCCATAATCATTTAACATCTTTTAAACAAGTTAGCTAAGCATTTTTTGGTGGTTTTGAACCTCTAGAAAATTAACCACCATAATTGTTTAACATGTTTCACTCTATATGATTGTCACATCATCGTTTAACAGAACACTTGACGATAGGGACTAAAAACATAAATGGACATGTCATCAGGGACTAAGACTAGTCAAAATTTTGTTCAGGGACTAAAAGTGAAAACTTGAAAAAGTTCAGGGATTAAAAACATAATTAACCCTATTTTGTTAGATGTAGAATCAAGCCTTAAAATCAGTCATTAATTGACTGATTATGGTGCTATTATTTATTTATTTATTTATTTAGGTCAGTTGTAAATATGGTAAATATGTATTTTAGGGCAAGATATCTTTGCTAATTATAGCCTTGTAGGTTTCTCTCTATTATAGGCATAAGATTTTATTTTCTTTCCTTTTTTAGGATCCTAATTATTGTACATATCCGCCTATTTATACCTTTTGTGTGCTCAATTGATTCAAGGAATAAAATCACATATTTCCCAAATATTTCACATGGTGTCAAAGCAATTTTGATATGGGTGAGATACATCATTGAACCTTAAACCAGTATATTGGTCGATTCAATGACCGATCCGGTTTTAAAACATTGAAAATTATATTTATGCAAAACATTCTTAATCATTTTGATATAATTGTTTCTTCAAGATTAACTTCTCACGCTCACCTTAGATATACTTCTTAAAAAAATCATACTCTTTATTCCAGGATATATGATTGAGTGCGAAGAAGAAAAAAATATTAATGAATAAATGAGTTCAAATAATCCTAAAATAGTAGTAGATGATGCTTATATGGATAAAGTTTGAAGTCAAATAGTAATTGCATTGATGAAAATAGAAATAAATGATTTATCAAATACTCAATGTTTATGTTTTACTCGTGAATTACTACTTATTAAACATTAAGGAGTGCTAGCAACACTCTTTAACACACTATTTCTAACACTTTCTTTTATTGGTTAAAATCTATTGTAAACTACAAAATTATGAGAGGGGTTCATTAAATAAGGAGTCGAACCTACATGATTTTATAATTTCACCAATAGTTGAAAGCATGGTAGTAAGTATCGTACTATTTGCGATAAGAATAGTATGATGTGAGTCTCATGGCTGGCGATTCGAATCGGAGGTTGAATAGTTTTTGGGTATGAATCGCAACACGAATAGCTAGTATCATCACTCTAGAATCGCATGAATCACGCGTGTCTGGCACAAAATGGTGAAGTGGGTCTCGTCCCTAGAGTTATGTTTTTTAGTTTATTGATCATAAATTTGTGCTTTATATATATATATATATATATATATATATATATATATATATATATATATATATATATATATATATATATATATATATACATCATTGATGAAAATAGAAATAATTGATTTATCAAATACTCAATGTTTATGTTTTACTCGTGAATTACTACTTATTAAACATTAAGGAGTGCTAGCAACACTCTTTAACACACTATTTCTAACACTTTCTTTTATTGGTTAAAATCTATTGTAAACTACAAAATTATGAGAGGGGTTCATTAAATAAGGAGTCGAACCTACATGATTTTGTAATTTCACCAATAGTTGAAAGCATGGTAGTAAGTATCGTACTATTTGCGATAAGAATAGTACGATGTGAGTCTCATGGCTGGCGATTCGAATCGGAGGTTGAATAGTTTTTGGGTATGAATCGCAACACGAATAGCTAGTATCATCACTCTAGAATCGCATGAATCACGCGTGTCTGGCACAAAATGGTGAAGTGGGTCTCGTCCCTAGAGTTATGTTTTTTAGTTTATTGATCATAAATTTGTGCTTTATATATATCATTGATGAAAATAGAAATAATTGATTTATCAAATACTCAATGTTTATGTTTTACTCGTGAATTACTACTTATTAAACATTAAGGAGTGCTAGCAACACTCTTTAACACACTATTTCTAACACTTTCTTTTATTGGTTAAAATCTATTGTAAACTACAAAATTATGAGAGGGGTTCATTAAATAAGGAGTCGAACCTACATGATTTTGTAATTTCACCAATAGTTGAAAGCATGGTAGTAAGTATCGTACTATTTGCGATAAGAATAGTACGATGTGAGTCTCATGGCTGGCGATTCGAATCGGAGGTTGAATAGTTTTTGGGTATGAATCGCAACACGAATAGCTAGTATCATCACTCTAGAATCACATGAATCACGCGTGTCTGGCACAAAATGGTGAAGTGGGTCTCGTCCCTAGAGTTATGTTTTTTAGTTTATTGATCATAAATTTGTGCTTTAGTTTATTGATCATAAATTTGTGCTTTATATATATATATATATATATATATATATATATATATATATATATATATATATGTGTGTGTGTGTGTGTGTGTGTGTGTGTGTGTGTGTGTGTGTGTGTGTGTTAAATTTTATTATTGATCATGAATTGTAAAATTCATGATAGGATACAATTTGCGATTCAATAATGGACTTTCTAATTCATACTTTGTATCCCGATTCAACTACCATGGTTGAGTGTATTAGGAAGAGTTGTTGCAAATATTTCTATTAAACATTATATAATAGTAAAAAAACACTTAATAAACCATAACATATGATAATAAATTAAATAATATATAATAGTAATAAAAAAATATAATACTGTAATAAAAATGTAATAAATTATTTAAAATACAACATATAATATATAAACCCACGACTGGCCAATGAGTGGCTTTTGTCTCCTCTTTTGTGATTGTTTAGAAGCTTATATAACACTTTGTTAGCTATTTGACTTCAAAATGCTAATATATATTTATGTTTCTTTTCTGTTAAAATGATCCTAGAGTTATGTTTTTTTAGTTTATTGATCATGAATTTGTGCTTTATATATATATATATATATATATATATATATATATATATATATATATATATATATATATATATATATATATATATATATATATATATATATATACTACAAGAAATAAGGCTATTCGCAGCGACATTTGTCGTTGGCAAATCTAAAATGTCGCTGCAAAAACAACTTTTACCAGCAAAAAAATTGTCGCTGCAGGCCGTTGCCTAAACGACCGTTGAGAAAAGTCTTGCAGCGACATTAAATGTCGTTGCCACTACTTATGTTTTAACAACGATAATTGTTATTGTGATTTTCACACATTTGTTGTTGCCATAAGTAACTTGTAGTAGCCACTAAAGTCGTTGCTATGTTTTACATGTCTTAACGACTACTGTCATTGCTAAAAAACTTAATTTCTCATCAACCAAAGCCGTTGCAAGAAGATAACTTTTCTTAATAATTAATATCGCTGTGATATGATACCTTTTCTGAACAACTAAAGTGGTTACAACTCAAAGATGCTTTTATTAATAATTCATATAATAACTATTTTTTAAAATTATTAATGTCAAAATAGTGTAAAAATACACGAGAATAGCTAATAATTAATAAAAACAATAAATTGAAAGAGATATTAAAATTTACTAACAATCTTGTTACATGGTATTAATTAATTATCAAAACATCACAGTACATAGTCAGTCTATCAAAAGATAGATGAATTGTTGGCTGAAATTTCCAGCATCATTTAATAAGCACCACAAACATAATTTATCCTAATTTTTACAACAATTCCACCAAATCTATTCTATAAACAGAAAATTTGGGTTTTCCCATAATTTTGCCTCCACACATCATGCTCTCCCTTGCCCACATCTTGTGATTCCAAAATGAGTTTATGTGGTCTTGAGGAGTGGTTGCTTCATGTTTCTTCTAGTTTGTATCCACGCCTTCTATATGAAAAATGAACAAAGAATAATAAATTTGATGCAGCATATATATATTGCTAAAAAAGGAGTTAAGTGAGTACCTCAATTGTGCTTCATGGGTAGTGGATGGGACCAAGGTCAAAATTCTTTTATGTCCATTAACATCAATGGCTTTGTGTGATCATAAGTCACTAAGGCTGTACAAATCCACAAACATAACAATATATAAAAATGATTTGATGTCTTCTAGTACTAATTAAACTATTAGAGGTTTCAAAAATAAAAGATCAATATAGGTGAGAACTAACAACTATAAAGGTTGGGTCCACTTGATCATATTTATCACTTAACGCATTTAATTTCAGCAGTGAGTGACTATCAAAGTTTTATAGCAGGACTCTTAAGTTGTATTACAGGACAGTGGCATAAGTCTTTTCACAACCATAATCCATTTTAGAGACTAATCAAAATTATAAGCTATTAACACTTGATGGCCATTCTAGCAACTAATCAGAATTATAAGATATTAACACTTGATGGCACACGTTGAGAATTCACATAGCAAGATATAACAATAAATAAGAAGTTAACATATAGATTCAAATGATCTAACGAGAAAATGACATAATTGATAGCCGTCGATATGCTTTGTTAAAAACTTGAGTAGTTATACAATTATTACTCTATCCAAGGTTTCCATTGCTATCCTCTAAATTAGTAATAAGGCTAAGAGATTCAAAACATATAGATGCATGCATAAGTTACAGTAGTCTCTGTAATTGAAATAGTATTTGTATATCTTATTTAACAAATTCCATAAGAACTAAAATGGCTCATTATTGTTAACAATTGCTGGCTTAATTACTTATACACAAAGCTATGACATTGACATGGAACGTGAACTTTTTCTTACTTGTAGTATTTTATTATGTATCTAAATTCTACAAAATTTATGTAGCTTTATATGACCTGCTATAAAAATCAACTTGTAAGACTACACAGGTGGGGAACCCATCCACAAACATATCCAAATGCAAAGTCACCCCAAAAATAGAAAAAACTGAGTAATCCCACCAAGTTCTCCTTACTACATCATATCGCAAGCACAAGAGACAGAATCGTTGAACCCAATTCAGGAAAATGAAAAAACCAATCAAGAGGAAAGAAAGCTTACCTTGTCAACAACAACACAACTTTGAAAGAAGAAAACACTCCAAATGCTAAATGCTACAGTGGGTAAGGTCTAGAAGGCTCTTGATATTGAACTAGGCCTCCAAGTTTTGCCTCATTAGTAATAAATAAATAGCAGTATAAAATCCCATAAAGCTACCAAAGGAATTACATAACAATTAAAGGACACCTTGATTAAAGAATAATTAAAACCCAAAAAGTCACCTTGTTAAAATGAAGTTCCTGGCTGAGGTCTAACATTCCACAAAACAAGGCATGCGTCTAAACTCGTGACAAATGACAAAGACCAAATGCCAAGTAGAAATATTTTTTTAAAGCACACATGTAATGCTGCAAACTTGGCTCTCACATCGTTACGTAAACATTACGTTAGAAAACAATTTATATAATAAAAAGAATATGAGTAAGGAGCGTACTCAGTACCTATTGGAATCATCGACATTGGGGAAATCTGTAACCGATTGTTGTCCACTACCAGAATGCGACCGTAATTTGGTATTTTCGTGCATAACTTTCAGAACTGTACCATAAATAATCTACACCTGTACAAGAAATGATCATGCAATGATGAAAATTTATATATCCTTAACCCTGAAATGAAAAAGAAAGAGGTTAAGGCCATAACGAAAAGCAATGTGATGAACCAATTCTGTTGCCAGATCAGAAATTTGGATACCAATCGATGTTTGTGAAGAAGGAGGTTTACTCTGAGACAGGGTTCAACTGGAGTAAGGACTGTGATTCTTGCTTTGCTTTACAAATACACGCACAACAACACGCTCATTGTAACTGCCCAACCCCTTCTACACGAACTGAGAAAGAGAAGCGAAATATTCGTAAACTAGATAATAGTAGAGTTTGAGTAGTCCCAAAATTGGGCGCCAGATAAATATTGAAATTTTGGCGCCAAACTATTCCGCTAAGGCTCTTGAGTATTTAATCTTTATAATATTTTAAAAAATTAAAGAAATAAATAAAGTTAATAATTTAACATTACTTATATTTTATATCATTTATTTTTTCTCAGTTTTTTAATTTTATTTCTATTCTTATATATATATATAATTACCATTTTTCAATGAAAATGTTTTTAGCTATTTTTCTTCGATGATAACGTTTTAGAAAATTTTCTTAATATTTTATCTCTTTCAATCTATTGTTTTTAGTATATTTAATTCTAACTTGAATTTCAATATTTTTTTATAAGAAATTATCAATAATTAAAAATAACACAATGTATCACAGTATAAATTATTTAATATAAATATAAAATATAATTTATATGATAAAAATATTTAATTATTACAAATTTTAATTATAATATAATTTATAATTTAAAAATTATTTATTTATTATAAATTTTGATTATATAAAAGAAACATTTACTTTGCGTAATGCATAGACTAAAATACAAGTATTATTTAAAAAAAAAATCTCTTACTTAAAATATATTTGAATGTTCTAAATTATAAATATTTCATACATTATATAATATTTTTAAATATCTAATGATAAGTTAATCTTTAGGTTTTTTTACTTATCTCATATCTTATATACTTACTTTAAACCCCTTGGTACCTGATGGCTGATATCATATATACATTCTTTTTAGATTATTTATCTTTTAATAATTTAATCATATTAATTAAATTTTCAAATTTATCTAAAGGAATTTTTTATTATGCTTTTATTTTTTCTTATTTTTTCAAGATTTTTAATTCTATTTGAAATATCAAATTAATTAATTTAAAAAATACTTAACTAATTTTTTATTATATTTTTTATCTCTTTTATCTTTTATATATCAAACAGTTTGTGTTTCTTTAGTGTGCATAAATTAAGGGATTGGCAACAACTTTTTCTAAAAGTTGTAGATAGAGAATCTGCAACTTCTTCTAAATTCATAGATCAGCAACATTTTCTAAATCCATAAAATCCTTACTCTCTCTAGATCTAAGAAGTCTTCAACTCTTTCTACATTCATATAGCCTTCTATTGTCGTTGAATTTAAAGAGTCTTCAACTTTTTCTATATTCATAGAGTCTTCTAAGGTCTCAGAATATAAAGAGTCTTCAACTTCCTGTACATCCATATAATCAAAGCTAATTGATTGAAAATATGTCATTTGTATATAAAAAACAATATGCAATATCTTAAAAAAAAATTGAGTACTATATATACCAAGTATAACTTGTCTATCTTTTCAAACTCTCTTCATCCTTTATATAATTTTTCAAGTTGTGTATCCAATCTTCTTTCATCTTTTATAACTTTTTTATTTGTCTTTTATATAACAATATGTGAAGATAAAATCATCTAAATAACAAGAACTTACACATCCTATGTTTTGTTCTGTTAAGTTAGAATTTAAACAAGTGTTATTAAAATTGGACCAACCCGATCGGTTAGAAAGGTTGAACTAGAAACTAGACCTATGGTTGGTGTGGTTGATGATTCGGATCGTTTATGCATTTGGCCCAGTAAAAACTGATTAATCCGCTATTAAACTGATTATTCAACTCAACCGATGCCTCCCAATGTACCTGTGCTACCTACTGAATACAGGTTCCCATTTGATGTGACAGTTGCTACTCTATAGGCAAAATTTGGAACAAAAGTTTCAATATCTCATTGAAAATCGAGGATTGAACCCTTGACTCAAGGCATTATACAACAGATTTACCACTAAGCTAATACAACTTTACTTTAATTAAGTGCATAACATATTATATATTTATATATTTACTGTAAAATTTGTAAATTTGCTTCCATTGACCTTTTCATGCTGATGTAAATAAATGATGTGGCATTTCAATAGTGACGTGGAACTTATGTGGATTAATGATGTGACAAAATGATTTATAATTTAGAAAATATTGCAAAAATGATCAAGATCATTGGGACTAGAACCCAAGTCTCATACTTTTTACCACACCAACTAAACCACTAAATATTTTACTCACTTGAGATATATTGTATACACTATTATACGAGTTAATTTTTAAAAAAAAATATTAATTTAATGTTAAATCTGGTTCATAAACAATAAATTTATTCAATAAATATAAAAATAAAAAATTAACATATGAATTATATAATTTATTATTTTATATTTTTTCATATTATTATATTAACTTACTCGGTGATTGAAAATCTAATTATTCATTACTAAATTAATTAAATTATTAATCAATAAAATATTACCTTTACAAATGTATAATTAGTTAATTACTTATTGGATTAATATTTATCTTAATCTTAATTTATCAATGTCTATAAATTTTCTACTTAACAATATTTTTTTTTAACTTATTGGTAATCTCCTTATCTCCTTATATATATAAATGAAAATGTCTATATGTACTCTCATTGCTCCACTCTCCCCACTCTCCCTCACATCCACTCTCATTTGAATATTCTCCTCTTATGAAGTGGTGTATTTCACTCTCCTAACTTGCATCTGGTTCTTCTACTTTCCCTAAAATTTCTCTTATCAATTTCTATAACTACCCACATTCACAATATTTCTATAACTACCTACATTCACTTCATTTCTTTATCTGATGCTATTTTTTTAATATTTCTTTTTCAGTTTTTCTAACTCTATTTTTAATTTTGAAGATTTCTCTCTTTCATCAATAATTTCAAATCCTTAATTTAATTTACTTTCAAAGTTCATTTTAAAAAATTAACGTTACATCGTTACATCTTCCCTTATCTTTTTTTTTTTAAATTATAGTTTTTAATTTCTTTTATAATTATCTCTTTTTTAAAAAAAAATTGATGTGCTATATAATTTTTTTTCTTTCAAATTTTATAGTCTCTAATCTTTTGGGTTTTTTTTTTTATATTTCTTTTATCAATTTTTCTAACTCTATTTTTTAATTCCAAATATTTCTCTCTTTCATCAATAATTTCAAATCCTTAATTCAATTTATTTTTCAACTTTCAAAGTTAATATTAAAAAATATTAAAGTTACATCGTTACATATTCCCTTATCTTTTTTTAAAAAAAAATTATAGTTTCTAATTTCTTTTATAATTATCTCTTTTTTAAAATTTCTTTCAATATGCTATATAATCCTTTTATTTTTTTAATTTCTTTCCATTGACTATATAAATAAGGTAGTGAAAATTTGAATAAGTTCGTGCAATGCACGGGCTAAAACACTAGTTCTAATATACATATTTCTGAAAATTATTCAGTGATTGTGAATTTAATTATTTAATCAATTTGGTTACTTTGATAATTCAGTGAAATCTTTTATGTTTAAATTAGATAAGAATAGAAATTAAATAAAATAATTATTAATGTAAAATTCCACAAAAAAATTACTATAACACTTAGCAATATATTATCCATTTTATTTATCATGTTATATATAAAACAATTTTGTTGGCGTGAATTATGTCACATTTATTTAATTTAAGAATAAAAGATTTCACTAAATTATTAAAGTAATCAAATTGACTAAATGATTAGATTTTCAATCATGGAATAAGTCAACAAAATAATACGAAAAATATATTAAATGATAAATATATAATTTATTTATTGAAGAATTTTATTTTTATATTTACTGAATGAATTTATTTTTTATAAACTAGATTTAACATTAAATAAATTCTTTAAAAAAACAGTTAACTCATATAGTAATGTATATATAATATAGTATTTACATTATAACTCAAGCAAGTACAATGCTTTAGCGGTTTACTTGGTGTGAGAGAAAGAAGAATGGGACTTGGTTCTAGTCCTATCTTTACCATTTTTGCAATATTTCTAAATTATAAATTACTTTGCCAATTTTTTTCTAATGGTGAACGGATGTAGGAACCAAATTGCGAATTAGAAATTATAAGGAACCAAAATTGTAATTTAGCCTAATTTAAATTTAATTTTCAAATTTTGACACTTTATCAATAAAAGTCATGTATCCTAATTTTAATTTTTTTTTCCATAATTCTCTCATTAAATTTTATCTCTTTGCTTATTCTCATTTTTATTTAAATTAAAAACAACTATATAGCTCCTTTATTTTTACAAAAAAATATTTAAATTTAAAAATACTTGTTAATTTAATAAATTAAAGTAGATGGAATATTAATTTTCACATATACGTGGTAAGAAAACACTTGATTAAGTTGACTCTTGGTAACAATGTATTTTAGTTTTTCCTACAATAAATAATGTTATTGGGATATATTTTGAATAAATTAATATTGTCCCAAAGAAATAAAAAAAGAAAAAAAAAATTAGCATTTCGTAGCGACATTAAATGTTGCTGGCATAGAAAATCACGTTTTCCTAGCGACATTAGATGTATTGGCATAGAAAAACACTTTTTCCCAGCGACAACAATTGCGTTGGCATAAAAAAGTAACTTTTCGCAGCAACTGTGAACGTTGTTGGCATTAAGTAGTAGTTTTCCCAGGGACAATAGGTGCATTGACATGGAAAAGTAACTTTTTGCCGCGACTGTGAATGTTTTTGGCATTAAGTAGTATTTTTCCCAGCGACAACAAACACGCTGGCATAGAAAAGCACTTTTTGCAGTGACATTGGCAGCGACAAGTTTTGTCATAGGGATAAGTACAGTTTTCCTTGCGATATTGGCCTTGTTGACAAAAGAAAAATTTTATCCCAACGACAATCAAATGTCGATGCCAAATGTCTATCTTTGCCAACAACTTGATTGTCGCTGCAAAAAAGTCGCTGCGAATTCGATTATTTCTTATATATATAGGGATTGCTGGAACCTATATCTTCAGGGTCTTTTCTTTCTTCATCAGAATCCAAAGAAGACAAAGCGGCTAACAAGCTTTTCTTTATTTCATTTTTTGAATTGGTAGCAATTTGAAATTCAAACGGAGCCTTTTCTTTAAGGAGATTCTTCTTCTCAGGAGTGGCTAGCAGAAATGCTTTTTTATTTTTCCAAGAACGAAATTTCTCAAAACTTCAATAATTATTCTTTCAGTAACTGCAGATGAATCTTTTCTGATGATCACATCTACAGACCTTCATATCAGAGGCATCAGTTTCTACTATCATAAAGGTACCTGGATGAGGGATACCTAGACATGGAAGACTTTTCACTAAGGATTTCACCTTAATTATTACCTGAGTTAATTCTGGAGTCCAAGGCTTGGGATATTTTTGAAGCCTATTGAACAGAGGTTTACATTTAATTCTGATATTGGGAATGAAATCAGACACATAATTCAGACATCCCAAGAATCTTTGTAATTGATTTTTATCTTTAATTTCATCTGGGAATTTAGAGGCAAATTCTATACTCCTAGTTATTGGAGTAACTTTTCCTTGATATATTTCATGACCTAAGAATCTAATTCTAGTTTGTGCTATTTTCATTTTCTTTTGTGATATAACAATTCCATTTTGTTTGATTATATTTTTAAATATTCTTAGATGTTTAATATGTTGATCTACCAAGTTTGAGTAGATTAACACATCATCTAGATAGACTAAAGCAAATTGATTGTAAGGAGTTATTATTGAATTCATAATATTTTGAAACTCAGATGGGGCGTTCTTTAGTCCCATAGGCATTACGTTCCATTCATAATGCCCAAATGGTACCGCGAATGCTGTTTTGTATTTGTCTTTTTCTTCTATTTTTATTTGATAATATCCGGATTTCATGTCAAATTTTGAGAATATTATTGCATCACATAATCTTCCAATTAAATCTTTCTTATTTGGTAATGGACATCTTATCCATTTTAAAGCATTATTTAGGGTTTATAATTAATAACCATCCTAGGTTCTCCTCTTTCAATCTCAGAGGCGTTCTGTACATAGAATGCAGCACAACTCCAGGGAGATTTACTATGTCTAATTAATCCTTTATCTAAAAATCCTTATATTTCTTTTTTACAATATTCTAAGGTTTCTTTATTCATTTGAACAGGTCTTGCTTTAGTAGGAATTTTACTTTCATGAAATTCTTTTTCGTAAGGTAGACTTATAGTGAAAGTTTTTTTGTTCCAAAAAACATTAGGTATTTCAGCACAAACTTCTCTTTTAAAAGCGTTCTCAATTTCTTTAATTTTTTTCTTTTATAATCCTATTTTTTAACTGTTCTTCTACACGATTATATGTTATTTCTTTTTGTAATAAAATTATTTGATTAGTTTTATTACTTATTTTATTTATAAAGGTATTTTCTTCAACTTCTTTTATGTTATGTAATTCTTTTTGTTTTATTGGCCTCAAGAATTCAAAAATAATCTCTTGATTATACATTTTAGTTTTAATTCCCTATTCGGATACTTCAAAAGGATATATCTGGGTTAAAAAAAGGGTTCCTAAAATTATTTCTTCAGTAATGTCTTTAGTTAATATAAAGGTATTGTTGAAACATTTCCCTTTATTACATATGTTTGCGTTAGATAATTTATATTGTACTTGTAACTTTGCATTATTTGCTACAGTTAATTTTTGAATTGTGTTTTCATAATACTATGTAGGAACAAACTTTTGCTTTTTATTATTTACTTTAAATTTTGTCGGTCTCGGATTTCCACTTTGCAGAATAGCTTTTGACTAAGGCTTGATATTCTGTCGGCCAATAGTCTATATATATATATATATATATATATATGACGAGGGATCCATTTACTTCAGAAGTAAGTATTTAATTAGACTTACTCTCTATCTTCACCCTCCATTCCATTTAAATCTAACGGTGCATAATCATTTAGTAAAATCAGGTCACGTTAGTTACTTCTCCCTCTTCCGGCATTTTCCCAAACACGCTTCTTCCTTCCCCTCTTCCTGTTCGCATTGCCTCTGAATATTCCACGCCTTCATTCATCCGCTCACAAGCTCTTGAAATTTGCAGACTCACCACACGGTCCACACCTAGATTTCCCGTCCTTTTCTTCACAAGTAAAAGCAAATTTCATCTATACAGATAGAGTAACTCAAATTGATGTTGTATCTATCTATTTAATTAAGACTTAAATATCTTTTTTGGTCCTTGCAATTTAGTATTTTTTTGCTTTTCATTCTTGTAAATTTTTTTTTTTGTTTTAGTCCTTGCAAATTATGTTTGTTTAGCTTTTCGTCCTTAAAGTGGTTTAGATAGCGCTTTGAACAATGAAAAAAGCGCTATCTAAACCACTATAAGGATGAAAAGCAAAACAAATATAATTTGTAAGGACCGAAACCAAAAAAACAAATTTTGCAAAAAAAATACTAAATTGCAAGGACCAAAAATATTTTTAAACCTTTAATTAACCATAATGTCCAAATCAAAATATATTTTGAGCAAATAAATTAATGGACTTTCTGATTCATACTTTGTATCCCGATTCAATTACCATGGTTGAGTGTATTAGTAAGAGTTGTTGCAAATATTTCTATTAAACATTATAATAAAATGTGATAATATTGAACTCTATCTAAATAAATTGTTTTTTTAATTTTTAAAAAGTTATTGAACTATATAAAAGTTTTTAAACATTTTATCTTTTGTAACTAATATTTAAATTTCATTGATTAATATTATATATCATAAATTATTTTTAAAATAAAAATTTTAAATGTATGAATTTTATTTATGTCAATTAAATTGATTTTATGAAATATTTTTTTATCAATATATTCTTTTATTAAACAAGACAACTAGTTTTAAATAAAATCAAAGCGTTAAAATTCTTTTACCAAACAAATTTTATCTTAAAGGAGCTTTTAAGCTAAACGAAATAAAAACTGTCAAACAACTTCTACTTACTTTATTTTCAAAGTTTTTATTTTGAGCATTAATTTTAAAATACCTTTTAAGCAAAAAACAAAACAAAACAAACAAACAAACAAACAGTTGGACCAAATATATTCGAAAAATATTTTTCAAGTCATTAAAAGAAAATATATATATATATATATATATATATATATATATATATATATATATATATATATATATATAAATATTCAATATGAAGACCTATTTAGATCAAATTCAGCTGAGAAGCATCAAACAAGAATATTAGAACAAGGGCCTACAAACTGAGAAAGCTACAAGCTGAGAAATGATAAAAAAAAAATGTTAATGCTACAAACTCGGAATTTTTATGCAGTATGAGAAAAAATCATAAAGGTATGCTTCTAGTAATGAATCTCAAAAGTGAAAAAAATAGCTGATATGTTAGCTAAGTAAGATCAGGTAGTTGAGATTTGAGAACAAGGCATCAAAATGATCAGAAAATTCGTGTAACACTGATTAGAGTGTTCTGATGTACCCAAAAGGAAGATGAGTTGCTGATCAAACTAAATCACAAAGGCTCTGAGAAGAATATCACAATGATAAGCAAAAATTGAAGAATTACTGTAAAAAATAGGTTTCACAACAATACATCTTGATAAAGGTGGATAAATGAAGGGTGACAATGCCAAAGAGAATATGTTTAAGATACAGAAGGCAGACAATGATCAATATAGTAACTTATAAGTTACAGAAGAGAAAATTCATTGACTTGCCAAGAACGACCATAAACAGGGTTCTATTATACTACCTCCGGCCCTATATATAATAAACAAATACCTAATTCGTTAAAATCAATAAAAATAGTTAGATTAGTTAATTTGTCATCAATTTTAATTTTATTTCAAGACTACCCATTAATTAAATGATTTAAAAGGTGGTTATTTTTCAAAAGATAGTTTTTTCAACCAATGAGTGTATCTTGTTTTGTTGATAGCTCAATAAATGCACCCACTTTCATGGAAAAATGAGTCTATGTCATTATTAGACCTCAATAAATTAGGGATAAAAAAGAAATTTAACAATTAATACATTTAAAAATAGTCTTATGTTTTTTATAATTAGGATCAAGAAAATATTGTTTTTTGTTTCTTATATACAGGATCGGAGGTAGTATAATTCAAGTCACGTGTCATCAGAATCAATACCAATAATCATCCACTCGTTAAAACACAGCTAGAAACCACCAAGAATATAAATGAAACTAGACATTTCATAGCTTACGTGCATGTTTGGTTTCATGTTACAAAATTAATTTTAGATAAATTTTGATATGTTTGGTTTCACATTGGATAAGAGTTCAAAATTGATTCTGGGTCCAAAATTGATTATGAGTTGAAGTAACTTTGAATAGCTTATGTATTGGATCTAGAATTTTATACTGAGTTTTACTCTTAACTTGCTTTCATAATAAAAAAAAACATCCAAACATAAATCATATCACTTCAAAATTAATTTTAACCAAAATCAATTTTATAAAATCAATTTCGTTCAAAATCAATTTTGTCAGTGCTCATCCAAATACGCACTACAAGACAAAGTAATATCAGTAATGGTTAAAGAAAATAAAAAAGGATATTGAATGCACCTACCTCAGTTCGGGATAGAGATGGCAACGGGGCGGGTCGGGGGCGGGTTTGGCTCTCCCCGTCCCCATCCCCGCAAAAGGCGGGGCGGGTACGGGTTCGGGTATAAAAGATGCGGGTTTAATATTTTAATACCCATCCCTATCCCCGTCGGGTTTTATCGGGTTCGGGTATACCCGCGGGTAACCCACTACACTATTTTTTATAATTTAGTTTATTTATATATTTTTAAATAAATCATATATTAAGTTATTAATTATGTTTTTATTCAAATAATATATATATAAAATGAATAACAAAGGAATTAAAGGCAAAAAATTAAGAATTAAATTATATTTTTAGTTAAATGTATAATTTTAAGTTTGTTATTTAACTATTATTATAATTAAAATTATTTAACTATTAAGCTATTGAATTTATATTTTTAAAAATTATAATGTATATATATGTTGTGACAAAAAAATATAATGGTAGCGGGTATACGGGTACGGGTACGGGTATAGTTTAATACCCATCCCCGTCCCCATCCCCGTTTTAAAAATTCGGGTAATACCCGTACCCGTACCCGTACCCGGTCAAAGCGGGTATTCCCCGTCAAAGTCGGGGCGGGTTCGGGGCGGTATCGACGGGTACGGGTTTATTTGCCATGCCTAGTTCGGGACCTTCAGGTCCCCAATACTTCTCCGCATGGAAGAACTCAAAAGAAGCAAAGTCACACACAAAAATTTCCAGTCGAGTAACTACAGAACTCGTCACATCGCCAACCAAAAACAAAAGAAAGAAAAAAACAGAACTCATCACATCACATCCCCAATATTTAACTTTTCATTTAAAAAGAAAAAAGAAAACAAGAAAAAATCAGCATACTTTCGTCTCCAGTTATTTTCATATGCAATACAAACAAAACGAAAAAAAAAAATCTAAGAGCTCAATCGATGAATTAATAATAATAATAATAATTAATCCTGTTAAATAAAAATGAATTAGTTTTCAGAATCTTAAGAATAACAAAACAAAACAAAATTTACCCCACGAATTGGAATCTCAAAGACAAATAGAAACTGTTACATCAACACATAGGTAGAAATCCGCATCAATTGAAAAACTAAACCGATTAAGGGAATGAAAAACCGGTAAAGTGAAAAAGAACGATACCTTTGTTGAAGCTTGTGTTTTAGATTGGAAAATGGAATTGCGAAGGTCAACGACACTATGAAATAATGAGACAAGGAATTCCTTTTATACGTAATAGACTCAGTTGTCAGCACAAAGTCTTCAAATATTTCTTTTTTGCCGATTCTTCCAATCAAAACCCAATGCTTTGGGTCGGGTGGGCTCAGTATTTTAGTTTTTACGACACTCTATTTTTTGTCATTTTTTTAAATATCTTTATACATGTCGTTGGATTTATCATAAGAAAATTGAAATTTCATTTCTAAAAATATGTAACAATAGTTTTAAAAATTAATTTTCAAAAATATTATTACATATTTTTGAAGATTAAATTTTGAAAGTGAAAAAATTTTAACACTTTAAAAATTAAAAATTAAATTCTAAAAGACGACTTGAATGTGACAGGGAATCTGAATGTGACATTTTAATGAAATTGACATTTGAATGGCTACAATGGGATTAGGTAGTCGGGTGGATTCTACCATGGACTATCAATTAAGTGGTTCACCCGCATGGACCATCTTTGTCAATCGTAAGATATACAAATAAAAAATTGAACGCACCACATTCAACAAATTAAGAAATTTATAATTAATTTTATTGATTAATCAACTAATCATCATCTTCTCACTTCCCCCTTGCTCCTCCGCGTGTTCTGTAAACCGTTGCATTTGTTCCACGTGCCTTCTCCCCTTCCTCTTCCACAGCTCCACCTTGTTCAAGTTATAGATTTAGACTCAACGACACACATCTCTCACCAAACTCATATATATAAAATAAAAATAAAAAAAACTTAATTTTTGTCTTAAATTATTTAAAATAATTCAATTTGGTCTCTAAATTTTCAAACACTTCAATCAGGTCTCCTAATTTTTAAAAATGCTTCAATCAAGTCCTTTCTATCCAATATGACTGACGTCGTTAGGATGTGAATTCCGACGGTTTTTAATCACCATTATATTTATTATTATTTTAAAATTAAAAAACTAAAATAAAAATATCTAATTTAAAACTGAGACACAAATCTTGACGATGAGTGTTTGCTGACCCATGTGTATGATGAATGAGACATGTAATGCTAATGAAGCTTTGATTGGTGTTTGATGGCAAAGGAATACCTAGATCTAAAAATGCCTCACCTTTGGCATCCACAAACAGGAAGAACCCACCAACAGCGTCGTTCTCCACGTAGATCCGGGCGCTCTTCTATAAAATTGGGCTCTTTCTTATTTTTTCGCAGCACCGAGGACGCGGTAGAGGCTTCTCCAGCCACCCCTAATTTGGTGGCAGGGGTGACTTTGTCACCAGCGACACACACTTATGGTCAGTTTGCGACGCACACTTCGTCACCGATGAGGCGAGAGTGGAAGCTTTACGAACCAAACACCGCCTCCTCCTCATTGTGGTAACCTCACTCTTATGCAGCGTGATTGTGGCTTCAATTTCAATCTTAGGGTTTAGGAACAAGTTGTTTTTGGCTAGTGTTATTGTTGGGTTGTGTTGTTGTTTTAACATTAAGGTACAATGGTGGTGGACGAAGGTGTGAAGAAGAAAGGGGAAACCATTTTATTTTTTAAAAATAATAATAAATAAGAGGCGGCTATAAACTACCACTTTTTAAAATGAAAACTACCGGAATTCACATCCTAACGATGTCAGTTTTAATTGGACGAAAAAGACCTGATTAAGGCATCTTTAAAAATTAAAGGACTTGATTAGAGTATTTGAAAATTTAGGGACCAAATTGAGTTATTTTAAATCATTTAGGAACCAAATTAATGATTAAGTAAAAAAAAACTCAAATCTGGAAAAAAAAACTCATATCTGGAAACGCAACCTCCATATCGTGCGCATTCATGACGGTAACTGCAAAAACTCCAACTTTGGCAACGATGAAAACGACACCAACAACCACTAACAAAGCACAAACCAAAAAACTAACAACTAAGTTCTCCAAAACCAACAACAATTGAAGTAAAAATGAAAGACAATTAAAACCCAAAATCACACTAGAGTGTAGAAGTCCCTGCCAGTGAAGTTCGCCCCCCACCCCAAATCGCTTCTTGTTGAATATTATTGTACGAGTTGTTATGATATTGGAGAAATTTTCATATTTGAGACGCGGTGGACTGAGCCAACTACATCGGCACCTGGGGTCTGCAGCAGAGGATCCGCTACTGGTGATGCAAGTGGAACACGACGCGTCGGAGCTCCAGCCAGTGATGTTCAGTGGAGAATGTGTTCTCTGAAGACGACGTGGTGATGGAGGAGCGAGGGGAATTGAGATTCAGAGAGAGAACCTGTATTATTTGATTGACACGTGTCTAGATTATTAGATGGATTATTGAATTGATTGGTTATAAAAATTGATTACAAATTTTATAATAGGTTGAATCTCATACGTTGAATTTTTTATAGTATATCCAATGGTAATAAATAATGGTTCATGGGTGAACCACTTGTTCACCTTCTTCACGATAGAATCCCACTAGGTAGTCGTGGATATATAACAACTGGTTACCAACCAAATTTTTAATCCAACAATCTTCCTTGGAAAGAGAAATAAGGCATTTTTTATGGAGAAAGAAAAGTATGAATTGTTTAAGTTCCGACATAATGTAAAAAAAACTACATGATAACTAAATCTGTTATTGACTCTCTAATATAACCCTTCCATCTGCAAGTCAAAATGATGCGTAAGGTTGCATTCACTACCAGAGTTGTTCACCAAAGTTGATGCAAACAATAATAAAAGAATTAAATGAACCTCAAAATGAAGATGTGAAAAAAATGGGATTTGGGGATTTACTTGCATTGAAATGTGGGAAGATGAACTTAAGTTTTTTCTTGCAATTAGTTCAAAGGTTTGACACCAGCAAAAGATGTTTACTCATGGGGAGAACACCAACCCTAATTACTGCAGATGATATACACTTTGCCCTAGGAATACCCATTGGGGAAAAATATTTTATATTAAAGAGAAGTAGGTTAACTACATTAATGATATGGAAACCTTTAAAGGTAAGGATGTTTCTGAATTAAGAGAGATAATAAGAAAGGGCTTAGTTGATGAGAACTTTCGTAAAGCTTTTATATTGATTGCTCTTGCAACATTTGTATGTCCTACATCCAAGGTGGCACCAAGTGTAAAGCTATTGCAAACAATTGATTATGCTAATGATCCCTACAAATTAATTGGGAACAATTAGTTGTCGATTGGTTAGTGGAGGAAATCTGCACCAACAAGAGTGTAGACAAGAAGAGTGCAGACTAGAAGAAAAGCATTGGCGAGTGTATGTTTTGCCTCCAGGTAAAACATAAAATAGTGTGGTGCTTTTACAATATTACCTTTAACATGTGTCGACTGTAATCATGATATTTTGTGTGCCTTAGATATTTTACTTCTACAAGTTTCCAGTAGACTCTTTGAAGGTTAGTGCCAACCCACGTACATATCCTCAACAGGTATGAAGAAGGAATAAACACATATCCTCAACACCTACATCTTTTTCAGCCTGTTTCATGTACTTTTGTGTTTATTCCTTCTTCATTTGTATGTTTAGTTTCTTCTCCTTCTTTGTTCTTTGGTAGCTCATTATCTTTCGCTTCCACTTGATTCTTCTCACTGTGGTCTTCGTTTTTTCTTTCATCTTCTTTAATTACTTCTTCTTTCTTCTCCTCTTCCCTTTCTGTAGATCTTATTTCCTGGTCATCATTATCATCACTAATCTTACATGCACATTGTGTACATGTAGTTCTTATTTATGTTAATTTAGCATCCAAAGGCTTGAAAATTTTGTCAATCACTTGCTTGATAACATTTCTAGTAATTTGCATATTAAATAACACATACTTATTACAATTATTGTCATGTTTCAAATAATCAAGTCATATATCCTCTTAAGCACACTACCTAGTTAACTTTGTTTTAGAATACCTCATCCTTGAGTTGTTGATGCAACCATGAAGAATCAACTTCATCCCTTGCCCCTAACAGTTTGACAGTAACAGTTATAAATTACCTGTTTCTTCTCATAGTGAATCCTTTGTCTTATTTCTTGCTTTCCCCAACTCTTAATTAATGGTGGAAGGTTTAGCCGGGTTGATAAGGGAAGCAGTAGAAAAAAATATGTTTTCAGGGGTAAAAGTGGGAAAGGATCAGGTGGAGGTCTCTTTATTACAATTTGCTGATGATACTATTTTCTTCTGCAAGTCTTCTTTGGGAAATGTCATGTGCATCAAGTCTTTCCTTAGATGCTTTGAATTGATCTCGGGATTGAAGGTTAATTTCCACAAGAGTAAGCTTGCAGGTATTGGTGTGGGTGCTACTGAGGTGGGAAATTATGTTAAGTTGTTGAACTGTAAGGTTATGGATGTACCATTTACTTATTTGGGTATTCCGGTGGGAGTTAATCCGCGTAAGGAGGCAACATGGGATCCAGTGATACAGAAGATGAGGAAGAGATTAAATGGTTGGAAACATAGATTTGTGTCCTTTGGGGGAAGAATATGCCTAATAAATTCAGTTTTGTCTGCATTGCCTCTATTTTATCTATCTTTTTTTAAAATGCCGAATATAGTGGTGAAGAAGGTCATTAAGATTCAGACGGAGTTCTTGTGGGGAGGGACACATGAAGGGTCTAAGCTAGCTTGGGTGAAATGGAAGGAGGTATGTAAGCCAAAGGAAGAGGGTGGGCTTGGTATTAAGGACATACAAACTTTCAATGTTGCCTTATTAACCAAGTGGCGGTGGAGGTTGTTTCACGAGGTGGGGAGTGTGTGGTGCAAGGTTTTAAAGTCAAAATATGGGGACTTATATGGGGGGAGGACTAACAATATGACAAGGAATGAGTCTTGGTGGTGGAGGGATATGGTTAATGCTTCTGGAGGGTGGGACCAAGAAGGTTGGTTTGACAATAATATTCAGTGGGCATTGGGGGATGGCTGCAAAGTAAAGATGTGGCATCATAAGTGGATAGGGAACAATTCCCTCATGGAAGAATATCCAAGGATATTTTTGAATTCGGAGCAAAAATAGTGTGTAGTAGGAGAGATGGGGTCTTAGGTGGATGGACAGTGGGAGTGGAATTTTGTGTGGAGGAGGGAATGGTTTGATTGGGAAAAACCTATCTTGGATTGTTTTCTAGGCAAAGTGCATTAGACTCAAGTAAGGGAAGGAAAACATGACCACTGGGTGTGGAAAAATGGCGATACAGGGATGTATACTATCAGTGAGGCTTATAGGATGTTGGCAAAAAGTAACAATGCAGTGGGTGAGGAGGGTATCTTTAGGCATCTCTGGAAGGCTCTTATTCCATCAGGTGTAGAGAGCTTTATTTGGCGCCTGATGCTAGACAGGTTGCAAACTAAATCAAACTTGAGGAGGAGAAGAATCAACTTGGCGGATGATGATTACACATGCCCTTTCTGTCATACTGCAGAGGAAACAACATCACATTTATTATTCACCTATAAGTTTTCAACTGATGTCTGGAACAAATGTTATAAGTGGTTGGGTGTATCTGTTTGTCAACATATGGATCCAAGGCAACACTTTTATCAACACACGATTGGGGCATATAACAAGGTTGTTGAAAATAACAGTAAAACAGTTTGGGGTTCTGTGATTTGGAATCTTTGGCTGCACAGGAATAGTATACTTTTTAGAAATGAGACTACTGATGCTGACAAAGTGTGGGATCTAATTGTCACGAAATCTTGGTTGTGGCTGTCAAACAAGACTAAGAATTTCAGTTACTCATAGTATAAGTGGGCAACACATCCGAGAATATGTTTATTGGGTGCTACTCAACGTACAAACTAGAGGGATGATATTTGATTGATGATTGAATTGAAGTCTGAATCAATATCAACTCATGCATCGGGTCCAGCTGTGGCTGTTGGGATATTTTGTTTCCAATATGCAAGGTGTAGGAAGCATAGACTCAGGAGGTGTAATAGTATGATTAATTTATAATATTTAAAGGCTGGTAGTTCTTGTATATAATGCAGAGTTATGCTAGTATAACTGGATGGGAAAATTAACACAGTTGTTTAGCATGTGAAACAGTCTTGTTATTTTGCTTAGGAATCAGTTATGCAGTGAATGGCCATCTAAATCTCATTCCCTGTTTGGTAACTAGTGTCCTTTGTATGTATATGGGTGGTTATCCGTTGTGCCCAATCATAATACATTTCCTTTGGCTGACCAAAAAAAAAAGGATCGTTATCAGCGGTTGGTTGGGAGACTAATCTATTTGTCCCACACACGACCGGATATAGCTTATGCTGTGAGTGTTGTAAGTCAATTCATGAAATCACCAAGTGAAGAGCATATGAATGCTGTTTATCGAATCTTACAATATTTGAAGGATGCTCCAGGCAAAGGACTACTGTTCTCAAAAAATGGTGTCTCGAACATTGAAGGATATACAGATTTTGATTGGGCAGGTGACCAAACAACTAGAAGATCTACATCAGGATATTTTACCTTCGTGGATGGTAATCTTGTCACTTGGAGAAGCAAGAAGCAAAAGGTTATGGCAAGGTCAAGTGCAGAAGCTGAATTCTGAGGTATGGCCCATGGTGTGTGTGAATTATTGTGGATTAAGAATGTTCTAGAGGACTTGGGAGTCAAGTATGCAGAACCTATGAATCTTTATTGTGACAATACGACAGCCATTGAAATTGCGCAATACCCGGTATAGCATGATCGCACCAAACATGTTGAAGTTGATTTTCACTTCATCAAGGAGAATCTTGACCAAAAGATTACACAATTTCCATTTGTCCAATCAGAGAGGCAACTAGCTGATGTACTCACAAAAGTTGTTTCAGCAAAGATTTTTCAAGGCACAATTGACAAGTTGGGCATGATAGACATCTATGCTCCAACTTGAGGGGGAGTGTCGGCATAAGTTGTATGATATTGTAATCATTATTAGGATATCTCTTTTTTATTACTAGATTGATTCTGTGATTAATTATAGAGATCTGATTGGTGTCCAATCTTGTATATTAAAGACAGGAATATTTGTTTCCCTTTAAAAGTAGGATATTTCCTTATTTCTTGTTTTATAAGGATTAATTGTAATCTATATATATACAACCATTGCTGTTGATGAAAATATACAGTACTTTCCAATACTGTTTTCTGACAACCTTAAAATAATTAACAAATATATTAACAAAAATACTGGAACAAACCCTTCAAGGTGGTGAAACTACACAATTGGAACGTGAGTTCGTCAATGTTAGCATATAAGATGGCTAATGTTTATTTTTATTTTTATTTTTGTCATTGAAGGCGAATGTCCTTCGCAAACTTCTCTTTTGGAGTGAGAAACGAGTCGAATAAAAATAAAGATTTAATTAACTTTTTAATTTTCATAATTATATTTATTTTAACCTTTTAAAAAAATGTTACTTTTCATTTAATTGTGATCTTTAATATGTTTTAATTCTTCTAAAATTATAAATTTTTTATATAAATTATTCTTGTATTAGAATATTTTTATTTTCAGTTTTATTATTTCAAAAATATTAATTTTTTTTAATATTTATTAATTATATCATCAGATGTATGTGGTGAGGAATTCAATTCCTATATCTATTTGTATAAAATAACATTTATATGGTGAAATCAATTTCTTAAATAAATTTCATATATGTAAAATTAATCTCTAAATGTGGAAGGATGTTCATCATACAAATGTTCTTTTACATATATGAAATTTATTTAAGAAATTGATTCAAGCAGGGTACTTAACTAGGCTAAAAAAAAAATACCCCGAGTCACCCAAAAATCACGCACTCACTTTATAAAAATAGAAAGAAACTAAAATCAAAAATAAAAATTGACTCGGTAAAACAATAAAAATTTATGGAAGATTCACGTCATGACTTTTCAAAAAAAAAAAACAAAAAAACAAGGTAGTCTAAGTCAGATAAATGATAATCTAATAAACGTATAAAATTCAACAAATTGTTAGTCTTATTAGATAATTTAGTATTCATTTTTAAAAGAAATGGTGCAACTTTAATATCATGACCTTTGACAATGACTTGATTTGACTTCGTACTTGGTAGGCGGTGGTAAGTAAGTATCCGATAAATGATAAATTAATAAATGTATAAAATTGCACAATTTTTTTAAGTCGTAGGAACAGTCCACTTGTCCACTATAATGGACTTTTTAACCTACCTTCATCAAGGAATTTTTTATTTGGCTAAAAGATAAAACTGGGTAAAAAAATTTTTTTACAAAAGAAATGTTGAAAAAAACATATTGCCTGCAGGAGTTATTTTTGACACGTTACAATATGAGACACCAACTGAATTGGCGTCTCCTGAATTTTTTTTTTTGTTTGCTAACAGGAGGCGCCAACTCGATGTGTACTTCTCAGACCTATGTTGTCTGACCACATAGGTGTACGAATTGCAAAAGGGATACGCCAACTTGACTGTAGCCTCCTATCGGGAGGTGCCAACTTGGTAGTTGTCTCCTGTTGGGAGGTGCCAACTCATCTGACACCTTGTGTCCTTTTTTTCTGCCCCTGACGAGACATGTCTCTGTTTGCAGCAGACAACCTTTTCCAATTTTCAATGCGAATCTGGCAGCAAACATTTGAATGGTACTGTTTGCTCGTGAGTTCAACAACGTAGAAAATGTTGCAAAATTTTCTTGTATAAATTGATGTTGAATGCGGTTTGTAGTTACACCCGTCGTTAAGAATTAAAATATGCTTTCTCTTTCATTGTTCTGTTACGTTAGTTTATTTATTTTTATTTTTTTGCTGATAATGATGAATTCTTCAACTGTATATGTTTTAGTCTATTACAATGGAGAAATCATCTCTACTGCAGATGGAGGTGTCAAATTTGTTAGTAATGACACAAAGTATTTTGGAGTTAAGGATGACATAAAACTTGATGAACTGAAGGAATTTGTGCAGACGAAAATTACACCTTCATCTGCAAGAAGGGTGACCCAACTTCGTTTTCGTGCACCTATATCTGAAATGGGAGAAGATTCTATAAAATACATGGCAATGGATCTTGAAGACAATGCTGATGTGGGTCAAATGTTTTCTATCATTGCAAAAGACCCAAACCTCACTTCTGCTGAGGTATTCGCCAATGTAGAAGACATTGTACCAGAATCAGATCCAAATGCACAGGTGATGAGGGACTTACTAGAAGAAAAAATGGATTTCGAGGAAAGTCGTCCATGGTATCACGAATTTTATGGAAGTCCAACCTTTTCAGAATGGGATAAGTTAAATTTGTCTTCCAGACATTGGATTTGATTTGTGTTTGTATTTGTGAGTTTTTAAAATTTCATGTTCGAAGAAAATGTTATAATTTCATGTTTTTTTTGTGGTGATGTTTTTTGTTTCATGTTTTTATTTGGATAATGTAATATATAATTTTATTTAGTTTGTGAAGTGAGGTTTTTGTTTAAATGAAGACACAAAAATTGGAAAACGAATAAATACAAAAATCAACATAATATCCCACTTAATTCAAACATAACACTAGTTTTTTGGTAACAAAAACATAAGATAGGAAAAGTAACAGATTAGGAAACTGAACCACCAAATGTTTGCTGCCAAATTCGCATTGAAAATTGGAAAAAGTTGCCTGCTGCAAACAGAGACATGTCTTGTCAGGGGCAAAAAAAAAAGCACACAAGGTGCCAGATGAGTTGGCGCCTCCCAAAAAGAAGCAACTACCAAGTTGGCGCCTCCAAAAAGGAGGCTACAGTCAAGTTGGCACCACCCCTTCTGCAATTCGTACCCCTATGTGGTCAGACAGCATAGGTTCGGGAAGTGCACATCAAGTTGGCGCCTCCTACTAGCAAACAAAAAAAATTCAAGAGGTGTCAACTCAGTTGCCGTTGCAACATGTCAAAAACAACCCTTGCAAGTAGAGTTGTCAAAAATGGTCTGACCCGACGGGTCGGCCCGATGACCCATCAGGCCAGGCCGGGCTGGACTATTAAAAAGTTTGCCTAAAAGAATCAGGTCAATCTGGCTCGGTCGAACTGGCCAAACGGGTCAGGTCAGGCCTAAAAATTCGTGGCCTAAATAGTATCGGGCCTACTTGACCCAAATTTTTTTTTTATTTTTAATTTTTTCATTTTAAAATTAGTATAAATTTTTTTTTAAAAAATAAATAGGCTAATTTGGCTCGGCCCGGTGGGCCAAACGGGCCAGGCCGGGCCAAGAAAAACACAGCCTATAAGAGATACAGGCCAAGCCGGGCCAGTCCATTTTTTCTCTTTGGCCCGTCAGGCCAGGCCGACCCGGCCCGGCCCATTTGACAGCTCTACCTGCAGGTAATATGTTTTTTTTTACACTTCCTTTGTAAATAGTTTTTTTTTTACCTTGTTTTGTCTTTTAGCCTTTTATTTAGTCTTAGTCAGAATATCTTTCAACCGACTTTGATAATATGACAAAATTGCAAATATACGATTATCGTCAAATAATAAAATATTAAATCTATATGAATTATATTTTATGATAAAACAAGAATATTATTTAATTAAAAAAATATCAAGAATAAAATAAAGAGTGAAAGCAAATTAAAAAAAATACAAATGATTCAAAAAAATTAAAATAAAGGGTAAATGACTATTTTAGTCCCTGAATATGTAAATCGATAACAACTTAGTCCCTGCAAGAACTAAAATTCTGATTTAGTTCCTAAATGTGTAAAAAAGTGCAACAATTACGTTCTGTTGTACAACTTAATGACAAATTGGTTCCTGAACTTTACAATTTAATGTCAAAATGCCCTTGAATATTACAGTTTAATGACAAAATGGTCCCATGAAACTTAACGGTATGACGTAATTGTCGCACTTTTTACACATTCAGGAACTAAATTGGAATTTTCTTCTTTCAAGGACTAAATTGTCATCAGTTTACACATTCAGGGACAAAAATGGCCATTTACTCTAAAATAAATAAAGAATATCAAGAAATGGAGAAAATCAAATATGAGAAAATTTCTACGATTACAGGTTCGCAAAATGATTTTCCAATGGGCTAATTTCCTTAACTAAGTGCTCTTATTAGTTCTCTTTGAAGGTGAATTAACTTAAAGTAACATTCATTCCCTTTTAGGATACAGAGATGTATCTAATTGAATTGACCCTTATTTTCGTGGTAGTTATGTTCAATTATACATTTAGACTCATTATGCTCTTTGCTAATTCATTTGATCCTCAAAGGATTAAACCTATTTTCATAGTTTAAAGCCTAAGTTCATTCCCTATGGTTCCAATGGTTAGGTTTACCTTTCAGTACTTTTTTAAGCATCTAAGCTTATGAAAAACAACGACCAATTGCTTCACATAAAGAAAATCAAGAGGAGAGCTTAATAGAACATCAAGATAATTAAATTAAACATCCATTATTTAATTAAACACCAAACTCCAATCTCAAAAACTAAATAAAGCATTCAAACATAGGAAAATCAAAACCAAAAAGATGAAGCAAAACAATATAATCAAACTGGGAAGGAAGAAGATAAAATAGAGCCCTAATCCTTGTGTTGTCATTTTTCTCAAGGTTTCCCCTAGTTGGGGACCTGATAAAACAAATGCTAAAATGTCTATTTAAACCTAAGGACCTAAAAGGGAACCAAGCCCATTACATTAAAAAAAAGAAACGCAAAACAAAGTGTTGTAGAGGGCATCACTTGCATGGCCAAAATCATGCTCATTACATGAGATTCTCGACTTGGTGTCTTCATGAAAGTTGTAGATAATTTTGACCTTGAAATTTAGGCACCAATTTCACATCGTTTCAATTCCTACAACTCAAGATATCCCAAAAATACTAAACCAACATCTTGTTGTCTAGTGCGAACCATAGCCGTGGGAATTCTCACACCCTGGCTGTGGTGCATTCTGGTTGCCAATTTAGGCTTCTTGATGCTTGCCATACCCAGGGTGTGGCGCCTTCTGGGTGTCATTTTCTCCAATTTTCTTCAATTTTTTTTTTATAAGTTTCTAAGCTTGTAATCTTTCATTTGCTTAATCCAAGCTTCAACAAGCTCCCAATTGTCCTTCTTTTTGTTCTAAATCACTCCAAGTCTAGATCCTTAGGCTTCAAGGCCAAATCAATCAATGACAAACCTCCCTGAAATTCATAAACAAAACACACACACACACACACACACACACACACACACACACACACAAACCTCTAGAGTTCCAAATACCTAAAATAAGGAAAGTAATGATAAAACTACTCCTAATTAACCCAAAATGCATGCAAACCCACATGGATTAAAATGCAAAATATGGTATAAAATGTTATGCATTACTCGGTCAGGGCATCTTCATCTCGACCTTGGCCAAGACATATCTTCGACTCAGCCTTGGCCACAACATCTTCTACTTCGCCTAGATCTTTGATTCGGCTTAAGCCAAGGAATCTTCGGCTTAATTACCTCAATTAAGGCATCTTGACTTGGCCTCAACTAAGGCATATCGACTCGGCCTCAACTAGATCCTTCAACAAGATTTCAGCCAATTTACTTTCTACTTGATTTCGACTAGATTATTTTTAACTCAGTCTTAACTAGTATATCTTTAACTCAACCTTAGCCAAAGTAAATTAAACTCATCCTCGGGCAAAGTATGTTCAACTTGGCCTCAACCAAAGTATCTTCCACTAGGTTTAGGCCATAGTATTTTTAACTCGACTTCGACTAGAGTATCTTTAACTTGGCCTCGACCATTGTATTTTCAACTTGGTGGCAACCATAGTATCTTGAACTTGGTCTCACTTAAAGTGTCTTCATTTTGACCTAGGCCAGAGTATTTAAAAAAAGGTCAAATTATTAAAATTTAAGGCCCACAAGCTAGTATTATCCCATAGGGCCTTGTGGGCTTTTTGGCTTTGCTATGGGCTTTTTTGCGTAGACATTTATCCTTGTAAGCTTTTTTTGGCCCTAACCCATGTCGTCTAGGGCCAAATGGGCCGAGTCGGACCATTTTGATGACTCTACATGAATAAATGTTCATTTTAAAATTTATAATAAATATTTAATATATATTTAATGTTTTGGGAAGTCAATTTTACTTACAATATATTAATTATAATATTTTATAAGTATAATATATTTAAATTTAATATATGTTTTAATGAAAATTTATTATTTATTAAAAAATAGTTATAAAATATTTAAAATATAAAAATTCATATATATATATATATATATATATATATATATATATATATATATATATATATATATACACACACACACTAATGTAATAATAATAAATTGATAAATAGATAAATATATATAAGTAATTATATCTTAATTTCTAAACTTAATAATTTGACTACATACTATATTACATAAATATAGAATTTAATGTTATTGGAAAGTCAATTTTACTTATGATATTTTATGAAATTTATTAAATGTAATATTTCTTTTAATTCATTGAAAATGTTATTATTTTTATTATTGCTTAAAAGAATTAGTTTATAAAGCAAATTTTAAAATAGAAAAATTCAAATATATTTTAATATAATATTAATGAATACATAAATATATAAGTATATACAATAATTTATTTCTTAATTTCTATACTTAATTATTTAACTACATATTATTTTTAATAAATCTAGTATATTTTAATATAATATTAGTAAATTAATTAATACATAAAATATATAATATTTTACATCTTAATATCTATGTTTAATTATTTGACAACATATATTATCTATACCTATTAATAAAAGGGATATCATGTTTTGGTGTACACATTTTTTTAAACATCTTTGTCCCTCAATTGATTACTTTTACTTATTTATCCTTTAATTTTGTAACTTCAACAAACCACCGAGACATCTTTGATCTGATTTTTTTCTTCTAAAATCACTATCATATTTTACTCTTTTTCTTCTTCTTTTAACTTCCCATCTGTCTTTAAATTTACCCCAAAAAAAATATATGCAAGCACGAAGTCCTTTCTTTCAATAGTATTTAATAAATAAAGTATTTAATGTTATTGGAAAGTCAAATTTACTTACAATATATTAATTATGATATTTATTAAATATAATATATGTATTAAATTTAACAAATGTAATATATGTTTTAATACATTGGAAATTTTATTATTCTTATTATTGTTTAAAATATATTAGTTGATCAAACATATTTTAAAATAGAAAAAATTGAATATAAATTAATATAATAATAAATGGATAAATATATAGTAATTTATATTTGAATTTTTATCCTTAACAATAATTTGACTACATTCTATATTTAATGTAGCAGGTAGTCAATTTTACTTATAGTATAGTAATTGTGATATTTATTAAAAGTAATATATTTGTTAAATTTAACTAAAAAGAAAATATCCAAATTATTACCTATATATATATATACTTTGAAATTTATTATATTTATTTTATAAAATATATTTTAAAATAGAAATACAATTATATGTCAATATATTATAAATAAACATATAAATATAGAAATATATATTATAATTTATCTATTAATCTTTATAATTGATAATTTGACTACATATTATATTTAACAAATGTAGTATTTAATGTTATTGAGCAATCAATTTTATTTATAATATATTACTTATAATATTTATTGAATATAACATATAATAATTAATATTGTGTATGAATTTTAATATGAATCTATATATATTAAAAATTTATTATGAAATAAAATGTAATTACTTCAAAAATTGTAATTTTTAATATATATATATATATATATATATATATATATATAGAGAGAGAGAGAGAGAGAGAGAGAGAGAGAGAGAGAGAGTCTTTATAATGTAATTTTGTGGCACATTCTTTGCTCTTTGATTAAAATAATGTGTGTGTTTTATTTTTTGTTTTTCGTCTATTACTTTTTTTTATATACAATTGTATAAAATAAGAAATATGCAAATTATGTTCAAAATTTATGAGTAAAAAATAATTTGACTTTTCCAAGAATGAACAAACAAATAAAGAAAGAAAGACAACACACATTTAATAAATCAAACCTAATTAATCTGTAAATCCAAGCTAATAGTATCTTCTCCACTAATCTGCATGAACCAAAAGGTTATTGTTATATATAAATGCATGCATGAAATCATATCGTCACTTGTAAAAAAAGAGGCTGAAGTAAAACATGGCATCTCATATTTCCAGTACTAGAGCCTCTATTGTTGTTTTGGTAGCTTCCTTAGTCCTCCCTTGGCTTTTCACAGAATGTTATTCTTCTGTGCTCATTCCAAGTGCGGCAACCCCAGAGTCAGAATTAATTATCAGATGTTGATCTTTTAGAATTTCCTTTAAATTTAGAATACTTGGAGGCTGAATTCTTCTTGTTTGGATCTTTGGGTTATGGATTGGATGTCTTTGCTCCAAACTTGACTGAGGGAGGACCCCCTCCCATTGGTGCCAAATTGGCCAAACTTGAAACCTTTGTCAGGGATGTCATCTTGCAGTTTGCTTGGCAGGAAGTTGGACACTTGAGGTTTTAACTGCTCTCTTTAATTACAATTATAATTACTTTTATGCAAAAAATAGAGAAGATCAATTCTCAATTGTTGTGTCTTAATTGCAGGGCCATAAAGAGCACAGTGACAGGGTTCCCTAGGCCATTGTTGGATTTAAGCGCCAAATCTTTTGCCAAAGTAATGGAAAGTGCGATTGGGCAACCTTTGGTTCCTCCCAATCCACTACTGCAAAATGCTACTTCCAGAAAGGTAAACCAATCAAACTTAACACAACTAACTCTATTCATGTATAATAAATTTGGCCTCATTCTCATGAAATGAAGTCTAGACATACTTTCTCATGCAAAAATATTTGATACAAATTTTAACGAAATTCAAACTAATGAACGTGATTTAAGTTAAGAGTAAAATTATTGCATTAAAAAATTTGTTGATTTTTACAATAACTATCTAAAAAGTCATATTAACGATGATTTGCAATTAGATAAAAGTGTAATATTGTTTTATATTGTCAATACATAGACATTAAACTCAAATATATTCAAATACAATATAATCATGATTTTTTAAATATATTATTTATTGATAAAACTAACTTTACACTCTCTAAACCATGATATGGAATATACTAACAATCCTCTAAATATACACTTGGCGGTGGATAGTTTTAGCCTCCTTTTTATATATGTTACTATAGCAAGACTTGTCATCACCCTCGAGATATTATAAAAAGAATAATATAATAGATAATTATTATTGGAAAAATAAAAATTATAATTATAAATTCATGTAAATTATTATTGAATTATTTTTATTTTATGAGAATTTCCCCCCAACTATTGATCTTCAATCAATTACCACGTTGTACCTTGGAGTTTCTAAATATTTAAAATTCAATGTCCATAATAACCTCTTTTATATTATTTAGTCATTCCAATTTTAATTGACTCTATGAAAGATTCATTTTATATTTTATATGATACAAAAACTTAAATTATATTTAGTCCTCTTTAATAATATCTACTACTTTATTATATTAAAGGTTCAAAATTAAGTGATAATTATTATTTGTTTAAAAAAAAGCTGAATATATGTAAAGACTTGTGCGATGCATAGGTGGGGAACAAGTAATAAACAATTAATGAATGCATGAAGTCAAATATTCGTTAATGACACCATTAAAATCCATTATCCTTTCTCAAATACTTAATAATAAATGTTTATTTAAAATTCACTTTCTATTAAATGTCTCACTAATTAATATGATCTATTAAATAAATAAATAAAGGCTTAATTGCATTTTTTTATCTCAAACTGTTTACTTTTGGCGAATTTTACCTTTCAATTAATTTGACACACTTTATCCCAATTTTTTAAAAAATCATGCAAATTTTACATTCTATTGTTGTGTTGACGTGACATGTTGACATAGTGTAAAAATTTGGGGGTAAAATTCACCAAAAATTAAAAGGTTGAGGGTAAAATTCGCTAAAAGGTAAAAAGTTAGGAATAAAATTTGCCAAAAACTAAAAAATTGGGGTAAAAAGTACAATTATTTTAGCATGCCACATCAGCAACATGGTGGAAGGTAAAATTTGCAAGTTTTTTAAAAAGTTGGGCATAAAATGCGCCAAATTAATTTGTTGGGGGGGTAAAATTTGCCAAAAAAGTAAAAAGTTATGAGTAAAATTGCAATTAAGCCTAAAATAAAATAACTAAAAATTATTTGTCTAAAGTGCCCTAATTTTAGGGAGAAAAAAGTGGGTTAAAGCTTCCTTACTTTATATTATAAAAGAGATATATAAAAAATATTATAAAAGAGATATATAATACTACTTTTTTCTTTTATAAATATTAAGCTGAAACAATTTCAATTGATTACATGAAAAACACTCCCTCTAATCCTTATTATAAGTTTAATTAACTAATTCACTAGTATTAAAGAAATTAGTTACTTGATTGCATGTCCTGAGAGAAGCTAACCAGGTAGCGGATGGAAAGGCGAAGCATGCGTCGGATCTTATAGATAGTTATTAAGTTTTTGATGTTGCCCCTAGTTGGGTTGTTCATGCCCTAAGAGCTGATGCAGCTCATATTTTGTTTCCTAGAGGCTTTTAATCCTCTTCTTCTTGTAGTTCACCAAAAAAAGAATTTGGTTACTTTAATTGAGAACATAAAATTTATAGATATTAATTGTATTTTTTTTTTCCAAAACTATCATTGTGAACAAAACTTACCAACATTAATGAGTTATGTTTTTCTCATTATCACGTCATGCTAGAACTGACTTTAATTAAGGACATTTTTGTAAAAAATAATTAATGCAAGAGACATTTTATATTAGACCTTATAAAAAGGACCAACCACACTTTTAATTTGGACCTTATAATAAATACCGAAGGGAGTATCATATATTATAATAAATGATGTATAACAAACAATTTATTAATGCATTAAGTCAAATATTCATTAAAGACACCATTAAACTCATTATCCCTCCCCTAATACCTAATCATAAATGTTCATTTAAAAGTCACTTTTTATTAAATGTCTCACTAATTAATATTTTTTTAAAATAAATAAAAGACTAAAATGCACTTTTTAGACAATTTACGTACTAATTTAAGTAATTTAATTAATTTTTATAATTAAAATAAAATAAGAAAAAATTAATAACTCGTCTATTAGTGATATATAACAAATATTATTTATAATATTAATAATAGAAACTATGCAGCCTAGTGGGTCTTTGTTAAATTCTTGTTGAAGAGGTCTTGGGTTCAATTCTCACTATGGCACTTTATTTTTCACACTATTTAATCTCTTGTCATATAAGCGCCACGTCAACAGCCTACATTGGTGCCACGTTAGAGTCAACGTTAGGAGGACTAAAATTACGAATTTAGACTTATAGGGGGGACCAAAAGTGCATTTTAGCCAAAATAAAATAACTAAAAAGAAATTGTGTAAAGTGCCTTTATTTTAGGCAAAAAAAATGTGTCAAAATTTCCTTACTTTATATTATAAAAGATATAAAAGAAATATTAACAATACCCTTTCTGACACTCTCTTTCTAACACTCCCTTTATGGTTGATTAAAATTTATTAGAAATCTCAAATTTTGGTGAGTCCACTTCTAAATCAGGAGAGATAATTATTAAATGAGAAGTGACATCCACAAAAATTGGTGAATTCCAATAAATTTCAGTCATTTATAGATAAAGTTTTAGGAAGAGAGTGTCATGGGCATTCCTCATATAATATTACTTCTTTCGTCCCATAATATTTGTCGTCTTCGATTTTTTTGCACAGACTAAGAAAAATTAATAAATAGATTAAAGAAAGTTACAATTTTACAAAATTAACCTTATCACCATAAATTCATTTATAGATTTTGTTGCCCATCATTAATATTATAAGGGATATAAGTGGAAAAAAAGTAATTAATGTTACATTGAAAAGCTAAAGAGACAATTATTTTGAAACTTATTTTTTCTCCTTACACGACAATTATTATAGGACTAAAGGAGTATTGTTTTTTTATATATATAAATATTAGGTCAAATCAATTTCAATTGATTATACAAAAAATATTATTTTATATCATATAATAAATGAATATATAATAAATAATTAATGAGCGTATGAAGTCAAATATTCATTAATAATACCATTAAAACCCATTATCTTCTCCCTAATAGCTAATAATAAATGTTCAATTAAAATTACTTCCTATTAAATGTCTCGCTAATTAATATGATGTACTCCCTCCGTCCCAAAATGAGTATCACATTTAAAAAAAAAATTGTCCCAAAATGAATGTCATGTTAGCTTTTCAATACAATATTAATTGCTTTTTTCCACTAATGCCCCTAATAAGTATCACTTTAGCTTTTTAATGTAATATTAATACTAAGGTTAGTTTTGTAAAATTACTATTATCTCTCATGTATTTATTAGCTTTTCTTGGTCTGTGTAAAATAACCTAGGACAACACTCATTTTGGGACGGAGATAGTATTAAATAAATAAAAAATAAAATAACTATAAAGAAATTGTCTAAAGTGCCCTTATTTTAGGCATAAAAAAGTGTGCCAAAACTTCCTTACTTTATACTTCCTCTGAACCAATTAATAAATGTATGAAGTTAAATATTCATTAATGACAACATTAAAACTCATTATCCTTCTCCTAATACTTAATTATAAATATTTATTTTCTTTTAAATATCTCACTAATTAATATTATTTATTAAATGAATAAAAAGTAAAATAACTTTTAAAAAAAATTGCCTAAAGTCACCTTATTTTAAGCGGGAAAAAGTGGATCAAAACTCCATTAATTTATATATAAAAAATGTCTCACTAATTAATATTATTTATTAGATAAATAAAATATAAAATAACTAAAAAGAAATTATCTAAAGTGACCTTATTTTAGGCCAAAAAAAATGTGCCAAAACTTCCTTACTTGATATTATAAAAGATGAATGCATGAAGTCAAATATTCATTAATGACACTATTAAAATCCACACTATTAAAATCCATTATCCTTCTCCCAATACCTAATAATAAATGTGCATTTAAAATTAACTTTCAATTAAATGTATCACAAATTAATATGATTTATTAAATAAATTAAAAACAACTAAAAAATTTGTTTAAAGTACCTTTATTTTAGATGGGAAATCTGCACTAATTAAAACTTTCTAACTTTATATTATAAAAAATATTAATTATGATATTTATTAAATATAATATATTTATGAAATTTAACAAATGTAATAAATGTTTTAATATATTTATGGTATTTCCTTGTATAGTATAGCTACATGAACCAGAAGGATTGTTATATATAAAAGCATGTATGAGTGGCAATATATGCACCATATCATCAATTGGTAAAAAAAAAAAAGAGGCTAAAATACAACATGGCATCTCATATTTCTAGAGCGAGAGCCTCTATTGTTGTTTTGGTAACTTCATTAGTCCTCCCCTTGCTTTTATTAGAAAGTTATTCTTCTTCTATGCCCATTGCAAGTGCAGCAACCCCAACATTGAAATTATCAGATGTTGACCTTCTAGAATTTCCTTTAAATTTAGAATACTTGGAGGCTGAATTTTTTTTATTTGGATCTTTGGGTCGGGGATTGGATGTCTTTGCTCCAAACCTGACTGAGGAGGGACCCCCTCCCATTGGTGCCAAATTGGCTACACTTAACAACTTTGTCAGGGATGTCATCTTGCAGTTTGCTTGGCAGGAAGTTGGACACTTGAGGTTTTAACTGCTCTCTTTAATTACAATTATAATTACTTTTATGCAAAAAATAGAGAAGATTAATTCTCAATTGTTGTGTCTTAATTGCAGGGCCATAAAGAACACAGTGAAAGGGTTCCCTAGGCCATTGTTGGATCTAAGTGTGAAATCTTTTTCCAAACTAATGGAAAGTGCGATTGGGCATCCTTTGGTTCCTCCCTTCGATCCCTATGCTAATGAGATCAACTTTTTGCTTGCATCTTACCTGATTCCCTATGTTGGCCTCACCGGTTATGTTGGTGCCAACCCACTACTGCAAAATGCTACTTCCAGAAAGGTAAACCATCAAACTTAACACAACTAATCTATTCTTGTATAATAAATTTGACCTCATTCTCAAGAGATGAAGTCTAGACATACTTTCTCATGCAAAACATTTGATAGAAATTTTAACGAAATTCAAACTAATGAACATGTTGGTGCTTTAAGTCAAGAGTAAAATTATTCCACTAAAAATTTTACCATAATTTATTTTTTCTCTATCTTTCTTTGTTACACCACTCCTTTTATATCAAACATAGCATTAATTTCTTTTAGTTTTTTTGTATGTATGTATGTATATACTAGTATATCTTTACATGCATATTAAAAAAATGTTACAAGAACATGTCACTCATATGACATTGTGAACATGTCAGCTTGTTGCAGGGCTTCTAGGAGTGGAGTCTGGACAGGATGCAGTTATTCGAGCATTGTTGTTTGAACGTGCAGCGTCATTGGTGCAGCCATATGGAGTGAGAGTGGATGTGTTCACAGCACGCATTTCAAAGCTTAGGAACAAGCTAGGAAATGCAGGTTTAAAAGATGAGGGTCTTGTGGTGCCTAGAGCGGAAGGTGCTGAGGGCAAAGTGGTAGGCAATATTCTTGCTGGTGACAAAGACTCATTGGCATATCCAAGGACTCCACAGGAAATACTGAGGATAATATATGGAGGAGGTGATGAACATGTTCCCGGTGGATTCTACCCTAAAGGAGCAAGTGGTCGCATAGCTAGATCTTACTTAAACTTCACTATCTAAAAAGCTAGAGCATATGTTTTCTAGATTATAACAATAATAAATAAATATCCAATTTTGATTTTCACTTTTCTTTTATATAATTTACTCTTTATCTACATCTTATAACTATTTTTTATTTAATCTTTATTCCCTTTCTTCTTCATTTAACTTCTCATTTATCTCTATATTTACTCACCTTTTCGTCGGAGCCTCCACAAAATGGAATCCAATAATTCCTAAATGACTTCCATTTGAAGAATAAATGCTTCTCTAGAGGGAAGCAACTCATTTGCAAAGAACATGTGAGTGAGTGAAGGATAACCTTTAGCTAGATGGATAGGCTTTTATCATTTTTTATCCGTCTTTAGTTGAATAAGTTGCCCATGCCTTTTAATGTGCAATGCAAATAGGTAAGGGAACATGGGGTCACCCTGCTTGATCCCTTGGGAAGGTTGAAAGGTTTCTATTTTATCCCCATTGAAAAGCACCTGCATTCTCAAATATGAAATATAATAATCGATTATATTAATGAAATTTCCTTAAAACAAATGTCACAAAGGGTATTAAGGGTGAACACCCAATGAGGCCTGTTATATGCCTTCTCGACGTCAACTTTGATAGCCATCATCCTACATTTGCCCTCTTTGGCTGTAATTGTATGGAATACTTATTGGAATATGGGACGATTCTACGGTGAAGATGGCAATTAAATACGGTTATACTCCCTCCGTTCCAGTTTATATGACGTTTAAGGTTTTGACACAAGTATTAAGGAATGTAATTAATTTGTTAAATTTCCTAGAAAATATTAGGTAATTTCCTAATATACCCTTTATCTCTCTAATTAATTATTCATACTACGCTACTTCCACTAAGTATTAATTAAGAGTAGTCTTGGAAAAAGATATTTAATGCAGTATTGGTTTTGTAAAACGTCATCTATTTTGGAACAAATTTTTTTCTCTAAAACGTTATATAATCTGTATAATCTGGAACGGAAGGAGTGGTGAACAGTAGCCAAAAAATATTTTAAAAGTTTAATTTAAATTTATTTGATATTGTTAAATGTCAATTATATCCCCCATTTAAATATATGGGAAATTTTTCATTGCTCTGTTAAACTGAACGTGACAGAAACATATACTTGACGGCAACATAGTTCCCCGATCGACTACATCTCTTTGGCTTTGTTGGTTCATTTTTTTTTGTCCCGGTGAAAGGCGTCACTACCACCAATCCTTAGAAGGCAACATTTTTATTCTCTAGCCTTTAATTGACAACCAGAAAGCTTTGGACCCAAATGAACCCTGATCTCAGAAAAATCTTATACTCCATCCGTTCCAAAACTTTAGGTATTTTAGTTTTTTATTTTTATTTCAAAACTTTGGTTGTTTTAGAATTCCAACATGTAATTGTGCAATTTTTTTTTAATTGTGCCCTTGTATGTAGTTGAGTAATTAATGTTTTTTTAGCAGAGTATTGATAACTTTGAATTTTACAATATGCTTATAATGGAGTATTAATGTTATTTCTTTTTGAAAATAGTATAGAATATTGTTTTATAGGAGGATAAATGGAGTGGTTGGAAATAGTATAGAAAATTGTAAAACAATAAATGATGGCAATTTAATCTAAATCTACATATATTAAATATTTCTTAATTTGTATGTAAAAATCTTATACACCCAAAGTTTTGGAATTGAGGAAGTACAATGAATGAACAATATTGAAAAATATTTCCATTTTATTATGATTTATTGAATCGAGAAAAAAATTAACTTCACCGAGGAAATCATAAACAAACAGAAAAAAAGCAAAACCCAAAACGCAAATTTTGACCACTGATTTGGGAAAATTGAAACATGGACAACTGATCTTTTTAGACTTTACCATCCCTTTTTTCCCCTTTTTCCCCTTTCCCCTTTCCCCTTTCTTCAACAACAACAGAAGCACACAGACACAAAACGAACACCCAGAAAACACAAGTTTTCGATTCTGATCTAGAAGCTCCTTCTACATGTAGTAAACAAAAAACACGCGATGGCCTTAGTTACTCTGTCGACGAAGAGCGAACTTCGGCGATGGCAGTGGCAATCGCAAAGGCAACTGTTGGTTGGGATCCGACGCGACACGAAGACGAAGCCACGACATTGCCGGAGAAGTTTACGGCTCGCTGGCAAGAGGAGTTCAAATACAGAGATTGGCATGCATTGCCCTCTCTTCAGCCTTCGTTTCCAACCACACCAACTTCTCACCTCAACCACGCAAACACCTGCTCTGGGGTTCCACTCCGGCTTATGAAAATCGACAATTCAATCATATTATACAATATTCATTTAATAATATAAATAATAGGATCTGACATCACCCTTTAAATCTCTACAGTTCATTTTATTTGAATTAAATCCAATGGCATATATTTATCTAAAACTTCTTTTATAGGTCCACCGTAGAAATTGCCTTGGAATATGATGATATTATCTAAAACTTGTCTTCCTAGGATGAAACTAAATTGATTCATGCCAATTAGACTACCTACATGGTGATGAAGTCTCATGGCTAAGATCTTAAATATAATATAGTTAGATGTGTTGCAAAGACTGATCGACCAAAAATGTTTTAGGTTTGTAGGACTGCCAAGCTTGTGGATTAAGACAATATGAGTTTCATTGAAAGTCCCGATTTTGCGTGAATAACAAAAACAAAACCCTTCATGCACAAGGTTAAACAACATTGACCCAATCACATCTTACTACGAATGGTAGAAAATGAGACGAAGTCCATCCAAGCCCAAGGAAATAAAAGGTTTTGCGTCATTTGAAACCGAAAACTGCAATATGATGTCAAATTCATCCTCGAATAATAAAATAGAATGGACTGTTATACAAGATTAAATTGTGAACAAGACAAATAGGTGTTATGGTAGACCAAAAGTGTAATACTTATTTAAAAAATTCAAGTCTCACATCGACTATAGATAGTGCTTAGATGAAGTATATAAGTGGAGGGAACAACTATCACCTTACAGGCAAATGTAGGGTTGAGTTAGGCTCAAACTCACATTCTAATATAGTATCAAAGTCTATCCTAGATCCATTGCTAAATGTTACTTTTGGCCCTTTATGTTTTAGTATTTTTTTCGTTTTGGTACATTAAGTTTTAAAAGTCTCATTTTGGTCTTTTATTTTCATTTTGGCCATTTCTTTCGTTTTTCGTTAACAACGTTAACTTTTTTTATATTTTAAAATAATTAATTTTAATATAGTGGTGGTTAAAAACCATCACAATGTTTAAATTAATTAACATAATTAATTTACACATAATGACAGTTTTTAGCTGCCACATTCTTTCTTATTAAAAATTTAAAAATTATAAATTTCAATCCCCACTCCCGCCAAAATTTTATGCGTGCCTTTCCTATTAATCCTCGTGGTTGACTATCAAGTGGCCATTGTTAGAGTTTAAGACTTTGGACGATGTCCAACCCCTCAAACTTTGATTTTAATGATAACAAATGAGATTAAATTTTGAAATTACTAATGGTTGATGTTTGAGTATTATAGGTTTTACACCGTCCAATGCCAGTATGGTATTGTATTTCTTAAGCTCAAACTATATATCGATATGTGAAACTAGCATCCAAGCATAACTGGAACTTATTTTTCTAAGTATAAAACCAACGTCCAACGCACTGTTATAAACAAGCGTCCAATGCTTTGTGAAAATCAGTGTGTAAACACTGCATCCTTTTTGGAGCGTCAACTGCTTATATAACTTACACTTCTTTTTATATCTTCGGTTATATAAAGCGACGTCTAGGACAGAAGTACGCTTATGCTTTTCGATGTTGATTTCATATGAATTGTCATGCTCTATTATTCCCTTTCTTTTATTATTTGACATTTCATTTGAATATTCAAAAAGTGTAACACATGAGACAGAAAAGTTTCTCTCTGCAAAAAGAAACCTTTCATACAAGTAGTGGAGGCGTTGCTTGTCCTGCTGTCCCCTTTCTCTCTCCATCCCAAGCTGCCACGTGGTAACGGTCACATGATTGGGAGAGAACGAATTTCAACCAAGGTTCAGATCCCATAATCGATACCTTGATCAAATGTCTATAAATAGGGGACGAAGCTCTTGAAGAAAGTTTCGAGACTGAAAAATGAAGCTATTTTCTCAAAAAGCCAAAATGCTGCCAAATTCTTTGGACGACCAACACTTGTGCTAAAAGAGTTATTCCTTAGCTTTGCAAAGTCTTTTTGTGTAATCAGTTTTGCATTGTAATATCCTCTCTGTGAGAGTTTATCTGATAGTTTGTATCAAATTGTTATTTGGAAAGCCAGGAGTGGCTTAGTGATCAAAGAATACTTGGGTGTTCATTAATCTTAAGGGGAGATTAAAGGTGTGCTAGAAGTGGCCTAGAGAATACTTGTAGCCAGAAGTGACAGGGTAGAATACTTGTTTGTAATCAAAGTTTTGATTAGTGGAACCCTTTAGAAGGTTGTTTTGAAGGAGAACTGGATGTAGCTCAGGTTGAGTGAACCAGTATTAACCATGTGTTTTTACTTTATTGCTTTCTGTTTACTTTTTTTCTCTTGTGTGTACTATTAATCGATTCAAATTACTTTTTTTACTTTATTGCTTTCTGTTTACTTTTTTTCTCTTGTGTTTTCTGTTGCACATTGGACGCGCAAGTCTTTTATAAAACTGGTTTGTGAAAAGCTTTTATATCGCTAGACGATACCTTAAAAACACAGTTTCATCAAACTGTTCTTTGAACCGTTGGACGATATCTGTTATTCTGCATTTTATAAGTCCCTTGCAAAATCTGAGTTAAGAAATTTCCACCCTTTGAAAAAAAAAAAAGGTTTTAAGTTTTATCTAACACACTATTCAACCCCCCTTTCTAGTGTGTTCCTTGCATTTCAATTGGCATCAAAGCTCGGCCTCTTGGGTTGAGTACTTTGTAGTACAGAGGAATACAAGATCCTAAACCTGATGGAGAACGAGGGACAAGTTGTGAATAGACCACCTCTCTTTAAAGGAGTAAATTATGATTACTGGAAGGAAAGAATGATTGTATTCTTTGAATCCTGTCATAATGATATGTGGGATGTTGTGGAGAATGAAAACCATATTCCTTATGATGAACATCTCAACGAGATCCCCAGAGCACGCTGGACGTGTTGGGGTTTCATGGTCTATAATTTTAAAAAAAATTTCAAAAAGGACTATGAGCGGAAAGAACCCCATCCTATGGACCACGCATTACACAAGAGTCACTAAGGGTATAGATGTTACCTTTGTAGGGCGCTTTCAAACCACTGGTTGCTTTTAATCACCCAGCGTCAAAGAAACGACGCCTCTACTCAGTCCACGCGAGCAAAGATCGGAGCGGGGTTTAGGTGCTAGCCGATAGTAGACGCGTAGGGATTTAGAATGAACTCACAAAGTGTTTTTCTCATGCCTCATGTTGTGAGGTATACACTTCTATATATAGTAACATGAGCTCTATCTTAATCCCATAAAATATCTTATCAAATCTTATTTGATATTATCAAATCTCATTTGATTTAGATATACAGATAATTGTCTTATCAAATCTTATTTGATTAGATAATTACCTTACCATATCTTATTTGATTCAAATAATTAATTAAACCATATCTAATTAATTATCTTATCATCTTGCGTCTTATTTAATTAAATCTCATTTAATTAAACATGTTGATTAATTAATTAAATCACATTTTATTAATTAATCATGAACTAAATTAAATCACATTTAATTTATTCATCTGCTACAATAAATTACTCTATGTGTGAGACCTTATAGGCTCCCACTAAATTGGAAATAATATTATCTTTATAATATTATAGACAGTGATTGACATCTAGCAATGCATCGCTACCACCCAGCCTATGAGATAATCGGTGATCTGATTTCAACCTTTATGACAACCATTTCCACTATGTAGCCTTTGTCCCTTTGTCCAAATATCTCAATTGAACATGAGGCATAAGAGTGTCATCCTCCTTAAGTCGAATCATTTATTCCTCGATACCCAAGTAGACGTTTTATTACAAATGGACCCAATATCTCATAACAGTCCATTTGCGCGTGGCCATGCATATTGCACGTCACACTCTATCGAGAGGCATACAGACATAACTCCCGTTATGTAGGAGGGACGAATCCTATCTACATCACTCACATTCCTCAACATGATTCATTGCAGGCCCAAGTACTACCTTTATAATCACCATGTCACAGATGACGTTTGATAGCATTAAAGCCTACAACTCCTACATGCAGGAATCGTAGTGACTTCAAGTCGAAGGACTACTATCACCTTATGGTCATCATGAGAAGCGCTTATGACACTTACATAACTATTATGAAGCCTTCTCATAGTGGGTCTATCTAGTATCATAGTGGGTCTGTCTAGTATAAATATTACTCCTAATATTTATACCTGTGTGCCAGCCTGATATCCCATATCCATGACCTGTGAGATGCAGTTACCATGCTACTCACACAATAGTCTTGACGCATCATTGTCGTCCTGGTTAACAATGATACTCCACTATAGACACTTTAAGAATCACGTTCTATTATTCAATGAATCTCACATCATCGAATAGCTCGCCTATTCTAAGGATGTTACCATATTATGTAACAAATAATATAGTAACTGAAATGCCTAATATATAAATCAAAGCCATAGTACAAATATAGTCTAAAATGGATTGGCCACTAGGGCTAACTCCAATAATCTCCCACTAGCACTAGTGCCAATCAGGTATAAACTTAATACCCATTGATCTAGTGTGAGCATTATGCTTCTACTGAGCAAGGTGCTCCATAAGCGGGTCAACAACATTCTCTAATGTTGGCTCTCTGCATATCTCTCAAATAAGATGGAAGCATCTAAGTATATGGCTTTGGATCGCTAGTGAGATCTGGGTTCCTTAGCCTGCGTGATTACTCCATTGTTATCACAGTAGAGGTCAATCGGGTCTGCGATGCTAAAAATGACGCCAAGTTCATCAATGAACTTCCTGATCCAAACAGCCTCCTAAGTTGTACCGAAGGCAGCTATAAACTTAGTCTTTGTAGTAAAATCGATGATTGTCCCTTGCTTGGAACTCTTCCAGCTTACAGCGTCGCCATTCAAGCAAAAACACAAACCCTGACTGTGATCGAGAGTCGTCCCTATCGGTTTGGAAGCTAGCGTTAGTGTAACTCTTTACAACGAGCTCTTCCTCACCTTCATATGTCAAGAATAAATCCTTAGTTCTTCGCAATAGGATATTCTTGACAGCAGTCCAGTGACCTTCGCTGGGATTAGATTGGTATCTACTCGTTATGCTCAAAGCATACGAGACATCTGGTCGAGTACACATCATGGGGTACATTATAGATCCTATTGCCGAAGCATATGGAATCTTACTCATGCATTCCCTCTCATCTAATGTAGTAGGGCATTGTCCCTTGGATATCTACACACCATGTGACATAGGCAAGAAACCCTTCTTGGAATCATGCATATTAAAGCGTCTATGCACTTTGTCAATATATGTACTCTGATTAAGGCCAAGCAGTCTTAGCGATCTATCTCTATAGATCCTGATTCCCAACATGTAGGATGCTTTGCCTAAGTCTTTCATCGAGAAACAACTCCCCAACCATGTCTTAACATGTTGCAGTGTCGGGATGTCGTTTCCGATGAGTAGTATGTCATCCACATACAAGACCAAATTGATTGGACTCCCACTAACCTTCTTGTAGACACAAGGCTCGTCTTCATTCTTGATGAATCCAAACTATTTCACAATCTCATCAAAGTGAAGACTCTAGGTTCTAGAAGCTTGCTTTAATCCATAAATGGATCTTTGCAACTTGCATACCTTCCCAGCTTCCTTTGGATCAACGAAACCCTCAGGTTGTGTCATCTACACATCCTCAAGAAGTTTCCTCTTAAGGAATGCGGTCTTGACATCCATCTGCTAGATCTCGCAGTCATGGTATGCAACAATAACAAGTAGAATTCGGACGGATTTAAGCTTCGCAACTGGTGAAAAGGTCTCGTCATAGTCAATATCATGAACTTGCTTGAAACCTTTCGCCACTAGTCATGCCTTAAAGGTATTCACATTACCATCCATGTCAGTCTTCTTCTTGAAGACCCACTTACACCCTATGAGTTTTACCCCTTCAGGTGGATCAACGAAGGTCCAAACCTGGTTAGTGTACATGGACTCCATCTTAGATTCCATGGCCTCAAGCCACTCCTCAAATTCTAGCTCAATAATGGCCTCCTGGTAAGTCACAAGCTCATCTTGATCCATGAGCAGCACATCTCCTTCCTGGGTGAGCAGAAACCCACACCTCTCAGGTTGATGACGTGTCCTATTTGACTTACGCAATTCTTGTGCTACTTGAACCGAATACTCACCCACAACGCTTTGTGGTGTCGGTTCTTGTTCCATTACAGGCGCATCAGTACTCTGTGTCGCTTGGGCTTCTCCAAGCTCTACATTCCTCCCACTAGTTCTATTAGAGATGTATTCCTTCTCAAGGAACACTCCAGTCCTGGAGACAAACACTTTGTCCTCGGAGGTGCTGTAGAAGTAGTATCCCTTAGTTTCCTTAGGGTATCCTACAAAAACACATTTGTCCGACTTGGGTTCAAGTTTATTCAAAATCATACATTTCCCATAAACATCACAACCCCATATTCTCATAAAAGGCATACTAGGCCTTCAGCCCATCCATATCTCATATGGTGTCTTTTCAACTGCCTTAGACGGAACACGGTTAAGTGTGAAAGCAGCTGTAAGTCATGCATATCCCCAGAAAGAGTCATGGAGGTCTGATTGGCTCATCATAGACTGTACCATGTCTAACAAGGTTCGATTCCTCCTCTTAGACATACCGTTCCATTGTGGTGTTCCAGGCGGAGTGAGTTGAGATATAATCCCACACTGTCTTAGATAGTCATCAATCTCCTGACTTAAGTATTCACCACCACGATCTGATCGTATGGCTTTAATACTTTTGCCTAGTTGGTTCTCTACCTCACTTTTGAACTCCTTGAACTTTTCAAAGGTCTCCGACTTGTGTTTCATAAGATGCACAAATCCATATCTACTAAAATCATTAGTAAATGTGGTGAAGTAAGGAAAACCACCTCTAGCAGGCCGATTCAGGGGTCCACATACATCACTATGTATTAGTTCAAAAGACCACTAGCCCTCTCACCTTGACTGGTGAATGGGGTCTTAGTCATCTTTCCCAACAGACAAGATTCGCATACCTCAAATTATTCATAATCAAATGAGTCCAAGAGTCCATCTTTATGGAGCTTGGAAATGCGTCTCTCACCTATATGGCCTAAACGACAGTGCCAAAGGTATGTAGGGTTCAAGTTATTTGATTTGACCCTTTACGCATTCATGTTAAAGATGGACATATCGAGATCTAGCATAGTTTATTACTCATAGGCGCGCTAGCATAGAAAACATCATAGAACAACACTTATCCTTTATTAAAATATGAAAACCCTTTTATCCAAATAAGAAATAGAAATGATGTTACTGCTAATCACTGGAACATAATAACAATTATTTAGTTCCAAAATAGGCCTAGATGGCAAAGTCAAAACAAGAGACCCTACGGCTAATGTAGCAACTTTTGCTCCATTTCCCACTCATAGGTCCACTTCGCCTTTGGTCAATTTCCTACTATCCTTTAGTCCCTCCACATTTGTATAAATGTGAGAACCACATCTGGTATCCAATACCCATGATGTTGAAGTACATAATTGACCTCAATAACACAAATGCCTGAAGCAGAAGTCTCACTTCCCTTCTTCTTCTTGCACTCTTTTGAGTATATCAGGCAATTCCTCTTCCAATGTTCAGTCTCACCGTATTGGAAGCAGGTCGCATCCTTAGCTACCGTAGGCATCCTTTTGGTCAGAAGTGCTAGGCTTTGAACTCTTCTTGCCTGTGCACTTCTACACAGAAGCGGGCCACATCTTGCCCTTGCTTCCTCCAGATTGTACCATCATAATGGCTCTGGTTGTGTCAAATTTCTCTTGCCTTGTTTGCTTCTAAAAGCAACTTGAGGTGTTTGATCATATCAAACGCCTTCATGTTCTCGTACTACTTTCATAGCTTTGAGTTTATGGTAGCAAGCATTAGACATCCAACATCAATGGCGTCGTTCAGGTGCTTCTGATAAGCTTCCCTGTCAACCCTTGAAGCATTAGCCACGGGTGGCTTAGGAATTTGCTCATCAAGCACATGCAGCTTACTTTTGTATTTGAGGGCAATCCTCAAGTTTGTATACCAATCTAGAAAGTTGTTTCCAGATAACTTGTCCTTCTCAAGGACCGATCGCAATGACAATGTGTTTGCAGACGTGGTAATTCTAAAACATTTAATTATGCAGAATTTAGTATTAAGATTTAAAACACATTTAATAAGGACTTTTATTAAATATGCTCCCACTATTTCACTCAAATCAATAACCCTCTTTTATTGACTCAGAAAATCCCATTGGAAGATTTTCTAATGGGCCGAGATCCATATTTCACTTCATCTTTAGTCAGCTTTGGCTGATCGTCCAGAACTTAGTTATATTTAGGAAGGAAACTCCTTTCCAATTGCATCCCCATGCAACTCTTGGATTAGTTGGGTGAATAACTCCTTATTCCAATTTATCTTATAAATTGAGGCCCAACTCATGCCTCCAAGCTCTCTCAATCCTATTGATTGGCTCGGTTAAGTCAAACCTAATGGTTGGCAATTGGATATTACTATTATCCCATCGCGCCTCACCAAGATTGATTAAGGTGCTCAGCTTTGGCATGACCCACATTTATACAATCCTAGCCTTGACGAGTACCACACATCAGGGAGACATTTAAACTTAATATTAATTGAGGGAATGTTTATTAAGTGATCTTAGCAACGTTTGTATATATAAGGCGTTTCTCTCAACATACATGACATACATCTCATACATAAGACATACAACCCATACAAAGCATACAACCCATAAATTTCATATATCACGTATACAAAACATACAACTCATACATTTCATACATCACATATATAAACATACAAGTCGTAGTGATATGGTTATGACCCCTAATAAAATAAAATTAAATCACGACGCGCAGGTCGTATTTAAAATTACAACCAAATTACGACTCGCAGGTTGCCCAAAAATAAACCACGACACGCAGGCTGGAAAAAGGAATAAAATAAATCACGGAACGCAGTCCTATTTAAAATAAACCAAAATAAACTAAGGTCATAACCATACACCACTAAGAAAATAAAACATGTAAAACATCCTTTTACATGTATGTTTAAAACGCGCACGACCACACCCGTTGGAAGCATGGTCGTGCTCAATGCAAACGCGCTTCGGGCATTCATGATGCATGGTCATGTTCAAAGCCAACACGACCGTGGTGCATTCGTAGAAACAATTTTCTACCCATAACGCAATAGATACGCGAGAAACAAAAATCCAAAAAGGTTTGGAAAAACGCAAAAGCATGTATATCACTTTTAAATCAAACATTTAACAAACATGATTCAAGAAACATATCATATATGATGATAAAACCATGCCAAACATGCTTTCACACATAAGAAACCACCTAAGGACTCATGGTAATCATGCGACCAATGCTCTAATACCACTATTGGGGTTTCACGGTCTATAATTTTTAAAATTTTCAAAAAGGACCATGAGCGGAAAGAATCCCATCCCATGGACCACGCATTATGCAAGAGTCACTAAGGGTTTAGATGTTATCTTTGTAGCGCGCTTTCAAACCACAGGTTGCTTTTAATCACTAAGCGTCCAAAAAACGACGCCTTTACTCAGTTTACGTGAGCAACGATCGGAGCGGGGTCTGGATGCTAGCAAATAGTAGAAGCGTAGGGATTTAGAGTGTTTTTCTCATGCCTCATGTTGTGAGGTATGCATCTCTATATATAGTAACATGAGCTCTATCTTAATCCCATAAAATATCTTATCAAATCTTATTTGATATTATCAAATCTCATTTGATTTAGATATACAGATAATTGTCTTATCAAATCTTATTTGATTAGATAATTACCTTATCATATCTTATTTGATTCAGATAATTAATTAAATCATATCTAATTAATTATCTTATCATCTTTCATCTTATTTAATTAAATCTCATTCAGTTAAACATGTAGATTAATTAATTAAATCACATTTTATTAATTAATCATAAACTAAATTAAATCACATTTAATTTATTTATCTGCTCCAATAAATTACTCTATGTGTGTTACCCTATAGGCTCCCACTAAACTGGCAATAATATTATCTCTATAATATTACAGACGGTGATTGACATCTAGCAATGCATCGTTGCCACTCAGCCTATGAGATAATCAGTGATCCGATTTCAACCTTTATGACAACCATTTCCACTGTGTAGCCTTTGTCCCTTCGTCCAAATATCTCGATTGAACACGAGGCATAAGAGTGTCATCCTTGTTAAGTCCAATCGTTTATTCCTCGATACCCACGTAGACGTTTTATTGCAAACGAACCCAATATCTCATATCAGTCCATTTGCGCGTGGCCACGCATATTGGACGTCTCACTCTATCGAGAGGCCTATAGACATAACTCCCGTTATGTAGGAGGGACGAATCCTATCTACATCACTCACATTCCTCAACATGATTCATTGCAGGCCCAAATACTACCTTTACAATCACCCTATTACAGATGACGTTTGATAGCATTAAAACCTACAACTCCTAGATGTAGGAATCGTAGTGACTTCAAGTCGAAGGACTACTATCACCTTATGGTCGTCATGAGAAGCGCTTATAACACTTACATAACTATTATGAAGCCTTCTCATAGCGGGTCTATCTAGTATAAATATTACTCCTAATATTTATACTTGTGTGCCAGCCTGATATCCCATATCCATGACCTGTGAGATGCAATCATCATGCTACTCACACAATAGTTTTGACGTATCATTATCTTCCTGGTTAACAATGATACTCTACTACAGACACTTTATGAATCGTGTTCTATTATTCAATGAATCTCACATCATCGAATAGCTCGCCTATTCAAAGGACGTTACCATATTGTGTAACAAATAATATTGTAACTGAAATGCCTAATATATAAATTAAAGTCATAATACAAATATAGTCTAAAATGGATTGGCCACTAGAGCTAATTCCAACAGGACGGATGAATAAAGGCAACGATATCTATTGAACTCCAAGGCAAGGAATGCTATGATGTGTGCCCTGTCTGAACAAGAATATTCCAAGGTGCATAGCTTCAGAAGCACGAAACAGATATGGGACACTCTTGCGTTAACATATGAGGGTTCCACCCAGGTAAAATGTAACAAGATAAGTTTGTTTACTCGCCAATATGAGTTATTTAGTATGAATGAAAATGAAAACATACAAAGTATGTTTGGACGGTTTCAAATCATACTAAACGAACTCAGGTCTCATGGTAAAACTTATGATAACTATGATCATATTGAAAAAAAATTTAGAAGTTTGCCTAGACCTTGGAGACCACAGGTTACAACGTTGAGAACGTCCAAGAACCTGGACGATATGTCCTTAGAGGAGCTTATGGGCATCCTCAAAGTGCATAAGCTAGAGCTTCAAGAAGATGGTGAAGCAAGAAAAGGCAAGTCTCTTGCACTAAACGTCCAAAAAGCCGAAGAAAGCATCATCAACCAAAGCTCTACAAGCTGAGGAGTCATCTAAAGAGCAATCTGAAGATGAAGACTCTGATGGAGATGATGAGTTGTCATTCATATCCAAGAAGATCCACGCTATGTGGAAGAAGAAAGGTGGATCCAGATGGAGAAACCAGAACAAGAAGGTCTTCAAGGATAAGAAGGACAAGGAGAAGAGTCCCGTCATTTGCTACAAGTGTAAGAAGCCTGGACACTTCAAATCAGAATGCCCAGAGTTTGAGAAGGGCAAGGACAAGAAGAAGAACAAGAAAGTGTTGATGTCCACGTGGGAGGACCTGGACAATGACTCATCAGACGATGATGATGAAGAGGAAGAAGCAAACATCTGTCTCATGGCTGATACCATATCAGGCGCTTCTGAACCAGAAGAAGAAAATGAGGTAGACTTCAATGATTTAAAATCTCTTCAAGAAGCCTATCATGAACTGCTTTCCAACTCTTCTATCCTTTCAAAAGCTTATAAAGTTTTGAAGAAATCCTCAAAGTATTTTACAAAAGAAAAAGAAGTTTTAGAAACTCGGCTTACTGATTTGAAAAATCAAATTGAGGATTTGCAAAAGAAAAATGAAAAGCTTTCGAAAGAAAACAAAGCCATAGATGAGGATAGAAACACTCTATGGAAAGATTGTGCTCAAGCTTATAAATTCTATGAAGAATCAAGAGCTAGACAGCTTAAACTTTCTGCAAAAATTCAAAACCTCACAAGTGAAAACAAAAGGCTTGTGGAAAAGCTTCTGACAGTTGAAGCAGATAACTCATTAAGTGGTCAACCACATGATGTTGCAAAACTTCATGAAGAGATTGACAACTTAAAGAAGGATCTGTCCAACTTTGTCAAAGGAACTGACAACCTAAACAAGCTTTTAAAATATGAAGGTTGTAAGACTTCCAATGACAAATCAGGGCATGGATGTAAGGGAAAGAAATATGTTCATGATGAGGATGTGGATGTTTGTTATTTCTATGGAAAAATTTGACATATAACATCCAAGTGTAGACACCTGCCTAAAAGATGAGCATCCAGTACCTCTAATCCTAACAAGAAAGGACCCAAGTCCATTTGGGTACCTAAAGACCAAATTATTCCTGTTGTAGACATGCTTAACAGCAGGAAAGAGACTCTAGTCATGGTACCTGTGTAACACCCCGAAAATTACAACCCAATAAGTATGAAAGTGAGAGATTTAATTAGAAAATTTTCTTGTTAGAGAGAATTGTAACACTGTGATTTTTCGTAACGTATATTAAGTGATTGATTAATAATGAAAGAGCAAACTAAATTTAAATTATGTTGATTGATATAATAATTAACTTAAGTTCTATGTTTTGTTATGTGCCATAGTGTTATTGTGAGATTTTGGAACTTTTACGTAAGTTCTGTAAGTTGTAGAAAAAGAAAAAAAAATATAAGAGAATGGGGTGTCCTTAGAGGAAGTGTGGCTGCAAATAGCAAAATTGTAAAATTATGCCAAATAAGAAACGTGAACCGCTTCTCTTCCCGTCATTTCTTCATTCTTCATTCTTCCTCGCCGAGAAAGCTCTGTTCTCTCCTCCTTCTCTCTAATTAATTCTGCATCTCTCTAATATTTGAGCCTCCAAATCAAAGTTTCTACCGATTAAAATTGGATATATCATAGAGGGAGACTAGAGCTTCAAAACCAACCGATTGGATTTCGATTTCATCGAGGTATGGAGGGGTTTCTTTTTTTCTCCTAAGCTATTTCCTTGTTTTCTTGTTAAATATGGATTGTGGCTGTTGTTGATGGTATGTAAATAATTTTGAAAACCCGAAATAAACTACTTGTGATTTGGGTCCTGTGACTGTGTGGATTTTTTGTCTCGGTTTTCGTGCATGTTTTTGAGGATGTAAATATATTTTCCTATGTTTTGATGCCTCTAGATATCGTGGTATTTTTTTCAGATTTTTTTGAGCACTGTAACTATTTTTACCGAAATTATTTTTAAAAACTGTTGATTCTGAGAATGGGACTGTTTTGATTTTTACAAGAATTTTGGGACATGATTTTGGAAAACTGGAACCATGAGTTCATTTTATGTATCATGAGAGTCATCTCTGAATTTTTGTAAGGTCAGAAAAGCCTGGGAAGTATTTTTAGTGATTTAATGTTGGAAAAGCCGAAAAGCTGGACAGTAGAGAAATTAAATGTAGAAAATTACTTTTTGTGAGAATTTGGTCTTGAGAAAATTTATTAATACTGTTTTGACCATGTGGAATATCCATGGATTTTCTCAGAATTTTGTAAGTACCTTTTGTAATTATTTACATTTTCTTATTGAAAACTCTATTCTGGAGTAATAATGATTTGGAAATTCAAAAAGGGTATTTTTGGTACTAAGGAAATTATATGTGATGTTCCACATATTGAAGATATTCTCTGTAAAATTTCACATAAAACGAATTTGATATGCTATTTTCTAAAAATATGGAATTGTGTTTTACAGAGTATGTCCAGCCACTGTTTTTTAATTGAAAAATAATATTTGTGGGTTGAATTTTCGTGAGATAAATTTATATGATGAAATATGAATGATTTGTAGTTTCTCTGTAAAATCTCATGAAATTTCAAATTGATATGATGCATCAAATAATTTTTGGTGTGGGTGTACAGCTCTATGTGTCCACATGAAATTTAATTATATTAATTGTGTATTTGGTTTTAATGCCTTTAATTGTACTTGTTAAGGAATAATTTCACCTAAAAAGGAAAGTTTCCATAGAAATATGAATGCAATGATTTGTGATGGATTGAGTTTGAGTTATTGGATTATTGGTTATTAATTATTGTTATGGAGGACCACCTATGGAAGAGCTTGAAGTGATGGGCCCTTTGACTAGATCAAGGTCCAAGAAGCTTGAAGAGGAACTCAAGAGAAAGCTCAACACGCTTGGGGAACATGGAGTGGATGGCTTGGACTTGAAGTGGCTTAATTTGAGCCAAATAATAGAATAGGATATTATGTGTCATTTTTAGTTGGACTTTGTTTTAGTTTTATGGGCTGTTCTAAACTATGACTTATTGGGCCTATTTCCTTTTTAGTGTTTTATTTTAGGCCCATGGTATAAATAGCCTAGCTTTGACTTGGAGAGGGCTAAGACTCATTTTGTAAGAAATTGACACTTTGTGTGTGAGAACTCTCTCTAAGTTCTTGAATGCACTTTTATGATTCTTATCTTGAGTTGCTAAATTCAAGTGGCGAATCCTCCTTTCAACTTATCAATTCACCTTGAATTGTGGCGTTGTTCTTCATCCCTAATCTTTTCCATTTTTAATTTTTGATTCAATTTTGTGTTTCCAATTTTCTGAAAATTGATGCTGAAATTTTGGATCCATGTGAGGGGTTCTATCATTTGGTATCAGAGCCTGGTTTCGATCCAGGGACCTGTGGGTTATGGGCCCACCACGGAGATTAACTGTGAATTGGAGACCGGGAGGAATGTGATCCTCGGGCAAAGAGTGCTGGAATTTGTTGTGCATGTGAATTGCTTGTATCAGTGAGATCTCATATTCAAAGAGAAATATTTGAAAGAAAAATCCTAAAATTTCAAGAAGACAAAGGAGAAAAGGGATTCAAAGGTTTCTCCATCAAACTAAGGATTCAAGGTAAGGATCATGGCATTTAATTTCATTTTAGACCATTTGAAATGTAGAAAAACATGTTGTTAAGTTTAGATTCAAGATTTGATCAAGAACCATGAAAAGATGAAATTGATTTTGAGTTTTTATATAATTGATATTAGAAGCTTGAAATAATTGTTTGGAACCATGTTTGATTGATTGGATGATGTGTTGTGATGGATTGAAATTGATTGGTTGGTTTGTTGTTGGATTGAAATTGCTTGATTTGGCTTGATTGTGTTGTGAATGATGTTGGAAATTGTTGAATGTTTATATTTTTGTAGGTGATTGTTTAAAATTACTTATTAAATTGTGATTATTAACATATTGCATATGCATGAGTCTTTTTGGGGGATTTATAAAGATTCAAGTGAAAAATAATTGATGTTGGCTAACCGGGACTGCGGTAGCCATGAAAAGAAAGAAAAGAAAAGAAAAGAAAGAAAAGAAAGAATAAATGTTGACTAACCGGGACTGCGGTAGTCATGAGAAATGAGTTGATATATGAGAAATGATTTTGTTGACTAACCGGGACTGCGGTAGTCATGTGAAATGAATATGATTTGAGAATTGAATCTTTGGGGTGAGCAGAATAAGTTAGACAGGGCTGTATAGTCTGTGATTATATAGTCTGTGGGGTGAAGGATATTGGCAATTCCATATGTGACTGTAATCTGGACAGAGATGCGGTCGTGGTGGCCTTCCGGGTATCCTGATCTCCTAATTCTGCTAGCTTATTCGCGTTTAGTAGGGGCTGATAGCTGAATTGCAGTACGTAATGGTAGGCCAGTTACTTACTAAACACTCAAAGGGGAAGTCTCCATGGAGCAGGGTCAAAATGATTTTGAGTCAAAGCTGCATTTGCATAAATCATACTGCATTTGCTTATGTATGTGATTGATTAATTATTATATGAAATGTACATGGTTGATATGGATTTTAATTGTATGAGAAATTAAATGCCTGATCCGGTAATGCTGTCCCCAGATTCTAGGGGAGTGTGAATTGCAGGTGTCTGAAGATATAGTTAAATGATGAAGATGCAGAAATTCCAGAGCATATAGGATGGGACTATTTTGGGTAGATAATAATTTGTAGTACTTAGAATTATTTTGTAGCAGTGTTTATATAAATTTTAATGATGTAAATTATAGAACATATTTTGGATTGTAAGAGAACGTATCAGAACTTTGAAATAAATATATATAAAATAAATTAAATAGTTAAATTATGTTTTATAAGAAAGGGGGGTTACAACCTGGACAGTAGGTGCTCACGACACATGACAGGAGAAAGGTCTATGTTCCAAAACCTCCAAACCAAGACTAATGGGACAATCACTTTCGGAGGGAATCAGAAGGGACAATAACTGGCGTGAGTAAGATTGGTATACCACCCTATCCGTCCATTGATAACGTTTTGTATGTTAAAGGTCTTAAACACAATCTGCTAAGCATAAGTCAATTATGTGACAATAGGTATGATGTTGCCTTTAACAGAGGTAAATGCATAGTCAAGAACTGTGATGGTTCTTTACTCTTTACTGCTAAGAAACAAGGTAATTTGTATATGATTAAGATTGGTGAACTGACAGATCAAAATGTATCTTATCTGGTGTCTATCAAAGACAATCACTAGGTATGGTATAAAAAGCTTGGTCATGCTAGCTTGAGGTTAATCTCAAAGCTCCAAAAGCATAACCTCATAAGAGGACTTCCAAGTCTATCAAACAAAGATGATTTGCTTTGTGAGGCATGTCAGAAAGGGAAACAAGTAAAAAGTTCTTTTCAAAGCAAAAACATTGTTTCCACTTCAAGGCTACTTCAAGTCTGTCATATTTAATTTGTACACGCCCTTTTTCCATTTGACTTACCTTTATTCCAAAATCGCCCTTTATTTTCTTCAACTCCTTTTATCTTATCAATCATGCGCATTCTCCCTCTTCTCACGCAGTCACACCAGTCATGCACACTCCCTCCTATCACACCTATAAATTTTTTCGTTGTTGATCATCTTACTTTTCTTTATAATATTTCTTCTCGTTGGCACACAACCATGAAGAACCCTTTCAACGCATTTCTATTCCAGACTATAGATTTTCAGAAATAAAATTCACGTCTTTTGGTTCCGGAAATAAACTTCCGCTAGTGTAAAATTTCTGGAACACATATTGCACCTACGCATTTAATCCAAAAAATTAAAGGGGATTTCTTCTACTATAAAATGAAAATTCAAGCATGGCAATAAAAATCCTAATCAATCTGATTTTCAATAAATTTAAGTAACCAATGTTTTTTTTTTCAACACTCAAGTAAGAATCACCATAGCGCAACTCAAACTCAAACATTCAGTAAAAACCCAATAAGAATTACCAACAAACTGCAAAATCAAATCGACTTCTTCTTTCCATGTGTAGGTTTAGCCGTTGCCCAAAAACATCCAGCTGTCGAGCTTTCTCCCACACACTCTAACAATCGTCCAAGCCAAAATCGAAGAAGAGATGAATTGGAGATTTTTGTTTAGGCTCTTGGATGAGAAGAAAAATGGTGAGAAGAAAAACGGTGCACGTAAAAGTGAAAATAAATAGAAGAATTGTATAATGTATGGAGGCCAGGTGTGAGAGGAGGGAGAGTGCGTGCGTGACAAATAAGATTAAACGTAAAGGATTTGAAGAAAATAAGGGTATTTTTGAAAAGAAAAAAAAAAGTCAAATAAAATGAAAAAGGGGTGTAGAAAGTAAAGAGGGGGAGTGTATTTAGAAATAGTCAAATTTAAACTTAACACCATCCCCTTTGGGTTTTGTTGGGTTCAAGGAAACCCATATCTTTTTTTAAAAAATAAATAAATTACTTATATATTTTAAGTAAATCATATATTAAGTTATTAATGTATTAAAAAATAATAAGTTATTAATTACATTTTAACTCAAATAATATGTGAAAAATAATAAATAAAAAATATCTTTAAAATAAAAAATTAAAAAAATAAATTAAACTTTTAGTTGAATGTATAATTTTAACTTTATTATTTATAAGGAGGTGTTAGTGTAATGTTTTCAAACTTAAAGGAGATTAGTATAAGAATAGAAAAAAGAGTAGTATTATGTGTAATTTGGAAAAAACTTAGGGGGTGTGAGTGTAATTTGTTCTTTAGTCTTTGTTTTATTGGTATATCTTCTTAAGCCTCTTCAATGTCTTCAATTTCTAAGCAAGAAGATAAATGTATTCAAACTAGTACCCTGCGATGCTAGGGTTATTTTTTTTATAAATTTAAAATTATAGGAAAAAGTAATGTTATAAAATTAAAATAAATTTTAAAATAATTTTTTTAATTTATAGTAAAATTACATATTTTAAATGTTCTTGCAGGGGTGGATCTACATGTATAGCAATGGGGAATTGTCCCCCACAAAGTAAATTTTTTTACTTGAATATATTAAATAAATATTCCCCCCCCCCCCCCCCCCAAAAAAGTGTTGCCCCCATAAGATAATTCTTTTAGAAAGATGAATGTAAAAGTTGTAAAAAATAAAAGAGAAAATAAATTGGTACTAATTTTATCCACTTTATCCATTGTGAGTGACATCATTAGAGAGGTTTCAATGCTTGGCAGTGACTGCTTGGTTCAGGTAATAAGTTAAAATTTAATTATTAATTAGTCTTGTTGCATGCCTTGCCGTTTAGGTCATATTTCTTTCTCATGCAGGGCTGTGACGGATCAATCTTGTTGAACAACACTGCCACGATGGTGAGCGAGCAAGAAGCTTTTCCAAATAAAAACTCAATTAGAGGTTTGGATGTCGTGAACCAGATCAAGACCGCCGTGGAAAATGCTTGTCCTGGCATAGTTTCTTGTTGCTGCTGAAAAATCCCATCGATCCTAGCTAGCTATATATTATATATCAAATCAAAGTCTAAAATTTGCAACAGGCTAATTGGGCAGAAGGGACAGTTTAACAGCAAACGTTGATCTTGCTAATCGAAATATTCCATCTCCATTCTCCGACCTTACTAATTAACCTCAAATTCAAATTTGCTGCTCAAGGATACCATTGACATTGTCAATAGGTTCAGTAGTTACCCAACTCTCTTCTTTGAGAGCTTTAACGATGCAATGATAAAAATGGGTAACATTGGAGTGCTAACCGGTTCTCAAGGAGAAATCAGATATCAATGTAACTTTGTTAATGGATATTCTCATGAACTGGCCACCAAACAAACATCAGAAGATGGCATGATTAGCTCAATAATCTAAATAAAGTTAGTGTATGCATGAAAATGCATATATTATAAGGTACCTAATAAAGAGATCAATAGGCTCATACGTGCCTTAATTTACGGTCGCCTGTCACTGTATTTGTAAGATGTGCATGATTTAGCAATGTTATGAGAATTCTAAGTTATCATGTGAAAAGATACCATAGGGGTATTTGGTACCCTGCGCTGTGGACCAACTACTAATTCCTGTCATTAAGTATTTTTATCTATTTTGCTTTTAATGATCTTCTACGTATATTAATGAAGCTCGGTTAAATTTATTATTTTAACAACAAATTAATGAATGTAAGATTACAATATGTTGATATGCACCCTCGGATAATTGTGAAGCAGAAGAAGTTTGTACACACAATTGGGTTGTACCGTCGTGGTTCCAACACATGTTGAACATTTTGCCAGTTGTAACCAAAGATTTGGAATCAAGCATGCAATTGAGTGAGGACAAAGAACGGGGATGATGCAATTAACTAAGATAAATTCATATGATTAGTGAATAGTGAAGAAAACTGCACTGCCTAAGAGAGGAGACACAAATCAAGGGATACGTAACTTTTACCTAATAATAAATTTTATTAAAAAGGTATGATTAGAAATTGAAGACTTGCTGTCAAAAAAAGAAATAGAAGATTTAATATCATAAAAAATAAATAAATAAAAGTTTTAATTATAAAATTTATTGCAATTTTTAATTATTCTTACTAAACTAGAAAAACTAACCGGCCTATATATTATTTTTGGGCTATTGGTCCCAATATGGGCTGAAAATGATAATCGATGAACCTAGTCTTTCCTTTTAATGAAGGTGGACCATATTTTCTTTTGCCACCATAACATGTTCTCAAAGTAATTTAAATTAGGGTAAAATATGTTTTTATTTCTCAAAATATTTTGAAATACTAAATTTTAGTCCCAATAAAAACTTAATATAATTTTAGTCTTTATATTTTAAAAAAATATGTGTTTTTTTTCCTTCAATAGGGACTAGAACTACATTACTTTTAGTAAATTTAGGAATTAAAAATATGTTAAAGTTTAGAGAATAAAACTAAATTTTGAAATATTTTGGAGATTTTTAACCTTCAAATTATCTTTGTGAATTAGAAATCAGCAGAGAAAACTCCTAATTCCTGAAAGATAAATATATGGATTCCATACAACAAATAAATAAATAAGAACTTCAACCAGCGAAGCATTCTTTGCACTCTGAAACCTAAATCAAACTCAGATCAGAGAAGCTGTAGGAAAATAAGGCATAAAATGTATTAAATGAACAAGCAACCTTAATTAGGAAAGGCTCTAAACTATATGTGGTAGAGAGTGGTTGAGTCTGGACTGAAATATAAAAGTGCAATAAGTTATGACATTGACCTCATTAATTATATATAAAATAATTAAAGCAAGAAGTATGCAAGAAAAAAAAAAAGTTTTCTCCAAATGGCACATTAGATTAGAAACTGCCGAAATAAATACTAGTAATATATAGTATACCAACTCCAGGATTGCTTATCTTGACTTCATTGAGATGACAATTAGCATTTGTATTATGGTTTAGTAAGGCAATCATATGTATATTGGCATCATTTTTACCTTTGATTCCATGTTGAATAACTAGTTTTCAATTGTTATTAAAGGTGTTTTTATTTTATACTTATATATATTATAAGAAATGTTAATACTTCACGTATATAAAAGATGACAATTACATTCTTAGTGTCACGACCTAAGTCAGCATAATCTCGGCAGTACCTTAAATTTGGGCATAGAGAAAGAGTGTTAATAGTTCTATTTGGAAAGAGATGTTCTATAATTGAGAAAAAGTGCTTAAAAAAATAGTACTTATTTATAAATTAATATTTTTAGAAATCTCATATGCTTAAAAATGCTTTTATTCTTTTTTTATCAAATATGAAAAACTTTAATTTCCACAAATGTTAATGTTAAAATATTTTTACATTGAACGTTATCTTAAGGAAAAAAAAAATTTAACTTAACTGACTTTTTAGTCTATGATTTCATCATTTGGTACCCCATTTGTATTTTTTTAAAATTAGTAATTATTCCACTAAAAAATTATTTATTTTAAAATTACTAAAAATTAGTAATTATTTTAAATTACGCTGGTGCTTTAAGTCAAGAGTAAAATTATTCCACTAAAAAATTTTACCATAATTGATTTTATAATTTATTTTTTTCTCTATCTTTCTTCGATACACCACTCCTTTTATATCAAACATAGCATTTCTTTCAGTTCTTTGTATGTATGTATATACTAGTATATCTTTACATATTAAAAATGTTACGAGAACACATGTCACATATATAATGACACTGTGCACATGTTGTATGTATATACATGAACAGCTTGTTGCAGGGCTTCTGGGAGTGGAGTCAGGGCAGGATGCAGTTATTCGAGCATTGTTGTATGAACGTGGAGCATCATTGGTGCAACCATATGGATTGAGCGTGGAAGTGTTCACGGCACGAATTTCAAAGCTTAGGAAACTGCTGAGAGCATATGTTTTGTAGATTATATACGTGTTATGGAACTGTTACATGGGGTACCCTAATCTATAACAATAATAAAACAATGTCCTATTTTGATTTTCACTTTTCTTTTATCTATTTTACTTTTTAACTACATCTTATGACTGTTTTTATTTTCTCATTTATTTTTATCTTTATTCTCTTTCTTCTTCTTTTGTTAACTTCTCACTTATCTTTATATTTAGTCAAAAAATATAAATACATGTACGGAGTGTCTTTCTTCCGCTAGTTATTAATATGATTTTGTACTCAAAATATGAGAAAAATGATGATGTATTAACAATGTAAAACATTTTAACTTTGTCATTTAATCACAAACTATCATGTATGATAAATTTGTTGATTTTTACAATAATTATCTAAAAAGTCATATTAACTATGATTTACAATTAGATGAAAGTGTAAAACTGTTTTATGTTGTCAATAAATAAACATTAAATTCAAATATATTCAAATACAATATAATCATGATTTTTTAAATATATTATTTATTGATAAAACTAACTATACACTCTTTAAACCATGATTTGGAATATACTAACAATCCTCTAAATATACACTTGGCCGTGGATAGTTTTAGCCTCCTTTTTATATGTGTTGTGCACCGAGAGAGGCTAAGACACTGGGAGATTTTTACCAATGGGTCACGAGCACACCACACAAGTGAACCTGACACCACCTTCAACCCAAAATCTTAAGACTTTAGGTTTGCGGGTCTATCCACTTATATGTTACTCAACTTTGTCATTCCTACTCAGTGTGAGACTTCATCTTCACACTTATACTCCAACAATATGTTACTATAGCAAGACTTGTCATCACCCTCGAGATATTATAAAAATGAATAATATAATAATAGATAATTATTATCGGAAAAATAAAAATTATAATTATAAATTCATGTAAATTATTATTGAATTATTTTTATTTTATGAGAATTTCCCCCAACTATTGATCTTCAATCAATTACCACGTTGTACGTTGGAGTTTCTAAAAATTTAAAATTCAATGTCCATATTAACCTCTTTTATATTAATTAGTCATTCCAATTTTAATTGACTCTGAAAGATTCATTTTATATTTTATATGATACAAAAACTTAAATTATATTTAGTCCTCTTTAATAATATCTACTACATTATTATATTAAAGGTTCAAAATTAAGTGAGAATTATTATTTGTTTTAAAAAAAGCTGAAAATATATAAAGACTTGTGCGATGCATAGGTGGGGAACAAGTAATAAACAATTAATGCATGATTGCATGAAGTCAAATATTCGTTAATGACACTATTAAAATCCATTATCCTTTCTCAAATACTTAATAATAAATGTTTATTTAAAATTCACTTTCTATTCAATGTCTCACTAATTAATATGATATATTAAATAAATAAAGGCTTAATTGCATTTTTTATCCCTAACCTTTTACTTTTTGCCGAATTTTACTTCCAAATTAATTTGACACGTTTTACCCCAACTTTTTAAAAAACATGCAAATTTTACCTTCTATTGTTGTGTTGACGTGACATGTTGACATAAGCGTAAAAAGTGGGGGGTAAAATTCACCAAAAATTAAAAAGTTTGGAGTAAAATTCGCTAAAAGGTTAGGGATAAAATTCGTCAAAAACTAAAAAATTGGAATAAAAAGTATAATTATTTTAGCATGTCGCATCAGCAACATGGTGGAAGGTAAAATTTGTAAGTTTTTTAAAAAGTTTGGCGTAAAATGCGTCAAATTAATTTGTTGGTGGTAAAATTTGCCAAAAAGTAAAAAGATGGGGTAAAAATTACAATGAAGCCTAAAATAAAATAACTAAAAATTATTTGTCTAAAGTGCCCTTATTTTAGGGAGAAAAAAGTGGGTCAAAGCTTCCTTACTTTATTTATAAAAGAGATATCTAAAAAAATATTATAAAAGAGATATATAATACTACTTTTTTCTTTTACAAACATTAAGCTGAAACAATTTCAATTTTTTCTTTTGATTTCACTTTTCTTTTATATAATTTTACTCTTTATCTACATCTGATAACTATTTTTTCCTCATTTTTTATTTAATCTTTATTCTCTTTCTTCTTCTTTTAACTTCTCATTTATCTCTATATTTACTCAAAAAATATAAATGTAAGTATGAAGTGTCTTTCTTCCTGTTGTTGTTATCGATTTGCCAATAGTATATATACCCATGGACAACAAAAGGTTTGCATCATTTGAAACCAAAAACTGCACTATGATTTCAAATTCATCTCTGAATAATAAAATAGAATGTGGTGCTATACATATGATTGAATTGTGAACAAGACAAATAGGTTTTACAACAAGCAAATAGTGTAATAGTAAAAAAAATTCACTATAGTTTTTTTTTTTATCAATGGATTATCGATAGATTCAAATGCACTAGGCATCATGGTAACAAAAAAAAATTACTAGGCATGACAATTACGCAAGGTGAGAAAAGGTTTGGCTATCAAAGGTGAGGCAGGTTTAGAAAAAGTAGGTTTAAAAAAATTAAATCTAACACTATCCTTTATTGAAAATTTATGGTTTCAAGGAAACTCAAAGGAAATCCATCTCCTCTTTTAAAAAAATTAAATTTCTTATATATTTTTAATTAAATTATTTTCACCTTTTCGTCGGAGGCTCCACAAAATGGAATCCAATAATTCCTAAATGACTTCCATTTGAGGAATAAATGTTTCTCAACATCATTTATATGTAAGAAAACAAATTAAAAACTAACAAAAGTTATTTTGAACCTTAACTAATGTTATGACTAACTAGTAATATCATTGAATATTATTTTTGGTAAAAAGAAAAAAACCATTGAATATTATTTAGTATCGTGGCGTGATAAATTTTTTAAGATAGTCAGGCATTAATTTAACATATGTTGATGTCAAACTATTTTTCATAAAAGTGACAAAGAGTACTAGTTGGATAGTTATATTATCTAGTTAGAAATAACGCTGCCAATAGATAGCTTTAAAGCCAATAAAATTTCTGTTGGCATAGTCTCTTGTATTGGGCATGAGAGGACCCGACAGAGAAACGGAGAAGTAGAGAGAGGTGTGAAAGTGAAAGAGAGGGAGGGGGAGAGAAAAGGAGGTGGGAAAGAGAAAAAGAGAACAAAAGGGGGAAGAGAGGAGAGCCAAAGGTGCATAAGAGAGTGTCTACTTTTAAGCTTTGGGGTTAGAGAATTCACGATGAGACAACGAAAAAGAAAAGAAATTTCTATTTTTTTTTTCATTTTAGGTGTTGTTTGAAATTCGTTTATTTTACTTGAAAAAATCTCTTATAAATTTTTTAACATTTATAAAATTCTTTGTATTCGATATTTAAACAAGTTATTTTGATACGTGACAATTTAAATCCACTCAAAAACAGAATTTCTTTCTCAAAATTCTCCATCCAAACGCATTTGAAAATGCTTAACAAGAAGAGATAAAAAAAATAATTAATATGATAGATATTAGTCTTAGGAATTTTTAAAGTATTAATGATATAATTAAAAAAAAGAATATTTAAGCTCTTACCAAATAACAATTGAAATCCACATAACAAAATGTTAAAGTCCTTAATTACAACAAAAATATACTAGGTTGTTTTTTTTTTTTTGTCAGCCAAAGCAAATAAAATTATATTAACCAAGAGGTACCAGTGGTACCATAAATTGTCAAACAAAGCACCCTGCCCTTCAAAAGGCTGCAACGGTTAATAAATATTTATATGCACACATAGCATATAAATACCTATTAACCAAAGCAGATAGTTGCCTTAAGACAAATGCCATATACCCTCCAAAACATATTCTATGTACCCCACCAACTGTGTATATGTATAGCCTACCACCAATACAAAGATAGAAAAAAAAAACCAATACATCAAGCTTTACACATGTCTCGCCAGAGATTTGCCATGTCAATTCGTCTTCAATCCACCACCTCTTCCATTGTTGCCTTGTTGGTATCTTCAAGATCCATCACGTACGACTATGCTTAGCACTAAGAATCTCTTATGTTACATCCTCAAACAATATTTTGCCACCACAAATACATCTATACTAACGTGTCTCTGCATTGAGAAAATAGATACCTTATGGCAATAAGAACCCATTGACCTAACTGGACCCGATGCCACTACCATATCACCAGCTTGTCACATATAACCAAAGATGCATGCATACGGACTACACGACCACTGTGCAAAAGTATAATCAAATTCTGTTACATATGCCTTTAACCAAGCCCGGCAGTTGAACATAATATCTTCCAAGATATCTGCTTTAAGAAAATTTGAATTCCTGAAAACAATCTTGTTTCTATGATTCCATAACACACAAAAATACTAGGTAATTCATTGGATATACAATAATATATATTAGTGTCATCTTATTGTGGTAGTTTCAATACTATTCTTTTTATAGACAAATACTAGTAGTGAGTATGTTATATTAGTGAAAAATTCGAATCCATCACCTTTTTATCATTTCAACCCTTATGTCCCTCCCCCAACCACCTTATGACTCCTAGCGGTTTCAATGGCTATTAGGAAGTTTCTTTAATTTATAAGCTAAAGATTTCATTAATAATAAAATTGCTTAAATTAAGCACAAGTTGTACCCAATTCCTTTTGTTTTTTTAACCAGCAAAGAAAATTTCATTAAAATAGAGGATATGGGTACAAGGGGTACCCACCAAGTTGTACCCAATTCAAGACTCCAAACACATTATGAAGTCGTCTTTTAATTTCTGGGGCTACTTCTATGACTCTAAGACAAAATTTCTTCTAAAATTAAGACCCCGTGTTGTCTGCATAAGTACTATTGGCTTTAATTAGCACAATTTTTCTTTTTCTTTTTTGTGTTAAAACTTTTCTAATTAATATTGTTATGTATCACATATCTCATACATATCAATATTTTTTTACATGTATTAACTAACAAAAACTATATATGTATAAAAAAAACTAGCAAAATTTATTTTGAACCCTATCAAGAATGAAATCACTAACTAGAAATAATATCATTAAAGTGTTGTGGTGTGGTAAAAGCTTCAAGATACCAATCTGAGTTGATTTTCAAAAAAAAAAAAATCTGAGTTGGGTATTAATTAACATGTTGATATCAAACAATTTTGTTTTTTCAAAAATGGTGACAAAGTCAAAGAGTAGTAATTGGATAATCTAGATATAGTCAGGATGGATCTACTTTAATTTGAAGAGGAAGGGGCAATTGCCCCACTAAATTTGTATTTTTTATTAATATAACATACATGTGTAGTTATAATTGTTGACCAAAAAAATGTGTAGTTATAATTAATTACCTCTATAATTTAAAATTTAGTTAAAAAAGATAAGTTATAATATGAGATTTGTCCCCACTAATTTATAATCGAGGGGTCTAGCTCAGTTAATTGAGCAGGGTGTGTGAGTTGCTGTAAACTTTCTGATACCTGTCTTTGATTCCCGCGGATAAAACAAATGTGAGTAAACTAAAATTTTCTGGATCATAGTTTTAAACCATTAAAATTTTGACAAAGATATTTAAAGACCCGTGTACATAATAATACTAATCCTTTGTAATTTTTTCTTGTGATGGGAAAGGGAGAGGTGCGGGAGAGAGATGAAGAAGTAGAGAGAGGTGTGAAAGGAAAAAAAAAAAAAAAAAAGAGGAAGGGAGTGAAATAGATAGAGATGGCAATGAGTAGAGTCTAGGTAGGATAATATAGTACATGTCCTCATATCCACTGTTTAAAAAAATTCCCGTACCTAGACTCATACCCGCGTGGGTAGTAACTTCAATACTCGTGCCCTTCCCCTTTGGGTACCTAACTACCCATACCCATACCTGTTATCCACACTTTAAATAATTATAAAAAATTGATAAATAAAATATTGATTAAAAATACAATAGTAATTAAATTAAAATCTCATTCAAAGATCTTAATATAATAAATAGGAAAAATTGATGAAAGAAGCAAATAAGGAAGGTGGTTTTTTTTTTTTAAATTAAGGAACACGATCTATCTTTAAGTGAATAAAGATTAAAGATCATGATCTATCTCTATAAGGAACATAATCCTTTTTTTTTTGTGAATTAAGTACGTGATCTATCTCTTAGCAAATAAAGGACGAGATATTTTTTATTTTTGATGGATTAAGGAACATGATTTATCTCTTAGGTATTATTATTATTATTATTATTATTATTATTATTATTAGTATTATTATTATTATTATTATGGGTCTGGGTAGGATTAGGTACTAAGGTACCCATACCCGCACCCGTACCCGTTAAAATTTCTAGGTAATTACCCATACTCGAACCCATACCTATTAAGTAGGTAATTACCCTACCCTTCATGGATAATTTTTGCGGGTACCCTTAGAGTCTGGGTAGTATTGTCATCCCTAGAAATAGATGAATGAGAGAGAAAGAGAGAGAGGGACAGAAGAGAGAGAAAGAAAAGTGGAGAGAGAGAGAAGATCATGTGCATAACAAAGTTTTCGCATTTTAGATGTTATTTAAAAATCTATTTATTTTACTTGAAAAAATCCCTTATAAAAAATTTTCCCATTTAAAAAAAAATCTTTCTAATTGATATCTAAACAAGTTATTTTGATATGTAATTAAATTCACTTAAAAGTCGATTCTTTTATCAGAATTCTCAATGCAAAGACATTAAAAATATTTAATTAAAAGATATAAAAAATAATAAATATGATAAACATTAGTCTTAAAAGATTAAAATATATATATATATATATATATATATATATATATATATATATAATATAATTTAAAAATTATGTTATTAGTTCTTAACAAATAACAATTAAACGATTAATATTGGAATGTTGCCTTTTGTGGGACTACTTAGGCTGCGTTTGATTTAGTGTTCAACAACGTTGAACGTTAAAGTTTCCTCTCACAGAAATTATATTGAACGTGTCTTAAAATGCAAAATTTGTGTAAAACAAATACACACTTATATGATAATAACTCTTTGATCAATTTTCTTTTCAAACTAAAACAAGAAAGCAAGAAGGAAATGAAGAAAGGAAGACCAATTTTCGTTTATTTCTTTGATAAATTTTCAGACCAATTTGTAAATTGGCTTAATTGCAAATTTTACCACTCAACTTTTATTATTTTGTGAATTTTATCACCCAAGTTTTTTTTTTCGCGAATTTTACCACTTAACTTTTATCATTTTGCAAATTTTACCATTCAAGTATTTTTTTGTGAATTTTACCATCCAAATTTCATCATTTTGCAGATTTTACCACCCAATTTTTCAATTTTTGCGCATTTTACCATCACATTGTGTTGGAGATCCCACATTGACTAGTGATAAAACCAAAATAGTGTATGTAAGTGGGGGGCAACTCTCACCTTACAAGCCGATTTTGTAGGGTTGAGTTAGCCCCCATAACCCACTTCCTAAGATGATATCATAGTCTCTCCTAACAATATGTTGTTGGGCCTATTGTGTCTTGTTGTGGACCTATCGTGCCACCCGCTATCGGACCACTATCGGACCACCCGCAAATGTCTAGTCCTGCAAACTTCATGCTTGAGATGTCCAGTCCTCGATGTGAGGGGAGCGTGTTAGAGATTCCACATTGACTAGTGATATGACCAAGTTAGTGTATATAAGTGGGGGGCAACCCTCACCTTATAAGTCAGATTTTGTAGGGTTGAGTTAGACTCATAACCCATGTTCTAAGACATTGGTAACAAAACGACGTTGTTTTGTTTTTTCTTTAACTTCTTTTTGTGACACATCAGCGGTGGTAAAGTCCCCGAAAATTACAAACTTGGGTGGTAAAATTTGCAAAAGATAAACTTGGGTGTAAAATTTGCAAAATAATGAAAGTTGGGTGGTAAAATTTGCTATTAAGCCAACAAATTTTGTATTACACTATGTTGTCGACATAAATACTATTAACTTTAAAGCTTAAATATATTTTTGGTCCCTCAAATTTGGGCCACTGTTGTTTTTGGTCCTCCTAAATTTAAATTTATTTATTTTAGTCCCTCAATTTCGAAATATGCTCCTTTTAGTTTCTTATTCTAACTGATTTTTGGCCATTTAAATGCACAATTTGTAGTTATTTTTTATCACAGAAGAAACTAAAAAGAGCATTTTTTGAAATTGAGAAACTACAAAAATAAAAATGCCTAATTGAGGGATAAAAATGCACAATTTGTAGTTATTAAAAAAATTAGGTTTTAAATTTAAGGAATAAAAACAATAATAAATTAATTTTGAGGAATAAAAACATATTAAAGCCTAATTTTAATCTGCTCGTCTTTTCAACTTTAATATTACTTACGTATCACATACTCTTTTACATATTACTATTTTTTATATGTATATCAACTAACAAAATAACATGTATGAAAAAAAAAAGCTAACAAAAAAATAATTTGAACCTTAACAAATGTTACGACTAACTAGTAATATCATTGAATTAGTATCGTGGCGTGGTAAAAGTTTTAAGATAACAATCTGAGTCAAGTTACTCAAGTAGTATTAATTAATTTGAGATATTATTGATGTCAAACTATTTTTCACGAAAGTGACAAAGATCGAAGTACTAGCTGGATAATTATTATGTAGACACAACTTTACCAGTAGATAGCTCTAAAGCCAAAATAAAAAATTCACAATTAGTAGTAACATTTATAGACTCAAGTACCTAACAATAATTCCAATCCTTACTGTAGTTTGCTTGTTTTTTTGTGATTCTTCTCTTGCTGGCATGGTATGTTAATCATACTTACAGTCACAAAAATGCTCAATTTATTCCTTAATTGGTACGACGTAAGTAACAGTAGCAATTAAAATTGCAAAAAGAAATCAAAACGCACTACATTAATGTGAATTAATGTTCACATTAACATCAGTATTATATTAAATCGAAGAAGATAATAATATTTTCATATTCTTTCATTGTAACTGGCTAATATCAGCAGGTGGGCTATACAATAACCATTGAAATATTTAATAAAGATATTCAATCAATTGCCTGTGTTACAATTACCTCCTCGTAGCATTTTTCTCACTTAAAACATTGCCTCAAAAGCAAATAAAGAAATTGCTAATAGTCAGACCAAAGTATGTGGTGACAAAAAATTGTAAGAAATTCTTGGAACCAATATCTCTAAATTACGCAGCATATTAAAAATGTGCAACACCTCATTCAGTGATGCACACTAAGGCCAAAACCTTTTAAAACAATATTGGTCCAACGTGAGTCTCATTTTAGTAATGGGACTGGTGTCTCGGTGTAATACTAATATTTAGTTCTCCTTGAAGACTTTTATCACGACACATGTAAAGCCTCTCAATACAAGTCATCACAGCCAACCTTCTAATAGTGTACACAAGAAATAAAAATTAAAAAACAAAAGGAAGGCATACCTGCATCATTATATTTCTGATCTTAGTATTAAAAAGCCAAATATTCCTCTCAGCGCCATGCAAGTAAGCCTGAACTCAATCACTACCGAATCGCAACAGACCATGACCTGAGAGCCGTTAGAAAGTCCCCCACGTTAAACGCCGTTAACTTCTCCACCATTTTTTTTTTTTTGGCCATATCCGCCTAAGGTACGTGCAACCTCACCGTATGATGCACGACCCTGTTGGTGTTGGGCCCACCCACTATGCAAATCGCTGTATGCCCCACGATCCCGTTGATCACTCTCATCCTCCACCCACCTTGAATGTTACCACCCACGTACTCCACCAAACTCTCGACAACCTTTCGAAGTTTGGCAACCGGCGTGGTTAGCGCGGGGCATGGGGACATGTGTGAAGCACGAGACGCGCTCGATGGTGGAGCGATAAGTAAAGGGTAGCATCGTGTGCACGACGGTGGTTTAAGGTGCATGGACTGCGTGATGTCAAAGCACGCGGTGAAGAGGCTCTGGCCTCTGAGGGTTTAAAGGAACACAGAATAGTCGTAAGAATTGCCATGGACAACAAATAAATCCTTGAGATTGTTGTCCTTGGGTTTCAAAATCACGGATCAATCACAAACCTCAAACCAATTGTTCACGAATCACGATCTACGAACATGGATGATCATGAACAGATTAAGCCTGAGACGTGTGTTAAACACACTGTCCTCAATGATTTATCCGCGTAAAGTATAAATCCTCCAGGATTTAACAGGTTCTTCCCATTAAATTTGGGCAACAGAACTAGCAAGTTTTTTTTCTAATAAGAGCTCTATCTGACCACATATGAAGCATATAGATATTTATAATAAAAAGTTAGGATTGCTAAAACCACCCAAGACCAAGTCAAAAAAGGTGAAAGGCCTAGTCTAACTGACCAAATCAATAAGACTAAGTCAAACAAAATATTTGTTTTTAATAAATAGTAAATTAATTTAAAAAAAATTCTATATTTAATTAAATAGAAATATTAACCATTTGAAATATCAACAAAATATACAACAAGTTATACATCACATTCTTTAATACGTTCACTTTAGCACATTCTTTATTGTTTGTTGTTGACCTTCCATGGATTCAAAGAATACCGCTTGTAAGTAGTAATTCAAAGAACATGACATGTATAGAAAATACTAAAGGTACTAAAGAAACAAGAACAACTATTAATTCATTGGTTAATAATTTTTTGATAAATCAAAAGCTAAGCAATAAGGATTTTGTAAAATTTTCTAAGATGTTAATCAATACAAAGATTAGACCTAGAGATATTCATTAAATAAGATATAAAACCCATTAAATTTTATAATTTTTAATAAATTTCAACTTACAGGAGAGAATATGTTAAAAAATATGTTATTTGTAGGTTACATGTTTTTATGTTATAAAAAGTGATTTAATACATCAAAATGAATTTGATCTTTTATTTTTTAAAAGTTGTAAAATAATTCCTTATTTATTAAAAGTTGTAAAATGATCCCTTAAATAAATTTTTTATAGCATATTTATCCTTGAAGTAATATCCTTTTTAATTATTTTTTTTAGATAAACATGCTATAAAAAAAATTACTTAAAGAACCATTTTGTAACTTTTAAAAAATAAAGGATTAAATTACAACCAACAATAAAGATGAGGGACCATGTAAATAATTTAGCCTAAAACTTATTTTCTCACATAAAATAGAGAAATCTATTAACTTACACTGTTTAATTGATAAAAAACGATATAACCATGCAATTTACAAGATGAGTTTAATAAATTTACTAATAAAACTCTACATTTGTTCAATGCTCCAAATACAAGCTGCAGCGAGGTAAAGTAGTAAGAAAATCAAGGAGGCACACTGGCAAAACTTACTCAAGGTCATTATTATAGAAATAAAGGAACACAATCAGAGGGAAAGAGATTTAATCTAAATAAATTAAGAAAAACGAATAAACCTAGAAACGGCTTATTTCCCCCACACTTTCGGCTTAGGGGAACAATTATAGAAAAATTGATGCCAACAAAACAATTGTTAGTCTTGATTTTACTAAGATCCTTTCCTTTAGCTACCCACAAAAACAAAAAAACAAAAGGGGAGGGAAGTGCCTTCATTTTACTTTGTTCGTGTAATGACTCTGTGAGTTAGATCAATTAGGGCTTTTCTTGATTTTCTTACTTCTTCGTCATCACTCTCGGGTAAGGAATCAATTGCTGCTGCTGCAAGGTTAGCATGCTCCACAGCTAGCTCTCTTGTCCTCTGTATACCTCGGCTCTTTCCTAGATACTCCAAAGCCTACACAAGCAAAATTACAAATATAAAAATGTGATCTGTGTAATAAGCTAGTCTGATGTGGCTTTTTTGCACTACATTTTTAATTTTTTAGGTCACCATGACATTGGTGCTGAATATTCACCAGCTTTACAGATGACTAATCTCTGCCAAAGAACCTGGCTGGCCACTTTTAGTACGTTTTTTCCATTCACAAGACTCGAACCCGAGACCTTACTTAAGGAGAAGGAGACGGAGTTCAGTTTGACTCAGACCAACGACATGTTGGTACTACATGTTTAATTTGAAGGACAGATCAAAAGGGTTTAATTCAATCATAGTAATGTAGGTCTCCGTGAAAGATCCTGGTATTTGCATTCCTAAACTTAGAAGTGATTATGGTACAAACTAAAACTATATATATGACTTCAAAATATAAATGAAGTAAATATAAATCTCTTAACGCGCACACACAAAAAATCAACTGCAACCAATCATGTCTTAAGGCCTGTTTGGATAAGCTTATTCAGAAGCACTTCTAGGAGAAGAAAATAAAAAGGAAAAAATGAAAGGAGCTTCTCCGTAAGCTAAAGGTTATGCATAAGTTAAAAATCATCTTTTTGAGAAACTATATGAGAAAATTTCTACAAATTAACTTATGCATAAGCTAATTTTAGCTTATGGAGAAACTCGTTTCATTTTTTTCTTCTTATTTTCTTCTCCTAAAAGTGATTCTGGATCCAAACAGGCCCTTAATTGCCAAATCAGAAGTTGAACTGCTCAAGCAATATATCTGAATTCTATTTTGTTTCGTCATCCTACACATTTAAAACATGAAGAGCAGCATTCATTTGGAGTAAAGCTTCATATCCACTATCAAAGATGAACCTTCAAAAAAGCAGGGAAAAATCAACCTCACTTTATGTCCTACTGAGATATAAAAGTAGGAGACTACAGGGATTGTATTCTGAACCACATCATCAGAGAGGCTATCAATGATCTTATCAAACTAAAATGTCAGGTTAAAATGTACCAAAACCAATTGCAACTTCTAAAATGACAGATTCACCAAAGGCAGAGATCTAAATGTAGTTCTTGCTTTTGTTTAGTGTCATAAGAACTAATTGTGTAGAATAAATGCAGCCAAGCAATAAAAATTAACTTACAACATCAACATTTGCAGGGTTTTCAAAGCCCTCATCAACAATTGCACGCAACTGAGGGAACTCCTCCATCGCAAACAATATTGGAGCTGTAACAATTCCCTGCAATAATTTTTTGGACCAAAACCAAGTCATACAGTAGATAAAACAAACACAACAACAGATCTCATGAAGAATAAAAGGGAAAGCAAACCATAAAATAATAGTAAAAAAAAGAATTTCTTTTAAATGGCACCAACCCAGAAAAGGGTAGAAATTTAATCAGTGTAAAAATAAATTTCAAAATGATGTCAAAAACAGGATCAAGAAAGAAGCACAATAAATAACACATTTATTTACAGATATTAAATGATACGTTTCATGTCATAGGACTGGCAGTACTATACTGGACTTCTATTAATTTTTTCAATTTTCTCTCATTTGGTAGGATTTTTTTGGATGATTCTCATTTGTAATAGAATTTAACTAATTTGTAGGTTAATACATATTTTTTCATTACTGAATTACAAAATTATAAATTACAAGAAAGATTGATATTTCATTCAACCCTAGTCATAGACAATGTCCATAAAAAATCATATATGCATCATGTAAACGTGGACAAACCTAAAGTAGATAAAAAAAAAAAAAAAAAAGAATGAGTGATTATGGTTCTACAAATACAGTGTCATTTTTTACAAATTTCACAATCAAGGATTTATGTTTCATAGGCTTTCATCAAAATATTTTAAATCGTAACTGAAAATCAAAATCAAGAGTGGATGAAATTTAAAGTAATAATAAATTATGAAATTACCTGACGAATGTCTGATAATGAACCCTTTCCAAGGGAAGTTGATGTGCTTGTGAAATCAAGCACATCATCTATCAACTGAAATGCCAAACCCTGCAAAAACAGAGGAGAGGGAAATAAATTTCCAAGAAATTCATAAACAAAAACATGTACAGACAGGAAGATAGATATCAACTAAATGTTGCCAGATGAAATGGCAGATACATCCGTAACGGTAATACTTGGTTCCATTAATTCTCTTTATGCATAGCATTTAACTATTAATCATTAAACACACTGTTTACAAAAGAAAACATCATACTTTAAACTTAAAAGTGTAAATCCATGACTAATTGAATATACAAACCAGATTTTTTCCATACTCAAAAGCAAGCATTGCAACTTCTGTTGTTTGCCCTGCAAGGATGGCTATTGCCTTGCAACTATTTGATATTAAAGATGCAGTCTTGTAGAAGGTCTTTTGCATATAATATTCCATACTGAAAATATAAACAATTGTGAGAAATCAATCTAACCATAGATAGGATATATCTCCACATTCTTAAGATTTAAGACTGGTCTATAATTATGTGTTTGTGCAAAGGAAAATAAATGAATATAAAACAAAGGTTAACTTCCTAGCAAAGAAAACACATATACATAAATGACAGAAATGGACTCGTGCATACCTACACTGTTGATCAGATGTTGTAGTCATCTGCATGGTCTCACCAGTTACAAGATGCTCTACAACTTTTGCCAATAAAGATACAACCTACAGAGATGCAGTCCTTAGACAGAACAGAAACATAATTGTGTGTACCATCAAGGAAGCTAGATACATCTTTACAATTTTACATGTATACACAGCATATTACCCATTTACCTTACCTCTGTGTTTTTCAAAGAGGCCAGAGCAACACAAGCCCGAGAAAGCAAAAAATCTCCAGCCAATACTGCCAACTGCATAAAAACAAAGTAAAAAACTCAAGCAAGCTACACCCACCAAGTGACGGTATGTATGTAGAAAATATAACCAAAAAAATAATGAACAAATGGCATGTAATATGCAGGCAAAGGGATTCACAACTTTATATATACCTTATTGCCCATTACAAAATTCAATGAACCAATACCACGTCTGGTATCTGCATCATCCAATACATCATCGTGAAGAAGGCTTGCCACCTGTGACAACATTATGCAAACATTATTTTGTAATAGTGATAATGAAAAAATATTCTTACAAGTGTATGAAGAGGCACTTTGACCATATACCCACCCAATTAGGATGATACATTACACACAACTCATGCCTAGGACTAAAAATCTGAAGTGTTAAGTTTTCAGGATTGAACATTTGCAGGTGACCCAAAATAAGGACTGAGATAGGCTCTATCACAATATTGGAAATTTGGAATTGAGAAGAAACTTGACCTAACTCAACCTCAAAAACTAGCTCAATAGAGGAAGATTGCTCAAGTGAGTCGAGTCATTATAACAGGTACTTTGCCCGTATGCTAAACTGATTTGGATCTTAAAAATAATAACAATAATTATAATCTTAATTGACAGAACAAATAAACAGTGAATTTAAGATCACACCAGCACAATTCTCATTTATCATATACAATATTTTTCAGTTTGTTAACATGACTAAACATGAATAATAAATAATTGTCTCTTCAGTGATCAACTAAAAATTTTATACATTTAAATGTAAATTGGAAGATATTAACATCACTAAACTGAAGTGGTAAAAGAGTAAGATATCTATAGATCAATCTCTGATTCAGAAGGATCTTTCTCATAGGCAGCAGGAGCAGGGAAACACAAATTTGGTCATAAAACCATTTTCCAAAAATCTGAAAGGTCAGACACAGGCTACAAGGGTTTATCAAAATGATATTTTTTAAATGAATAAAAGGAAAATAAAACTAGGAGGCACATGATATTTGACCAAACAGAAAAAAGGAAACACAGAGACAAAGATGCTAAAATTAGCAACAAATTTGTTTAGTCTTTTGGCCTGTCCAAAATGTATTACCTTTCTAGAGAAACAACAACAACTAAGCCTTATCCCACAAGGTGAGTAAGCTACATTGATCAAAGTCAAACAACGCCACTAGGTTTTGTTGGTCTTCTCATTGGAGCCCCTGATTGTCTTCTCACATGACCAAGCCACTCTAAGCAAATAGATAGAGACAACAAACTCAATCCTGTGCTTTTTCAGATTTATGACAAGCAGAAGTCCTTTCTTCAAACTTTGACTACCAGTTAATAAACTAAGTTCAGGTTTATTTCACCCCCCCCCCCCCCCCCCCCCCCTCACGAATTGTCATCATACAAGAGCCAAAGAATCACATAAAAAATTAACAGCAAGTCTACCAGTGAATAACCATGGTCGTAGTACAACTGTACAGGTAAAAAGAGAGAGAAAGAAACCAATACAATCAATGGCAATATTCTAAAGCAGAAAGTAAACAAAAAAATCCATAGTTTTATAAATCGAACAAGTTGGTCTGACTGGAAATCAGTCTGGTGACTATGTTAAGTCCAAAAAATCGACTCATCTTAGAACCGGTGAAAACTAGTGCAAAAAACCGATTTGAATTGGTATTTTACAAAAAATTTCATTTTTTTATTTTTTTAATTTAATATAAAACATTTTTAAGATAAACAAAAACACCTAATTAAGGATTACACATAGGTATACATTTTTGCCAATTATTATTAATTTTGTACCTTACATATAATTTAGTCATTTATATTAATTTACAATTTTTTATATCTTGATTTCTTATAATTTTGTTATTTTATTACCTAATTTATAATTGCAAAGAATCAACAAAATTAAACTAATAGACAGAGTAGAATAGGCAGTGCAAGAAAGATAGAAATAAGTAAAATGTAAAGCAATATTGCAACGATCTCTTTTCATACATTCATCTATGAACTTTATTGTGCGAAGTTATTGGCAGTCATATTATGAAACAAAGTATAAACATTAGATATCACCTAAATGAGGGTCATACAATAAAATTTAATTTACATGTATTCTAAAGCTAATATTATCAGCAGTATCATGAAAACATTATTTAATAAATGAAAAATTCTTAAGGACTTACATGAATCATCTCTGTTATTTCAGCTATGCGTTGTTGTCTTGAACGTACATCAGTTGTCAAAGTACCTCCTAGCTCAATAGGAGGAGGTGCTTCGTGTATTGGTAGATTTAATGCTGTTGACATTAACAATAAAACCTGCAGAAACATCCACTCATTAACATGAATCCTGTATGTGAAAGAATGAAACAAGATTAACAATGAATAATACAGGAAAACAAAGACATAAAATAATAAAATATACGTTTTATCACCTTATAACTATACGCACACTCACATGGAAAAAAAGATGGAGAAATAGTCAAACCTAGCAGAGTTAATTAGCACCATGAAGTGAAGAATTAAGAATGCTAGGAAGGCCTCCTGATCCCATAAATATCAGAATAAGTAAAAAATAAGTTTGAATAGTAGCTTAGCTATTGTTAAAAATATCCTTGTCCCTGACATAGCCCAAACTACTAGGGGTGCCTTGTATTTTCCAATGTGTCCACTTAGGTTGCATTGAAAGAGTTTATTTACAGCTTACTTAGACCTATTTTATGACATAAGCACTAGTGTAAGTGTTTGAGAGAACCTATGAGAATTGCTAATGATATGCCCATAATTAGCTTATTTCAATAAACTCTCTAAGATAACTTATGAAAACAACTTTCAACTTAAATGAAAACAGTATAACCCTATTTTATCTTCGATTATAAAAACAACTTATACATGAAATTTTATATGATGGGCACTTATTCAATAAGCTCTTAATTAAGCAATTTACCTAAACACACCCTTAAAGCAGGTGTCAAGTGTCAACTGTAAATGATCATAAAAGATATGCAAATATCAATCTAAAGAAAAGCATTGCTGCAGAAGCATAAAAGATCTGCAGCAAACATTGCTGCAAAAGCATACAAGAACATCTGCATGGCATTGAGAATATACTTACTGTAGGGCGAAATCTTTTTCCTTCCACCCCCATTTTGAAGAAGTATTCTGCAGCTGAGGCAAGCTTAGGAACCTGTTACATAATACCCAGTTCTCACCATGAATTAGAACTGATTTCTAAGCAGCAAATGACTCAAGACTGAGCTGTTGATTCAATGCATACATTAGGAGGTAAATGAAGAACAATCTGATACCTCGGCAGCTACCATTGCTCGCAGCTTGTTACCAAGAAGTGACAGTTCATCAGCAACCAGTGAAAATGGATCACGCTCATCCTGGGAACAGTACATGTATCATAATGGAGAATTAGGTATAGACAAATAATTAAAAAACACATATAAGAGTCTTCAATGAAATTTTTTACTTTATTATGGATGTGGTTGATTGTGATTTTGTTTTTTACTTTTTAAAAATTATTTCATAAAACGGTTTTCAAAAACTAATTTTTAGAGAATAGGAGTAGAGGAAGAAGTGAAAGTGCGCAAAAAAATAATAGCATGTTTGCATACACATCCAAACAAATTGATCCACATCTAAACTGACACTTCCCTTCGTAGCTTCCGCGTTTTAGTTGAATGTGACACGAAAATATTTGATTACATGTGTTTTTTATGGGGAAGCAAACACACATTAAGTGTAATAGAAAACTAAAAATAGAGAACCAAAAGAACTAAAAGATGTTTTGGTTTTTTTATTTTAAAAACTAAAAAAGAGATTTTACTTTTGAAAACAGTTTTCAAAAACTATTATAATCAAACAAGTTTTAATGTTTTTGAAAATAGAAAACAAATTTTAAAATAGGAAACAAATAGCCCTAAATCTATCAATACTAGTCAACAACAAAAAGGTTCATGTTGTTCCTGAGAACAGTTCAGGAATAACTTGATTGATAAATAATGAAATTTGTATTCCTTATAATCATAGTTGTTAATCACACACTATAACGCTGCTATTGTGCAGCAGCCCTAGGCCGCAACCTAATTTCATATTGCATCGCATTTTCATGTTGTGGCTATCATGACCTCTGTTATAGCACTGTAAATTTTGTGATTTCACAGCACTAGCGGGTGCAACTTTGATCAATGGTTGAAAACCTCTTGTGTACCCCCCACAATACTGCATCACTTAAGGTTTATTTTGTTTACCCATTATTCTCTAGTACCATTTTCAGCCATTTCTGATATTTTCCAGCACCTTCCTGATGTTTCCAGCCATGCTTTGTTCTCTGGCACTGTCCCATGTTCTGTGCTGCTGTTTCTGTTCAGTTCACTCTCTCACTGTTCTTTGCTCTCTCTCAGAGACTATTCTGCCCTTTTATTTTGTTGCAGTATATGTTCTCTCTTACACAGCTCTATGATTTCATCTTTGATCTTTGTTCTCTATTGCCAGTATATGAATATCTCTAATTTTGGGTAAATTTTAAGATTTGAGCACGCACGCACGCATACACACACATATATAGAGGAATTAAATTACACCGCTATAAGTTGTACTAACTATTACAACATTCAATAATTTTTTATTAGATAATTTTAGCTCAAAATCTACCATTAGATTGAAATCTTATCATATAAATCATACCTACAAAATTTTATATTGTTACAGTATAGTTACATATTGTATTAGAACGTGTATTGTTCATGTAAAGTTAGTTAAGTGTCTCTTTCAGTTAGTTAGTATGGCAGTTGTATCTGTCTTTTCTGTTGTACAGTTGGTTAGACTTGTACAATATTACTATATATACTGTCCAAATGTAAAAAATAATATTTATACTAACATTTCTAAATGCAATAAAGCTGATGCATGTTGTACAATTTTATGATTGATTAATAATTTAACAGCACCTATTTTTATGTTCTTGGGATGTTCAACATGAAATCAGTAGACATGAAAACTGTGAAGCCCGGATACTCCAAAATGGCAAAAGTATCGGTGTCGTACCCGTGTCGGACACCGATACTGCCCCGATACGTCCGGATACGTATCGAAAAAGTATCCAATTATTTTTTATTTTTTTTTTTAAAAAAAATTGTAGGACACGGCTGGGATACGGCTTGGATACGGCTCAAGATAGCTGGGATACGGCTGAGACACGGCTTAAGATGGCTGGATACGGCTCAAGCTGTTTCCGATACGGCTCCGATACGGCTTGAGCCACTTTCTGAAATTTTTAATATTTTATTTTTTTTGAAGAATTTTTTTTAATATTTTATAATTTTATTGTTTTAATTTTAGGATTTTTAAAATAAAAAAGGTCCAAATGTAAACAAAAACACGACACACCCTTTTCCTCTTCTCCGAGCATGGCAACTCCTTTCCGATAGTTCTTCCGGTGAGGGGGTTTCTTTTTCCGGCAAGTGGGGTGAGTGGGTCTCTACACAATGCACAATTTCCCCCCTTCTTCAAGCACGACAACATCTCTCCTTGGTGGTTCTGCACATTTGTCATTTGTCTGATGAGGGGGTCTTCCTGTTTGTGTGGTTTTGGTTTTGATAGGGTATTCTGTTTGTGTGGTTTTGGCTTTGCTCAAACCATGCTTGAATAAATTTATTTTGCCACTCGACAGTTGTGTTTGTAGTGTTTGTTAAAACAGAATATGCATATTTGCAGTGTTTTAGCAACACTCAAGATCATTTGCATAATTGCATTTTAACACCAACACTAATTGCATTTTATTTTGCATCCATATATAATTTTTTATATTTTTGATTAACGTATCCAGGACGTGTCGTATCCTTAATTTCAAAAAAATTGCCGTATCCCCGTATCCGTGTCGTATCGTACCCGTGTCGTATCCCGTATCTGGGCTTCATAGCATGAAAACAATTGAACAACACATATGCAATGATGCTAAAAGGTACTCCCTCCGTTTCTTTTTAAATGTCGGATTTTTGGAAAATATTTGTTTCTGTTTATCTGTCGTTTGCAAAATTCAAGATCACATTAATTACTCTTTTATCAATTATACATTGTAGAGTAGAAATGAAAATAGGGTAAAATAGGAAATCCCATTTATTAGAATAAAGAAAATTTAATGCATTCATTGATTTCTACAAATAAACCTTAATCGACATATTAAAAAGAAACGGAGGGAGTATAAAATAAAAACTGCATTGATATAGGACATCTATGCAGGACTAGTGAAAATCTAAGAAAATTAGAAGTTGATTAACAAGAAAGGCAGCAATTATAGAAAATTCACTTAAAACAGAGCTAACAACTGATAACATTCCCATAGGTAGTGGCAAAAAAAAAATTAAGTTTTAAATGTTATAGTAACCTGTTATCAAATATACCTTTAACCACTTTCAACCAGTTAAAAAAAAAGTTAAATAACCAAACTTTAACTTAATAAATAAAATGGTTAAATTTTATAATTATAACTGTTAACCAGATATTATAATACAATCAAACCTGTCGTGATGACACTGTTGTGGCACCCTTCCCGGTGAAGTCATCGGTGATCTTTCCGCCGCCGCCAACCTCCTTCTTCGCCGGAGGAGCAGCAGCCGCCGCCGCCGCGGTGGAGTACACGGCAGCGACGCGGTTGAGCAGATAACCGTGCGGCGAGGGAAGGTTAGAGGACGAGAGCCTCGATAAAATTGAGGGTTTGGATTGGGATCTACGAAGGAAAGTTTGAATCAGAGACGATACGAGTCTGCTGCGTGAAGAAGCCATCTTCAGAAAGAAAGAAAGAGAAAGAATGAAATGAAGAGGGCTGGGCTTTTTGGGCAAGTATTTTTTTTTTAAAAAATATATATATATGAACATAAATAGTAAAAAAAAAATTAATATTTAACAGCATGTTAAATATAATTATATTAACTTATAAGTTTGTCCCAGTGGTGTAAGGCTGTTATATTCATATGTGGGGCAATAATCTATTTAACGGGATAATCTTTGTTCGATTTTTTGTGTGGAAGACAAAAAGAATAAAATTACATTAAAATTAAAAAAATGATTAATTATATTTTTAATTGAGTAGATATTATCTTCAAGATATTAAACCTGTTGAAATTTATTTTGTTTCGTTATTTTTTCGAGTAATAATAGCAATGTAATAATTATATGAAATGTATAAATTTAAAAAATAAAAGTATAGTAAATATATTGTAATATTTAATGTTAATATAATATTTAGTATAAATGTTGTCTAATTTAACATAGCTTTTAAAATAAATAAAAACATCTAACAAAAATATACAAAATATAAATTATTCATGAACTATAGTTTAAGTTAACTAAGTTAAATAAATAAATTTCAACATAAAACATCCTCTTTTTCTGGATTTATTTATTCGTGATTATTAAATAAATTAGTATCTTATTTTGTTTTAATTTAGTTTGCTATTATTATTTGTAGCTAATTAAAGCAATTGTATTGTAAATATGTTTGACTAAGCTAAATAAACTACATTAATTAGTTTATAAAAAATACTACGATCTGTCAAAAAAAATATTACGAATTTAAATAAAGTAAGAATTCATGTGAATATCAAAATAAAATTTAAAAGTGTTAAATATTAAGATATTGTTTGATTAAACTTAAAAGATATTTTATGCATAAAAATAATACGTTGTAAGTGTTAAATAAAATATAACTCGGAGCAAGGAAAGTAGAGAGAAAAGTAGAGAAGAAGAAGAGACTAGAGTTTAGAGATAATGATAATTGTGTGTATTCTTTCCAGGAGGAGTAGCCTATTTATAGATACAAGAGATAATTGGGAAGTTACAAAAGATAAATAGAAATAAGGAAAGACCATAAAAGATAATACAAAAAGATATGGACAACCACAAATAGATTATTCATAACACTCCCCCTTGGATGTCAATTATTTAAGAATGTGTCTCATTAAAACCTTACTAGGAAAAACCCTGTGGGATAAAACCCTAGTGAAGGAAAAAGAGTACATCATCCTTCAATACGTTATCCCCTGCCTCATTAAAAACCTTGCCAGAAAAATCCAATGGGACAAAACCATGGCGAAGGAAAAAAGAGTGCAGAACGTATTTATTTCTCCCCCTCATACAGACAATCATTTTTAAGACGACGAAGTCCAACTTGTGGGCCAGCTGCTCAAAAGTCTTCCTTGGTAATGACTTTGTAAAGAGATCTGCTAGATTCTCACACGAACGAACTTGTTGAACATTTATGTCACCATTCCTCTGGAGATCATGAGTGAAAAAGAATTTTGGTAGAATATGCTTTGTTTTATCTCCTTTAATGTATGTATCCTTCTTTCTACTGAGCGATACATGTAGCATTGTCTTCACATATGATCGTCGATGCCATTTTTCCTGAGGATAAACTACAAGTTTCTCGCACATGTTGAATTAAAAATCTCAACTAAACATATTCACGACTTGCCTCGTGTAATGCTAAAATTGCTGCATGATTAGATGATGTTGCTATTATGGTTTGTCTCACAGACCACCATGAAATAGTTGTACCACCGCATGTAAACAAATATCATGTTTGTGATCTACCATTGTGGGGATCTAATAAATAACCTGCATCTGCATAACCCATTAGATCTGACTTTGAAACATTTGAATAAAACAAGCCCATGTCCATAGTGCCCCTAAGGTAACGAAGTATGTGCTTCACTCCATTTCAATGTCTTCGTGTAGATGAAGAACTATATCTTGCTAATAAATTAACTACAAATGATATATCGGGTTGTGTATAATTAGCAAGATACATTAATGCTCCTATAGCACTTAAGATATGGTACTTCAGGACCAAGTAGTTCTTCATCCTTTTCTTTAGGTCTGAAAGAGTCATTGTTCATATCTAAAGACCTTACAACCATTAGAGTACACGATGGATGTGATTTGTCCATATAGAACCTTTTAAGCACCTTCGTTATATAAGTTTCTTGATGCACAAAAATTTCGCCTTTTGAATATTCAATTTGTAATCCCAAGCAAAATTTTGTCATTCCTAGGTCCTTCATTTCAAACTCTTTCTTTAAGCAATCTATGGCTTTTGGAAGCTCTTCAGGAGTTCCAATGATATTTATGTCATCTACATAAACAACAATTATAGCAAATCCATTTTCATATTTTTTTCATGAAAATACATGGACAAATAGGATCATTTTTATATCATTCCTTAAGCAAATACTCACTAAGACGATTGTACCACATGCGTCCTGATTGCTTTAATCCATAAAGATACTTATTCAATTTGATTGAGTAATCTTCTCTAAAACTTACACTACTGGACAAATTAAATCCTTCAGGGAGTTTCATATAAATGTCATTTTCCAGAGAGCCGTACAAATTGGCTATAACAACATCCATTAGATGTAAATTGAGTCCTTCATGAGCAACCATTAAATATAAAAATACTTACATCCACTACAGGTGAATATGTCTCTTTAAATTCAATATTGGGTCTTTGTGAAAATCCTTAAGCAACTAGTCATGTTTTGTATCTCACAATTTCACCATTCTCATTTTGCTTTTGCACAAAAACCAATTTGTATCCAATCAGTTTTACACCTTCAAGGTGTATGGACTACAGGTCCAAAAATGATTCGCTTAGCAAGCGAGTCTAATTCAGCTTTAATAGCAACTTTCCATTTTGGCTAATCATTTCTTTGTCGACAATCACTAATGAACTGTGGTACTTGATCCTCAATATCATTTATTTCATTTAGCGCTATATTATATGCAAACACTTTGTCAACGTTGACTTTATTTTGGTTCCATCGTACCGTTCATGACATAATTTTAGATCTCTTTATTTTCACTAATTTTAGGTACCTGAGTTCTTCTGGAACTAAAATATTAATTATGTCAAAGAAATTTTTTAAAGTTTTCATAACCTCAATTTAGCCATCTTACTTTTCAGCTCCTTTTCTTGAGGATTTTTCATCTTTGGAACCAATGGGTCTACCACACTTCATGCGTGTCTGAGACTCGTTTTGCAATATTATAATGTCCAACAGGGACATCAAATTTTATTGGAGTATTAGCAGTTGATACATATGATTAAGCCACTCTTTTGGCTAAACTTTGTAAATGAATTATCTTTTGAACTTCTGGTTCAAAATGTTTTTGTACGAGGATCAAGATAATGATAATTCATTCAAACTAATCTCCTTTTTCCAACTGCTTATTATCTCCTCCTCATGTTTGGAAAACTAATTCAAAATAACAATTGACGCATCAAGTCATCTATTGTTAATGATTCAACATATTTTATTACATATGGAGATTCATACCCAACATATATTTCCAACCTTCTGTTAGGACTCATCTTAGTGTGTTGTGGTATAACAATTGGAACATACATCGCATCCACAAATTTTCAAATGGGAAATATTAATAGGTTGCTCAATAAATTTCAATGGGGAGAGCTAATTATAACTTGTTGGCGTGATGCGAATCAATACTACAACATGCAAGATTGCATGTCCCCAATAAACCATTGGAAGTTTTGATCACATGAATAATGGTCTTGCAATCAACTTTAGATGTTTATTAAGTGATTCTGCAAGTCCATCTTGTGTATGAACATGTGCTACAGGATGTTCAATATCAATTCCAATAGACATACAATACTCATTAAAAACATGAGATGTAAATTCATCAGCATTATCAAGACAAATTTTCTTAAATGGATAATCAGGAAAATGAGCTCTTAGTCGAATTAATTGAGTTAACAATCTCGCAAACGCCTGGTTGCGAGTTGACAACAAACAAACATGTGACCATCTAGTTGATGCATCAATTAAAACCATAAAATATCTAAATGGTTCACATGGTGGGTGTATTGGTCCATAAATATCACCCTGTATCCCTTCTAAAAAATGAAATGGATTCATTCCCAATTTTCCTGGTGATGGTCTAATTATCAACTTCCCTTGGGAACATGTAGTATATAATAAATCATTGAATAATCTTCTGGCTCTTCAAAGGGTGTCCACATGAATTTTACAATATTTTTCGCATCATAATAGACCCGGGATGGCTCAACCGGTCATGTCAAACAACAAATTTATTTTGATTTGTAAACTTCTAGTTTACAACATTATGCTTTTCCATTGTACTAATATTCGCGTAGTACAAACTATAAGAAAAGGCATGTAATTTTTTTTTTCAATACACAATTAAGTCTCATGATATAAAGATATTTCACATTTCCTTCATTATTTGTTTTAATATGGTATCCATTTAGACTAATATCCTTGAAACTTAATGTGCAACCTTGTTCCTCCAGGTAACAATATATTAGCTCTTCTGGAGCTTTCAATTATATTTGTAGTACCATAAATAGTACTATCATTAACTTCTCGCATTACTAAACAAGAGAAAAATTTATTATTCTTGATAGAAACTATCATAGTACTATCATTAACTTCTTTCATGACCATGTCCACGACCATGATCACGATATCGCCCTGACCACAAGATTATCCATAAGCATATATTACTGCATTCACTTCTGGGAATAGAGTAGAATCGATCAGGCGAGCCTCATGATTTTTCATTAAAAATTCATTGTTTTGCTTAGTCGCAAGGAGGCAAGAAATTAATATATATATATATATATATATATATATATATATATATATATATATATATATATATATATATATTGTCGAGAAGGGGAGCACATGGCTAAACTGTAAAGGTCCACTTCATTAACAATAAAATTTTTCAATTATATTCTAAACAAAATATATAAACCATGGCCATATCGAAAAATCTCTCAAATGAAAGTCTCACATACAGTATATGGAAAAAACTTTTGTTTGCTTTCTTTATGGGAACTTACAAAAACAACAAATAAAACTTTTACACATAATATGTAATTTATGTATTAAAAACATATTCAAGACACATTGCAGTTAAATGTATTTTCACATCTAATAGAGTTTTGATTAGATGTTTTATTTCCATTTTTTTTAATAAAGTCTTCAAGACCCATTGCAGCTAAATGCTTCTGCATCTAATATCCAAGATAAATAATTCTTTCCCGTAATATCAAGAGCCACAAATTCAAGTTTTACAAGGTTTGACATGTTTAAAGACTATCATAAAAATTAAAATAAACATATAGTAGCTTGCAATTTTCCAGAATAAACATCTAATCAATACCAGTAATTTCTTTAAATTAATATAAAACGATGTAATATATATCCCCGACATTGATCTGACTGTATTGTTCATAACGTATAAAATACTGTATATAGATTCACGATCCTCTCTAAATCACCGCATAGCATATATGTGTTTATAAAGCAATATTTTCATATAAACCTGAAAATCAATTATAAACCACCGAATGCACTTGTAAACATTGTAGCACACATTTTGCTTCTTACAATAATATAAAAAGCAATAAAAAAATTCAGTGGCTGAATTCTTTAAATAAATGCAACGTACATAAAACGTATATAACAGATCAAAATTTTAATCCATTATTTATTAAAGGAATGTACGAAGCTGAATCCATTATTTATAATGGTTGTAAAACGTACTGCGTATACATATACAAAATTTTAAAGAGGCGCCCATATCAATAATAATAATAAATAGATTAATTTTTAAAGTAAAAGATAAAATAGATAGATAAATTAGTTTCAAAATATCTTGACTAAATGTCAAGCAGTACACCTAAACTTCAGGAGGTGCAACATCAAGGGACAAATAATCAAGAAAAATTATTTGCACTACCTTCTCACTTTTAGTGAGAGAAATTACTTCCACTTTTGCATTATTTTCTCACTTCTGGTGAGAGAAATTATTTTCACTTTTGTATTATTTTCTCACTTCTTGTGAGAAATTATTTTTATAGAGAAATATAACCAGTTCAGAGTCTTCAAGACTCTCAAATAATTATTTTTTTTTTGCTAGAGTCTTCAGGACTCTGAAATAATTTTCTTCTTTGATTGAGTCTTCAGGACTCTCAAATAATTAATTTGTAAATAGAACACAAATTTTATCAAACACATAGTATGAATAAGGAAATTGGAGAAAGAGAAAATCTGACCTTGAAATATGAATTTGAAAGAACAACTTTCTCCAATCAAATTATTTACAAGACCTTTTCTTGCAGGTTGCAATACCAATTGTGGATGCCCCGTGGAAGAAAGACAATCGTGCTGATAACGTGTTAAATAAAATATAACTCGGAGCAGGGAAAGTAGAGAGAAAAGTATAGAAGAAGAAGAGACTAGAGTTTAGAGATAATGATAATTGTGTGTATTCTTTCCAGGAGGAGTAGCCTATTTATAGATACAAGAGATAATTGGAAAGTTACAAAAGATAAATAGAAATAAGGAAAGATCATAAAAGATAATACAAAAAGATATGGACAGCCACAAATAGATTATTTATAACAGTAAGTAAAATAACATGTGATGATTAAAAGGGTGTATTCAATTAAGATTTGAAAGGATATTAAAAGACTTTTATTTATTTATAAAAAAGCCTTGTGGTATTCAATCAGGATTTTTAAAAAAGATAAAAAAAAAAGTCTTATGGTATTCAATCAAGACTTTCAAGATTTTTTCTTTCATGACAACAAAATCCGGTGGTATTCAATCAAGATTTTTTATAACTTAAAAAAAGTCATCTGGTATTCGATGGATTGTTTTGTAAATTGGATTTTGATGGATTTTGTGTGACTTTTTAGTCACACACATCAAACAATCCTCCCCAAACCCTTGAGATTTTTTTACTCTTCCATTCCATATTTTTTCTTTTTTTCATCATCACGCATACTTTTCTATGTGATGGTGGTAATATTTGCTAGAGTAATTGATAATCTCTTTCTTCTAATCCTACACACGCTCTTCATATGATCCTAACAGTGATGCGTTCATACCGTCAAATCACTACGAACCACCCTACCAGCCTACATCATCTAACCAAGTCCACCATCTCATTCCCTTAGTTTCGGATGTTTCTGCTAAAAAATTAAGTTATCATAAGAGGAATAGATCTGAGTATAGAGGGAGTTATAGCTCTTCATAACCAACAATTAAGTCAAAGTATTAAAAGACCTTTCTACTGGCATTGAGACTATTGCTTTCAATTTTAAAAAAAGAAAAAGAGATAGAGAAAGATTGAAAAAAAAATTGTATTATTTTTATTTTTTTATCCAAATCTTATCATTTATTTATTATCTTTTTCATCGACTCTAGTAATTTTGAATGTTTTCTAAAAATTCATGGAATCCTTTAAAATCCTGTAAATCCATAAAGTCCTTTCAAATCTTATGAATTCATATTTTATAAATCCATTAAAATCCAAACTACAAAATTCTAATCATAAAAGTCTTTTAAAAAAATCTTAAAAATCATTACATTCCTATAAAATCTTTTAAAATCCACATGATTTTTTTACGTAAAAAATATGTTTTTAGTCATTCAAATATGATTTATTATTTTTTTTGTCCTCTAAATTAAAAGTCATCTTTTTTAATTCCTCAAAATTAGAAAATGTTTTTTTTAGTCCTTCTTCATAACATGTGTCAAAAGGAAATAACGAATTTGCTATTTGTAACGCTTTTAGCATCCAATATTTGATTTTGTAATTTAAATTTATAAAAAACAGAAGAAACGGCATTTTGATCTTGTAAATCCCGTTCACCAGAACACTCTTTCACAAGATTTCTACAAATAATGCTCTTAACCCCGCACCAAACCTAAAGCGGCACACCAAAGTTCATTCACACCGGACCCATTAATAAACAATAAACAATACAATGGAAGATGTTATCTGTTCCTGTTCATTGTTGAGAGACTTATTTCATTTATTTTCGGTGAAGCATGACATAATTGATTTGAGAAGAAGATTTTTCAATTTATGGAGACGGTAAGAGAGCGAACAATCTGGAGAACAATCCGGAGTAAAGTGAGGAACTATTATTTAGATTTGTGATTTTTTATTTTATTATTTTTTGGGGGCTATTTTAGGTATTACGTCTATAAGTTTGTTTATAGCTTGGCCCAAAGTTACGGTTTCTGAGAGTGGTTGTGGGTGCTTTTGATTCAAAGAGACGAGCAAGTTAAGAGTTGGTACACGTATTGTCATATGCGGTCACTGTATCTGATGTGATTTTGAATTCAAAATCTTGCTGTTAGGGGAGAAGAATAGTATTGCTGTGGCACCACGAGCCATAGTCCCTGGGAGAGGAGGCGATGTCATTCCGAGATTGCGTCGACGGTCATCCTTGGAGGCAGGAGTGAAACAGAGACGAAGAAAAGCATGGATAGAAGGAGAGGGAAAGGGAAAGAAGATGAAAGGAAGAACGAAGAGAAAAGAGGAACAGAGGAGGCGAAGAGAAAGAACATGGGTGATTGATGTTGCAAGAATTAGCTTCAATTTTTTGTGCAAGGTTTATAGCCCATCTCAAATGGCCACGGTGTCACATAAGCAATAGGTGGATGCTGATTCATGTTAGGTGAGTGGCTATTGTGACTTTTTTTCCCTATATGTTTTGAATTAGATTAATACTGCACTAGATGTCCTCATGAGGTTGAATCCATCTTGTCATGTTATGAAAAACTGATCCATTGCCAAAGTTCTTTGGAAAAATTTGGTCCTGTGTTTTTTCAGCAAAATTTCTCTGATTGGATTGTGAATAACATCAGGTCTGCTAATCAACCTATAGACCACTGGGACATCATATTTGGTATTATTGTGGGGGGGTACTTATCCACCAGTGAGTCACTATTCATTCTGTGTGAAGTTATTTTGGTGTCACTTAGGCGTGTTTTTAGTATTTAGAAAGTTTATATCAGAAAATTGCTTTTCATGAATTTATCATTTGACGATGGGTGTGGGTTCCGTGGATTTTATTATGGGTTTTGTCAACTTTATTCTCTCTTATCTTTGCATTTTTGTTGGATGGTGGGGTTGTGGGTTCAGATGGTGGTCGGATATTTGTTAACAAAAAATGGTGGTCGGATACTTTTTAACAAATGTTCAAATTTGGTGGATTATTTTCTCCAGGTAATTTAGTTGGCTATTAGTTTGTGTAACTTGAGTAGTTGGTGTGTATTTTACATTGAGTAGTTGGCTCAATATTTGAAGGTGGGTTTGTTCTTTCCATGTTTATACCTCTATTTTTAATTTTATTGGTTCTTTCCTTCTTTAACTAATGTTCCATTTTACTGGTTTATTTGGCTGTCGCAGTGAGACCAGTTGATGATTGAGGTAACAATTGATATTTGAAATTTCTCATGCCATAAAAATGTAAGTATATAAAATATACTATATCATATGCTTTTGTGTATGTTAATACATTTTAGGCTAATTCGCTTTTCACTGTCACATGATTAATTCACATATGAAGATGATGTGTATGATGATTTTCTTTTCATTTAAGGTGAAATTATTTTTGCTGTATTTTAGATATGAACGAGATGACATCTAATTGTTACCTCTGAATATGGTGTGCTTATTGATTTGTTAGCTTGGTGGATAGATAAACTTTGTGGGTAGCGAAGAGGGAAATTGGAAATGAGTTTTATTTGTGTTGTTAGTGTTTTGGGTTTGGGGATGAGTTTTATTTCAGTGTTGTTTGGTTTGTTTGAAAGTTTGGGTTATTTTGCTTTTGGTGAAGAAGTCAAGGATATTATCATCACTAATTTGGGTCTTGGGGCAAGTGGTTTGGTTCAGTTAGAACTTTGCATCAATTTATTCTTCACTTTTTTGTTGGTGATGAACTTGATTTATAGGGTGGTTGAGAAATGGTTTTGTGGCTTTAGGCACTACTTGTGGTTGAGGTGGTTGATGGTGTTGGTGATATAAGCTTGGTGGCACTTTTAGTGTTTAATTTTGTTGATTTTCTATCCTTGGTGGGAAGCAATGTGTTATTCTTACTTTTGTGTTGCCTGCAATATTTCATTGTATGGATTTTAAGGAGTTGGGTTGGAGGTGTTTTTTTTGGGATGGGGCTATTGTGGTTTGCAGTTACGGGAACTTCACTTCCGAAATGGATATTTTTTCACCAACGGCATGATTCAGCACATTACAGAAGTACTCCGGGCTTTATCAAGTTGTGGCTCAAACAGATGGTGGGCAGGCAGGATATGTGTGTGGATAAAGTGAAGTTGCTATTCAGAAAAACAGACATTAGACTTTGCAGGTTATGATCTATATCAAAGTAATTTGATGGATAAGTTTTAGACTCAATATGACCAAGGTGCTAGGCTATGTGGCAATGAAGCTTACACGAGGCACTTGTAGCGAGTTTGTTTATTTCTGCTGGTCATTATATTGTTTAGTTACGATGGTCCAGATGTGCAGTCTTGAAGTGTGTAATATAATTTGTCCTTGGGAGAACTAAGAATGCATACTAGAATGTGGCTTTTGGAGGGGTTTTAATATTTTTGTATGTTCTGGTAGGGAGAATGTAGAGGATTAAAAAAGGGGGTTATTTACATTTGTCTGGGGTTATTTAAAAGGGGGTTACAAAACTAATTACAAGTTCAGTGTTATCTTTTATTAATAATATTCTTTTTTGTCTATAAAATAAAAATTATGGTCAAAGAGAGATTCTTAAAACTTGTAATTAGTTTTGTGCATTGCATAATGCCTTTTATCATGGGAACCTTTTATTACGGGAACTACATCCTATACAGTGTAACACTGAACTGCACCTTTAGAAGTTTCTTATCCAATGCTGGGTAACTTTTTAAAACAAATTTCATGTTTTGTTTTAATTCATCTTTGACATTATTTTATTGCTTTATTTCATATACATGATGTCATTGTAATTGCAACGGATCGGAGAAAAAGAAACAGGCCGAATATGTAATGTGGGCAAAAAATAAAAGATAACTCATTACCCATTTGATAATTACAAAACAATCCCAATTATTCAATTCCCAGAATGGACAATTTAAAGGTTGATGGGTGGTTTCTATTATTCTTCCAAAGAGGTTCAAGGTTAAAAGTTCACATTTATCCTAAGTGTCCAAATACCAATATTTTTTTTAATTATAATCTATAGTTCACGTTGTAATTGACTCTCACCGATTATTTCTTTTTTGTTGGGTTGGCATGCAGATAAGAGATATAATATTGTAGCTTTTAAATAACCATGAGGTTGAGTTTTGGTCCTATATCATCACATGGAAGGCAAAATGAGGTTACAAGTTTTTCTATAAATCAAGAGCAAAGTTGATAAGAATTACTTATTTCCAGCAATCTACACTAGCCATTAGGGTAGATGAAGATTAAGTCATATGCGTTTGAAAACTTTCTTTTCTTATTATTTAAAAAATAGAAAATTTGTTTTTTCTCTCTCTCAATATAAGTGATTCATGAGGATAAATATAATAATCGAATAAGAATGTAATATAATTATTTTTCTTGAAAGTCGTATGAAGAAAATAGAAATCTTGAGTAAATAATATTTAAACTTTATTGCCACATAATTTAAATACATACATTATTTTTTACTTTGGAATTTTTTAATGTTTTACTAAAAGTCTTATTAAATTATTAAATATAATTTTGAATGTAAATCAAATTGTATTTTAACTTGAATAAAATCAGATTACATAGAAAATATTTGAACATAGAGATAATATGTAGCAAATAATAAAATATCTCATCGCATCTTTTTCTAAGAAAATAATATGAAGAAAAAGTACACGTAAAAGAGACGTTATCACATGATAAAAAAAATATTTAAATTAAAAAAGTTGGACAATATGTTACAAATTATCACATTTTAAGCATTGGCGGTTAATATTTTTAGTTGATTTTATTTAAACTTGGTTGTTTTCTTTCAAATTTTTAATTTATTATTCTTTTATAGATTTTAAGATTTTAAGTTGTAGATATAATTTAAAATATTTTCAATTAATTTTAAAAAATCTTGAAAAGAAAAATTACTCCATAAAATCTGATCAACTTGAATCTAAAATACTATTATTTAAAACTCAAATAATTTTATCTTATATTATATTATTTTAAATATAATTTTTTTACTATGGTTTTAAAAAAAATTACTTTAAAATTTAACTTATTTTTATATCATATTAAAATTTGTCCTATTTATATGAGGGGTCAAAAATATCTTTAATTTTATAATGTGTTTAGTATTACTTGATTGAGTTTCTCATATTTAAAATAAATCAATTAGATTTTGGATCCGTTTGTTTAAACTTATTTTTTAAAAAAATAATATTTTTTATATGTTTGACTAAACTGCTTTTCTAAAATTGGTGTAAGGTCTGCTGAGTTTACATGTGAGGGAACAATCTATTTAAACAGGAGAACTCGTGTTTGATTTTCTGTGTACAAAATTTTCTTGGACCAGCACATCGTGAGCCACGCACCGCGAGCAGGATTAGTCTATAATCCAATGGGTTGGGGGACACCCATGGTTTTTGACTCAGGATAAAAAAAAACTACTTTTCTATAAAAGAAAAATAATTTTTTTTTAAGAAGCAAATCCTAGCTATAAGCTTCTTAAGAAATTATTTAAAAAAAATATATATATTTGAATAAGTTTTAACAATCTGGCCATTACTTGTGTATTTATTAATAAAGAAATGTTATTTTTCCTAATCATATTACTAATGTATTTTCAAACACAAATAAATTTAAAGTTCAATAAAAAAAAATTTGAAGTCCGTATGTTGCACGGGACAAAACCTAGTTAATGACAATAGCCAGATCATTAGAAACCCCATTCTCTTGGCACCTTTCAACAACCTCGCCGTTTTCCCTCTATCAAATGCCTCCCACGTTTAGTTTTACCTTATCTTTTTTAATCCCCATTGTTCAATTCTTCCCAAATTTGTGGCTTTTCAATGTTTTTTTTTTTTTTCAATTCAGTTTTTATATATTGCTTTTTGATATAAAAAAATTGTAATATTGAGATTTCAATTGATGCTGAGTATAGAAGATCTGTTGTGATTGTTATTCATTTGCTTTTTACTAAATTTTTTTTTTAAGAGAAATCGATGATTTTGTTGATAGAGCAAGTTCTTAGGTAAATGTTAGTTTGGTCATTTTTATTTTTTTCCTTTTCGTAATTTGTGATGGTTTTAAACCCCCAAAAATCATATTTTAAAATTTAAATTGCAAAATCAAATTTTTTTAGCCGCGACAAATTGTAAATCTGTTATTCCTTATTTGGCACATACTATGAAAAGGGATTAAAAAAAGAGTGATTTTGTGGTACCCTCATTAATTTTAAGGGTTTTGGTACTGTTAATTTTTTAATCAATAATTATCAATTTACATTGTTATTTCATTATTTTAATATTCAATAATATTTTTATTATATATTTCAATTTAGTCCCTGTCTAGTTAAAATATTTTTTTAAATAATCTTTCTAATCTCACAATATCAAACCTCAACAAATAAACATTATGATTCAAACCAAAACCTCAGCAAACACGTCCAGTAAACATCACAAATTGTTAATTTAACATTTGAGATACTTTGTTTCAGTTATAAACATGTCATGCAATATTTCAAATAAGTATTTTTTTTTAACAGCAAGCAAAATTTATTAATCAACAGTTTAACCACAAGACGTGATCAAACCCTAAAAAAAACCATACAAGCAAATCTGCAACACCTGATAACATATATGACACGGAAGATAAAATCAAACTGCAGAAAAACACCCACCTAGCTATCAGTATTACAACCCATTGATACTCCCTAAGCCTTTCGAAAATAAAACTAATAACCACAACGCCCTAGACTCAAAAAAATAAAGTGCACACATCCAGACAAAAGCAAGGCTTCGCATATATGCATAAAAAATTCCAAATAAGTATTTGGTAATGGACTTGATTAAAGACAAGTTGAGTTTTTATTTCAAAGTTTAACTTTATAATGCCCTCAAAACCCCAAAAATGCGAATGACAAAGTAATTGTCTTCCGGTAATGACACGCATTCAAAACTCGCATAGTTGTAATCGTAATGATGGAGTACCACTCCCCATCCATGCCGTTAATGGAGTACTCACACAGGTCAAATGCAAAATCGCTCACGAACGCGTGTGAATTAATCTCATCGATTCCAGCGGGCTCCGTCACTAATGAAGGGAAATTCGAAATTAATATTGAGTTTGTGATGTTAGGATATGTTTGTTGAGGTTTTGGTTTGAATCAAAATGTTTGTTTTTTTGGGTTTGATTTTGTGAGGTTAGAAAATTTATTTTAAAAAAAAACTTTAATTAAGCAGGGACGAAATTGATATATATAATAAAATTATTACTAAATATCAAAATAATGATATAACAATATTACTTGATAACTATTGGTTAAAAAATCAACAATACCAAAACTCTTAAAATTAGTAGAGGTACCATAGAATCTCTCTTAAAAAAAATATTTCTCCACTTTGAGGGACTAAAAAAAGTGACTTTTAATTTAGGAGACTAAAACAGATATTCTCTCAAATTTAAGGGATTAAAAACATATTTAAGCCTTAAATTAATTAGAAGAGTGTAATAATTAATTAATTAAATAGATGAGCGTTAGATTTAATTGATTAAGTAGTGAAATTAATATTAGATTATGGTCTGTTATCTATAATGTAAAGTCCAAAGAATTTTTTTTTCTTCTTTCCTGAATTTGGGCAGTGATACATACATTTGCAGCCCAATATATTAATAGCAGAAAAGGCAAAAAAAATTAAAAAGAAGTAATTTTCAACAAGAGAAAATTTAACTTGGTCATAAAATATTTTGTAAGAGAATATCATATCATCATATAAGAATTAACTTCTCACTATCTTAACTGTTTCTTTCTTTTGCAGATGGGAGGAACCGAGGAAGTGAAAGGATGTGACGAAATTTACGAAAATTATATATCAGCTATATGGTGTGATTTCTATCAATTTTTTCTTTTATTTTATTTGTTATTTATTAATTAAAACAAATGAAAGTAACAAAAGTGGATCCGTGGCGCAATGGTAGCGCGTCTGACTCCAGATCAGAAGGTTGCGTGTTCGATTCACGTCGGGTTCAGTGTTTTATTTTTTTTAGGGTAAAATATGTTTTTGGTTCCTATATTTTCAGAAAAATTTGATTTTAGTCATTGTATTTTCAAATCAACCATTTTAATGGTGTTAATACTATTAACGGAAATACAGTTTTCTGTGGCTATAAACTGTCACAAAATACACATTCCTCATGTATTTAACTTAACATAATTGGCAGCTAAAAGTAGTTAATTAGCAGTATTTTCAAATCAACCATTTTAATGGTGTTAATACTATTAACGGAAATACAGTTTTCTGTGGCTATAAACTGTCACAAAATACACATTCCTCATGTATTTAACTTAACATAATTGGCAGCTAAAAGTAGTTAATTAGCAAGCTATAACTATATTTTTTTTTAAGAAATATCTACAATTTTCTTAAAATGCACCCAAGGTATAATTTATTAATTTACTCATTCTAAAAAAAATACACAAGTTTGTTTATTATTTTTTTTGTCAAATTAGTGAAATTTAATACTTTTCTCCTCTTTTTAATTATTTTTCCCTCTCTATTTAGTGTAGAGAAGTAAAAAAAACATATAAAGGAATACACAGGTTGGTTTGAGTTGGTTTAGCTAAATATGTTACCCAAACTTATCAAAATACTTTGGTTTGGATTGAATAGGGGTTGTATATTTTTTATGAAAATGATATTATTTAGTAACAAAATTTTGTTATAATAATAATTTTCAATGTACTGTTAAATTTTTTATTAGTATATAAATATTTTTTCTAAAATAATTGTTATTCAACCCCTATTTTATTTTATAATTGTAAAATTAAGAATGTGGAAGGAAAGAAGATTAATAATTTGAAAGTTGAAAATAAATGGAAAAGCTCATGATATAAGTCATTTTATTCAAAATTATAAGATGAAAATTTTCTATATACTTGATTGTATGAATTTTGTAATGATGATTTAGGTTTATTGGTAATTTAAATCATTGGGTGTTATGTTGCATTTTACATCATTCATGCATAACATTTCACTTTGGAAATATTGCATATTTTGACATTTAAGACTTAATAATCTTGCATTTGCATTATTTTTAAATTCCTTTTTAAACTGCTTACGCTTTTGGTATTTTCATGTTTTAAAGTTGTCTCTTGAGCTTTAAGATATCAAATTAAGGAGGAAGATGCATGGTGACTCCAAGATTGAAGCTAAGAGCAAAGAGACACTTGAAGATTAGAAAAAAAGTAAAACCGGGACACCTAACAGAGGTCGTGGCCATGACATTTGAGTCATGGTTGTGACCTACTTTGATTCTCACATTTTGGACACTTGACAGATGTCATGGCCATGACATTCAGAGTCATGGTCGTGACCCACATTACCCTTCAGTTTCGCACTTTGACAGCAAAAAGTCATGGCCTTAACATTCCAAGTCATAGCCATAACCTGCACCAAACTTGAAATCTTATCTTTTCTTATCTTAAATGTAAGTTGGGCCCAAATCCTTATCTTTTCTTTAGTCCATTCTCTTTAAATAGAGATAAAATGGAGGGTCATCTTTTTCTTCAACTCTTTTTTGGTTTGTTATGTAACTTATGTTTCTTTAAATTTCTTTGTTGCTTCTATGATTATGTGTGAGTGGTCTTTTTATTCTAGGATTGGGGCTTTAGCCCTTGACAATTATTAATGCTTAATTGATTTTTTTTATGTTCTTTTGGCTTTTCCTCTTTATTTCTCTTCTATTAATCTTATTTATGTGAAGTGTTTGGTCATCATTTTTCATAATTATAGATGCTTAGAGAAGAACCAAGAGGTGAACCTAATTGTTGGACCCAAAGGGGAGAAAATTAGGAATTAAATCACTAAAATAAGTTTAATCTTTCGAGGATTCAATTAATTAACAAATAACTTAATGTGTTTAATTGAACATAACTACCACGAGAGTAGGGGTTAATTCAATTAGATATATCGTGTATTCTGAGAGGGAACAAGGGTTACCTTAAATTAATTCACCTTCAAAGAGAACCAATAAAAACATAGAGGTAGAAAAATTAAGCCAATGAAAGTCTTGGTGTGAAAGTCAATCTTGAAAGTTTTCTTATTATTGAATTCATCCCATTTTAAATTGTTCATTTGCTTCTTTATTTCTTTCCCTTAAATCAATACCCAATTTTAATTTTCTACCTTAATTTTAATTAAATTGTGAAAATTACAAAGCCAAAAACATAGTCTATGTGGAGATGATAAATTTATTACTTGATTGACAACCATGTGCTTGTGGTAAATCTCACATCATTGGGAACATAAAAGGCATGGTTATAATAGCTATCTACTATTGAGTTTTATTTTTGAAGTTATGTTTTAAGTAATTCAATAATTTATTTAATTTTAATTAGCTTAAACTTTTGTAAGCATTAGTAATGCTTTCTTTAATTTTGTACAGGAAATGACTATTCTTAGTTGAGGGTTAAATAAATTATTTCAAATTGACTTAAATATGAATTTAGTTCTTGTAAGTTTGTACTTTTTTAATTTTGCTTCATGTAAGTTTATTTTTTCATTTTTAGTCCCTGTAAGTTCACGATTTTTCAATTTTGTCTGTGTAATTTTTTTGTTTATTTTTAGTCCCTATAAGTTTGTGTTTTTCAATTTTAGTCCCTTAAAACCAGTGTTTTAAAAACTGGACCGGACCGGCCGGTCCGACCGGAACCCGGTGGTATAACCGATTCAATTCGATGATAGGATCGGATATGTATCTGACCCGGTACGACCCGAGTTGAACCGGCCAGTTTTTGCAAAAAATCGGTGACCCGGCGGGTCTCTGGTTGAACTGGGTTGTAGTGTAATTTTTTTTTTTTGAAAAAAAAGTGCTAAAATGATGTGTTTTTTTTTTTGTATGAAACTTATTTATGGACCTGTATTGTCATGACTATTGGTTGTTATTTCTTATTTGGAATATTAGGTACTTTATAATGACAATAATTTTAAATTTGGAGTGTTAAATGATTAAATTGTTAGTTATATTATATTTTAAAAAAAATTTAATATATACCGAGTCAAACTGGTCCGACCAGTGACCCACCAATCCGACCAATGACCCATTAACCCAGTACCTCGACCGGTTCGATGACCGGTCTGGTTCTTAAAACATTGCTTAAAACGCAAACTTATAAGGACTAGAAATGAAAAAAATTGGAATCTTAAAGGGATTAAAATTGGAAAATTGTAAACTTACAAGTACTAAAAATGAACAAAAAAACTTACCGGGACCAAAATTGAAAAAGCACGAACTTACAGAACTAAAAATGAAAAGATAAACTTACGATGACCAAAATTGAAAAAACGCAAACTTACAAGGATTAAATTCATATTTAAGCCTTTCAAATTTATTAATTTTAATTCTTTAAAATTATTCAAAAAAAGTTTAAGTCTTTCTTACAATTGGAATTAGTTAGATTTTTTTATTAAATTTAAAATTACTAATTTTAAATATTCCAAAATTGTTATAAATATTTTCTTGAAATTTTAAACTTCTATAAAATGTTATTAATATTTTTTTTCAAATTAAGAAAAATTGGAGTTAAATAAGTAATTTTAGTTTACTAATTTTAATTATTTAAAAATATATAAATATTTTGTTGAAGTTTTAAACTTTTAAAAAATGTTACAAATGCTTTATTGAAATTGAATATTTGAGATTATAAAATTAAATTCAAATCTACTAATTTTAATTATTTGAAAATTATTACAAATGCTTTGTTGAAATTTTAAACTTTTTAAAAACGTTCCAATGCACGAATCCATGCACACACACACACACACCCTAATATGAATTCTATAGGATCATCACCCAACATGCATTCGTGAACACAGGATTCACAATCACAATTCCCAATTCATCATGAGTCAAGGCACAAAACGTATTGGCAAGCAAGCAATCAATCGATCATTGTATCCTATTTCTATTCTGAATTCAATTCCCTAAACCTAATCATGATCATGATTTCAATTTCAGAAATAAAAAACAAAAAAAGGGGAAGGGCACATATTCATAAATGAAGAATAGTAGACTCAAATGTTATCACATAATTGGATTCCCTGAGTTGAACTGGAACTTAGCCCTCCATTGAAGGGGTGAAACAGAAAATTAATAAAGAACAGAGAAAAGGAGGAAGAAGGAAGAAAAAGAGAGCAAAAAACCCTTGATTAAAATTTTGAAATGTAAAAATGTTGTGTAAAGTGAGTCACCAAGAGTGTGAGGCTATTTTATTACAAGGGAAATAATAAAAAAAAGGTGGGCTCTAATACATTTGAAGCCCACTCATTAAATTCCTAAAAACCTATTAAAAAGTCTAATTGGGCCACTAATCACAAAATAAACCCCAAAATGCTAAAAATGAAAATTCCAAGTGTAGGGCAACGACTTTGTAGCTCAAATTTGACACCTGAAACCTCTAAATTTGTCGGAGCACGTGAGACACAAAAATGTAGATCTCCACCTTAGCTTTCAAACAAGACTAGAATCACCTAAATTGGAGCTCTGTGAAAAGTTATGACCTATACAAGCAAACAGTGCCAAGATGAGAAAAAAATGCGAAAATTAACAAAACTTGACACTTGGGCCCAATGAAGCCCAATATCACAAAACTCAACTAAGAGGTAAAAAATAACCATAAAAGCATGTCAAATATGTACAAAATGAACCACTAATATGCTAAATAATGCTCTATCATTCCCCCTAAATTCTATTTCAATTAAACCCTATTATTTCTTCAATTACTAATCTGCCTCTTTAAAGTGATAGATAGAATTAGGTTATGTTATGAGAATCCTCTTTCTTTTGTTCCCTGATTATTCATTTAGGGTCTAAGTTAAAGAAAGGGTTTGCACACAAGAGGTCAATTAACAATTGTTAATTGAATTAGAAATTTCGGCACAAGATTGTTCATGCTAGTTTCAAGAATTCAATTGTTATATAGGTCAATTGATTAAAAGCAATGGATCATTTAATAGTTAACCAACTAGGTCTTGAGGTGATCAGTACCAAATTGAAACAAAGAATAATATAACAATTTAATTGAATGAATAAAAGATATTTTTATTGCAATAGAAGAATTAGGATTCACAAATATGTCCTACATCACAACCCTAACTTAAGGGGTTTAGCTAGCCAGGGCATCAGGAAGCTCAAAACCATTCAAGAAAGCAATAGGAACATAAAGAAAGAAGAATCTTTACAAAATTTGGACCATTCCTTTCACTCGTCCCCAATCTGTAGCTCCCCAAAAAAGTTCTCACTCACTCAGAAAAACTAAATTCGAAAGTAAACAAAAGGTAAAAATAAATAAATTATGTTTAAGCTATTTATAGGCCTGATAGGCCTTCAGTGTCATTGAGATATGCACCGCCGTGCTTTGACGCAACCATCTAGTCAGCAAGCTCCTATTTTAAGTTAAGCACATGAATCACGACTATGCTTCTTTTCTGAAACGGAGGCCTTTTTGCTCACTATGTGCTTAGTATGCAGGGTCTAGAAGGCACGCACAACCATGCTTCATCAAGCACAGCTGTGCTTCTTGTCCTGAGGCCAATTCTTGACCTTTTTGGCCCTTTTTCTGCTCCTTTGGTGTCCCCTTAGTCTTGCAACAAATTGGCACTCATTAGGCAAAAATCAATCATTTAGAATGCAATAAATAGCTAAATGATGTGAGAAACCCTATAAAAAAATCATGGCCAAAATGGGATTTCTTGTATGGTTTAGCTAGCCATAGGCATCGGGAAGCTCAAAACCATACAAGAAAGCAATAGGATCATTTGTCAATCTTCGTCTACTCCAATTTTCTAAATAAAAATAAATAACAATGAAAATCTACGTCCTTTTAAATTGCAAATAATTAAGGAGATCTAATTTAATTGGTTAAGCAGTGTGTGCGAGTTGTTATAAATCTTGATACTTAAGTTCAATTCCTATGAATAATTTAGCATACTATTGCCTACCAAAAAATAATTTCTACCAACATATTAACAAATAGTGGAGACGTTACAAATATACATTGCCCAATATTGATTACTACTTCCCGCATTCTCTTAATAATAAATTATCATTTTTTAAAAAAATTCTCAAATGTTTTGACACGTATATGATTGAGACTAAAAAAGTAATTTTAGTAATAGTTCTTTTTCTTACCAGATTTTGGTAAGCCTTCTGGTGCGGTGGCTCCGTCGGGATCACCTCCGTGACTGGTGGGGGGTGTACCTGCAAGGACACTCCGACGCTCAAGTTAGAGGCGTAGAGGGAGAGACAGGTATCACAAGGTGGGATTAGAATTTCGTACCTCGATTGAGATGTATCGCTCTGTATTTATAGGGTGTAAAGAGATAGATTTGATAGGGTTATTTTCCTATCAAATCTCCTCAAATCTCTTGATAAAGATAGGGATAATTCTATCTTCTATCTTTATCTTATGGCCTGATCTTTCTATATCTTATGACATGCTAAGATATATTCTTTCCGTTATTATCATCCGAGTCCGAGTGATAAGTTTTACTCGGTCTACTCGACTAGTCGGTGGAGTGCCGAGTCCGAGTAGTACACATGCCCCCCAAGCTCTGAAGTAATGTAGGAGCTTAAGTATACTAATTTCGGATTTATTTGGCCGAGACGCGTTCAGTTCTCTAAGCGTCGCGTCGTTTTGGTGAAGACGTCGTTCCAGACATATTGATGTCGTAACGGTTCCCAAGGGCGGCGCCAGTGATTGCTTTTTTGTGATTTGAAACGGCTTGGGGATTCCCAAAGGTCTCAAGCCTTCCTAGCCGTTGATTGGCCTAGTGAGGGGTCTTGATCAAACGGTTCTGACCGTTTCGCTCTTTCGTATTCGCGACGTTTGAGGTTCTATATAAAGGGGCACTGTTGACGTTGGTGCTCACTTTCATTTCTGTTTTGTCTTCCCGCAAGCTTTTTTCTTCCTTGCGCCATCTTGTTCTACCTTCTAGGTTTTTTCTTTGTCCTTTGTTCAGGTATGCCCTATCTCCTTCCCATTTCTTTTTCTGTCTCTATAATGTCTTCTTTTTCTGGGGATTCTGGGCGCTCCGGCGGGGGTCGTATGCTTACGCCGGAGGTTCGCCCCATCGGAGAGGGTTCCGATGGTGGTTCTTCTTCTCATCGTCATGGTTCTGATAGGGTTAGCGATGGTGCGTCGGCGGCAAACGTTGCTGCCACGGGTGTCGGGGTGGTTCGTCCTTCCGTCGACCCTGCGCAAATACCCTTGGTTGTTCCGGTTAGGGGGGTAGTGGTGCTAGACGATTCCGAGGCGACTGAGGATCATCCTCTTGAAACTCGGCGTGCTCGCCTTCTACCTCCTCTTCCCCAGCCTGTTGATCCCAGGGGTAGAAAGGTCTATCCTCCTGTTGCTACTTCCGGCTATTCCTGGGTGGCTGGGGAGGTAGGTGCCTACGCTTCTCGGTATCAGACCGAGGAAGCTTTGGCTTCTTTTCTTGCAACCATCGACTTGTGTCATTCGGAACGCTTGGGTATGGTCTATGCCGAACCATGTGGGCCCGATGACCGAGTTTTTGTGTCGGCTGGTTCGCGCCTTCCACACTTCACTTTTGTTTATGACGCCTTGTTCTCGGTTCTCGGCATTACTGTGCCGTTTGACCAGTTTGAGGCCGATGTTCTTCGGGCGCTGAATGTTGCCCCCACGCAGTTGCATCCGAACTCCTGGGCTTCTCTCCAGGCTTTCCGGGTGCTCTGCAGTAAATTCTTTATTACCCCTACTGCTCCTAAATTCTTGTATCACTATAAGGTAAAGGAGAGTCAGAAGGGGGGTTGGGTCTCCTTGACCGGGATTCCTGGTCGGTCCATTCTTAGTCCTTTCACCTCCTCTTGGAAAAATTTCAAGAGTGGTTTCTTTCGTGTCCGACCAGGTCCGGAAGGAGAGGTCGAATTTTTTGATGGCCGTGGGGAGCCGAGGTTCCCTCTCTATTGGACCCGCTCCCCGAACAAACGGCTGTCTTGGCAAGTCGTGGACATGTCTCCTGAGGATCAGGATGACATGATCACGTTGTGTAAGTTGCCGCGTTCCTTATCCTGTAAAACACTTGTTGGAATTCCTTCTTCTCGGACACCGAGAGAGGATTGGGCTGGTGAGTACCTTTTATTTACTCGGTTTTTCTTCTTCTACTTTGCCTTTTACTGATGTTGACTTTTTTGCAGCCGTGATGGGAAAATTCGACTATAGGACGGCCAAAAAGCAGAGGTTGAAGAAGTTGAAAGGCAAGGAAGCCTCTGCTGAGGCGGCTCGAGTTCCCCCTCCTCCTCCTCCTCCTTCTCCTCCTCATCCTCCTTCTCCGAAGAGGGGTCAGGGAGAGATCGTTCAAGGAGTGGATGGTCCCTCGAAAAGGTCGAAGCCGAGTCCGCCTGGCGCTGTGGCTTCGGATCTGCTGTTGAGAGGCATCCGGCTTTTCTTTCTATGAAAGAAGGTCGGACCTCGCTTTGGGGTAAAGATTTCAATCCCGGGGCCCTTATTTCTGCCGACAGTCTCGGTCAAGCTGATCGAGATATGTTAAGGGATGCTGGGCCACTGCTTTCCATGGAGGCTGTTTGCCGCTTCCAGGCTCGGTCGTGGGCTATTGCTCAGTATTGGGCTGAAGAGTTCGACCACGGCCACCGGGAATTAGCTATGGTGAAGGAGAATGCAGCAAAGGCCGAGCAGGCTCTCTTGGAGGCTACCCGGGCCAACGAGACTCTTCTTCAATCCGCTGAAGAATCTCGGCGGTCTCAAGAGGGAGTGGAGGTTAAGTTGAGGGAAGTTGAAAGTCGTGAAGAGAACTTGAAACTTTCCTTAGCTGCTTCTGAAGACTCGGCTCGGGAATTACGAGCTGAGGTGGATAGGCTCGTTTCCGAGCTTGCTCAGGCGAGGGCTGAGGCTGCCGAGTCTGAGGCTAAGTTGCAGACCGATCTGGGTGAGGCTTTGGATGAGATCGTGAAGACCCATGAGGCCGGGTTCAGCAAGGCGCTTCGCCAAGTTCGGTATTTCTTCAAGGATGCCGACACCTCTCTTTTTGACGTGGACAAGGATGTCAATAAGGAGGGGGAGTTGGTTGAGGAGGCGGCGCTCGGTGAGGATGGCGCCGGGGACAACATCCAGGGGGAGGGAGATGTTCCTTTTTAGTTTTCTTTTTGTAAGGCTTGTACCCGGCCTATCGAATAGGGTACTTAATGAAATTTATATTCATGGTTAGCACCCGGCCTTTTGAGTAGGGTGTCAAATGGCTTCTTTATTGGTATGGTTTTTTGGTAACTCGTATTAAAGGTCTACGCGGTTTAATTTTAACTCGCTTTTTGTATCCTTTAGTCGGTTAGGTCTAACACGTTTTTACGTGTCCTTGTAAAGGTCTACGCGGTTTAGTTGTAACTCGTCTTCGTATCATTGTAAGGGTCTACGCGGTTAAATGTAACTCGCCTTTTGTATCCTTTACTTGTCTTTTTTAACTCGCTTTTTGTATCCTTATAAAGGTCTACGCGGTTAATTGTGACGCCTTCGTGTTTTTGTAAAGGTCTACGCGGTTTAATTGTAACTCGCTTTTGTATCCTTTACTCGGTTATGATTAACTCGCTTTTTGTATCCTTGTGAAGGTCTACGCGGTTAAATCTAACTCTGAATGGATAATTTGAAAAGAGGAGTTTCATTAATGATAGAAATTGGGTGTGCCTCGTTAAAACCTCTTTGACAAAAAACCTCTTGGGAAAAAATGTCAAAGTAGGAAAAAGAGTACATCACCACTTACAACTTTTCTAACTGTAGTAAAACTTCAGGTGTGTCGCGTTCCAAGTTCGGGGGATGGTTTTGCCGGATGGGTACTCCAGTCGGTAAGCTCCATTTCCCAGCGACTCGGTTATTCTGAAGGGGCCTTCCCAATTGGCTGCCAATTTACCCTCTCCTGTAGCTTTTCTGGCTTCCCCGCATTTTCTCCAAACCAGGTCTCCAGCTTCAAAGTTCCTTGGTTTGACCTTGGTGTTATATCTCCTCTCGGCTCTTCTTTTACAGGCCTCGATTCTGACTTGGACCTCGTTGAGCATCTCTTCGGTCATGTCGAGTGCATGCCTGAGTGATTGATTGTTGTTTTCCTGGATGAAATTTGTTCTTCGCAGGGAGGGCTCTCCGACTTCTACTGGTATCATAGCGTCTGAACCGTATGAGAGTCTGAAAGGGGTTTCCCCTGTCGTTGACTGTGGTGTGCAACGATATGCCCATAAGATCGCGGGAAGTTCTTCTGCCCAACTTCCTTTAGCGTCTCCTACTCGCTTCTTCAGTTCTCCGAGTATCACTTTATTTGCGGCTTCCGTTTGTCCGTTAGTTTGCGGATGTTCCACTGAGGTCACTCGGTGCCGAATCCCTAGGTTTTTAAAAAACTCTTCAAGGTTCTTTTCGGTGAACTGTCTACCGTTGTCAGAAATCACCGAGTGGGGGATGCCGAAACGGCATATGATATTTTTCCATATGAATTTTTGCACGTTGTGGGTGGTGATAGTTGCCAAGGGTTCGGCCGCGATCCACTTTGTGAAGTAGTCAATTCCGACGAGGAGGAACTTCACTTGTCCTTTAGCGAGTGGGAAAGGGCCTAATATATCAACTCCCCATAGGGCGAAGGGCCAGGGGGCTGTGATATTGTGCAATTCTTCTGCTGGTATATGGGATAAGTTGCCATACTTTTGGCATTCTTCGCATTTTTTGACGTACTCGGCGCAGTCGCGGCGCATCGTTGGCCAGTAATATCCGGCTCTTAGAGTTCGGGAGGCCATAGCTTTTCCGCCTGAGTGCATTCCACATATCCCTTTGTGCATCTCATTTACCACATATTCGGCCTGAGCCTTCGTGATACATTTCAGCAGTGGTGCTGTGAAGCCTCTTCTGTAAAGGTCTTCTCCTTCTATGACATAGTAGCTGGCCCTTCTTCTGATCTTTTTGGCTTCTTCCCGGCTCTCTGGGAGGGTTCCTTCCTTCAAGAAGTTCCATATCTCGGTCATCCATTCTCTGTCAGCCGAGTTGATGTTGGAAACAATTTTCTCGACGCTCGGCGTGGATATTGTTTCCTGTATGACAGTTCTGTGCTGGCCTTTATTCTTCGTACTTGCCAATTTTGACAGCAGGTCGGCTCTTTCATTTTGTTCTCTCGCAATGTGTTCGAGCTCGAAACTGGTGAATTCGTTCTTCAACTGGGAGGCCAAGTGGTAATATCTTGTCATCTGGGGGTCCTTCGTTTGATAGGATCCATTTATTTGCCCAGTAACTAGTTTTGAGTCGCTCCAGCATCTAAGGTGTTTCGCTCCTACTTCCTTGGCGAGTTTTAGCCCTGCTAGGAGGGCTTCATACTCGGCTTGGTTGTTGGATGCGCTAAAGTCGAATCTGAGTGACTGTTCCAGGATAATCCCTTCGGGGCTTTCAATTATGACTCCTGCTCCACTGCCTTTTTCATTCGAGGAGCCATCTACATAAAGGGTCCAGAATGGGAGGGGCGCTTCTGCCACCGGAGCTAGTTCAGCGATAAAGTCGGCTAGGCACTGTGCTTTAATAGGCCCTCTCGGTTCGTACTTGATGTCAAACTCGGATAGTTCTACCGACCATGCTATCATTCGTCCGGCTAACTCTGGTTTCCTCAGTATCTGTCGTATCGGGTGGTCTGTCCGTACCACTATTGGGTGGCTTTGAAAATATGGACGTAGCCGTCGTGCTGAGGTGACTAAGGCTAGAGCTAGCTTTTCTATCTTTTGATATCTGGTTTCGGCATCTTTCAATACTCGGCTTATGTAGTAGACTGGTTTTTGCGTCTGATTTTCCTCCTGGATGATGACCGAACTGATCGCGTCTCCCGAGACGGCTAAGTATAATATTAAGTCCTTGCCGGGTTCAGGTCTTGTTAGAATTGGTGGTGATGAAAGTAGTGTTTTTATCTTTAGGAAGTTTTCTTCACACTTTTCATCCCATCCGAAGCCTTGCTGTTTCTTGAGTAGTTGAAAAAAGGGTCTGGCTATTTCTGCTGCTTTTGGCAGGAAACGGGATAGGGACGCCAGTCTTCCAGTTAGCCGTTGTACTTCTTTTATGTTACCCGGACTTCTCATGCCTATGATAGCTGCACATTTTTCTGGGTTGGCTTCTATGCCCCTGTGGGTGAGCATGAATCCTAAAAACTTTTCGCCATGCACCCCGAAAACGCATTTCTCAGGGTTTAGCCTCATATTATGTTTTCTGATCTCGTCAAAAATTTCGGTCAGGTCCCCTGGATGTGACTCTGGTTCTTTGCTTTTAACCACCATGTCGTCGACATAGACTTCCAAGTTTCTGCCGAGTTGTTTTGTAAAGATTTTGTCCATTAGACGCTGGTATGTTGCTCCTGCGTTCTTCAGTCCAAATGGCATTACCGTGTAGCAATAATTTGCCGTGTCGGTTATGAATGCCGTTTTTTCCTCATCTGGTGGGTACATGGGTATCTGGTTGTACCCGGAGTATGCATCCAGAAAGCTCAGGATCGGGTAGCCGACTGCTCCGTCTACTAGCTTGTCTATGCTTGGCAGCGGGTATGAGTCTTTTGGGCATGCTTTGTTAAGGTCCGTGTAGTCGGTACACATTCTCCATCTCCCATTCGCCTTTTTAACCATCACCACATTTGCGAGCCATGTTGTGTATTGAACTTCCCTGATGAAGCCGGCGCCGAGTAACTTTTCAGTTTCTTCTTTTACCGCTTTTCCTCTTTCGGCCCCGAGTTTCCTCTTCTTTTGGGAGATCGGTTTGGCTTCCGGGCAAATGGCAAGCTTGTGGCTATGGAAGCTTGGGTCTATACCGGGCATGTCGGCGGCCGACCATGCGAACAAGTCGGCGTTGTCTAATAGGACTTTGGCAATGGCTCATTCGGTCTCGCTTTCTAGCTGAGTCCCGAGTTTCGTGCATTGTCCTGACTCTCTTCCTATTTGGAAAGATTTCACCTGTTCCGTGGGTTCTGCTCTCGGCTCGGTCTCCCTGGGATCTAGGTCGGTCTCCTCTGTTGGCGTTGTAAGAGAAGTGCATGCTACGTGTTTTATCGTCAGTTCTGGGGTCTTTTTGCCGCTGGCTATCTTTAGGCTTTCTAGGTAGCACTCGCGGGCTGCCTCCTGATCAGCCTTGACTGTTACTATTTTCCCTTCCGAATTTGGGAACTTCATTGCCAGATGTGGAGTCGAAATTATTGCCCCTAATTTGTTGAGTGCAGGCCTGCCTATAAGAATATTGTATGAAGTGAGGGCGTTGACTAGGAGGTACCTGACCGTGATGGTCTTGGACCCCTTCTCATCTCCAAAAGTCGTGAGGAGGTCAATATAGCCTCTGGTATCAACCTTCTCGCCTGCGAATCCGACTAGCTGTTCGGTGTATGGTTGTACCTTATTTTCAGGGATGTCTAGCTGTTTGAAAGTGGACCAATACAGGATATCTACCGAGCTGCCTTGGTCGACTAGGACTTTGCACACCAACCAGTTTGCGACTTCAATCTTGACCACCATCGGGTCATCATGATTGGGCTCTATGCCTTCGAAGTCTGCATCTGTGAAGGTTATAGGTGGCATTTTCTTGTGTACTCTGGGGTTTGCCGAGGCCGAGTTGATGGACCGGAGACTATGCAGATGTCTCTTCCTTGCCGAACTCGAACAACCTCCTCCAGCGAATCCTCCTGCTATTGTGTTGATAACACCTCGGAGTCGAGTTTCGGGAGGTTTGGTTTGGTGTTCCTGGCGGGGCTCTTCTGTGCGTCGGGTTTTTCTATCGCGATAGTCTTCCCTTTCCCGGGCTCGTTCTTGCACGGGTTTTCGGCCGTCGTCTCGGACGAATCGGCGTAACTTGCCTTGTTGGATAAGTTTTTCAATCTTATCCTTCAAGGTGGTGCACTCCTCTGTAGTGTGTCCATGTACCCTGTGGTATCTGCAAAATTTGGACCTATCTGCTTTCTCTGGAGAGCTGTTTCGGGTAGGCAAGCTTATCAGCTCGGCGCTGCAGGCTTCTTCCAGGACTCGTGCTCTGCTATCCGTCAGGGGGGTATAGTGGGCAAATCTTGCCCGAGGCGGTCTGTCGCTTCTAGGTTTGCTACTCCGCTCTCGGCTTGTTCCTGGTTTCTCTCGTTCCTCTTGTTTTTTGTAGGATTCGCCTCTGACTCGTTCCCTGAACTTGGTCATTTCTTCCATCTGAATATATCCTGCTGCTCTAGCACGGAGCTCGTCCATGTCGTGTGGCGGTTTCCTGCAGAGGCTGTCTGAAAAAGGTCCGGATTTTAGTGCCATAAGCATGGAGTTTAATGCCACTTGTGGATTCAAGTCCCGAATCTTGACAGAGATCTCGGCGAATCTTTCCATGAAGTCCCTGAGAGACTCGTTGTCTTCTTGCCGTATATTGGCCAGTGCTACTGACGTCAGGTGGTGGGGTCGACTCGTAGCGTATTGAGCGCCGAAACGATCGACTAACGTGGCGAAAGAGTCGATTGAGTGGGGGGGGAGTCGTGTGTACCAGTTCAATGCTGCTCCCTTCAGGGTTGTTGGGAACACTTGGCACATGATGGCATCGTCGTTTGTGTACAGGTTCACCTGTGTGACGAATGCGTCAATGTGCTCGTCGGGGTCGCTCAGTCCATCGTATCTGTCCATGGATAACGGCTTCCATCCGGCCGGTAGCGGAGTCTCCATGATTCCGTCTACAAACGGGTGTCGCCTCGTTGTTTCGGGTATCGTACTCCGCCTTGGTGGTGCTCGTGATCCTGAGGCGGGTCTGGACTCCAATTGGGTCGTTGATTGGTTCGCCTCGCTCCAAGTGGTATCTTCCTGCTCTGTTCGGTCAGGGTGTCTATTGGCGGTGGTATGTGCCGTCGATAGTCCGTTGGTAGCGGCGTGGGCTGCCGAGAACCCATTGATAGCGGCGTGAGCTGCCGGAACTCCGTTTCGGTCCTCTCGCAGTTTCTGATATTGCTCTCGGAGGATAGCGTTCTCCCTGCGGAGATCTTCTATCTCCTTAGCGTTGCTCTGTTTCAGCGTGTCAACTTCCCTTTGCAGGGCTTGGATCAGTGGATGATTCTCAAGCACCTGACGCGGGAAGGGCGCCACGTTGTTGGGGTTACCTCCCTGGGTATCCCTTGGGGGTGGTACGCCCAGGATTTGGGTTTCCCCCCCCTGTGGTCGCTTTTCATGGTTCGCTGCTTCTTTCTGGGTCGTCGTCATTAGGTTAATCTTGTTGTGGTTAGTGTGGCTGGGAATAATTTCACCGAAGCCCCACGGTGGGCGCCAAATGTTCTTACCAGATTTTGGTAAGCCTTCTGGTGCGGTGGCTCCGTCGGGATCACCTCCGTGACTGGTGGGGGGTGTACCTGCAAGGACACTCCGACGCTCAAGTTAGAGGCGTAGAGGGAGAGACAGGTATCACAAGGTGGGATTAGAATTTCGTACCTCGATTGAGATGTATCGCTCTGTATTTATAGGGTGTAAAGAGATAGATTTGATAGGGTTATTTTCCTATCAAATCTCCTCAAATCTCGTGATAAAGATAGGGATAATTCTATCTTCTATCTTTATCTTATGGCCTGATCTTTCTATATCTTATGACATGCTAAGATATATTCTTTCCGTTATTATCATCCGAGTCCGAGTGATAAGTTTTACTCGGTCTACTCGACTAGTCGGTGGAGTGCCGAGTCCGAGTAGTACACGGTTTAAGGAGAAGAGTGACAAATGCATAAGGAAGGGATGGAAGATTAAAGAACTTTAAGCTCAACTTCGTTTGACGAATGAACAATTATTAGAATAAAGTAAATAAAAAAAAAATATTATACGTGAATGGGGTCAGAAGACCTGAACATTAATTTCAATTATAATACATCTAGATTACAGAAAGGAGAATGATTTCATATATATATATATATATATATGAGATTTCTTAACTTCATTCACTTATTTTTTAAAAATAATAAATTAGCAAGTTATACCTTAGATGTATTTTCAAAATTTTGTAATTATAGCTTGTTAACTTACTCCTATTAAAAAATAAGTGAATGTAAGTTACCAAACCCTATAAGCATTTACTAATATACATCCACTTAATTTTTAGAATTTGTAAGATAACAAGTTACACCTGGGTCTATTTTAAGAAAATTTGTAATTATTATTTGTTAACTTACTCCTTCTAAAAAATAAGTGGGTTTAAGTTAGTAAACTCCTATATATATATATATATATATATATATATATATATATATATATAATGTGTTATTTGTGATTTCAATTGAATTTTTATTTTTCCGTGATTATTGTTAACATTACAGGGTTACTGTGACAGATTTCAATTGCTTGTGAGGCGTGGGAGATCTGAAATGGAAAGTAAAAAGGGTTAGGTTGATTGACAGAGAAAAAGGAGAAAATCAGAAAAGATAAGAGAGTGAAACAGCCAAAAAATTCTTTAATCAATCAATTTCTGGCCAGAAAATGAAACATTATTAAATAATTAAAAAATTAATGTCACGTCACTAAATATGTGATGACAGAAACAAAAACAAAAAATAAACGAACAAAAGTTCCGAAATTTGTCAAAATTTTAATTAAAGACTAAAACAAATTAAAAAAAGTTTAAGAACTAAAAGATAATAAACTCAAAATTTTATAAAATAAAAAAATTAAAGTGATTAAGATTCCTTCGACTAAAGTAGAATGTTCTGTTTATCAACATTTTCTCATCGTAATAAATATTTTTCTGTGTTTACTTACCTTCAAAGTGTAGTGCAGGACGAGAAGGACACAGAGAAAAGTACACACAGCCATGTCCACTACCAGTACTGTTCTGGCTTCCACTCCAACACCAAGGTAATAGAATCTTTCTGTCAGCTCAAACACCCATTTCAGCTCTGCTTGTACTGTTCTTGGTTTCGAATCTATTGAAGCATATTCAATTTCTTGAACTGATTTGTGATGACCAACATCTATTTATAGTTTTGGATCTAGTTCATGCAACTTGTCATTTCTTTTTTCTTTATTTTGTTTTTGCTTTCATCAGATTTTGTGTCACATAGTGGCTTGGGAATAAGTTTGATTGTTGGAGCATCATACCCTTATGTTGCAGCAAGCTTTACTTCTCTCTCTCTCTCTCTCTCTCTCTCTCTCTTGTTTTTGTAAAATTACTAGTTGTGATTTTAACAAATGAAATAAGATATGTGCTCAGGTTATTTCAAAATTTTCAAGTTGTTTACTTCATGGTTATTGCTGTCTGTTTACAAATTTAATTGATATTATTTTCACCTATTTGCCTTATTTTATGCTGTTATCTGCTTTTATTACTCTTATTATTATTGACATAACGAGTTTGGGATTTTTTCCAAACTCAGAGATTTTCTTTGTCAGATATTTACTCTTTCTTCACTGCTAGTTAACTATCAGATCCATATCAATTATCAATCCTATTTGGTTCAAATGGATTTAGGCTTGTTTTCATGTATGCTCTTGGTTCTCCCATTTTTCTTAAGGTGTTTGACACCTCTGATGCTCAGATCTACTGCTTCTGAGCCAATCTTCAAACTCATTTCTAATTGAGTTTGGATTTTGTTCTATATTATTGGAGGAATTTTTTACTAATTTCTGGTAACTTTGCTTATGTGGCCATGTGGTACAGCCGTACAGGGTTAATAAGGATGAAAAATGATAGTACCTAACATATGTGGGTAAAAGTAAATAGATAGTAATAACCATGTTTGTTCTGTCCTTCTATATGGGTTGGTTAAATCTTCATAACTAACTAACTAACCATGTTTAGTTCCTTTATCTGCTTTTCAAGTACCTGAGACAAGCATTATGATGTTAAATGTAATTTTTTTTTTAGTAAAATGAAACTTTCATTATACAATTTTTCGGTTTGGCCCAGTCTAATGAAGTTTCATTTTCCTGTAAAAGAAAAAAAAATTGATTCAAAATTGATTCAATTGGTCCTTTCCGTCCAATTAAGGTGACATCCGTTACATGATGAAATCTTCTGGCTATTAATTATGAATAGTGACGGTTATAAACCGTCACTATATTTATTATTATTTAAAATTAAAAAAAAAAAAAAAAGGGACGAAGCTGATGGAAAGGACCTAATTGGATAAAATTAGAAAACTAAGGGACCCAATCGCATAGTTAAAAAACTAAGGGACTTAATTGGGTAAAATTAGAAAACTAAGGAACTCAATTGCATAGTCAAAATACTAAAGGACTTAATTGAACATTTTTAATAAATTAAGGGACCAAATAGGTAATTAAGCCTTTTTTTAACAATTTTTTTTGTCAACTCAGGCTAAAACATTCCTTATAGAATATTACAAATTGCCTCAGGGGCTTCTTAAGTCAAATCTGGTTTGGGTTTGTCAAGGCTAATCTTGCAAACTCATTTTCAGTATAGTGAGGCAGCTTGCTATTTATACAAAGCTAGTCTCCAAAATAATTTTGACTAAACACAACTTAGAAGCCAATTTCAGCCTCATGATTTGTACAGGGGAACTTGATTCAATAATCTATATAGTATATTAAGTTATTAACATGTGTTTTACCATTATTCCACTAATTCCGAGCTTGAGTATATTATGACAGGTTAACAAAAGTGAATAGTAAAATAAATTGATGGTATCCTTTATATTTTTCTAATAATCTTACATGATACAATGTTGCTGTCATCTTTAGGATCTAGATGTCATTGTCACTCTATACACCATGGTAAAATGTCATGCTTGTAATTGGATCCTTTTCTGCGTATGATGTAGTATTTGTATGGTTGATGACCTTGGAAACAAAAAGAGATTAATCAATCTTTGATTCTTTTATGCCAAGTTCATTTTTATGGGAAATTTAAGCTAGTTCCATTAAATGAGTGGTATGCACCATTTTGGTTCTTGCCTTATAATTTACAATTTTTAATTTTGGCAATGGAGTTATCCATTTCTGAGCAATGTTACTCTAATAATGGTTTAGAAATGTATATTAAGACAGCTACCATTAATGATATTATCTGAGAGGTTTCAATCGGTCCAGTAATTTCAATGTTGCATATAGCACAATTTTGTGGGGGAAAGCACTATCTTTTTTACAAGAGAAATTATCCAAGAAATATTGTCTGCTTATCTGTTCACATCACAGTTTTCTTATTGGTTATGGAAATATGTGACTCATCCTACAATTGCTTCTTAATATTCTGTATCTGTACCCTCTTTTCATCATTGTTTTAAGTACTTTTCAGTGTTATGCTTGATTCACACCCTATCTCCTCTGCTCCCGATTCCCAATTTTGTGACTTCCAGGTTCTCTATTGTCTCTTTCTTTCAGGTTATTAGGCAAAGTGGCATTGGTTACAGGTGGGGCATCTGGAATTGGAGAAAGCATTGTGCGCCTCTTCCATATCCATGGTGCTAAAATTTGTATAGCTGATGTGCAAGACAACCTTGGAAAGCAGATCTGTGAATCCCTTGGCGATGAAGCAAATGTTGTTTTTCTCCATTGTGATGTTACAGTAGAGGATGATGTTTCCCATGCAGTGGACTTCACTGTGGGTAAATTTGGCACCCTTGACATCATAGTCAACAATGCCGGAATTTCTGGATCGCCTTGTTCTGATATCCGCAATGCAGACTTACAAGAATTCGATAAGGTGTTTAGTATAAATGTGAAGGGAGTGTTCCATGGCATGAAACACGCTGCTCGAATTATGATCCCGAAGAAGAAGGGCTCAATCATTTCTTTATGCAGTGTAGCAAGTGCTGTAGGCGGTTTAGGACCGCATGCATACACAGGGTCCAAGTGTGCTGTTTTGGGGCTCACAAAGAATGTTGCAGCTGAATTGGGGAAACATGGTATAAGAGTGAACTGTGTGTCACCTTATGGTGTTGCAACAGGTTTGGCTTTGGCCCATTTGCCTGAGGATGAGAGAACTGATGATGCCTTGGCTGGTTTTCGCAATTTTACTGGGAGAATGGCCAACTTGCAGGGGGTAGAATTAACTACTCATGATGTGGCTAATGCTGTGCTCTTCCTTGCAAGTGATGATGCAAGATATATAAGTGGAGAGAATCTGATGGTTGATGGAGGCTTCACTAGTGCAAACCACTCACTTCAAGTTTTTAGATGATTGATGGTATTTCTTTGTTTGTTAGTTTACTTAGTTTGAGACATTGCAATCAATGAATATTCATGATGTCTACTACAAGGATTTTCAGTTAACATACAAATAATATGAAAATGCTCCTCTAAAGTAGGATTGTTAATTTATCCTTAAATTTTAGTATGTTGGATCACACACAGTACACTTGAAATTAAATTAATGTGAAATTTATCTCCATGCAACCCAGAAAAGGACCAAGAAGCATTATTCTTCTCACCTAGTCAACTCTCTCAGTTTGGGCTAATGCAAATTTATCGTTGTCTTGTCCAGCCTTGTGTGTTTTAACTGCTTTGAAGTGAAAGAGCTTGCTCATGGAATATTCCAAATTTATCATCATCATATTCTTCATTAGCCAACATTTCATCCTTCAACCTAGGGCTTAACATGGGTCGGGTCGGGAGGAAATGTATGTCCAAAGTGATTTGAAGTGCATGTGCTGGGCTGAATTGATTTTTACCAAGGGCTAAAACTTCCTGCACCTCCTATTATTGCTTCCTGCACCCCATTACATTCCGGAAAGCCCAATCTGGAATGTAATTTGGAGGTGCATAAAGCAATAGCCTTTACCAAATTTTGATTTGGAACCCAATCTAATCCAAACTAACTACAAATGAGTTGCTGGCTTAGGTTGGATAGTTGGATTAAGAAAATGAAAAATTGAAAAAATAAAGTAGAACTATAGCTTATCAAATCAAATTTCAACAATTTTTATTGAATATTAAGGTGTTGTTTAGATAAAAAAAAATTATAAGCATTTATAGAAAAAAAAATGAAAAAAATTTCTCTCATAAGTTAAAATTAGCTTTTAGATAAGCTAATATATGAGAGAGTTACAAATTAACTTATGTATAAACTGTACTACTCGGACTCGGCCCAGTACCGAGTCAAGGGACCCGCCGAAAAAACGAAGATAGACTCATACCAAAGCAATTATAACGGAAAGTATATCTTACTAAAAGATAAGATACACAAAGATTAAGATAAAAGATAATGATAGAAGATAAACCTATCTCTATCACAATTAAGGAGATTGGATAAGATTTGATAGGAAAATAACCCTATCAAATCTATCTATTTACCTTCTATAAATACAAAACAATTCACTCCTATCAAGGTACGAAATTCTAATCCCAATTGTGATACCTGTCTCCTACCTCTGCGCCTCTAACTTGAGCGTCGGAGTGTCTTTGCAGGTACACCCCCACCAGTCATGGAGGAGATCCTGGCGGAGCCACCGCACCGGAAGACTTACCAAAATTTGGTAAGAACATTTGGCGCCCACCGTGGGGCCCGGTAAAACTTTTCCTGGCCACACAAATCAAGAGTCTACGCTCTCGGAATCATCCTATAAATTATTTGCTCACATGTTCGTGCCCAAAAGAGGCTCATTTAGGCTACTCGCCTTCATCACGGTTCTATCTCTCCTACTTCCATTAATATATTGGTTAATTCACCTTTACTGCATATTAAACTGAAATCAGTTATAATATATTCTTATATATTCTTATCACGAAGGAAATTTGAGAAAGAAATAGTGTATAATTCTTATCTCCCACATACAGTGTTATAATAATCATAGCATTGGATATACACTCATCAATTTCCTCATGAATCATCTTAGCATTTTTACAAATATTATGAATTATGCCCATCAATATTTGATCCCTAGTATAGGATTGGAAAATATTATCCCATAACAAGATCAATTACACGGTAATTGAATCTGACTTTTCAAATAGTATTGTCATGGTGTAGCAGATATGTAACATGAATTGGGGAGATGTGGCATGGCATTAGCCATTAAGTTAATTTCCGGATAGGGCATGGCATACCATTTTAATTGAATTGTCCAATCTCCATATTCTTTCATGGATTATTCTCAGGACTAAAGTTATTACGTGACATTGAGATTACCAAAATCCAATTGTTGTTATTATACTATATATATAATATGTTAGATATGCAACGTGAATGTGTTGTCTACAATATGATATTAGGCTAATAATGTCTTGAATCATGATCGCAAAGTAGAAGGGCACCATGATTATTATCAATTCACAGACATAATAAAGTTGTGGAAGGAGCGGAGGTAAAGATCGAGGAGATAACATCAGGTGCCACGATTCTTGCGACAATCACTAAAACAGTAAAAAATGGATTTATTTGAAAGCTTCAAGAGCCTAAACCATTGATGAGGTATGAATACTCTCTAATTGTTGTCAAAGCAATTATTTCTGATCGAATATTGCGAGTATCTTTTCATGGATAAATGATGGAAGGAGATAATATTTGGTGCCGTAATTTTCGGTGAGTCCAAATCAAATTTTAAACAGTTAACTGATCTTATGTTATCTTACCATTGATGAGATATGTTCAACAATTTTTTAATTCCTACATAACAACTTTCGGGAATAGATGGCCTTGCCAATATCCTTTTTAAAATATCTAACAGATATTTTGCAGCTATAATAGTACATTAACCGAGTAGACCTGCACGGGATACAACAAATGAGTTAAGTATATTAACCGAGTAGACCCTCACGGGATACAAAAAATGAGTTAAGTACATTAACTGAGTAGACCCTCATGGGATACAAAAATGAGTTAAGTACATTAATCGAGTAGACCCGCACGAGATACAAAAAATGAGTTAAGTACATTAACTGAGTAGACCCTCATGGGATACAAAAATGAGTTAAGTACATTAACTGAGTAGACCCTCATAGGATACAAAAATGAGTTAAGTACATTAACCGAGTAGACCCTCACGGGATACAAAAATAAGTTAATTATATTAACCAAGTACACCCTTACGGGATACAAAAGACCAGTCTGACCTCTGGGCATTCCAGTCTGACCACTCGGCATTTTGGTCTGACCTCTCGGCATTCCAGATTGACTCTCGGCATTATGGTTTGACCCCTTGGCATTTCGGTTTGACCTATCGGCATTCCGAATTGACCTCTCGGCATTCTAGTTTGACCACTTGGCATTTCGGTTTGACCTCTAGGCATTCCATATTGACCCTCGACATTCTGGTCTGACCTCTCGGCATTCCAGTCTGACCACTTGGCATTCTGGTCTGACCTCTCAGCATTCCAGTCTAACCTCTCGGCATTCTGGTCTGACGTCTCGGCATTCCAGAGTGACTCTCGGCATTCTGGTTTGACCTCTTGGCATTTCGGTTTGACCTCTCGGCATTCCGAATTGACCTCTCGACATTCCAGATTGACTCTCGGCATTCTGGTTTGACCTCTTGGCATTTCGGTTTGACCTCTCGGCATTCTGAATTGACCCCTCGGCATTCCAGATTGACCCTCGGCATTTCGATTTGACCTCTCGACATTCCAGATTGACTCTTGGCATTCCAGATTGACTCTCGACATTCTGGTTTGAACCCTTGACATTTCGGTTTGACCTCTCGGCATTCCGAATTGACCTCTCGGCATTCTAGTTTGACCACTTGGCATTTCGGTTTGACCTCTCGGCGTTCCGAATTGACCCATCGACATTCCGGTTTGACCTCTCAGCATTCTGGTCTGACCTCTCGGCATTCCAGACTAACCTTTTGGCATTTCGGTTTGACCTTTCGGCATTCCGAATTGACCCCTCGGCGTTTCAGTTTGACCGCTTTAGCGTTCCAATTTGATCCAAAGGCAGTTGACAATCGCATAACATTCTGATTCAACCCTTTAGCATTTTGATTTGACCTCTCGACATTTCGGTTTGGTCACTTAGGCGTTCCAGCTTGATCCAATGACAGGCTGAGAGACAACCAATCTCAACATTTTGGTTTAACCTTTCAGTATTCCGACTAGACCTACTCGTCTTTCGGTTTGACTATTCATCCAACTTGATCTAAAAATGACAAAGTTGACGATTTGGCATTCCACCTAGACCTACCCGGCTTTCGGTTTGACCATTCATCGAACCTGATCTAAAATAACTAAGATGACGACTAGGCATTCCAACTTGATTTAACGGCAAGCCGAGTCCGACCTTCACTCGACATCCTGGATTGACCCTAAGGGCATTCCGGTTGACCGTTAAACATCCCAGCATGAATTAAATTATCAACACTCGGTTCAAGGAACCCAGGGCAGGGTACTTCTACTTGTATCAGCTTTCTTACCATGACTCGAAGCTTTGGGGGCATGAGCACTACTTAGTCTTGGCAAGGCCCTTTAAGAAGGTACTTGACCGATTAATGATTGGGACCTACCGAATGACACACAATTCAAGGGACCCAGAGTCGAATACCACCCAACCTTACAATACGCAAAAGAGGGAAGTGGGACACGGACATTTGAATTATCAAATCCAAACATGGACAAAATCACCTCTAATGGTCAACAACGAAAATACACTATGACTAGTTGGAAATCATTCAAAAAGCCTCGAGTGTCTTAAATTGCCTTGAGCATTTCCAATGCCATTGTCCAATTCTTCCTCGAGTGACTTCAACTCGGCCTTGAGTACCTTACACTCGGCCAGTTCCACTTAGAGTATCTTCAACTCAATGAACTTAGCCTCAATTATCTAATACTCAACTCGCCTCACACTTTATGAGTCTTCATCTGCATCTCGAGACTTGAGCATGTTCAGCTCGGCCATGCCATCTTGGATATCATTAGCTCAACCTTAGGTCATAAGCCTAGAGTATCTTCAGCTCGACCTCGTGCCTAGAGCATCCTCATCTTGATCACTCGCCTTGAGCATCTTCGACTCGATTTTGTGCTTTGAGCATCTTCAGCTCGGCCTCGCCACCTGAGATTCTTTAGCTCAGCTTTACGCCTTGAGCCTATAGAGCATTTTCAACTCGGCCTCACGCTTAGATCATCTTGAGTTCGGCTAGACACCTTAAGCATCCTCAGATCAACCACGAGCTCAAAGCACCTGCAACTCGACTAGTATGATCAGTTGTTAGGGCATAATGAAGCTCGGCTATGTAAAAACATCTTATAAGCTCTTACAGTCTACTTCAGAGCTTGGGGGGCATATGTACTACTCGGACTCGGCCCAGTACCGAGTCAAGGGACCCGCCGAGAAAACGAAGATAGACTCATACCAAAGCAATTATAACGGAAAGTATATCTTACTAAAAGATAAGATACACAAAGATTAAGATAAAAGATAATGATAGAAGATAAACCTATCTCTATCACAATTAAGGAGATTGGATAAGATTTGATAGGAAAATAACCCTATCAAATCTATCTATTTACCTTCTATAAATACAAAACAATTCACTCCTATCAAGGTACGAAATTCTAATCCCAATTGTGATACCTGTCTCCTACCTCTGCGCCTCTAACTTGAGCGTCGGAGTGTCTTTGCAGGTACACCCCCACCAGTCATGGAGGAGATCCCGGCGGAGCCACCGCACCGGAAGACTTACCAAAATTTGGTAAGAACATAAACTAATTTTAATTTATGAAAATAGATTATTTAATTTTTCTCCTATAAGTACTTATAAAGAAGTTTAACCCAACAAGGTCTAAATGAGTTTAATTTTTATGTAAATTTTTTTACATTATCAGCTAATCAGAAATTAACAAATTGTTGATATAACTTTTAAGGTAATTATTAAAAAAAAATTAACAAACTTATTATACATGACAATTTATAATTGAATGACATAATAAAAACCTTTCATACTATCATTGCATGCACTGTTTATTCATATTAAATTTCATAGTATATATTTGTTTGTCTCTTTGCTACTAGCATTATCAAATACAAATCATCGCAAGCTAAAAAAACCTTATTTAATTTTCTATAAATAAAATTTGTAAAATCAATTGGTGAGGCAAGGTCGAATGTCAAAATGGCTCCTTTGCCTTCCTCAATTGATCGAGTTGGTTGGATTTATCCTACTTCAACCTTACCAACAAGTATATTAAATATGAATAATTAAGCATTTTTAGCTACATTTAGGTCCATGTTACATATTGGTCCATTTGTTTAAACTTATTTTTTTAAAAAGTATTTTTTTAATAAAATAAGCAGTTTTATGCTTTTTTATGTTTGTCTAAACTGTTTTTTATTTTTTTAAAAAAAAGTTTTTTACTTTTTTTAATAAGCCAATCCTATATGTTTCTTAAAAAAGTGCTTCTTTAAAAAGCATTTTTTATTTTATTTTTTAAGTTTAAACAAACAAGCTATTTTCTCTTCCCACTAATCAATTTCTTATCACATACTTTTTTTTGTCCTAGATTAATCATGCTCGCAGTGCGTGGCTGCCACTGGCCCAAGAGAATTTTGCACACAGAGGGAATCGAACACGGATTCTCCGGCTACATAGATCGTTCCTCCTCATATGAACACAACAGGCCTTACACCGTGCCAACCCTTTGGGTTATTTCTTATCACATACTAGCACTCTTTTAAGGTCTTATTCCAAAAAAAGTGTAATAAATTTGATCAATTAAGCATTTTTAACTGCATTTAGGCCTATTTTACATATTTTCTTTTACCACCAAACCAATCAATTCTGTCCAACATACTAGCACTCTAACAAAGATGCAATTAATATTAGATATTATATTCATATGGCTTACATATCAATACGAAGACTGTCTATCCTAATTATAATAAACAAATGATATGTACAGCTAAGGTTATCCTATTTTTATAATTTCCGACATTTTGTATTCATATCGGTTTAAACTTAATTTCTTTTAAAGATTGTATCCTATTCACTCTTTTATGAGTTGATTATTCTTTTAACTTTTCATTTGTATGAACTGAATGGTTATGTGATCTTTACCCTATTTTTCACTAAAACAGTAAAACTCCTTTGTGACCGACTCATGATATTTTTTAGTTGGTCCCACTCCAGACTTAAAAAGTTGATCCACATATGGCTTTCTACTCTTCAGTTTAAAGATAAACAAATATGGCTTTCCACCCACGACGTCATTAGTAAATCATGTACAAAAATAGCACCAATCTAGTTAATAGAAGGCTCTGGAAATTATAGCATACTCAACAGAAATATGCCTAGCTATAACCAAATAAACAAAAGATAGAACTGAACTAATTAGGTTGAATAAGTGAAGTGGATTATAGGAAGACGGGCATGAAATGGATGAAAGTAGTGAAACATGATACAAGTTGGGTTATCAGAGTGAAAACTAGAAGCAAATAAACATAACATATAAATAAGCTAATTGGTGACTTAATGGTCTTATCCAAATTAATATATGAGCAAGAGTATATGATGCCCATGATGAACATTATAATCCCAATAATAGATATCATTACGATAATTTTCTATAGTTTTCTATAGCATCCAAATTAATTTTTGAAAAGAAAAAAGGCCAATCACGTACCTTTATTTCGTATATCATATTTACCCTTTTCTTTTGTTTTGAAATGGCTAATTACTATTGTTGTTATACAGGGGATCAATATGCGTATAGCCTTTCTCATATTATCTTGATTGTTTACTGAGATTAATCTATAATGTTTCCGAAATATGCAAGGCCAAGGAAGCCAAGAAAGTTCTGTTTCGTGGGTGACAAGGAAAGGTACATACACTGAAATTTATTTCCAGTCACACATTTAGCGGTTTCAATTGAATTGATTTATGTGACTTCTAACTTCTAAGTTCTTCATTTGTTTGATAAGAAACTGGGTATATTTCCCATCAATTACAATGAACCTCTTTAGAACTTACTTGCATATTAGCCCGATCCTAATTCATTTGTTCACTTCACTAAGATAATTACATAAGGGTGAATACAACACCTACTAAGCAACTCCATTAAAATGTTTGACAAATGAGGCCAGCATTTTAGGATGCACTGGTTCACCCATACAAGTGAATGACCATGACTCTCACTTATATGTCACAACAATAACAAGAGTGCAACCGGCATGTGAATTGTAAAAATACTTGTACATGCATGCAAAGTAAAATGCTCTCAACCCAAAATTCAACAGATGTTATTCCAAATACTACAAACCAAATTCTCATACTGTAGAATTTATCAAGCAATATTTTGATTCAGATGGCACGTGATGACTAATGGTACATTGCTACTTCAATAAAACTCAATACAATGCTAAAGGTTTTACAGATACAAGCAAAAAATTGGGAATGGGGTATTTTACACATTTAGGCGATTGAATCAGAATCAACACACTGGATTACTGATTGCTGCATCATCAGCAGAAGCCAGCACCAGTTGGGATTTAAGTATAGCTGCTTCTTCTCTAGCTTTTTTGCGTTCACGCCTCATCCTGAAGTACTCTCTCTTCCTTGCTCTATAGCTGTTGGGGTTCTCGGGCTGTACTTCTCGAGGGTAAACACTCACCTGTAATAAAACAACTTGCATAGCTCGTTAATTTGAATTTTCTAGGGTTATAGGACACATATATCATCTAGTTGTAAAAAAATTCATTTAACCTTTTTCCTGTCAGGTCCATATTTCTCAAATTTTACAACTCCATCAATCAAGGAGAAGATGGTGTAGTCTTTGCCAAGCCCCACATTCTTTCCTGCATGAAACTTCAAGGTTTGCAGAGAAAAATAATTAGAACATAGAAAACAGTGAGAATGGCACTATGGATTAGACAGTATGTATAAAAAACTGTTGTGTCAAAGGCAAAATAGATTCAGGGGGTGGCACATAGTTATGTTGTAGGGGTGCTTTAGCCCCCTTCTTTAAGGTTTGAATTAATAAAAGATAATTTTTGGTTGTTTTTAATTACTCAAGCACGACCTCCTGCCGAAAAAATAAATAAAAAATTCTCCTCCAGCTCTGCCACTGAATAGATTGATTATAGACTGCACCTATGAGATCCCCATTGCTTCCTCAATAGCAATATAACTCTCAATATAAAACTGACATTAGGAAGTTCTTCTAGTGTGTAAAGTGTGCTATAAAAGTTATGCAATAGCTCTACTATATTAAGCAACCATCAAAAGAAACTACTGCAATATGGTTGATTGCACAATGCAACTTAGCTATTCAGACCCTATTCATTCTTTGTTCTTTTTGTATTAATTTTCTAGCCAATGTATAGTGCATTAAACATTGATTATCAGATGTGCTTGCCAATGCACATTCATGTCAAATTTTTTTTCCCAGGCACTAATTCGGTGATATTCTATTTGACAATTTCAATAAAAATGCAATAAACAAATCACAAAAGCAAGAAAAGCTAATCCTTAAACCATCACCATGCACAAACTATCAAGCTCCCTTCACCATTTGAAAATTCAAAACAGAAGGCCACTCAAAATGTTAATATGTAACCCAACAATTGACTACCACACCTATTTCTTTCTACCACAAATAAAACCTAAGCACAATACCTTAAGTTCTTTCGGTATTATCCTCCAATTAAAATTAGAATTTTACCTCTATAACTAACATCCACCTTTATTGTTCATGTTACCTAGGTAAAATTCCAATTTTGATCACATATGTGCACTAAAAGCACCTAAGTAGCGGTACCTAAGTTTTGTTCTTTTGAAAGGACAAAACTTAGATGCAGTTTCTTGAGTGCTTTCAGAACTAGAATTTCACCTTTGTAACCTAAAAACTCAAATGTAGTTTCTCAAGTACTTATGATTTTGTTCCCTAATCAGAATCAGAATCAGAATTTCAACTCAACAATAATAAAAGTTTACATTAAAGATTAAATATGTTACTAAGGTGAAATTTCAATTCTGAGAAGAGAATAACACCACATACACCTAATTAAGTGCATCTAAGTTTCATCCTTTTCAAAAATGAGATTCCTTCCTAGTCATAATAATTGCGATAATATCATCAATTCATCATATACCTTAAAACAAGCTTACCTTTTACACACAACAAGGCAATTCATATAGCAAATCATCGAACTTAATTGACAGAGACCACTAACGTCTTGTCTGAATAAACTTCTCCATAAGCACTTACCGGAGAGAAAAAAAAAAAGAAGTAAAAATGAATTGAACTTCTATGGTAAGTTAAAATCAACTTATGCATCTCAAGTTTTAGAGAAATCAGATAAGAGGGCTATCAGAAAATTGAGATTCATAGAGTTCAAAGTAGAGAAGAGGAGAACCATAAAAGAAACTCATATTGATTAAGAAATGATAAAAGATACAAGTGGACAGTGAGTATGAGTTCTATTTATAGAGCTCATTAGAGATAACAAACTGATAACAAGAGCTTCTTTCAAAGTTAACTGCATAAGTTGATTTTAGCTTGCAAGAGAAGTTCAATTCATTTTACTTTCTTATTTTCTTCTCTTATAAGTGCTTTGGAAGGGGGTAAGTAAGACCACACACGTTTCATTTCTAGCAAAGTTAAGTGCATAAGTTGATTTTAGCCAATGAAAGAAGCTCAATGAGAATTTTATTCAAACAGGGGCATTGCATTTACCTCGGACCACAAGCATTTCATTTAGTAAAGAAAAACCACTTGAAATACAAATAACACATTCCGAATTCTCCGAAAAGTGAAAAGAGAGAAGACCTTGGTTCCGCGCTGGCGAACGATGATGGAACCGGGCTTGGCAACCTGGTCGCCGTAAATCTTGACTCCGAGGCGCTTGCTCTGGGAGTCACGGCCGTTCTTGGTGCTGCCCGCTCCCTTCTTGTGCGCGTTCTCTATGGTCAGCGGGCAGCGCCGAGGGGGCAGCCACACCACCGAGGTGGGACCCGCGCGGAGAGAAGAACTTCCACCGAAGAAGGATGAGGAAGAAGATAAGGAGAGACCCTTGAATGCTGTTGCCAGGTTGAAGCTCATACACATTGACGCTGCTGCCATGTTCAGCTTTTTGAGAGATGGAAGCCACAGATTCCCTCGGAAAGGGGTTGGTTGATGGATAAGAAATGCTACTAAGAACAAGGCTAGGGGGAAATTTTGGGAATATTTCAATTTGGATGAGTGATAAAACCACTATATTTTAATCTTTATGGGTAAATATTTAATTATATGAATTAAAATTATTTTATTATATTCTTTTATGAATTAAATTGATGTAAAAATATATAAATAATATTTCATTTGATTTAAATTTGCAATAATAATATAATTATACTAGTACTATTTTAAAGACAGTGTAATTTAATAGAATTTAAACTAAAATAATATTTAATATTAAGTATGAAATTGTGTTAAATACTCAGAGAAAGATTTATTGTCTACAATGGTTCTACTTGACTGGAGCATAATTATCTCCCGTGAATGATACTTCTGATTTCCACCATTAAAAGATTAAAATTAATTTAATTTATGATTTTATTAATGAAGTAATTTAAAACTATTTTGTAATGAAAATATATTAAGTAAATTATTTTTAATATATTTTATTATATATTTATTTTAAAAATTTAACATTATTATATAAATATTAATACACAAATTTTTTGTATATGAAGTTATTAAACATAGATTCAAAATATTATTTTATAATAAATAATTAGATTTTAATTAATGTTTAATATTTTTTTATCTGTAGGAATTGAAAACAGGTGGCAAGTAGTTTAAACCAACTCACACACCATGCTCAACTAACTAAGCTAGACCCCTTAGTAATTAATGTTTAGTATAAAAATTTCAACTTCATAATATACATATTATACAACAAAATATTTATTTATGAAATTATTTGTTAGAATCAAAGACATTGGATGATGTCCAACCCTTCAAAATCTATGGTTTTGATGATAATAAATGATATTAAATTTTGTATTAATTAATGAGTTTACTTGAGCATTACAGGAACACTTCGTCCAATCTACCTTTGGTAGACGACGTCTAGCGTGCGTGAGGGAAACGAGTTTCGCAGGTGCAAAAGCCCATATTAACCGTTAGATAAAATTATACTTTTAATCAAAGGCTGAAATTTTTTCTTTTTTTCCTTTTTTTCTTTTTTCTATTTTTCTCCCCTTTCCCACTTTGTCCCTTTACCTAGCGTCTGAACTCTGAATCCTCTCCACCGCAGGCCACCTCTCCGCGTTGCCGCCGCCACCTCTCAACTATGCCACCGCCACCGACCAAGGCCTCCGCACCCGTTTGGCAAAATACCAAGTGGGAAATTTGTGCTGAGAACTGAGAACAAAAGACAAAGATAGATTCGAGCTTTATTTTGTTAGATTTGTGTTTTATGTTGTTAGATTTGTGTTTGATTTGTGCAATCTGGGTTTAAGATCGACAACTGCTCTCCCTGCCGGCGATGCCCCTCCGCCTCCCTTCGAAACTGACAACCGCTGCGAACTCGATGCTAGTGGCTCCAAGCATAGTAGCACGACCATCGTACGGTACGGGCTTGGCCGAGGACTGTTGTGGTGAATGGATGCGTTGCGATGTTGTGGTTGTGGGTTTTGGAGTGTCTGCAGTGGAGATCGATGGTCTCCATGGTGGTTTGTCTCAAAAAGGAAGGGGATGATTCACGGTGGTGATTGGTGGGCTTGATGGTTCACGGTGTGGGTGGTGGAAGAGAAGGGTGGAATCTCAGGCCGCAGCAACCGGTGGTCGTAGGAGAGAGAAAGAGGAAAGAAAAAAAAAAGAACAAAGGGCAAAATTGACAAAGAGAGAATTTTTTGTTTGTTTTGCACGGTGCGAAACACGTTTGCCGCACGCACGCTAGAAGTCGTCACCTTTGGTATTGTAATCTCAGTTCTTAAACTCTATATAAAACTCTCTCTTAAGCGTCCAATCATATGGAACTTGTTTTTCAAAATGACTAACTAGCGAGTAGTGACCAACGCGCTGTAATGAAACAAGCATCCAAACTTATTGTGAAAACCAGTATGTAATATACTGAGTTCTTTTGAGTGTCCAAAAGGAGCTAATAAGTTAGTTAGTGTCTACTCTTATGTTCGTACACTTGTACAATTCAAGGATGATTCACATTGAAAAGTTTAGTACCTTTATTCCCTTGTTTTTTTGAAATGACTAATCATTCGAAATTCAAAAAGTGTACTAAGACAGGTGACAAAGAAGCATTCTTTGGAAAACAATCTTCTTCATACAAGTAGTGGAGGCACGCTCAGAAAAGACAATACCTTTTTTCCCTTTCTCTCTCCATCCCAAGTTGACACGTGGTAACGGTTACATGATTGTGAGAGAACGGATGTTTTCAAAGGTTCCAATCTCCACAACGGATACATTTCCATGAAGCCTATAAATAGAAGAGTATGCACACTTAATGAAAAATGAAGCTTTCTGAATTTTTACAAGTGCTGAAACTCTGCTCAAATCATTGAACGATCTATACTTGTGCTAAGAGAGAAATTCTTTTGCTTTGCAAAGTTCCTTGTATTCTATTCTTATTGTAATATTCTCTCTGTTCTTGGTGATCAAAGAATACTTGGGTTCTTTTAATCTCGGAGGAAGATTAAAAGATGTGCCAGAAGTAGCCTAGAAAATACTTGTTGTAGCCAGAAGTGGCAGAGTAGAATACTTGTTTTTGTAATCAATTCTGATTAGTGGAACCCTTCAAAGATTTTTGAAGGAGAACTAGACGTACCCTCCAAAGCTTAACTTGTTTTCTCTTGTGTTTATTCTGCACACGTTGGATGCACAAGTTTTTTTATTTAAACTTGTTTGAGAAAACTACTTTTTAACCTTTGGATGATCTATGCAAAACTCAACTTTTGTGAAATCATTTTCATTTTCATTGCCTTGAGAAAATCTCCATTTGCGAAAAAGTTCTAAAGATTATACTAACTAACACATTATTCAACCCCCTTCTAGTGTGTTCCATTTATTTCATTATTTAAAATTATTTTTAAGTAAGAATGATTTATCAGATTTAAAAGTAATATATATATGTTGAGTCTTGGGTATGCAGTTGTGTTAAATACTCAAAAAAGAATATTTGTCATCCTACCTAACTCAATTAGTATTATATCACGTGAATGATACTTGTGGTTTCTGCCATAAAAAAAATTAAAATTAATTCAATTTATAATATTATTGATGAAGTATTTAAAAACTATTTTGTAATAAAAATATACTTAATAAATTACTTTTAATATATTTATTAAAAAAATTACAATTATTTTATAAATATTAATATACAATTTTTTTGTATATGAAGTTATTAAACATATATGAAATTATTTTGTAGTAAATACATTAACTAATTAGATTTAAATTAATGTTTAGTTTAAAAATTTGAACTTCATATTATAACTATTGGTCAACAAAATATTCATTTATGAAATGATTTAAAAATATTTTATACAATTTCTTAGTAAGAATGATTTTATAGGATTTGAAATTAAAATAAATATTGTTAAGTCTTGGATATGCAATGCGTTAAATATTCAGAGAAAGAGTTTTATTGCCTATATAATGGTTCTACCTAACTTGAGCAATATTATCTTTTACAAATGATACTTGTAATTTCTAACATAAAAAAATAAAACTAATTTAATTTATGATATTATTGATGAAGTAATTCAAAATTATTTTGTAATAAAAATAATAAAAAGAAATAGTCGTATAAGTTTAAATATGAAGAAATAAAAAGAAAGAAAGAAAGAAACATAAAAAGAAAAAAAGATAAAAAAAAAGAAAAAAGAAAAAAATAAAAAAGAAAGAAAAAATAGATATATGGAGAAGAAAAAGAAAAAATGGAAAAGAGTTGAGATTGAAGAAAAAACAAAACAAAAAACAAAAAGAAATGAAGTCGTATAATGCTTATGGTCGCATAAGTGTAAATACAAAAAAAACAAAACCATTGTTAAAACAAAACAAAAAAAGAGTAAGAAAAATGTAACACCTTATTTATGTAGCTTATTAGTTATAACGAGAGTTTCTTAGATTTTAAGCAAGAAAAAGTTCTTACTATGTATTATTTAAATCGTAACACCTTATTTATGTAGCTTATTAGTATAGCTAAGCTTAATAATATTTTCAAATTATAACTAAAATTACACAAACTAAATCACATAAAGCAAGAAATTTTAATTACTTCAAACTAAACTTCTTAAAAATTTTCAGATTGGATGTGAAAAATCACGTTAAAAATGCAGAAACTAGAATGTCATCACGTTAAATGTGTCATCAAAATTCACAAGCGTATCTGACGTGATCCTTACGGGGCGGATCGCTTGGTACAGGGTTGCCGACGGGGAGGGGACGCCACTTCCAGAGATGGAAGATAAGTCACGCTGACGCCACAAGGAATCAACCTTGATAAGTCAGAATTTGGTTCAACAGGAACCTTGAGAGAAACTCTCAGAATACTCACGTATTTTGGAAACTGCCAAAAGTCCTTTATTCATGTTGGACGAAAATACATATAGTTCACTATGGGGACATAACTGCCAATAATTAAATAATAAAATAAAAAATTACAATAAAATAAAAATTGCAATAATTAAATAATAAAATAAAAATTATGGGGACATGGGCCGGCCTTCAGTCATCATCAATGGCAGCTATACAAATGACCAGCCTTGTCTCTTCGACGTGTTGGGCCTTTTTAAGTCTGCCTCTGGTCATGGGCCCTTCAAGTGCTTCATGGTCCTTGCCCTTAGTTGTGTCCTCATCACTCCCTCCTTCTTGAAAAGGATTTGTCCTCAAATCAAAGGCTCCTCCATCTGCATCAATAAGAGATAAATCAGATACATTGAAAGTGGCACTCACATTATACTCACTAGGCAAGTCAATCTTGTAGGCATTGTCGTTGATCTTCTCCAACACTTGGAATGGTCCGTCTCCTCTAGGTTGAAGCTTGGACTTCCTGTGTTCAGGGAACCTCTCCTTCCTCAGGTGTACCCAAACCCAATCACCTGGTTCAAACACCACTTTCTTCCTGCTTTTGTTGGCTTGCCTTGCATAGCTCTCATTTTTCTTTTCAATTTGAGCCTTCACTTGCTCATGCAGCTTCTTCACATACTCAGCTTTAGCCTGTGCGTCCTTATGCTTAAACATAGCAATGTTAGGCATAGGCAACAAATCAAGAGGAGTCAAAGGATTAAATCCATACACTATCTCAAATGGTGAACAATTAGTTGTGCTATGGACAGCCCGATTGTAAGCAAACTCAACATGAGGCAAACATGCTTCCCAAGACTTAAGATTTTTCTTTAAAACAGTCCTAAGCAATGTGCCTAAAGTCCTATTGACTACCTCAGTTTGACCATCAGTTTGTGGGTGACAAGTAGTAGAAAACAACAATTTAGTACCAATCTTACCCCACAAGGTCCTCCAAAAGTGACTAAGGAATTTTGCATCCCTATCACTGACAATGTTCCTCGGTAATCCATGAAGCCGCACTATTTCTTTGAAAAACAAATCAGCCACATGACAAGCGTCATCCACTTTCTTGCAAGGTATGAAGTGTGCCATCTTAGAAAACCTGTCAACAACAACTAACACAGAATCCTTTCCATTCTTGGTTTTGGGCAGCCCCAAAACAAAGTCCATAGAAATGTCAGTCCAAGGATATTCAGGAACAGGCAAAGGAGTATACAATCCATGAGGCTTAACCTTAGATTTAGCCTTTTTACACACAATGCAATGATCACAAAACTTATGCACATCACGTCTCATATGAGGCCAAAAGAAATGCTCTTGCAGAATTTCCAGGGTCTTTTGAACCCCAAAGTGACCCATCAAACCCCCCTCATGTGATTCACTCACAAGCAACTCTCTAATGGAACACTTAGGCACACACAATTTATTTGCTTTAAACAAGAATCCATTATGCCTATAGTATCCATTTTCAGAAAACTTTTCACATGCAGCAAAAAGTTCAGCAAAGTCCACATCATGCTCATACATGTCTTTCAAAAACTCTAGACCAAACAGTTTAGTTTCAAGCATAGCAAGTAAAGCATGTCTCCTAGACAGCGCATCAGCCACTACATTCCCTTTCCCCTTTTTATGTTTGATGACATATGGAAATTGCTCTAAAAACTCTACCCACTTAGCATGCCTCTTATTAAGCTTTCCTTGTCCTTTTAAGTACTTTAAGGACTCGTGATCACTATGGATGACAAACTCTTTGGGTAACAGGTAATGCTGCCAAGTTTTTAAAGCTCTAACCAAAGCATACAATTCCTTATCATAAGTTGAATAGTTAAGGGCAGCGGCTCCTAACTTTTCACTAAAATAAGCAATTGGATGACCCTCTTGCAACAAAACAGCCCCAATACCCACATTGGACGCATCACACTCAATTTCAAATGATTTTGCAAAATTAGGCATAGCAAGAATGGGTGCATTAGTTAACCTATGCTTGAGGGCAGCAAAGGCCTCCTCTTGTTTCTCACCCCATTTGAAAGCCACATTCTTCTTAACAACTTCAGTTAGAGGTGCAGCCAATGTACTAAAATCCTTAACAAATCTCCTATAGAAACTTGCTAAACCATGAAATCCCCTCACCTCACTCACGGTCTTAGGTGTTGGCCATTCTTGGATGGCCTTAACCTTTTCCACATCCACCCGTACTCCCTCAGCACTAACAACAAAACCCAGAAACACCACATGATCAGTACAAAAGGAGCACTTTTCTAGGTTGGCATACAATTGTTCTTTCCTAAGCACACTCAAAACAGATTGCAAATGTTCAGCATGCAAATCAAGACTAGTGCTATAGATAAGAATATCATCAAAGTACACCACCACAAATTTTCCAATAAACTCCCTTAAAACATGGTTCATCAATCTCATGAAAGTACTAGGTGCATTAGTCAAACCAAATGGCATAACCATCCACTCATACAAACCGTATTTTGTTTTAAAGGCAGTTTTCCATTCATCTCCCTCTCTAATCCTAATCTGATTATAGCCACTTTTCAAATCAATTTTAGAAAACACACATGCACCATACAGTTCATCAAGAAGATCATCTAACCTGGGGATTGGATGCCTATACTTGATGGTGATGTTGTTTATGGCTCTACAATCAGAACACATCCTCCATGAGCCGTCCTTCTTGGGCACTAGAATGACAGGTACAGCGCACGGACTCATACTATCTCTCACCCAACCTTTGCTCAGGAGTTCGGACACTTGCCTTTCGATCTCCTTAGTTTCTTGTGGGTTGCTCCTATAAGCTGGCCGATTGGGCAAGGACGCTCCTGGAATGAGATCAATGTGATGCTCAATTCCCCTCAATGGTGGCAAACCATCCGGTACACTTGCTGGAAACACATCATCAAAATCCTGCAAAAGGGACTTAATACCAGAAGGCAATTTAAATTCATCAAATTGGTTAGCATACAACATCTGACTTTGACAAAACAATAAATAGAGGGGTTGCCTTGCGCAAAGCACCCTCCTTACCTCCCTTTTTGTTGCTAAACAAAGCTGTTTGCCCTCAAGTGTTTCACTCTTTTTGTTTTCTCTCTTTTCCCTCTCAAGTGTTTCACTATTTTTCTTTCCTCTCTTTTCCTTCTCAAGTGTTTCACTCTTTTTTCTCTCAAGTGTCTCACTCTTTTTCTTTTCTCTCATTTTTATCTGATCCTCACAAACCTCTCTAGGAGATAACGGTTTGAGAACAATTTTCTTGTTATCTTGCTTGAAAGAGATTTTGTTGGTGAAGCCATCATGCACTGCCTTGGTGTCATACTGCCACGGTCTTCCTAACAGCACATGGGTCGCTTCCATTGGAACCACATCACACAGCACTCTACCATTATATCTTCCAATGGTGAGACACACCTCAACCTGTTGAGTCACTTTTACCTCTTCATCTTCACTAAGCCACTGAAGTTTGTATGGCCTAGGATGGGGTTTAGTTTCCAAATTCAGTTTGGACACTAACCTGGAACTTGCAACATTGGTACAGCTTCCTCCATCAACAATTAAAGAGCACAGCTTACCATTTATGACACACCTGGTGTGGAAAATATTTTCTCTTTGGTTGTCATCCAGTGGCTGCATCTGATTTCCCAACAGCCTTCTCACCATCAGCATATCACCCTGCATAGCTTCCTCCTCATACTCTTCTTCTTCCACTTCTTGTTCACTGACTTCAGACTCACTAGTGATTTCTCCATCAACCTTCATGATCATGGTCCTCCTGGTTGGACATTCAGAAGCAATATGTCCTCTGCCTAAGCATTTGAAGCATTTTATGTTTCTGGTTCCAGTATTGGATGAGGAAGTGGAAGTGTTATGTTTGGTTCCACCAGCACTGGACGCTGCTGACTTTCCATGTGGGGATGTTGCTGCTGGGCTGGACGAATTACCTCCCTCCTTCTTGGATCTGTTGGCCCAGTTCTGGTTGTAAGTATTGGGTGAGTTCCTCCTTGCTGCACTTTTTCTTTTAATTTGCTGTTCAACTCGTAGTGCCTTATGTAGCAAGTCATCCAACTCCACATACTCCTGTAATTCAACAACATCTCTGATTTCAGGGTTTAGACCATTCAGAAAACGAGCCATTGTGTCTTCAGATTCCTCTTCAATGTTGGCCCTCACTAACGCCATTTCCATCTCTTTATAGTACTCTTCCACAGTTAAATTCCCTTGGGACAGCCTTTGGAGTTTCTGTCGCATGGTTCTGTTATAGCTAGTGGGCACATACCTTTTTCTCATCACCCTTTTCATCTCAGTCCATGTATCTACCTCTCGCCCTTCCTCTCTCAGCATTTCTCTCTGGCTTTTGTGCCACCAAACAAGGGCATAGTCGGAGAATTCAGCTGCTGCTAGCTTGACTTTCTGCTCTTCAGTGTAGTCATTGCAGGCAAATACATGTTCAATCTTCATCTCCCAGTCCAGGTAGGCATCTGGATCACTTCTGCCTTTGAAGGGAGGAACATTGAGCTTTACTCCCTCAACCCAGTTTTGCCTCGGTCCGTCATTACCGCCATTATGACCTCTGTTCCCACCTGTAATTCGTCTAACATTCTGATTCGGTTGGTTCTCCAATAATTCTAGTCGTCCAAAGATCTCCTCATTGTTACGGTCCAGCAAACGTTGCATCTGTGCATTCATCGCGTCCAGTAACATACGCTGAGCTCCGTCCAACTGATGATACTCATCACCACCACCACCTGCTCCTGCCATAATTCAACAGAAAAATTTGCAGTAAAAATTATTAAGGTTTCAGGACCTCACCACACTCTACTTACGTGTTTCTCTCTTAGATGGTAGTACACTCGTGTTTGATGCTCTCAATAGGCTTTTGTGTAATGTATTCCCTCTTGCCTTTTACCACTCGTGTTCCCTCTTAAGTTCCTGGATGGACCAAATTGGACTCACAAGAAGGTTGCGACAATGATTAGACGCACGAAGAAGTGATGCTCCAGAACTTAACACAATTAACAGTGACTACCCTAAACTAAACCGCACGCAGACTTGGGCAAAGACATAAACAGAAGTTCAAAGACATAACCAGAACAAACAGGTAGGATTGAAAACAAGGAAACTACGCAATTAACAGAGAAGAAGAAGACACAGAAATAGCAAAATTAACATGCAAACTTCAAATGACCATAACTTTTGCTACAGACGTCCGTTTGAGGCCCACTATATGTCAAAATGCTCAGAATTGAGAGGGGAATCCCTGGGCAAATTCCGAAAGGGGATTTGGTTCCACAATTTTCCCAAAAAACGCCTCTAACTGCCTTAATTTTGTGTTCAAAGATCAAACACCCAAATTTCTTCCAAACTTTTTTTTTGTTTTTGCAACTGATTTTTTTTTTTTTTTTTTTTTTTGGTAATAACCGTCCAGATATTACAATTCGTTCAATAGGCAAGCAGCATTAGGCAATTTGACAATTTAGCAATTTGGCAATTAGCCAATTTTACCCAAACAGAATTCGAACAGGCTGAAACAATTCGACAGGCACAGAAAACGAAAACGAAAATTAAGAAGACAATACGAAAACAAGAACAGAAGACAAAAAATTGAAACAGAACAGAAACGTACAGATTACGAACAGAACAGAAACGTACAGATTACGAACAGAATAGCAACGACAGTAATGAAAAAAAAACGAAATTGAACAATCAACGAAATAAACGAAATTGACAATCAACGAAAACGACAACAGAACCTGTATCAAGAGCCGAAGCTCTGATACCAGATGACGTGATCCTTACGGGGCGGATCGCTTGGTACAGGGTTGCCGACGGGGAGGGGACGCCACTTCCAGAGATGGAAGATAAGTCACGCTGACGCCACAAGGAATCAACCTTGATAAGTCAGAATTTGGTTCAACAGGAACCTTGAGAGAAACTCTCAGAATACTCACGTATTTTGGAAACTGCCAAAAGTCCTTTATTCATGTTGGACGAAAATACATATAGTTCACTATGGGGACATAACTGCCAATAATTAAATAATAAAATAAAAAATTACAATAAAATAAAAATTGCAATAATTAAATAATAAAATAAAAATTATGGGGACATGGGCCGGCCTTCAGTCATCATCAATGGCAGCTATACAAATGACCAGCCTTGTCTCTTCGACGTGTTGGGCCTTTTTAAGTCTGCCTCTGGTCATGGGCCCTTCAAGTGCTTCATGGTCCTTGCCCTTAGTTGTGTCCTCATCAGTATCCAAACACGTTCAAAATCTTTGTACATTTATATTTATATATCTATTTACATTTATATTTCATTCGCCAAAATAAAATTCTTGTTTGATTGAAAAACATCCCCCAACCAACCCCTGTTTCTCAAAGACACCTTCGTAAGTAAACTAAAAAATATCCACGTTAAGGTAATAAAATGCGTGTGTGAAACATTTCTCAGTCTCATTTTGTTACCAACTAATGTTTGCATTTTGCTTACTCGATATAGGTTACAACTTAAGTGCATCCAATACTAAGAATGTGTTTAGATTAATGTTAGAAAGCTTCTAAATGTCCGTTTGTGCATTATAAGGCACCAAAAACAGAAACAACTCTTCTATTGGATTGGTGAAAATGCCAGTTATGTCTAATATAACTAGCTCCCAAACACACACTGTATGTTTGGTTTAGCGTTTTAAATGCTTCAAATGGGATTTTACGCATTCCCAGGCACCTAACACAAAAGCACTACTCTTGAAACTTTTTAAAAAATGCTGGTTATGTTTGGATGAACGGTAACCCAAACATGCTGACACTAATTGGTTCTAATGAAAGCTATTTCTGAAATTCTGACTCAGACTTTTACCTCTAACACAAACATTTGCATCTTTTAGTTATTATTTTGTAGAGTACTATTTTACCTAACATGTTTGTTTTCTTCTACGGGTATATAAGTTATCTTTTCATTAAAATGTCAAAGGAAAATGACAAACTTATGCTCAGCTCACAACATTAACGAGGGTAAAGTGCTGAACCCACAAGAATAAGATCAACCGGAACATGATGTAAAACACATGCCACAAAAGATGATGATATAAAGTATAAAAACTTCACCATCGTGAACGGGTTTCCAAATTCCGCTGGTTGTTCCAGCCTTAGTTTTCAGTCAGAACATTCAACAAACACGTTGCGTGCCCTTTTATCCTCGGCGAGTTTAAACAGCACCACAAAGTCCAAGACCAAACAGAATTCAATTCAAGAATTAAATGCAAATCAATCTTTATTGTCTGAAATAACAGGCTCAGATGATGGGAGACTCAGTGTATCCACCAAAGACGAGTCAGTGGTAGTGGCATCGTGCTGTTGCTGCTGTTGTTGTTCTGCGTTCATGAGTGTATCCAGGTCCCTTATTCTTGTGCGCATCACGTTTGTAACTAAAACTGTCAACAAATAAAAAATGCTTCAAATTAATATAAGTTATGGGTGTGAAAAAAATGAGGGATAAAAGATAGGAAGAGAGGTTACTAGCAGCGGTTCCAAAGGTCCAAATCCATAGGATTTTCACGCCAAGGCTCTTCGGTTCCCGCGGCATGATGAAGTTCAGTTCGGCAATGCACAAAACAAAGTGCAATTTTTTCTGAAGACAAAAGGAGAAAATGGGCTGGGCTGGGCTGGGCCGGGCCGGGTCCGGTTCAGCGAGGCTATAACTGGATGACTGTAATGCGGGCTTTGTGTTTTTCTATCCCCTGTTTTGCCTAGTTCACACCCTATCATGGTGTTAGAATTAATTAAATATAATATTTATTAACTGCAATTAATTTCATATGTCCTTGTTTAGTTTTACGGTGTAATCAGTAATCTTACACTGTCATTTTACTAACACAATCCCAATTGCAGTGAATTTCCTACTAAAACTAGCAAAAAAAAAAAAAAATCATACACAATTGTTTGATTAAATTTTCATTACTAAATTGATATTTGATTATTACATTTTTTTTCACATTATGTATTCTACTATTAGTCTCTTATACTATATTTTAAAATATTTTTAATCAATTTTAAAATAAAATAAAAAAATATACTCAAGTTTAAAATAAATTAAAAAACAAATAAATAATAAAACCTTGTTTTGTTTCAAAAGGGTAATAAGGAAATTTAATAAATATTTTAAGGATAAAAAGAGAATAAAATATAAAAAGCTAGAAGCTAGCATTTTAAAAAATACTACTTGAAGTAGTGTTTCAAAAAACGTTAGAAGCTATTAAAAAAAAACTTGTTTACCAAATAGTCAAACAAGTTTCTCAGCTAGTAAAAAAAAGATAAAAGCTAGCTAAAATGGATTCTCGAATATAGCCTGAATGTGAACCTTCATATATGAAGGTTGATTATAGCCATACATTTGCCACTATAGAAGTAATTGAATGTTAAAGTATTATTATTTTTGGTAAGTTATGATAATGTGAATATTATAAAGTTATGAAATGATTTATAATTTTATAAAGCTATTATTGGGAGAAAGCATGGATTTATTATTGTCATATAGAAGTCGGACATGGGAGATATACGAAGGAAGGCAATGTTAACATTAGGATGCGAAAGTAGTGTAAAGTATAGAGAATACAAGCTTGAGTTAGCTTGCAAAGTGATTGAAAATAAAATAATAATAATAATATTTTAACATCCAATTACTTCTTTAGTGGCAAATGTATGAATATAATCAACCTTCATATTTGAAGGTTCACATTCAACCTCTATAAATCTTTTACAAGTAGAATTACTATTTGTATTATCTTTTATTGATCAATAATTATACTCATACACTCACTTTCTATTCTATTTTCTACTTAATTTTCTTTCCATGTCTTTCTTAATTAGTTTCCCATCCCATCAATTATTATATTTATTATTTCCTTTCTTTTTCTTTTTCTCTCTCTATTTCTCTTTCTTCTGCCACATACCTCCTATTTTGGAATTTATTTTTATTGAGAATCCTTTATTGATAAAAACTTTTAGGGTCCGTTTAGTGGTCAGGATAAGATAGGATAACAATCCTATCCTGCTGTCAGGGCCGGTCTTGACATTTTATGGGCCCAGGGCAAAACAATAAAATAAGGCCCTATATATTTTTTGATCCTGGGTTATAGATCACGGGTGTTCCCCAATCCATTGAATCAGAGACTAATTCCGTTCGTGGTGCGTGACTGCCGTTTGCCCAAGGAAATTTTGGAGACAGAGGGAATCGAACACGGATTTTCCTGATAAATAAATCATTCCCCCACATGTGAACGCAGCGCGACCTTACACCACTGCACCAAACTATGGGCTATAAGGCCCCTATATATAAGTATTCTAAAATATAAACATAAATTATATATAAGAAAAAGTAGGACATAAATTTTTATTAAAAATTATGTTTTATTAATTAAGCAAATAACATAGTTTTAAAATTTTTAAATAAGATGAATTACATTTTTCATTCAATTTACCCGTACGCTATCGTCAGTCATTGGCAAAATATCATTGTCTCATATTAAACTTACATGCATTTTTTTTTATGTTTATTAATATACTTACTTTTAGTTTTAACCACTGTTATCAAAACCGGACCGGACCGGGCGGTTCAACCGGTTCAATCGGGAACTAGTCTGGTGACTGATTCGAATACTCTATAAAATCGGTGAATTTCAGAACCGGTGAGAACCGGTCAAGAACCAGTCAAACCGGTCAAGAATCGGTGCAAAAAACCGGTTTGAACCGGTATTTTTTTTAATTTTTTTTATTTTCTTTGAAAATTTTAAATTTAATATAAAATATTTTAAAAATAAATAAAAACACATATTTAATAAATATTTCAAATAGATACAAATTGTTTTATCAATTATTATTAAATTTTTTCTTGTAAAACATATAATTTGCTCATTTATATTTATTTAAAAAAATTAAATCTTGATTTTTGATAATTTTATATTTTATTAATTTGTCACTTTTTTTTGTTTATTCTAAATGTAAACTTGTTATTGTTAATGAAATATTATTGTATTTTATTAAAATTTGGACTTAAGTATTATGGTATATTTGATTAGACTTTTATATATATTTTGAATGTTAAAAACTTGTAAAATAATTTTTTAGGTTTTAATTTAGTTTTTAATGTTTTAAAGATATGTGATATTATATTTATTTAATATTATTATATAAATTATTTAATTATTATTATTTTATTAATACCGATTCGACCACGGTTCAACCACGGTTGAACCATTGAACCTTGAACCGGTGTCTTGACCGGTTCAATGACTGGTCCGATTTTAAAAACATTGGTTTTAACTAGTATTTTAGTCTATAGTATTTTAATCTGCGTGTTACAGAAGATTATAAGTTATTTTTGTATAATTATTATTATTATAATTCATAATAAATAAATGTTTTTAAAATTTAAAATTATGTTATTATTAAAATTAATAATAAATATTCTAAAAATTCCTTAATAAATAATTTTTAAAATATATAAATTATATTTTAGACTTATAATAAATAATTTAAATTGTGATATAATGTTATTTTTAATTGAAACGAATAGGCGATTAAGAAACTTAAGTATATATATATATATATATATATATATATATATATATATATATATAGAAAAATACATAAATGGGGGGTAGTTTGAGATTATTGATAAAGATGTTTTTTGTCCAATTATAGAGAATGTGTGTGAAATGCACCTGCAAAAGACGGGAAAAAAAAGTGTTACAAATTTCTAGTTGAAAGAGTGAGGAGAGTGAACGTTTTATTATTCAAGTTAGGAATTTTAATTTATAGTATAAAAGTAGACTCCTTTATAATTTGAGATTTAGTTTGTGTTTTTTTTTTTTATCTTGTTGATAAAACAAACACTTTAAGTTTATATACATGCTGATATGTTACAATGAGAAAAAAAATTATTTAACATAAATTTATAAATGTAACACATTAAGAAAAAAACTAACTAATACTTTATAATCACACATTATATTTTAATTTAGATATAAAGAAAGAGATATAATAATAAAAAAATTAATCTATTTATAAAAATAATGCAAAACAACATTAAAAAAATTACCATACAATTATATATAAAAAAATATTTTTTGGGCCCCTTCTCGCCGTGGGCCTTGGGCTGTCGCACCCATTTGCCACCCTTAGGGCCGGCCCTACCTGCTGTAATCAATTGTTTGGTGCACTAACAGGATATGATTTGCTTGTCCTATTACCTATCCTATATTGTTGGTGTAGTGTATTTCCTATCTTGAGTGGGGAGCTGGATTAGAAAGCAACATGATAGGATAGTCGCTCTTTCTCCCTCCTTTCTTCCCCTTTACCACCCCCATCGCCACCACCACTATCACTGCCACCATCACCATTGTTATCACTGTTGTCACCACCATTTCCACCACCACCAACCCTATCACCATCATCGTTGCCGCCACCACTGTTGTTGCCACCATTGCCACCGCCACCAACCTTATCACTATCGTCGTTGCAGCCACCACAGTCATTGTCATCACCACCACTGTCACTGTTGTCACCACCACTGTCATCGCCACTGCCACCACCATCTTTGTCATAGCAACCACCATTGTTGTCACCACCACCTCCATCACCACCATAGCAACCACCACCACCACCATTGTTACTACCACTCCCACCATTGTCACCACCACTCCCACCATTGTCACCACCACTCCACCATCGTCGTCGCCACCACCATTGTAGCCACCATTCCATCACTGTTTCCGTCGCCTTCGCCACTACCACCACTTCCACCACCATTGCTACCAGCGCCGTTGCCGCCATTCACAACCACCACCACCACTGCCACCGTTATCATCGTCACTACCACTTTTGTCGTCGACATCGCCACCACTACCTCCTATCGTTATTTGGTTTCGTATCATGATGTGCACCAAACATTGGATAGAAGACTTATCCTGCTCTTATCCTATCATGTTCCTATCCCGTCCGTATATCCTATCATATCATATCTTATCTTGACCACCAAAAGGACCCTTATAGGACAAAGTTTTGGAAGCAAATATGATAAAAAGAAGGCTTAGATACCTTTTTAGTTCTTGCAATTTAGCGCTTTTTTATTTTTCATCCTTGCAAAAAAAATTGATTTTAGTCCTTGCAAATTATGTTTATTTTGTTTTTCGTCCTTAAAACAGTTTAGATAGCATTTTGAACAGTGAAAAAAACGTTATCTAAATCGCTTAAGGATAAAAAACAAAACAAACATAATTTGCAATGACTAAAACCAATTTTTTTTTTTGCAAGGACGAAAAGCAAAAAAACGTCAAATTGTAAGGACTAAAAATGTATTTAAACCTAAAAAGAATAAAAAAATGTGAGTAGTTCAAAAATGAAAAAAAAAAGTTAAATGTAAACCTATTTTAGAAATAAATATGAAAGGAAGAAATAAACATAAAAAGAAAATAAATAAAAGAAATAAAAAATAACAAATACAATAAGATAAGTATTTTTTTTATCCATAGGCAATAAGAGAAGTATATAGTATTTCTTAGAATTCTACCAAAATTTAGGAACCACTAATAAAGTGCATCTTTTAATTTAATCAGATATGATTTATGTAGAATATTCTATATAATTAATAACAACAACTGACAATCCACGTGCATACCCCACGTTACTTTTTAGTGAGATGACAATTGGGGCATTATTACTCATGATAAAACGGGACCTTCTCAGTTCCAACATTTGTCCTTAACTTTACTGTAAAAGAAATTTTCTTAATCCTTTATGTCATTTCATTTCTTCTTGATGAATTTTAAGAGCACATTACAAATCCACTTCGAACTTGGAAAGTCACTTTAATTGCTCACGTTTATGTCTCTCTTTTGTCTTCTTTTTCTTTGCTCAGGTAAATGATTTTCTTTTTCTTTGTTACTTTTTCTTTTCGGATATTTTCTTTTGATTTTTTGAATAATATGATTGAGGGGTAATAAGCAAGATTGTCAAACTTAAAAGTTTATGTAAATTTATGAAACTTATGTAAATTCGATTTGTAGAATTAACTCGTAACTCGCAAGAGTTTGCATAGTAGAAAAAATAATATTAAAAATTCCTATTAATGACATATACGCTTAACAAAATATTCTTAACACAACAATAATTTAATATTTCAACTTTATAATAAAGAAAATAGTAAATCACAATAATAAAGTGTAATAGTACATTAGTACTAAATAAGATCAAATACATAAGAGCATCTCAAACCCAATATTTTTATTTAAATTTTTAAATAGGTCTCACATGTTTACATTATTCATTTTTTCTCTTCTTCTCAAGACAAACACTTCAAAAGCGGTGATGTGTCTACAACAAGGCGAATTAGGCCTTCACCTTAGGCCCACTGACGGAAAAGTTATTAATATCCTAGATATTCATCGAGTGATATACAATCACAGGCACCACCACTGAGTAAATTGACGGTATCATAAATTGTAAAGACTCAATGTGACTAATGAGATTCCAGCCATTAATTTTCCAAAATTCATGTACCCAACTCATGCCTAGACCAATACCCATTGAACTTTTAAATTCACCTTTTTAATGGTATATTGTGAACATTACGTTTTTAACGGTGAAATTAAATAATAATATTAATTTGTAATTAATAATAAAATTTTAATTGAAAGAAAAAATATTTTGATGATCGGCTATTTCCAATATTTTACCGTTAATTAATTTCCCATTAAAATTGTAATTAATAGTTAGCTATTTAATTGAAAGAAAAATTTAACGGTTATTTTTTTCTCTATATATATACATTATAAAAATTAATATTTTCACGGCCCTGATTTTTTATATTTTTGAGTTTGCAGTTCAAAAAGCAAGAAAATTAATATAAAAATTAAAAATTAATATTTTATTAAGTTTTTTTTTATATAAATTTTGCCTTAGGCCCTAATTTATCTAGACACGGCCTGCTTAAAAACACTTATTCTCTCTAACCCAATCCCACTATTTGGGTTCTTATTTTGGTCCCACAAAAAAACTCACATCCTTACATATTATCAATAATTTATTTATGTTATGTTATAATTATCTTATTTATAAAATATTTTAAAAAACATAATTAAAAATATGAAAATATTTTTTTTATCACAACATAAAATATCTCACATGCATATAATACAAAATAAAATTTAATTGTTATGAAAATATTTTTTGATAATACAAAAAAACATAATTAAATTAAAATTTATTTAATATTATGAAAATAGCTAAAATCACACAATTATCATAACATAAAAAATTGACATTAAGACAATAAAAATTGCATAATTAAAACAATAATTAATTTTGTGGTTTATCGCGTCCAAAATGTTCTCAAATATGCTTCACAAGGTCTTCTTGGAGTTGATCATGACGTTGCATATCATGAACTTCTGCTCTTCTTCGTAGGTATGGTTGAGTATCCGAATGAGGACCACTATGTATGTTAGTTGCGACACATCATCAATGTTAGGATGATCATAAGAATAATCAAAATGACCAATGTATGTGTGTCGTTCATCTTCCACAATCATGTTATGCAATATGATGCATGCATATAATATATGCTTGATTGTGTCCATGTGCCACGCACACACAGGGCCACGTACAATTGCAAATCGAGCTTGAAGCACTCCAAACGCACGCTCCACATCCTTTTTTGCTGCTTCTTGACATTGGGCAAACAATTTTCTTTTCTCGCCTTGTGGCATTGAGATGCTCTTGACAATCGCTGCCCAATTCGGATAAATACCATCTACTAGATAGTAACCCATGTTATATTGGGTTCTATTCACCGTATATTGCACCGCAGGGGCTTGTCCCTCTAAAATGTCATTAAACACAGGATATTGATTTAGCACGTTGATGTCGTTGTTTGAACCCGCAACCCCAAAAAATGCATGCCAAATCCATAAGTCTTGTGATGCCACTGCTTCAAGCATGATTGTGAGCTTTCCATGATCACCATGAGTAAATTGACCTTTCTATGCTACTGGTAAAATTTTCCAAACCCAATGCATACAATCAATGCTACCTAACATACCTAGAAAACCACGTGTCTCCCTGATTTGTAGTAGGCGTTGAATGTCATTATTGTTGGGCCTTCTTAAGTATTCAGATCCAATTATATCATAGACACCCCTTACAAACTTATCCAAGCATTGCAATGCAGTGCTTTCTCCAATTCGCACATAATCATCAACACTATCAGCAGGTGATCTGTTAAGTCATAAGACGAACCAGGACCTTAATAATTTTGATTTAATGCAAATAAATACCAAGTTAAAAGTTGCATCTAAAAAATGTTAGCAGACGTAAGTGTTGTATATGCGTCTGTAAGGTACAGACGATATGCAGAAAGACACTAAGTCTGATAGCATTTAAGGCATAGTTAATGCACTATTGTTTTTGATCTTGTGCAGGGAATGTTCGAACATCCTTCCTAGGATCTATCGAAGTGCAAAGGGAACAGAAAAGAAGAGTCAAAGTTTTAAGAGTTTTCCCTCGCCTTAAAAGACGCGCTTAGTTGTAATGAGTACTTGTCTGAACAAAAGCGATTTAACAACTAAAGTAGAAGATATGGAGTACCCTACAAGGAAGATAAGCAGACTGCTTTATCAGCTCTAAGTGACAAGTTGATGACAAACATTTAATGCTCCAACGGACATCCAACTTCAGAAGTAGTCGGACGCAAGAAAGAAGGCTGTTTAGAGACAACAATTACTTTCTCAGCAAGTATATATATATACCAAAAGTTTTGAAGTGCTAAGTAGCTGAACTTACAATCTGAAAAATGCAAGCATTCCTTCAAGCCTTCAATTCTTTCCTCTTTGAAAATTTTCTAAGTTGTAAAAGCTCTCAAACACCTTGTATATCCTGAGAGAAAAAGACTATGAGCTTATCTTGTATATCCGTCTGTAAGATGATAGCTTAAGTTTGTGTGCACCTAACCTTCAACAAATCTTCTGATTTGTTGCAGAGCCAGAAGTGGCTTAGTAAGAAAAAATACTTGGGTTGTTAGCTTGGAGAGGCTAGTGTGAACATTACTTGGGTGGAGCCAGAAGTGGCAGTGAACAATACTTGTAACTTTGTGAAAGTTAGTGAAACTTTGTGGGTTGCTAAGAACTGGACGTAGTCTCAGGGTTGAGATGAACCAGTATAAAAACTCTCTGTGTTTTTATCTTCTTTCCCTATCATCTATCTGTTTGAACTGACGTTGAGTTGTGATTTGTGTTTTTTTTAAAAAATTACGTCTGTTGTTTATTTTGAAAACGTCATTTGTTGCTTTGTATTAAAACCTTGTTTTATTAACTTAACAGACGATAGTCTTTACGAAAAAGTTTGCAAAATTTTGTTAAATTATAATTCAACCCCTTTTCTTGTGATTTTTATCTTTACATGATCCATATGCCAATATATGAATAGCATTAGTGCATTTCTGCAACAGGGAAAGGCTCATTCTTCCAGTTATGTCAACCCTCATTTGAACATACTCATCATGATTGCCAAGGGCTTGTACAATGCGAAGGAAGACATCCTTTCGCATTCAAAATCTTCGTCGGAATTGCTCCTCTATATATATTGGATTGTTGGAGAAATAGTCATTGAACAATCAAGCATGCCCTTCTTCACGACTCCTTTCTATGTGGATTCGTCTACGTCTATGCGTACGCGTAGCGGCTTGTTGTTGCATTAGCCTCTCCATTATGAATATGTCGAGAAGTCCTTCATAGTCGTCATTTATGAAATCTTTGATGATTTCATCTTCAAGATCCTCTTCAAAGGATGAATCACTGGAGTCCATTGCAAGGAACACAATAGATGTTGATAGTTTTGAGAGAATTTGAGGAGAAGATGAAGCTTGTTTGCACAAATGAGAGATGTGAAAAATCATGTTACATGTGAAGAATATATAAAGATAGACAACACAACGACTAGTTTGAATAACAACTAGTTTGACCAACAAATTAATTTCTAAAATTACATGTAAAAATACAACAAAATCATAAAAACTTAACATAATTCATCTCATAATTAATAAAAACTACATATTTAATTAAAATGACATAATAAAAAAAAATTACATAATTAATTAAAATGACGTAATTTATAAAAATGACATAATTAAAACAAATACACTAACAAGTCGTTGGTCCGAGTGGTACTAGACCTGGTCCCCTTAAACAAGGTTTCAGGTTCGAGCCTTGTGGATATAGAAAAAACGTAATTGGGAGGGGAGATCCCACTAAAGGTGGCCAACCAGGTTCCCTGGCGAAGATTAGTCATTAGTAAAGCTGGTGGATACTTCACACCAATGTCATGGGTACCAAAAAAAAAAAAAACAAATACAACTACTTTCACTAACATCATTAGAAAAATCCATATTTTTCTCTAATTTTGTAACACAACTTCTATGGTCTTGTAGTTGTGTTGAAGTGAGTAAAATAACACAAGAATGGGGGTTGAATTGTGTTTTCAAAAACTTTGTTTCTTTTTTGCAAGTTCTGAAGTAAACTCAGAAGATATAAGTTCAGAATGAATATGTGTTCTGAACTCAGAATGAAAACTTAACTACTTTTAAAAGCATGTGTATCCTCATAACAAATCTTCAAACTTTTGTTTAAGTTAAAACCCTTTACTGAATGTAGTGTATATATTTGAGAGACTGTTTTATATATGTTTGTGTATTAAGAAAACAAATGATAAAACTTAGAGGCTTAAAACAGTAAAAAGGAAGAAGGAGAGGAAGATCACACAGTAGGTTTTTATATTGGTTCACCCTAATCCCAGGCTATATCCAGTCCTCACTTTCCAGTGAGATTTCCACTTAAACCAACAAAACAAACAACCACCACTGGCTTACACAGCAACCACAAAAAGTACAACACAACTTAGAGCTTCTCACAAGCTCACAACACAACACTAACATTGTCCTCGCACTGTCTCAAGATCACAACACACTCACTCCCTCACCACAACACCACTCCTTGGTCTTGGCTTGGAGATTTCAGTAAATACAGCAAAGATTATCTGTGAGGTACTACACAGATTACAGATTCTCCCTAAAAGGGTTGTCCACTTAGGAAATACAAATCACACTTCTCACTCTTTACAAAGAATAGCTTAGGAAGTTTATGCAGAAGTGGGACACTTTCACAGAGAGGCTTGAAGCAGAAAATGCAGAATCTTCACTGAGGAAGAAGGCTCGAGTTTCTCTCTTGCTTACTTGCTTCAAGGTATCTTCAAAAGCTTCCAAGAGGTCCTTTATATAGGCTTAGCAAAGTAGCTGTTGGAGATGGGACCAAAGACACAACAACTCTTTGGCAGAGTTTGAAATATGCTAACTGTTTGTGACCTATCTTAAAATTTGAATATATTCTAAACAAACCATTTTGATGGATAGATTCTGATGAGCTTCTTAAGGTATATCAAAACTGTGTTTTGATAGAGCCAAGGAGAAAACATATTAAGTTGAATGTTTCCTCTGATGAATATTTCTTTATGTAACAGTGTAGCTTAACTTAAATTTCATCATGTTTATCAACTCTTCACAGCATATTTCATTCTGAAGCAGCTTACTTCATCATAGATAAGTTACATGGCTTGCTATTGGTGTTGAGTGTATGCTGTCCTTGATGCAAACTTCTGAAAAGTCTTCTCTATTTCAATTTGATGTTCCATATCAAATTCTTTCAAGGACTTGTCTGAGCTTTCAACAAGATGCATCTTCAAATGCTGTCAACTTCAATCTTCTGATGAATCCTCATTCACTGTGATTCATATGGAAGATGTGATGTTGCTTCATTCATCATTCTGATGTTGCTGTCTCCAATCTTTTGATGAGCCCTTAGTCAATGTGACTACATATGGAAGACATGTTGTTGCTTCACCATTCTGATGCACAGTTCTTTCATGCTCTTAATTATAACACATCATTCTGATGTGATCATCTCAGAATATCTCTCTGTTTTGATTCTGGTTTATCTTCATAACATCATTTTGATGTTGACTTTGCTGTAGCATCATTATTATGTTGTTAACTCATTGTAGTCTCTGATATATCCTGAGACTTTCTTGATGCTCTTACAACATGCTAAGAATGAGGTCTTCAGAGGAAGCACTGTCTTCATCATTCGGATAGGGCTTCAACATCTTTCTGAGACTTCTTGCTTGATGCAATGTTGAGTCATCCTATTCTGAGTTTGTTCTGAGCTCATCGGATTGCTTGTTTCAATATGCTCTTTATATATGATCTGAAACACTTAACATATTGTTAGCTTGCATAGCTTCATTTTTACAATTCGCAACACTAATGGTTTGTCATAATTAAAACCATGGGATCTAGATTCAACATGTGAAACATTCATAGTAGACGTATCTTTGAAGAGGATTTGAATTTCCAAATCTTTCTCCTTGACCTTTGCCTCCAATTTGAGCTTTCTCCTTTATCTTGAACTGGTACTTGAGTTCTTTCTCCTTAATGCTCAACGTTTTCTCCTTCAACTTGTTACGGTCAAGCTTGACACGTGCCAAATCTTCCATTACTTTTGCTTTTGACTTTTGCGTATCACCCAATTGCAGTTAGATCAATGTAGGCAGAAGATGTTTCATTTGCTTCTGCATTTGCCTTTCTCTTTGCTGCTTTTGTTCCCATTGGACGAACCATGATTGGTGAAGCTGGGTCGTAACTTGATGGTGTATCCGAATTAGAGGAGGACGAGTAAGCTCCAGAAGAAACCTGTGTTCTTTTATTAGCTCCTTCAAACAATTGATCTCTAAATTTAGGTTCATTTTTCACCACGTGCCATGCATACTCCAACTTGAATTGTTTGCCTACATCTTGAAAATAAGTTTGATATACATCTCTCATGACGTTAACCTCGGAGCTACCTGTTTTCTTTCTTTGGTTTGCTTGTTTGTAGCATGCTAAAAAATTTTGAAGTGTTAGATTCAACTTTTGCCATCGAGATTTCAATTGTGATGCTTCCCTCGCTTCTAAATCACCATGATCCTCATTGTAATTATGTTGAATCCTTGACCAAAAAGCACGTCTACTTTGGTTAATCCCCACAATTGCATCTTTAGAAACATTTAGCCATGATTTGGTGATAAGTAAATCTTCAGCCATGGTGAACCACATTTTTTTGGTGTTTCAGTTGGCGTTTCTCTTTCTTCTTCATTGAGCGCAATATTATCCAACCCAATTTGAGTGGAAATAGCGAAGCTTGAGATTCAGATGGTGTTTCTTAATCTTTTTCAGAAGATTGCCCTCCACTAGTACCCATAGAAGTGCCATGATCCATGGTGGGGTTAATTGGTGGTGATTAAAACATGAAAATTTGATAGGGGAATGAGAGGACAAGAAATTGAAAATTGGCCATATTTGGGTTATTTTGTGGGTTTGGTGGTGGGTTTTGTGGAAGCGAAGGATTTTGAAAATTTAGATTGGTTGGATATTGATAATTTTGCATGAAATTTAATCAATGATTGAGATTGAATTGGTTTGGATCCATTGGATGAAAATAAATAAAAAGAGAAAGTTGAGAATTCAGGAGACGTGAGTTAAAAATTTGGATAAGATTGAACTTTTGAGTAAAAGAGCAACTTTGAGAAGAATGGTTGTGCAAAAAAAAAAATTCATGTTACTCATATTAATTTATATACATACTAATATTAATATTTAATAGCTAACGGTAAAAAAAATACAGAAGAAAAATAACGGTAACATTTTTAACGGTTACCTGCATCATAATTTTGTGCAGTTTGAAAATTGTAACATTTGCCAAGTTCAAATTTCGCTTAATATTACAAAATAATAAAAAAAAAAATTTCACTTAATATTTTTATTTTTTTTAAAGCAAAAAAACTAACATGACCCACTTTTTAAATTTGAGCATCGATTCTCAAATGAGAATATGAGTTTAGAACCAATTTTGCCACATCCGTAATACTCATTTGGAACCAATACTCTCTTCATCAAATACCATGTAGGACCCACCGTTGTTGATGGTCTAAACGACCTAAATATATAATAAATTCATAAAATGATAAGTTATTAAACTAAAAACATTTGAAAATAAGAGTTAATTTCTTCAAATAATTTGAGTCATGGTAAAACACACTGTCATTGTGAGGTTAATAAAGGCAAAAAATATAGTTTATTTTAAACTCATTGACTTGGTTCTTAACTTATGCGAGTTTACACAAGTTTATAAAAAATAAGAGTTTGATAAAGAGTTAACTCGTTTTGTCTACTTACAATCATAAAATCGCAAGAGTTTAAGAATTAACTTGAGAGTTTAACAACCATGATGATATGTACATACCTTTGTAAACATTTATTATTTTTCTTGTAACGATCCATCTTCGTTACAGATTTGTTATATTAAAATATTGTGTTAAATATTATCATATGAAACTACCCAGAAATTTTTTCACATTTAACACACATATATGTATCTACTTTCCTACACATAATGTACATCATCATATCATAAAAGTATTAAGTCTGGCTTTACAAAACTTAAATATATATGTGCATACAATACCAAAAATAGTCCTCTTGTAGAGGACACTCACAACAACCTAAGTATTTATACATATGTCCTAAGTTGGTCCCTATACTATATACATATATACTAGAACATATCCAAAAAGAGGAATCTCATCCCATCTCCACATCTACATCCGCTTCAGTCACGAGCGGTCTGAGAACCTGCAACATCACCACTATCTGCTCCCGTGCCAACCACATGGTCATTGCAGTAATATAACACAAATACAAACACAAAAGCAAGGGTAAGCTTATTTTAAAAAAAAAAGAACATAGATATACAAAGGTATAAAAGAAGGATAGGATTTACTTAAAAGAAAAATAAAATCAATCAACAATAGTAAATAAGATAACATCATGCAATAACACACACATCAATCTCATATACAATTTTATTATGTAATGTCTTGTTGACTCGACTCCATGGAGATTTTCTACAACTTTTGGGTGGTCCCCAAAGGCCCCACCCCCTACCATGGTCTCACTCTCTAACCATTCAGGAAGTCCCTTGAGATGACCCTGTGGAGGAAGTGTGGTTTTATTGAATATAGACAAGTGTGGGTATTGGTTTACCTCTGTAAGGTTTGCAAAACCTTACATATGTAGGAATTCGCCCACTTGTCTATTCTATAGGCCCACCGTTAGCCACCACGAAAACCTCCGACACTAGGTTGAAAGCCTACGTAGTACCCTCAACTTACATGCCTACCCATATGCAAATGCCATATAAGCTTGTACATATCTACATCATCTACAACATTCATCAAATCCAACACCTCTAGTTCCCTCTATGTTATAAATTCACCAATTTCAAGCAACACGCTTAAGAACCCATCTAGCAGTCCTATAAGCTTAGAAAATGTGAATTTCCTAACATAGCTTTAGAACCAAAGTTGTGGCCTATCCAACATCCTCATTCAAAACATAATTATTACAACAATAATACAACTACCTTACAATAATATAAACACCTCAAAAACAACATAATCACCTTATTATCATCAGTAAAACTAGTCGTAAACTAATCTCTACTTATAATTATGTACCAATTTACCATTCCAACAATTATTCAAAAGTCATACATAGAAGGTAATGATGTAAACATGCATAAGCTTCACTTTGTACTTCCTAGGCTTAGCCTTGCAAATCCTAGGCTTAGCCTCAAGTCCCTTGAATCTAAAACTCAGGTCTGTACCTCTCAGGCTTAGCCTCGCTAATCTCAGGCTTAGCCTCAAGTCCCCTGAAGTTTAAAATCAAGTATGTACCTCTAAGGCTTAGCCTTGCAAATCCCAGGCTTAGCCTCAAGTCCCCTGAATCTAAAACTCAAGTTTGCACCTCTTAGGCTTAGCCTTACAAATCCCAGGCTTAGCCTCAAGTCCCCTGAATCTAAAAACTACATTCTGGAGGTCTCAGGCTAAGCCTCAAGATTCCCAAGCTTAGCCTCAACACTCTTGAAACTTGAAAACTACATTCCTAAATTTTCCAACTTAGGTTTCAAAAGGGGAAAAAAGGAAAACAACCCAACAATAATCTAGTCAATTAAGAATTCAATATCTCAACACAAAAACAACATTCCAAGCATCAAATACTCAATCAAAGCATTCAATTAAACTAAACTTAATTAAAGCTTCCTTTACCCTACAATTGTGAGATTTTCTTGAGAGGGAGTTAAAGAGAGACACTTGTGGCTTTTGAGTGATTTTTCCTCAACTTATGCTATGGAATGAACTAGGAGAAACCTAAACCAACATCAAAGTAAGCTCCAATCAAATTTTAACTCACCAACCAAGATTCTACATGAAACCCATTTAGTAGCTTCTTGGAGGGAAGAGGAAGAGATGAACAAGAAGATCAAAGAAAGGAGATGAGAGGTTTACCCCTTACAATAGACACCAAAGGAATCTCTAGACAAGGAGAAAAGTCCTTCAATGAAGTAGGAATCCACTCCAATTCAAGAGGAAGAGAGGCTTAGGGAGGAAGGAAGAAGAATGAAGGAAATGAGAGAATTGGAAGCTTTGCACATTCAAAGCTTGAGATTTATATGAAATTTTACTATTAACACCTATGTTTCCTCTAAAGGCACCCCTTTCTCTTATTTTTTTTCTACAACTCAAGGAATTTACGTAAAAGTCCCAAAAATCTCACAATAACACTATGACACATAATAAAACATAGAACTTAAGTTAATTATTATATTAATTAACATAATTTAAATTTAATTTCTCTTGCATTATTATTCAAACACTTAATCATACAATTAGGAAAACCACAACATTACATTTCTCATTCTCTCTTTATATCACATTATATTATATATTATAGTTACAATATCTTTTATTTTCCTTTTCCTCTCTAAGTGCTAATTAATTATTGGTGTCCACCAAAGTTTCTCAATATGATTTGACAATTAGGTGAGAGAGAAATGCTAGCAATATAATTTTTAAAATACCTTTTTAATATTTTTTATTAGAGAAAAAGGGTTATGCACTGACAGTGTAAAATACACTGTCGTCCAATCACAACTCACTATGTATGGTAAGTTTGTTGAATTTTATAAAATTATCTTAAAAAGACATATCAACGGTGGTTTGTGATTGAATGACAGTGCATCACCATTAAACTCTTTTTTATTATTGATTAAAATTTATCAAAAAATAAAAAATTTAATGGATGATACTTCTTATTACTAACACTGCTCTTAGACGATAATAAGAATTTTATTTAATGAAAAATGCACACATAAAAAAAAACATTTTTTAGTAATGAATTTAAAGTCAAATACACACATGTACCTAAATTAAATAAAGCTAAGTGCACACCTATAAAGTTAAATATGATGATATGTACCAATAAGTCGTTGGTCTGAGTGGTGCTGGGCTCGGTCCCTTTAAGCAAGGTTTTAGATTCGAGTCTTGTGGAAGGAAAAAATGTGGTTGGGATGGGAGAATCCCACTAAAAGTGGCCAGTCAGGTTCCTCGACGGAGATTAATCATCGGCAAATCGGTGGATACTTCGTACCAATAATATGATAACAAAAAAAAATGATGATATGTGTGTTTTTAAAATAATAAAGAAGCCTCAGGAAAAAAGTCAAACTAATAAAGTAAGAATTTAATTAGTATACATTCACAGTGTAAAGATTTTTTATGTTGTCAACTAATTATAAAAGAAAAAAAAGACTATAATACTGACAATGTAAAATAATTTTACACTATCATCTAATAACAAACCATTATGTATATATGGTAAGTTTGTTGACTTTTACAACAATTACCTTAAAAGTCAAATAAATAGTGATTTGTGATTGGATGATAGTGTAAAACAGACTATCAGTGCATGACCATTAAACTCATTATAAAATGTCATATCTTTAAAAAAAAATTCAGTCTTATCCTAACTACCGTACAAGTTACACATACCATAAATTGTAATTGGTTAATAATGTAAAAAAACTTTATACTAACAATATATAACAATTAAATTCATAAATTAATCCTTATATCTCATATTATTTTTTGTTTAGTTCTTATATAAAAAAATTGTTTTATTCTCTACATAAATGTGTTTATATATATATATATATATATATATATATATATATATATATATATATATATAAATTAATCCTTGTTTATTGTAGACGATTATAACGATATTAGATTTGATATTTATGCCGTACACTAATTCTTGTTTTATTTTCTATAAGAAAAAATTACATTTTAATTTAAGTTTTACATAAAAAATGTTTTATATTTTATGAGTTTAATGATCATATATACTGACAATATAAAATAGTTTTACACCACCATTTAATCACAAATCACTGTTAATATGACTTTAAAAGTAATTATTGTAAAAGTCAACAGACTTACCTTTCATGGTAGCCTGTGATTGAATTACAGTGTAAAATTATTTTACACTATCAGTTTATAATTTTTTTCTCATATTTTTGGTCTTTTAATTTTTAATTCAGTGATTTTAGTCTTCTAATTTTTTAAACTCCACATTTTTTGTCCTGCTGTTAAATTCCATCCGTTAACTATTTGGATTAAATGTTTACCCATAACCTGACATTAATAGGCTTAATAATATTTTTGTCCTCTATAATTTTAAGGCTAAGTTGCAATTTTGGTCCCCATATAATTCCTAATTCGTAATTTTAGTCCCCCTATTTTTAAATCTGCAATTTTGGTCCCTCAATTTTCAAAATTATGCAATTTTAGTCCCTCCATCTGTTGATAGTCAATTAACGATGACGTGGAGTATTCATGCTGATGTAGACGAATGACGTGGCACTTATGTTTTATGCTGATGTAGATGAATGACGTGACACTTATGTCACTAATAGGGGTGGCCAAAAGACATGAACTGAACTACACTAGGGTGAACTGTATATAATTGAAAAAATAGTTCACCTGAACTGATATGAACTAAAAAAATAATTCAGGCAAACTGAACTGAATTGTTTTTTAGTTCAGTTAACTATATATATTCTAAAAGTTCAGTTCGAACTGTGCATATAATTAAAACTTCGGATTTTCCATGTTTCAATGAATTCAATGATTCATCTGTTTGACATAATCAACTTGGTCCTAAAAATATCAGGCTTACCAATTGTTGTACCACGTACACCGAGATTTCAAAATGTGATTTAGAAGTTTCTAAATTCTGGTTGATTCGAAAACCAAACGTTGCCCTTTATTTCTAACTCTTTAAAATTAAAGTGATTCTTTTTTTTTTCTTACAACAACAAAAATATCATGGGATGAAGGGAACTAGAAGTTTTCCTTACAGAATAAAAATATAACAGCAATGCAGTAAAAAATATATATATAACAACAATAAAATTAGACCATGCAAAAAACTAAAAAAAACTCAGAGCATGCCTTTTCAATTGCAGTTGATTAGTCTAACTAATTATCCAAAACACTTATTGAATCATAGCGTTTAAAATCGTATCTATGATAAATCACAAGGGTGAAATAACTTACATATTTTCAACAAAAAATAGAATCCTAATCCTTAATAAGGGCGCAATAAAAGGCTAGCCAACTATAGATATTTAAGACGCAAAGTACCAAAACATGAGTAGGTATAAGTTTTTTTTTCTAACATTGAACTCTCAAAAATCAGTTTAGCAGTGCACTGAATTGCTCCTATAACAGTTCAGTTTTTAAAAATTGAACTAACCAAATGGTTCAGTTCGGTTTTTATTGGAAACAGTTTAGTTTTTTTTAAGTTTAATTCGGTTCAGTTCTTAAAAGTTTAGTTCGGTTCAGATTTTTTGGCCACCACTAGTCACTAGTGACGTGGCAAAATGTCTAATTATTTAGAAAACATTACTATCTCTGGTCCTAATTATAAACAACAAAGTGACTTTTTCTTTGGCCCTAATTATAAGCAACAATCACTAGTTTTTAAAGTAAATTTCTTTTGTACCCTTACTTTATTTTTTACTCTATTCTCTATGCACTGTGACAACCACTTAAAGTAAAGGGTGTTTTTGGAATAAAAATTGAACTTTTGACATAATTAATTAAAAAAAGCTGTAATAATTATTTTTCTTGTATTGATGATTTGTCCTATGTTGCTTATAATTAGGACCAAAGGTAGTATAAAAAATGGTAGACATGGGACTAGAACCCAGGTCCCTTTCATTCTTATTCAATACATAAACCACTAAACTATTCCACATACTTAAGTTAAATTGTACACACTATATTATATAAACATTACTCTATGGGGGCGTTTGGTAGAGGAGAAGTTTTTTCATGCATAGGAATCATGATTACCGGAAATCATGAATCCTGGGAATGATATTTTCCCAGTAATCATGATTCCTAGGAATTAATAAAATCTGTTTGGTTAGTCATAAATATTTTTGTGAATATTTATATAAGTTACTTGAGAATCAAAGAGTTATAAGGTATTTTTACTAGTTACTTTAATTATTTACTGCATTAAATAATTTAATAAAGAGTAACGTAATATTTTTACTGCCATAAAAAAAATTAACTCGGGAAAGTTAGATTCCCACCTCCCCTGACGGGAATGTTTTTGCGGGAAAGTGAGTTAAAAACGATTCCCGGAAATCATAGTTTTCTAGGAATATATTTTTTTTTAAAATGCGTACCAAACTTGGGAAACATAAATATATATCATTATAATTTTAAAAATTTGTAACATAAATATTATAATATTATAATTTTATATAAAATTATTAGTTTATGTAATTTATTTTAATATTATAATATTTATAATAAATTTATCCCATAAATATAAAAATAAAATTATTTAATAAATAAATTATATAATTTATTATTTAATATATTTTTATAATCATTTTTTTCTTTCATATTTTCTTATCCCTTTTTCTTTTCATTTTTTTATCACATCACTAATTCATAAAATTTATCTTAAATATTATTACATTATAATTTTAGAAATTTATAACATAAATATCATAATATTAAAATAAATTATATAAATTAGTGATGTTGTAAAAAATCAGAAAAAATAAGATAAAAAAATATGAAAGTCAATAGTGACTGTATGAAAAAATATTAAATAATAAATAATATAATTTGTTTATTAAATATTTTTATTATTATATTTATTGGAGAAATTTATTATTTATAAACTAAATTTAATATTAAATAAATATTTTAAAAAAGAATTAACTTATATAGAAATGTATATATAATATAGTGTTTACAATATAATTAAAGTATACAGAATGGTTTAGTGGTTTAGGCAATGAATAAGAAAGTAAAATTGCGGATTTAAAAATATGGGGACTAAAATTGCGGATTAGAAATTATATGGGACCAAAATTGTAATTTAGCCTAATTTTTAATCCGTGATTTTGATTTCTCTATAATTTATAATTTTAATTTATTTTAATTGCACAAATTTAACAACCAAAATTTTCAAATTAAGCCGTTTTGGTTCATTAGTTAGTTAATTTATGAAAAGTGTTATTAAATTAGTTATAAGGACTGATATTATGAAAATTAAAACTTAAAGTGAAATATTAAGATAAATTTGTTTATAATAATAATAATAATAATAATAACAATAATATGATTAAAAATTATTTTCTTTATTTTCTTTCAAAAACTAAAATTTACAAATTAAAAATTTCTATACTCTTTCAATGACTTAAAATAATTAATAATTAATGAATAAATAAATTTAAATAATTTTATAAACAACTTATTTATTAATATAGCATATATATATATATATATATTATAATTTACATATATTTTGACTAATTTACAAATAAATTATTTATTAAATTATATAAATTTATTTATTGAATATTTTCATTTTCAATTTATACATTTTGCATATTTTTATTTTATATAATTTACATATTTTTTTATTAGTTAACATTAATTAATTTACATTTTTTTAAAAACCGGGGACTAAATTCGTGCAATTAAAAAATGAGGACTGAAATCGTGGATTGAAGATTATAGGAAGACCAAAATTGTTATTAAGCTTATTAAATATTATTTGTCATGTCACCTTACTAATGTCAAGCCATAGGTCAACTTTTAATCCAAATGGTCAATGAATGAAATTTAACGACAATACCAAAATTACAAATTTTTAAAAATTGAGAGACTAAAATCACATAATCAAAAGGCTTAAATACAATTTTGGTCTTCTTATTTTGCTCAACTTGTAATTTTGGTCTCCTATTTTAAAATAGAGACATTTGGTCCCCTATTTATATTGAGAATTAAGCTTGTAACATTCCATGACATTATATTGAATTAACTAAAATTAGTTACAAAAATAATTCAATTTTAATAAAAAATATTTAATTTAATTACAAAACCTATGTAATTTTTTTGTGATGTAGGACGTGAAATAAAACATGAATCACAATTAATCAAATATAATTAAAATAACCATAATATGAATATTGAATAAAATATTTATGCATCATAAATAAAATAGTACACTATGTCCAATAGTGTTAAAAAAAAATCATAACGGAGGCCAATAAACTCATAACATTTTTTTTCAACATAAGCCTAGTAAGGATATAGATGAAATATTCCACCACTAAGAGCATCTACAATGGGAGTTATTTAATGGGTTGCTTATCAAAAAAATATTATTTTGGTGTGTCACATGTGATTTTGAGTTGCTTAAAATTAAAGAGAATTGCTTGTATAAACAACTATTGCTCATGAATTGCTTAACTTTGTATTAAATATAAGAGAGAGAAATTAGATATTTGTAAGTTAAGCAACTTGTTAATAGAAACTACCAGTGGAGAGAAAATTAATTGGATTGCTTAAGATTGAGGTGGCATAAATTAAGTTGCTTACATAAATACCATTGGAGATGCTCTAAGGGGCCAAATAAAAATACAATTGAATGTAATTCTTTAAGTTGGCCTATTAGACTCTAACTTTAAGCCTAGGAGACTTTAGGAGAATATTCCTCAAAGCTTACAATGTCGACTGTAGATTGAAAGCATAGACCTCATATTGAAGAAATCACAAACAAGTCTCTTTGACCTGCCAACGACTCTTGCAACATGAGCATCATAATCATCACAACAAAATAAAATTGGTAAGCATGAAAACACAGGTTCTGCAAGAGTACATGTGGATACAATTGAATGCTAACTTAATACATAAAACAATAGTAGTATATATCCAAACATTTCAGTCATATCATCAACAAATCAAGAAATGCATGCAAATCAATACATATGGATGAGAACTCATGCATGAGATTGACTCTACTCCATGAAGTTATTTGAGTGATCAATTTGTTGTGTCCCTTTTAGCATGGTATAATATTATCAATAAGACTCTCTTGGTCCAAAAGCACAACAAATGCCTAAACCATTCGGTGGACACACAAAAACTTTGACCCATGTGAGTGAATGTGACTTTGTTAGGATATACGTATGGGGATAGTTGCTACAATGACTCGGGACTAAATAGCCCTGACCCATTGTGGAATCACGCATCTGTTGGCAAGATGTGGTGGTATTAGGTTCCCATGTAATGTTTTAGTTTAGTGGCCCTTAGGTATCTCCCAAAGAAAAAAAATTAAGTCAATAAATATTAAATTAAATATTAAAATCTACCAAAAGAATAACTTCTAAGTATGTGTTTGGATTGCAATTTGAAGCTTGTTAAACAGAGAAACATACTTTCCAATGCACAAAACTAAGAAACAAGTATTTTGTCTCATTGAGATAACACTAATTACGTTGAATGTAACTTTTATCCAAACACACCCTAAATCGTATTCTATCTTTGGAGAAGATAAACTAATTCTGGCTAAACACATGGTATCACAAAATACAATGGAAAAAGGGATTTAGAGAATGGCAATGGCGTTGTGGAACATAATTCACACCAAGCTAGTTTCATATACTTTCATAGGTAAGTGCATATATCAAAATCAGTGACGTGTCTACATTAAGGCGAATTAGGCCTTCGTCTTAGGCCTACTGACATAAAAGTTATTAATATCCTAGATATTCATTGAGTGACACACAATCATAGGCACAACCACTAAGTAAATTGACAGTATCATAAATTGTAAAGACTCAATGGTGACTAATGAGATTCCAGCCATTAATTTTCCAAAATTCACGTACCCAACTCATGCCTAGACCAATATCCATTGAACTTTTAAATTCACCTTTTTAATGGTATATTGTGAACATTAAGTTTTTAACGGTGAAATTAAATAATAATATTAATTTGTAATTAATAATAAAATTTTAATTGAAAGAAAAAATATTTTGATGATCGGCTATTTCCAATATTTTACTGTTAATTACTTTCCCGTTAAAATTGTAATTAATAGTTAGCTATTTAATTGAAAGAAAAATTTAACGGTTATTTTTTCTCTCTCTATATATACATTATAAAAATTAATATTTTCACGGCCCTGATTTTTAATATTTTTGAGTTTGCAGTTCAAAAAGCAAGAAAATTAATATAAAAATTAAAAATTAATATTTTATGAAGTCTTTTTATAAATTTTGTCTTAGGCCCTAATTTATCTAGACACGGCCCTGATCAAAATCATTTTAGCGCAAAAAAAAAGATATCAAAACTATTTTACAATACAAACCACAATACATATTTGTATGGGGGTTCCATATTTAGTTTTGTAAAATCAAAAGATAAAATAAAAAGTTTAAAAGTACCTTAGTTTATATATATATATATATATATATATATATATATGGGTTTTGCTAACGTACACACTTAATTTTTAGTATGAGTGCGTTAGCAAGTTATAAATAGATATTGTCTTAAAATACACCAATGGTGTAGCATGTTAACTTACTCATACTAAAAAAACAAGTATGTATATGTTGTAACACTGTGATTTTGTTAATTATATGATTAAGTGATTTTAATTAAATTTCAAGAATAATTAAATTTATTTTATGTCGTTGAAAAATATAAATCAAGTGAATGATGTTTTATGTTGTTGTGAGAGATGAGTTGAGTGTGTGTGAGGTTTTGGACCTTTTGGTTAGGCTAGACTTTAGTGAAAGAGGCCCATTCCCTCCTTCTTTCTATTCCTGTAAGCCACCATTATGCCAAAGAGGGACACTCTCATTCATTTTCTCTTAAAAACCTAAGAGTTCTCTCTTCCTTTCTTTTCTCAAGAGCTCTCTCTTCTCTATCAAGTTTTCCTCTAAACACAAAGAGATCTCCCAAGGATGAGGCTTGAATTCTCTTCAAGGCAAGTTGCTCCCCTTTCTTTCCTAGAGCTTGTAGCCATTGTTGAATGGTAAGCCCTCTCTTGCTCCTTTTTTTTTTTTTTTTTCCCTTTCTATGTGTTTACCCATAATGGGTATTTGTACAAGATGTCATTGGTGTTGTTTTGGATGATATTTTCGTGGGTTTGGTGAGGTGGTGTTACTGAGCTCAATGTTTCCCTTTTCTCTCCTCTTCTCTAGAACCTAAGCTTGAAGACCCATAGGTAAAGGAAGTTTGACCTTGAATTGAGATGAGTTTTGATGTGTTATTGTTGCAAATATGTGAATTTTGACTTTGAATTTCATAAAATTGTGTATATGTAAAATGGATTGAGTTTTGGGGACATTTGGGGGACCATTTGAAGGAAAAAATCCGAGTTTTGAAGTTCTTTGCCATGGCTTAAGCATGCCCATTCGGGGGTCTAGCTTAAGCGAGTGGCTTAAGCATGCCTATTCGATGGTCTAGCTTAAGCGGGCGACTTAAGCATGCCAATAAGTGAGCCATGCTTAAGCGAGCTGTGCTGAGAAGCTCTTATGCGTTTTTTGAGCTAGCTTAAGCGAACCTATTTATGGTCTAGCTTAAGCAAGCTCTGAAACTTTGTGAGCTCTTGAATGACTTTCCAAATTGGATTTAAATGAGATTATCTTTGATTTATGAGTTATTATAACTATGTTAAAGATGATTATAAGTTGATATCATGTAATTCACATTCATATGTGATTTTTGGTATTTTAATGGTAAGAATTCATGGTGTTGAATTATATAAGAATTGTGTGATTTATATTCAAATAAGGATTATTCCCTATGAATGAGATATTTTTATGAATAAAATGAATTTAGATAAATATAAACCACACTTCTTCCGAAGGATTAATCTGGATCTCCCCGAATGGTCAGAGAGGCAATCCATATGATTACACATCAATAATAATTTTTTATATTCTTTTTGTCACATTAGAATTTTTTGCTACGTGGTTAACTTCTCCATTTCTATATAATACTGAGGTATTGCAACTTTCAGACACAAAATATATAACAAGGAACAGTGATAAGAAATAAGCCTAAAAAACGAGGGATAAAATTAGGGTTTGGTTTTGATTTTATTTTTTATTAATTTAATATTTTTAATTAATGTATTTATGATTTAGTCTCTAATGAATTACGTATTTCTTTATTATTCACATGACACTTTCTCATCCATTATTGATATATTTTAAAATAGGTTCACATTGAATTATGTTTATACTCTAATTTAAATCAACCCAAAGGGTTGGCGCAGTGATATAAGGTCCCGCTGTGTTTACATGAGGGGAACGTTCTATTTAGCCGGAGAACCCGTGTTCAATTCCTTCTATGTGCGAAATTCCCTTAGGCCAGCGGCAGCCACACACTACGAGCGGGATTAGTCTCTGACCCAGTGAGTTGGGGGACACCCATGATCTCTGACCCAGGACAAAAAATACTCTAATTTAAATCATTGTAAAAACATGAAGAAAAAAAAATCGAGATAGCAGGCTAATTCAATCCATTGTGGATCAACTAAAATTTGGATTGGACAATTTTCTTTATTTCCAATCCATGCATTTTAAAGAATTAAATAAGTCAGTAAAAAGAAAAGAATTAAATTAGTCAGTGGATCCATGTTGACGATCCTAATGGCGCCAAATTACTATATGAAAGAATAACTTTTATTTTTACAAAAGTATTAAATTTTGATAAATAAAAAAGTTGAATATATTTAACTTGTTTTTTAAGGCTCAACCACTTTTTTTTTTATCATTATTATTACAAAAAATTTGTTTCGCTCGACTAACCCTTTGGGGTTCGGCTCAACCACTTCTTAACTATATATACTACTCGTAAGGATTTTTTTTCTTCTAATTAGTGCCAGCAAATATATTGATTAAAGAATTAATAAATGTAATTTTTATTAAAAATTACAGAGAATAATATTAAAAATCATTGTAAGGTGTATTAATAATACTTTTTTAATAAAAAACATTTTTATTGAAAAATAGTTTAGAATATAAAGAGTTTTTACATTATCATCTAATTATAAATCGCCTTATATAATAAATTTATTGAACTTTACAAAAATTACTTTTTTTTTTACAAAATTTATAAAAATTACCTTAAAAATTACATTTATTATAAAATTTAATTGGTTAACAATGTAAAACATCCATGATTGCTTAATCAATGTTTTATAGACACTTGTTGAGATTCTCCATTCATAAATAATGGTTATACATCGTAAATTCCCCCAATCAAATTTTATTGCAATTATATAATCTAATCTAAATGTAGTTCCTTACAAATGGGTACATGTACAATAGTTAAAAATTGCACCATTCATATAGTTAGTTATCCATGTGAATGCCACATAGCAGGCAGTCCCCCGAAATCTTTCAGACGCTGGCTAAAATGGGTTATATGAGAATGTCTCCCACCGTGGGAAACTAATGTGCACCGTTGGATTTTGAGATTAATGTAGGACTACCGTACAACCGTCCACACTGGATTTTTTTTTTTTTTTAAAAAAAAAGGGAATTTTTTTTTCTGTTTAATTTTTTTTTATTTTTAAAAATTACTATTTTTCTCCGTTGTTATTTATTGATGTGGGATTACCATACAATTGTTTACACTGGATTTTTTTTTAAAAAAGGGATCCTTCTTCTTCTGTATTAAGTTTCTAGTGACTTTTAACCGCTGCAAATTTTTTGATGGTCATAAATGTTTATTTTTGTAACATTTTTTGTGATTTCAGAAAATCTAGTGTTCGAGATTTTGATTTTTTATTTTATTTTTTAACATTTCTGACAGTTTTAGTTTGCCAAAAAATTTGCGGTAGTTAAAAACCACTATAAACTTTAAACAGAAGAAGAAGGATCCCTTTTTAAAAAAAAAACTAGTGTAAACAGTTGTATGGTAATCCCACATCAATAAACAACAATGGAGAAAAATAGTAATTTTTAAAAATAAAAAAAAAATTAAACAGAAAAAAAAATTCCCTTTTTTTTAAAAAAAAAAAAAAAATCCAGTGTGGACGGTTGTACGGTAATCCTACATTAATCTCAAAATCCAAATGTACACATTAGTTTTCCACGGTGGGAGACATTCTCATATAACTCATTTTAGCCAGCGTCAATCTTTCATCCTAACCAATGACCAACGAACACGGAACAAATTCTCAAAAAACTCATCTTGGGCTCTCTTCTTTTTCCACCTTTTTTCCTTTTTTTTTTTTTTTCTGACAAAATCACATTGGACTTTTATCATGCTCTCCACACGTAGCTGATTATTCAAAAGAATCAAAACCAATTTGAAAACTACTAACTCAAGCAACAACAACGGGCTGCAATGCATGAGCTTATTTTTTTTTTCTGTATTAATACATATTATTTATTATCGGAAGTAATGACTAAACTCCGTTAGAAACCGTGAACGCACATTAAGGTGGGTATTTCCATCATAACATGATTTATTCCATATCCAAAGTGACATCACCATAATTTGAATCCTGAACCATTTGATTAAGAGACACAAACTGTTATCACTTGTGTCAACCAATATTGATCGCAATGCATGACCTTATATTCCAGACGGTTCCTTTTAATTTAAAAGACTATTATTCAATATAAAAAAAAAAAAGACTATTTTCAAATACGTTTTTAGGACCCCATTAAGGTGGCATGGGGCGGTGGCGTATGCCTCAATAAAAAGGATCAGATCATAGGATTAAACCATATCTAATTGGGGCATTCTGTTTGTCTTTGTTTACTTTATCGGTTATCACTTTCTATTTTTTTTTATTATTAGCTTTCTTTCTTTGAATCTTTGGTTGAGATGGAGAAGAGGAGCGTCTGCATATGTGGACTCCACACCCATGGTGGGGCCCAATAGCAGCCCAATTTTGCCGACCACAAGGCTTTGTCTTTTCCATAGTGCTTTAGTCTCTGCCTCCTAAACCTTACTTGCCACAAAGAGAAAAAAGAAAAAAAAAAAAAAAAAAAAAGACGAAAAGAAGAAAAGAAAAATCTTTTTCCCTGCCTCACGGGCATTGCTCATGACTCATGAGTCATGGGTTTCTGTCCAATAACTATAGTTAAAGGAACATATTTTTGTTTCACTTGGAAGTATAATAAAAGTATAAAACACGTATTTAGAAGGTGCAAATTACAATACTACCCCTGTGTTCATTTTGTGAATGTAAAAAAATTCGTATCCACATCTGAATTTTGAAATAAATATGATTGGTTATTATTCGGTTTTCAAATTCACTATTAAATTATTACATTAAGAGAAATATTTTAACTAATTTCATGATTGATTTATTATTATTTTTGGAGTACCATTGCAATGATTCACTCAAGTGTTCTTTGGCTAGATTATGTTTTCCAAAGGCAGCATTACTTACATGACTTGACAAACAGTAATAAATATGTAAAAAATAAAATAACGGTTTCATGTTTTTTTTTATTTTTTTTATTTTGAAAGTCTTCAAAATTTTGAATCCAGAACATTGTGTAAAACTTATTCAATCCTTAACCGTTAATCAGGTTGCCAATTTAAAGAGCATTTGAAATAATTTATTTAAGTTGATAAAAATAACTTCTGACATTCATATAAACCTTTTCAATTTATTTTTATAACTTTCACAATGAAACTTAATAAATATTAAGATCTTATTTGATGAGAGACATAATTTTTTTATTTTTTCTATTTTATATTTTATTTCTATTACATCCTTATTCAGTGTATTGAGTAACATTTTAGACGAGAGACATAAAAACTTTATCGTAAAGGAGGTAGGGGTTGGAGCCTAAACTTACATCTCACGAATAGCAAGCCAGAACGTTGAACAATTTGATCATTGCATTTTTATGTGAGAATTTTCTTAGAAAATACATCAGAAAAGAAAGAAAAGAAAAAGTATAATATATGATTCAAAATTACTTAGAACTTTTTAAAAGAGAAATTGTATTAGTATATTTATATAAGAATTTAAATAATGAGAAGAGAAATAAAAGGATAAAAGGAGAAGAGAAGAATATAAAATAAAATAATTGATGTGGCAAATAGAAATACAAAAAATATAATATAAAAAAGGTTTTAAAATGTATTAATAAGTGATTTTAAAATGAGAGATGACGATATTTAACTCAAATGCTACAATGAAAATTATTTCTACAGTATCTTTGCCAATTGACATCTTTTCTTGTACACAGTGTCGGTGTCCGATTAGCATTAGAATAAATATAGATAGAATTAATTTTAAAAAAGTTGAAAGAAAATTGATATTAAACATGTTTTCTGTTACAAAAATTGATTTTTTTAACGACAATGCAAATGGGCCATACTTGTTTAGAAAAAAAAAAGGTATATTGAAAATATTATATTTTATTTTATTAATTAAAAAGAAAATGACGTAGAAATAGAATGATATATGAAAATATGAATTATGTATAAATATCGCTGTAGTTAAAAAGTGTTTTGAAAATTCACGTTATACAGCTACTGATGTATAGTTTGTCGGTGACCTAAGAAATTATGGATTGAGCCCGTTGAGGGTATTTTGCAACGTCTTATTTTCATTATAATTATAATATATTATATATATAATAATAATAAATTTGAAAGCTTTATGCTAACTAACTAAAATTTCAATCAACTGAAATTACAATCACCTTAAAATTCAAGCTTGTATTTAGTGTTTTTTTTTACTCTCTTTAAACATCGTGCCTTAAGTCATCTCTGGCCTTTCTTACGTTGTTGACATTAAATACTTAAAATAAGAGTCAATGCTGATATGGAAACTTAATTGTTCATTGAAACAAAAACTTCATTGTTAAGGAAAATATATGTTGAAACACACACATGCAATTTATGAACATTAAAGCTTTTCCTATCCCAAAGTTGATTTTATTGAGCTAACAGATCTACTAACTGCCAACTACTTTTCTCTCAACTCAAACATAAACTCTTCCCAACACTAACTAGACGGAATATCCTTTATTTAGAGCTATACATCAATTCTCTTTGATAATTCAGGTGCCATTTCCATAACAGAGTTATTTTAATTCTGTTTATTTTGTAACACTATAAAGCAATTGATTGAAAAGCATAAACCATGATAGTTGTTCCTGGAATCAGGTGAGTTTCCTCAATAGAGCCAAATTCTCATTAATCAAAAGTATCCTAAACTAAAGCAAGTGCATTATGCATCTTTGTCCTCATCTCTTCACCAACAGAAGGCCACAAGGTTTTCCTTATCCAAAAACAGGAGAGGGGGTAATTTGGTCATTTGCAGAAAAGATGAGTTAAGAAATCAAATCAAATCAGGAACAATTTTATGCTTAAAAATTGAAAATCAAGTCACCAGCCAATGAAAAACTCCCATATTTCAAAAATACTAATAATTCATGTAAGAAAATGCTCAAGCATAATAAAAGGGCCCCAAAACCACCTCTTAGTGCTAGTCAGCATCAAACACTTATCTGAGGCAAATTCAAATATCATCATCTGCCGAACAATAGTTGAGAATAAACAAAAAGAAAAACCCACACCAAACCAAAGTAAACCAAACCAAGAGGGGAGAATCTCTCTCTCTCTGGTTGTTTGTGTTTGAAGCCTCTCTTCCTCTCTCTTCTTTTCTTTCCTCTATGAACTTCCTCACAAGAAAAACAAAACCACCACAAGGTTTCTTTTCTTCCTGTGCTTGAACTCCACAAAGCCAAGGAAGGAAACTAACCAAAACAAACCAAACCAATATCCTTTATTTTCCCACTTGTTCAACCTGTGGTTTTATCCTTGGAATATGGTTCAAAGAAAGGTGCCTAGCAAGCTTGGTATCCAAGCTGAACATGTTAAATCAGACAAGAGGTTGGCAAACCTTAAACTATCTTCATCTCAGCACCAAGATGGGAAAAGTAGAGTGGCTGATATGAAGAAGAAAATGAAAAAATCAAGGTCAATAAAGCTTTCTGATCTTGAGGCTCTTCAATCATCATCATCATCATCACCTTCAAGGAGAAGCTTGTCTCAACCAGGAAAGCCACCCCCTCTTCATACTCCAACAACTACAGCATCAGCATCACCACAGAAGCAGCAACCTTTGTTCAGAACAACAGATGGTTCACCCAATTACATGAAGCCAACAAGCAGTTCACATGCCAAAAAGGAGCTTTTCCCGGTAAGCCACAGGAACACTCAACCTGGTTCTGATTTTAAGAGTCTTCCTAGGAAATTTTCCAGTGATTCCAAAGCTGCCTGTGTTAAGAAACCTGCAAAAGCCTTGACAAGAACATCTAGTTTGAGTCTGGTAACATTGACAAAAACCACTAGCTTCAAGGCTTCTAGAGCTTGTTCTAGAAAATCCACCAGGGCTGTTATGTGTGCAGACATGAGTGCACCACAGAGATCCACTTGTTCTTCAACTTTGAAGGACTCAAAGTTCCCTGCATACCTCATGCTTAGCCCTGGGGGAACCGAGTCAGAGGGAACTTCAGCCATGAAGGTTTGCCCTTACACATATTGTTCTCTTAATGGTCACCATCATGCTGATTTGCCACCGTTGAAGAGCTTCGTGTCCGCGAGGAGGCGGCTTTTGAAGACGCAGAAGCGTGCTAAGCTTGAAACTCTTAGCCCTCGGAGACTGAAGGCCCCCCTTGAGACACAGAAGGAGGACTCTGATGTTGAGCAGAATGTCTTTAATGCAAAACCTTCTTGTGATGAAATTGGCATTGATATCTTCATTGAAATCTATGCTAATGAAAAGGATGCAAAACCAACAGCAGCAGAAGAAATGGGGAGAATAGATTTTCTGAAAGAGATTGAGGATCAAGAAGATAACAAGTCAACAATTGAGGATGATGGCATAGCAGCAAGTGAGGAGGGTGTCATGAAAGTCATTACTCCAAGAATTATTGGTATTCCTTCTCCCCTTATATCTGAAATTGATCTTGAGGAGGATTTGAAAAAATCCTTAGATGATGTTGCAATTGAAGTAGATACCACCAAAGGAAGCTTTCTCCAAGAAAAAAATGCAGAAGATGCAGATGAAGATCACCAATCTATTGTCAGGTCTCATGAGGAAATGAGCATGGGAAGCTACTGCAGTGATGGGGAACAAGACATGGGGGATGTTGACATGGATGATTCTGATTCCAAAACCTATGACATGGAGTGGGAGGATGAGCGGTTGCATGGATTCGATCACGAAGAGGATGCTGATTCTTCTGTGTACACAGAGGAGGACAATGACTCAAAAGCTGAGTCCTCATCAGAGAGTTCTCATGATGTGTCAGTGACATGGTTGGATGATATCCTTGGTGGCTATTATGAGGACTTTCTGGTTGATGAAACACACAAAGAAGCCAATTCAGAACAAGGCACCTACTTTGAAGAACAACCTAGTGGCATTGGTTCTGTCCTTGAAGACACTAATGGAAGCAATAAAACTCAAGACATTGAGTACTCCTCCACAGGTATGGGTTGTGAACAATCTTCTTTTACAGAGGAAATATTTGAGTACCTGGCAAATGCACAAGAAAGTGTTGGAGAAAATGAAAAACATGAGGATGATGAGGCCAGTTGCAACACAAAGGCACTTGATGAAGAGACAATTGACAACACTCAATGTCAGAAGATCAGTGAAACTTGCAAAATTGAAGAGACAAGTGAAGATGGATACTCAATCAGCCTAGAGAACAATGATGAGAGCAACAAAAGGGAGAGCCAAATTGAATTGGAGGATGTGTCTGAAGAAAGTAACATAGCAGCTCAAGATCAGGATTTGTTGGACAAAGACCAAGGCAAAGCTAGAAGGTTCCAACAAAACACAAGTTGCATAGGTGGTGAAGAGGAGAGCACAAGCAAGAATTGGAAAGTTGCAATTATAAGAAAGAGGGGTGTTGAAGATGATGATGATGAAATGAGAAAGTTCAACCCAAAAGAGCCAAATTTTCTGCCCTTGGTTCCTGAACCAGGAAAAGAAAAGGTTGACCTGAGGCATCAAATGATGGATGAGAGAAAGAACTCAGAGGAATGGATGCTTGATTGTGCACTGAGACAAGCTGTGACAAAACTTGCTCCAGCTAGGAAGAAGAAGGTGGCACTGCTAGTTGAAGCCTTTGAAACAGTGATGCCAGCAGCACCCAAATGTGAAACACGTGTGAGAAACAATTCAGCATTTGGTCATTCAGGAAGAATTCAAGCTTGTAGCTGATGGATGCTGCTGAGGTAAAAATTCAACAGATAAACCTCTTTTTTATTTTTTTTCTATGCTTCTTATTAATCATTCACAATTGTTACAGTCTTTCAACATTTTATAAGTTTATTATTGACATGGGAACTTATAGAAGATTAAGATTTCTTGGGTGTTCATCTGACATGATAATTTTTTGATTTTATTTGGACGGTTTAAGGTATTTATATTTATAATACTAGGAATACCTATGTTATTTTGATTCACTTCTTGAATTTATTTTAATGATTTTTCTCTCAATTTTAAAAATCTCATATATTTAATTTATTCTCATGTAATAAAATAACTAAGTTAAAGTTGTTTTCATATCTTTACTTATGGTTAAAAGGAATGTTTTCGTATATGATTAATAAAATTGTGTTTCTTTATATGTGAAGTTGTTTGTCATCTTTAAGCATGAATACAGGATTAGTGTATGAAGTCTAATGATAACAAACAATTTCACTCTTGAACAGAAATAATAATTTTGTTGTTTATTTATTAAGTTATTAATTAACCATAAAGTTATAATGAGATTCATCTAACAAAAAATTGCTGTCTCCTTTTTCTTTTTTGGTTAGTCTACTGGGATAAAAGTCAACCAAGAGAACCAAATCTCCAAGGAGTAATGTCCATGCATGCCCATTACAACAAGTAATTTGTTTGGGCATCTCCACCTTTGTGAAACATGGATCAACTCAGCTTCAAGAATTAAGGGACTTGCCATCGTTAAACGAAGAGTGAAGCTCCAGAAAGGGAATTTGTGGTTGCTATTTAGCTGTATGGGCTTGCTTTACAAAATTGTTTAGTGAACTTTAATTAAAAAAAAAAAATTATGTGTTTACTTTGTCATGTAACTTATGTTTGTATTTGACTCACTAATATATTTGTGTTATAACCGGATTCTGTTGACTTGCTAGTTTGTACATTGCAGAAGGATAACTAATTATTATGCATTATGTAATTTTTTTTTCATCATCGGGAATTATAAAAGTACGATATGGGTAGCAAATAGTCAAATTTACAAAACTCATAATCCATTAATAGTAAAATCGAAAAGCATAAATATTACTTTGTATTTATAAATTAAAATTACTTTCTATATTTTTTAACGAATTAAATTAACATAAAAATAACATTGAATTAAAATTAAATTTGAAAATAATAATGTAATTATAACAACAATATTCCAAAGAGAATAGAATTTATTATAATTTAAAATTAAATATTAATTAATATATTTTAATTTAAAATTAAATATGATTTTATATAAATTTAAATTTAAAGATAATAACAATGATTTAAGTTTGTCAGAAATTATAAAATCTTGATATTTTCACTTTGGCGAGAATTGATAAAAAATGTTCACTCTTGAAAAGTTTCGAGTAAAATTTTTTTGGGAGGCATTTGTTGATGTGACTTAAATTTTTTTCCAAGTGTTGAAGTGGGACCTTTTCGATGAAGAACTCAATGTACACGTGTCTATAATTCGACCGTTAGGCCAAAAAGTCTATAAATATGAACTAGATAGCCATTTTTTCATTGGTTAGCAAATCTTATGAATTCATATGTTATAAATCCATTAAAATCCAAACTACAAAATCCTAATCATAGAAGTCTTTTAAAAAAATCTTAAAAGTCATTATATTCCTATAAAATCTTTTAAAATCTACAGGAACTTTTTATGCCAAAATAATCTTTTAAAATCCTAATCCAATACACCCCTAAAAGAATAAAAATATCACTCACTAAAACAAGTAAAAATTAATTTTTTTAGTACTTAAATAAGTAAACAAATTTATAGTATGAGAAATAGATTATTAAAAAAATTATAAAGAGTTATGCATGTTCATCTATTTATTTAATTTAATAGATTTTATTGGAGTTGAATAGGTATTATTTTTGTGCAAAATGAGATCTAATGTTTGCTGAAGAAAACATGACGCCACCAACTAAGAAAAAATCTTTGGTGAAAATTATGCCAATTAGAAATGGCTGAATAATAGAGTGCTAACGTGCAAGTTTGTATTCAGAATTAAAAATTAAAAAATTAAAAATAATTTTTGTAAAATTAAAATCATTCAAAAGCAAATTTAAAAACTCTTCATCAAACACACTAATTTTCTACGTATTTCCGTAGGGTATAACAGGGGACTTGACAAAAGAAAGGGGGGACATGATGTTGGATATCCCGTATCGATTAATTATGAGGTCAAAATAGTGTATATAAGTAGGGGTACCCTCACCTTACAAGCCGATTTTGTAGGGTTGAATTAGGCCCATAACTCACTTTCTAAGATGGTATCAAAGTCTATCATAATGATGTGTTGTTGGACCTATCATGCCACCTGCTATCGGGCCACTATCGGACCACTCATAGATGTCCAGTCCTCAGCGTGAGAGGGTGTGTTGGAGATCTTGCATTGACTAGTGATAAGGCCAAAATGGTGTATATAACAGTTGGTTTTGTAGAGTTGAGTTAGGCCTAAACCCACTTTCTAATATATATAGTATCAAAGCTTATCCTAGCAATCTGTTGTTGGGCCTATTGTGTGATGTGAACCCAAGAAGGTTTGAAACCTTTGAACCCACAAGTCACTTGAATTACACCCACCCCAAGAAACTAAGAATCATATTTGATGATCCACTTGAACCCTTGAGTACAAGACACAAGAACCCAAAGTGTTTGAGACGCCACAAGGATGATCAAGCCTTGATAAGTCAGAAAAGTTCTAAAAAGAACCAAAGAGAAAAACTCTGTCACTAATCTGAATTTTCAGAATTGCTTTCATTCAACTTGGTTCTGGATACAATAAGTTTTGCCTATTTAAAGAGTAAGTGCTGACCTAGGTAATTATTAAACATCAAATCCCTATGTAACAGCACATTAACTAGGCAAATGAAAAGTCTCAATTAAATCCACATCAATCATCTTGTTTAATATGTAACAGCTGAATACATTTATTATCCCCAAGTTGAAAAGACTCTTATTAAACCAAAGTAAATGAAAGAAAACTTCAAATTCGTCCAAATACATCAGCTGGTCATAAAAACACTCTTTCAGCCCCAAAAAACATGATTGAGCATAAATACAACCAGCCCATGTATAGTTGATGGCCCAAGCTCCTTAATTTTCAATGGTTTTGGCCCAAATCTCCTTCTTCAGCTCCATCTTTAGCCCAAATTAATGTTAAAACGAGATTATGCTCAGATTTAGATTGGACAGAATTTTGATTGGGCCAAATGTCTTGAACAAGTCCATTTATTGCTTCCTTGAATCTCTTAGCCATTGCTCTTGTAATAGGCCCACTTGGAATTTGCAAAGGATCCCTTAAAGTGCTTGAATGTTCTTGTTCCAGCCCATGATTCTCATCATCCCCTCTCTCCTCCAAAGGATTCGACCTCGAATCTTCACCTGCATCATAAGGAGATAAATCAGCAACATTGAATGTAGAACTAATATTGTACTCACCAGGAAGATCTATCTTGTATGCATTATCATTTATCCTCTCAAGGACTTGAAATGGTCCTTCTCCCCTTGGAGCCAATTTAGATTTCCTTTGAGCTGGAAACCTCTCTTTCCTCATGTGCACCCACACCCAATCGCCTGGTTCAAAGATAACACGCCTTCTTCCTTTGTTGGCATGGGATGCATATTGGTCATTTTTCTTTTGAATTTGCTGCCTAACATTTTCATGAAGCTTCTTTACCATTTCAATCTTCATTTTTCCATCAAGGCTAACTCTTTCATCTACAGGCAATGGTATTAAATCCAAAGGAGTTAGTGGATTAAAACCATAAACTACTTCAAAAGGAGAGTAACTAGTAAATGAATGAACACTCCTATTATATGTAAACTCAACAAATGGCAAACATTCTTCCCAATTCTTCAAATTCTTTTGAACAACTACTCTAAGCAACTGAGTTAAAGTTATATTGACCACTTCAGTTTGTCCATCTGTTTGTGGGTGATGAGATGTAGAAAACAACAATTTAGTACCAAGCCTTCCCCACAAAACCCTCCAAAAATGGCTAAGAAATTTTGTATCCCTATCATACACAATACTTCTTGGCACACCATGAAGCCTCACAATTTCTTTGAAAAATAAATCTGCAATATGAACAACATCATCAGTTTTATGACAAGGAATGAAATGTGCCATTTTAGAAAATCTATCAACCACCACAAAGATTGAATCTCATCCCCCCCTTGACCTAGGAAGTCCCAAAATAAAGTCCATAGATATTTCTACCCAAGGTTAACTAGGTACTGGTAGAGGAGTATACAAACCATGTGGTAAAACTATAGATTTTGCCTTTTTACAAGTAATGCACTTACCACAGATTCTTTCAACATCACGCTTCATTTTAGGCCAAAAGAAATGCTCATGCAAAACATCTAAAGTCTTTTTCACACCAAAATGTCCCATTAATCCTCCCCCATGAGCTTCCCTTACAAGCAATTCACGCATAGAACATTGAGGCACACATAATTTATTCTCTCTAAACAAGTATCCCTCAACTCTATGAAATTTCCCAAATGCTCCCTTTTCATATGCAGCAAAAATTTCAGTAAAGTCACCATCATTTTCATACAAGTCTTTCACATATTCAAAACCAATTAATCTTGCTTCAAGAGAAGTAAGTAGAACATACCTTCTAGATAAGGCATCTGCAACTATGTTCTCCTTACCTTGCTTGTATTTTATGACATAAGGAAAATGTTCAATGAACTCCAACCACTTTGCATGCCTTTTATTCAACTTACCTTGACCTTTCAGATGCTTCAAAGATTGATGATCGGTATGAATGACAAATTGCTTTGGCCAAAGGTAGTGTTGCCAAGTCTCTAATGCTCTCACAAGTGCATAAAGCTCCTTGTCATATGTTGGATAGTTCACAGCTGCTCCACTTAATTTTTCACTGAAATAAGCAACAGGCTTTCCTTCCTGCATCAAAATAGCTCCTATACCAATTCCTGATGCATCACACTCAATCTCAAATGTCTTATTAAAGTTAGGAAGTGCTAAAATAGGTGCAGAACACAACCTATCTTTAAGAACTTGAAAAGCATTATCTTGAGCTTTCGCCCATTTAAATCCTACAGATTTCTTAATGATCTCAGTGAGTGGTGTAGCAATTGTACTAAAATCTTTCACAAAACACCTATAAAAACTAGCTAAACCATGAAAGCTTCTCACCTTAGTAATGCTTGTAGGCGTTGGCCATTCTTTTATTGCCTTTACCTTTTCCTCATCAACTTCTATCCCTTGTGAACTAACAACAAAACCAAGGAAAACAATCTTTTCCATGCAAAAACAACACTTTTCCAAGTTAGCATACAATTTTTCCTTTTTCAGAACATCAAGGACACAATGCAAATGACTCACATGCTCACCAAGATTCTTGCTATATATCAAGATATCATCAAAATAAACCACAACAAATTTTCCAATGAATGCATGCAATACATGATTCATTAATCTCATGAAAGTGCTTGGTGCATTTGTGAGCCCAAAAGGCATCACTAACCATTCATAAAGCCCATGTTTTGTTTTAAAAGAAGTTTTCCACTCATCCCCTTCCCTCATCCTAATTTGGTAGTACCCAGATTTCAAATCAATTTTAGAAAAGATGCAAGAACCATGCAATTCATCCAGCATGTCATCTAATTTAGGAATGGGATGACGATACTTTACTGTGATATTATTCACAGCTCTACAATCACTGCACATTCTCCATGAACCATCTCTCTTAGGAACAAGAAGAACTGGAACTGCACAAGGACTCAAACTTTCTCTTACATATCCTTTTTCCATGAGCTTTTCAACTTGCCTTTGAATTTCTTTGGTCTCTTCTGGATTGCATCTATAAGCTGGACGATTTGGAATAGTTGCTCCAGGAATGAAGTCAATTTGGTGCTCTATTCCCCTAATAGGTGGCATCCCACTAGGAATTTCTTCTAGAAATATATCTCCAAATTCCTGCAACAGAGAATAAACAATACTTGGAAGAGAAGGATCAAGAAAGTTAGTGTTTAAACATGCCTCCTTGTAAATAAATACAAGCATAGGCTGTTTGTTGAGATAAGCAACTCTCTCATGACTTTCTTTTGCATAAAAATTCTCTTTTCTTTTCAGTTTCTCTTCTTTTTTTTGAATTTCTTTTTTTGATTCCTCATTTTTTTCACACTTCTTTTTTTCTATTTTCTCTCTCTCTCTTTTCATCTCACTCTTTTTCTTTTCATTTTTCAATTCACTCTCTTTTTTCTCTCTATCTTTCTTCATTTTGAGTTGATCCTCATACACTTGCTTAGGAGAAAGTGGTGCAAGAGTAATGGACCTATTATTCATCACAAATGAATATATGTTGGTGTACCCCTCTTTAGTTGCCCTACGATCAAACTCCCATGGTCTTCCCAAAAGTATATGCCCAACATGCATAGGAACAACATCACAAAGTACTTCATCATTGTATCTACCAATTGAGAATGAAACCAGAACTTGGTCTTTAACCTTAACCTCCCCACAATCATTCAACCATTGCAATTTATAAGGTTTGGGGTGTTTAATGGTAGACAAGTTCAACTTCTCAACTAATGTAGTACTTGCAACATTTGCACAACTCCCTCCATCTATAATCATACTACATACCTTATTATTTATAAGGCAGCGAGTATGGAATATATTTTCCCTTTGTTGCTCCACATCTTCCTCCTTAACTTGGGAATTCAGAACACGTCTAGAAACAAGTGCTTCCCCTTCAGCTGCATACTCAAGCTCATCATCACTTGCATCTTCAAGTGAGGGCATGGATTCACCATCACTTTCTCCTTCACTCATCACCTCATTGTTATGCATAATCATGACTTTCTTGTTAGGGCATTGTGATGCAATGTGACCTGTTCCCAAACACTTGAAACATTTAATATCTCTATTTCTAAATGGTTGGGAATTAGGTTTACCTTTGTAATTGGAAGAGTCTTCTTTGCCTTTAGAGCCTTCTTTTGGAACAACCTTTTCTTCTTTCTTCCAATTCTGTTTGAAAGAAGAACTAGAGCCCACACTGAACTTTGATGCTCTTTTTTGCTTCAATTGTCTCTCTACCTTCATTGCCATGTGCACCATATCTTCTAACTCCACATAATGCTGCAACTCCACTATGTGAGCAATTTCTCTATTTAGCCCATTCAAGAATCTTGCCATTGTAGCCTCCCTATCTTCATTCACATCAGCCCTTATCATAACTACCTTCATTTGTTGATAATACTCTTCCACACTCTTAGATCCTTGTCTAAGACTTTGCAATTTTTGATAGAGGTCTCTGTAGTAATGACTAGGAACAAAGCTCTTCCTCATTAGGGCCTTCATTTCCCTCCATGTTTCTACAGGTCTTTCACCATCTCTCCTCCTATTCAGAACCAATTTATCCCACCAAACAATGGCATAATCAGTAAACTCAACCACAGCCAATTTCACCTTTTTTACTTCAGAATAGTTATGGCAATCAAAAATCAATTCCACTTTTTTCTCCCATTCTAAATATGCTTCAGGATCATTTCTACCTTGGAAAGAAGGTATTTTCATTTTAATATTACCAAGGTTTCCATCTCTCCTATTTCTATCTCCAAGAGGACCTCTTCTATCATCCCTTCTATGTCTTTCTCTTCTACGCCTATTTCTTCCCACTTCAGTTTCAGCAGATGCATATTCATAGTCATCCTCATCCTCAGTTTCTTCTCTACCTTCCTTTTTAGCCTCAGACTCATCCCTACCTCCTTGATTTCTCCTACCATGCCTCCCAAAGTTAGGATCTCTATTTGATTGCTCCTTTTGCAGATTGGAAATCATATCTTCTTGTTTATTCATCCTATCCTTTATTTCATCAAAAACCACATTGAAACGTTCAAACTGTTGTTGCATGGCTTTTAAGGTGAACTCTATGTTATGTGGAGTTCCACCACTGGATGTGTTATCCTTACTTGCCATAGGAAATCTGCAAGAAAAACTTGTTAGAAAAACAAATCCTCACAATTCCTCACGTGTTTACCCTCAAGAAAGATGACACTCTTCCCTCGTGTTTCACTCTTTGTTTGGCTTTTTCTTTAGATGAACACTCTAGCCTTTTTCCACTCTTAGTCTTCTCTATAAGTTCTTTAGAGGACTTAATCAACTCAATCAAAGGCTATCACAATTCTTGCAGAATGCAACACTTTAGGAACAAAAGACAATACAAAATGGAAATTGGATGAGTAGAAAAGAACTCAAGAAATAATAACCAGAACTTGAGACGATAACTTGTAAATATTGTAAAACCAGTAGAATTTCTTTCTTTCTTTCTTTCTTTTTTTTTTTTTATAATTTTCGTACTTTTTTTTTCTTCTATTTTTTTCACTTTTTTTTTTCTTTTGCTATTTTTTTTACTTTTTCTTTGCTATTTTCCACGTTTTTTTTTCAGTATTTTCTTTTTTTGTTTTGTTGTTTTCTTTTTAAAGAAGAAGATGAACAACAAAATCTGGAAATGAAGATAAACAAACAAAAGGAAAAAAAAGGAAACAAAATTGAAAAAAGAAAACTAGAAAGGGATATAACCTGATTTTAGAAACGAAGCTCTGATAACCAAATGATGTGAACCCAAGAAGGTTTGAAACCTTTGAACCCACAAGTCACTTGAATTATACCCATCCTAAGAAACTAAGAATCAGATTTGATGATCCACTTGAACCCTTGAGTACAAGACACAAGAACCCAAAGTGTTTGAGACGCCACAAGGATGCTCAAGCCTTGATAAGTCAGAAAAGTTCTAAAAAGAACCAAAGAGAAAAACTCTCTCACTAATCTGAATTTTCAGAATTGCTTTCATTCAACTTGGTTCTGGATACAATAAGCTTTGCCTATTTATAGAATAAGTGCTGACCTAGGTAATTATTAAACATCAAATCCCTATGTAACAGCACATTAACTAGGCAAATGAAAAGTCTCAATTAAACCCACATCAATCAGCTTGTTTAATATGTAACAGCTGAACACATTTATTATCCCCAAGTTGAAAAGACTCTTATTAAACCAAAGTAAATGAAATAAAACTTCAAATTCGTCCAAATACATCAGCTGGCCATAAAAACACTCTTTCAGCCCAAAAAAACATGATTGAGCATAAATACAACCAGCCCATGTATAGTTGATGGCCCAAGCTCCTTAATTTTCAATGGTTTTGGCCCAAATCTCCTTCTTCGGCTCCATCTTTAGCCCAAATTAATGTTAAAACGTGATTATGCTCAAATTTAGATTGGACAAAATTTTGATTGGGCCAAATGTCTTGAACAAGTCCATTTAGTGCTTCCTTGAATCTCTTAGCCATTGCTCTTGTAATAGGCCCACTTGGAATTTGCAAAGGATCCCTTAAAGTGCTTGAATGTTCTTGTTCCAGCCCATGATTCTCATCATTGTGCCACCTGTTATCGGGCCCGCATATATCTATTCCTGCAAACTTGGCCAGTCCTCGATGTGAGAGGGTATGTTGGAGATCTTGCATCGACTAGTGATGAGATCAAAATAATGTATATAACAAGCTGGTTTTGTAGGGTTAAGTCAGGCCTATAACTCACTTTCTAAGATGGTATTAAAGCTTATCCTAGCGATGTGTTGTCGAGCCTATCGTGCTACTCACTATCGAGCTACTATCAGACCACCTGTAGATGTCCAGTCTTGCGGCATGAGATGGTGTGTTGGAGATCCCGCATCGACTAGTGATGAGACCAAAATAGTGTATATAACAAGCCGATTTTGTAGGATTGAGTTAGGTCTAAACCCACATTCTAAGATAGTATCAGAGCCTATCCTAGCATCTATTGTTGGTTTTATCGTGCCATCCGTTATCAAGCCATTATTAGATTACCCGCAGATGTCCAGTCCTGCAAACTTCAGTCCTTAGCGTGAGGGGGTGTGTCAGAGATCCCATATCGACTAGTGATGAGATTAAAATAGTGTATATAAGTGGGGGGGGGGGGAACGCTGGTCTTCCCTATGATTTGATGGTTTGGATTATGATTCTTAAACTCAAACCTCACGTCCAGGGATCAAAACTAGCAGAAGTAGAGGAGTGGGGGGCAACTCTTACCTTATAAGTCAAGTCAATTTTGTATGATTGAGTTAGGTACATTACCTACTTTCTAATAATAGAACTAGACAAATACCAATTCAATGATATGTATGTAATATAATTGAGCATTTAATTTGTATCCAACGTGGTCACAAACAAAAAGAACACTCATACAACTTGGATAGAACAGTGAAAATACTTTTCTCGTCCTTTTTGCCAAAAGAAAATGTTAGAAACAAAAAAGGAAAAAAGATGAAAAGGAACGGAATAAGAAATACTAGGGGTGTTCACAGGTATGGGTCACCCGCAAACCCAAATTGACTAAACAATTTGGGTTGGGTATTTTGTGTGTTTGGGTCGAACCCAAACCAACCCATTCAAACCCGTTAATGTTTGGGTTGGGTCACAGGTTTTGATTTTTAAACCCATTGACCCGACCCGTGATCTCGTTCTTTAATATTAAATTATTATTTTTATTTATATATATAATATATATTTTAACTTAAAAAATCAAATATTATTATTATTATTATTATTATTATTATTATTATTATAGTCATAATAGTGGCTAGTGAAAGTTTTCAAATGAATGTTGTAACTTGCAATTAAAATGAATGTAATTGACGGTAGGGCACACGGGTAACAGGGATGGGGTCATGGGGTTTTATGGATTTACTTTTGTTTATCCTTTTTATATTATTGTGACAAATTTGGGTAGAGAATGTAAATCCTATCCTATTTTACGGTATCGATTTTGTACTGAATTTAAGTGTATTTTAATTAAATTTTACCTTATAAAAAAATACTGAATTTTAAAAAAATAAAAAAATTAAATGCTTTGACCTGTTGACCCAACCCAAACCAACCCATTTGTGAAAAGGTTGGTTTGGGTTGGGTTTTATAAGAAATTTCAAAAAATCGACCCAACCCAACCCGTTCAAATTTGATTGGGTTGGGTCATGAGTTTGGCCAAACCCAACCCAATCCGGCTCATGACCCTAAGAAATACTATGTCGTGACAATGTCAATGTCCTAAAAGGAAAATTTTGACGGACCTCCGGTGTAATATGATATCTGATAATGCCCTCCAAGATTTACACAACGCCGTGTTTAAACTTATGCACTTAAGACTAAAACACGTTGGAGCCTCACAAACAATACTAAAAACAAACAACACAGAAGAGAAAAACTGAAAAAAAGGACAAAAGCTTTCTTGAAAATATAAAGACCCTAGCTACAGCTCTCTTTAATTAAATACAGTTGTTGCGTGATCAACCCGTTAGCTATCAACAAAAGATAGCTTTTAATTTTTTGAAACAGAATCAGGTGTTAATGGCTAATAAAGCCATTTGAAAACAAACCAACGTACCAAAATTTGCCAACGTATATGAATCAAGATGCTGTCAACGTATTCAATTTTAAATAAGAATTATATAGGAGATATGCATGTTTGATTTCAACGGCTGAAAGAAATTAAGTGCCATTATCTCAATAGAAATAAAATAGTGAATATCTTACTTAAACCGCATAATTTACATTCCTCCTATATAGATTAAGTAGAACAAATTTTGCAATAGAAGGAACAGATTTTCCACAAGAATATTCCTTATTGGTTTACAGATAACATAATCCACTCGTCGAGTAAGATTGAACCTATAGACCCAAATAAAGCCCAAGATTCTAGTCAAACCATAATACACTGCTATTGCAAAGGCCAAGTCACATGAAGATATTGTCTCAGCCAAAACAAAGAAAAGACCCACAAAATATTGAATTATTAATTATTAAATGATATATAGTAATTGGTAGATGGATTAGCCAATTCCTGGAGCCCTGGTGACTTTGTTAGATTCATCCACATACAATCGAACTCTTTGGGGCTTGAAATCTGCAGTGACAAAATAGCCAGGAGGCACCACTCGAATTTCAGCCCCACTCAGCTCCTCCTTTATCTTCTTCTCTGCTTCTTCAGCAGTGACACCAACCAGCTCTGGCCAACTTGTTTTTGTAGGATTGTTTGTCCCCAGAAGCTGGTTGTAATTCCCTACAACACCAAACATATTTTGATACCACTTAGTGAATCCATTTGACTTTTTGTAGTTAGTCTTGTTTGAATAAGTTTCTTTATAAGTATTTATAAGAGAAAAAAAATAAAAAAGGAAAAATAATATAAGTTTTTTTAATAAATTAACTTATTGAAGAAGTTAAAACTATTTAGCTTCTCCAAATTTAACTTATTTAATAGGTTAATTTTCACTCTTTTTTATAAATATACTTATAGATTTATTTATTTTTATATAGACTACAGAAATTTTCTACTGAAAACAATCTTATTTGAGCATATAAGATCACTATGAATTTTAAAATTTTTTCTCCAAATATTTAATGCAACCAACTCAAACTCGAGATTACCGATTAAGATTATGTCAGCTAGACATGAATATATTTGAAAAGAGCAATTAAGAATAGCACTCACTTGGCAAGGGCTCATTGGGTTGCTCCAGAGGAGGATTAGTCCCTTGTCCTTGTTTTTCCTCAGCCATAAATACCAAACGATCGAGTACTCTACCAAGGATCCTTTGATGAAAGTTTTCTGGAGCATGAACCTTTAAGTAGGGGCTATGGAAACTTTGACTCGGTGGAGTTTGGTTCTAGTTTGCCACCTCTTTTGGACATTTGGGTAATGAGACGATTAAGCTGATCTTTCCAATGCCATATGCCTCGATTTTGTGGTGTCACGTAAGCCAACTAGGACTATATATTTGGCGCATATATATGATGGCTGTACATGCCAATAATTTATGGGAAAAAGAGTACAGAAATGCTATTTTCTCCTATTGAATATGCCGAATGATCCTTCGAGCAATTAAATTTTGACACTTGTCAAACTCGAAATGTTCAACACCATTGAGGGTGTTTCACTTTGCAAGCAATCTTGGCATTTTGATACTGATTCAGCATTTTGATATGTGCAATTAACATTAATGAAATCCTTTTCCTTATGATTAAAAAAAACCAATTAACCACGAGCATTTGCAGATATGGCAAATCCCTAATTAAATTGTTCCTACTCAAATAAAGAACTTCCAAATGTTGGATGATGCAGCAATCCCTTCCATGAGAATTGAAATTTTCCCAGTGTTCTTTTGAAGCTTGGCATTTTTTATGCAATTGACTTATTGTCATTGCAGTAATCTATCACCACTATGTTCGATATATGTGGAAGTTACACTCCACTAGATACTGCAGGGACGGAGGCAGGTTTAATCCACAGCAGGGGCCAATTATTAAAATATAAGTTTTTTTTTTTATGGGCAAAGATTTGCTGTGGCATCACAATAGAACCTATCATTCCAACTATGTTGGCACCATAAGGACTATCATTCATCTACCAGCAAATCAAATTTTATTAAAGAAAGAAAAATAAAGCAAAAGACAATCATGGGGGGACATGAAGCCAAGACCCATGAACAAAGTTAACAGAACCTATAGTTAGGTAAATATAGCTTATCCCTAAGGAAAAAATCCTTAACAAATCCAGGAACTGAATCCCACCAAAGGAACCCCTCCTCCTGAAAACCATGATTTGCTAGCCTATCCACACAGCAATTCCCTTCACGGTAAATATGAGAAACTTGAAAAGAAATCTGTCTGGTGAATGAAAGACAATTACACCATCTAGCACGAAGTTTCCAAGGCACCAAAACCTGAGATTTAAAAGCATGCACCACTGCCAATGAATCACATTCAAACCACAATTTATCCCATCCTTGCCTTTGCGCCAATTCAACAGCATGAATCTCTACATAAAAAGCATTAGAAACAGGTAACGATTGAGAAAAGCAACCTAAAAAGTCTCCCAAATGATTTCGAAAGATTCCTCCGCAGGCAGCTGGACCAGGACAGCCATTCGCTGCACCATCTGCATTACACTTGATCCACCCCGGGAGAGGCCTTGACCAAGAAACTTGAATGACTCTCGGTTCTCTTCTAAGATGACCATTTACATGAAGAGTTTTAAACAGCTGAAACTCGTCCATAGAAGTAGACATACTCCCCGAAGATGTATTGCCTGATAATGATGCAGCAGCCATGACTTTATGAGTAATGTATTCAAAAGATAACGACCCTCTCTGAAAACGAGCTTGATTCCTACTCCACCAAATGTACCAAACAATATGGATAATAAGAGAGATGTGCACATCCTTAGCTTGAGAGCTAGAGGCTGCCCGACAAGATTCTAACAGATCCAAAGGTGAAAAGAAAGCTATACAACGTTGCAATAAGCAACCAAGCCAGTTCCAAAGTTTAGCTGCAAAAGGGCAGTCATGAAACAAATGAGATGCAATCTCAACATTAGATCCACAATAAGAACAAATAGATGCAAAATGCAGGCCACTCTTCTGAAGATTATCATCAGTAGGTAAATGGTTGTAAATCCACCTCCAAAACAGAAAGGATTTAGATGCTGGCACCCCCTTCCTCCATAGCAATTTGTACCAGGATACAGGTTGCAAAGAGGGCTGAAGAAAATGTATAGCATCTTTAAAAGTCATAATCCCTGAATCAGAGGAGCACCAAACACGCACATGCACATCAGGAACATCAACATAAGGAATAATAACATATTTAATATTTGTAACTAGCTGGGGAAAAAGCTGCTCGAGAGCAGGAGGTATCTGCCAACAATGTTGGTGAATAAAATCTGCAACTTTGGCCTACAAAGAATTACGAATAGAGATGGGAATATTAAGCAAGTTTGTAATGGGTTCTGTAAGCCATTTATCCAACCAGAAGGATATGCTTGAGCCATCCCCAAGTTGCCAAATTGATTTTTCAAAAATATCCCCAATGAATTGCTCGAGACCAGACCAATTATTAAAATATAAGTTCATTTAATATATATATATATAAAAAAAAGGATCAAATTATACTAGTATAATATTTAAAATTTTATATCTATTCTCATCCGTCGATCTTAAATTAATCTAACGCTTCTAATATCCTCACTAAAGTGAGGCACGTGACCCAAACGGCTCTTGCCCATCTTCTCGATTTCAACGTCATACCACCGTAGGTGCTGAAAATAAGGTTTGAAGCAGCCATTAACAAATTTATAAATATTGCAATCACCAAACTAGTCGTCCTTTTGGTCGAATAGAGGAGTGCCATTTGTCTTTGCGTTGATTTATTTTCTAATCGAACCCTTCTAATATCTAATCTAATAGAAACTACTAAAGTGAGCCATGTGACCCCAAAACACATACCTTCCTCAATTGCTAAAAATATTTTTTAATGAGTCTAAAAATTCAAGTTGTAAATCTTATATAATATTTGTAAGTTTTTTATTGAAAAATATTAATAAATAACTTTTAATTGTTAAATTAATTACAATAAAATCAATATAAAGAAAAGAGTAATGATATCATTAATTTGATTGATTGTTACAAAAAAAAAATTAATTTGATTACAAATGTAATCACTTATAACATTTCAAAATATAAAAAGAAAAATAAAAAGAGAAACAAACGATATTAGAATATTTTTCTGAAAAAAATATAATTATCTTTACAATAAAATCTAGGTTGAATTACTCTGCAAGTCCCTATGCTTTTACCAAATTTTCAATTAGGTTCCTGAACTTTTTTTTTTCTTTTAATTGGGTCCCTGAATTTTTTTTTTTTCAATTGAGTCTCTAAACTTTTATTTGTTTTTCAATTGGGTCATTATGTCTAATTGTCATTATGAAAAATTAATCGTATATACATAATTAGAGGTACAGACAGTGGACTGGTGCTTCTAGAGTATGTTGTAAGCACAACCGAGTCAATTATAAGAGTTTTTTTTGTAAAGTTTCAACCTTTTGCAAAGCCAAATAATTGTGAAAGAATACCTAGGTTAAATTGACCTATAGAAGTTGAAACTTTGCAGAAATGTCTCAGAATTGACTAAGTTGTGTTTACAATACATTCTAGAAGTATCAGTTCACTCTCTGCACCTCTAATATTAAGTGTTTGCGATTAATTTTTTATAACGACAATTAGATGAGAGACACAATTGAAAAAAAATATAAAAGTTCAGAGATTCAATTAAAAGGAAAATAAGTTCAGGGACCTAATTGAAAATTTGGTAAAAGTATAGGGATCTGCAGATTAATTTAACCTAAAATATGTAAACGGTATAGATAGAATATTTGTTAAAAAGAAGAAAAGAATATAATTATTTTCACAAAATGAATTATGAAAAGAAAATTCAATATTTTATTAAAAATAAATAAATAAAACTTGTTTATTTTCACAAACAAACCTCCTAAATAAAAATAGATGTCTTACATATTAAAAAATTTAACAATGAACAAAAAATCAAGGGAGGGGAGGGGCAAGGCCCCCCCAACTCACTACATAAATCAGTCCCAGACTAGATATAAGTTGGAGCTCGGAGGGAGAGCTTTGCCGCTCATAGTGGTTCTACCCGACTCGAACATGATTGCCTCCAGTGAAAGATACCCGTGGTCTAGAAAATATATATATATATATATATATATATATATATATATATATATATATATATAGAGAGAGAGAGAGAGAGAGAGAGAGAGAGAGAGGGAGAGAGAGAGGAGGGATCAAATTACACCAGTGTAACTTCAACAACTATTACACCACTCAATAACTTTCAACTGGATGATGTTTTCTTAAAACCCACCGTTGGATTGAAAGTTCATTTCACATAGATCATGTATACAAAATTTCAAATTAATCCAAAATTATTTGCTACTTCATTCATTTAATATAGATTAAAATCAACGTAATATAAACTTTTCAAAATATACTAAAATATGGATCATTTGATTACCTTCTTATTGATATTCAATTTTGACAAAATTTGACACAAACAATCTTGATAATATGTAGATATAATTCAATGGTTTGATCAAATCAAATTTCATTCTATATCAAGTTATTAAAATGGTGTAATTCTTTTAGAGTTACACTGGTGTAATTTGATCCTTCCTCATATATATATATATATATATATATATATATATATATATATATATATATATATATATATATATATATATATATATATATAAGTTGGAGCTAGTTAAACTTCTATCCGTCTTGGCATCAAATTTAGTGGTGGGATTGCTACCATGCACTTTTATTTGTGTCCCTTATTCTTATGTTTCATACTTTTATTCCGTCTTGACAAACTATGTTCGGTACAGATAATGCAAATTGTCACAAATATAGTCTTAGTGATGTGATTGTAGATCATCATTTTTGCAGGAACTACAAAATATTTAAACAATGCACCAAGTGCACGTCTTCCAAGCTGCATCAAAAACTGCAAATAGTGCCATTTTGTTGAATAATTGATTTGTTTGTCTATATTAGTATATTAGTATACTGTTAGAGGATCAACTGAAAGGTTATCCATCTTGTCTATACACATGACCGAGTTATATACACTTTCACATGATAAAAACCAGTCAAATTTCAAAGGGATGACAACTTCAGTGTTTACATTTCAAGCAAGGTCAACTTGACATTTTTTTTCGACTATAAAAAATTTAGGGAGAGGGGATGACATCCCAGTCTAAGGCAGGGAAGCCTTGGGCTCAAAAAATGCTTACAGAAGTACTTACATTTACCTAATCACCTTAAGGAAATGAGTCGAGGCTTAAACCTGCGATCTGTCATATGCGATATGATGAGTTCAGAATATGGCAAGCAACAACAAACAAGGACTCACAATGTATCTACACATTGAGTTACTTTCCAATAACAATAATACATTGAGTTAAGAAACCCTAAATTCGTACCTACAATAGCGGTGATGAGTTGAACCAACAACAACAATGACGAAGAGTATTGTTTTAGCGGCGGAGACAATTTGCTTCACAAATGGAGAAGAATGGTTTTTGTTCATAAAAAGGGAAATGCATGAGACAAGGAGAGAAGGGAACAAAACGTACCAACGACGGCGACACCACTAGTAGCGACGACAATGGAAGGAACGATGTGGTACATGGTGGTGGTGGCACAATGTGGTGGTGGTGGAAATAGGATGTGCTTTGAGGGCAATAGGGCTTCGAAGGTTTGAGGAGCAGGGATTGAGGCGAGGGTGAGAGGGAGCTTGAATTTGTAAGTGTAGAAAATAATTATCATCGTTTATTATTTGAACTTATGTAAAAATGTATATTCCACTTTTGTTAATTATAAATTGATGTAGCATACTTACATTTTAATTTAAAAAATGCCACCGCATTTTATACTACATCAGTTATATAACAACCGATGTAGAATGTCCGATGTAGTATCTCCTTTTTGTAGTAGTGCGAGTTCTAATTCTCTATTAACTCTCTAATTCCTGTTTAGTTTCTAACTTGGACAACTTGACTTTTTAACACCCCAATGTTTACTTTATTATTATTATTATTATTATTATTATTATTATTATTATTATTATTATTATTATTATTATTATTATTAATCAAGTTCATCAATTATTTTGATTTGATGCAAATAAATATTAAGTTTTAAGTTTGCGTCTGATAAGCATGTAGACGGAAATGGCTAAGTTTGCGTATGATGGGACAAATGATAGCAGATAGACGCTGAGTCTGTAACATTTATGATCGGTTTAATGCTTTGTTTCTTTGATCCTTTGAGCAGATAATGCTCATTTATTCTTCATAGGATCTGTCGAAGAAACAAAGAGAAAGAGAGAAGTCAAATCATAAAGCTACTTATTTCATCAAAAGGCGTGCCTAAAACAGTAGTGGTGTGCTTTAAGGGTACAAAAGTTGATTTGTTTTCTGATGCGGGATTTGGAGTGCTCATCAAGGAAGATAAGCAGAAAATTTTATCAGTCTACTGACAGGCATTTAATGCCCCAACGAACACCTTCACCAACAAACGAAATTCAGACTGAAAAAGAAGACCGTTCAGAAACAACGATTACTTCTCCAACAAGTCTAGAGATATTGTGTCATCAAAGCCGTTGCAGCCAAGAAGTTAGGAATTATAGGAAGTCGCATCACATAGTTGCCTTTCTGTTGTCGAAGATATTCTCTTTCAAGGTAATAAGAAGGAGTAAGACTATCTCGCTCATGAGTATGACTTTGATTGTGGTTAGAGGGGTTAGTCCTAAACCCCAATTGCTTTTAATTAATGCGAATTGTATATTGTGTATGAGGTGAATGCAATTTTTCTTGACCCTTTGATATATTCTTTGTCAATTTTCATATTGAATTGTAAATTTGATTGTCACGAAAACATATGTATTATAAAAAAAATGAATAAGAGGAATCAATAATATAGAAAAAGAATAAATAAATAAATAAATCTAAACTTGATTAATCTTGTTCTAATGTTGTGTAACATGCACTTACTTTAAATATTTAATCTTGTAATTAATAGCATAATTTCAATATTTAAAATATATCATAATTAATTAAATAGATTATTTAATTCATTATTTTATTACTTCGTAATTGATTGCAATAATTGTAAAAATTATCCCATAAATTTTAATAAATTGATTGCTATATTATATAAAATTAAAATTGAGTAAACTCTCATTTTGGTCATTGACTTTGTGAGGCATTGTCATAATTGTCCTTAAATTAGAAAAATGTCAAATAAATTCATAAAATTACAATTTAGTCCCTGACATGTGCAACTTACTATAATTATAGTCCTTAAAATTTATACTCCCTCCGTCCCAAAATGACTGCAATTTTAGCCTTTGAAAAAAAATCTCAAATTGACTGATGTTCTCACTTTTCAATGAGATATTCAAATATCTATTCCAATTTTGCCCTCTAATAAATAATGTTGTCTTGAAAGCCTTAATAATACATTTATTGTAATTAAGAAAGAGAATAAGGCTATTTTAGTAAAATTATCCCCTAATAAATACTATTTTCTTGGAATACTTGTTTTTCTTAATCTGTGTGAAGAAACCTTAAACATCAGTCATTATGGGACGGAAGGAGTAATTTATTATCATTATAGCCCTTAACGAAACTATAATCAAAGACTAATATGACTATCAAATTTCAATTTCAAAGATTTATTTGACATTTTTTCTAATTTCAAAGATTACTATGACAACCAGGGACCGATCCAGAAAACTATTAAAAGGGGGCTGGGATTTTTTTTTTTACTTTAATTATTTAAATATCTAACTTATACTAAATAAATATTTAATAATAATAAATTTTATAAAATTATTTATTAGTTTTACACGTAAAACTAAAATTAATTTTTGTTTCAAATGATACAAGAAGGAAACACATGTCTTTATAACTCGTATTATTTTTTTTTCAAGTTTGAAAAACTCTTTGGTCTCGCAAACACAATAACAATCAAACAGGACTCACAACAATAATCTCACAATAAAAAAGAGGAACAAACTCATTAGATATAATAATAACTAAAAGTCATCAAATTTTAAAACAGATAATTTCTATTAATTCATGTATATATCTCTTTGGGTTAAATTATAATTAGTGACAACATATATTATAAAAAAAGATTAGTATATAATCAATGATAACATATATTATCATATCTATTAATTAGTATATTTTATTATATTTTATTTTTTTTATTAGAATTAGTATATATATATATATATATTATTAATTAGTATATTATTATATACACATATTTAAAAGAAGCTGGAGGGAGGGGGGGCTACAACCCCTGCGTGCCCCCCCCCCCCCCCCCCCCCCCGGTAGATCCGTCTCGATGACAACGTCTCTTAGTCAGGGACTAAAATAGGAGTTTACTCAATTAAAATTCTTATAAGATTTAATAATTTAATTGATTGATTTAATTAGAATTTATACTCATTATAATTACCTTTAATATTATAATTATGTAATTTTATTAATTAAAAGATAAAATAAAAAAAATCAATGACATTTAAGTGGGAAAAGAATGAATATGGTATTTTCATATGACATCTACCTATGTGACAAAATCTTCATTTATATTAATATAATTGAATTTATAATAGACATGTTTAGTTTTATAAAATAATTAAATTCATTTTGAAAAAGATGCAACTTAAATAAATATTTATTATAAAAAAAATAATGAATAAGAGGTATCATTGATTTTTTTTCAACATTCACTTTTTTTTTTAGTTTCTTTCATTTATTTTTTTTAGTGTTTCTTGCATTTTTTAAATAAAATAAAATAAAATATTTATTTAGTTCATTATTTAAAAATATTTAATCTTTGTAAATACTTTTTCATTTTTCATATAATTTTCTATTAATCTTTTCTTGGTTTTGTTCATTATATATTATTTCTTATTTATATTTTTAATTCTTTTAGATATTACAATTTTTTCATTTTATCTTTTTAAATATCATAATATTTTTTTCATTGTATCTCTTTAGATATCATAATATTTTTTTCATTTTATCTTTTTAGATATCATAATATTTTTATTTGATTGCTCATTTCTAGAATTATATAGAATTATATAGATATCTACTATCTATGTAAGAATTGTTTAGGCTACCAAAAATACAATTATAGCCTTTCTTAGTTGTTGACAAGTGTCCATTTTTTGGGTATTTTAGTCTTTCTATTTCAGTTTCAATTTTGTCTTTTTCTTCTTTTACTTTTTCTTTTCTCTCTTTCTTTTTGAGTTTTGTCTTTTTTTTTTTTTAACATTCACTTTTTTTTTAGTTTCTTTCATTTATTTTTTTAGTGTTTCTTGCATTTTTAAAATAAAATAAAATATTTATTTAGTTTATTATTTAAAAATATTTATTCTTTGTAAATACGTTTTCATTTTTCATATAACTTTCTATTAATCTTTTTTTAGTTTTGTTCATTAAATATTATTTCTTATTTTTATTTTTAATTCTTTAAGATATCACAATTTTTTCATTTTATCTCTTTAAATATCATAATATTTTTTTTTTCATTTTATCTCTTTAGATATCATAATATTTTTTTCATTTTATCTTTTTAGATATCATAATATTTTTATTTGATCGCTCATTTCTAGAATTAAATAGAATTATATAGATATCTACTATCTATATATCTACTATCTATATAAGAATTGTTTAGGCTACCAAAAATACAATTTTAGCCTTTCTTAGTTGTTGACAAGTGTCCATTTTTTGGGTATTTTAGTCTTTGTATTTCAATTTTGTCTTTTTCTTCTTTTACTTTTTCTTTTCTCTGTCTTTCTTTTTGAGTTTTGTCTTTTTCTTTTTTTTTTCTTTTTTTCAACATTCACTTTTTTTAGTTTCTTTCATTTGTTTTTTTAGTGGTTCTTGCATTTTTAAAATGAAATAAAATAAAATATTTATTTAGTTTATTATTTAAAAATATTTAATCTTTGTAAATACATTTTTCATTTTTCATATAACTTTCTATTAATCTTTTTTTAGTTTTGTTCATTAAATATTATTTCTTATTTATATTTTTAATTCTTTTAGATATTACAATTTTTTCATTTTATCTCTTTAGATATCATAATATTTTTTCATTTTATCTTTTTAGATATCATAATATTTTTATTTGATTGCTCGTTTCTAGAATTATATAGATATCACAAACGAAAGTTTAATTAATAATTATATGGAAATGAATTTTTTAGAACTAAATAATAGTTGTAAAAATAAAAATTAAATATAATTATGATATTTTAAGAGACAAAAAATATAATTTAGCTAAATTTTGATTTTGTTCTCATTATTTTTCTTTTTGTCTAGACTATAGATATCCTCCACTGGAGACAATCCTAAAAATCTTTTTAAGTGTTTTTGAATATAATCTAATCCTATTTTTTTAATGAAAAAAATATATTCTCTTTCAATTTATTTTCGGGTAAATCAATAATAAGGAAATTATTGATATAAATATATATTAAAACAATTTTTTCTGCATTGTCTACAAAGACGAATGTGACCCGGGTGAATGCTACACATTAGCACTTAAAGATTTTAATAATTATGATTATTTTGTTATGTTTGACCTCCTTCAATGTTGCATAACGAAATATCCACTATCTTCTACTATCTATATAAGAATTGTTTAGGCTACAAAAAATACAATTCTAGCCTTTCTTAGTTGTTGACAAGTGTCCATTTTTTGGGTATTTTAGTCTTTCTATTTCAATTTTGTCCTTTTCTTCTTTTACTTTTTATTTTCTATCTATTTCTTTTTGAGATTTGTCTTTTTCTTCTTTTTCTTTTTTTCAACATTCACTTTTTTTTTAGTTTCTTTCATTTATCTACTATCTATATAAGAATTGCTTAGGCTACAAAAAAAAAAAAAAAATACAATTCTAGCATTTCTTAGTTGTTGACAAGTGTCCATTTTTTTTGGGTATTTTAGTCTTTCTATTTCAATTTTGTCCTTTTCTTCTTTTACTTTTTCTTTTCTCTTTCTTTCTTTCTTTCTTTTTTTTTTTTTTTGGAAGGCAAAGGTATATATTAAAATAGAAAGGAAGCAGGATATACATAGACAAGATCAGGAAGTACAGTAAGATACTATACTCCTATAATCCTGCACCATCTCTCTCTTTCTTTTTGAGTTGTCTTTTTCTTCTTTTTTTTTTTCAACATTCACTTTTTTTTAGTTTCTTTCATTTATTTTTTAGTGTTTCTTGCATTTTTAAAATAAAATAAAATAAAATATTTATTTAGTTTATTATTTAAAAATATTTAGTCTTTGTAAGTACGTTTTTCATTTTTCATATATAACTTTCGATTAGTCTTTTTTTAGTTTTGTTCATTAAATATTATTTCTTATTTATATTTAATTCTTTTAGATGTCACAATTTTTTCATTTTATCTTTTTAAATATCATAATATTTTTTCATTTTATCTTTTTTAGATATCATAATATTTTTCATTTTATCTTTTTAGATATCATAATATTTTTATTTGATCGCTCATTTCTAGAATTATATAGAATTATATGGATATCACAAACGAAAGTTTAATTAATAATTATATGAAAACGAATTTTTTAGAATTAAATAATAGTTTTAAAATATATATATAATTATGATATTTTAAGAGACAAAAAATATAATTTAGCTAAATTTTGATTATGTTCTCATTCTTTTTTTCTTTTTGTCTAGACCACATGTATCCTCTACTGAAGACATTTCCAAAAATATTTTCAAGTGTTTTTGAATATAATCTAATCTTATTTTTTTTTAAATGAAAAAAAAAGATATACTCTTTCAATTTGTTTTCGGGTAAATCAATAATAAGGAAATTATTGATATAAATATATATTAATACAACAATTTTTTCTACATTGTCTACAAAGACGAATGTGACCCGTGTGAATGCTACACATTAACACTTAAAGATTTTAATAATCATTATTATTTTGTTATGTTTGACCTCCTTCAGTGTTGCATAACTAAATATTGTTATGAAAAAATGATTTTACTAATCTTATTATTCTTAGGCAATAATTAAAGAATTAAAAATAGAATGCTTTATTAAAAACTAATAATTTAATCCTATTAATAACCCATAGGGTTGGCATAATGGTGTATGGTCTCACTACGTTCACATGTGGAGGAACGATCTATTTTGCGGGAAAACCTGTGTTTGATTCCTTTCGTGTGCAAAATTTTTATACTAGCGTATTTTTTAAATCTATAACATTATTTACATCAAACGCCTTTTCAATGAAGATAACTATTTTTTAAACTTAAATAACGTTCTTATTTGAATTTATAACTATAAAAAAAATCACAATGGGTTTTAAAAAAAAGCACGACCTATGAAATTATTTTTTTAAAGTGAATAAATATTTCAAACAAAAAAATATGTATTTATGTTTAATTTTAAAAAATATATCATATTTGATTATATGATATATATTTTTTATCTGTAGGAATCGAAAACATGTACTTGGGAGTTTACAATAACTCATATACCCTGCTCAACTAACTTAGCTAGACCCCCTTAGTAATTATATGATATGAATAATTAGTTATATTTTTAATGATACTTAATTATAATAAAAGTAAATTACACTAGTCACTTATGAAGTTTTGTAAAATTACACAAATTCTTTTTGTTTTTTACATTTACAATAACCTCCCTTATAAGGGTACATGGTCTAATTTTGTCAAACAATTAAGAGAGTCAGTGTAATATACAAAGAGTGTCAGTGTAATGTTTTTTAAACAACTAGGGGGAAGTGTAATTTTAAGAAATCTCTGGAATAGTTAGTATAATTTACTCTTATAATAATAAAATTTACACATTAACACTTAAAGATTTTACTATTTATTATTATTATGTTATGTGACTTCCTTCAGTATCGCATAACGAAATATTTTGTCATTTTTTAAATGCTCAATTACTTATTTAGTCCTTATAGTTGTACAAAATTTACCTTTTAGTCTTCATACTTAAAGATTATCCATTTTAATCTATATATACCATTTTTAATCCCTTTTAGTCTCTATAAATACTATTTCTATCCCTTTTAGTTCCTATCGCCTAAACTTATAGAGACTAAAAGAGATAATAAAGTAATAATATAACGGAGTATGTACAAGGATTAAAAGAGATAATTTTAAGTATAATAGTTAAAAATAGTACATGTATAAAAATTATCATACATAACAATTATGTTAGATAATAATATAATGGAAAATATATTTTAATATTTTTTATGCATATAAAATATATTTTAATTAAATTTGTGTATGATGATGTGCCTATAATTTTTATTTGTGATTATAATTTGTACGTATATTGCCTTCATAGACTTACACAATTCTTTATCAACTTCTAACTTTTAAAACTTGGAAAATTTTGATTATATGAAATATTAAGATGATGAAATCATAGGATTAATACATTTTTTATTCAATTTATAATAAAAAAAATGTCTTCAATTTTGGCTAATTTTTATTGGTTATAAAATAAACTAATTTGTGAAAAGCTTTTAAATTAAGATATCAAATGTGTTGTCATTTTTTAAATGTTTAATTACTCATTTAGTCCTTATATAGTTGCAAAAAATTTACCTTTTAGTCCTTATACTTAAAAATATCCACTTTAATTTATATATACCATTTTTAATCTCTTTTAGACCCTATACATATTATTTCTATCCGATTTAGTCCTTACCGTCTAAACTCATAAGGACTAAAAATGATTAAAAATAGCATGTATAAGGACTAAAAGAGATTATTTTTAAGTATAATAATATAATGGAGCATGTATAATAAAATAATGAAGTATGATCAAAAGTTTGTACAACTATAAGAACCAAATGAGTATTTAAGCCTTTTATAAATTTATAACACTATTTATGTCAAACACCTTTTCAATGAAGATAATTATTTTTTTAAAATTAAATAACGTTCTTATTTAAATTTATAACTATAAAAGAATTACAATGGATTTAAAAAAAATCACGAGCTATGACATTAATTTTTTGAAGTGAATAAATATTTCAAACAAAAAATATATTTATTATTAATTCAAAAATAATTAAATTTTAAAATATTTAATTATATGATATGAATAATTAGTTATATTTCTAATGATAATTAATTATAATAAGAGTAAATTACACTAATCATCCATTAGCTTTTGTGAAATTACACAAACTTTTCCTTTTTTTTTCTTTTTTCTTTTTTACATTTATAGCAACCTCCCTTATAAGGGTACATGGTATAATGTTTGTCAAAATATTAAGTGGGTTAGTGTAATGTATGAGGGGTGTCAGTGTAATATTTTTCAAACAACTATGGGAAGTTAGTGTAGGGGTAGAAAAAGCAGTAGAAATTTGTGTAATTTCATGAAATTCTAGGGATAGTTAGTGTAATTTACTCTTATACTAATAAAATTTACACATCAAAGGGCTATTTTTTTTTTCTATTTAAGATTGATTTTTTAAAAAATTTCAATGTATTACTTTATTTGATTTTATGTTTTTTTAATTTGTAGATGTAATTTTAATTTTTTTTATTTAATTTAGAAAAAAATAAAATTAAGCTTAAAATGTTAATTTACTAATTAAATGAAATACACTATGTGAATCAACTGACATGGCATGAGGTGATTCCAACTCTGTCAGTGAGTTTTGATTAATATTTAAATGGTAATCTTAAAAATATTTTACAAAAAATATATAATAAATATATTAAAATTAATTTATTAATTTTATTTTATTATAAATAGATTTAAATAAATCTTTAATAGTATCAAAACTAAAAAAAATTAAAATTATTTTTCTATGATAAAGACCACAGGTATCTTTTATAGGAGACCGTCCGACTCAAGTAAGGTAGAATTACAATGAACAACAAAACTCTCTCTCCGAGTATATTTACACAATTGCATACTCAGCACACAACAATTTTGATAAAAAAAATAATTTGAGAATAAATTTGCATTATCAATGTATAAAATATTTTTTTTATTATTTTATTCATATACTTTTTAAAACTTAATATGTATTTTTCTATACTTCTTACATTATATATTATTCCCAACAGGTTACATGTTTATCTCCTTCAAGAATTTTCTTTCGTTTGTCTACTTCTATAAATACACACTGATGCATAAAAATGCGTTCGCAAAGGGCAAGCGTACTCTACGCAGTAGTAACAGTGGACTCTAGGAGTCCAGATATCGAACCCAAAGGACCAGTCGCGTTCCCAAATAATCAATCTCGCAAATAACTAAGCAATCCAGAATATAAAAATCAAATTGAGAAGAATGTTGGTCAATTATTCTTTTCAAAAGAAAGAGAATCGGAGCAGAAAGATTACTGTGAGAACAATTATGATAAAGAAGCCTAGGATTGTGATTTCACATGTACCCCTTTTTCCCCCAATTCTAATCTTAATAAAATTCCTAAATGTGTTACTTGCCAGCGACCTCTTAAATTCGTTAATTAACAATTTATCATAGTTAATAACGCTATTTCCCCTAATTTAATTCCCAATTGATCATAGGTGAATTAATTTAGAGCAAATGATAATTCTCAGAGAGGTTGATTAACAGGTTAATCTACTGGAAATTCATACAATAAGTTTGATCATGCAAATTGTACAAATCCAATCACTTCACAGTTCAGTTAATCGCAAGCAATTGATCATAGACAAGAGATTAACTTATGTTTAGACTGATCGGTCCTAAAAGCAATAAAAGTAGTGAAGAGATACAAATAACTGAATAACATCGAGGTTTTATTAAAATTAGAACCGGGGTACAAGGGTACAGCTACATCACAATCCGGGGCTAAGAGAAACTAGCCACTCATGTTCATGATTAAGCCAGAAAACTCAAAAGAAGACATAAAGATTACAAAAGGGAAGAAACTTTACAGTGATGATCCCCAATGGTGTTCTCTACGTCCTCCCGTAGCTCAGAGTCTCTCACAGGACCTCTTTCTCACCCACAACCCTCAGTTTTCGAAATAGAACCAAAAAAGATCAAGATAAAAGGGTTTCCTATCCTATTTATAATAATTCAAAATTTAAATGGCTGACAGCGCAACTTACCACGGCCGTGGTAAAATGACCACGGCCGTGGTCCTTGTATAAAAGTCCAATTCTACTACGCAACCAGCATGGCCATGGTAAATTTACCATGGCCATGGTCCTTGCGTTACTTCAATTCTGGCCTTTTTTCTTGGTCCTCTAGACAGTGGCATTTTTGCTCCAAAAAGTGCAATTTTCAACTCTTTTCCTCATGAAGCCTCTTGAGTACCTGTCTTGCACCAACTGACACCAAACAGTGAGTTTTACCAATAAAATATATTCAAAATGTATGAAAATGACATCTAAACCCACATCAAAATACAATCAAAGTCCGGTTTATCAACCTCCCCACACTTGAGCATTGCTTGCCCTCAAGCAATTATTCTGAGTCAAATATCAAAACCAATTCCCTCTAGTCAAGAACTTGTAACAGAACCCCAATTTATTTTGAATGGAAAATGAAACATAAGCAACAATAAAAGCAACAAAGTGCAGTAGAATTTTTCCAAAGAATCCATTAGACTTAAAACACCCGCATAAATGACCAATTTCCCATGAGTCTGGTTCACTCATCTCTCATTCTCTCAGTGTTTCAGGGTCAACAGAAATTCTCTCAAATCACACTTAATTAAGCATGTTCACAAATCTATTCATCAATCAACTCAACTCAATCAACTTTTCACAAACAGAACAAATGAGGCATGACAGGGTGTAATGGGGCCCAGTTTATAATGATAGGTAGATGTTGAAAGGAAAGGACAACAAAGGACTCCAATGGCAGTTCACACTCAGTGATCTAAAATCAAAAGGGAGCCAATGCCTTCCTTCATCCACTTTTTCACTACCCATATTTCAGCTCTCACTTCTTCTCCTGTTATTCTATTTTTCTTCTCTTTTTTTTTCTTCTTCTTTTTTTTTTGAAGGTTTTTGACCTTATTTTATTCAATTCACAGGAGAAGTTGAGAGACACTGAATTCTTTTTTTTTTTTTTAACTGGATGCTCTGCATTACATTGGTTTTTCCCCCATCCTTCAGATCACCAAGCATAAACAAATATACATAATTTCACAGAGTAAGGTGACAAATGAATATTTAATTAGGCTCAAAACAGGCAACTAGATGGGGATGTAACACAAAATCTGAATCTAGAAAAATGCCTAACCAATGCCTCAACAATTTCAGAAAATAAAAAGCCAATCAAGGATATGTATTTCAGGATAGAAAATAGAACATGCCACCTAAGGTGGATCAGAATCACACACTAAAAGAAACAAAAGCTCAAAACTCACATTTCTATGGCTAAGCTCAAGGGAAAACAATTTATTCAATTATGTTCGGTGCTAATGTTCATTTCCTTGAAGAAAATCCCACTGCAATGCTGCAATTTTTTTTTTAAAGGGGTTCTGAAAACAAAATTTCATAACTATCAAGAATTCAAAAATAACACAGAACAATGTACTGGCATAATCACAAATCACAGCAATTCAAAGCTGGGGAGAAAAACCGTGACTCCCTCCCCACACTTAAAGTATGCAATGTCCTCAATGCATCCAAAAGCATAAATCAACAAGACATGAAAATAAAATGTACTGAAGGGAAACATAAAATAAAGTACTGAAACAAGAAAACAAAAAAATAGAGGAGGGACCATGAACCTGAAAAAGAAAAGAAAGAATTTTTTTTTTTAATTTTTTTTTAATTTTTTTTTTACCATGGCCGTGGTAAAATTTACCACAGCCGTGGTCGGAAAATTTTGACGCTGATTTTCACAAAAATTGAAAATTTTCTACTTCTAGGGTCCATTTACCCAACCCGTGGTCATTAACCACGACCATGGTCAATTTAGCACGGCCGTGGTCGTAAATGACGTTGATTTTCACAAAAATTGCAAAATTTTCACTTCCAGGGTCCATTGACCACGGCCATGGTAAATTTAGCACGGTTGTGGTCGTAAATGACGTTGTTTGGGGATGCTGGGAACACAGCTGTGGTCAAATATAACCACAGCCTTGCTTCTACCACCACGACTGTGCTCAATTTAGCACGGCCGTGGTCCCCACATGCGAGAACAACAAAAAAAAAATAAAACAGTGCTCTAGAATGCAAAATAAAATAATTAAAAGGATACAGTGGGTTCATGAACCCACTCTTCTCAGGTTGCCTCCTGAGCAGCGCTTGTTTAACGTCCCGAGCCTGACGGGTGACAAGGAAATCAACCTCCCTCAAACAAGGTGATATTCCTTTCTTGCAGTAAACCTTCAGCATGCCCATCCACTCTATAGCCAAGAGCTTCCTTCCACACATTTGGGTGAAGCTCGGTATCAATCATCTTCACCTTGTCAATGGCTTGCACAAAATTACAGGAAGCGGAAGAGGAGGAGCTTTTTGCAGTATCATACACTTTAATCACTTCCTCCTCATCACCTAGCCTCAAAGTTAATCTTCCTTTTCTGACCTCAATCACAGCATCTCCTGTGTTGAGGAAGGGTCGTCCCAAAATAATTGGGATTTCCTCATCCTCCTCAATGTCCAAAATAACAAAGTCAGCAGGGAAAATAAATTTCCCAACCTTAACCAACAAGTTCTCCACTATTCCTCGCGGATAGGTGAGAGTCATGTCTGCAAGCAAAATAGAGATATCAGTGGGTTGGGGTTCTTGTAACCCCAACTTCTTATAAACAGAATAAGGCATTAGATTAATGCTAGCACCCAAATCACATAATGCTCTATCAAATTGCAAATTGCCAATAGTACAAGGAATTGAAAAACTCCCGGGATCATTAAGCTTAGGAGGCAATTTCTTTAAAATCACAGCAGAGAATTCTTCGTTGAGGCCAATTGTAGCAAAGTCCGCCAGTTTTCCTTTATTTGAAAGAATTTCTTTTAAATACTTGGCGTACTTTGGCATTTGAGCAATTGCCTCAGCGAAGGGGATATTAATATGCAAACCTTTCAGCATCTCTACAAATCTAGCAAAATACCTATCATCACTCTTGTCTTTCAACCTTTGGGGGAAAGGAACACTTACCTGAGGAGGTGTCAGTACCTCCTTTTCCTTCTCTTTCTCAATAGTTGGGTTCTCTTCAGTAAGAACCTCCTCTTCTTTCTTCTTCTGCTCCTCTTTAGCCTTGTTGCTCCTAGTCATCACAACATTCGCCTCCTCCTTCTTAGGATTAGTTTCAGTTTGGGAAGGAAGGGTACCAGGAGCTCTCTGGGATAGTAAAGCTCGCATGCTAGAAAGCTGAGACTCCATAGTCTTCATGTGCTCATCACTCTTGGCTATATATTGCATCATGACATCCTCCAGTGATGGCATTCTCTCTTCTTGTCTTGACCTCTGATTTTGCATATGTGGAGGCCTATACACATTTTGATTCAGCTCCTGCCTAGGACCTTGGTCCCTCTGGTTTCTCCAAGAAAGGTGAGGATGATCCCTCCATCCTTGGTTGAATGTGTTGGAGTAGGGATCATATTCTGCACTCTTCCCACTGGCATAATTTACCTCCTCCATAGCTTGAGCAAGTGCATTATTCACAGGGCATTCTCCTCTATGGGCTTCCCCACACTTATCACAAGTGGGTGGTGGAAGAGCTGCAGTCAGAAGCTGTACCTGTGCTTTCATCACGATCTCCATATGCTTAGATAACTTCTCCAGCTTCTGATCAATGCTTGAACTAGATGTTCCAGCTTCCACTTAGTTCACCGGTTTCATCAGAATACGTCTATCTGCAGTGTGGTTGTAGGCATTGGAGGCCATGGCTTCAATGATTCTATTTGCCTCTCCTGGTGATTTAGCCATCAGGGAACCTCCACAAGCAGCGTTGAGGCTAGTCCTGTTATGGCTGGACACACCTCCATAAAAAATTTGGATGATTCTCTGCTGGCTAAACCCATGATGTGGGCAACTACGAAGTAGCTCCTAAAATCTGTCCCAGGCTTCTGACAGGCTCTCCTGCTCCCTCTGAGCAAAATTGCCTATCTCTCTCTGTATCTGGTCTGTCTTCACTACAAAATAGTATTTCCGGAGGAATTTGTTGGTGCACATCTCCCAGGTAGTGATGCTGTTGGCCGGAAGTGAGCACAACCAATTGAGAGCTTTCCCGTTGAGTGAGAATGGGAAAGCAGCCAGTCTGATATATTCAGCAGACACCCAAGGATATCTTACAGTACTGGCCATCCTCATGAATCTTCTCAGATGTTCCACTGGGTCCTCAGTAGCCAGCCCATGGAACTGGTTACTCTCTATCATCTGGAGGAAGCCATGTTTCAATTCAAAATTGACATCCCCTAGTGCTGGCAATATGATGCTGTTAGCTACCCCAACTTGAGGAGTGAGATAGTCTAACAGAGACTGCTCCACCGGTGGGTCATTTTCTTCAGCCATTACTCTTCTTCTTTGTTCCGCTCTGTTCTTTCGGGCAACCCTTTCAATCTCAGGTTCGTTCACAAGCTCTGGCCTTTGGGATCTGGTTAGCATAAACTGTCAACACAGAAAAAGGGATCAAAACGCAACTGGCAAAAGAGAATGACTAATTAAAATAAACGGAGTTTTTTTTTAATAAAATAAAATAAAAATTCAAAAATTAAACAAACGAAATAAAATAAAATAAAAATTCAAAAATTAAACAAACGAAATAAAATAAAATAAATAAAAAATAAATAAATAAATAAATAAAAAATAGATAAAACAGAAAATTAAAAGGAATGAAAACTATGAACAATATGAACAAGAATTGCTTAATTTTCACAAAATAAATTATCTAGGAACTACACAACTAGTCCCCGGCAACGGCGCCAGAAACTTGATGCGTAAAAATGCGTTCGCAAAGGGCAAGCGTACCCTACGCAGTAGTAACAGTGGACTCTAGGAGTCCGGATATCGAACCCAAAGGACCAGTCGCGTTCCCAAATAATCAATCTCGCAAATAACTAAGCAATCCAGAATATAAAAATCAAATTGAGAAGAATGTTGGTCAATTATTCTTTTCAAAAGAAAGAGAATCGGAGCAGAAAGATTACTGTGAGAACAATTATGATAAAGAAGCCTAGGATTGTGATTTCACATGTACCCCTTTTTCCCCCAATTCTAATCTTAATAAAATTCCTAAATGTGTTACTTGCCAGCGACCTCTTAAATTCGTTAATTAACAATTGATCATAGTTAATAACGCTATTCCCCTAATTTAATTCCCAATTGATCATAGGTGAATTAATTTAGAGCAAATGATAATTCTCAGAGAGGTTGATTAACAGGTTAATCTACTGGAAATTCATACAATAAGTTTGATCATGCAAATTGTACAAATCCAATCACTTCACAGTTCAGTTAATCGCAAGCAATTGATCATAGACAAGAGATTAACTTATGTTTAGACTGATCGGTCCTAAAAGCAATAAAAGTAGTGAAGAGATACAAATAACTGAATAACATCGAGGTTTTATTAAAATTAGAACCGGGGTACAAGGGTACAGCTACATCACAATCCGGGGCTAAGAGAAACTAGCCACTCATGTTCATAATTAAGCCAGAAAACTCAAAAGAAGACATAAAGATTACAAAAGGGAAGAAACTTTACAGTGATGATCCCCAATGGTGTTCTCTACGTCCTCCCGTAGCTCAGAGTCTCTCACAGGACCTCTTTCTCACCCACAACCCTCAGTTTTCGAAATAGAACCAAAAAAGATCAAGATAAAAGGGTTTCCTATCCTATTTATAATAATTCAAAATTTAAATGGCTGACAGCGCAACTTACCACGGCCGTGGTAAAATGACCACGGCCGTGGTCCTTGCATAAAAGTCCAATTCTACTACGCAACCAGCATGGCCATGGTAAATTTACCATGGCCATGGTCCTTGCGTTACTTCAATTCTGGCCTTTTTTCTTGGTCCTCTAGACAGTGACATTTTTGCTCCAAAAAGTGCAATTTTCAACTCTTTTCCTCATGAAGCCTCTTGAGTACCTGTTTTGCACCAACTAACACCAAACAGTGAGTTTTCCCAATAAAATATATTCAAAATGTATGAAAATGGCATCTAAACTCACATCAAAATACAATCAAAGTCCGGTTTATCACACACACGGACATCATTTTTTATCGATTATAAAATCCAAAAATGGATTTCAAATAAATATTATTTGAAATCAATATACCGTCAAGATTTTCCTTAAACATAATATAAATTAATTTCTTTGTAAGAATTGTGCAAAAGTTGTACATTTAATATTACTTAAAACATATGTTATTGCAAAATATTAATTATTTTTTAACAATATTGTTATTTATTAATATCTCACTTAAATATTTAAATAAAATTACAATGACTATTTAACTCTTTTAGTAAAGGTAATTTTATATAAAAAAATATTTTAACTATAATTAATATTTTTTATATTAGTGTATATTACATTAACAAATTAAATAAAATAAAGTTAAAGAAATATAGAAAGTTATTTCTAAAATTAATGTTTTTTAGTTAAAAAAATATAAAAATATTTAATTAATGAGTTTTATTAATTTAATTGATAAAAATTAAGTTAATTGTTGAAAATTATTTTATTTGTGGTAGAAATAAATTAATTGAAATATAAAAAAAACTTGACAAGTAATTTAGAATTATTTTTAATTAAATGGATATTCACTTATTAACGAGGACAGAGACAAGTAATAAAGTAGGTACATACTTTAGAATTATTTAAATACTTTTAGATGTATATATAAAATAAATTGCTCTAATTTATTTTTAGGACACCTATATAAATACCAACCAGTATGGAGGACTATTGCTCATATCCGCCCACCTCGCCCCAACTCATTGTCATCTCTATTCAAGCCAATTCATCCACATGTTTGATGTTAAAAATTATTTTATATTTCAAATTATAATTTTTTAAATAGAAATTTAAACTCTGCATGAAAGAAAATTTGATGGCATAATTGAACAATTATGATTATAATTACAATAATTATAGAATAAATAGAAATTTCCTATAAAACACATTCTTGAAGAGGAATGATAAGCTTAATTGTGGCTAAATTTCAAATCAAGTATTTGTATATATCAAACTAATGGGTGTGCATTGTTGGTGATTTTGGCAAGTGTACCAAATTGTGCAAGTAACAAAGTGATGAGTAGAGTATTGTATCCAGTGTTTTAAGAATCGGACCGGACCGGCCGATCCGACCGAAACCCGGTGGCTTAACCGGGTCGGTTTGATGAAAGGATTGAAAATGCATCTGACCCGGTACGACTCCGGTTGAACCAGCTGGTTTTTAAAAAAAATTGGTGACCCGGCGGGTCTTTGGTTGAACCAGGTTGTGATGTAATTTTTTTTTTTTGAAAAAAAGTGCTGAAACTACATGTTTTAATTTTTTTTTTTAATTTTGTTTGTGTATGTAACTTATTTATGGACTTGTATTGTCATTACTATTGGTTATTATTTCTTATTTGGAATATTAGGTACTTTATAATGACAATAATTTAAAATTTGAAGTGTTGAATGATGACTAACCCTTTTTACCCTATCCCTAGGCATAAAGACGATAGATTATCTTCTCCAGTTCACAATTCAAAAGAATTTCCCAATTACAATTGAAATTATAGAATCATGCAATTGGTTGATCAGGCCAACAACAAGCATTAAGCATAAAAGATGAACAATAGCAATCTTTATTGAACAAGAATAAAATGTAATTACATGGAAGTAGTAGTCTAATTACATTAAATCCCAACAAGGATGGAATTAGCTACTTATAGCCATGGGGGAAGAAGAAACTGAAGAAGAGACAATGGAAGATGAATCTCTAAGCATGGAATTGGTTCCCCAATGTTCTCCAAGAATGAATATTTTTTAATGTAGAAAAAAGAAAAGTTGTCCCCAAAACATAAAAAACTTTTCTATTTAAAGACTTCAATTGTCGCAGGGGTGTGCACGGGGTCGTGCATAGGATTGTGCTGAACTTTCAGAGCACTGATGCATCAGCACGCCTGGTGCTTGAGGTTGTGCACGGGGGCTTGCAAATGTTATGGAGTGCGAGCAGATCAGCACACCCCATGCTTCGGGTTATGCATGGGGTCGTGCAAAAGTTACGGAGCGCGAGCACATCAACATGCATGCCCCGTGCTGAAAGTCAGCATGGGATTGTGCTTACTTGTCAGGAACCCAAATTTTGCATTTTTAAGCCTTTTTCTTCAATAACAATGATAATGTTTTTCAACACTTCTCCACATGGTCTTTCATCAATTTTCCTACTAAACACCAACAAACAAACCAAGATTAAGTGTAAAAACTAGAAAATTAGCAAATCCTACATAAACTAAACTTTTATTCAAAATTAACTAAAATGAAGATAAACAAAGCTCAAAAGTATGAAAGATATCAAATAATTACTCCTAAACTACTACAAAATGTAGGAATATAAGGCAATTATCATGCATCACATTAATGAATTTAATATATATAAACTTATTAGTGTATTTACAAGTCATTTTGGAACATTGATAAAAACCAACGTGACCTATGCAATCGCACGGGTAATATTATATCAAATTAGTTAGATTACATTACATTCAATTTTAACAATAAATTTAAAAAATGACATTTGTGAGGTGAAAAAGTAATTAATTAAATAGGTTAAATTGATCCGTGGGTCTCCATACTTTTACAAAAATTTTAATTTAGTCCCTAAATTTTTTCTCTCTTTTAATTGGGTCCCTGAAGTTTTATTTATTTTTCAATTGGGTCCTCCCGTCTAATTATCGTTATGAAAAAATAATTGCACTGCAGAACCTAATTAGAGGTGCAGACAGTGGACTGATGCTTCTAGAGTGTGTTGTAAACACAATTGAGTCAATTATGAGAGTTTTCTGCAAAGTTTCAACCTTTTGCAGAGCCAAACAATTGTGAGAAGGTTGAAATTCAACAAAAATCTCTCACAATTGATTTAATTGTGCTTACAACATTCTCTAGAAGCACCGGTCCATTGTATGCACTTTTAATTAAATGTCTGCAGTTAATTTTTCATAATTACAATTAGACGAGAAGACCTAATTGAAAAAAGTATAAGTTCAAGGACCCAATTAATTAAAGAAAAAAAAGTTCAAGAACCTAATTAAAAATTTAGTAAAAAATATAGGGACCCACAGAATAATTAGACCAATTAAATATATAATTATTATTTTAAATTTAATTTCAATTTTATCATGTGAATTATTGTAAAATTAAAAATATGAGTATATTTATTGTTTGGTTATGATCTAAATGCTTAATTTTAGATCATATGTTTTTTTTTTCATTTTAAACAAATAATTATATAAATAAATTATTTTATAATATGCATAAAGACGAACGCGACCATGCGAATGCACGGGTAACTGACTAGTTTTTTTTTTAATTCATAAGGCTTGAACTCGAGACTTTACTTGGATATCTCCAAGCCTAGTTCTCTAATCAACAACTTGTAATTAGTACAAAACCTTCTTTTGTATTAATACACGATTTGATAATTAATAATGACAATCAATGATTAATAATTAATATAATTATAATTAATATGATTAATATAATTAATGATTTGATTTACATTATGTCAAATTAATTTGTTCGATACTGATAATAATTAATCATTTATTTTTTTATATTATGATATTGGTGCGAAGTATCGATGACCAATTTTTGTCGGAAAACCTCCCCTTTCAACCATTTTTTTTCATTCACAGTACTCGAATCCGAGACATTGTGTAAGGAAACCGAATCCAATATCACTCAGGCTAACGACATGTTAGTAATTAATAATTAATATAATTGTTTGTTTGATTACTGATAAAAAAATTAATTTATTTAAATTCATGTCCTTTCCATTTTGTTTCCATATTTGACCGATTCTATTAATATAATGCCACGTTCTAAGTACTAAATTCCTAAATAGTTTTCTGGATGTCAACCAGATTGACAGCTTTGATGGCTTGTTCGACCCATCTTACATAAAAAAGAATAAGAAGAATTAAGAAAGCGAACGACAGACATGAGACAGTAGTGAGGCAAATAAAAATAATAATTAACACAGTTGTTCTTTGAGTGAGGTGTTGGTCATGTGTTGCATGTGAAATTAAATTAAGACACTTGTGTAAAAGCACTACAGATGTTTATCACTAGTGAGAGAAAAAGACCAATCCAGTTAGCACTTAGCGTTACCAACCATTCCTCTTAAAGTCAATAAAATAAACTACTTTTTCTTGCATGATACAATGTATCAATTTTTCAGACTACAAATCAAAAATAGTATCACATTAATTGATAACCCTTTTCATATATATGACGTATATAGTAAGAGATTAAAACAATTAATGTTGACTATGAAGATTGTTTTAATTAGTTATAATTTTATGGTTCCTGGGAAACGATGATTCCAGATAAAGTCAATTCTTGGAAATTATGATTTCTGGAAATGGTTAAAATATGTTTGATTAGTCATACTATATTTTTTGGGAATTAAAGTTTTTTATGTTTGGTTATAGTAGAACTTTTCTGGATATATAAGAAATTTTTATAAATATACCCTTTATTAAAATAACTTCATTAAATATTTTTTACTCAAATTTTATTACAAATATGACACTTACCTAATTTAATTACAAGATTTAAATAAATTCATATATGAAAAAACATTTGCAAAAGAAAATCGAACAAAGCTAATTTCAAAATATTTTTTTTACACATATTAATTATTTAATTTAATTATGACATTGTTTTACTTGGTTGAAATATTATTATAGCTTACTATCATATTAGAGGTTAAATTATAATATTATAATATATTAATACAAAAGATGAAATAATAAATAATGAGATAAACTAAGATAATAAAGTAGTTGAGATCTATGTTTAAAAAAAGATAAAGATAAAAAATTACAAATTTTAAAATTAATATTTTTTCAAAATTAAAGAAAGATAGAATCACGTGGATAAGTGCAACGTTTAACAATGGAGATAAGTTTATAGATAAAGATAAACCCTAGGTGAGGATATTTTGTACTTAAACAAGGGGATAATGTAGTATTTTCATATTATTAAAACTTTCCCCCTAGTCGGAAAAGTTAGATTCCCACCTCCCCTATGGGAAAGTTTTTTGTGGGAAACTGATTAAAAAACAATCACAGGAAACTTCATTTCCTAGGAATCTTTTTTTTTTAAATAGAAACCAAACATGGGAAACTAATATTCCCAACCTAACATTCCTAGGAATCTAAAAATTTCTCCTCTACCAAATGCCCCCTTAAGCTTAAATATAAGTTTAGTTTTTTTATTTTGTCAAATATGCAATTTTGGTCATTTTATTTCAAAATAGAAATATTTGGTCTCCTATTTTAAAAGATCTACAATTTTGATCTAATCCTCAATTTTATCTATATTTATTTCTTACATTTTAATTAATTAAATCATTTATTGATGTTACCTTAAATGAATATGTTAGGTCTAGGTTCAATTGGACCAAAATAAAAGAAATAAAATGTAGGCAAAATTGAGAATTAGATCAAAATTACAAATTTATTAAAGTAGAGAAATCAAATGTCTCTATTTTAAAATGGAAGGACCAAAATTACATATTAAGCAAAATATGATGACCAAAATTATATTTAAGTCTTAATTTGCCTTTAAAAAAAATATTTAAGTCTTAATTTTAAGTACTATTTGTTTAATTTGTATTCCCACTTTTTTTTTTTTGACAGAAAAAAATATATTCCCACTTGAATCACTTGATATTGATCATTATGTGACCCATTTAATATTTTCACATTCTTACAATAAGAAATATTTAGATTGAAATCTTTTTGCCACTCTATACCAAAACAAATATAAATATAGAGAATCCCACATTTGACAACCGAATAATACCTTTATTGCCCTGCCTTGGTTCAGGCACCCTTTCAACACATTCTCTGCAGAGAGACAAACTAAAATTTTGTCCAGTTCTAACCAATTGTCTTGAACTATACATATATCTGCAACACATATACCTTCACACAATTACACAAAAATGAGTGTTGGAATGGGGATACATGCTTGGATAATTTTTGGGGTCATTTGTCTCTGCCCATGGCTCTGTGTGGTGGTCACTGGTGGAGGACATGATGTTAAGTCCAATTTGAAATGGAGAAGATCACAACAACATGAATTGGGTTGCAACATGTATGAAGGAAAGTGGGTGTTGGATGAATCTTACCCTCTCTATGACTCTTCAACATGCCCTCACATTCGCAAGGAGTTTGATTGCTTGAAATATGGTCGTCCTGATCAACAATACCTCAAATACAGATGGCAACCCAACGAATGCGACTTGCCAAGGTACAAATTTGATCACTTCTTAATCTTAATCTTATGTTCTTCAATTTCATCCCTTAGTTTTTTTAGTCCTGGTCAGAGATCGCAGTGTCTCCTAATCCACTGGGTCAAAGACTAGTTCCGTTTACGGTGCGTGGCTGTTACTGATCTAAAGGAATTTTACATACGGATGAAATTGAATACAGATTCTCCTACTAAATAAATTGTTCATTCCTTGGTTTTTATGTTAATGGGTGTATCAATTTGATTATGTATAGATTTTCATGCTTAATTGATTATGAAAACATGGTCACTAGCTGGTAAGAGTGTTGTATAATTAATCGTATATGATACGACATGGACATTCGTGAAAACACAGTTCATACGAGGATAGGGACATAGATACGGACATGGATCGAGAGATAATATATTTATTATCACATTAAATATTTTTCACTCTTTTAATGTACACGTATTGGTTTTTATGGTACAGTCTTGTTTTTTTGGTACAGGTACAGGTATTGGTTTAAGGGTCTTATGATTTTACAGTATCATTATTTGAATATTAAAAAATTAATATTTTGCGCATATTGTTTATAATTTTTTACTTTTGTTACTTTTTCCGTATGCAAGAACCTTAAAAATGTATTTAAATAAAATTAAAAGAGAATAAATTTTTTCTCTTATTTTATCATGAAAAAATATTTTCTATATTTTAACTGTCTATTTGGTATGGTGGGGAGAAAGTAAAGTAAAGAAAATTTTAAAATTTGAAATGAAGGAAAAGTGAAAAGAAAAAGAAAGAAAAATTTTGTTTCTAGAAATCAACATTTCATTTTTTTTTCACTCTGTCTTTTATTTTTATTTTTTTTTCTCTTATGTTTTCTTTCTTCTATTCAAACATACCATAAAAATACTTTCCAGGATTTTCCAGGATCCTTCTTTATATTGTCAACTGCTTTTATGATTTTTTTTATTACATCATAATAATTTTAGAATACTACAGTTATAGGGTGAAAAGCCTGTATCCGGTACATATTTTGAATTGAAAATTTTAAACCCGTTGACATTAATACTACTGCAGTGAAGGACAAAATGAAAACAGAGGTGTTACATTTTTATTACTATTAAATAATATTATGAGCATTGATGAAATTTAATTTAATTTTGTCTCAACGCCAGTAAAGACATGTAAAAATTTGGGTGAGATTTTATGGTGTGTTTGAAGAAACAAAAAGATAAATTAGCTAAAATAGAAACTGAAAGCTAATAAATTAGCTCTTTAGTAGAATCATGAGAAGAAAAAAAAAGGTTAATAACTGATAGCACTAAGTAACGTTTCTAGAACATGATGATCGTTAATTTTCTTTTCCAGTAAGTCAATTCAATTTATTTTTTAATATATTTATATATATAATCAATCCGTATAGAATTTACTTTAATAACAGATGGATTAAAATAAGTGTGAATAAATATTTTGCTAGCATTTATTGATACAGAATTCATATGTGCATGCTAGTAGTTGGCACAAACTGCATGTGATAGAAAACTTGTTTTGTTTTTTGGGAATAGGGGGTTTGTATATATTGCATGTGATAAGTTGCAACATTCTTGGTCAATGAAAAAGACTAGATAGCTTTTTACAGTATAGACTGTTAACCCGTGAGCCTAAATGTATTTGATTTGGGTTCAGCCTGATCCTTCATGCATGGAGATTTCAAATTCATAGAGATTTCAAATTTAGTTCTGTATTAGTCAAATTAGGCATGAACACGAGCCTTTGTCTTTATTCACCAACCCCACCATCCCTTTCTTTTTAACATTTTCATTGAATAAAATGTGTATTTACTAAATTATACAAAATGTCAAGCATGAAACTAAATGATTACCGCGTAAAGGGAAATATTCTCTGAACACAAAATTGGGAGAACAAAAAGTTTTACCTTTGTTTTTGTAGTGTGTTTTTAAAATGCTTGAATATGGAAGAAAAAAAGTGAGAAATAGAGATAATTATTTATATACATCTGTGTGTTTGGTTTCATGTTAGAGTTTTTAAAATCATGTTGAAATACTCATTAACATTATTTTAAGTAAATTTTCACATGTTTAATTTTATGTTGAGGAAATGATTTTGAGTTGAAGCAATTTAGTTAATTTTGTGTTAAATCGAGAATTTTATACTTTGTTCTACTAATAACTTGCTTTTATAATAAAATTATCCAGACATAAATCACACCACTTAAAAATCAATTTGATTTAAAATCAATTTTTTTAACGTTATCGAAACACACATAATATTACATATGATGTTAAAATATTGTTACTTGCATTGAATTTGTCAGCATTAATGACATCATCCTCATTTAATTCTCCTCACCCCACCAAACCTAATGATTCAGCTAATGTTTGAAACATTTTAATAAATTCATCTAATCAAAATGCCTTTTTGCAGATTTGATGGGAAAGATTTCTTGACAAAACTTAAGGGGAAGCAGATCATGTTCATAGGAGATTCAGTCAGTCTCAACCATTGGCAATCACTTATATGCTTGCTTCATTCTTCTGTACCTCAAACTCAAATATTAGAGCAAGGTGATACGAACGTGTCTAACTACACATTCTCTGTTAGTGAGCTATCTCCTCATAAACACTTTCAGAATTGTGGTAACAAATTTTTATTTTCTATTTTTACTAAAAGTTTCAAGCAATAACAACTATAATGCTTCTGCAGGACTATGGAGTTTCGGTGATTATTTTTCATTCTACATATTTGGTTGACATTGAAGAGGAAAAAATTGGTCGAGTCCTGAAGCTTGATTCCCTTCAGAGTGGAAGCATATGGAAAGACATGGACATTTTGGTTTTCAATACTTGGCTCTGGTGGTACCGCAGAGGACCCAAGCAACCGTAAGTAAATAAAAGAAAAATGAAATAATAAATTTCTACTATAAACTAAAAATAACTTATTTTATTTATTTTTTTATATTTTCTTTTTGAACAAATTACACTAACACCTGAGATTTTGTCAACTTACACAAAATATCTCTACTTTTTTTACCCTATCACAAATATCTCCTAATTGTTTGAAAAACATTCACTGGCACATCTTTTTTACGTGATACACACTCCCTTGAGCTATAAAAAACATTACACTGTGTACTCTTGTAAGGAGGTCATTGTAAGGTAAAAAAAAAACAGAACTATTTTTTGTAATTCGACAAAATCTCATAAAGTGTCAATATGATTTTTTTTTTTACAAGTGTTTATAAATAAACTTATCTAAATAGAATGTTAATTAGTGCACAAAAGTTATGATTGTGACAATAGCTAATAAGTAATTAACTTGACCATTTTGTGCTGCAGATGGGATTATGTTCAAATAGGTGACAAGATACTCAAAGACATGGATCGCATGGAAGCTTTTAAAATTGGTTTGGCAACATGGGCTAATTGGGTCAATGCAGAGGTAGATACAAACAAAACCAAAGTTCTCTTCCAAGGAATTTCCCCTTCCCATTACAAGTAAGTTTGAAACATTTTCTTCTCATTAACAAATTCAAAGCTTCAAAATAGTTAGCTTGGAGTGTCTTCAAGAGAAATACTCCAATAAGTAAAGACCTTGTTAAAAAGTGTGTTATGAACATTCTTCTTATTTTAATGGTTGTTCAAATTTTCCCCCCACTTTTGGTTAGTGGCATGGAGTGGAATGAGCCAGGAGTGAGAAACTGTTCAAAGGAGACAGAACCAATAAGTGGATCAACGTACCCAGGTGGATTGCCACAAGCATTATATGTAGTGGAAGATGTGTTGAAGAACATAACCAAACCTGTTCATCTGCTTAACATTACAACTCTGTCACAGTTGAGAAAAGATGCACATCCTAGTTCTTACAATGGCTTCAGAGGCATGGACTGTACTCATTGGTGTGTAGCAGGGCTGCCAGACACATGGAATCAGCTGTTGTACCTAGCAGTCACAAGTTAGAAATAATGGGTTATGTGTGTAGCCAGCTGAATTTTTTGGGGGAAATGTATAACTCTTATCAATAATATTAAATAATTCTTTTAAATTACAATTTAACTCTTTCAATGTTTATAATAATTGCAAATGAACCTTTGTTAGACTTTAGCAAAATGATAGTTAACCCTTAGCAAAATTTAGAAAATTGCTAACTGATCCAATAGTAATTACAAAAAGATCCTTTTCATGTTTAAAAAAAAAAAAAAAAAAGATCCCTAACAGAAATAAGAACATTGGACATAATTATTTTTTATGTTCAAAATATAGAAATCTTTTTTTAAAGAAATAAAGTAGGATTATTCTTAATTTTATTTGATAAGTTAAACAAGCTAAAATTCACTACTGATTATAAATGGAAAATTTTCAAGATTTAATTATTTTAAATTAGAATAATTATAGTGAGATATTATTCAAAAAAATTACAAGATTAAAATCATATTGTGAAATGTGTAACATCCTATCAACAAAAAAATATAAGACTTAATTAAATGAATTTATTATTATTTTAAGGTTGAAATTGTTAATTCAACTGAAACCTAGATTATATTGCAAACAAACAGTGTATATTTATACTGACTCATATAGGCATACAATCCAATTTGTGGGATGATTTAAGTATGATTAATGATAATTCATCAAGTGTGTGTTTGGATACAATTCTATAATGCACGTATACACATCCCTTACACCACTTGGGATGATTTAAGTATGATTAATGATAATTCATCAAGTGTGTGTTTGGATACAATTCTATAATGCACGTATACACATCCCTTACACCACTTGACGTGGTTTCACGGAGGAACGCACAAATTAATGTTACATAATCTACGAAGTACAATATAACTAATATATAATTGACTTTCTTAAACATTCTAAAAATGAATTCCTAGATGTGTAAAAAAATGTTTAAAAAAATTATATTCACTTTAATAATCTTTGTTTAGATTAAGAGTGAAAACAATTAGAAAGATAGTTAAAAAATTAAATTTTTACTCTATTATTTTTTTCCTAACATAAAATTATTTCTTTAAAAATATTAAATTATATCTCGCACATAAAGCAACATTTACTTTATGGTGGGATCCACAATTTTTTTGCAATTTCTCCATGTCATTTCCACTCCAATCAAACACAAAAAACACATAATCTCTCTCATTTCACTCCATCTCAAATCACCCAATTCAAAGGGTTGGTCTCAAGTGAGTAATATCAGTATACTCAAAGAAAACGATGGAATTACGATGATCAAGTATATATTCTATTCTTTCAGGGAAAAAATGTCTAACGAAGTAAAATTACCATTTACCAACAACCCTACCCTGAATCAAAAGAAAACGAAACAAAAGATGATCTTAGGCATGGATCGAAGAGCATATTATGTACCATGGATGAACTGAGCTTCTTTAGTAGTAGTAGAAAGAAGCAACAAACCTTAATAATCCTAACCAGAAAAACGAAAAAGCTATTTATATAAATCTGTTAATCCAAAAGAAGCCTTCAATCATCTGCAACATGCAGATTATACTTTCGTGCCAAACGATGAGCAGTTTTATCAGTCATAATGCCTTCTATCATCTTAAACTTCTTGTAATGCACTTTAAGTGTGTCTTCCTGCTGCTTTGTGAGCTTCTCTTCTTCTTCTAGTATCAGCTGAACAAAAATCACAAACACACCCAAAACACACTTCAGAATAAGATAATACTACTATATATCTCGCACATTAGACATCAAACATATTTATGATGATTAGCAAGTCACAGTTTCGGGCATATTTTGATAGCAGAAAAAGGAACTAGAAGTTTATTTAGCAAGATGGCTTTCCATACTAATATAAGAGCCTCCTAAGCCACTAAGGAGAGATATAAGTTCAAACCTGAATGCTATCGTTGTAACAAAATAAATAATATAATACAATGGATTTGGCTCCCTCTAAAGTGAGTAATTAATTTTAGATTTTATTATATGTGTATTTGATTTTATAACAACTTTTATTGCACTTTGGGCACCACCTCACTTTAGAGGATGCCAAATCCAAATAGAACGTATGTTCTTTAGCCAGAAGAACAAAAAAAAGATATGGTTTCTGATGGGTGCCCGAAAATGGTTGGGTATCATTATTTCAAATAGAAAAAGAGAATGGCAGATTAATCTACTGCCCCCCTCTCCCAGAGCACAAGTTCTGCAATAAAATTCAAGAGAAAATCACCAAAAGTGTCTCTACCTCACAGACTGTCCTATATTCACACAAGCATGCATTTGACAGGACACCAGAAACTTACATGAACATTGCAAATAAAACTTCATTTGAAAATAGATATTCCTAACATCAACTCCTAGAGGCATATTCAGCAAATTGAAGAATTCGAAAAGTAATAGTAAGGGTAAAATATGTTTTTGGTCCCTATATTTTCACTCAAAATTAGTTTTAATCCCTATACTTTCAAATCGACTATTTTGGTCCTCAAACTTTGAAAAACACGTGGATTTAGTCCCTCTCTTTTATTGATGTTAGTGATGTTAAAAGACTAAATCTACATGTTTTATAAAGTTTGAGAACTAAAATGGTCGGTTTGAAAGTACAAGGACTAAAACCAATTTTTAGTAAAAGTACAAGGACTAAAAACATATTTTACCCTAATAGTAATAAGAACTATAGAAAATAAATTGATTACCAGGAATGAACTTACTTTGTGCAGGAATTCTGTTTCTGCAGCATGTTTGCGTGTAAGATTCTTCACTTCCTTTGCCGCCTCAAAATCAGGATCACTTGGCTCCAACCAACGGACCTTGATCTTTCTGTTAGGCTTTATTGGCCGATCATCAAACATTTCCATCACAGCAGGCCGAGCCCTTATAGGCCGTGGCATCCCAGACATCATGAAAGGATAATTCCCTATCATTGATATAATTTCCTGGACCTTTTTGGCAGAATCTAATTCTACTAATGCACACAGCGGCAGATTGCTTGGTCCGATGTAGTTGGGAATAAACTTGACATTTTTCACAGTTGCAAACTGATCAAGAGCAGTTCTTATCACAGATTCAGTGACCTGTGGTGACAGGTTGTCTAAGTACACTGTCCTACTAACTTTCTGTTCGAATGCAGAATACTTTTCTGCTGATGACTCCATGCAATAGAGTGAATGAAACCTAAGAACACCAAACTTCAAACTTAGGCTAACTAAATAGGCATACAATTTCTATAGAAAACACATTACATAAATATGAAAAAGTAAAGAATAAGTTCTGCACCCAGACACCAGAATGATTTCCTTTTCATCCCATAATCAAGCCATTATCAATGCAAGTTACTTCAAAGCAGGAGGGCTCAAAGTTGTTCAACAGATAATTAGTTAAATTAATTGGCCATTTTGATAGGGCACAAAACAATATAATTTCTCTGAAATGCAAAACATAATCATATATTTTGGCATATACAAAGACAGCACCAGATATCACCAATATCAACTTCTTCAGAACTTGTGAGCTAATGTAGAATTAACTAAATCATACAAAACACAGAAAAATGACATTTATTTGAACAAAACCTGTGTTGATTGGGGAATGTAAGGAGGCAAAAATTTTATCTATTATAATCTTGTTAGATTTCCAACAAAAGAAGCATATAATTCCATACGCTTTATATTCTAGCATGTGCTATGGATCAAACATCACTTGCTTCCAAATAGTGATGATATGCAGAACCGGGCTCCAGTTTGCAAGAGAAATTGATCCAATCAGAAAACAATTCAAATCTGAAAAATTTTCACCTACAACTACAAGCCTATGTTGCTAGCTTTCCAAGGACACAAACAGCACATGATTTAGCTCAACTTATAAAACAAACAGCAGAAACTGACAAAAAGGAGACACCAGCACAGCATGTGAGCTTCTCAGATCCCATGGATTGAAGCCAAAAGGGGACACTACCAACCACAAGTTTAAAGAACAAGTTTAAGGCATTACTGAGCAACACCAATATCAACCATATGAGAGATCCTAAAATCCACTTCAAGAAGCAAAATCCCAAACTTCCAAAACCTATATGCATCTGAAGAACCTGAATTTTCAAATATGCATAGCCATGGAGCAAAACTAGAACTCTCATGGGAAGAGCGAGAGATTAGAACCAAGGTTGTCAAACTCAAATATGTACATTCAAACTCACAAGGCGACTCATAAACCCGTAAAAGTTTACCTAATACAAAAATAATATTTAAAATGACAACTTAGATCAAGCTTCTCATATCAAGTTCTCTAGTCAACTGATAGACACATGAATTTTCTTTTACTAATTCTATAACACTTATGTAGTGGAGGTGATTTAATATTAGAAGAGCACATATCATCCTTTGATCATTTGATTGGAGAACTTAATACTAAGTATAAGGATCTTGATGCATGTTTTAGGCATTGTTTTAAATCCCGGATAGCAACCAGTCCCAAAAACGCTATGGGATAGCTGCTATTCTGAAATTTTGTTTTATATAGTTTATATAACGTATATTATATACATATAATTCTCAAGAATGATAAAAATACTCAAAATTCATGATATCCATTATTAACAATAAAAATTCATAGTGAAAGGAATAAATTGCCAAACCAATAAGGGAGACAGCAATCTCTAACAGACCTAGTTGCTGGAGAGGATAGAAACCAGTCACCGGACAAACCAGTAAACCAGTCGCTTTAGAAGGGAAAAGAGGCAGAGAGTGAGAAATCAGTTGCCAGAATGTTGGGTCAAGAGAGAAACTAGGGATAGGTCGAGAGAGAAAGTGAGAAAGCACAGCCTTTTAGTTAATCTAAAAAATATCCAAAAAACAAAAAAGGTTTTTATGGAATCAAGACATAGCGCCACTACCCCATCTGCTACGGCAACTATTTCACACTAGTGCACAATTTAAAACCCTGGTTTTAGGGCCCATTTGGGTAAATAGCTTTTTTTTAGAGGTAAATAGCTTAATTAAGCAAATAAATGCTTATCATATAAACACTTATGTATAAGTTATTTTTATAATCGAAAAGAAAACAAGATTAAACTATTTTCATAAAAGTTGTAAGTTTTTGTAAGTTATCCATTAAAGCTTATTGAAATAAGCCAAAAAGGCAAAAACAACTTAAGAATACATCATAAATTAATTTCATAAACCCCTCTAAACACTTACACAAGTACTTAGGTCCAAATACGATGTAAGCAGGCTCTTTCAAACACACCCTTAACCTATTTTAAGGAAATCCTATAATAGTATCCAAAATTGAACGAACAAGAACATTGTTGCTGGAGACATTCAGTAATGGCCAAAACTAAGAATAAGCTCACAGACCTAAACCTCCCACACATGCCACAACAATAAGTACACGGAACAAATCCACATGAGCACGCTCTAAAAATCCCCTATTTTTATTTGGGTCCTGCTAACCAGTTCCCTAAGTAATTCAAAATAGAAAGGTTTTATTGGAATTCACATTGAGAATGCATTGAAAATCACAGCAAAGATATATTAAATAATATTGAACATTATTTTTTAACTATTTTTGGAGAGAATACAAAAATCTCCAAGAAGTTAGCACCAGAACATTATGAAACTGTCACCGGAATATGTATCCCATCAAGTGCTTCAACACATTTCTACAAACAACACAAGTTTATTAATATATTTAGTTTCAAGGAAAGCTTAGATCTATAGTTACAAGGCAAACTTAGAAATCCAATTTTGAACTCAACAAGCAGAATAAGAGAAACTATGATAATTTAATAGATAAATGAGAAAAGTATAGCGATCAAAGAGGATTAAGACATTAGACTGTTGATCAAAATTGTGATTAGTTCATGCATGTCTCATTATAACACCATAGCACCATCCAAGCATATAATTATATTGTAAGGATATAGAAGGCTTGACTTTCTATATGGAATATTGTTAAAGGAGTTGTCAGCTTCAAAGATTTGCAGACTTAAAAGAAGTATGTAAAATTACTCTCAAGCATTGGTTTGGCAGTTGGCACATGCCTAACAATGGGCATCCTTTATGCAACCTTTACTATATGTTTGGAAACAAAAGACCTTTTTGTTTATTGGACTTGGGTTCTTTAGAAGTTTTCAGCTTAAACTTCGACATTGTAGTGTTCAATATGACAATCTAAGAACAAGAAACAATTGAAATACACCTGGGACAAAATAAGAAAAAAAATAAAAAATAGAATAACTACTTACCAATCCTAATAACCACAAATAATTATGAGATGGTTAGGTGATTTACACCTTATTATAGGCAAAAAGACATGATAGAAGAGAGGATGGTAAAGCCTATCCTCAGAGCTAGAATGGCAGAATTAGTACACCAGTAAAAATTGCCACCATGAAGGAAAGAAACTCGACAATGGCTTAAGGAAACAGAATTGAAAGTATCTAAAGTATCAAAAAACACAAACAGACCTGTTAATTGCAATCCTATTATGAACCAAATACTGACTACCGACTTAAGGTTCCATTCTAAAAATCCATGCCCCTCCAAATATGATAGGTACAAAAAAAATTATTTTTCCCTCTTTCATATTATTCAGTTTCAGAAAGTAACAAAATTTAGGTGAAGTTAGAAGGAAAATTTGACAATTACACCAATTATGTAAATGTACTTAGTTTCAACAAACACACAAAGAAGAAGATCTTTTGAGCTTTCTCATCTACTCCAAAAAAAGGAATATGGTACCCAATATTCATGAACTACAGTAATTCATTCATCTACACAGCACACACTGATGCTCTCTTTCTTATTTTTCTTTCACGCATTGCTCAAGCAAAAAACACACTAACACGCTCATATCTTCTCACCCAAGCACCAGGGGAGCAGGGAGCACTCACATTCTTTCATTCAATCTCATATTCCTACGCCACACAAACACTGATCTAAAGTGAAACAGATTCCACATCATTGAACAAAATATTCACTTCAAATATCAAATGAATTAAAACTAACTGATTACACATCGAGATGAGAGACTGACACACATCAAATGACTAAGAAATCAAAAACGAAATCAAGCAACAAAATCAAACAAGAAATATAAAAATGAAACCCTAGATCAAAAACAAAATCAATGAAAACAAACAACGAATTAAAAAAAACGCATATTAATCATATAAAAAATGAAACACAAGTTAGCGAAATAAAAATCGAAACCTAATTGTGTTGAGAGAGAGAGAACGTGTTACCGCGAGAGAGAGTAGAGCGACGGTGGCGATTGGTTGCGATCGTACCGAGGGTCGAGCGAGAGAGAGAGAGTGAGAGACAGTCGCGAGCGAGAACTGAGTGAGCGTCTCCGAAAAAGGAATTTCAAATTCTTTAATTTTTAAGAGAACTTGAAATTCCAGTGTTTTAGTTAATTACTGTAAAACACTTCATTTTTTTTACTGCTGTAAAATACTTCATAATTCGCTTATAATATTCTGTCCAAACAAGTTATTTTAAATTCTTTAAAAAACAAAATGAATTTCCCTGCTAAATTACCTCATCCAAACACAATACTAACCGTGCCTAAGATAATTTATAGTGACAATTATAGAATTAACTAAAGAGTAATTTACTAAATACAACTCTTATGGATTATATGTTTTTGTTCCTTATCTATTATGATATTTTCTCTATATAATTATGTTTGTTCGGGTTAGCTTACCCTTGCTTGTCGCGTGTGTGTGACTGTGATGATCGTGGTAATTCACTTATTGTAGGAGCAGATGAAGCTAAGATGTGTCCACGAGTTATTTAGCATTGATTTACACCATCCTAGGGTTGGATTAAGGACGAAGTTGGATACTAGAGGCAGATGAGTTTTGATATGACGGGTTACTAATCCACAAGGTTGCTTCCTCGGTAGAGTATCATTTCTACCATACCAATGACTACTTATGTTCAGTGCACCGAGGCGATGGAGCCTATACTTTACATACCTTCTTGCATTCCTCACAAGGTGGTTAACACTAGGAGTTATCGCAACCAGTTTAAAGGATCCATATGTGGGCTCAGCAAATGTGGTGGACAAGGCTTTAGACGAGGATTCTTCACTCCAGATGATAATGGTCCTTCTACCTCACCTCATTGTCCTTAGGGGCAGTGAGGGGAGTCTTATATTTTTCTTTATATAGGACCATATTTAGGGAGTTAGTGATGTATCCCCTTCCCCATTTTGTTGTATTATATTTGGTAGTGGGGTCACTGATGGTAGACTCACACACTTTCTTATCATTTGACCTGTATCTTATTTTGAGAGGTGTGAGATAGATGCCTACTTATCTAGCACTCTAACTTATTATGTTTATGACTTATCTTTTTTTATTGTTTGATGTATGTATGATGTTGTACTTATCTTTTCTCTATATGATATATGGTTCTTCAACATATGACACTTTATGTTTTTGATGCTAAGTTATTTTTGTTGATGGTGAAAAATCTTCTCACATTTTCAAAATAAATTAATAGTTTTAAATAAAGTAAAATAAAATAGTGGATTGTCTTAAGTAGTACCGAGGGATGTTACACTTAGAACCAATTTTTACAAGCAATGATCATCAATCTCAAATGGTAACAAATATTCACCATTCATGGCATATACACATCACTAATTACATAGTTCAATGATCAATTACATGATTCCATCAAGCACACCAAATTTCCCTAATTTTCTTATTATGGTTGTGGCTCTCCTCCAACCAAACAACAAGTTCTACTTCAATTTTTTTGTACAACCAAGCTCAATCAAGTTTAAATAAATAGGAATTAACATTCAACACCATAAACACAAGCCAACTTCACAAAATCACAAATTCACTATTGTCACTATTTAGCTTATAAAAAAAGAAAACTATTATCATTATTCATCATCTTCTTGAAACTTCACATAGATAAGTATACAAGCAATATCATGTAGGATTCAAGCAACACAACACATGGAGAGGTTCAATGAGGTTTCTTCTCACCCAACACTCATCCCATGACTAGGGCAATTCAAATCAAACTGGACTGAACTGAACTGCGGTGAACTATACCGAACTGTAAATGTAGTTTGCCCGAACTGAACTGAACTGCAAAACAGTTCAGGTAAACTAAACTGAACTATTTTATAGATGCATTGAACTGATGCATTGAATGGAACTACTCCCTGGACTGCTCCGAACTATTCTGAACTACTCTGAATTATTCCGAACTGTTCTAAACTATTCCAAATTGCATCAAAATGGTTTTAAGAGCCATTTGTTTTGAAAACATATTTTTTATTTTTACTTTTAATTACAAAAATACCAAATTATTTTAATTTGCTCCTCATTTTTACAGATTTTAAAAGAAATAGTCAAACAAATTTATTGTTTTCAATATTTTTTATACAAATCTTTGAAAGACATTTTCATCTACGATGGCAATTAAAAAAACGTGGAAGGTCATTATTAATGCATTTAAATTATTTTGCATTGCTTAACTCTGAGAAAATTTTATCATTAACTCATTTATTTATTATTTATTTAGTATTCATTAAATTTTGGATGGTTAATTAGCCTATAGTTGTTTTTCAATAATTACTTTATTGTTAAAAATAAGAAAACACATTTTAGACTATACTTGTAAATTTTGTGTGACTAAATTAAGTACTCTAGTAAGTAAGCTGGATCAATAAATTATTATGTATATAATTTAACCTAAAATTAAAAACTAAAGAATAAGAGAAAATTTTTAAACTATAAGATAAATCATTAATTCAATTTTTTTTTTTGTTACATAGAGAAAAGTAGTAAATTTAAAAAAAAATAATTATAAGATATAACAATGATGTTTTGTAATGGAAAAAAAACTACAAAAAGTAAAATGTAAAATTAATTAAAGTTAAGATTTGAGAAATTAATTTTAATATAATAAAAAAATTTGAAAACCATTAATAATTTAAATTTTTTAAAATATATAAAATAATTATTAAATAATGATAAAAACACGTATTATAAAGAAAAAAATGTAATAAAAGATGTCTTTGTATAAAATAATGAGGACTAGGTCATTTATAGTATAATGATTAATAGAACTAGTGTAAATTTATAAATGAAGAAGTGAAACTAATTATAATAAATGATAAAAAAAAATATATAAATATAAAGTAATATACGTCTAAGAATTAGAATTGTATACTAACTTTATTTAGACAATTGGACTACAATACTGAACTTTATGTAAGCGTGTGCGCACAAAGTCTCTCTTCCCACCATTGGGTTGACAAAATATTGTAAGTGAACGAGTAGACCAAAGACGAATAGTGAAAGTTGAGCTGGTGTCTCATGGCCCAGTTCGGTGCAACTTTTTTTAGAAATGATTCAGTTTTTTAAGATTGAACTGTACAACAGTTCATTTCAATTTTTAAAAGAGTTCAGTTATTTTATACAAGTTCAGTTCAATTCAGTTCAGTTTTTTTTTGCCCACCCCTACCCATGACCAAGTAAGACAACAAAAACCTCATTCCTTTTACCTCCTTAGTGTTCCAAAGATGGGGAAGAGAGAGGAGAAGATGAGCTTGCCTTCTAGCTCTTAACTTTGAGACTTTGAGAGCTTTGTGAAAAGTGAAGGAGAAAATGAGAATGGTGTGGTTTTGTGTGTGTGTGTGTGGAGGGGGGGGGGGGGGGGGGGCAACGGTTTCTTTGAAGGGAAAAGAAGGGGAGAGAAAAACGAATTTCTTACCATATTATGTTAACATTTGTCAAATTTATTGTAATTTTTAATTCAATCGTGGTTAAGTTTCGAGTTTTAATTCAAATGGACTTATTTATTTCACAAAAATGATGATTAATTACCTTTAATGATTATATGTTTAGTTTAATTTTTCTCTACCTAATTGAGGTTCCACTGCACACAAAGTTAAATGTATTCGTTTTACTTTATAAGGATTTAACTTGCATAATAACATGTGCCTTGCACCGGTGTTGAATTTATAATATATAATTCTTTTATATTTGTTCCGGAATAGGGTTCCTCCGCTAGGGTTAGAGGTTGCCTATCCAGAGCATAAAAGTATAATTCGTCTTTTCCTTAAGTTTAATGGGGATTATATATTAGTTTCAAAGGATAGGATTTGATCATATCTAATCTCTATAGATCACGGAGGTAAAAGATACAATTAGGCTAACCCCCAGATCTCGGGATATCAAACAGAATAATGATGGTGCCAGGAGACACATGTTGCATAATGGGTCCAGTCAGCACCTGACCCACTAGGTCAAGGTTATGGCTCAGTCCATTGGGCTCAACCTACGTTGGGCTTAACCCAAGGTAGATTTGAGGGTACACAGCCCCTCAACCACAAGCATGACAATCTGTAGAGGCTAAAAATGGGAGGCTTAGTCATTTGGCTCGACCTATTGGGCTCGACCTGCGTTGGGCTCAGCCTAAGGTAGACCAGAGGGTACAACAACAAACAAACGTTAATAACATTCAAACTTCATGAAATACATAAGTCCTAAACAAAATGAGAACACATAAAAACTTGATAATGAATAATGTTAAGGTATTCAATCTTTGGGTTCTTTCTTCACTACCACTTTCTTAATGGGCTTAATGATGGAAGCATATGTCCCTGATTCCTTAGTGTTTCGGAATAGGGTTCCTCCGCTAGGGTTAGAGGTTGCCTATCCAGAGCATAAAAGTGTAATTCATCTTTCCCTTGGGCTTAATAGGGATTAGATATTAGTTTCGAAGGATAGGATTTGATCATATCTTATCTCCGTAGATCATGGATGTAAGATATGATTAAGATACAGTTAGGCTAACCCCCAGATCTTGAGATATCAAACAGAATAATGATGGCTCCAGGAGGCACATGTTACATAATGGGTCAGGTCGGCACCTGACCCACTAGGTCAGGGTTGTGGCTCAGTCCATTGGGCTCAACCCAAGGTAGATCGAAGGGTACATAGCCCCTCAGCCTCAAGCATGACCATTAGTAGAGGCCAAAAATGGGAGGCTTCATCATTTGGCTTGGCCCATTGGGCTCGACCTGCGTTGCGCTTGGCCAAAGGTAGGCCGAAGGGTACAATATTATTATGATTTTTAATGTATTTTTTCATCTTTTTAAAATTTTGTATAAATATATTTTAATGTGTATATAGATTATAATATATAATCATTGTAATTTCTTTAATTACTATAATTATGAACTTTATTAGTTAAAAAAAATTGGTATCATTATGGTAGAAAAAAAATGAATGTGGTGTTATTACTTATTACATAACATTTATCTACGTGACAAAACCTTATTTTATATTTGCATAATTGAAATCTGTGGTTGGAATCATGACAATACTCGAAGCACCAAAAAGATTAATCATCAGCATCTCAAAGTAATGGTTATAATTATTTGAGCAAATTACAGTGACACCCCATGTGTTTTCCTTGACTTACACCCGATAGCCCAGACATTAAGTTACATTTATTTTTAAAATTTGAATTGCATTTATATCCTGCCTATTTTTATCGAAACCCAAAATTACCCCTGACTTAAGTGACCCAACAAAGCACTCATCCCCTCATTTTAAAAGGCTCATGCTAGGGTTTTGAGGAGTGTTTCTGGGTTTAGGGTTTGTGGATCACTCATTTCTTCTATTGTACTTCCGTAGCAGCGCACCATCATCACAAAACGGTTTCGTGGTTGAAGAATGGTAGGGATTCTTTTGTAGAAGGTACTCCATTATTGTTTGTCATTTTCGTCAAAAAAATATTTGGTTTTCGACGATGATTTTTTATTTTCTTTGAAGAACGGGGAGGGTTGGCGTTATTGTTTGAAGAAGGGAGGGGCTTACTTCAAATAATGGAGTGTGTGTCTGTTCTTGTTAGTGGAGGAAGCACGACTAGGTTTCATGCTTTTTATTTCAAAAGGGTTGCATTTGTGGGGTTTCATTATTTGTTTGTAATTTTTAATTCCAATTTTTATTGTTGTTGTTGATTTGTTGGGGTTTTTATGGGGGACAAGACAAGTGATTGTGGGGGGCCATTGATTTTGATAGACTTACCTAGTTAGGTGAGTGGTTTTAAAGCAAATTTTGATTTTTTTATTGTCGTTGGGTTGTAGGAGATATAATGGATGACTTGCCATATATGGGCCCAAAACTAGGTCACATGGATATTTTTATTCATTTGTTTTTGGAGAAAACTGGTGAACCAAACCTGATTTGCAACATAGACCCTGACAAATTTCAATTTTTTATGCACATGACAAAGTGAACTTCATTGCAAATGAGATAGGGCTACCAACGTGTCATCCTTTTGTTCTTTGGTTTAGGTGTGGTAAATAATGGTAACTTCCTACCTCTAAAGATTGATTATGATGTGCTAAAGATGTATGCAGAGAATAAAAATGCAACATATATTCATGCGTATGTGAGTACAACTATTGATGAGTTTTGGAAGAAACATTTAGCTATTGATATGAAGCTGATTGAATGTGTACATAAAGGTGTAAATGATGGTGTGTGTGAGACAGTGACTGAACTTGTGAGTGTGCTAGCTGAATATGTAAATGAAGTTGTAGATGATGGTATATGTGAAAATGTTACTAAACTTGATACTATGAATGTGGTTGTAGGTGAAGTTATAGACGAAGTTTTCAATGAAGGTTTGAATGAAAGTTTGAATGAAGAAATTGGTGCTAATGGTAATGTTGCTGAAAATGGAAAGGTTGATGCAACTGAATAGGTTCATAGAAATGGAAATGAATCTATTTTTGGAAATGGGGATGAAAAGGTTGTTATTGAAAATATCGTATGTTAAGATGAGGTGTATGTGAATGATGATGATGAAACTTTTAATGGGATTGACAATGTAAATGGGTTGTAAGACAGTGAGTATGACCTTTTGAATAATGAAGATGGTGGGAATGATACATATGATAATGATGACAAAAGTGACTTTGAAGAAAGTATAGATATCATTAAAAATGGTCATTCGAATGATGACATAAGTGAAATTTATGAGGAAAGGGGGATTTTGGGAATACCATATGAGATCCTACAACATGGAAGGATAAAATCTAGTAGTTGGACAATTGTTTTATGGATGCTAATCATTTTAAGCAAGAGTTGAAGGATTTTGCCATACAAGAGGGGTTTCAATTAAGGAGGATTAAAAATGAATAGTCTAGGGCCACTTGCGAGTTCAATGATGATGGATGTACTTGGAGGATACATGCATCCCCACTCCCAAATAAGATTACCTATGCAATAAAGTCTTATGAAGTTGTTTATACTTGTATTAGAATCATGAAGAACAATGATCAAAACTATACATGGATTGCGAAAAAGCTTGAGAGTATGTTGATTGCTAATATGAATCTAAGCTACTCCGTAATGAAGCAAATTTTACTTTAAAAGTATGGTGTTGTACTAACAAGCAACATACAAATGATATTACTATTACTAGATGAAAAAGTAAGCATTTTCTTTTAAATTTATATATTATTCATATAAATATTTCATACATCAATTTAATGTTTTTTTAAATATTTACTATATTTTTTGCTTTATCACATCAACAAAGTTTATGATGTCAATTTATTTTTGACGTTAACTCTTTAAAAAAAACTTTTTCAAACAAATTTTATAATTATTTTTTTTATATTAAACAACTTAAAGCTTACCCTTGCAAAGTGATTAACTTTAAATCATTTATTCAAATTATAAATATAATTTAACATGGTTGTGAATATTCATTTTTTTTGTCAAAAACTTATTTTACAATAAAAAATTTCGTCATATGAAGGATTAATTATAATACAAGATAAAAAATATGAGTATCCTTGAAGTTAAAAGACATATCCTCATAAAATGAAGATACATATTCAATGAAGAAGCATATCTAATCTTAAAGAACCCTTTAAGGATAAAGGTGTCTGCACAAATTGTTGAGACGTCATTGGAAGAAGTGTCTACCTTGTAATATATAATAAAAAAAGACATTGAAACTAACAACTAACAAAATATCCTTTGATGAAAAGTTAATCTTTCTTCAAAGTTTACAAAGGAAAACACCAAAGAAAAAAAAAAGTCAACAACCAGTTACCTACAAAAAGAAAATGTAAAAAAACCCATATGTGTAATAATGTATATGAAAATGGTTTACTAATTTCCTTTCATCACATAAACTTTTTTTTAGTACTTCATTCACATTGGTGGTAAGGTGTGTTTTCCAAGTTGCATGATCATAAACAAAACATAATATTCGACTTTTCAAAATTTCTAGATTTCAATTATATAATAGGCATCTACATACTTATTGAGCCATAACATATTAACTTTTTGTCTCATTGATATTTAATTCATATATTTGGATAATTTTGAAGATGTGGTGTGTATGTTTTTGTTATTTAGGCAAAGGAAGGAGTTGACAATTACATTTGTAAAATTGTTGAGATGTTTGAGACCATTGATGGGGCACTGTATTTTATGGCAAATGGTACTATAATGTTAAAGGCAGTGTAAGTTATATTTTGTTCTTTGTTTTTAGATTTTATTAGATATTTGATTGCTATTATTATTTGATGATAATTTATTTAGTTTAAATACCTCTTCTACTTTGCAAGTCATTAAAAAACTTGCATATCTTATTGAACCAAAATGAGTTTTATTTTCTAAAGTCCAAGATGACAACCCGTTGGATTGTCATGTTGAAAAGCAGAACATTGGCAGAATACCATTAAATGTAAATGTGTTGGTTACAATTTATTTTATATCATCTTCTTTATTTTTCTATTATAATCATTAATAATATTAATTTCTAGATTTTTGTGACAAACAAGGGTTTTGAAACCAACTCATCCTTGCTTTTTCTTTTTTTTACTTTGGCATTAACAGGGGTTTTGAAACCCCCCATAAGTGTCACTTTTCTACATTAATTAACCTAGTAATTGATGTAGAAAATCACTTTCTACATCAGGTGAATCTATACCAGTTCATGAATCAATGTAGAAAATGTCCTAAAATCGATGTAGAAAAGGTCTTCTGTAGTATTCTCATCATCAAATGAAGAAACGTATCCAATCTTAAAGAGTTCTTCAAGGGAAAAAAAGTGTTTGTATAAATTGTTGACATATCATATAAGATAAAGAAACTACTTTGCAACACATCATAAAAAATACATAAAAACCAACTATTGACACAACATCTTCTGATGAAGAGCTAATCTTGTTTCAAAGTATAAAGAGGAACAAACCAAAGAAAAAGTAGCCAACAATCGGTCACAAAAAAATGTAAAAAATCTACATGAATGATAAAGTATATAAATATTGAAAGGTGTTTTGCAACTATAAACTCGATCTATTATACCTTTTTCTTTGTTTACAGAACAATTTAAGAAATTAAAATGGAATATCAATTTCTTCAATACCTCAACACAAATCGTGATGATTGGTTTCTCAAAGTGAGTTGTTCGACTATGAAATATTCTTACAACATAAAATTATCAAGATCCATTGTTATTGGAAATGATATTACTAGATGAAAAAGTAAGCATTTCCTTTTAAATTTATACATTATTCACATAAATATTCCTTATATCATTTTAATGTTTTCTAAATCTTTAATATATTTTTTGCTTTATAAATATTAAAAATATCACATCAACAAAGTTTATATTATTGTCAATTTTTTTCCACATTAACTCTCTAAAAAAAATACTTTTTTCAAACAAAGTTTATAATAATTTTTTTATACTAAACAATTTAAAACTTACCATTGCAAAGTGATTCACTTTAAATATTTTATTCAAATTGTTATAAAAATAATTTAACATGGTTGTGAATATTCATTTTTTGTCAAAAACTTATTTCATAACAAAAAATATTATCATATGAAGAATTAATCATAATATAAAGATCAAAGATACAAGCATCCATGAAGTCAAAAGACGTATCCTCATCAAATGATGATGCATATCTAATGAAGAAGCATATTTAATCTTAAAGAATTCTTTAAGGAGAAAGGCGTCTACATATATTGTTGAAACATCATTAGATAAAGAGCCTACCTTGCAATACATAATCAAAATGACATCAAAATCAACAATTAACACAACATCTTTTGATGAAGAGTTCATCTTGATTCAAAGTTTAAAGAAAAACATACCAAAGAAAAAAAAAGTCAACAATCATTCACCTGCAAAAAAAATGTAAAAAAAACCCATATGTGTAATAAAGTATATGAAAATGGTTTACTAATTTCCTTTCATCAGATAAACAAATTTTTAGTGCTTCATTCACATCAATTTCACTTTATTCTCAATGCTACCATTACAAATCTTATTATACATCAATTTCACTTTAGTCTCATGTTCAACAACTTTAGTTGAGTGGTGTGGACTCAAGTTTGAAATGTTCGCTAGAAATATATCAATAAATGTAAGGGTTCGTTTGGTGGTCAAGAAAAGATAGAATAAAATAAGATAACTATCCTATCATGTTGTAATTCATTGTTTATTGTGCCAATAAGATATGATGATGATATCCTATCTTATTGGTCTAGTGTATTTCTTATCTTGAGGGAGAAACTGGGTTAGGAAGCAATAAGTACTACAAGAAACAAGGCTATTCACAACAACATTTGTCGTTGGCAATTCTAAAATGTCATTACAAAAACAACTTTCACCAATAAAAAAATTGTTGCTGCCTAAACGATCGTTAAGAAAAGTTTTGCAACAACATTTAATGTCGTTGCCACTACTTATGTTTTAACAGTGATAATTATTGTCGTCATTTTCACACATTTGTTGTTGCCATAAGTAACTTGTAGTAGCCACTAAATTCGTTGCCGTATTTTACATGTCTTAACGACAATTGTCACTACTAAAAGGCATAATTTCTCATCAACCAAAGTTTGTTAGAGTCTAAGACTTTGGATGATGTCCAACCCCTTAAACTTTGGTTTTGATGATTACAAATGAGATTAAAATTTGAAGTATCTAATGATTGATGTTTGAGAATTATAGGTCCTACACCATACAATGTTAGTATGGTATATTATCTCTTGAGCTCAAACTATATATTGATATGTGAAAGTAGCATCCAAGCATAATTAGAACTTGTTTTTCTTAGTATAAAACCAGTGTCCAACGCGTTGTTATAAACAAGCGTCCAATGCTTTGCGAAAACTAGTGTATGAACACTGTGTTCTTTTGGAAGCGTCCAATTACTTATATAACTTATATAAATTATTTCTATCATCAGTTATATAAAGCGCTATGTCAGAAAGTACACTTATGCTTTTTGAGGATGATTTCATTTGAATTGTCACATTTTGTTATTCCCTTTCTTTTCATATTTGACATTTTGTTTGAATATTAAAAAAAAGTACCACAGAAGACAAAAAAGTTCCGCTCTGCAAAAGGAACATTTGTTACAAGTAGTGGAGACACTGCTTGTCCTATTGTCCTATTTCTCTCTCTACCTCAAGCTAACACGTGGTAATGATCAAATGATTGTGAGAGAACGGATTTTCACCAAGGCTTGGATCCCACAACGGATACTTTTGCTTAGAGGCCTATATATAGAGGACCTTCTTGAAGCAAAACACACGAAGCTTGAACGAAGTTATATTTTCTCAAAGAGCTAAAACGCTGCCAAAATTCTTGGACGATCAATACTTGTGCTAAAAGAGTTTTTCTTAGCTTTGCTAAGTTTGTTCTAATATTTGTAATCAAACTATTGTTTAGAAAACTAGGAGTGGCTTAGTGACAAAGAATACTTGGGTGTTCTTTAATCTCAGTGGGAGATTAAAGGTGTGCCAGAAGTGACCTAGAGAATACTTGTAGCTAGAAGTGGCAGGGGTAAAGAATACTTGTTTGTAATCAAGTTTTTGATTAGTGAAACCCTTCAAAAGGTTATTTTTGAAGAACTAGATGTAGCTCAGGTTGAGTGAACCAATATAAACTAAGTGTTTTTACTCTATTGCTTTCTGCATACTTGTTATCTCTTGTGTTATTTCTTACACATTGGACACACAAGTCTTTTTATATCACTAGACGATACCCTGAAAACATAGTTTCATCAAACTGTTATTTTGAACTGTTGGACAGTCTTTGTGATTATGCATTTTACAAGTTCCTTGTAAAATCTGAGTTAAGAAATCTTCATCTTTGCGAAAAAGTTTTCAAGTTTTATCGAACACACTATTCAACCACCTTCTAGTGTGTTCCCTAGATTTCAAAGTTGCTACAATAAGATAACTTATCTTAACAATTAATATTGTTGTGATATGATACATTTTCTTAACAACTAAAGTTGTTACGATAAAGACTTTTTTCAGCAACATTAATTATTGTTATATTTTTCTTAATAACTAAAAGTCGCCACCATAAATTACCATTTCTTAACTATCTATATCATTGCAAAAATTTATTTTATTTTAATGATAATTATATATTATTTTTTAAAATTAATATTAACAAGATTAATTTAATTATCTTAACTATTTAAAATTAGATCAAATTAAAATTAGTATATATTTATTTAAACACAAATGACAATATTGTTAATGTGAAAAATATCATAAATTATTATTTACATGATTTAATGAGTAAAGTTCTAAGTTCGAGTTTTCACAAGTAAAAACTAACATGTATAATCAACAAATATATATGGAATGGAACCAAAACAGAAAATGTGACTTTAAATAATTAAATGTGTCAAGGTTCAAAATAAAAACAATTAATGCACTAAAATAAACTAAGTTGTTTCCTATTTTTAATATAATAAAGAAATAACTCTATACAAGCTAACACTGTTATATTCTAAGCTTCCCCATTTTCATGATCAAGTTGAACAAAACAAGAAAACGCATCTAAAGACTTCTTTATTTCCCTTGCCTGAAAAAAAGAAATTCTCAGTTAGTTTGTAACTCTAAAGAAAGTAAAAATGAGAAATACAAAACAAAGAGGGAGAAATATAAATTAGTTGAGTAAGATGGGGGAAGTTTTAAACTTCTCTACCAACAATCAAAGTGGGAGAAGTATTCATTAGCTGGGTCATCAACAATCAAAATATTCTCTCTCATCTAACTATACCCATATGACACCAGAATCTAATTCTTTACATTCTGTACAATGCAATTTGTGACCCCTCTAACTCTGAACATCAAAACAAATGCCACTAGTTTGATATAAATTGTTCCCAACAATATCTCAACATCTAAATATTATGCTAACTATCATGCAACTGAACTGCTATAACAAAGACATGATAAACCATATTTATGCATTGCACGTTGATTTTAAGACATGAGATGATCATTAATTAGTTTAAGGATGCAATAATGGTGGATGTGAAGGAGGCACCATGGTTAGGAGCTTGGATATTCATGGAGGTTCAAATGATTAGGCAAATGAATATATTATTTATAAAATTTTCCTCTGTTATAGTGCATGAAGACATTTTGTGATAAAAGGCCAAGATAAGTCACTCTCTAGTAAACATAACTAAACCTCCTAATACTAACTAAAAGGATTCAAGGATAAATATGTGCTAGAACTTCAAAAAATATATATATTCAAAACTTACTTATGATGTGCAACAGCTTCAACTCTATCATCGAGTTTAGACACATTGTTATTTGCAATTGAAACTTGTCCACCCTATATAAATATTAAAACACCCATAATTAATTAAAAATTCAATATAATAAACAAACTTTTATAATGCAAAATTACTAATTTTATAGTATTTAATTACTATTCATACTTACTGAAAAAGTATGCATTCTGAAAAATAAAAGATGCCATCATTTCCTCAATTTGTTTGTTAGTTGTTTCTTGGAGTGTTTTTTGACTTTCTAATATTTGTCTCTGACTTTCTTCAAAGTGTGTTGCCAATTCCTCCCTCATGACACGCTCCTCTTGATGTTAGGTCTCAACTTCTTTTAATTTCATTTCTATAGTTTGACAGTTTTCACGCTTATGTGTTAATTCTTCATGTAAACCAGTAACAGATCTTTCCCTAGTTGGTTGAATGTCTGCACCAAGACCAAGATAATAGCCTGATCACTCTCCTACAATTGATTGAAAAATTGCATTAACAATTTGGTCTTTATCAGTTTCTTCGCTTATGCCTTCTAACTTCTCCAAAGCAACTTCTTGAACTCTCATCTATTAAAGAAAAATTTCAAATCATAATTATAATTCATGATAATAAATAAATTAATTAATTACAATTATAACTTATAATTCACACATAAAAAGGCCATACATGTACTTCCTTAGATGCTTCATCTACCCATTCTCCTTTTCTTATATGAGTTATTTGCCATAAATCTTGAAAATTGGGCTCCTTTTGAGTCTCGGTATCTCTCTAAAAACATATTTCAAAACATATAAATTATTATCACGATAAATTAAACTATATATGCCATGAACAATTTACAATTAAACAACAATAAAATTACCTATTCAAAACTAACGGCCTGAAAAGACTTCCTTCCACATGTGTGATTATTAACTTATTTTGATTTATTTAATTTATTTCTTGTACTAATTTCCTAGATTTGATACAAATTAAAAATTAATTATAACTTTGACATTTATAACTACAAAACAATTTAAGTATATTTAGAATATGTTTAATACTAACATACCTTGAAATTAGAACAAGAAAAGCAATTCACTAAATATTTCCAATCTTCATGACTTAAGTCCCAAGGTTAATTCTCCAAAGCTTTCTCAAGTGTTTCATATTTTTTTGAAATAGTGGTGAAATTTGCATATGTGATTTTGATAAAGTCTTTTGATTGTTTCAAGAATAACCTCCTTTGTATGCTCTACATTTGTACCATCAATGTGAAAAGAATCCTACATGACAATTAAATTGAAAATTAGTATAAAAATATGTTATTAACAAGAAAACAAAGAAAATTTAAAATTGTCTAAAAAAATAAAATTTACCAAAACTTTTGTAACTATTCTTTCTTTAACAACATTAGGAACACCTTTCCACTTTTCTACATTAAATGGAGTATACTTTTGAACAATAACAGAAATTTCAGTGACAAAATTTGCCACTCCTGATCCAACAGCTACCATCTTATCAGTTGGAATGATGACATGCAATTTTCCAGTAGCAATCATCCTCTTTTTCTTTGCAATACTTAAACTAGTGGTTCTTCCTCTCCCAACTTTTCTAGCATTTGTACATCCTTTTGTGTTTTTCACCAAAAATGAAAAATAAAAATGACAAGCATAATATGAAAATTTAATTTGTAAAGAAGATAATTTAGAATGAATAAGAAAAGAGCCAACTAAGTTAAAAATTGAAAGGAAATAATAATATAAGTACCTTGTTGTTGAGACATGGTATGATTTGAGAAATTATGAAGTCTTACATTTGAAACGTGGCTTGAGGACGCCATTGCTAAATACAAATAAGAATAAAAACTCATACATTTTACCTTTCATTTTCTTGATACACCATAAATTTTAATGCTCTATTTCACTCATTTTGTTACTAATGGACAAGAGATTTACTTCAAGCATGGATTATACACTGTAGGAAGATATATATGCTAACATCATATCACATTCTACAAGCTTGGGAGTGATCTTAAAGGACTATTATAAACTTTATGTTAGTAGAATCTTTTATATTTTTTACTTTTTGTTAAGAGTGTGGCAATGCTGGAATATTAACGGGTTTCTAAGAAAGTATGGGTGCAAACACATTTTTTTAACTAAAGTTCAATAAAGGATTAATAATTAATTTTTTTATCAGCAAAAAACTAATTTATCAAAAGGCACAAACCATGCCAACATATCAAATACATATAAAAGTCTTAACATTCTATTTGCCTAGCTTACATATCAATTGCTGACATAGAAACTAACCAATCCACAACCTCACGAAGCCATTTTTTTTATAAGCCAGTGAAAGGAAAAATATATAAATGTGGTACAAGGGGTACCAGCCCATAGCTTACAAAGAAAATGATTCCTACCAGCTAATATAACTATCCTTCAGAAAACATAATTCCCACCAGTAAACTCCTAAACAATGTAGCCCCATATACATGCATATATTATCCTATTCCCCAAATATAAATGAAACAATATGGCACATCCCAAAAGCATCCTAACCCAAAAAACCAGCTGCACATATGAACACTACCAACAACAGATCAAAATGATATGCCTCATGAAGCCAGTGGCGGAGCTTCTTTATCATAAGGCCCCCCAAACATTTTTAAGTTTACATATATACATAATACTAGTATAACATATATTTAAAGTTATAAAAAAGTTTTAATTATATAATTTAACTCTACCATATTTAATGGAAAAACTATTTGTACAATCACACAAACATGTTCTCTTTCATCTTTTATTTGCCAACCACCCCTATATTTAATTAGATCATTTTGATATTTTCAACTAAAAAGCTGTTTTTTCTAAGTTTTGGACATTCAACCTCATTTAAGGGTACCAGGTGCATGTTCAATTTCATGTGACTAAGCTTTCATGTTATCCAAACACAAATGCTTAAATTTCACTAACCACTGCTTTTAGTGTTTTTGAAAGAGCAAAATCAATTATTTCATTAATAAAAGATGATCACCCTTCAACACAAGATGTGTTAAAAGAAGTCACCAGCAAAAATACAAAAGGCATATCTTGGCATACGTGAGATACCAAATTGTAATTAGCCTTAACCAATTGATCCCCCTAGATCATACATCAACAGTAGGACCCCCCTCTAAGTATTATTCCATGATAAGTCACATATCCCCACAGCCCGTCAAATATTGTTGATGGATACAATAAGTATACAATAAGGCTACCTATCAAAAGTCACCCCAACATGTATAACTCAACATGTGAGAAACCCCCTAAGAAGCATAATCATTCAACCTAATTGTGGAAAATAAAAAACTCAACCAAGAGAAAATAGAGCATACCTTGTCAATAAGAAAACAACTTTGAGAGACGAAAACACACAAAAAATGTGTGTCAGTCAGTAAGGTCCGGAAGGCTCTTGATGATCATAGTTGGTTCTGTTATACAAACAGTCCCACACCCAAATTAAAATAAAAGCAGAATCTTAAAAACAAAAAATCCCCCCTTGTGCAGTAAAATAAACTAGAAACATCCTGATTAAGACTAAAATATGCATATAATGACGTTCGACATATTCAACACCAACCAAAATCCAGCATATGAAATGCTTTAATAGATTCTGTTTACACTTAAGCAAAGTTGTGAGATTTAATTCTGATGCTATAGCAATAGCACCACCACAAGTGTCTGAAAATCCCAGGTATTCACACCATGAGCAAGAATTGGATCAAGTTTTAGACCCCAAATTCAATGTCTTACAGAGGCCATTGAGAGGTTAATGAACACTGGTAGAAAGAAGAGGGAAACATTTGTGAGAAATGGAGGGAAGTAAAATGTAAAGTACTAAAAATCATAGTGCCAAATATTTAAAAACTAAATGAAATAAAAATTTAAAATCTTACTTTTCATTCAAAGAAGGCAGAAGGCAAAGAAAAAAACTTCCGAATAGGTAGTGGGAGTGAGTGGAACAACTATATTTCAAGTAAAACTCAGCTATTTTTTTTTTTTTAAAAAAGAAACAAACTATTTTTATGCAAAACTTGTGTTTGATGAAAAAGGGTAAATGGTGGAGACATAGGGAAAGTAACTTCTACCTTTACCAAAAAAAGGAGTCCTTTTTTCTGCAATAAATTTTTTTCTAATTTTTTAGAAGTAAAAGATAGAATAAAACAATTAAACCTATGCCAACTTTTTCTTTTAATCAGAATCTCTTTTATTTTTTATTTTTTTACATTGGTTCTACATAATAAGTTAAATTAAAATATGATGTAAAATTAAAAAAAAAAACTAAAATAAAATAAACCCAAAACTTAGTGTTCAGGTTAAGACTTGAAAGGGAGAGCAAAGATCTTAGTCCAACAAAATAAATCGTAAGTCTAAAATACATCAAACTTGCATCAATTGGATTCTAATAATTAGCTTACAAAATAAAACAAATTTGAAGCATTCACACAAATCCAAAGGACTGGGCTGTATCAACAATTTATTAAGGGATGAGTGCCAAAATTAAAAGGGCCTGCAACTAAAGAAAAAATGATAATTGTGAATTAGAATGGGTGCTCCAATACCACAAGACACATTTTATTTATAATATAATAAATGGATGCTAAAATTAGTTTATGTAATCAATATTAAAGATATAACATTATAATAATAAAGAATTTTGTTGAAATTTTATTAAAATTAAAAAAATGTACTATACATGTTATGTAACACCCTAAGGGGTATCACTCTATAAATTACATAACCAATTATCTCAAAAGTAATAAGCTAAAAGACATTAAAACACAAAATATAACATTCTCCATAACCTGCTCAATCTGGAACATGGAAACTAAACTAATGAGACAAAGGTTCAGTGAGTGCTAAACAAGCAACAATATACTTATGTGACCCATAGATGGATCATAAACATATATAACTTTACTTCAACATTGGCCTAAGCATAAACATAAATTTAGACATCACTTTTGTATGCTTTACATTATTTCTTTCTTTGTCTTTTCCGTCCTATGGTAAGTATTGAGCTGAAACATTCAAGGAGCGTCCCCCTTGATCTTATGCCATGACCTCGTATTTATATCCCCCTCCGGTCCGAGGGGCCTTTACCACATCTCTGGGGATGGGAAGTGACAGAACCCAACCCATCATCCAAAGAGGGTACCTTTAATCTTTTCATGTCTTTTCTCTTTACTTAAAACTTTTGGTTTTCCATTGGTGTCCAGAATGGTCAATACCTCTTTATTCCAATGGGGATTTTTTTTATTAACATGTAAACACAAACATAAAGTACCCACAAGTAGTATGTCATAATGCATAAACATCAATGGAATGTCATAAAAAGTAAGAATGGAAAAGTAGTTCCAAGGGTCACAGATGGCTTAGCTAGGGGTATTGCTAGCTTAACCATAATCTATTTGAGAAATCTCTAGAGGACGGACGACTTAGCCATAGCCTATTTGAGAAATCTCTGAAGGTCGAATGGCTTAGCAAGGGCTTTCGCTAGCTTAGCTAGCCCATTTGATAACTCTCTGTAGATCACATGGCTTAGCTTAGCCGAGGCTTTTGCTAGCTTAGCCACAGACCTACGATTTTGCATATCACTCCCTTTGCATTATACTCACCCAAGGCCATTAATGGTTCAATCAACTAGTTCAAAACATCAATAATGACTCATAAATGAATTCTTAAGCTTTTAAATATCATCCCAACACCAAACAACCCATTAATCATGCAAACCTATAGAAAATCCCTAAACCCCCTTTGTTAGAGTTCAAACTCAAAACCCAACAATCCACCCACAAAACTACATGATCAAGAGGGACAAAGGAAAAGAAATGAAGGGGGAGCACTCACTAGATGATGCCAAGAGTGTGGATGTGTGTGGGTATTCCTTGATCTTGCTCTCTTCTTCTTCTTTCTTCCTTTTCCTTCCTTTTCTTCTTTTCTTCTTTCTCCTTTCTCACTTTCTAAGTGTGTTTTTTTGTGTGTAGTAAGTGGGGTGGGGTCTTTTTCATGACACATGAGGGATGTCGGCTTCCATTGGGCCTCGTGGGTTATTTCTCATTTATTCTAACTATGGTCCATCAAACTTTCATAATACAACTAACATCCAATAATCTATAAAGTACTCATAAAACAAGCATAAAAGGCATACTCATTTATTCATCTCATTATATATTATTATTATTATTATTATTATTATTATTATTATTATTATTATTATTATTACTATTATTATTATTATTATTATTATTATTATTATTATTATTATTATTATTATTATTATTATTATTATTATTATTATTTGTTTATAATTGGGGATGTTACATGTTGCTTGTTACATTTAAAATTTAATAACTAATTTTATTATTCAAAAAATTATAATAATAAAAAATACTTAAAAATACCTTTTATGCTAGGATAGAATCTTCATCCTTTACATTTTCATCTAGTTCATATTCTTGACCATCATCATCATCATCATCAATATCAATGTCATTTTCATTGTTTATTTTTTCTAACTCTTCTTCTAAGTTAACAATATCCTCACACGATCCAGTAACATCATCGTTATTTATAATCTCTTCATCCTGGTTTACAAACTGTGTTGCTAATTGTCCTCGTGTATCACTCAACTCATTGAGTTGATATGGTTCAAAGTCATCTTCATCATGTGGCAAAGCAAAAATATTTCTTGGCTTGACTTTAACCACTGTGTACCAATTTTCCTTGTCACTATGTTTTACATAATAATACAACCCAGCTTGAGAACCTAAGATAAATGGACCATTCATGTAATACAACCTCGTCATATCTACACTGATAAATCCATATTCATCTTTCTTATATCCTCTACCCTGGTTTCGACTTTGAGAAGGAGCTTCAAACCAATTACATTTAAATATGATAGAGTTATTTTCTAAATATCTTATTTCAATAATATTTCTAATACCCCATAATAATCAGCATGTCCTGTCAACTCATATCCTTTCATTGTCACACCATTATTTTGGGTTTTTAAGTTTTTCTCAGCATCTTTTGTATGAAACTTAAAACCATTGAGAATGTATCCACTTTGATAGAGTACTCGAAAATCTGGTCCACTTGAAAATGCTACTAGTTGGTTAGTAATTCTTGCATCACATAATTTTTGCAATCACATAATCTACATAAAAACATTATTTAAAAATTATAATTTATAAAAATAAACACTATTAAATCCATAATTTAATTTCTAAGTAGCCCTAAATATAAGATAAACATTAATCTTACTACCTCATATTCAAACCATTTAGGGAATTGATCTTTGTGCCTCTTGTACACATTCCTATTATTTTCATTTCTTATCTTACTCATGTGTTGTAACGCCCTAAATTCTATAATGATGAATATGCGATATTTGATTCAATTAATTATTTTATAAAATGCATTAATTAATTTACTTAAGAAAATACGTGAAAGGTGAAAGAAACATAACCGAAATTTAGTGAAAATTTTAATTCAATTTTAATTGCGAAAGTTATAATTTCCTTTAGCAGTTATAATGCGTTATTTAATTCAACAAAAAGGTCAAGTGTAGTTTCAATAGTAAAAGAACGAATTAATTTTCAAATATGCGGAAATAAAACAATGGAAGATGCGTATGACTAGAAATGTAAACATGTATATACATATATGTAACCAAAAGACATAGCGTAGTCTCGGAGCATAAGTACAGAAAGAGACTACATGGTCCACATGATGACGGAATATGTACAACAAAATATCTGAGATGGCTAGAACTACCCAACCAAATACATGATAAAGCAAAATAAGATCCTAGCTCTCAGAGCAGTCATCGTCTACACCTACCCTGTGAAAGACTCAACCCAGAAGCCTAGGTGGGTCACTAGTTGGTGTGGTCCTAACAGTGGGACTCGCGAGAGGAAACCTCAAATGAATCCCTAAGAGACTCTCTTTCTGAGTCCTCCTTGGGATCCTCCTCTGGATTCTCATCTGTGTCAGACTCCACCAACCAACCTACTCCACCGGCTGGAGCCTCCACTACCAACTCTGTTGCCACTGCGGATGCTACTGGCATCATCTGATTCCCCTCAGTAGGGATCTCTTCCATGTCCACAGGTACTTCCACATCTGCCAGAGCCATCTCCCAATGCTCAGGGTCACTATACTTCCCCAACTGTAACTCTAACTATGGGGAATAGGGCGTAGTAGGGGTGCGCTCTGAGTCAGTTGGGTGTGGTCCTGGCCCTCTAGATGACATAGCGGCTGGAGAGATGTAGATGACCTCCACAGGTTCAGCTTGCTGGTAATAGGGCGATGTAGGTTATGTCCACCACGCTAAATACTCGTATATAATAGGATAAACTCTGGGCTCGTACTCTGGCATGTGAACCAAACGAATGTAGTCCGTAAAATGATCTACGTGCCTAACCAAATCGGGTTCCCACCTCCCGTAGATTCACTAAACTTCCCAGAAGTGTTGAGGATCCGGGACTGCCATCTGATCCTAAAAAACAAAACAACAAGAGGGAAACTCTCTGCTTCGTCAAGCAGTACACACAAAATGACTTTAGAAGTCACAAACATCTATGATCAACCACTTTGATGTGGTTATCTACTGATCACACTCGACACCTAATTGTTTTCATTACTAGAACAATTGACTCCTTTTTTATTTTTTTCACTGGCCAGCTGTCACTAGAACTCCCAGAACTCAGTGGTCTTACACAAAGTTAAACTAGATGACATATTGGAAGTACACCCATTCTCCACGGTACAATGGTAGGGCTCTCACCAATTGATGATGACTCGTAATTTCTGTCGAGATTGTCAAGTCGGCTATGTGACTAGCGTCACAACTCGGCACCATATATCCCCCAAGGACTACCTCCTTACGATCATCTTCCAGGTACCAACTGTGGTCATCTAATGCTCTGAGGACTGACTCCTCAACACTCTCCTCACAGAGTTTATTTTCTTTCTTCATCTTCTGTGGGTTTCCCGTTGCACATGGTACAGGTGTGGACGAATTGACGCAGAGCTAAAGGTACCACCTCTACGCTCACATATGCATATATAAATAAGGACTTTGCCTTTATCGTTACATCGTAACGATCTCATCACCCTAGGTGATGCGTCATTCGTAATCCGACCTTGGTTCACAGATAACTCACAGCCGAAATATCCCATGCGACCTTCTTACATTCTTGAAGTTCCAGAGATCTGTCGTACGCTCGTATCTTCATAGTATGACTCTCAACTCACATAAGTCACAGCGTGTCATATATTTTATTTCGTTTTATATATTCCTTACCCTCTCAAGTGTCTTATGATTTTTATAAAAAAAAAATTATTTATACTTACCATTATTCCTCCATGCAAAGGTCCTAAATCATTTTCTAGGTCCGATGCATAAAAGAAAGAGTTCATTTATTAATCTGTATTTAATAAAATAAATGAAAATAAAATAAAATAAAATAAAAGTCTCTTAGATCATTTAAATGTGCTCACTATACAAGTTATATTTATCTTTGAATAGCAATCCTGCTATTGGCATTAGAAATCAATTCTAGTTACTATAAGTACTCACGTCGAGTCTTGTAAACACATCACACTGACAAACAATTTCACCACAAGATTCAAACTACAGTCAACAGACCGTATCACCAAAATAGAGAAAATCACACTTTCAAATATCGAATGCTCTAGGTTTTCCTCCCTGAGATTTGAATCAATCAATCATAATAATGGTTGTATTCTATCGATTATCTCACAGAATCAAAATATTAATTGAAAGTAAAGTGGCAAAAATACAAGTATTAACAATCACATTTGACTATTTAGTCAAATTTTCATTGCCAGTACTAAATGTGAGCTCTCACTGAAACAAGTAAATGACATCGGAATTTAAAAATTTTTGTATCAAGTTGAAGCTCTTGAAATCTAGTTTACAGAAAGGTATCCCACTTATAAAATCAAAATCTAGAAAATTTTATAAAAATTTTCTAAGTCAGCAGCCCTGGATTTTGAGTGCTCACTGAACATAGCTCAAAGAAATGTAAATTTCTCCCACTTCCCAAAGCTAAATTAAATGAGAATTTTTACAGTTTAAATCTAACATCTTGATCTTTCCAAAAAGGTATTTCTTGCTTCCAAATTCATTTTCTATTGTTCCCAGTATAAATATTCCTAACAGCCTACAATTTTTGACTCAAAACAGGGTCCTAAACCCTTGTTCTGTTTCTTTTTGAAAAATTAATTTAGAAATTGTGCTTGGTAATTTTTGTAATATACATGGTTAAAAAAATATTATTGTGTCTAGTTTTTAAAGGTTTAATTACATTTCAAAAACAATAAGTACACAGGGAGAATTTTAACAAAAAACCGAGCCTTGTTCCAGTGAAACCCCAAAACAGGATAGTCCACTGTCGAGACATGGATGAACCCCAAGATGAAATTATTTTTAAAAAGTGTCAACATGAAAGTTGTTGAATTTTGTGTCTATTTTCATTCAAAACAAATTTCATGAAAAACCAACGGTTAGATCTTTTAAAAATGGCAAAACAGTGAGGGCTATCCCATGCTAAACGAAAATACAGCCACTGCCAACGAATTTTTAGTTAACATTTCTTTAAAGAAAACTTGATCAAAACCATTTTGAGAAAATGGTACATGACCTTACTTGTTTTCAGGGCCATTTTCATTCCAATTACAAGATGAAAATGAATTTACTCCATACATGCAAAGGCTCACAACTACTGCCAAAGAGAATTCAACACCACCCATCCAATTTCAGTTCAACAAACAATTCAAACACATCACAATTCTTAGCAATGGAGGCATGCATGGATGCTATGGTTAAGGCCCCCAGCCCTTAACCATATTCTCAACAGAAAAAGAAAGCAAAGAGTCCACAAGAGAGTTCCCTCACCTAGTGTTAAGTTTCAACCGAGAAGGAGAAGAGATGAAGAGGAGAAGGAAGCTTGGTTGTGAGGATGAAAAGATGATGATCTAGCTTGAATGCAAAGCTCCCAAACTCAACAATGGCTTCCTTTCTCTTCTAGGAAGTCTCGGCCAAAGAGAAGGAAGGAGAGAGAAGAAAGAATTTTTCTTCTAACTTGGAGGCTAAGTTTAACTTAAGTGAGAAAATGAGAGTGTTTAGTGTGGGGTGGTGTGTGTGTCCGTGGAGTTTGGTGATGTTTAGGGAGATGATGTGTTGATCATTTGCCATGCATGTAGTTTAGGTGTCATTAGGGAGGGAATTAGGTGTAGGGCTAAGGTAATTAGGATATCTAGGTATACCGAGTTTAGTTTACACAGTGTAATTTTACACTGTGTAATTGTAATGCAATGTGATTTAAAATTTTAAAACTTAATTTCAAACATCTAATTAATTTTATAAAACTTCTAGTAATAAAAAATTTTCTAGTTGCTCAAATAAAATTTTTCCTGTAAAGAATTAGTTCACAGATAGATTTTATAAGAGTAACTTGGCGTGCAAGTAACTATAATCTAATTTAATTAAAATAATAAAAACTGATTTTGAAACCAATTAATTACTTAGTACATAGCTATAGATATATTAAATATTTTACTACTAGTAATTAATTTTAGCTCAATTAATTACTAGAAGGAATAACAGATAAGCATACACAGACAATATACGTACTTGATCATTAAGTACATATTATACTGCACAAATAAATAAATAAATAAATAAACAACACAGACAATTCAATCACTCAAAATTTTACAGCAACTTACAAACAAATAACAGGAAAGTAACTACTAAGAATTAATTACAGAGAATTAATTCTATAGAGTTACTTACAGAAAGCTATATAAACACACACACACACACACACACACACACATGTATGTATGTATGTATGTATGTATGTATGTACTTATATATCTAAGTTGTAATTTTTAGGGTGTTACATGTGTTCCCTACAAAATGTTAAAAAAAATTAAAAATATTAAATTCATATAAATTTTAATTAAATTTTTAGTAAAAAGTAAGAGTGAAGATACTTACTCAATCCAAGGTCTAACTTCACAATTTTGTAATATGTAAAAATGAGCTTGCTGAATTTTAGAAGAGTTCATAATTTCCCAGGAATTCCTTCCAATATATCGACCAATGTTTTTAAACATTGACAAACCATTACAATCATTACTTGCATGTTCCATATATCTATCTGGTCAATTCAATCTAGAATCCATATCAATCAAATATCTAGCACAAAATGTCATACATTCTTCAGCCACATAGCCTTCTGCGATGGAACCTTCTGGGCGTGCTTTGTTACGCACATAACCTTTTAATACTTGTAAAAATCTGACAATAAACAAAGTAAAACTAATGATATTGAGAAGTAAAATATTAGATATTTAAACTAACCTTTCAATAGGAAACATCCATCGATATTGAACCAGCCTCCAAGTTTTGCCTCATTTGCCAAGTGAATTGGTAGGTGAGTGTTGTCATGTGAAAATTAGCCGATTAGATCGACTAAAGGCTTCAACATGGTTCCAAAATATTTTCAAATGATTTTTGTCAAAGAGGGAAATCTACTCTTCAACTATGGGTTCCCAAACTACTTAAGAAAGCGTTTAGAGTAGATGAAGAAAAAATCTAAACTGAATGGCAATAATAAATAGTAAAAGCAATAAAGAAAACAGTAAATAAAGCTTAAAGATAATGAAATTGATTTGAATTTTGAGTTGAAGGGGTTTTTCAGTTGTTACATTTTGAATATTTACAGGGAAATCTATCGTAGCTGATGATAACCACAGAATCTTATCGCATAATCAATTTAAACCCATGATCCACATTTTTTTATCTCTATCTCAACTACCACGTTCCACTCTTTTGTTGACTTGGTCTTCTACCTTCAACACCCCTTTAACCAACTAACCTTAATTAACTAAAAGCCACCGAAATAACAAATGGGCCTTTAAATCCACTTAAGCCCAATCGACTTCCCTATTATGTAGGCTAAAATCGCTTCTATTATCAATTATCGAAAAATTAAATTTCGGTTACCAACAAATGTCCCCAACATCTATCAATTGTTTCAATAAATGAAGTTGATAAGATGTTTTATTAATCCCCTCATAAACTGCGTTTACTGTTTCAAACGGCTAATTAATTTTCAAATTTTAAAACCTTCGCTTCAATCAAAACCTATTTGCCTCTATGACTTCAACTTCGGTTTTCTCTCTTTTGATACGACTTGTCAAATTCCTCCAAAATCTCTACTTCCTTGGCTCGTTTGATCTTCTAGGCCACCTCGATCAATTATTTAAAGATCCTTTCGTTGTGTTCACTCTTCATCTCTTTCTCTTTCTGCAAAACCCCCTTTTGATTCCTACTTTGTTCATCTTGGCATTCTATAACATAATCGCTCATATGGCTGATCTTAACACTATTGGAGCATGAAGAAGATGACGCCGAGGCCACTGATTCAAAAAATCAAGCCAATCTTGATCAATTTGACGACGACGTAACCTTAGGCCCTATTCTCAAATCAGATGGGATCTATATCCTCCAACCTTCCACTTTCTCAATGATTGAAGGAAAAAATTTCCTTGACAACATTATTTTCTCAACCTTAACTCCCTTGTCGATCAATGCTGAGGATTATTGGCTAGCCAAGCTCCCTTCCTTGGTTTAAACATAGCCCTAAACTACCCAAAATTATACTGATTGGTATAATAGGTTTATGCTGAGAAGGCAAACGACTGAAGACAATGGGGTATTCATGAAATGATTATTTTTTTTCTTCAAAACATTACCCCTAACTAGCCATTGCTCTTTGCTTTCGTGAGTTTTTGGTCAACTATTGTTAATGGCTTCATCTTCCCTTTTGGCATGATGAGTCTCACTTTATGGGATGTGCAATGGATTCTGGGACTTTCAACATGGGGGTGAAAAGCTTCCAGCCTTGAAGGACCTTGATAAGGATGATCTTGGCATCAACTATTCCAAAAACCAATAGTGGCTTTGGTGCTTTATTGAATGCCAATATGAACAAGAAAGGACCGGTAACTGATGAGAAGCATGCCGCTTTACTAATATACTGGTATAGCAGGTACTTTGTGAAATGCAGAGAATCATACTAGAAGGGGGGTTGAATAGTGTATTAGATAAAACCTTAAACTCTTTTCGCAAATATGGAGATATTTCAACTTAAGTTTTACAAGGAACTTGCAAAATAGAAGATTGCAGCTATCGTCCAGTTGTTTAAAATAACAGTTCAATGGAACTGCGTTTTAGCGTATCGTCCAAGCGTAAAGCAAAAGGTTTTTCGCAAATATAAAGTAAAGAGACTTGTGCGTATAATGCGAAGAAACAACTTAAAAGAGTAACTGGTAAGCTTAAAAGTGATAGAGTAAAAACACTTGATTTATACTGGTTCACTTAACCTGAGCTACGTCCAGTTCTCCTTCAAAAACCTTTGAAGGGTTCCACAAATCAAATCCTGATTACAAACAAGTATTATATACCCAGCCACTTCTAGCTACAAGTATTCTCTAAGCCACTTCTGGCACACTTTTAATCTCCCCCTGAGATTAAAGAACACCCAAGTATTCTTTGTCACTAAGCCACTCCTGGCTTTCCAAACAATAGTTTGTTTACAAGTTAATAGATAACTCTCACAGAATAGATAACTTCTTAGAATGATTTAGTAAAGCTAAGAAGATCACTCTTTTTGCACAAGTGTAGGTCGTCCTGTCGTTTTAGCAGAGTTTCAGCTCTTAGAAAACTTGAATGCTTTGTTATTGATTTCTTGAGCTTGATCCTCTATTTATAGGCAGCTTGGTGAAGATATCCGTTGTGGGATCTGTATCTTTGCCAATAACTGTTCTCTCATAATCATATGATCGTTGCTACGTGTTAGCTTGGGGTGGAGAGAGGGAGGAGACAATAGTACATGCAGCGCCTCCATTTTAGTACAGTTTTTGCAGAGAGAAGCTTTTCTGAGAAGCTTTTCTGTCCCCTGTGGTACACATTTGAATTATCAAATAAAATGACACAATTGATAAGAGAGAGAATAAGGAACATTTCAGAGAATCAACATCGAAAGGTATAAGTGTACTTTTACACAATCATGGATGCATTATATAACTGTTTGATAGAAAAAGGTAGTGTAAGTTATACAAGCGTTTGGATGCTTCCTCGAATGGATGCAGTATTTTGCACACTGGTTTTCACAATGCATTGGATGCTTGCTTTATTACAGCACATTGGACGCTAGATTTATGCTTTATAAAAACAAGTTCCAGTTACATATTGGATGCATTATACACTTAGATATATATTGTTTGAGCTTAAGGAATACAATACCATTGAGCCATTGGACGGTGTAGTACCTATAATACTCAAACATAAACCATTAAATACTTCAAAATTTAATCTTATTTGTTATCATCAAAATCAAAGTTTGAGGGGTTGGACATCGTCCAAAGTCTTAGACTCCAACAATCTCCCCCTTTTTGATGATGACAAATAATGCTAAATTTTGATGAGAGCAAGTGCATAATCATATAAAGATATCAAAGCTAGTGTTTATATGAATGATTATGCTATGCTAGTAGGTGTTGACAGGGTAAGAAAAATATGAAATGAAGTACTCCCCCTGAGTTCAACATTTCCCATGCATTTGATAAAATAAGATATATTAGATAATACTGCATGTTTAAGAATGTATAAGAGATAACAGGTATCAGAGTGAAAAGCATATCATAGATATGGATGCAGAACTTATGATCAAAAACACCTCATATATATTTTTAAATGAATAACCAAAAGAGTTTAACAGAGTAGTGTAAATTAAAAAAAATACTCTATGACATCAAAATCCCCCTTTCTCATCAACAAAAATTAGGTTTGAAAGATGGAAAAATGATTTGACCATCATGGTCATCTAGGGCTGTTGAGGTGGATCTTGTGGTGGAGGTGGTTGTTCTGGTGGTGCTTGAGATGGTGGTGCTGGTTGTTCAACAGGTGGTTGTTGTAGTTGCGGTGGAGGCACATGTTGAATAAGATGAACTAAGTGAGTAACAGTGCCAATAAGATTAGCAGCTGTTGATTGAATTTGACTCACCAGCATCTGCGAGAGGCTCATGAATTGATCAGCAATAGCATTCTGTATCATCAATCTGTGTTGTGCAGCTTCAGCTTGTTGCCTCTCTTGGAAAGCACGGAGAGCAGCCTTTGTTTCTAGTTGCTGTTGCCTAAGAGCTTGTTGAACAATCTCTTGTACTCTGTCTTCAGATACGCCTTGAAGTTCAACAAATCGCAAAGGTATGATGGCCCTTGGACTTGAGGAACTTGCAGGCACAACTTGTCTAGTTCCAGAGTGTGCTTCATTTGACGCATCAGCAACATGCATGCTGGTAGCAACCTTAGGAGTAGCTTTGTCAGCTGTAGACTCCAATGGTTGTGGCACTTCAGTTTCAGCCACGGGTTGCATTGCTTTATCCTTGGACATTTCAGATTTTGTTCCTCATGTGAAATGACAAAGTGTTCAACGTCCACTTGTACTTCATTCTCTAAGTCCAGTTGGATGAGCACCTCATTAACTTTCGCAGAAGCCTCGTCCAGTTCAGCTTGAGTTACCTGTGGTTTGGCAACCTCTTCTGCTTTTTCTTGCATAGCTCTTTCAGCATTTTCTCTTTCAATATGCTCCAAACAAGCTTTCTCAGCCTCTGCTGCTCATTCTCGTTCAACTTGCTCTAGCTAAACTATTTCATCTTCAGCTTTCTGGAGGTCATGTAGCATGTGAACCTCTCGTGCAAATTCAACACGGTCAAGATGACGAATATCATATACTTTGTTGCATCTGATGATTGGCAGTGTCCTCAAGATATCAAGAAAATCATCATTATCAGTTAGAAAGCAAGCAAAAGTATCAGAGAAGTGACATGTCTTGACTGGAAGCAAGACTTCAAGACCTTCTGGAGGATGAATAAAATTTGCTTTGGAGCATCTAGAACTTGAAGCTTTTTGAGTATCTTTCCACACAATTTGATGCCAGAATGTCATGGTGTCAAAAGTGCCGAGGGGACGTGTGAGTCTGCCAGTCTTGTCAAAAAGATGGTTCCAGGTTTGTGATGAAGGCAATAGCTGAACCTTTTCTTCTCTATCAGGCATCTCAGTGCCATAGAACTTGAACCCTTTCTTCCTTCCAGCATCATAAAGAGGTAGTCTGGGACATACCTTATCAAGTACAAATTTCATGTCAGTGGAGCATCTGATGTGGAGATTTGGAGGATATGCAACAACTTGGTCTTGGATATACATTTGTTGAAGCAGTTTACCAAGATCATCATAGTCACTTGGTTGAAGGTTCAACACTAGAGTTCCTGGTGGGAGTGGTAGGAACTTGGTGATAAGGGTCCAGAATTGAATGTCCTTTACCCATTTCACTTCTGGAAGCTGCTTGGATTTGGATGGATCCAGGCTTTCTTTGATAGCCACTTGCAATTTTGCAACTAGTTCCTAGTCATTACTGGATGAGGAGTGTTTCTTTATTGCAGGCTTCCTTTTTCTTTGTTCCTTTTGCTCAGCCACTGTCTTCGTGAACTTGGAGGCAATCTCCACTTCAGGCTCAGAAAGATTGTCTTCAGCTGAATGCACCCTTTGCTGAGTACCAGTTGGACACGTATAGGGGCACTCCATCCTAACCAAGTTTGTATAAGATTCTCTCGTCCAAGTTGGTGGAGGATTGCAAATGATTGTTCCTTCTGGTAGTGAAGCATAGGCTGCTGACTGAGGATGAACGTAATCATACCTCATCCAGTCTGGTGTAGAAACTGTAGTGAGACTTCGCTCAAGAGGTTCCTGAAGAGATCTCCAAATCACATATCTCTTCTTGCAGTAGTTCTATTCATTCCTGGTGAAGAATGCAACAGGGGACCTTTCTCTGTCTATCTCTTCCTTTTACTTCTCTTGGACCTGTGGTGGAATGGTCCAAGGTGCCCATGTATCTCCCCAAGCATCTCTTGGACGCACAGTTCTTGTTAAGTTTAGCTTGAGAGGTGGACACTTTACTTGTGCAGATTTTTGAAGCAATTGTTGAAGTAGCTGGTGGAGCAGTAGTAGATTCACTCTCAGTGTCTTGAGAGGAAGGGGGTGGTATTGGAATTCTTCTTGGCCTTGTAGCCTGAGTCTTGACTCTTTTTGGTACTTTAGTAGGGAAAACAAAATCACCTGCTTTGGACGCTGTAGATACCTTTTGTTTCTTCTGCAGTCCAGACTCAACTTCTTCCATTTTTCTCTTGATTTGGCCAATTGGCACATTATCCTCATTATTAGAGTTGCCATTATCTTCAATTTGTGAACTCTGGGCTTTCTGGTACAGGTTTCACGAAACAGTCTTTGGACGCTGCTCAACCTGTGCAAGTTTGGACGGAGCAGTCCTTGGATGCTTCTCAGCCTGTGCAGGAGTATTGGACGGTGTAGGTGCATCAATTCTCTTCTTAGTTCTTCTTTCTTTTTCTTCATCTTCCTCTTGCTGCTGTGACATTTTCCTTATCACCTTCCTGGTTTCCTGATCTTTCATTAGCTTCTTGATCTTCTTTCCAAGACCCAGGAAATCTATTTCCTCTTCTTCATCATTTTGAATGAGCCTACTTTGCTCATGTCTCTTCATGTTTATGCTTTCTTCGTCCAATTCCCTCAGGACCTTTGCAGTAAGCTTTATCTTCATATGCTTTATGTTGGTCTCCCCAAATCTCTATTGGGTTGCAATCAGCTCTCCTTTCCTCGTGATTGCCTCATTTTCAGCGTCATCTAATTCATCATAGAAACGTTGATAAACTTTCTGATCCCAGAAAATTTTATTCAACAACGCAGCATAAAAATATCATCGTTACCTCCTATGGTCTTCATCATCCTTAGAATGTTGAAGTAAATGGCATAAGGTAGGTTGAATGGAATGCCTTCCATCAAGTGAAATATCAAGAACTTGTGTAGGTCCGTGACCGAGTCCTTAGACCCAGCTTTGTGTAGGATACTCATGTTGCACACTTGCTGCCAGATTTTGGCTTCTTCACACATATTTTTGTATTCAATCTTTTCTTCTTCAACAGTCTTATTATTATAAAGCACTTTGCTCAATGATTACCATATTTTTCAACCCAGTTCAGCCTGTACTGATTCTGTTCCCTGATACAGCCAATAACTTTGGCTATAGACTCAGTGGACAAAACCACTTCTCGTTCCAGCACTGTAGATACTATCTTTCATTGAGTTTCGAACCTTGCATTCCTCCAGAACATTTTGATAAGTTTTGGGTATATCTTCTGGTTATCATTGAAGTAGCCCCTTATCCCACACTTCATCAAACTTTCTTCAATATTGAGACCAAGACCCTCAAGGTATTTGATGTCGAAGAAGTGCTCGATATGAACAGTAGCAACTCCTTGAGAAACAATGGTGGTCTCAGGGTAGGTAAGGATATCAAGTTCAGAGGCCATTGATTCATCTGAGTTTGACATTGTAGTAAAGGTTGGAATTTTAGGTTAACAAGTAAGTGTTTAGGTTGGTTTGTGTGAGAGAGAGAGAGAATGCTTGAGGTGGAAGATGATCTTCGAGTAAGAAAATTGGTAAAGTGTTTTTCTGAATGGATTTGACAGCTTAAGTATGGGCTTTGCTTGGAGAAAACGAAACGGTTTTGGGCTTTTGAATTTTTGAACATGGAGGTTGTGCCACTAAACCCGCCATGATGAGGCGTGTTAAGGTTATGGGTAACTGTGTACAGTTATCAACAGTCGAATGACTCAGCATAGAGCATTAAGTCACACTTACTCAAATCGAAACCATTTTAGACATTATGTAAAAACATGTTAGATGAAAACACATAACAGAAAAACATTATCCAGGCGTTGGACTTAAATGTAACACATGCAGTGCACATGCATGACTAAGTGACATTTGGACGACATGTCCATTGGACGCTATAGTCACATTGGATGCTACATATAGATGTTAATCATTCCTTTACAAGGTCCATGCCAAGTATATTCCTTAGAAGGACTAGCTTGTCTTCAGTAAGAGGTTTTGAAAATATATCAGCTAGTTGATTATCTGTGGTTACAAAATGTAATTCAACAGTACCTTTCTGAACATGATCTCTTATAAAGTGATGTTTAATTTATATATGTTTTGCTCTTGAATGCAATATAGGGTTTTTAGAAAGATCAATTGCAGCTTTGCTATCACAGAAGATAGGAATGTTACTCTCATATATGCTGTAGTCCTCAAGTTAATGTTTGATCCATAAGATTTGAGAACAACATTTTGCTGCCGAGATATACTCTGCTTCAGCAGTGGATAGTGCAATGGTTCCTTGCTTCTTGCATATCTAGGAGACTAAGTTTCCACCAATGAAGTGACATCCTCCACTAGTGCTTTTTCTTTCAATTCTGTCTCCAGCATAGTCAGCATCACAGTATCCAACTAATCTAAAATCTTTCTGCCTTTTGAAATACAAACCAAGATTAGTTGTTCCAACAAGATATCTAAAAATTCTTTTAACAACAGTTAAGTGAACTTCCCTTGGATTAGATTGAAATCTGCCACATAAACATACACTAAACATGATGTCAGGTCTGGACACTGTGAAGTTGTTAACCCTTTGGCAAGTGAACCAAATCGTACAAGTAATATCTTGGTAAGTCCAAGTATCGTTTCCCAAGGGACTTGCGTAATAATGGGCAATATTCACGAATTTACTAACTAAGCTAACAAATATCACAAGAAAGCGGTAAAAACATTAACTTTTGAATGATTTTTAGGAACTTAAAACATAATAAAAATAGAACCAAAGTTAAAGATACTATTTTTGTGGTTTTTATAGTGAAACAAAGCTTAAAACGAAGGGTTTTTCAAATGATAAAAAAAATTGTCGGGGTTAGACTTCACCAAAACTCACTCTCGTCTTGCTTGAGCGCATAATACATATACCTGTTGTGAATCGATATTAAAATCAATCAATAAATGCTTTCTTAGCCCTAATCCCTTAGGTGAAAAGAGTCTTAGTTCCATTATTAAGTTTCGATTCCTCAAAAACTTAAGAAATGAACTAGCTTTAAGCCTAGTGATTCAAGATAACCGATGAACTTAGCTCCATTCCTAGATACAGAGTTCATTGGGTATTTTGCTTCAGTTCAAGACTATGAAAGCATTTTCCAACAACAATCAAGTCCCAAAAACATGCCATGGTTGGCCATTCCACAACAAGCATTAAGTGAAGAAGCAAATACTAACATCAAAACACTGAATATATATATATATATATATATATATATAAATATCAAAAGATACAAGAGAGTAAGAGTTTGGTTACATCTAACCCCAACAATGGAGGAAACTAGCTACTCATAGCCATGAGTAGCATCAAAATACATGGAGGAAAGAAGAAGATGATGAACGAAGCCCAAGGGAAGCTTTTTCTCTTAATGGAACAGTGACCAAATACCAAATGAAGTACGTGATACCCCATAAATGACAGTCAACCCTAGTTATACAAGAGCCAAAAGATTATATTTTTAGTGACTTTTAGCTTAAGCTAAAAATTTTAGCTTAGCTAAAGTATAAAACAACCCAAAAAGAGAATCTAGCTTAAGCTCCCAAATTTAGCCTAAGCTTGCTGAGGTCCTTTTTCTTGCTGCCAGAATCTAGCTTTAGCTCCCTTCCTTAGCTTAGCTAAACCAAAGTTGGCTTTTTCTACAAAATGGCTCTAAGGATTTTCCACTTTCCACTCCACTTCTACAAAAAGTAGACAAAAAATATTAGATGCAACCTAAGAAATTAAATATCTAAACTAAAAATTTAATATTTACGAAACTAAGCTAAAATGAGTAAAACATCACCCTAAATGTGGAGAAAATAAGATTAATTGCCTTATAAATGATGTGAAACTCAAGTATTTAAGGCAATTAACAAACTCCCCCAAACTTAGAGTTTTGTTTGTCCTCAAACAAAAGCAACGTAAGAACAACAACTAAACCAAAACTAAATTAAAAATAACAATATTTAACACAAACACACAACAAGGGTTGAGATTAATCCCATCCTACACATCCATGCAAGTATTTCCAATTCAAAGCTAGTCAAGAGCTAAACCCATGATTTAAATTTCAACTATGGTGCCCACAAAATGAGACCATAACAAAGATGCAAATACCAAGATCTTAAAGAAGACAATGAACATGGCAATCCTTCATTGACAAAATCCAAAAATGCTTAACTCTCACAATTTCTAGTGTTTCTCTCATTCCTCAAAGCACAAATGAGTGTTTGAATCTTTCAATCACACAATGGAAACTCCACACTTTAGTTTTACAATTCTTCTCAAATGAAACACAAGTAATGCACATCCATTAAGATCACAAGGTCTTTTCAAGGCTTGTAATGTGGTCAGGCTTGCAAGAAATTTGGTTTTTCTAGATAAACAAAAGAGCACCAAGATACATGGAGAGCATTTATATTTTTAGTCATCAACTCACTCCCTCCCTCTTTTCTCACAAAATAAAGAAATCCCAAATTCTCACATTTCCCAATTATGTTCAATCGAATTGCAAGAATCACACTTTTATTTTCTTTACTTTTCTTAATCTTCTTTTTGTTTTTTTTTTTGTTTTTTTTTTCAATTACAACAAAATTTACAAAGAACTGCACTATATACAAAGTGTGATATTTTCCTTTTTAGCTTGAAAGTGGCCCACAAAGAATTCCCACTTGTTCCCATAGACACCCCCAAACTTGCTTTCAAACCCACAAAATACAAATGCTCTCCTATACCTAAGGTGAGGAAAGTACTTGTTTTTCTTTTAGGCTTTTGGGTTCAATCAAGAAAGAAATTAATTCATTTTAAGGCTCAAATGGGGTATGCAATGGATAACAAAAATGGGTTGGCTATTTGGCTCAAAGGCTCAAAATTATAGAACAAAATGCCTTGATCCTATCTCAACAAGCATGCAAATCAATTTCAACAAGAGAATCAAGCAAAACCAAGCATGATGCCCTAATGGTGGCACTCACTATTCTCAATAATGAAACATAACTCACAGTGTCTATTTCAAAGCATTCAAGGATTCTCAATAGCATCATGCCACACAAATTGAATTCTTGAAATAGCAACATGCATCCAAGCTATGCTAACCATGTGTGCAACCATAAGCATAAATTATAATCATAGGTTTGATATCACAATTTTTTTCAGCTCAAACTAAGAAATACTCATGGAAATTGCTAAATGAAAATTTTCTCAACTGACATTAACATAAACAACCAACACATTTTTACTGCAGAAACATTAAAAACACTAAGTTCACAACATACCACATTCTAACACAAAACACTAAAGTAACAACAACAACAACTCAAAATAACTAACAGTTTGCACACAACAGAAAAAATTAAAAACAGTAAGGAGAATAAAAGTTCTGAAAGCACGGGGATAAACAAACTAATCCCCTCCACCAATGAACTGATCCGCATAATGAGGCTCCTCGTCATCTTCACTCCCACTGGACTTCTCCTCATCACTAGACTCCTCCTCTTCATCACTTCCTTCATCCTCATCATCTTCCTCCTCATTTTTAGCATCTTCAGCAGTTTCAACACCAATAACAGGTCCAGCACCCCCCATAAAAGAGGGCTGGTCCCCAGGCCAAGAAACTACAGCATCAAACTCAAGGAGAGATGGCCAAGAAAAAGGTGCGGTGGAACCAGAAGCTTGATGCTGGCAATAACGATAGTGAGAATCATTCAAGCTCTGGTGAGAATGATGCAAAGTAACATTTTGCTGCAGTATAAACTGCATAACAGAAGTCATTTGAGCATGAGTAAAAGGCTCCACAGGTGGATGAAGATGATGCTGAGGTTGCTGCACTCTTCTGTTTTTGGCACAATTAAGAGCAATGTATTGTTGATCCAAAGGGTCTCGGAGGCAAGTAATGGATGGACGAGATACATTGAGACCGTGATAGGCACACAAAGCTGTAACCAAAGCTAGAAATGCCAAAGGTGTGGGTTTCTTCTTGCTTTTGGGCACCTTAGCAATGACACACTTGTAAATTGCTTGAGAGATCACTTTCCCAATATTCACAGAGTATCCTTTCATGATGGAATAAATCAAATAAGCTCTTTCCATGGACACATCAGAAGTGTGAGAGGTAGGTTGGATGTTGGAGAAGAGAAAACATGCCCACAACTTGGCAAGAGTGGTCAAATGTGGCCTTTGGAACCGAAGGGCCTTACCAGAGTTTGGGTTTTCCACATATGAATGCCTCGGGAGACATAACAATTTAGCAACTTCAGTGTCACTAAACACACCAATCCTTTTTAACTTAAGTCGCTCAAAAGTACACTGCTGAGCATCAGGATCAAGAAATTGCTTCAATCCCAAACATTTGTTGATGGTTATGGCATCATAATGAACCATTTTCTCCCTCACTCTTGCTTTTCTCTCATAGTTCCCCTCATTTCTAGGAAGAGCATTTGCATAAAATTCTCTTACAAACTGCTCATTAATTTGCAAGGGGAACTTGGTGAGCTTAGTCCACCTTCTCTTCTCAATTTGGTGTTGAAAGTCCTGATATTCTCCAGGTTGCAAGTCAACTTCTCTTTCTGGGAAGAGATCACGGATGGCATTTTCTTTGAATCTCTCTTGATGGAGCCTTGAAAAAAAATGTTTTTGTTCAGTGATTCCAATCGTTGTGGTGGAGGAGGGGAAGGTAACTCTTTTTGGGTAACCACTTCTTCTTGAGTTTGTGAGGTGGATGCCCGTTTTGTGAGTACTCTCTTCTTCCTTGCAGCAGTGTCTTGAATAGCTGGCCTAGGGGGTGCCATCCTGAAAAATAGAAAGCAAAACAAAACATTGCCATAAAAATGACAAAGTTAACAAACAGAGAAAAAGAAAGAAGAACGAAAACACTATGAAACTTAAACATTGAAACTAAAAGGAAAGGATATAAATAACAACGAAAAAGAACTAAACTAAAATGCAAATGCATGGGAAAAAAGAAATAAAAGCAACTGAGAAAAGGAATAGATATTACATAACACATGGACCTAAAAGTAAAATAGCTATAAATAAAAAAAAATATGATGTTCAAACACAACAACAAGGAGGATGAGAAAAAAAAGGAAAAAGAAAAAAAATAACAAATAAAAAAAAAGATTAAAATAAAAAAAGAATACCAACACTAAGATATATAAATGGTCCGGAAAAAAAATGGCAAAATATAAGCCTCAAACACAAATGCGGAAAGGAACAATTCAACAACAAATTTTGCTTTTCACACCCCAATAATGCTAAATAGCAACAAAAAAAAAAAAAAAAAACAAAGGAAAACATGATATGGTTCACGGTGGTCCGAATCAACACAAACAAGAAACAGACAAATTTGCAAATGCCAAAAGTGGTCCCGGGGATTAAACGTAGAAAGTAATGGCAAAATAAAAAGCAAACTTGCTTTTCACACCCCCGCCAATGTTAAATAGCAACAACATGAATTAGAAGCAATCACTGGACCAAAAGGCTGTCCCAAATCAACATAACAGCGAAAACAATTTGGAATAAATCCAAGTGGTCCCCAAAACGCACACATCCTTAACAGAACCAATTAGAGCACGCACAAAATACCAACAGCAGCAAAAATGAAAGAAGAAAGTAAAAGAAAAGTCAAAATCGCAACCACTAAAGGTTGAACGTGAAAACTGTTGGTGGCTTCGAAAACGACGAAAATAGAACAAGAAGAAGAGGAGCTTACGTGGTGGATGAAGCAAGTGAGGGGTGTGAACAACAACGGAGAGCCAAGGATGCTGGGTGAACGTGAGAGATTTTAGGGATTTTGGAATTTGAAAGAGAAAGGGACGAATGGTGTGTGTAACAGATAAAATAAAAAAGATTTGGTAAAGTAAAAAGTGAAAGTGGAAGAGAGAGAATGTAATTTTTTTTTTTGGAAACACTAATTAATCTTGAAGCTAAAAAATGTAGCTTAAGCTCAAAATGGGCAGTGGAGATTTTGAAAAAAAAAAATTTAACCAAAGCTAAAAAATGTAGCTTAAGCTAAAATAATTACATGATAAAAGTGTGATGCTTCCAGGGATAATTTAGCTGAAGCTAGAGATTTTAGCTGAAGCTAAAATTCGACAGTGAGAAATCCAAAGAAAAACAACTTGAAGCTACAAATTTTAGCTTAAGCTAAATCTACAGCATTGATGATCATTGTAACCACTGCATTAAATGCTATAAAATTAGTTGTAGCTTGGAAATTTAGCTTCAACTAAAATTTTCCTGCACAAACTTTTTTTATGCATGATGTTAAAAACAAAATCAAGTAAGAAAAGAGTACCAACAACACTTCATGCATAGGGACAAAATGTTCACAAATTCACAAACATACACAAACTTAATGTATCAAATAGAACACAAGGGATCAATACATGAAACATCAACATTAACAACACTAACTAAAATTAACAAAGAAAAGTAAAAAGCAATAATCAAAAGGGAAAGAAAGCTGGGATGCCTCCCAGAAAGCGCTTCTTTAACGTCACTAGCTTGACGGGCCGAATGACCTCAAGGGTCATTGAGATGGATCACAGTAGTGAGTCTCTCAACATCACCACCCAAATAAATCTTTAGCCTTTGGCCATTGACAGTCCAACTCCTTTGTGATGTGGGGTCTTCTAGTTCTACAGCTCCATAAGGCTTCACTTCCTTAATGGTAAATGGCCCTGACCATTTTGACTTCAGCTTTCCAGGAAAGAGTTTAAGTCTAGAGTTGAATAAGAGAACTTGCTGTCCAGGCCTAAACTCTCGGTGCAAGATCTTCTTATCATGATAAGCCTTCACTTTCTGCTTATAATGCTTTGAGGACTCATAAGCATTGAGCCTCATCTCTTCTAGCTCATGGAGTTGTAGCTTCCTCCTTTCCCCAGACAAGGACTCATCCAAATTTAAGAACTTGAGAGCCCAATAGGCTTTATGCTCCAATTCCACCGGAAGATGACAAGCTTTTCCATACATCATTTGGAAAGGAGATAAGCCAATTGGGGTCTTGAATGCGGTCCTATAGCCCCACAAAGCATCATCAAGCTTCATAGCCCAATCCTTTCTTGAAGAAGCAACCGTCTTCTCAAGGATCTTCTTGACTTCTCTATTTGACACTTCAGCTTGGCCATTGGTTTGGGGGTGGTAAGGAGAGGCTACTTTGTGCCTCACATTATAATGCTCCAAGACTTTTTTCAATTGTGCATTGCAAAAGTGAGAGCCTCCATCACTTATCAACACTCTTGGAACTCCAAAGCAGGAGAAGATATTCTTCTTGAGGAACTTGATGACTATCTTGGCATCATTTTTGGGAGTGGCAATAGCTTCCACCCACTTTGAAACATAGTCTACAGCCACAAGAATGTACTCATTGGAGTAAGATGAAGGCAAGGGGCCTACCAAATCAATACCCCAATAATCAAAAACTTCTACTTCAAGAATGTTCTGCATTAGCATCTCATTCCTTCTTGAAATTCCTCCCGTTCTTTGGCATTTATCACACCTTTGCACATGCTCATGAGCATCCTTGAATATGGTGGGCCAAAAGAAACCAGATTGGAGGACCTTTGCAGCAGTCCTCTCTCCATTATAATGTCCTCCATATGGTGAATTGTGGCAATGCCACAAGATGCTCCTTGATTCCTCCTTCCTAACACATCTTCTAAGCAAATTATCCGCTCCAATTTTGAACAAGTGTGGATCATCCCACACATAATAATGAGCATCACGGAGGAAATTTTTCTTTTGGTGCCAAGTGAGATATTCAGGAACAACACCCGCCGCCTTGAAATTTGCCATGTCAGCAAACCAAGGGCGCTCATGCACCACCAACAAGGACTCATCAGGAAATTCATCAAGAATCTCCTTCTCTTTAAGGGTTACTTCTTCATTCACCAATATAGAAAGATGATCGGCCACAACATTTTCACAACCCTTTTTGTCCTTGATTTCCAAGTCAAATTCTTGAAGCAAGATAATCCACCTAATCAATCTTGGCTTGGAGTTGGCTTTAGTCAAAAGATACTTGATGGCAGAGTGATCTGTGAAGATGGTGACCTTTGAGCCAATCAAATAAGGTCTGAACTTCTCCAAAGCATAGACAATAGCTAGCAATTCTTTCTCTGTGGTGGCATAATTCAACTGAGCATCATTCAACACCTTGCTAGCATAATATATGGAGTGAAAGACCTTATTTCTCCGCTGTCCTAAAACAACACCCATAACATAGTCACTTGCATCACACATGAGCTCAAAGTCTTGACTCCAATTTGGGGCCACAATGACAGGAGCTGAGATGAGCTTCTCTTTGAGAGTGTTGAAGGCTTTTAAGCAATCCTCATCAAACTTGAAAGCAGTGTCCTTGTTCAACAAATTGCACAAGGGTTTGGCTATCTTGGAAAAATCCTTGATAAACCTTCTATAGAACCCCGCATGCCCAAGAAAACTACGAACACCTTTGACATTAGCTGGAAGAGGTAGCTTCTCAATAACGTCAACTTTAGCTTTATCTACCTCTATCCCTTTTGATGAGATCTTATGACCCAAGACAATGCCCTCTTGGACCATAAAGTGACATTTTTCCCAATTAAGCACAAGATTAGTCTCCACACATCTCTTCAACACCAATTCAAGGTTGGACAAGCAATGATCAAATGAGGAGCCAAAAATAGAGAAATCATCCATGAATACTTCAATACATTTCTCCACAAGATCCGGAAAAATAGCCAACATACACCTTTGGAAAGTGGCGGGAGCATTACACAACCCAAATGGCATCCTCCTATAAGCAAAAATACCAAAATGGCATGTAAAGGCGGTCTTCTCTTGATCATTTGGATCCACAGCAATTTGGTTATATCCAGAATAACCATCTAGGAAGCAATAGAATGCTTGGCCGGATAACCTCTCAAGCATTTGATCCATGAAGGGTAATGGAAAGTGATCTTTTCTCGTGGCTTGGTTGAGCTTGCGATAATCAATACACATCCTCCATCCCATGACCGTTCTTGTTGGAATCAATTCATTCTTATCATTACGCACAACCGTCATGCCACCTTTCTTAGGGACCACTTGAACCAGACTAACCCATGAGCTATCGGAAATAGGATAAATCATCCCGGCTTCCAAAAGCTTGAGAACTTCCTTCCTCACTTCCTCCTTCATGATAGGATTTAACTGCCTTTGAGGTTGAGTGACCAGCTTGTAGTCTTGCTCCATGTGAATCTTGTGCATACAATAGGATGGACTAATCCCCTTGAGGTCGGAGATAGACCACCCAATAGCTTCTTTGTTGTCCTTCAAGACTTCAATTAATTTTTCTTCCTCCATAGGAGATATAGAGCTACTAATGATCATGGGTTTATTGCCATCCTTCTCAAGAAAGACATACTTCAAATGTGACGGCAACACCTTCAGTTGAAGCTTTGACTCTTCTCCTTTGTCTTCTTTTCTAAGATCTTCAATTTGAACTTCATTCGGAGGGACTTCCTTCAATGTCTCTAAGCTCTTCAAGCAATCTTCAATTTCTTTCTCCTCCTCCTCATTGAGAGCTTGAAATGCATCTATGAGAGCTTTTTCAAGAGGTGAAGCACTAGACAATTGCTTCTTGGAGTTGACAAGAACTTCATCAAGAATATCCACCCGAAAACAACCTTCCTCGTCATTTGGGTGATTCATAGATTCAAACACATTGAATTTGAGCTCTTCATCATGCACCCTAAGCTTCATTTGGCCATCATGAACATCAATCAATACTTTAGCCATGCTCATGAAAGGTCTTCCTAAGATAAGTGGCACCTCAGAATCTTCTTCCATGTCCATCACCACAAAGTCAGTGGGAAAAAGGAATTTATCCACTTTCACAAGCACATCTTCAAGAAAACCATATGGATGCTTAATAGAACGATCCGCCAATTGTAAAGTCATCCGAGTGGGCTTAACATCAAGATCACCAATCTTTGCCAAAAAGGAGAGAGGCATAAGATTGATGCTAGCTCCAAGATCAAGTAAAGCTCTTCCCACCTTGAGATTTCCAATAGTGATTGGAATGGTGAAACTACCTGGATCCTTTAGTTTTGGTGGCAAATCCTTTTGCAAAATAGCACTACATCCGGCCGCCAATTGGATGGTCTCCTTCTTAATGAATTTGGTCTTTTTAGTGAGGAGTTCCTTCATAAATTTGGCATAGGTAGGCATTTGCTCCAAGGCTTCATGAAAAGGGATGTTGATTTGTAATCTTTTGAATATCTCTAGAAACCTTGCAAATTGCCTCTCCTTATCCTTTCTTGTTGGAGCATGTGGATATGGAAGATCCGTGACGGGAAGGTTAACTACCACTTTCTTCTCCTCCTTTACTAATTGACTCTTTGTTTTTATCTCCCCACCATCTTTCACTACACACTTCTCACTCTCATTTTTTCCATTTTTCTTCATTTTCTCACTCTCATTTTTTTCACTCTCAATCTTTTTCTCACTTTCTTTCTCAAGCTCATCTTCTTCCTCATCTTCCTTATCTTCATTTTCTCCCTCTTGCTCACTTTTCTCTCCACTCAAGTCACCCACCATTGTACCTCTTCTTGTAGTGATAGCTTTGCAATGCTCCTTGGGATTAGTTTGAGTATTAGCTGAGAATGCTCCACTTTTAAGTCCCGCCAATTCCTTAGCAACTTGTCCCACTTGCACTTCAAGGTTCTTGATTGAAGCATCAGTATTCTTTTGGTTGGTGATAGAGACTTGAATGAATTGATGTTGTTGTTGGCCTTGATGAACTTGATTTCCATGAGGTGGTCTATTTGAAGGACTGACATCTTGCTTCCAACCATAGTTGTTGTTGTTCCTCCACCCTTGATTGTAAGCATTGTTGTAAGGAGGATTACCATAATTTCCTTGCCGATTTTGGTTCCCCATATAATTGAGCTCTTCGTGGGATCCCGGTGGCATAATGCATTGGCCACTTCGATGACTACCCCCACACAATTCACAACTAAGAACTTGTTGAGCTCCCGGTTGAGTAACTTGCACGGCTTGGAGTTGTGAAATTTTGGCAATTTGTTTGGTTAGAGCATCAAGTTGTTGAGTGAGAAGCTTGTTTTGAGCAAGGATAGCATCTTGAGAATTCAACTCAAGGACTCCTTTCTTTTGCACCGGAACTAGGGTTCTATCATGCTACACTTCATAGTCATTGGAGGCCATATTTTCAATAATCTCCTTAGCCTCATCCGGTGTCTTGTACATAATTTTGCTTCCAGCTGAAGCATCTAGCATGAGCTTAGTTTGAGGCCTTAACCCTGCCAAGAAGGTATTAATTTGAGCGGCCTCATTAAGACCATGAGATGGACATCTCCTCAACAAGCCATTATATCTCTCCCAAGCTTCACATAAGGGCTCATCTAACCCTTGGTTGAAAGTAGAAATAGCCACCTTCCGTTGGTTGATCTTGGATTGAGGAAAGAAACGATTCAAGAATCTATCAACCAACTCATCCCATGTTAGAGGAGTATTAGGAGGAATGGCTCGGTACCAATCTGTGGCTTTCCCATCAAGAGAGAATGGGAAAAGACTAAGCCATATGTAGTCATCATTCACTTGATGGAGCTTCACCGTGTTGCAAACATTAATAAAATTAGCCAAGTGAGCATAAGGATCTTCATTGTCAAGGCCATGGAATTTTTTGTGCTTGATCAAATGAATGAGAGAAGCCTTCATTTCCACATTAAGAGCTTGCACGTCAGGTCTAGCAATGGTGTTGAAATATCTTGGCCCGGTGTTGGCAATGTAATCATTCAAAGTCCGCCTTAGTGGATGAGCTTATTCCTCTGCCATGATGAATTCTTCTTCTTCTTGAATAGATGGCAATGGAAGATTGGGTGAAATAGGTGAATTGGACTCTTGGATGGCTAGTCTCTCTAGTGCCTTCCTCTTCCTTGTCAAACTGTTGTTCCTTCGAGCTGTCTTCTCAATCTTCGGGTTGTAAAACAAAGGATCAGTCGAGCTTCTAGTTTGCATAAACAAGGAAAATAAAGCACTAAAAGAGATAAGTTAGCACATGAGAATAAACACAAATAAAAATAAAACACAATGAATAAAAGAATGAAAGAATAGAGCCTAGGATAATAAAAAAAGTGAAGTTGCCTAATATTGAGACACAAGTCCCCGGCAACGGCGCCAAAAACTTGTTAACCCTTTGGCAAGTGAACCAAATCGTACAAGTAATATCTTGGTAAGTGCAAGTATCGTTTCCCAAGGGACTTGCGTAATAATGGGCAATAGTCACGAATTTACTAACTAAGCTAACAAATATCACAAGAAAGCGGTAAAAACTTTAACTTTTGAATGATTTTTAGGAACTTAAAACATAATAAAAACAGAACCAAAGTTAAAGATACTATTTTCGTGGTTTTTATAGTGAAGCAAAGCTTAAAATGAAGGGTTTTTTCAAATGATAAAAAAAATTGTCGAGGTTAGACTTCACCAAAACTCACTCTCGTCTTGCTTGAGTGCATAATACATATACCCGTTGTGAATCGATATTAAAATCAATCAATAAATGCTTTCTTAGCCCTAATCCCTTAGGTGAAAAGAGTCTTAGTTCGGTTATTAAGTTTCGATTCCTCAAAAACTTAAGAAAGGAACTAGCTTTAAGCCTAGTGATTCAAGATAACCGATGAACTTAGCTCCATTCCTAGATACAGAGTTCATTGGGTATTTTGCTTCAGCTCAAGACTATGAAAGCATTTTCCAACAACAATCAAGTCCCAAAAACATGCCATGGTTGACCATTCCACAACAAGCATTAAGTGAAGAAGCAAATACTAACATCAAAACACTGAATATATATATATATATATATATATATATATATATATATATATATATATATATAAATATCAAAAGATACAAGAGAGTAAGAGTTTGGTTACATCTAACCCCAACAATGGAGGAAACTAGCTACTCATAGCCATGAGTAGCATCAAAATACATGGAGGAAAGAAGAAGATGATGAACGAAGCCTAAGGGAAGCTTTTTCTCTCAATGGAACAGTGACCAAATACCAAATGAAGTACGTGATACCCCATAAATGACAGTCAATCCTATTTATACAAGAGCCAAAAGATTATATTTTTAGTGAATTTTAGCTTAAGCTAAAAATTATAGTTAGCTAAAGTATAAAACAACCTAAGTCCAAAAAGAGAATCTAGCTTAAGCTCCCAAATTTAGCCTAAGCTTGCTGAGGTCCTTTTTCTTGCTGCCAGAATCTAGCTTCAGCTCCCTTCCTTAGCTTAGCTAAACCAAAGTTGGCTTTTTCTACAAAATGGCTCTAAGGATTTTCCACTTTCCACTCCACTTCTACAAAAAGTAAACAAAAAATATTAGATGCAACCTAAGAAATTAAATATCTAAACTAAAAATTTAATATTTACAAAACTAAGCTAAAATGAGTAAAACATCACCCTAAATGTGGAGAAAATAAGATTAATTGCCTTATAAATGATGTGAAACTTAAGTATTTAAGCCAATTAACAGAGGTATAGGAGTGATCCTATCATTCCTCTGTATAAGGTGTTGTCCACCTTCTTTGAGCTTTCGTCCATTCCAAGTACTGTTGTTGGACGCATAGGAGTTTTCATTGGTTTTGCATCGTCCATCTTGAACTTCTTCAAAATCTCCTTAACATGCTTGGTTTGATGTATGTATATGCCTTTATCAGTTTGCTTGATTTGTAGTCCAAGGAAGAATTTTAGTTCTCCCATCATGCTCATCTCAAACTCTGTCTGCATTAACTTAGCAAATTCCTCGCATAGAGATTCATTAGTAACACTGAATATGATATCATCAATATATATTTGAGCAATGATAAAATCAGAAGAATAATCTTTGCGAAACAGTGTAATGTTTACTTTTCCTCTTGAAAAACCATTTTCTGAAAGAAATGAACTGAGTTTTTCATACCAAGCTTTTGGTGCTTGCTTCGGTCCATATAATGCTTTGTTAAGTTTAAAAACATGATTAGGAAAAACATCACTCTCAAACCCTGGGAGTTGTTCCACATAGACTTCTTCTTTTATCAGTCCATTGAGGAATGCACTTTTTACGTCCATTTGATATAGCTTCATATTGCTATGAGCTGCAAATGATAGTAAAATGTGAATTCCCTCTAGATGAGCAACAGGTGCATAAGTTTCAATATAGTCTATACCTTCTTGTTGTGAGTAACCTTTGGCTACCAATCTGGCTTTGTTTCTCACAACTTCACCTATTTTGTCCAGCTTGTTTTTGAATACCCACTTGGCTCCTACAACTTCTTTATCATCAGGTAGTTCAACAAGTTTCCAGACATCATTCTTTTGAAATTGATCAAGTTCTTCTTGCATTGCTTTGACCTAGCTTTCATCTTCCAAGGCATCGTCCACAGTCTTACATTCTATCTGCGATATGAGTGCTGTATGACCTTGTTGTTGAAGTAAAGATCTGGTTTTGACTTTATCCTTTGGATCTCTAATGATCTGATCTTCTGGATGATGTTTCTTCATTTGCCAGTTGCGTCCAGTTGGTTCTTTTTGTTCTTCTACTGGACCGTCTAGGGGAGCATTGGACTCTTCTGCTGAGACATCATCGTTGGACGCGTCTGATGACTTCTTTGCATCGTTCAACTTGAGTTCTGCAAATGATTCATCCAGCTATAATAATTCCTTATCAGGCTTAGTGTCATTGAACTTCACATGGATAGCTTCTTCCACAACTAAGGTTCTAGAATTATAAACTCTATATGCCTTTGAAGTTTATGAGTATCCAAGCAATATTCCTTCATCACACTTGGAATCAAACTTTCCTAAGTTATCCTTAGTGTTCATAATGAAATATTGACATCCGAATGGATGAAAGTAGGATATGTTAGGTCTTCTCCCTTTCCACAATTCATATGGAGTCTTTTTCATGATGGGTCTAATATAAATTTTGTTTTGTAAATAACAGGCAGTATTCACTGCTTCAGTCGAGAAGTGTTTAGGGGTTGAATTGTCTTTCAACATGGTTCTGGCCATCTCTTGGAGTGACTTGTTCTTCCTCTCAACAACACCATTTTGCTGAGGCGCCCTGGGTGTTGAGAAGTTGTGATGGATACCATTATCCTCACAGAACCTTTGAAAACTTTCATTTTCGAATTCTCCCCTATGATCGCTTCGAATCGAAGTAATGCATACTCCTTTCTCATTTTGAACTCTTTTACAGAAATTATAGAAGACCTTAAAAGACTCATCTTTGTGAGATAGGAACATGACCCATGTCCATCTTGTATAGTCGTCCACTACAACCAATCCGTTTCTCTTACCACTTACTGAGGTTGTTCTTGTAGGTCCAAACAAGTCAATGTGTAACAGCTCAAGGGGTTTAGAAGTGGAAACAATGTTTTTGCTTTTGAAAGAACTTTTTACTTGTTTCCCTCTCTGAAAAGCTTCACAAAGATGATAATCTTTGTATGACATACTTGGTAACCCTCTTACGAAGTTATGCCTATTAAGCTTTGAGATTAATCTCAAGCTTGCATGTCCAAGCTTTTTATGCCACAGCCAATGATTTTCTTTAACTGAAACTAAGCAGGATACATTTTGACTTGATAGTTCCCCAAGTTTAATCTTATACAAATTACCTTGCCTCTTTACAGTGAAGAGAAGGGATCCATCATAGTTCTTGACTATACATTCACCTTTGTTAAAGGCAACATCATATCCACTATCACATAATTGACTTATGCTAAGTAGATTGTGTTTAAGACCTTTAACATAAAGAACATTATCAATAGAGGGATAGGGTGGAATACCAATCTTACCCACGCCAGCTATCATTCCTTTCTGATTCCCTTCGAAAGTGACTGTCCCACCAGTCCTGGGTTGGAGGCTTTGGAACATACACCTTTCTCCTGTCATGTGATGCGAGCACCCACTGTCCAGGTACCATGACTGGAGTTTCTTTCCTACTGTGAAGCATGTATGCAACAGGAACAATTTTATCCTTAGGTACCCAGATTGACTTGGGTCCTTTCTTGTTAGTTTGAAGGCCACTGGACGCTCCTTTCTTAGGCAGATGTTTGCATTTGGATGTTATATGTCTAGGTTTCCCACAAAAGTAACAAACATCTACATCCTCATCATGAATATATTTCTTTCCCTTATATCCATGCCTTAACCTGTCATTGGGTCTTTTACAACCTTCATATTTTAAAAGCATGTTAAGGTTGTCAGATCCCTTGACAAAGTTGGACAGATCTCTTTAGGCTGTCAATTTCTTTATGAAGTTTCACAACATCATGTGGTTGACCTCTTAAGGAAATATCTGTTTCAACCTTCAAAAGCTTCTCAACTAGACTTGTGTTTTCTACTTTTAGAGTTCGAATCTCTACGGAAAGCTTCATCTCTCTAGTCCTTGATTCCTCATAGGATTGATAAGCATGATTACAATCATTCCATAGGGTTCATCTATCCTCATTTAAGGCTTCATGTTCTTTTGAGAGCTCTGAAATTTTTTTCTGTAAATCTTCCTTTTCACTTTCAAGTTGTTTGAAACTGTTTTCTAAAACTTCTTTTTCTTTTGAAAGTGATTTGGAGGATTTCTTCAAAGTTTTGTAGGCCTTTTGACATAATAGAAGAGTTTGAAAGTAAATCATGATAAGCTTCTTAAAGTGATTTTAAATCATTAAAGTCTACCTCATCTTCCTCTTCTGGTTCGGAAGAATCTGATATAGTGTCTGCCATCAGACATATGTTTGCTTCTTCCTCCTCTTCATTGTCTGATGATGAGTCATCATCCAAGTCCTCCCATGTGGACATCAGAACCTTCTTGCCCTTCTTTTTGTTGAAGACTTTATTCTTCTTGTCCTTGCTCTTCTCAAGGTTTGGGCATTCTTATTTGAAATGTCCGGGCTTCTTGCATTCGTAGCACACGATTGGATTCTTCTCCTTCTTCTCCTTGAGTCCTTTCTTGTTCAGATTTCTCCATCTGGAACCACCTTTCTTCTTCCACATAGAGTGGATTCTCTTGGATATGAAGGATAGCTCATCACCCTCGTCTGAGTCATCATCTTCAGATTGCTCGTTTGATGATACTTCAGCTTCCATGGCTTTGGATGATGGTGCTTTCTTTGGCTTCTAGACGCTGAGTGCCAGAGACTTATTTTTCTTTGCATCACCATCTTGCTACAGTTCCATCTCATGCACTTTAAGGATTCCCACAAGCTCTTCTAAGGACATATCATCCAGTCCTTTGGTTGCTCTCAAAGCTGTAACCTGTGGTCTCCATTGCCTAGGCAAACTCCTCATAATTTTGTCAATATGTTCATAGTTATTGTAATCTTTACCATGTGCTATAAGCTTATTTAGTATGGTTTGAAACCGTCCAAACATACTTTGTATGTCCTCGTTTCCCTCCATACTAAATAGTTCATATTGACACGAAAGAAGACTGAGTTTGTTATGTTTTACCTAGGTGGAACCTTCATACATTAATGCAAGAATGTCCCACATTTGTTTAGCGCTTTTGAAACTGTGCACTTTGTTGTATTCTTGTTTGAATAGTGCACACATGATGACGTTTCTGGCTCTGGAGTTGAGATGAAATCTCTATTTTTGCTCCTCCGTCCATCTAGCCTTGGGGATCTCGTTGAGGTTCTCATCGAATGGAATATAGTCACCCATCTCCATAACGTCCCACATATCAATATGACAGGATTCAAAGAATGCTATCATTCTTTGCTTCCAATAATCATATTTGACACCCTTGAAGAGTGGTGGTCTGTTCACAGCTTGTCCCTCGTTTTCCATCTTTCTCAGGATCTGGTTTCCTTTGTATTGCTAAGTACTCAACGCAAGAGGCCGAGCTTTGATGCCAACTGAAATACAGAGAATCACACTAGAAGGGGGTTGAATAGTGTGTTAGATAAAACCTTAAAATCTTTTCGCAAAGATGGAGATATTCAACTTAAGTTTTACAAGGAACTTGCAAAACAGAAGATTGCAGCCATCATCCAGTTGTTTAAAATAACAGTTCAATGGAACTGCGTTTTAGCGTATCGTCCAAGCGTAAAGCAAAAGGTTTTCGCAAATATAAAGTAAAGAGACTTATGCGTATAATGCAAAGAAACAACTTAAAAGAATAACCGGTAAGCTTAAAAGCGATAGAGTAAAAACACTTGGTTTATACTGGTTCACTCAACCTGAGCTACGTCCAGTTCTCCTTCAAAAACCTTTGAAGGGTTCCATAAATCAAATCCTGATTACAAACAAGTATTATATACCCTGCCACTTCTGGCTACAAGTATTCTCTAAGCCACTTCTAGCACACCTTTAATCTCCCCCTGAGATTAAAGAACACCTAAGTATTCTTTGTCACTAAGCCACTCCTGGCTTTCCAAACAATAGTTTGTTTACAAGTTAATAGATAACTCTCACATAGAGGATATTACAATGTAACTTGAATACACAGAATGACTTAGCAAAGCTAAGAAGATCGCTCTTTTTACACAAGTGTAGGTCGTCTAGTCATTTTAGCATAGTTTCAGCTCTTAGAAAACTTGAATGCTTCGTTATTGATTTCTTGAGCTTGATCCTCTATTTGTAGGCAGCTTGGTGAAGATATCCATTGTGGGATCTGTGCCTTTGCCAATAACCGTTCACTCACAATCATATGATCGTTGCTACGTGTCAGCTTGGGGTGGAGAGAGGGAGGAGACAACAGTACATGCAGCACCTCCACTTCAGTACAATTTCTATAAAGAGAAGTTTTTTTGTCCCCTGTGGTACACTTTCAAATTTTCAAATGAAATGACACAATTGATAAGAGAGGGAATAAGGAACATTTCAGAGAATCAACATCGAAAAGTATAAGTGTACTTTTACACAATCATGGATGCATTATATAACTGTTTGATAGAAAAAGGTAGTGTACGTTATACAAGCGTTTGGACGCTTCCTCGAATGGACGCAGTATTTTGTACACTGGTTTTCACAATGCATTGGACGCTTGCTTTATTACAGCGCATTGGACGCTGGATTTATACTTTATGAAAACAAGTTCTCGTTACTTATTGGACGCATTATACACTTAGATATATATTGTTTGAGCTTAAGGAATACAATATCATTGAGTCATTGGACGGTGTAGTACCTATAATACTCAAACATAAACCATTAAATACTTCAAAATTTAATCTTATTTGTTATCAACAAAATCGAAGTTTGAGGGGTTGGACATCGTTCAAAGTCTTAGACTCCAACACTTTGTTTGTAGTTCGGCTAAAGCCATTGTTAGTGATTTTGCTGCTACTATTTCTTTAATCTTGTCTGACAAGCCGATTGCACTAGGCCCCTACTTCTTGGCCCTGTTATACGATTCACTTTTTGGCATAATAACAAAAATGAACACTTTCAAAATTTTAGTGGGGTAGGCAACCCATTTTGGTTTCTGCAACTTTGGATTATCAGATATTTCCCATAATTCCTCGCACCTACCAAAAAATCTATTGAGACTGCCAAAGAAGACTTTAAAAAACCTTTCTTGTGCCATTTTCTAAACCATACCCCTCTTATTCGCAAACCCACTGCCGAATTCATTCAAGATCTCTTGAATGCTAAATCTCAGCTGACATTTAACTTCACTCCATCCATGTCAAACTTTAGAGTCAAACGTTTGGTGATTATGAATGGTCGTAAACCTAACACTTTTGTCGATCGCCGAAAAGAAACAATGGGTTGAGGTAGTTTCCTTACTACTAGGAATTTGTTGTATGGGATTAAACTGGCTTCCAAGAACAATAAACCTACTGTGGAGGTTTATATGCTGCAATGCTTCACTCAGCAATTCCTTTTACATCAAGGCATTCCCCTTTCATCAGCCACTACTACAACTGCCAATTTTCGTCCTACTCTGGATGATGTTGAGTTGGCAACTCAGGCTGCCGAGATCATAATCTTGTTATCTTAATACCATTTTAATCCCTTTTCTAGAGATCTTGGGGAAACATCAGAATATACCAACTGGTGGCCTTCTGTTCGGGAAAAAAATGTTTCCTAAAACTGCTGAGGAGTATTTACCCTGCTGGGCAGACTATTACCAAAATAGCAAACCCAATCGAAGGCAGTATTGACACCTCCTCTGAACGTCAGGCCACCTAAATCAGCTCCCTCTACGCCCTCAGGTAATTCTATTACTTTTGTGATTGTTCCTGCATTTTGTAGTTTGTTTTACCTATATTTTCTTACTATCTCAATAGGCAAGAAGGGCCAGCAAAAAGAATCAATTAATGTGGAAAATCTTCCAGACACCCCTGTCGTGACCACTACGAAAAGGAAGACTAGATCATCGTTTCGGCAAGATATCCCTGTTATATCTCCTGAGTTTAAATTATTTGATTTCCTTGGTTATCCTTTTGATGTCATCAACATATATTCATTGGTGTTCCTTCTGCAGAAAGAAGAAATTCCTTCTCTCGATTAACCAAAAAGGAGAAAGATGATTTTGGATGTCGAAGACAAGGATCAGGCCACCGAAGAGGTATTTATCTTCATTCTTACAAGTTTCATAATCCAATTTATAATTGCTGACTTCATGATTCATTTTGCATAGGAAAATATCGTTATTGACCTGATAAAGGAAGAAAAGGCTGAAGAGGAAAAGGAACTTGATTTTCTTCAAAATCCTCCCTCGATTTAAACTGAAATAAGTGGAAAGTCATTCATCCCTAATACTGAAATGCCTTCCTCGACCATTCCTACTTCAGTTATACCACCCCTGCCTCAAACTATCATCCCTCCTTCTCATTCAGCTGCTCCTACTGTCTCTGGTAAGCAGGTCATTCAGTATTTCATGTCTTCTTTAGCTATGCCTTCTGTGCCAATTGATACCTCGCCAATTCAAGCACACTGGGATCGCATCAAACAGGCAATGGAACAAGACATCCCCCTTACTAATGATGATGTTAGGTCTCTTAGGAAGTCCCTTCTGAAGCTCTCTCATTCATCCAACTTCTCAGCAACTTAAAAGGCAGTTTTCTCAATTATGGCCAGAAAGTTGACCGAATTGTCATTCAACCATGCCAAGCATAAGCACAAATATAAATTGGCTACCTTTGATCTGAAGCAGCTTAGGGAGTTACAAACCCAAAAAGCTTAATATTTTGCTACCTTTAAGAAGATGGACGAAGAGTGTAACACCCTGAAAAATACAACACAGTTATATATATATATATATATATATATATATATATATATATATATATATATATATATGTGTGTGTGTGTGTGTGTGTGTGTGTGTGTGTGTGTGTGTGTGTGTGTGTGTGTATTTATATAATTCTTTGTAAGTAAATTTCTTGTAGTTAATTCTTTGCAATTAATTCTCTGTAGTTACTTTTTTGTATAAATTTCCTATAAGTTTGTCTGTAAAGTTCTGTGTAATTAAATTGTCTGTGTTATTTTATTTTTTAGTAATGTGCAATGTAGTACGTACTTAATATTTAAGTGTTCAAAGTTGTCTGTGATTGATTTCCTGGAATGCCTACTAGTAATTAATTGAGCTGTGATTAATTACTAGTAGTAATTATTTAAAATATCTATTGCTATATATTAATTAATTAATTGGCTGCAAATTGGTTTTTATTATTTTAATTTAATTAAATTCTAGTAACTTGCACATCAAGTTACCTCTTATAAAATTTATCTGTGAACAATTTCTTTATAGAGAAAATTTTATTTGAGCAACTAGAAAAGTTTTGATTACAAGATGTTTTATAAAATTAATTGGATGTTTCAAATTAAGTTTTGAAATTTTAAAACACATTACTTTATGATTACACTGTGTAAACTAAAGTTGGTAACTAAGCTCCCTAATCCTAATTATATGACACAACACACTACATGCAAACCACAACCTAGTGACACCTAGCCTCCCCTCCACTAACTCCACGGCCATACACACACACCACCCTAAACCTTCATTCACTCACTCATTCACTCATAACCCAAAACTTAAGCACTAAGTAGGAATTAGAAAACCTCTCTTCTCTCTCTTTACCTCCCTTGGCCGAGACACCCTCACACAGGAAGAAGAAGATTTTGTGCCATTATTGAGAAGCTTGGCAGCCTTGAATGTGGCCATTGAGACCTTCACTAAATCAACTTCAATTTGGTTTTCTCCTTTCCTTCATCTTCTCTTCTACGTGGAAGCTTAAGAGCTAGGTAAGGGGAACTCTTTTGTGAACTCTAAATTAAAACTATGGTTGTGTTTGGGGGTTTCAACCATAGAGATGTATGTATGCCTCAATTTGATGTTGTTGTCATAGGTATTGAAATTGGTTTTGATTGAATTGGTTATTTTGAGTGTTTTCCCCTCTTGGCTGAATCTGCCATGCTTTGCATGGATGTGATATTTTTTTTATCTTTTTTACTCTTTAATTGTTTAGGAAGACTCCTAATACAAAGGAGACTATGCCCAAATTTTATCAAAATTATTTGACAAGTTTTCACAATGAAATTTTAATTTAACAACAAGTGGCAGTGGCTGTCTACACGTTTGGCTCTGGACAACCCTCAATATTTTACTCTTTTCTCAAAAGCTAACCGTTGGATTTTGATAAAATTTGTCCCCAATGAAACTAGACACAAAATTATACAACTTTAATTTTGGTGCCTCTATGAGATAACCTCAATTTGGGGTTCATCCATGACCTATAAGGTGGATGTCCTGTTTTTGGTCTCTGTCTGAACATAGCTCAGTTTTTATCAATTTAACATTTTTGTACTTATCTTTTTCAAAATGTGATTACAGATCTAAAAACTATAAAAATAAGCTTTCTAACCATATAAATTAAAAAAAATTATCATTTCCATTTTCTAAATTAACTATTTAAATTTAGGCAGAGCAATGAATCTTAACTCTGTTTTTGAGTCTGAACTTAGTCTTCAAAAAGAATTTTGCTGGGAGCACTAGGGAAAGAATTTGGGAGCAAAAGTTACCTTTAATCTGTAAAAATTCAAACTCAATTTAGTTTTGGGAAGTGTTAGAAAATTAAACTTCTTTGAACCATGTTCACTGTGAAGCAATTTCGGTACTGCCAACTTGTAGAATTTTTAGGAATTTTGGTAGATTTTTGCTAAAAAATTGGGTTACCATTTTGAAAAATAGAAATCAAGAGCTTTCTTAACATATAAAAAGTTTGTCAATAAAAAATTATTTGCTAAATTCAATTTGAGCTCACAATCAGTGCTGCCAAGGAGGAAATTCACTCTTAATTGCTTTTTTTTCTTTTGGTGCAATGCAAATTGTTTTAATTGTTATTATGAATTGTTGAATTTGTGAATTTGTGAGGCAGTGGGTATTTTATCCCCTGTTTTGTTTTGATTAAAGACCCAAGGAGTGTGAACCTTGGGCAATTAGAGATTGATACGTGTGAGTGTGACTGTGAATGCTTTTGTGATACAGTCAATTTGACTATAGTATTGACTTTGTGATGTGCTCATAAGACTCAGGCGCGAGTGCTTGTGAAGACTAGAACTTTGTTCTAGTAATTCTGGCAAATTTTTCCATAAAGACAAATAAAACCTTAACAATGAGAACCATTAATTAGGCTGCAAGACTTAATTTTATTAATAGACTTTTAATTAAATAACTCTTTATTTGTGTGTTGGACATTGAAAGGACTTAGGACCCTTGCGTGGAGGAACAAACGGTAAGTTGATTATTTATAAAATTATAAAATTTGAGAGGGTAAGGTGTGCACAAAACAAAATAAAAATTTACTACGTAGTTTGAATTGTATGGTGTTGAGAGTTGAGTAATGGAAATACGAGTGTACGGTGAATTGCTGAAGTTATAAGATAAAAAGAGAGTCGCGTAGGGTATTTCCAGTTGTTAGAATACCAAAGCCCGAGGGCGGAGTTCGAATGGCACGTCATAGAGAGGTGACAGTCACCCACAGAAAGGTGATGGAGGCAAGATGTCCTCGTATATGTATATACATATATATATATATATATATATATATATATACATACATATATATATATATATATATATATATATATATATATATTGAGCAAAGACGGGGTCTTAGGCTCAGCGTCTATTCGCCCGTCCAGTATCCTGTGCAGTGGAATCCCTCAGTAACGAGAAAGAATAATTCTAATAGAGGGTTGTTGAGGAGTCAGCCCTTAGAGTAATGGATGACCACAATTGGTACCTGGGACATGATCATAAGGAAGATTGTCCTTGGAGAGTATGGCACTGAGTTGTGACGATAGATCACATAGCTGACTTGGCCACCTTGACAAAAATACGAGACATCATCAATTGGTAAGAGCCTGCCATTGTACCATGGTGAAGGGTGTACTTCCAACAGTCAACCTACTTAATTGTGTAAGACCACTAAGTTCTGGGAGTTCCAGTGGTAGCTGGCTAGTGAGAAAGAATTTACAGAATTAGTGATGGAAATGAGTAAGTTTCGAGTGTGATCGTTAGATAACCATATTGCAATGGTTAGTAGAATATGTTGTTTTGTGTGTGCTGCTTGACAAAGCAGAGAGTTCACCCTTATGTTTGTTTTCTTTTAGGGGCAGTTGGCAACAGGGGAACCAACCCTTCATTAGGAGGTTGAGTGTATTATGGGACAATGGGTATCCAATGTGGTTCAGGGTGTGGACCACTTTACCAGGTACATTCGCTTCTTTAGGACGCTCGTGTACGACTCCTTGGGAGTGTATCCCCTTATCTATGAGTATTTTGCTTGGTGGACACAACCAACATCGTCATATTATCAGCATGTTGAGTTTGTCAAGGTTATCATGATCTCTTCATCCTCATCTTTGTCATCTTCTTCGTCTAAGGCTCCTGTCGGAGGATCCGGATGGTTAGTGGAGGACATTTCGAAGGATCCCGAGGAGGAACCCAAGGAGGATTCCTCTGGGGATTCCTTTGAGGTCTCTTCCCGTGAGTCCCACTGTTAGTATTCCACCGACCAGCGGCTGTTCTTTGGCTTTTTGGTTAGAGCCCTACACATGGTAGGTGTCTGTGGTGACTGCTCCGAGTCCTAGGATCCTCTTTTCTTTTCTTTTTTTCTTTTTTATGTATCTTGTTGGGGGTAGACCTAGGCATTCAGACTTTTGCTATGTATATATTTCAGTCATCATGCAGTACCACGTGCACCAGTTCTTTTGCACTTTGGGGATGTATGTATTTACTTTTATGCTTTGGGGGAACGTTATGTTATTACTTTTAGACTCATATTTGTATATATTTATATTTCCAGTCATGAACATCTCTTTTATTTATTCTGCTTATTCAAAAATTAATTGCTCTTTTATAATTGAAACAACGACTATTTTCTGGCAAATTAAAATAACACGTTATAACTGCTAAACTGAACCACAACTTTCGAAATTGAAATTGAAATAAAAAGTTTTAAAAATTTGGTAAAATTCCAACCAAGTTTATTTAACTTCACTTGATTTTCATAATTGAATAAATTAATTAAAGCGCTTTATAAAATAATTAATTGAATAAATTTACCATTTTAGAAATAAGGGCGTTACAAAGAGAGGAGACTACAAAAGGAAGAACAGACTCGGCTGAATCAAAGAGTTGTTGAACTTACCACCACCTTGGAATAGATTAAAAAAGAACTAGCTGAAATCAACCCTCAAATATAGGCTATTAACGACAAGTTGAATGCTTCTGCCGATCAACATGTCCATCTTTATAGGCAATCGGCTAATCTGGATACCGAAATTAACGTGCTTTTGCATCAAAAGGAAGCCTTAGAGGTTGATTTCAAGCTTGGTGAAGAAGGGTTGACCGAAGATATGAAAGCTTGGAACAACATAAGGGATCAGCTCACCCAAATTGAGAATGAACTTGCTACTACTCCAACATCCATTGGTGCTACCTCCTCGGCAACTACTTCTGGAACCTCATCAGCAAATTCAGATCCTTTGGCAACCGATGGTACAACCTCCGCTACAACCGATGGATCAGCTCCTTAGCTTTCATTTCTTACTCTCTGTTTAAGTTTAGACTTCGATTGCACCATTGGTTTCCAAAGGATCTGGAAAATGGATTAAAATGGTACTGAGATAACAGGATTCTGGTCTCGATAGCCTGAGTTGCCAACTCAACATCATCCAGAGTAGAAAATTGGCAGTTGTAGTAGTGGCTGATGAAAGAGGAATGCCTTGAAGTAAAAGGAGTTGTCGAGCGAAGCATTGCGGCATATAAGCCTCCACAGTAGGTTTATTGTTCTTGGAAGCCAGTTTAATCCCATACAACAAATTCCTAGCAGTAAGGAAACTACCTCAACCCATTATTTCTTTTCGGCGATCAGCAGAAGTGCTGGGTTTACAACCATTCATGATCACCAAATGTTTGACTCTAAATTTTGACATAGGTGGAGTGAAGTCAAATATCGGCCGAGATTTGGCATTCAAGAGATCTTGAATGAATAAAATAGTGGGTTTGCGAACAAGAGGGGTATGGTTCAGAAAATGGCACAAGAAAGGTTTTTTAAAGTCCTCTTTGGCAGCCTCAACAGATTCTTCGGTAGGTGTGAGGAATTCTGGGAAATATCTGATAATCCAAAGTTGCAAAAACCAAAAAGGGTCGACTACCCCACTAACATTTTGAAAGTGTTCATTTTTGTTATCATGCCAAAAAGTGAATGGTATAACAGGGCCAAGAAGTAGGGGCCTAGTACATGATTAAAGAAATAACAGTAGCAAATTCGCTAACAATGGCTTTAGTCGAAGTATAAACAAAGTACCTGTTGTACTAGTATATTAGGAAAGTCGCATGCTTCTCATCAATTACCAATCCTTTCTTGTTCATATTGGCATTGATAAAAGAACCAAAGCCATTGTTGGTTTCTGGAATAGTTGATGCCAACATTGTCCTTAGTAAGGTCCTTCAAGGCTGGAAGCTCTTCACCCCCATGCTGAAAGTCCCAGGATCCATTGCACATCCCATAAAGTGAGACTCATCATGCCAAAAGGGAAGATGAAGCCATTAACAACAGTTGACCAAAAACTCATGAAAGCAAAGAACAATGGCCAGTTAGGGGTAATGTTTTGAAGAGAAAAAATAATCATTTTGTGAATACCCCATCGTCTCTAGTCGTCTGCCTTCTCAGCATAAACCTATTATACCAATCAGTATAATTTTGGGTAGTATGAGGCCAGGTTTAAACTAAGGAAGGGAGCTTGGCTAGCCGATAATCCTCAACATTGATCGACAAGGGAGTTGAGGTTGAGAAAAGGAAGTTGTCAAAAAAAAAATTCCTTCAATCGTTGTGAAAGTGGAAGGTTGAAGGATACAGATCCCATCTGATTTGAGAATAGGGCCTAGGGTTATGTCGTCGTCAAATTGATCAAGATCGGCTTGATTTTGTGAGTCAATGGCCTTGACATCATTTACTTCATGCTCTAATGCAATGTTAGGATCAACCATGTGAGCGATTATGTTATAGAATGTTAGGATGAATAAAGCAGGAATCAAAAGGGGTTTTTGCATAAAGAGAAAGAGATGAATGGTGAACACAATGAAAGGATCCTTAAATTGATCGAGGCGACCCAGATGATTAAACGATCCAAGGAAGTTGAGATTTTAGAGGAATTTGATAAGATGTATCAAAAGAGAGAAAAATTGAAGTCAAAATCATAGAGGCAAAAAGGTTTTGAAAATTGAAAATTAATGAGCGGTTTGAAATAGTAAACGTAGTTAATGCAGGGGTTAATGAAACATCTTATCAACTTCATTTATTGAACAATTGATAAATGTTGGGGGCATTTGTTGGTAACCAAAATTTAATTTTCGGTAACTGATAATAGAAGTGATTTTAGGCTACAGAATAGGGAAGTCGATTGGGCTTAAGAAAATTTAAAAGCCCATTTGTTACTTTGGAGGCTTTTAGTTAATTAAGGTTAGTTGGTTAAAGGGCTACTGAAGGTAGAAGACCAAGTCAACAAAAGAGTGGAACGTGGTAGTTAAGATAGAGGTTGAAAAATGTGGATCATGGACTTAAATTGATTGTGATAAAATTCGGTAGTTATCATCAACTATGGTAGATTTCCCTATAAGTTTCAAAATGTAACAACTGAAAAGCCCCTTCAACTCAAAATTCAAGTCAATTTCATTATCTTTAAGTTTTATTTACTGTTTTCTTTATTGCTTTTACTGTTTATTATCTCCATTCAGTTTAGATTTTCTCTTCATCTACACCAAACACTTTCTTGAGTAGTTTGGGAACCCATGGTCAATGAGCAGATTTCCCTCTTTGACTAAAATCGTTTGATAATATTTTAGAATCGCGTTGAAGCCTTTAGTCGATCTAATCGATTGATTTTCATGCGACAACAAGTATATATGTTCATAGCATTTCGTGGATCAAGGGGGATGACTGCCCCTATTTCAGTATGCGTGGTTCCATCCCTACAGATGCAAATAATAGCCTAGAAACATGATATCTGGCCTTGCAGTCTTAAGGTAAAATGAAGTTTACCAATCAGATTTATAAAATTAATTTTTTTTATAGGCAAAGAGCAAAATGTGTATTTAAAAAGAAATATCATAGTACGCTTAGAAAAGAATATAACAAACTAGAGCGCCACGAGTAATTTAGAGACCACCCAAATCAAAATCGTTCAATTTTAACCTCCCAATAGCAAAGTCCTCCGAAGTGGGATATTGAGTACGTAGGTTGATGCATTAATCTGTGCACAATTTCAATTCATCACCATCACATAACTTATAACTTAAAATCCTTGAGTAGAGATTGCATAATAAGTTATCACAAAAGTAAATTTAAAAAAAAGAACTAAAAGAAACCTCAAAGAGATACAAAAGTAATTCATTTTACTAAACATAAAAAATTATGTGCACCTGGTATCACTTGAATGAATTATTGCTTCTATACTAATTGGAGATGAGAAGAACAATACAATTATCAGGCCTCAAGAAAGCAAGTGAATAATAAACTCAAGAAAAAAAAAAGTGGATAGTGAAGATGGAATTCAATCTTCTATTTATAGATGTGAAATTATAATTTTTTTTTTCCAATTTTTATAAGGTTTATCTCTTAGATATTTAATGATAAGTTAATCATATCATAACTACTTTTTAGATTTTTTACTTTTTTATAATTTAATTCTATCTTAAATTTTTAGATTGATCCTCTTCTCACACTACAAGAAAAAGGCTAACTACCGATGGATATTTACCAACGGATAGATATCCATAAGTATTTTAACATTACAGACGGAAACTTACCAGCGGCCTCTAAATCCGTAGGTAAATTTTATTTTAGGTAAATTTTATTTACCGACGAAAATTTACCGACGGTCTCTAAATCTGTAGGTAAATTTTATAAATTTTATTTACTGACGGCTAAATTACCTACGACCACTAAATCCGTAGGTAAATTTTATTTACCAACGAAAGTTTACCGACGGTTTTATGTCCGTGGGTAATATAAACTTTTCGACGGATTTTCCGTGGGTAATTTTTGTGGGTAATATGTAGAAAGATTTTTTTATGGAGTGGTTTTTTAAAATAGAAAAATTGATATATATATATATATATATTAATATATTATATAGAAATATAGATTAAATGATAAATATATAATATAATTTATTTTTTAATTTCGATCTACTCTTATATATATATATAATTATATTACATAAATATTGCTATAAATTATTTTAGCTGTAAATAAATTACTCTTATTTATACTATATATAAATTAACATATATGTAATTCACCTCTAATTTAATCATTCCCTTGATTCATATGTTTATTTGGCTAATCATTTGTGCAATCACCTTCTTATGATTAATTAATCTTGTAATTAAATCGTTCATATTATTCCCCTGCTTGAATTGCTTATTCCATTTCCAGCACCTTCTGTAATCCTATATATGACGTGAAGAGTGGACAATGAGAGTTGAATCAATTTCATACCTAAGGCTTGCATATATAGTCGAGTTTAAGTACCTCTATTAGTTAGTTAGGCAGTTATAGGGTCAGGCTTTCTTCGTGACTTATTTGGAGGGTCACGCGCTCCACGCATGCCCCTTGTCGACATAGGCGTCTCGAGGTTGTCGGTGTGAGACCGACTCCGAGAACATTAGCCAAGAACCAGTTTTGAGATGACACTCTGGAACACCATCAATAAAATTAAATCGTGTCAATGTATTTGAAAATTCATATATTCATTAAACCCATAGTGTCCATATGCTACGTACAAAGTCACAAATAGAATCACCACACGCTAAAATTCAAAATTTAATACCAAAATTTTATAATATAACATTTATAAATTTATAATAATAAATTACTATTTTGGACATCTAATTTATTTTTAAGTTCAATTTGGTCCTCTTATTTTTAAAAGGTTCAATTTATTCCCTTAAATTATTGATGAGGTTCAATTTAGTCCCTTTATTTTGAAAATGTTCAATTAGATCCTTTATTTTCTAGGATGTTTAATTTAATTGGCCTCATTTTTCTTCCATCAGCTTCAAACATTTTCAAAAAAATGGGACCAAATTTGATTTTAAATGAAACCAAATTAAACACATTTTAACAAATAAAAGACTTAATTGAAATTTTAAAAATAAAATTACCAAATTGAATCTAATAATCAAATAAGGAATTAAATTGAACCTTTTTAAAATAAAAGGATGAAAATTAATTTAAAAATAATAATTAATTAAACTTATATTATATATTAATAATTTATATAACATATATGTATATATATCATTCAGTAAAAAAAAACATATATGTATATAAAAAAGAAAAAGATGTAGACAAAATGTTAGTGCATGCGTGGGACAATTTTTTATTAGTGTATATGAAAAGATTACAATTAGTAGTTAGTATTAGTAAGTACTATTAGTAATTTAGTTTACAATCCGTGGGTGCCTCATAGTTTAAGTAATAATTAATTAAAAATTGAAAACCTAAAAGGAATTGAACCCACGGAATTGAAAACCTACGCAATGTGACTATTGCAATCACCAAACCCTTATCGCACCTCCGCAACACCAAACACATCGTTGCCTTCGTCTAAGGTAACCACCAAACCCCTATCGCACCTTCGCACTATTCTCACTGACGGTTCCGTTTCCCCATCTCGCCTCCAATCTCGCTCAGTCAGGTTCATCTCAGCTTTTTTCCCTTTCGTGCCTTTTTGATTAATTGCTCTGTGATTCTAATTGTGATTGGAACCTCGACTCCGCTCACTCAGGTTACTGTTGTGAAGTATTGGAAAATTCAGTTGACAACAAAAGCGTGAGTCATGTTGAAGGATTGAAGTTTTGGTACGACCTTATTGCTTTGACACTAGTACTTTGGTACTCTAAAGTATGAAAAGTTCTTCTGAGTTTTGTTTTTCTCATTTCCTCTTCATTTCCTCTTTATTTAGCATTCAATGCTTTAAAGTCTAAACTATTACAGTAGTATTTTGTTGTCATTTCTCTTAAAAAGGAACCCATGCTATGCATAATGACTGAAAATCCCTTAATAAATCAAATGAGATCCAAAAACACAATGATCCCGCAACAATATCAGTATCATAAGTGGGTGGGCCACAGCTGCCACGGAAGGGGAAGAAGCATTTCATTTGGGTATATATGCTGCACAGCCAAGCTAGCCTTAAGAAAGGAAACGAGAGTATGCTAAATAAAGCATTATGTACGGCCTTATTTTAATGTTAAGTTGCCTGTGAAATTCTTGTAAGTTTGGTTGCGGTAACAAGTTATTTACCAATTAACCATATAAACTATGTTTAAAGTTTTCTATGGTACTGCCTACATGCATTTGTATACTTCAAATTTTGAAGTTTTAAGATACACATAGCATAAATCATGCTGCACACACATGTGTGCCACTGGAAACTGGTCATAAATTATGCGTGCTACCAGAGAGAGCTGGGTCTTAGTTGAGAATGGTGAGCTAGGGTTCCAAACTTCGGGGTTCGCAAAAGTATTCAACATTTAATTTGAGTTTTGAGATTAACTGAAATTTAATTTGTGTAATGAACTTGGTGCTCCATAATTTTGTATCCCATTACCTATTTTGTTGAATCTCTCCGTCTAACCTAAAGTATATAGAATCTCTTCCAGACAAATTTTGTTTTATAGATGCTACTGAATGCATCTTGTGAACCTTGTGGTTGTGAAAAGCTATGTTAATATCCATTTTCTGATATATTGTACTTGTGGTTGAGCCTATTTGTTGTTGGCATGATAACGTATTAACATTTCAAAAATGATGATTATAGGTTGGATTACAATTTTGATTGATAAATCTTTATTTTTCGAGCATTGCATTGCAAATCCACCACATCACATTGCAAATTCACTCACATCTCACCACTGCACTTGTCTGAGGTGATTATTTTCCGAGCACTCAAATTGCACTCATATAGGGTTTGAAATCTAACGGTTCTGTTTCCCTTTCAGGTGTTCCAGTTTCAAGCCACTGCCACCTCGTCCAACCTCAACCTCGTCGAGCATTGCTCACTCAAAGAGGTACCACATAATTCTCTTATTTGAAATTGCAAATTGAACAATTTTTGTGTCATTGATTAAAATGGCTTGCCACTATTTTCATTACCTATTTGGCATAACCATTCTACTTGAGAATGTATTTGTTCTCTTCATTGTTTATATATTTTAACGTATCATAATCGATCCATTTAAGCCTTTTCATTTTGCTGTAGCCATTTTTGCTTTTCACCCAAAAAAGGCATTTTTTTGTAATGGCAAACATTCTTTACTTCATTCAACAAGTGCCAACAACATTTTTGATATATATGCCAAAACAAAGACACTGGAACAATGTTTTCTTTCTTAGATTCACGAAGATCCAATTTCTTTAGTAAATCCATTACCTATTTCCTATGTCAAAAAGAACTTCTAGATCATTAAACTTTGATCAACACGATATTTAATCTCTAGTGGGAGATTATAAATTTATGTAGTGTATAATTTAATTTTGGAGATTATAAATTTTTCACTTTCTATAACGGGATTTTGAGGGACAGGGTGCATAGAATGGAGTGCTCTTTCTAATAGTAATAGTTGCCTTGATCAGTTTTAGGATAATAGAACCCTGTTTCAGGACACACAATCTGATCAAGCCGTCTCTCTCTCTCTCTGTTTCTCAGTGTCTCCCTTGTTCTCTCTCACTCTTTGAATCTTCAAATATAATTTTGTGGTAAGGAGGTTGTTAATACAATGCAAAAATTAAAAAAAAAAAAACAAACAAAACAAAAATCTGGGGTATTCTTATGGTTGTAGAAAGTTTTAATTGACATTTTACATTTGGCTTTCGGGAGAATGTAGAGATCATGCTCACAGTCAAATAAGTGGAAAAATCAACTATTGAATTTTAAATTAAGCTTTGTTCAATGATAATCTAGTAATCAATAATTACTGTCACTGAACAGATTACAAGACAAAGGATGTTCCACGTAACAACACCATTTAATAGTTTCTCGTAATTTCATAGCTATAATTTATGTAGTTGGTGATTGTGATAAAGGTTGCTAGCTTTCAATTTTTCACTGCTGGTCAATGTCAAATTTATGAAGTTAACAATTTTATGATTAACAGTGAAACCCTTTGCACCCCATACATTTAATTTTGCATTGAAGTGGTTTTTGGTTTCAAAGTTGTTGAAATTGTTTCATCTTAACTTATTTGTTTCCTTGCTCATAACAGTTTGAGATTTTCGCCATTTGATTACTGCATTGGACATTGCTAGGAGAGATAACTAAAGGGAAAAATACAAGGTAAGTTCTCCATTTTTATTATTTTAATTAAAATTGAAATCTCATCTTATACTTCCAAATAATTTTTAAAAATTGATATTTGCTTACAGATTGGTCTGATTTGCTGCTCTTCTTTCATTGATTAGTGATTTGCTTCTTTCACACCCCATAGGTTAGTTGTTATGCTTCTTTCATTGGTATTTTTTCTACATACACGTTTGTGCTTTATGTAAAAAAAATATGCATATTTCTCTACATTTCCTTTGTCTCTTTTTTATTGGCAAGTGCCTTGGTTAATGCATCCAGCCAGGTTCTGTGTTAGAAGCACATTATATTCAACCTATATTGTTTCTAATGAGTGTTTTATGCAATTTCTGTGGGTGCCATTGTAAATTCTTTATTGTTGGATGAATTTTATCAATCAAACAAGATAATGTAACTGAAAAATTAGAAGCTAAACTTAATTGTAAATTTACAGAATTGTTATTTGCCATGTTGATCATCAACTGCGTTATTAAGCCTTGTTTCACAAAAAGCATTAAGCATTACTTTTCTGTGCTTGTTTTGAACATGTTTTATGTGAAATTGTTTTGAATATACAGAACATGGATTCTTTTTCTATGAATCGTGGTTGGGTGTACGATAGGTGTTATAGTGGTAGAAGAGGTTTGAAAGAATCTTTTGTATTGGGGGTTGAAGAGTTTGTAAACAAAGCTCGACAACACAAATATTATAAACTTGACGGGGGGATTAGATGTCAGTGCCTTAAATGTGATTGTACAAGGATTCTGAAGGATGAAATTGTGAAGGTTCACCTTTACAAAGTTGGGTTCAAACCTGATTATTGGATTTGGATTGATCATGGTGAAGAGATGCCACATGTTGAAGATAATTGTGTGGGAGCTTCAAGCAGTGGTGTAAATGCGGCTCAAGGGGAACAACTTATATCAATGCAAGAGATGGTGTCTGATGCTCTCGGGCAACATGAGTATTTTGAAGCACCAGAGTCAAATAACATGGAAGAGCCTCCAAATGAAGCAACTCAAAGATTTTATAATCTGTTGGAAGAGTCAAATAAGCCATTGTTTGAAGGGGCTTCAGACTCTAAATTGTCAATATGCGTCAGGCTTTTAGCTTGCAAGTCCAATTGGAACGTTCCTGATCAATGCTTAGAGTTTATTACACAAATGCTTTTGGACGTAACACCCATAAAGGAGAGTTTGCCAAAATGTTATTATGATGCCAAGAGATTAGTATCAAAGCTGGGATTGGAAGCTAAGAGGATTGATTGTTGTGTGGATGGCTGTATGCTCTTTTATGACAATGAATATGGAAAAAACAACTTTTGAAAGTTCTACTCTAAAGTTCAAGAATAGTATTGAGAATCCCATCATGGAGTTCTTAACGTTAATGCTAGTAATAATATACAATCCCATCATGCTAGTAACAATATATCTAATTTTTTTACTATTTTTTAATAGATAGTTTTCTTGACTACTAACCGTGTTTTGCTATCTTGATCAGAAGGGAGACAAAACAAGTTGATGTGGATGCTTGGCACGATCTTACCTTGGGTCAAGAATGGCAGCAAAGCTTAAGCATGGCATATATGCTCCTTATTGTTAAAACAAGTCTTGCACTCAAAGTTATTACAAATTTGTATTTTGTACTTATCAAAATACTTACATTATAATTTGTATCAAATGTATTTCCCTGAGCTTAAGAAAAATGTATTTTGACTTTGTATTTATTTTTTTGCCAATGGATTGCAAATATATTTAAATGAATAAGATTTTATATTGTTAGATTTGTTTATCACTTAAGTTAAGTGTATTTATATTTTGTTTTTAATTATGCTATTCATTTTTTACATGATTCATAAATAAATATATTTAAAAATACAGGAAATAGAATATTAGTTATCAATGGATTACCAAAAAATATTTGTAGGTAAATTACCGACGGATTAGTCTATTGGTAATTATCGACGGAAATATCCGTCAATAAACTAGTTGATATGTACCGACAGATATTTCCATCGGTAATTACCGACGGATTGATCCGTCGGTAATTATCGATGGATTTTTTTGTCGGTAACCGACAGATCAATCCGTCGGTAATAACCGACGTATATTTTTCATCAGTAATTACTGACGGTTCATAAGTAATTATCGACAGACCAATCCGTCAGTAATTACCGATTGGTATATTTCGTCGGTAATTACCGACGGCACTTTCCACGGATAAATCCATCGATAATTACTGACGAAATATAAAAATTCGTCAGTAATTTTTTTTCGACGCCAATATTATCGACATAATTTTGTCTGTCGGTAATCCGTCAGAAATTCGTAATTACCAACGGATTTTCATGCTTACCAACAGATTGGTCTGATAGTATTAATTTAGGGATTTGGTTTTTTATTATATTGCATTTAATCTAGTATTAATTTAATATATTCACGTTGAATAGTATGAATATAAATTTATTTACATTTTAATTTTTTTTTAATTAATTCAACAACAGAAAATATAAAAAAAAAAAATCAAGAATCTCCTTATATACAAATGTATAAGTCTACATGTGTTCTCTTAAAAAAAAAAAAAAAAAGTCTACATGTGTTCTCGTTACTCCACTCTTTCCCTCACATCATTTGAATACTCTTTGTACTATCATGAAAGTGGTGTACTCCACTCTCCTAACATGCATTTGGTATATCTTCTTCTACTTTTAATATCATCTGAACAGTTTAAATGTAACTGAATATCATATATGTATCTGATATATTCCCTTGTGCTTTTTAATATCAACTAAACGTTTAACAAGTTGTAACTGAATTTCAGAACTAATTTCAAATATATATTTTATCTTCAAAATTCAAACACACTATTATCTGATATATTATTCTCTTATACTTTTAATATCAACTGAATTATTAAAATTAATATTTTATCTTTTTTCAATCTATCATTTTTAATATCTTTAGTTCTACCTTTCAAAAAAAACATCTTCTAAGTTGAATTTCAATATTTTTTAAAAGAAATTATCAATAATTAAAAATCATAATATATCACAATATAAATTATTTATCATAAATCTAACATATAATTTATAAGTACAAATATATTTATTAATTACATATTTTAATTATAATATAATTTATATATTTAAAATATTTTATTATAAGTTTTAGTTGTATAAAATAAACATTTAGCCTGTGCAATGCACGGGCTAAAATACTAATTTATTAAAATAGTTAGAAAATTATTGTTAAAACAAAACCGTTGCTTCTATCTAAATAGCCTTAGTTTTTTAAACTAATATAATAAAAGTATTAAATTTAAGAGAAAAAGGGTCATGCACTGACAGTGTCATCCAATCACAACCCATCATTTATGGTAAGTTTGTTGACTTTTATAAAAATATCTTACAAGTCATTCAAACGGTGATTTGTAATTGGATGACAGTGTAAAACTATTTTACATTGTTAGTGCATCACCATTAAACTCTAAATTTAATTTATATTTGTAACCAATAGCTAATACAATGCCAACATCTACTCTCTCTTAACTACCATCATGTACTCTTTGTTGACTAATTTAGTATTTAGCTCTATTGAAAATTAAACAAAAAATAATTATGAAATACAACTTCTTGAATGGTAGAAGTTATAGATTTTTGAGATAAGTTCAAAGACTTTCCAACTCAAAAACCAATTAAAATAAGAAAACAAAAACATGACACGGTGATAAGAATGATTTCTCTTATCTTTTGGACCGCATTATAATTAATAATAAATTTGCTGGTTGGAAGTCCAATTTGTTGAATAAAGTGGGAGAGTGACGTTGGCAAGGTCTGTGTGAAATGGTATTCCATGCAAAACCTTTGTTGCGATAAAATTGATGTAATTTCTAGAAGGTTTATTTGGGGAAGTAATTATAATCATTGGGTGAATTGGAAGACTATTATTCAGCCAAGACAAAAGAGGAGGTTTGGGTATTAGGCCGCCCAGGGAAAGTAATATTTCTCTTCTTGGAAAACACGTTTGGTCCCTTCTTCATGAGTCTAATAAACTTTGTCTTCCAAGTACCTGTGTAATAACTCCATTCTGTTTGATAAGGAGTATCCTGGAAGCTCTTATACATGGAATTCTATAACCAAAGCTGCTAGCATTTTGGAGCCTGGTTTCAGATTCAGAGTGGGTCAAGGAATCTCCAAGCAAGCTTCATACCAAGCAATTCTGCATTGAGGATATTAGTGTAACCACAAAATCCAGAATAACCATGAATCCAATTACCACAAGAATCTCTTAGAAGCCCTCCAAAGCCTTGAGAACTGCCATCACTATTCAGCTTAACTACCAGATTCCACCTCCATTAGCCATCATTATTATAAATGTCTTTAATTGAAAGCGCTACATCTTGGATCGATGTTGACATAATCAACTTGCTGACAAATGGGACCATCCGATAACCCTTTCAATGCTAATATCCAACACACAATCACACTAAATTCAAACAATTGTTAAGAAAAAGCAATTAAATTTAACCAAAACCACCTTGAATAAGGATTGAGGAAAAGATAGAAATAAGTAAATCATGTATCTCATTAATAATTAGGTGTTTTCTTTGTTTGTTCATAATAATTAGGAAAAAAAATGTTATTTGCAAAACAATAGCTCACACAAACACATCTTAACAATCATAAAAAAAGGGTGAGGACATTGCGTGACCATTTATAATGAATGAATAACATATATATAGTAGCACCTAGAATACAGGTAAAATGAAATATGGAAGAACTTATTGTTTAATGCATTTATTAGACTACAAATTATGTTATTGATGTAAAGATCATATTTGAACCAACATTGGTTGGCACAAGTGGTATCGGCTTGTGTCCTTTAACCAAGTGGTCCAGGGTTTGAATCCTGGTGATACCACTTTGGGTATGGAATAAACCATGTTGGGAAGGAGAATACCCACCTTGGTGTGCGCTCACGGTCTCCGACGGAGTTTAGTCATTGCTTCCGACAATGAATAATCTGTACCAATACCATGGTCAGTGCTTTCTATAGCTCAAAGCAAGAAAATGTTTGAAAAATCTTAATACACAATAAAGAATGAAAAACTTTAAACACCATCACCAATGTTGTTTTAATTAAGAATACACAATAAAGAAAGATTAGGAAGGTTTTCCAAAACTTATATTAAGAGTCTCTGAATTTCTTTAATTTTTATGTTTTATTCAAGTAAAGACTAATTCAATCTTTACATTGTTACTATGATTTTTTTTAATTTATTCATTATTTCATTCAGTTTATTTTTGAGAAAAAGTATTAAATATTTATATTTTAGTACTTATGCAAACACTGCATATATACTTTTTACTTTTTGAGTTAATGAGAAAATAATGCAAAATCTTCACATAGTAACTAACTTTATTTGATAAGAAATAACCAAATTATTGTAAAAATATATATAAAAATTAATGATTAAATAACATTAAAAAATGTGATAACCAGTACATAAGCACGAGCACCATGCTAGTTTGAGAATAAAGTGTTATGTGGGGTTCAAATCCCATTCGGATAAACCATTTTTTTTCAATAAAAAAATCAAAAAGAATTTCAAAAAAATAAGAACCATACATAGAAACCACTCAAGAAAATTTCCTTCATGCATCAAACAATTAGAGAACTTGAACCTTAATAATTAAACAACAAGGATTTGCTCTATAGCACTTGTTGAATTTTAATCCTTATCTTAATAGTATTAATTTTTTTATGTAGAAGCCAAAAATTCATATGCATAAATTCTAGAATAATACATCACAAATCCTTGGATCAACAATATGTCAAATTATTAAGGATTGAATAAATACCTAGATCCGTGGTTACTAATCATCTTGTGATGGAGAAGATTTGTAGGAATCAAATTAAGCATGAACAAGAGAGACAATGTTGTATGATACTTCCTCAACTTAAGTCTCTTGATTCCTTAATAAGACCTTTGTAACTCACGAGAAGAGAAACAATTATTACGCTCGGTGTATCAAGAACCATAACCAAGGTGTCTTATTTATTGACACTACTAGTGGGCAATTGCTTCCCGTACCCCAAAAATTACTTCCTGCACCTTTCTGAATTTTTTTTTTTTTACCTTTCGGATTGGCGAATTTAGAATATAAAAGGTGTAACCAATACGGAAGTCAAAAAATGGTGCAGGAAGCAATTTTCTAGTGCAAGAAGCAATTGCCCTACTAGTATTCTCATCATGTCAAAGTGGGCCAATAAAAATAGAGGAATGCTAATTACACTCTCTCTAACACTTTCTTACAACACTTTCTTTGTGATTGGTTGAAATTTGTTGGAAATCACCAATTTTGGTGGGTTTCACTTCTACATTATGAGAGAGAATCATTAAATGATAAGTGTGACCATCAAAATTATGATTTCCAACAAATTTCAATCAATAATAGAGAAAGTATTAACAGCAGAGTGTCAGAGAGAGTGTCGCTAGCATTCCTCATAAAAATATTCACTAATTAAGTTCATATTACATTTCCTTTTGATAGTTTAATCAATTAATTAGATTATTAAAAATACAGTCATTAAATATAAATATCTAATATAATTATGATTAAAATATATGAGGCACATATTTCCAACAACCCCATCTTGTATGTTAGCTAGCGTCTGATGTTGCTTCTCAACTCTAACTTTCAACACAACACACTTAATTGCCCTGCACCGCTACCATCTTAATTTGTGTGAATGGAACAAATAAGAAGAGGACAAAAGGCAATTTAGATTCTAAAAGTGTAAAATGTTATCACATTAATCCTTAAAATTAAGAAAGTTTTAAATAAGTTCTTAAAATTTTTAGTTGTTTCATCTAAGTCTCTAAACTTAATCACTTATTATTTTAATCCTTAAACATATGTTAATAATATCTCTCAAGTATTCATCAAAAAAATATTATCTCTCAAGTCACAATTTTTTTATATTTTAGACTAAAGTAATTAATAGATTATACTTTCAAAATCTTTTTTTTTTTAATTTTTTAGTTTCAAGAAATAAATAATATGTGACAACGCAACACAATTTCATATAAAAAAATACTAGTCTTTTTTACCCGTAAAGAAGAGGATAGATATTAGTCGACAAAGCATACAATGAAGCCTGCGGGGTACGTAGGGACTTTTTGTTTAATATCCACCTCTCGTCTTACTTGTTCCACCTACACAAATTAAGATGATAGCACTGAAAAACTTCCCCAGCTATCTCTTGGAGTTGCAGAACCCTTATTCTCATCATTAACTAAGACAGTATCAAGATTTACAACATTTACGCACCCTGCTTAACCAACTGAGCTAAAACACCCTTGGTAGAAACAATTTAAATTTTTAATTTCAAATCTTTAAAATATTGTTTAGATTTAAAAAAATATTATCTTATTTTTAGGATATTGGTTATATTTAAAAATATTATCTGTAAATTAAAAATTTATTTCCTCTTTAAGTTAACACGACATTTAAACACAAAAGTAGTATTAAACTATCATATACTAACTAATAATTCTGATAGTTTAATACTACTTCCGTGTTTAAATTTAAGACTCTTTTAATTAATTTAATCTTTTAAAAGAAATGGTTTATTTAATTAGTACAATTAAATTTGTTAATAATTTATATTATTTTTTTCAAAATTACCCTTAAAATTATTGGGACTTGTTATCTAACTTTTGTTGCTTAATTACTTTCTATCTAATTAATTATTATGTATTAGTCATTTTCTCCAATCCTCATAAGAGAGAGAATAAATTTATCTTATTAATTCTTAACATTTATTGTAAAGTAATTAAGGATATTTTGATAAAAAAAATAGTTAATGTAAAAGACAACTTGCATTAATGAGAAAGTGAGAATTTATGAAATAAATTCCAGTGGTTGAAAAATTAGAGAAAACTAATTTTTAGACTCAGAAAAATAATTTTAAAAAATAATAATAGGAAAAAAAAAGATAAAATTATTTATATGAATGAGGATATTACAGACACTCCTTAAAGTTGGTGGTCCTCTTAAAGTAGATAAATACTCCTTTTCTAGCATACTATAAATAGGTAGTGGCCGGTGTTTCTAGATGATTGGATCCCAATTGTGAACAGACAACAATTGAAAATGTGTCTATGCCGTGCATGCAGCTTTGCTGTGTCCATTAATTCAGGCAACCCCACCTTGTTTTACAAAATCATAAATGGTGGTTGAAATTTACAACCGACGAGTTAAACGAGCATGCAACAAAACAAAAACATCAAGTAACTATGCACCTTCAAGGGCATTAGTATTTGAGAAATGTTACGACACTCTCTAATACACTATTCTAAATATACTTCCTTTTATTTGTTAAGATTTATTGAAAATCACACAATTTTGTGAGTATCACGTTCTATTTAATGGCTGTCTAACTGTCTTTCTTATAGCATTTCTCAAATTTTCACCAATTAAGGCATACTATTGTGGGATTTTAGTATAAATAAGACTAGTGAAACACCGTAACATGCAAATTATCAAACACCGACAAGGAAGAAACAACAATGGGTTCCATTTGGCAACAAATTTCTCCTGACTCTGAGGAAAACAATGCATGCATCTATGCATTGCAGCATTGCTTTGGTCCAATAATATATTCAGCAGTATTGAAGGCTGCCCTTGAACTCAACCTCTTTGAGATCATAGCAAAGGCATCTCCACATGGTGTCTCAGCATGTGATGTTGCTTCTCAACTTCCAACACAACACCCTGAATTGCCTCAAAGGCTTGATCGCATGCTGTGTCTACTTGCAAGTCACTCTCTTCTTACTTGTTCCACTCCCACCAATGAAGATGGTAACCCTCAAAGGCTTTACCAGCTATCACTTGCTGGTAAATACTTTGTCAAAGATGAGAATAAGGGCTCTTTAGCTTTCCTCTCAACTTTTCTGAGTCACCAAGCAATCGTGGATGTCTTGTAAGTTACACAGTTACATAATGTTTTCTCTTTATTTTTTTAATCTCCTTTTTAGTAAAAACAATTATTCTTCTTCATATTCAAAAGTCTAAGATAACATACCCTCAAAAGCTTGTCATGTAAATTTTTCGCATGATCACAAGATTATTTGAAAAAGTTTGTAAGTGTCACTCTTCGTAAATATTTGCAAATATTAATAAAGTTTCACCTATTTCATACATTGAAAAGAAAAGAAGCAACAAAATTTCTACAAAACAAGAATATGTGAAAGTTAAAGAGAGGATCCATTCTCATTAGATGCTTATCTTTATCCAATTTTTTAAATACACTCGGGAATGTTAGAACAACATATATATACGAGGACACACTAAAAAGTTAAAGTAATTTTAATATAAATAGTGATAGTTACTCGTTTTTTTTGTGTGTGTTTATGTATAATAAATAGAGTTGGGAAGGAGTAATTTTGATGGCTTGAATTTGACAACGTTGTTGTGTTTTTGTTTTTGTTAGCCTCAACTTCAAGGAGGTACTTCTGGACTTTGACAAGGGCGTATTCGAGAAAGTTCACGGAGTGCCTATTTATGAAGGCATACAGTCAGATCCGACGTTGAATAAGGTTTTCAATGAAGCAATGGCTAATATAGGCACAATCGAGATGAACAAGTTACTTGAAATATATGGAGGATTTGAAGGAATATCGTTGCTAGTTGATGTGGGTGGTGGCATTGGCCAAAACTTGCATATGATAATCTCCAAGTATCCTTCTATAAAGGGTGTTAATTTTGACCTGCCCCATGTGATACAAAATGCTCCAATTTATCCAGGTATATATATATATATATATATATATATATATATATATATATATATATATGTGTGTGTGTGTGTGTACAAATTTTGTCTAATTGACATTATGTTATATTCCTTAGTCTTAAGGAACATGTTATTGCTAGTTGAGGGAAGAGGGGGAATAGAACCTTTGCCCCTCAATTTCATATGCCAAAAGTTTAAGTAGCCTTGATGGCATATATTAATTAATTTATTAATTTATTTTACTAATTAGTGAAATATCAAATTCCGTGAAGGGATAAAGCAACTTGAAGGAGACATGTTTAAAAGTGTTCCAAAAGGTGATGCCATGATATTGAAGGTTAGTCTAAACACTATATATCTTTAATTTGCCCACTTAGCTGCTGTGACTTCATTTCTAATTTTGTGATCTAATTGGCTTGGTTAATTTAATTGTAGGCTGTGTTGCACAATTGGTCGGATGAGAAATGTATACAAATTTTAAGGAATTGCTACAAAGCTTTGCCAGAAAATGGGAAGGTAATCGTTGTGGAAATCATAATGCCTGAAGCAATTCACTCAACAGAAGCAGATAAAATGGTAACTGGCTTTGACAACCTCATGTTTCTGGATGGTGGGATCGAAAGAACAGAGAAAGAATTTGAGAATTTATGCAAACGCTCAGGATTTTCTGATTTTCAAGTTGCTGGTCGTGTCTTATCTGCTCTAGGAGTCATAGAATTTCGCAAGTGAATAATACTAAGTTTAGGGTCTTAATTAGACTTGCTCAACTGTACTACTGATGGTGCAGAGACAGTCAAGGATCATTTTGCACTTAAGAATATTATTTGTGCAAATAAATGTTATAGAATAATTGGTCCAGTAAATAAATCCTTTCTTTCCGTCTTTCAGTTCTTTGGCATTGTTTTTCTTTCAAAACATTGGAAGAAATTGTATTCGGATCGTGGAATAATCTTTCGTACCATACTTTTCTTGATTGGAACAATTTAATTCACCCCTCCAACATAATTTCAAATATGTACGCTGCTGTGGTCCCGAAACTTATAAAATGCAATAATTTCCATTGACTTTTGACAAAAAAAAATTGTAAGAATGACTGATGATTTTTACCCTTTATTGTACTAATTTTTACATATAAAAATAAGATAAAACAAGGTCACAATCCACATTATTTGTGAAAAATAAGAAATAATAACAAAAATTATATTCTTAGTGAGAAATAGATCCTTAGTAACGTGTTATATAAGCTTTAAAATCTTTAGGACCCTATCCCTTTGTAGTACGTAGAGGGTAAGTGGAACTTTTTCATATTCAAAAGTCTAAGATAACATACCCTCAAAAGCTTGTTATGTAAATTTTTCGCATGATCACAAGATTATTTGAAAAAGTTTGCAAGTGTCACTCTTCGTAAATATTTGCAAATATTAATAAAGTTTCACCTATTTCATCCATTGAAAAGAAAAGAAGCAACAAAATTTCTGCAAAGCAAGCTGATCTTTATCCAATTTTTTAAGTACACTCTAGCTTATTATAACTGAGAGCGGAATAATAAAAATGAAGGGAATGTTAGAACAAACATATACGATGACACACTAAAAAGTTAAAAGTAATTTTACTATAAATAGGGATAGTTACTTCTTTTTTTTTTTTTTGTATAATAAAAGATCGGAAAGAGTAATTTTGATGGCTTGAATTTGATCAAGTTGCTGTGTTTTTTGTTGTTAGCCTCAATTTTAAGGAGATACTTTTGGACTGTGACAAGGGCGTATTCGAGAAAGTTCACGGAATGCCTATTTACGAAGGCATAGAGTCAGATCCGACATTGAATAATGTTTTCAATGATGCAATGGCTAATCTGGGCACAATCGAGATGAACAAGTTGCTTGAAATATATGGAGGATTTGAAGAAATATCGTTGCTAGTTGATGTGGGCGGTGGCATTGGCCAAAATTTGAATTTGATAATCTCCAAGTATCCTTCTATAAAGGGTATTAATTTTGATCTACCCCATGTGATACAAAATGCTCCAATTTATCCAGGTAATTTGTGTACAAATTTTTGTCTTGTTGGCATTGTGTTTTAATCCTTGATGGCATATATTGTTTAATAATTTATTTTACTAACGAGTGAAATATCAAATTCCGTGAAGGGATAGAGCAACTTGGAGGAGACATGTTTGAAAGTGTTCCAAAAGGTGATGCTATAATGTTGAAGGTTAGGCTAAACACTATATTTGCCCACTTAATTAGTTGTGACTTCATATCTAATTGTGATCAAGTTTATCTAATACAATAATTAAAGTTGGGTTACCAAAGCTATTTACATGTGATTGGTTAATCATTGTTGTAGCACGTATTGCACAATTGGTCGGACGAAAAATGTATACAAATTTTAAGGAATTGCAACAAAGCTTTGCCAGAAAATGGGAAGGTAATCGTTGTGGATATCATAATGCCTGAAGCAATTCACTCTACAGAAGCAGATAAGATGGTTACGGGCTTTGACAACCTCATGTTTCTGGATGGTGGGACCGAAAGAATTTCAGAATTTATGCAAACGTTCGGGATTTTCTAATTTTCAAGTTGTTGGTCGTGTCTTCTCTGCTCTAGGAGTGATAGAATTTCGTAAGTGAATACTCCCTCTGGTCACTTTTATAAGAATCAAATAATAGTATTAATATAGTATCATTTATTTTTTATAAAAAGGACTAAAAGGAATAATAGTGAAACAAATAATTGTAAACATGTAGTGGATTGCATCAATGATAGAAACATCATGAACAATGAGCCGGGTGGTATCATCAATAGCTGTTCTTTGAAGTTTAGTCTCTTCGAAAACTTTGCTGTAAGATGAAGGTATAGGTAGGGAAGAAGTTCATTTCATCCCTGTCATTTCTAAGTCTAGCAAGAAGAAAACCTTAAATAAGAGGAATCACAGTTCTCTAGGTAATCTCAGAACCCGTAGCAGGGCTGGCCCTCAAAGCCAAGCCTGATGAAGATTCTATATTGGAACATCAGAGGGATAGCAATTGATACAAGGTCAGTCCTCAAGAAGCTTTGTGCTTCCAATCATCCTGATATTCTTCTGATAGTTAAGCCTTGGACAAGTCTTCAGCGTTTTCCTTCCTCATTTTGGAATCAGATCAATATGAAAATTTTTGCGGTCAACATCCCAATCTTTGGTACCTTTGCTCCTGCTCAATCAATCAAAAAGTTATTTCGGTTTCCAATCAACAAGTCCCTTTTTCGATATCATATAACTAGAATCTCTTTTATGTTCTGCAGTATATGCTTCTACTTCATATGTTTCTCATAGGGACCTCTGGAATAAGCTTAATGTTCTACAAAATAATCATAAAGGTCTGTGGTGCATGTTTGGGGATTTCAACGCGATCGTTGGTGCCCACGAGAAAAGAGGGGGATGTCTTCCTTTAACTGCCTCTTGCAATGAGTTCAAGCCTTGGACTAAGTCAAATAACCTTTCCCATATCAACACTAGGGGTGCTAAATTTACTTGGAGCAATAGGCGTCGTGGCAGGGCCAGAGTTGATTTAAGATTAGACAGAGCCATATGCAATGATAGCTAGTTGAATGCTTGGAATTCGGTCTCCTGTTGCACTTTAGTTAGAAGCAAGTATGACCATTTCCCCTTGCTTCTTTTACTTGACGATGACTCTCAACAATTTAAGTCCTCTTTCAAGTTCCAGACCATGTGGAGCTCCCACCCAAATTGTCACCAAACCGTTGGAGAGGTTTCGAGGACAAGTTTCACAGGTTGCCACATGTTCATTTTAGCTTCCAAACTAAAGTTATTGAAGTAAAGGCTTAAGGAGTGGAACAAATGTTGTTTTGGTGATGTTAACAACAACATCAACAAGGTCATGAGAAAGGTTGAAGCCCTACAGGTTGCTATTAATTCTTGCGGTCCTACTAAACACCTAACCAGCCAAGGGCAGCAAGCCCAACATCAGTTACAGAAGGTGTTGCATTTTCAAAATGAATTCTGGAGGGATAATCTAGAATCAAGCAGCTGTATATGTTAAAGGATGGTGACTGCATCATTGACAAAAGGAATGAGATTGAAGATCATATCCTTAAATTTTATAAGAATTTGTTTGCCACCAAACAATCTATCATGCAAAATAACCTTGTTGATGAGGTGATCCCTAAGTTGATCTCGGATGAGGATAATATGTTGCTCACAAATCTTCCCTCTTCAGATGAAGTGTGTACTATTGTCTTTGATATGAATGCAGGGGGTGCACCGAGTCCGGATGGGTTTGGTGGATACTTCTATCAGAAATATTGGGATGTTATCAACGATGATGTTTACAATGCCACACTTCAGTTCTTTGTCCAAAGCTGGATTTTACCAAAATCTAAACTCAAGTATAGTTGCTCTTGTCCCAAAATTCCCTCATGCTGACAGAATAGAGCATTATAGACCCATAGCCATGGCCAACTTCCGTTTCAAGATTATTACTATAAGGTCTTGGCGGACCGCCTTGCTTCCATTGCTTCAAAAATTGTTCCATTCTGCAGCGTGGTTTCATTAAGGACATGAGTATTATGGATTGTATTGCAATCACCTCGGAAGCAGTCAATATGATTGACAAAACAATTTTTTGTGGTAATTTGGCAATCAAGGTAGACATTAAAAAAACTTTCGAAACTCTGGAATGGGGGTTTTTGCTCAATGTCTTGAGAAAGTTTGGCTTCAATTAAGTGTTTTGTCACTGGATATAAAGGTTATTCTGCATTTAACAAAGCTTACTATTGTTGTTAATGGTAACCAGGTGGGGTTCTTCTCTTGCAAGTGTGGGGTCAGGCATGGTGACCCCCTCTCCCCGTTGTTATTCTATTTAGTAGAGGAGGCTCTCAATAGAGGAATAACTAGTTTGATAGATAGAGGAAAATTGTTTCCAATGGCTAGTCCCAATGCCTTTTCCACCCCTTCACATGTCATGTATGCTGATGACATTATTATTTTCTGTAGAGGTACTCTAAAGAATGTTGAAAATTTGCAGAACCTGTTTGTGCAATAGAGTCAAGTTTCTGGCCAAGTTATCAATGCTTATAAATCTTCTCTCTTTCATGGAGCTTTTCCCCAAAGAAGACTATCTCAAATTGCTTCAGTTTTGGGTTTCTCTTCGGGAGCTTGGCCTTATATGTACTTGGGAGTCCCAATTTTTAAAGGCAAGCCAAGAAAGTGTCACTTCCAACCTATTGCTGACAAGATTAAGACCAAATTGGCCATTGAGATTGCGAAGGATAAAGGGTGGGGGAAACTTTGGCTTGAAACTGATTCTCAACTGGTGGTTGATGCTTTCAAAATTGATAGCTTAGTTCCTTGGAGACTTAAAAATAGATGGCATAATTGTGTTTACTTTACTAAGCAGATTAGTTTTTTGGTTGGTCACATATTTCGGGAGGAGAATATTTGTGCAGATAGATTAGCCTCCCATGCTACTCTTGTACAGGGTTATACTTGGTGGGACAGTTTGCCAAGCTTCCTTTTATATGATTTTAACATAAATGTTTTCATATGTCTGCTTATAGGTTCAGACTGTAATGTTTTGTTCATGGGTTCGGTGCGTGTACCCCCATGCTTTTGTACTTATTTTTCTCCTTTTTAATGTTATCTTGGTGCGGTGCAGTTTCTAGGTGGAGTTAAGGGGTGCCAATGTTGTTGGGAAGCCTGACCCATTCTGAGGTTCTGCCCAGTTTTTGACTTTAAAAAAATTGTTCAATGTTCGATAGAAAAACAAGGCCGAACCGTCAAAGAACTGAAAGATCGAATGAAAGGCTTTATAACTGGACCATTTATTTTGTTACGTTTATTTTACACAATTTTTTAATCTTCATATCATTGTTAACTTGTTCTGCCAAGTTCATTGGATCAACGAGGTCGACAGTTCCTTCTACATCATTGACCACATCTTCATGATATCCAATAACCATGTTATTGGTATTGTTGGCCTGAGATTTCGCCACCAGAGAAGGAGAAAAAGATTCTACTCTGATAGAAGATCTCTCTTTCTCTTCGGTTATGATAGGTTGCCCACCATCCTCACCATTTAAATCAACTATAAAGGGAGAATTAACATTCTTCCCCAAAGTGACCTCTGAGGTTTTTTGTCAAATATCTTTATTGCTTGGTTTGGGGTTGTCATTCCCTAGACCAGTTTTGGATATAGGCCCAACCATATCCTTATCTTTTGTTGTAGCGTGATCTCCTTGCTTCAGATCATGATAATTATGAGTTTCATTTCTTTTTACATTGTGCCACAGAGTGCCCTATAGTCTTACAACAACTGCAGAACAAAGGGACCTTTTCATAAGAAATACGAACAAAGAAGGCAAATGAGTCACTTTCTACCATGATCTCACCTAGCAAGGTGTTGTTGAGGTCAATACCAACCAACACCATTACAAAATGACCAAACAACCTATTTCTGGTTGCAACATCAAGAGCAATAGGAGTACCAAAGCCCCCTACAATCTCAAATAGCATCCAATACTTTTGTGGCAAATAAGAAATTCTCGCCTAACATTGCACATGTGTTTGTCTTATATTATTGTGTTTAAAATTTGGACTCCTCTGCGATAGCCGTAACAAGCCGGTCTTCAAGTTCCAAGTGCCTACAACCAAGGGGGGTTAGACGCCATTGCCCAAGAGGCTTCCATAGAGCGGCAAGTTTCTCTCGAAGCTCACTTGTTTTGACTGGGGTAGAACCTTTGGTTAAAATGAGCCAACCATGAAGATTCAACTTGCACCTGCTCAAACTCAGTTGGTATGCTTCCTCAGAAATTTTGAGGCAGGGTTTCAACAACTGACTAAGAGGAATACCACATGAATTTTTCAAGGCATGAACAACAACTGACTTAGGCTGTTGCGGAGCTTGTTTGGGAGGAGGGGAAGAAACAACATTAGGGCCAAGAAAGGCCCAAGGACGAAAAGGGGGAATAGGATCCATGGCAAGATTTTAGAGAAGGGGCGAAACCCTAGCACATCTCCAACCTCTCCCATCCACTTTTCCATTCGGTCTTTGGGTACTTGATATTGAATGAAATTGTATTCAAATTATCTAATAATCTTGATTGGAAAAAAATTAATTCACCCATCTGACAATAATTTCAAATATACACACCGTGGTCCAAAAACTTATACGATGAAATAATTTCCATTAATATTTGACAAAAAACAATCATAAGAATGACTGATTTTTATCCTTTCTTATACTAACTTTTAAATATAAAAAAGAGAATAAATAAAAAAAAAATCAATGTTGCGCTATGAAGCTTGTCCCTTCTCTTGATCTCTCCAGCAATAATAATTATTGTACTAACCAATCTACTAAGAAGAAAATAAACAAAAGAAAACCAATTCAATGCTTGAATAACTAAAACTAAAAAAGTAAATTACACTAACCACTCTTTAGGTTTCTTGAAATTATACAAACTCCCCCTACTTTTTTAACATTAATTTACAACAATTTCTCTTATAGGAGAACATGATGTAATATTTTTTTTAAACAATTAAATGATTTTAGTGTAATATATAAAGGGTGTCAGTGTAATATTTTTTTAAATAATTTGTAGGATCGAAGCAGCGGATCTAGAAGGGGGTGAATAAATCTTCCAATCTTTTTCAACCAAAATCTCTTTTCTTTTAAAAGAAATCTAATTCACCTTCCTTCTTTATAAAGAATCCAAATATTTAAAAGAAAGATTTCAGAAAAGATTTTAAAAGAGATTCAATTCAGATTAAAATCATATTAAATTCAGAGTTATTCCAATTAAAAGATGTTGATTAGGAAAACTTAAGCAAATAACATTGATAATTCGAATGGGCAAGAATGTTGAGATTAAAGAAAGAATGATCAAGATTTTTATACTGGTTCAGTCATAAAGACCTAAATCCAGTTGATCCAACACCTTGTTAGACCTTCCATTATTTCAAATTTCAAGTTACAAGCACACTGCACACACAAGAAATTCAAAACAGAAAAGTTTGTTATAGTCTTGCACCCTACATGAAAAGAAAGATAACCCTCCTAATAGAACTCTACTATTAGGACCTGAAAAACCCTCTTCCAGTAATCAAAAACTTTCTAAAAAGATCAAAGTTTTTGAACGATTTCATCTTTAGTGAATGATCAACATGTTTCAGCTCTTCAAGAACCATTCATCTCTTCAAGCATAAGATCTTCCTTTTGATTTTCCATTTTCGAAATGATGAAGATCAAATACTCATAGAACATTTTGATGCTCTTATCTCAATGTGTTGAAAAGATTTAGTTTCAGAAAACCATTCACTAATGAGAGAGAGAGGTGCTGGTATTCATAAAATTTTAAAGATATTACAAATTTAATCTGTTACGTGGTCATGTAATATGTTAAGACGTTCATAAAAGCACATGAGTTCTAATCAAGAATCAGTTCAATTTGTTACATAACAATGTAATCTGTTAAATTATTCTTCAGGATCTTCATATGTGTTATGGGTTCGAATTAATCTGTTACATAGCAATGTAATCGATTAACCCGAGGTAATCTCCCTTCTTAAACAACTTTTTGTAACCATAGTAATCGATTAAACCATGATGTAATCGATTAAAACAGAAACAAATCACATCTTTCAGAAACAAGACTAAAAGGCTAAAAACCTTCATGTAATCAGTTAAACCGTGTTGTAATCGATTACACTACTTGTTTTAGCTTTTCCCAGAAAATAAAAACATGTGGTAATCTGTTACATATAATATGTAATTGATTACTACATAGAAAAATCTAAAGTTCAATCAAATGACTTGTTTAGATATCATGATTATTACTAGGCATCATCTAATCTAATGTAAGACTAATCATACAAATGTCTAAGTCTAAAACAATCAATACAATGCCACATCCTTACATGTTTGGCAAATTTAAAAGAAAATTAAAACCAAAAAACTTAAAAGACTAAACTAACTAATCTTCATGTCAACATAATTAAGGAGCTAGTGTAGGGATAGAAAAAGTAGGAAAAATTTGTGTAATTTCATGAAATCTCTTTGTGGTGGTTAGTGTAATTTACTCACACTAAAATGCATGAAAAGTAAGAATATTTGGGTTGCTTCTAAATATGTTAGTTGATGCATATAAAACTAGGCTTAAGGGCAAGCATACCCTACATAGTAGTAACAATGGATCTAAAGTTCAAATATTATACCCAAAGGACTATGGATGATTCCAAAACAACTAAATTCTGCAAGCAGTTCAAGCAAATCAAATTTGAGTGGGTTTATCAATTACTTTATAGAAAATAAAGTCAAATTAAGCAAATAGTAATGCTTGAACGATTTAACAGATAGAAAGGCTTAGGGTTATGATTTCTTATTCAACTTTAATTTCTCCCAATTTCTATTCTAACTGAACCTTAAATTAAGTGTCAATTGCAAATCATTCCTCTTAAAATTATTAACAGATGTTGGTCATAATCCATCAATAGTCTTTCCTCTAATCAAACTCCTATTTGTTTATATAGGGTTTTATTTTGGGGAAAAGAATAAATCACAAAGAGAATGATTAAAAACTACCAATCTGATTAAGAATTTATACAACATGTTTGCTTATGTGACGTTTTATAAACTCAATTATTTCACAATTCTGTCAATTATAAGCAGTATGATCACTAACAAATAATTGACTAATGTTCAAAGTGATCAATTCTAAATAATTAAAAAGTAGTGAAACAATCCAATCGACTGAATAAAATAAGAATTCAATTGAAATATGAAATTGGGATCTACAACACAAACTACATAATTTAGGCCAACATGATTGTGTTAAAATTGCAACAAATTCAAAATTATAGTTGTGCTTGAAATCTGAGCAAAGTTGCTCAAATTCCCTCTTGAAGCGTGACCGTTCTGAATTGACCATGATTGTGCTTGAAATCTGAGCAAAGTTGCTCAAATTGGAGCATGGTTGTGCTCCTCAATTGGTTGAGCATTTCTGACACGTGGACTTTTAGCATGACCGTGCTAAATTGAGCATGATCATGCTTGCTAGTAGGGGCTAATTTTTCTTAAAATTATTCGCTTAGCTTATTTTCACCTTTTCCAATCAGTTCTATTTATTTGCAAAACTAGGAATGAAAGTGAGTTTTGCCAACAAAATATAGACAAAATTAAGCATTTTATGACAAAAACCACATCTAAAATATGATTTATCATTAGTGATCAAAATAAGGATAGAAAAGAGGCAATTGCGATATTCTTTGTCACAAAGAAATTTAGCGACCAAATTTCACATTTGTCGCCATTTGCAACAAATATTGTCAATTTCTAAGGTTAAATGTATCCATTGCTAATATGATGGTAGTTAAATAATAATTAATTAAAAAAAACTCAAGTAAATAGGGATATGAGTCAAGGATTGGAACAGGCACACTCAAGTGCCTTAAGGAATTTTCTACAGATTTCCATGTAGATCTATTACAAGAGTAAGGATTAAGAAGTTCAAAGAAGCATGAAATGGACTTATTCACTATACTTGGGCCAAACAAAATTTTCTCCACTTTGAAGTTGAGATTAATCATGTCCTCACTCTTATTTGGGTTAAAGATGGGTTAGTTGAATGAGTTTTGGGCCAAAACTACTCTAATGAAGGAGTTGGGGCCTTAGATAATACATAGGTTGATTTAATTTTAGCTTAATATTAGGCTATTTTAGGTTGAAATTGATGTCATATAATTAGCCATTTCATTTGTCCTTTAGTTTTCTCTTAGGGATAATAAATATAGTGTTGTTACACAACTTAATTAGGTTGTTAATAAGTAATCAATTACTCTATATTTGTTGTTACATAGGTTAATTAGGTTGTTTAATGTCTAGTTGTTACCTAAGTCAAAAGGAGTCTAAGAGTGAAGAGGATTCTTGGAGCTCCCATAAATGGAAAGGTTTTGTTTTAGCCATAGCATAACTTTTCCTTTTGTGGGAGCTCCAAGACTTATTATTTTAGATCTTCACATTTTTTATTTTAAATTTGTTTATTCTTGAAGGAAAAAACCATTTCCTTTTATTTTTGCCTAATTTGTTGTGTTTGTGCCCATGCACCTAATTTTGAAAAGTCTTCTTGGATAACATTAATTTTCCACTTACAAGAGCTCCAATAATCCTTGGAATGCCTTTTTTGACCCACCATCTTTTATTCTTTTATTTCAAAATTATTACCTCATCTTAGGATCGCAGAATCCTCTTGGGCTCTTTCTCATGGTGACTAATCATTTTTTTTTTCTATTTCACCTATTGTGTTTGCTCCTTAAGAACCAAATATGCGAAAAAGTTCTAACATCAACTATAAGATACAAATTAATAGCATTATAAGGATGAGACTCACAAATTGCTTCAAACAAATTCAAATTGTGACAAAGGTTTTTAGTGGGAAAAACAAGGTAGATAATAATTTATTGTGATGATCAAAGTACGTTAACTTTGACTCACAAGTCACAATTTAGTTGTATATATAAACATATGGAGCATGACATCTTTGTTCGAGAAAAAGTGTTAGACAATTGTAGTTATTCACATTCCTTCACAAGACCAAGTTATTGATATACTGATTAAACCCCTCTCTTCTCTCTAGGTATGCTCTCTTAGAGACAAACTAAAGGTGACTCCTAATTTTCAACTGAATCCACCATGAATCAAGTAACTTCTAGTAGCTTTTTATTATGTTATCTGTTGTAACTAACTAATTGTCAGTTAGTTAGTCAACGTACTATAATGTAGGCTTAACTTGCTTATAATATAATATGAATGTGTAAGATTAACTATAATGTGTTACTAACTAATGTGTGTGTTGCAAATAAGGTCGTGATAGGACAACAAAAAAATTAAAGCATGGAATCATCACAAATATTTATTTATTGAAAAACATTGGAAAAACCTTTTACAAAGAAAATGGTTACGAAATCACATAGTATTTGAGAGTCAATTGCGCATAAGGAATGTGTTAGCATCCTACAACATCCGTTAAACGAGTACCTCTAATTATTTAGAACTTTTAACATTTTTATTTCACCCTAAAATATTTACACTGCTAGTGTTTTTTTGTCTTTTAGCTCGACATGTTTTGTTCCTACGTATCTCTGGGTACAATGGAGAATTAAAATTACGTAGTTCTTTTGATAAAAAAATATTTGTGTATTGTTATTTTTTTAATTTTTATTATTATTTAACTTTAGGAATTTTTGAACTATCACCATTCATGTCCTACAAAATGAAATTGACAAAGGTGTGCACCCAAACTAGTGAGACTTGCCGTTGGAATAGTACCTTAGCCATTTACATGATTAAGATAAAACTTCATTTATTAAGGTGCAGACAATATCAAGTGAATTTTTCACATTTTAAAACTTTTAATACAATGCCAAAGAAATTATTATAAAAAACTTAATAAAGGGAAATAAAGAGTTTCTATGTCCACTACTAATACGCAATGTCTGACATGTGAAAACAAAAAACATTATGAAACATAATTATCAAATTCAGCCAGGCATCCGAAAGGTCCCCTTAAAAACCGGTTCTTAAGGGGGTGGCCTACCCAGCTATATAAGCAATCGCCAGGCTCGTTAACCACCCGATGTGGGACTCGCAACACGCCCCCTCGAGCCTGGGCTCGTCACCACAAGCGAGGGCTAGCGGCACTATCCACACCAACGGGCAGAACCAGCTCTGATACCATATCAAATTCAGCCAGGCATCCGAAAGGTCCCCTTAAAAACCGGTTCTTAAGGGGGTGGCCTACCCAGCTATATAAGCACTCACCAGGCTCGTTAACCACCCGATGTGGGACTCGCAACACGCCCCCTCGAGCCAGGGCTCGTCACCACAAAGCGAGGGCTAGCGGCACTATCCACACCATCGGGCAGAACCAGCTCTGATACCATATCAAATTCAGCCAGGCATCCGAAAGGTCCCCTTAAAAACCGGTTCTTAAGGGGGTGGCCTACCCAGCTATATAAATAATATAGTTATAAACCTTTAGAATCTCATTCTTGCTTCTCTTAAGGTACTTGCTAATCAGTTCACAAAGCTCAATTACATACTACACATCAAATTCGATGAAATCATAAGAAATTTAAGATATATTTATTTCTCCTCGGATACCTAATAGATAATTGTATAATTTTAAAATCAAGATAAATATTTCACTTGATATATATGGGATATATCAAATGAGAAACTACTTAATATGAGAAATGAGAACCATTAATACGGTCATTAGATTACAATTAAAAATAGTTAACAAATGAGATTAAGTGGTTGCCACCACCATTGTTGCTACCATTACTGACACCTCAACCACCACTGATGGTGGACGGTGGTGACAGAGGCGTTGACATTGGTGGCAATGAACATGACGATGGAGGCAGTGATGATCGTGACAACGACAATCATGTCGGTGGTGGTGGCGACCATCATGTGATGGTGGTGTCGGCAAAGGCAACAATGGTGTGGCTGGCGGTGTGTGTTAGATTTTATTAGAATGTTAGTTGAGGGATTCGAACTCACAACCTCTTCCCTTCCCCTCCTCCCTTAAACCAAATTCCCAACCATCAAGCTAACCTTATAACTCCTGCTGCTATTTATAAGTAATATTAATTAGTCATATTTTTTTTTACCAAGTAAGCAATATGAATTTTGTGACTGTGTCAACCCTCACAAATCCGATATTAAATCATAGGTACATGCATTAGCAAGAGATTTTCCCCCTACAAACCAATAAAAATCCTGTAGTGATGGTTTTCTAGCTTATTCAAAACAATTCATTATTGATTTTCTTTTTTGCATATAAACTTTTGAATTTCTTTGTGTAGCTCATCAACAAGATGGAAAGCAAGCCACTAGAAAGACGGGAATAACAATTATTCTTAACTGAAACAAAACAACGTTGTGTACATAAGAGGGAGATTTTGCCAACCACCAGTCTTCTTTTTCACTTTTGAAATGATGAAATTCTTTTTTAGATTTTTTTAATCGTAGGAGGGAGATCGATTCGGTTACTCATCTTATTTAGCCTATAAATAAGGTTTGTCTTAGAATTTAGATTTCAACTTAACTTAATCTTAAAAACTATTTCATGAAGTGAGTGTTGTCCCGAATTTATACACTATTTTAATTAATTAGACATTTCAAGTATGAAGTTTGTATAAAACTAGATATCTACAAATAATAATAATCGGCCCTATAAACCTAACAGTAACCACCAGAATAAGTTCTAATATAGCATCTTAAAACTTGTGTTTAGACATATCTCAACCATAAAGACTAATTGATGAGGTGATGGACCTCTTATTTATATACGTATTTTGGCTATATAGTCTAGATAAGATCTCCAATAAAAAAAAAAAAAAAACATAAAATGAACTCTTAAGTCTTAACATCATATTTCTTTATTTATTAAGGAAAAGTTCCGCTTACCCTCTACGTACTACATAGGTCCTAAAGATTTTAAAGCTTATATAACACGATACTAAGGATCAATTTCTCATTAAGAATATAATATTTGTTATTATTTCTTATTTTTTACAAATAATGTGGAATGTGACATTGTTTTATCTTATTTTTTATATGTAAAAATTAGTATAATAAAGGGTAAATATCATCACAGTCATTCTTACGATTTATTTATTTTTTTGTCAAAAATTAATGGAAATTATTACATTTTACATTTTATAAGTTTCGGGACCACAGCGTACGTACATATTATGTTGGAGGGGTGAATTAAATTTTTCCATTCAAGAAAAATATGGTACGAAAGATTATTACATGATCATCTGAGTACAATTTCTTTCAATGTTTTGATAGAAAAACAAAGCCAAAGAACTGAAAGACGGAAAGAAAGGTAATTTTAATTACTGGACCATTTATTCTAATAACATTTATTTGCGCAAATTTAATATTCTTAAGTGCATATAATGATCCTTGTCTTTCTCTGCACCATCAGTAGTACAGTAGTTGAGCAAGTCTATGACGATCATGACCCTAAACTTACTATCATTCACTTGCGAAATTCTATCACTCCGAGAAATAAGAAACGACCAGCAACATGAAAATCAGAAAATCCTGAGCGTTTGCATAAATTCTCAAATTGTTTCTCTGTTCTTTCGATCCCACCATCCAAAAGCATGAGGTTGTCAAAGCCAATAACTATTTTATCTACTTCAGTTGAGTGAATTGCTTCAGGCATTATGATATCCACAACGATTACCTTCCCATTTTGTGGTAATGCTTTGTGGCAATTCCTTAAAATTTGTATACATTTTTCGTCGGACCAATTGTGCAACACGGCCTACAATGATTAACCAACCACATGTAAATAGATTTGTAACCCAAGATTATTTTATTTTAGAGTTTAATGATTATGCACTGACAGTGTAAAGTAGTTTTACACTGTTATCTAATCACAAATTACCGTTGATATGACTTTTAGTATAATTATCATAAAAGTTAACAAACTTACCATACATAATAGATTATAATTGGATAATGATGTAAAACTATTTTACACTGTCAGCATAGCCTATTTTTTCTTTTATTTTATTAGATAAACTTGATCACAAATATGAAGTCACAACTAATTGGGTAGTGATAGATAGTGTTTAGACTAACCTTCAATATGATAGCATCACCTTTTGGGACACTTTCAAACATGTCTCCTTCAAGGTGCTTTATCCCTTCAAGGAATTTGATATTTCACACATTAGTGAAATAAATTAATAAATAAATAAAATAATATATGCCATCAAGGCTGCTTAAACTTTTGGCTTATGAAAATGAGGGACAAAGGTTTCTATGTCCCCCTCTGAATTCCCTCAACTAGCAATAACTTGTACCTTAAGACTAAGGATTAAAACATGATGCCAACTAGACAAAATTCGTACACTAATATATATACCTGGATAAATTGGAGCATTTTGTATCACATGGGGCAGATCAAAATTAATACCCTTTACAGAAGGATACTTGGAGATTATCATATTCAAATTTTTGCCAATGCCACCACCCACATCAACTAGCAAGGATATTTCTTCAAACCCTCTATATGTTTCAAGTAACTTGTTCACCTCGATTGTGCCCAAATTAGCCATTGCTTCATTAAAGGCATTATTCAATGTCAGATCTGACTGCATGTGTTCATAAATAGGCACTCCGTGAACTTTCTCGAATACGCCCTTGTCGAAGTCAAGAAATATCTCCTTAAAATTGAGGCTACCAAAAAACACAACAATGTGATCAAATAATATTCAGCCCTCGTACCCCATATGATAAAATTAAATGACATCAAGCCATCAAAATTATACTCCTTCCGATATGATCTTTGATATCTTTTCTTTTATTATAGCATATAAACAAAAAAAAAAGTAATTATCCCTATTTTTATTAAAATTGCTTTAGCTTTTTAGCGTGTCCTCGTATATTGTTCTAACATTCTCTCCATTATTATTAGTATTATTATTCCGCCCTCATTCATAATAAGCTAGAGTGTATAGTATAATTAAATATTAAGATAAAGACAAGCATCTAATGAGAATGGATCCTCTCTTGAATTTTCTCATAATCTTGTTTTGTAAAATTTTGTTCCTACTTTTCTTTTCAATGGATGAAATAGGTGGAAAATTAACTATATTGAAATTTGCAAATATTCATGGAAAGAGACTGACAGATACAAAAACTTTTCACACAATACACACAATCTTGTGATCATGCGAAAAATTAACATAACAAGCTTTATTTTGAGGGAATAATAATAATGAATTGTGAAGATAATTATATGTTATCTTAGACTTTTTCAATATGAATAAGAATAATTATTTTGCTAAAAAAAATTGAAAATATTATGCAATTGCGTTACTTACAAGACATCCTTGATTGCTCGGTGACTCAGAAAATTTGGTAGGAAAGCTAAAGAGCCCTTATTCTCATCTTTGACAAAGTATCTACCAGCAAGTGATAGCTGGTAAAGCCTTTGAGGGTTACCATCTTCATTGGTGCGAGTGGAACAAGTAAGAAGAGAGTAACTTTCTAGTAGAGACAGCATGCGATCAAGCCTTTGAGGCAATTCAGGGTGTTGTGTTGGAAGTTGAGAAGCAACATCACATGCTGAGACACCAAGTGGTGATGCCTTTGCTATGATCTCAAACAAGTTGAGTTCTAGGGCAGCCTTCAATACTGTAGAAATTACTATTGGACCAAAGCAATGCTGAATTGCAGACAAGCATGCATTATTTTCCTCTGTATAATTAGAACCCATTGTTGTTTCTTTTTGTGTGTGTCTGCTAATTTTGCATGTTACCGTGTATTCACTAGTCCTATTTGTAGTGAAAATTCTACAATAGTGTGGTGGTAGGTATGGAAATAAGTTACTCCCTCCGTTCCAAATTATATAACGTTTTAGAGAAAAAAAATTTGTTCCAAAATAGATGTCGTTTTACAAAACCAATGTTGCATTAAATGTCTTTTTCCAGGACTACCCTTAATTAATACTTAGTGGGAGTAGTGTACTATGAGTAATTAATTAGAGAGATAAAGGGTATATTAGGAAGTTACCTAATATTTTCTAGAAAATTCAATAAATTAATTGCATTCCTTAATACCTATGCCAAAACCTTAAACGTCATATAATTTGGAACGAATGGAGTAGGTCTAATAAGATTTTGTTTAAACATGCCTTACCTACTTCAAATAGTTGCCTCATGCATGAAGATGTTATTCTTAGTGTGCTTAGATTAATGTTGAAACCTCATTGAATGGAGAAATTACACGTTTTAAGACAAAAGATTACTAAAAATTATGTGAGAGAAGCTTTTTTTCTAACATTAGTTGTGTTTCCCCCAACTGGTACACAAACACAAAGCACAATTTTGCAGTTTAACGTGATTTCAACGCTAATTCAAGCATACTCAAACTAAGTTGGTAGTGGTGCCTTGGGAAGCTAACACCGTTGCAGATTTATTAGCTAAGTGGGGACTGGGGAGCAGCTAATTAATTCTGCTAGCCACGTGATTTGGAAGACCCCACCAGCCTTTGTGTTGGAAGCGCGCGGTTCAGCAATCAGCATAATTCACTTTATTTAGTGTAGCTGTTGGTTTTTGTTTCTTTCTTTTCACAATTGTACCAAGAAAAAAGGGCATAATTTTATGTTTCAATAAATTTATAGATTTCACTCTTTACGAAGTCAATATGCTTAACATTTAATATAATAATAATAATATTAAAAAAATATTTATATTTACTACAGACCTGCCTATTAAACTTAAAAGACATTTTAAATTATTTATAACTTAACCTTTTTAATCAAATAATCTTTTATAACAACGTAGATCTACTTTATTTTAAAAAAAATTCTGGTATAACTTAATGTAAATTGAACTATAGACTTTTGCATCGTAGTTTGTTTTATTTCCACTCTTATTTGAAAGAAATTATTAGATAATTTTAGACAATATAATTCCTAATTAATCATCATATGACATATAATTAATTAAGTGTCATTAATTTTTCTTGTAAATTAAAAATTTAAATACATGTTATATAAAGATTTTTTTTTATCAGCAAATGTTAATTATTAATTGTTAGTTTTTGTTAGCAAGAGGATTCGAACTCACGACCTCTCCCTCATTCACTTCTCCCTTCACCACCAAACCAACCTTATAACTCTACATGTTATACAAAGATTAATTAGGATCATCAACATTTGATATGTTACCCATTATTGTACGTATGGATGAGCTGTTGCGGGTCAAATACTTTCCCATTATTGTACTATCGATGAGCTGTTGCGGGTTAAATACTTATTAATTCCCTTGCAGCTTTGTTTTGTTTCGTGCGTGTTGAGCAGTTGAGCTGGTATTGACTACGAATTTAAGCAGTGTCTGTGTCAAGTCATAATAGCCAATATTGTGATCATGTCGATGGGATTAAGACTTAGGATCTATTTGATGATCAGAATATGATAAGATAACTACCATATTCTATATATATTATAATTAATTAATTGTTTGTTAAGTCAATATATAGATTATCATAATTTTATCTTACTGCCTATCTTATCTTGTTGGTATAGGATTAGAACTCTCTTTCTCGCAGGGAGAGGAGGATCATCTTGCTGAAATATTGGCTCTCAAGGTAGGAATTCATCTCTCTGCTGAGAGCGTGGACATCGCAACCTCATTTGCGAGTCTGACAACAACTTGGACGTACAGTGTGTTTGGATAACATTAAAGAATCAATTCTACCTCATAAAATCATGATAACTATTTATTGTTTTGCCTTCACCATTAAAAAAAAGATTATTTCTCGTTATGAATCTAACTCAAACACAATAGTAATCTTTTTCTTCACTAACTACTGGAGTCAAGATACTATTTTCTCTGCATAGCTTCGGTGATCATATACAAGAGATTCGAGATCTGCAATCTCGAGAATGGTCATGTGTTTAGCGCTGGCTGGGGATTGTGTCATTCGGAGGGGGATCAACCTCTGATGATGTGTTGTTAAAAAGGTTTAAATATGTTTTTAGTTCTTAAATTTGAGTTACTTTAAATTTTGGTCCTTTAATTAAAAATTATTCTTTTTAGTCCTTGTAAAATGCTATTTTTAGTCCCCATAGTGAATTTGAAGACTAAAAATAGCAAATTTTAAGTCTTCCAAAATTATGTTGAGGGACTCAAAACAACATTTCACAAATTTGAAGGATAAAAAAGAACAAATTTTTAATTGGGAGATCAAAGCCAAAAATACCCCAAATTTGAGAAATTAAAAACATATTTATGCCAAAAAAAAAATTCTCTTTCTCTCTCTTTTTATCTATCTGTATATATATTCCATTGACGACAACTAAAAAATTGAAGTCAATGAGATCAAATTATAAAATTGAGAGATCAAAATTGATGATTTGTAACAAATTTTAAGAAGAATGTTAGAAGTAGAGTGTTAAAGAGAGTGTCGCTAACATTCCTCATGTGTGAAATTATTAATTTATGATAACTATTTCAACCCATTTTGTCCTTTTTCTATTTTAATGCAACCCAATAGTACAAGAATGAGATGTGACTTATGGGCGCAGGCTATTTTGGGGGACTGGATAATGTCCCCACCGTACGTAACTTATATTCGTAGTTGGATTTGTAATTTTTTTGAGATTGATGTGGGACTACCATACAACCGTCCACACTAGATTTTTTTTTTAAAAAGGAATCTTTTTTTTCTGTTTAAGCTTTTTTTTAAAAAAAAACGTCAATTCTTCTCCGTTGTTGCTTTGCTTCTGTCTCTCTTCCCATTTTTTTGTCCATCATTTTATCTTGATTTTTATTTTTAGTCCCTCATAAATTTTTTTATTATTTTTAGTTCCTCATAAATTGTTCTATTTTTAGTTCATCATAAATTTTTTTGTTCTATTTTTAGTCCCTAACATTAATTTCAACTGTTAAGTGATGACATAAACTGTGTGTGTGAAAATTTCCTAATTAAGTTTCTAGTGACTTTTAACCACTGCAAATTTTTTTGTGGTCGTAAATGTTTATCTTTGTAACATTTTTTGTGATTTCAGAAAATCTAGTATTCGAGATTTTGATTTTTGATTTTATTTTTTAACATTTCTGACAATTTTAGTTTGCCAAAAAATTTGCAGTAGTTAAAAACCACTAGAAATTTAAACAGAAGAAGAAGGATCCCTTTTTTTAAAAAAAAAAAATCTAGTGTAAGCAGTTGTATGGTAGTCCCACATCAATAAGCAACAACGGAGAAGAAGGGTCATTTTTTTTATAAAAAAAAACTTAAAGAGAAAAAAAAATCCCTTTTTAAAAAAAAAATCTAGTATGGGCAGTTGTACAATAGTCCTACATCAATCTAAAAAAATTTACAAATCCAACGACGAATATAAGTTACGCACGGTGGGGGACATTATCCAGTCCCCCAAAATAGCCTGCGTCGTGACTTATGTAGAAAATTAGTTTCAAACTCGGGCAACGCACAAGTCTTAAGATTAATAATTTTAAAGTTAACAATCAATCAATAATATGATGTTAGTTAAAGAAGAATTTGGCAAAAATAAGATAATAATCAATGCTAAAAAAAAATAATCAATGAAAATATAAGTTCACTGCTTTTTTTTTTAATCAAAAGTTCACTATTTCTATATCATATGTACATATTAAAATTGTATAGTATATAGTCTATGTATAACCTGTTCTAATGGTTTGTTTATTGCAATACCATTGAATGGTTCCAGATTCGAGACATAACAGTCCCTTCACTCACAACAAATTGTATAGTATATATCATAATTATTGTGTTCATTAAGTAAAATTAGAATTATATTTAATGAGATATACTATTTTATTTATTCTATAAAATTTATCCGTATTCATTCCACATGTAAGAATCAACATCTCCAAACCTATGTAAGAATTTACCACTTGTTTTTATATTATCTTTCAGATATGGTGTTTAATCAAATGAAATCAAATAGCCAAGCTCTAGGTGCTGATATTCAATTTGGTGCTTTAAATAAGGTAATTTCTTATCTTTCTATCACACAGAGAAAAAGCTGCCGGAATGAATTCTCCCTTACCCTATGCTTTCTTTCTTCTTGTTCATTAATCTCAATTCTTCTTGTTCATATGGCAAGCATGTATACTATCACATTGAGTAAGAGTGAAAGCCTATCTTTCTATCAACTTTATTTACATAATGAAAATTTTCTATTTTTTTGGCAGGTATTACTCAATGTTTTTACCCTATTTTCTTTATAATTTGTTCTGCCATGAGTGGCATCATTGATCTTGGACTACATGGTTGAGAAGCTTGGAATAGAACCAAGTAAAATGAAATCTAAAAATGTGAAACCACCGAATGCCATGTCCTAGGATATTTGGACTAAAAGCTTGCAATGATAATAAATTTCCTATTTCATGGTGCCTCCATTTTCTGATATTTAGACTAAATTTGGCTCCATTGGCTTATGTATTAGATGATTCAACTTCTGCAACTGTTGAAAATAGAAACCAAAATTATAACCTTATAATATAAAATGGATAGAATTTTCTTTTGGACAAAACTTAGAAACAATTTGTATACCTGAATTGGTAATGTTTGTTTTTCCTTATTTAGAGCTTCAAAACGTGAAGCCAAACTATTATAATTGGATCGGAGTATACCATAGTCTCTCTCTAGTTGCTTTGACTTCCACCTAGCTCTCTTGTTCTGAAACCATATAGCAACCTTTGATGGAAAGCTTTAGATATATAGTACATAAACTTAAATTGAATGCAAACTTAGAAACAATTTGTATACCTGAATTGGTAATGTTTGTTTTTCCTTATTTAGAGCTTCAAAACGTAAAGCCAAACTATTATAATTGGATTGGAGTATACCATAGTCTCTCTCTAGTTGCTTTGACTTCCACCTAGCTCTCTTGTTCTGAAACCATATAGCAACCTTTGATGGAAAGCTTTAGATATATAGTACATAAACTTAAATTGAATGCATAGTCAACATAAATTGTTATTGGAGGAGAGATAGTAATGGCCCTTCAAATCATAGGAATTATATATATAGCTTTAGCTTCCTATGCGAACAATTGATAAGTTCCTTGTATCTGTTCAAGTCTATAGTATTTGTTAGTATGCTGATCATATTCTTGAATAACTATAGTATTATGTAGATACTTTAGAATTTTTTATTTTTTAAACTAAAATTCTAATAAGCATTTAGCTATACTATCAGGTATTTCACATATTGCAACTACTTCCAAATTTTCTTCCTTTTTCTCTTTCATAATTCATTCATGAGCAATATTGTAATAATAGAGTCACATACATACACTAGTAGTGTGACATATATATCTATTAGCTAGCATGGCATGTATACAACTACTATTTTTATCTTAATGCTATTGTAAATGGATGCCTTCTACTAGGAATTTGGCAACGTCTTTATATATATATATATATATATATATATATATATATATATATATATATATATATATATATATGTCACTGTAGTTTTGTATTTTTATTCTATTATTATTTAGTTAATATATAATTGATTATCATAATTATTATATATTAATATTCTGTTGATAATTAGGCTAGATGAGAATTATGTCGTGGACCACTTGACAAGTATTAAGAATTGGTTTAATTATTTAATTTGTAATTGATAGAATTTATGGTTTAATAAATTTAAAAATTTATTTCTCTATTTTCATAGTTATGGTTTAATTAATAACGATGAAGTAGACAGGGAGTATGTTGTGTCCGATTATAAAGTAAAAAAAACTATTATTTTATTACTTTGTTTAGATTTCAGTGCCTTGTTTCTTAGAGGTGTCTAAATCTTAAGCCTTCTAATTTTCGGATTTATGAAGTTTTTAAGTGTTTTCTTTTATTGTTTCAGGGAATTGATATTGCAAGCACCATTGGATTCAAGACTCATCTACTGCTAGCAATGCTTAATGTTTTTATAAGTCCATTTAGTAGAAAAATGCTTCTAGGATATTATGGATTTTAGGTTATATTTTGTAAATTACAATTGATTTGAATTATAAATTTTTAAACATATCTATTTTTTAAGTAAAACAAACATTTATAATGGTTATATTCTGTTTACATGAAGGGAAATAAAACAAAAATAATGTGTGTGTGTGTATATATATATATATATTTTAAATTTAACTTTTAACATCGGTTGTATGTGCAACCGATGAAGAAAGTGTACTTTCTACATCGGTTGTGCTAACAACCGATGTAAAAAAGTATCACTTTTTGTGTTTTTTTAATGTATTGGCAAAGCTTTCTACATCGGTTCTGTAACCGATGTTGAAAGTACCCCACTTTTAACATCGAAAGATACAACATCGGTTCAGGACCGATGTTGAAAGGCCCACAGAACCGATGTTAAAGGTCTTTTTTGTAGTAGTGCAAAGCGGTGGTTGTTTAGCCATAAGTTCTTCAATCAATTCCTCAAAAGGATGAGAAGAAGTTGACTCACTCTCTTTGGCTATGCAAATGATCTTGTTGCTTTTTCTCCTTGGCTTTCTTTTAGTTGCACTAAAAAAATGTCATTTAGTGATTGCAAATATCGGTCGAAAGAAGAAGCTAGTTACTCAATCTCTAAATATGTTAATTGACCCGTATAAAACTAGGCTTAAGGGCAAGCATATCTTATAAATAGTAACAATGGACCTAAAGTTCGGATATTGTACCTAAAGGACTATGGATGGTTTCAACACAACTAAATTCTACAAATAGTTCAAGTGAATCAAATTTGAGTCGGTTTATCAATTACTTTGTAGAAAATAAAGTCAAAGTGAGAAAATAGTAATTCTTGAATGATTTAACAAATAGAAAGACCTAGAGTTATGATTTCTTATGCAACTTTTATTTTTCCCAATTTCTATTCTAACTGAACCCTAAATTAAACGTGAATTGTGAATCATTCCTCTTAAAATTATTAACAAATGTTGGTCACAATCCATCAATTGTCTTTCCTCTAATCAAACTCCTATTTGTTTATATAGGGTTGTATTTTAGGGAAAGTATAAGTCACAAAAAGAATGGTTAAAACCTACCAATCTGATTAAGAATTTATGCAACATGTTTGCTTATGTGATGTTCTATAAACTCGATTATTCCACAATTTTTTCAATTATAAGTAGTATGATCTGTACTACTCGGACTCGGCCCACCACCGAGTAGAGGGCCGGCCGAGTAGGAGAAGCCTACCCGGACCAAGGTAGTTATAACGGAAAGTATATCTTACAAAAAGATAAGATATATGAAGATTAAGGCGCAAGATCATGATAGAAGATAAACCTATATCTATCATAATTAACGAGATTCGATAAGATTTGATAGGGAAATAACCCTATCAAATCTATCTCTTTACACTCTATAAATACAACAGTACTCATTCTAATCAAGGTACAAAAACTCTATACCCAATTGTGATACCTATCTCCTACCTCTGCGCCTCTAACTTGAGCGTTGGAGTGGCTTTGCAGGTACACCTCCCACCATTCATCAAGGAGATCCCAACGGAGCCATCGCACCAGAGGACTTACCAAATCTGGTAAGAACACGATCCTTAACAAATAATTGACTAACATGTTGATAAACTGGATTTTGATTGTATTTTGTTGTGAGTTTAGATGACATTTTCATACATTTTGAATATATTTTATTGGAAAAACTCACTATTTGGTGCTAGTTTTTGTAAGACAGACACTCTAGAGGCTTCATGAGAAAAAAAGCTGAAAAATGCATCATTTGGAGTAAATTTGCCTTTGTTTGGAAGACCACAGCTGTGGTGGTCTTAGCACGACCGTGCTAACCACCACAACCGTGGTTCATGGACCACAGCCAAGGTAACAGTGACCAAAGGCTATAATCAACGTCAAGTTTACGAGCACAGTCGTGCTCTGTTTACTATAGCTGTGCTGAAAGTGAGCAAATTTGGACCTTAGGACTGCAAGGACCATGGTCGTGGTCATTTTACCAAGGTCGTGGTAAGTTATGTTGTCGGCCTATCTTTTTAGAATTATTATAAATAGGCGTAGGGAAACCCTTTTATTTTTATCTTTTGTTCTGTTTTCTAAACTAAGGGTTTCTGAGTGAGAAAGAGGTCCTATGAGAGACTCTAAGCTATGGTAGGACGTAGAGAGTACCATTGGGAATCATCACTGTAAAGTTTCTTCCCTTTTTCTAATCTTTATGTCTTCTTTTGAGTTTTTGGCTTAATCATGAACATGAGGGGCTAGTTTCTCTTAGCCCTAGATTGTGATATAGTTGTACCTTTGTACCTCGATTCTCATTTTAATAATCCTTGATGTTATTCAGTTATTTGTATCTCTTCACTTCTTTTATTGCTTTTTAGAAATGATTAGTCTTAACATAAATTAATCTCTTGTCTATGATCAGCTGCTTTCGATGAATTGAACTGTGAAGTGATTGGATTTGTACAATTTGCATAATCAAACTTATTATATGAATTTCCAGTAGATTAATCTTGTTAATCAAATTCTCCAAGGTTCATCATTTGCCCAAAGTTAATTCACCTATGATCAATTGGGAATTAAATTAGGGAAAATAACGTTATTCACTATGATCAATTGTTAATTAAAGAATATATATAAGAGGTCACTGGCAAGTAACGCATTTAGGGATTTCATTCAGATTAGAATTGGGGGAAAAAGGGGTACAAGCAAAATCACAATCCTAGGCTTCTTTATTATAATTATTCTCACATTAATCTTTCTACTCTAATTATTTTTCATTGGAAAAGAATAATTGAACACTATTTGTCTCAATTTGGTTTTAAATTTTGGATTGTTTGATTATTTGCAAAATAAATTGTTTGGGAACGCAACTGGTCCATTGGGTTTGATACCCAGACTCTTAGAGTCCATTGTTACTACTACGTAGGGTACATATGTCCTTAGCAAACGCATTTTACGCATCACATGTTAAGAGTGATCAATTCTAAATAATTAAAAAGTAATAAAACAATCCAATTGCCTGAATAACAACAAAAATTCAATTGAAATATGAAATTGGGGTCTTCAACACAAATTACATAATTTAGGCCAGCATGATTGTGTTAAAATTGCGATAAATTCAAAATTCAAACTCAGCACAGTAGTGCTCCTACACCAAGGGTGTGCTGAGGAGATGTTTGGGAGTGCTTCCCTCTTGAAGCTAGCATGACCATTATGAATTGACCACGACCGTGCTTGAAATCTGAGCAAAGTTGCTCAAATTGGAGCATGGTCGTGCTCCTCAATTGGTTGAGCATTTCTGACACGTGGACTTTTAGCATGACTGTGCTAAATTGAGCATGATTATGCTTGTTGGCAGGGGCTAATTTTTCTTAAAATTCTTTACTTCTTAGCTTGTTTTCACCTTTTTCTTGTCAGTTCTATTTATCTGCAAAACTAGGAAAGGAATGAGTTTTGCCAACAAAATATAGAGAAAATTAAGCATTTTATGACAAAACTGCCTTCCTAACACATCCAAAATATGATTTATCATTAGTGATCAAAATAAGGATAGAAAATTGGCAACTGCGATATACTTAGTCACAAAGCAGTTTTGAGGTTAAATATATCCATTACTAATGTGGTGGTTGTTAAATAATAAATAGTTAAAAAAACTTTTGCTATTTCATATTTGGGAGTTGATTTGGTTAGTAAATAGGGATATGAGTCAAGGATTGGAACAAGGACACTCAAGTGCCTTAAGGAATTTTTTGTAGATTTCAATGTAGACCTATTACAAGATTAAGGGTTAAGAAGTTCTAAAGAAGCATTATATGGACTTATTCAAGACACTTGGGCCAAACAAAATTTTCTCCACTTTGAAGTTGACATTAACATGTCCTCACTCTTATTTGGGTTAAAGATGGATTAGTTGAATGAGTTTTGGGCCAAAACTACTCTAGTTAAGGAGTTGGGGCCTTAGACAATACATATGTTGATTTAGTTTTAGCTTAATATTAGGCTATTTTATGTTGAAATTGATGTCATTTAATTGGCCAATTCATTTGGACAAATTTTAAGCATTATAGTTATTTGTCCTTTAGTTTTCTCTTAGGGATAATAAATATAGTGATGTTACAAAACTTAATTAGGTTGTTAATAAGTAATCAATTACTCTATATTTGTTGTTACTTAGGTTAATTAGGTTGTTTAATGTCCAATTGCTACCTAAGTCAAAATGAGTCTATGAGTTCAAGAGGATTCTTGAAGCTCCCATAAATGGAAAGATTTTGTTTTAGCCATAACATCATTTTTCCTTTTGTAGGAGCTCCAAGAACTCTCTTGCATTATTTTAGATCTTCCCATCTTTTATTTAAAATTTGTTTATTCTTGAAGAAAAAAATCATTTCCTTTTGTTTTTGCCTAATTCGTTGTGTTTGCACCCATGCACCCAATTTTGAAAAGTCTTCTTGGATAACATCAATTTTCCACTTACATGAGCTCCAATAATCCTTGGAATGCCTTTTTTGACCCACCATATTTTATTCTTTTATTTCAGAATTATTACCTAATCTTAGGATCGTAGAATCCTCTTGGGCTCTTTCCCATGGTGACTTATCATTTGATTTTTGTTTTCTGTTTCACCTATTGTGTTCGTACCTTAAGAACCAAATATGCAAAAAAGTTCTTTTTGGTAACATCAACTACAAGATACAAATTAATAGCATTACAAGGATGAGACTCGTAAATTGCTTCAAACAAATTCAAATTGTGACAAAGGTTTTTAGTGGGAAAAACAAGGTAGAGAATAATATTTTGTGATGATCAATGGACATTAACTTTGACTTACAAGTCACAATCTAGTTGTATATATAAACATATGTAGCATGACATCTTTGTTTGAGAAAAAAGTGTTAGACAATGGTAGTTATTCACATTCCTTCACAAGACCAAGTTGTTGATATATTGATTAAACCCACCCCTCTTTTCTCTCTAGCTAGGTATGCTCTCTTTGAGACAAATTGTAGGTGACTCCTAACTTTCAACTTAATCCACCATGAATCAAGTAGATTCTAGTAGCTTTCTATTATGTTCTCTGTTGTACCTAACTAATTGTCATTTAGTTAGTCAATGTACTATAATGTAGGCTTAACTTGCTTATAATATAATATGAATATGTAAGATTAACTATAATGTGTAACTAACTAATGTGTGTGTTGCAAATAAGGTGGTGATGGGATGACAAAAAAAATTAAAGCATGGAATCGCCACAAATATCTATTTATTGGGAAACATTTGGAAAAACCTTTTACAAAGAAAATGGTTACGAAATCACAAAGTATTTGAGAGTCAATTGCACATAAGGAAGGTGTTCGCATCCTACAAAGCCTATTAAACGAGTACCTCTAATTAATTAAGCAAAATTTTTAGAACTTTTAAAATATTTATCTCACCTTAAAACATTTATGCCACTAATTTTTTTTTTCTTTTTAGCTCGACATGAATGGTTTTTTGTACCTATATATCTTTGGGTGCAATGGAGAATTAAAGTTACGTAGTTCTTTTGATAAAAAAAAATTGTGTATTGATATTTATTATTATTATTATTATTATTATTATTATTATTATTATTATTATTTAACTTTAGGAATTTTTGAACTATTACAGTTCATATGTCCTAAAAAATGAAATTGACAAAGGTGTGCACCCAAACTTATGAGACTTGCCTCCAGAATAGTACCTTAGTAATTTACATGATTAAGATATGATTAAAATAAAACTTTATTTATTAAGGTGTAGACAATAGCAAGTAAAATTTTCTCATTTTAAACATTTAATACAATGCCAAAGAAATTATTATAAAAACTTAATAAAAGGGAATTAAGTTTCTACGTCCATTGCTAATACGCAATGTCTGACATGTGAAAGCAATATAGTTATAAACCTTTAAAATCTCAATCTTGCTTCTCCACAGGTACCTGCTAATCAGTTTACAAAGTTCAAATACATACTACATATTGAATTCAATGAAATCATAAGAAATTTAAGATATATTTATTTCTCCTCAGATACCAAATAGATAATTGTATAATTTTAAAATCAAGATAAATATTTCACTTGATATACAGGGGATATCAAATGAGAAACTACTTAATATGAGAAAAGAGAACTATTAATAGGGTCATTAGATTACAATTAAAAATAGTTAACAGATGAGATTAAATAGTCGTCGTCACCATTGTCGCTACCACTATCGACACCTCCACCACCACTAACGGTGGGCAATGGTGGTAGAGGCAACATTGGTGGTAACGATCATGGTGGTGGAGGTAGTGATAGTCGTGGCAACGATAATCATGTCAGTGGTGGTCGCGACCATCATGCGATGATGGTGTTGGCAAAGGCAACAATGGTGGCCGATGGTGGTGGCAACAGTCATGGCACCAGTAGCAGTGACAGTGGTGAGAATCATAGCAATGATGGTGGCACGTTAGCTTTCATTATTAGTTCTCATTTATATGTGTGTGTCACCACTATCGCTACCATTATCGACACCTTTGGCCCCATCGACGGTGGGCGTATATGTGTGTGGGGGGGGGGGGGGTGTGGGGTTTGGTGATGATTTACTTAAGACATAACTATTAGAAAAGACCAATTAGTTACAAAATAATGGTGAAATTAGTTGTTCATTTGCAATCAAATCGTAACAAATTTTATTACATTCTTGTGGGTGGGTGGGTAGGTGGGTGTGGGGTTTGGTGATGATTTAGTTAAGACATAAGTATTAGAACCGAGGGGGTATAGTTTAGTTGGTTGAGTAGGGTGTGTGAGTTGTTGTAAATGTAGACGTTGTTAACAAAACACACTTCCTGAGGCATGCAAAAGCACTGCCTTAAAGTACTGATCCACGGATCACTGCACAAGCCCCCCAGGATACAACAGGAACCACTTAGAATGCACTGAGGCAACAGAACTGGCAAGTATGAAATGAAACCCAGGAACAAAGAAAAGAAGAGAGAGTGAGTGTCACAAACGTGTAGCATAAAAGGGTATTTATAAAACGCAAAAAATAAAACGTTAATAACTAAACAGTCAAATAAAATATATATGATCAGAAAATTAAAACGGTAATAAACAGATATGATCGTATATTTAAAACGGTTATATATTTAAAATGGTAACAAAATAAAATTCTTTATTTTTCGTAACCACACAACTTAATAAAACGGTAACATAAAAACATGATTTTTGGATAAGCTTTAAATTCAAATAAAGTTAAACCGAAAATAATAAATAAATATTTTATTAAATCACAGTGTAAAAATAGTACAAAGCCCATTCTCGCATGTGCAAGGGGACAAATCGACGGATTTCCACTACGAAAGGCCCACTAGGCCCACAATCATGCACGCGAGGGTTCCACCTCTTACTAGCCTCTTTGAAAGCTATTAACACAAAATGATATATAAACTAGTGAGGCAAAGCTATCCTAGGCAATGTGGGACTTTTCCTTTTGTAATACTCTCCAAAACTCAAAAATACAACAATCCCCCACATATTACAAAAGGCAAAATAAAACATTTTAAAGGAAAGAAGAAAAGAATTCTTGGGTTCTTACATGAGATGTAATGCGTCAGACTTGGTGTAGCAAGCTATATGAACCAGACGTAGACTGATAAGACTTAACACACAGTGTAGTTGGTGTAGCAAGCTATATGAACCAAAAACACTTGACGTGTATTAACAGTCTACCAATCATAGTACACCCCCATAATCGTTGTCGTTATCGCTGTGTTGTGCTACTAGGGCATGCGTGTGCCCGGTATTCATGAGTGCTCTAGAGATCTTGCCAGGATCTCATACAAGCGGCCCCACTTAACACTCATATAGGTGATTTCATCAAGTGTATGTTGCAAATCATACACCACCCATAAGGGATATGAAATTCATTAAAAACTTTATAAGTTGTTAAGCTTTCTCATTATCACATAAAGCTTAACTATAAAGTTTAACCTCACATTAATGTAGAATCTAGCACTTTCTCACACTATAGGAAGGGACTACATATAAAAATTGATTAAAAACAATTTTAGTGCTAGCAGAACTGGCAAGTGACTTGTTCTTACCTATATGAACCTTTTTCATGGGATCTCCAATCACAAAGGTTGGGTTACCATCACTTGTTTGTTTTCAATTGGCTTAAGTCCCATTCCCCTCGATGTTTCTAATATCATGTTCCTCCCTAGGGTTTTGTCAGAGGATCTGCTAAATTTCCTTCTGACTTCACATAATCTATGGAAATTATTCCATCCTTTAACAGTTGCTTTACCACATTATGTCTCAATTGTATATGTCTATTTTTCCCATTGAAAGTTTTGTTTTTAGCTACAGTTATTGCTGTTTGAGAGTCACAATGCATAGACACTGACGGGGCTTAGTTTCATTCCCAAAGGAATATTAGCTAAGAAGATTTTCAACCACTCAACCTCACTACCAGCCATTTTTAGAGCAACAAACTCTGACTCCATTGTTGATCTAGCTATAATAGTTTGTCTGGCTGATGTCCATTCACCCGCACCACCACCAAGTGTAAACATATAACCACTAGTGGATTTTGTCTCATCTGAATCAGAGATCCAGTTAGCATCACTGTACCTTTCCAGTATAGCAGGAAATCCACTATATTCAATACCATAGTCCATGATACCTCTCAAATATCTCATGAGTCTCACAAGTGCATCCCAATGGTCCTGATTAGGATTATAAGTGTATTTACTCAATCTACTTATTGCATATGCAATATCAGGTCTAGAGAAATTCATCAAATGCAGTAAGCTCCCAATGATTTGGGCATATTGAGTTTGATCAATTGGTTCTCCTATATTTTTCTTCAATTGAGAGTTAGCATCATAAGAGGTACTCATTGACTTAGAGTCATAATATCCAAACTTCCTTAGAAGTTTCTCAACATAATGTCCTTGGGATAGTAATATAATATCTCCCTTCCTTATGATTTTAACTCCCAAAATTACACTTGCTTCACCTATGTCTTTCATATCAAATTTAGATGCCAAAAAAGATTTAGTTCTCAAAACTATATCATTGCTTGTACAAAAAATCAGCATGTCATCCACATACAGGCATACAATGACAAAATCACCATTCTTAGATTTTGTGTACGTGCATCTATCAACATCACTAGCAGAAAAGCCATCATCAAGTAAAGTCTCATTAAACTTTTCATGCCACCGTTTTGGTGCTTGATTTAAACCATATAGGGATTTCAAAAGTTTGCACACTTTGTTTTCATGACCATGAACCACACACCCTTCAGGTTGAGTCATATAAATCTCTTCCTCTAGATCACCATTCAAGAAAGCTGTCTTCACATCCATTTGGTGAATGACTAACTTATGAATTGCCGCTAAGGCTATCAAAACTTTAATAGAGGAAATCCTGGTAACAGGCACAAAGGTACCAAAGAAATCTATGTTTTCCTTTTGAGTAAACCCTTTAGCTACCAATCTAGCCTTATACTTATCTATTGATCCATCATGATTATACTTTTTCTTAAAGATCCACTTGCATCCAATAGGCTTTGCTCCTTGTGGTAAATCTACTAGAGTCCAAGTATGATTTTTCACAATAGAATCAATCTTAGTCTTAATAGCTTGTTCCCAAAGGTTAGCATCTAAAGAACTAATAGCTTTTGAAAAACTCAAAGGGTCATCCTCAACAAGACATGTATAGAACTCATATCCAAATGATGTCTCTTTTCATTGTCTCTTACTCCTCCTCAAATCCTCAATCGTAGAATCACTAGAGATTTCTACAGGTTGTTCAGAACCATAAGTAGACCTCAAGGGGAAAATGTCCTTAAAGAATTTAGCATTCTTAGTCTCTACTATGGTATTGCAGTCAAGCACATTACTCTTAAGGACAAGAAACCTATAGGCAGCACTATGTTCCGCATAACCAAGAAACGTGCAATTAGAAGTCTTAGGACCTATTTTCCTTTTCTTAGGATCTGGTAACATTACTTTAGCTAGGCACCCTCACACTCTTAAATATTTTAGGTTTGGTGTATATCCTTTCCATAACTCATAAGGTGTTTTTCCTGTTTTCATATATGGGATCCTATTTTGCAAGAAACAAGAAGTCAAAAGGGCTTCTCCCCAAACGTTGTCAGGTGCAGAGGAACTAATAAGCAGAGCATTCATCATCTCCTTAAGGGTTCTATTTTTCCTCTCAGCTACTCCATTTGACTCAGGTGAATATGGTGGGGTTACCTCATGGATTATACCTTCCTTTTCACAAAAGTCATTAAACAAAGTGTACTCACCACCCTATCGGATCTTATTCTTTCAATTTTTCTATTTAATTGATTTTCCACTTCATCTTTATAAGACGAAAACATGTTAAACGCTTCATCTTTATGTCTAATCAAATAAACTTTAGTATATCTAGAGAAATAATCTATAAAGGTTTTAAAATAACTTTTACCTCCTCTAGTCATAGTTTGTTTCAAATCAACAAGATCATAATGAATTAAGCTAAGAGGTTCAATTTCACGTTGCACAACAGAACATGTTTTCTTTGTTAATTTAGATTCAACACATATATCACATTTTCTACTTTGTTTATCATGCATATTGATAAGGCTTAGTCGTTGCAATTTTATAACATACGAGGAATTCATATGTCCTAATCTACAATGCCACATATCATAAGAATCAACCATATAGGCAGAAGTAGATGTAGTTTTATTCATAACTTCAGAAACATTCAGTACAAAGAGTCGCTGATCACAATACCCTTTACCCACAAACACATTGTTCTTTGTCATAACAATTTTGTCCGATTCAAAGGACACTTTCATCCAACCTTTCCCAAAAGTGCTAGAAAAACTAAATTAACTCTAATAGAGGGCACATGTAGCACGTCAATCAAAGCCAGAGTCTTCCCAGATGTGAGCTTCAGAAGAACTTTTCCTTTTCCTAGAACCGGAGTGGTCCTAGAATCACCGAGATACCCATGTTCTTCTTCATCCCCCACAATATTGTAGGAGGTAAACGCATTTTTGTTTGCACAGATGTGCCGGCTAGCCCCAGAATCTACCACCCATTTGCTCACATCAGTCACCACATTCACTTGAGAAACAACCGCAACTATAACATCATCCCCTTCAGCCAGGTTGGCCCTAGGCTTAGGAGGGTTCTCGTTTCTCATGAGGGTTCTCGTTTCTCATGATGCGATACCAGCACTAAGGTGCATAGTGTCCTGGCTTTCCACAAACAAAACAATTTCCAATCTTCTTGAAGGTTGGGTTAGAAGAATGTGGGATATTTTTTTTAAATTTATTTTTGTTCTTGTTATCAGGTTTCTGCTCGTACCTTTTCTTATTTGGTTTGTCCTGAACCACGTTTGCCTTAGCAGATAATGCTTTTGCCCTTACTGCAGCACACTCCTTTCTATTGGTATCTTCAATAGTGATGTGCGTGATTAGTTCTGATAGTGACATATGCTTGTGCTTCAACTATTGCTTGTAGTCAGTCCAAGATGCAGGCAATTTCTCAATCAGCAAATCAGACACAAACTCATTTGGAAGGTTGATGTTTTATGCTTTTAGATCTTCAATCAGCTTGTGGTATTCATTGATCTGAACCTTGATGTCCTTGTCTTCGATAATTTCCCAGCGGTAGTAGTTGCCAATAATGAACCTTTGTTTGACAACATCTTTGGCAATGTACTTCAAGAGAATAGAATCCATATCTCTTTGGCCTCCTTGTAGGAACAATAGACATCGAATAGATCACTAGATAACACACTAAGCAAAGTGTGACGACATACCTTATTGGCCTGGGTCCAGTCATCAATCTGTTTAGGAGGTGCAGAGGATTCTGGCTTCGGAGTGGTAAGAGCAAAAACTACTCCATGCATGTCCAACAAGGTGGACACACGCTCCTGCCATCAGCGGAAGTTTTGTCCAGCGAACACTTCAATCTTTGAGACTTCCGACAACGGCTTTGCGTAGTTGGCGGGGATCGAACCAACATTGTTGTTGACCGAAGTAGAAGGTTCCGATGTGTCAGTGGCTACAATTTTGTTTTTATCAGCCATAAGTCCTTTAGATTGTAGCCACTGTTAAAAAAACACACTTCCTGAGGCGTGCAAAAGCACCGCCCTAAAGGATCCGCGGATGACCGCACAAGTCCCCCAGAATACAATAGGAACTTCTTAGAATGCACTGAGGCAACAGAACTAGCAAGTATGAAATGAAACCCAGGAACAAAGAAAAGAAGAAGAGAGAGTGAGAGTCACAAACGTATAGCATAAAAGGGTATTTATAGAACCAAAAAATTAAGACGTTAATAAAAAAATGGTCAAATAAAATATATGATCAGATATTTAAAATGGTAATAAACAGATACGATCATATATTTAAAACGGTCATAAATAGATACGATCGTATATTTAAAACGGTAACAAAATAAAATCCCTTATTTTTCATAACCACACAACTTAATAAAACAGTAACATAAAACATGATTTTCGGATAAGCTTTTAAATTCAAATAAACTTAAACCGAAAATAATAAATAAATATTTTATTAAATCAAAGTGTAAAAATAATACAAAGCCCATTCTTGCACGAGCAGGGGGTGGGGGGCAAATCGACGGATTTGCACTACGAAAAGCCCACTGGGCCTAAACTCATGAACGTGAGGCTTCCACCTCTTACTAGCCTCTTTGAAAGCTATTAACACAAAAGGATATATAAACTAGTAAGGTAAAACAATCCTAGATAATGTGCTCAAAAATACAACAGTAAATCCCCTGGTACCTGTCTTTGATTCCTATGGATAAAAAAAAGAGACATAAGTATTAGAAACAACCAATTAGCTACATAATAATGGTGAAATTAGCTGTTCATTTGCAATGAAATAGTAACAAATATTATTACATTCTTGAACATGTTAGCTATGAATTAACTATGATTTCACGGTAGATTAATGTGGTAATATGATTAACATATTAGTGAGGAATAACAACATAAATGTCTTAGCCAATTCATGAAGAATATAATCACTTTTTAATCAACTTCAGCTATTAGCCATTTTTTTTTTTTTTTTACCAAGTAAGCAATATGAATTTTGTGACTATGTCAACCTTCACAATTTGTGAAGTTTGTATAAGACTAGATATCTACAAATAGTCTGATAACGGTCCAATTATTAGCGGCCCTATAAACCTAACAGTTACCACTAGAATAAGTTTTAATAGCATCTTAAAATTTATGTATAGAACTATCTCACCCATAAAAACCAATTGATGAGGTGATGTACCTCTTATTTATATACGTATTTTGGCTATACTAGTCAGGGTAACATCTCTCATAAAAAAGAAAAAAAACTCTTAACATCATTTTTCTTTATTTAATTATTAAGGAAAAGTTCCACTTACCCTCTACGTACTACATAGGGATAGGGTCCTAAAGATTTTAAAGCTTATATAACACGATACTAAGGATCTATTTCTCATTAAGAATATAATTTTTGTTATTATTTCTTATTTTTTACAAATAATGTGGATTGTGACCTTGTTTTATCTTATTTTTTATTAGTAAAAATTAGAATAATAAAGGGTAAAAATCATCACAGCCATTCTTACGATTTAATTGTTTTTTTTTTTTTGTCAAAAATAATGGAAATTACTACATTTTATAAGTTTCGGGACCACAGCAGCGTACATGTTTGAAATTATGTAGGAGGGGTGAATTGAATTTTTCCAATAAAAAAAATGTGGTACGAAAGATTATTCCACGATCTGAATACAATTTCTTCGAATGTTTTGACAGAAAAACAATGCCAAAGAACTGAAAGACGGAAAGAAAGGTCTTATTTACTGGACCAATTATTCTATAACATTTATTTGCACAAATAATATTCTTATGTGCAAAATGATCTTTGACTGTCTCTGCACCATCAGTAGTACAGTTGACCAAGTCTAATTAAGACCCTAGACTTAGTATTATTCACTTGCGAAATTCTATGACTCCTAGACCAGATAAGACACGACCAGCAACTTCAAAATCAGAAAATCCTGAGCGTTTGCATAAATTCTCAAATTCTTTCTCTGTTCTTTCGATCCCACCATCCAGAAACATGAGGTTGTCAAAGCCAGTTACCATTTTATCTGCTTCTGTTGAGTGAATTGCTTCAGGCATTATGATTTCTACAACGATTACCTTCCCATTTTCTGGCAGAGTTTTGTAGCAATTCCTTAAAATTTGTATACATTTCTCATCCGACCAATTGTGCAACACGGCCTACAATTAAATTAACCAAGCCAATTAGATCACAAAATTAGAAATGAAGTCACAGCTAAGTGGGCAAATTAAAGATATATAGTGTTTAGACTAACCTTCAATATCATAGCATCACCTTTTGGAACACTTTTAAACATGTCTCCTCCAAGTTGCTTTATCCCTTCATGGAATTTGATATTTCACACATTAGTAAATAAATAAACTAATATATGCCATCAAGGATTAGTAAAACGTAATGCCAACAAGACAAAGGTTCTATTCCCATTCTTACCTCACCTAGCAATAACTTGTTCCATAGGACTAAGGATTAAAACATAATACCAACTAGACAAATTAAATTCGTACTAGTTATATATACCTGGATAAATTGGAGCATTTTGTATCACATGGGGCAGGTCAAAATTAATACCCTTTATAGAAGGATACTTGGAGATTATCATATGCAAGTTTTGGCCAATGCCACCACCCACATCAACTAGCAACGATATTCCTTCAAATCCTCCATATATTTCAAGTAACTTGTTCATCTCGATTGTGCCTATATTAGCCATTGCTTCATTGAAAACCTTACTCAACGTCGGATTTGACTTAATGCCTTCATAAATAGGCACTCCGTGAACTTTCTCGAATACGCCCTTGTCAAAGTCCAGAAGTATCTCCTTGAAATTGAGGCTAATAATAACAAAAAACACAACAACGTGATCAAATTCAAGCCATCAAAATTACTCCTTCCGATCTTTTATATCTTTAAGTATACATATAAAGAAAAAAAAGTAACTATCCCTATTTATTTTAAAATTACTTTAACGTTTTAGTGTGTCCTCGTATATATATGTTGTTCTAACATTCCCGAGTGTATTTAAAAAAATTGGATAAAGATAAGCGTCTAATGAGAATGGATCCTCTCTTCAATTTTCACATATTCTTGTTTTGTAGAAATTTTGCTGCTTCTTTTTCTTTTCAATGGATGAAATAGGTGAAACTTTATTAATATTTGCAAGAGCAATGCTGTTTGTTACGAAAAAAACACAATACGAAACACACGAATTCATACGTGGAGCAATATCGTTTTTTAAAATAATTTTTAATTAAAAATTAAAAAAACTGTAAAACTCGGTTTGACGCAATACAAAGAATTCGTGCATCTTTACGAAAAGCATTTCGTACAAATAAGCATTTTCCTATTTGCAAATATTTACGAAGAGTGACACTGACAAACTTTTTCAAATAATCTTGTGATCATGCGAAAAATTTACATGACAAACTTTTGAGGGTATGTTATGTTAGACTTTTGAATATGAAAAAAGAATAATTGTTTTTACTAAAAAGGAGATTAAAAAAATAAAGAGAAAACATTATGTAAACTGCATTACTTACAAGACATCCACGATTGCTTGGTGACTCAGAAAAGTTGAGAGGAAAGCTAAAGAGCCATTATTCTCATCTTTGACAAAGTATTTACCAGCAAGTGATAGCTGGTAAAGCCTTTGAGGGTTACCATCTTCATTGGTGGGAGTGGAACAAGTAAGAAGAGAGTGACTTGCAAGTAGAGACAGCATGCGATCAAGCCTTTGAGGCAATTCAGGGTGTTGCGTTGGAAGTTGAGAAGCAACATCAGATGCTGAGACACCAAGTGGAGATGCCTTTGCTATGATCTCAAAAAGGTTGAGTTCAAGGGCAGCCTTCAATACTGCTGAATATATTATTGGACCAAAGCAATGCTGCAATGCATAGATGCATGCATTGTTTTCCTCAGCACATTCAGGGGAATTCTGTTGCCAAATGGAACCCATTGTTAATTAATTGTATTTTTTTGTTTGTGTTGATCTGCTAATTTGCATGTTACCATGTTTCACTAGTCCTATTTATAGGGAAAATTCTACAATGTATGCCTTGGTGGCGGTCAGTATCGGTGAGATTGCGTGTCAAAACTGAGTTTCGGTTATTTAATAAAAAGACAAATTTGCAGTCAAAAAGAAATAAAAAGACAAATTTGATACGTAGTTTCTTTGATGTTTTTGGTATTGTTTCCTAATTAGAATTTAAATTTTAATTCGATAATTAACATAATAAAACTTTACATTAAAAAGAACATAAATTTCTAAAATAAAACTCTAATTCTAGTAATCAAAAGCACAAAAGAGGTTGTATTTAAGTTTTGTCTTTAATAGGAAGTGGTTTGGTATTCAACCAACATATAAATACAATGACATTGAAAAGGAAATTTAATATTCTAAAACTTATGCCAAATTTCATAGAAAAATTTCATCCTTGCTTTTTGTTAATTTATTTTAACATATACATTATTTTTTCAATAGATAATTCAAATAATTCAGATAATAATATATGGAGAACGATATTAATTAGTTAATATATTATTTTGAATTTTTTTATTTAATGAAAAAACTAAAATTGTTAATATTAATTTTCTGTAACCATATACTTATTTAGAAATTAATCATTTTTTCAATATTAGTGGTATGTTCCATTTCTATGAATATATAATCTCGGATTTTGTCTTTATACTTGATAAATAAGAACTATGCTTGGCATTTCTTACAAAAAAAAATTGATCGAATTAAGCAAAATGAATTATTTTATTCGATATGCCTTTTTTGTGAAAAAAAAATATATGAAAATCATTCTCTCCCATTTTTGTGAAAAAAAAAAATACGAAAAGCATTCATTTATGAATAATTATTTCAACCCATTTTGTCCTTTTCTATATTAATGTAGTTTCAGTAGTGCGAAATTGAGAGGCGACTTATAGAAAGAAAAATGTTGCCACAATTTATTAGTTTCTTTATCTATACACTTTTAAATATTTTTTATGCTATATTTAATATATTATCATTTTTTTTATATTTTTACCAAATGTCTGAGGGTAAAAAGAATTTTTTTTCAAGTTATATTTCCTAGTCTCCCTATTGTTGTACGATATCGATCTCCTTGCTATTCTTTTTTCTTCTTTTAATATTGGTTTCACTTGTATTCTCAATTCAAACTTTTTATTTTGTTTAAATATCACAAAAAATTAATTGAAAAGTCTAAATGGGATTGGTCAACGGAGCAAGAGAGGTCTTGTATCTAATATACTTAGCACTTTGGGGGTGAGGTAAACACTCTTTCAATCTAAAGGCTTTTCCTGGCATGGTTAGAATTAAAAACTTTGGTTTTTGCTATATTCACTCATTTTTTTGCTAAGTACACTCCCATTTGTTTTTTTTTTTTCTAATTGTTATCATCATATATATCCTTTATACCCATAACATATATAATTATTATTCCGGAATGAACTTTTCAAAATACTATTTTGTGTTCTGGAAAGTACTTTTTGGAATGTTAAAAAAAAAAGCTGTATTCCGGAAAGTACTTTCCGAAAATGTTAAGAATAACATCGGAAAAATTCAAGCACAACATCAAGACCATTAAAAACACCATATAAAGGGGAAATTGTACAATAGTGAGCAATTGAAGTGGAGAAAGCTTATAATTGATATTGGTCCTTCAATCTGGACGACTATAAGAGGCACTCTATTGCAACAACTTGAATAAACATACTGAAATTGAGCAAGGGAGAAGTAAAGGAATGTAGTTGGGAGCGTAAACATACTACATTAAAGTTTGGAGGATGAAAAAACCCTAACGCTAGAGCAAGAGATTGAGCAAGGAAGGAGTAACGGAAGACTAGAGCAAGAGATTGAAGGGAGATGAAGTGAGTGAAAGAGACGGGGTGTTGTTGCGCTGAAAAGGGGAGTGTGCGAGAGAGAGAAGAAGGTTTGAAAGGGTGAGATTATTTAAGTAATTTAATTTTAAAAAAAGGAAAGGATAGTGTACTTAGCAAAAAAAAAATGGAGTGGAAATAGCAAGAGCCAAACCTTTGTTGTTGATCAAGTAACTAATTGGGCCTAAGGCAGTCCAAAATCAAGCCAAGTTGGAAGCAAAACTAGAACATGGGTAGTAGTTGGAGGTAGTTTTTTGAGTCAAATTCTCATAATGTCATGATCTCAAAAGGGAGGGGGATTAGTGGGTAGTTATTATAGGAAGAATGTTTGATGTCAATTGTTTCTATGACATGGAAACTTTGAATATAAGAGAATCGGAGACTATCAAGCATAAACTAAAAAATAAACATAAATTATAGTTTCTATTACACAATTAAAACCCAAAATACTAAATATATCAATTACATAGCAACTATCACTTAGAGGTGTTGTACAAAACATAAAGGAAAAGGTACATAAATATAAACTAAAACTAAAACTCCCAGACATTGAGAGGTATATAAAGTAAGTTATCCTCTCCTGCAAGCAGCTCCAAGGTTCTAGCTTAGAGAACATCCACCTAGTTAACATGAAAAACATGGCAATCAAAACAATGAGACATAAATCTTAGTGAGTGCTCTAAGGGGACTCTTTAGATAGAGGTGACTATCTTATTGTTACTAACCATTTCTAACACTCATATGGTTTTCCCTTCTTAAAGCCCTCAATTATTTAGTACTCATTCTCACAACTATTACATTATCTAGTATTTACGAATAATATAATTAGCCCTATGTTGTCCTTGCATTTCCTCTCACTGAACTCATACTTTCTTATTACATTGGGTGAGAACCTACCTTTCTTCTCCCTAAACCTCATCATCTTTTGCTTGTTCAAGGCTTACATCAACCTTTACTATATGGGGTATAACCCTTGCATGCCCATAGCGTAGCATAAAACATACCTGACCAATGTCCTCACCTAATGTATTGGTTTACTGTACTAACCTAGGAACCAATCACATAGTTCATCATCTATCTTCAACAAGGAACATACATACAAAACATAAACAATCCATATCATACCTATCATCGTTTCATTTATGTTTTCTATTTGGTTCTAGTTAGCTTTAGCATTATCTTTCACTTAACTTTTGTACCTCGGTTGGCTTGAGTTCTGAGTCGTCAAAATGTGTCTCTCTTGCTATAACCTCACATTTATATACCCTTTTGGCCTGAGCAATTGAACTACCTTTCGTTATTGAAAAAGTTTGATCAACCAATTTGTAAACACAATTTATAACTAAAAATAACAAGTAAAATGCGGCGGTTTTAATATGGCAGTTGTTTAAAACCGCCACTTCATACAGTTTAATACGATTTTTATAACTGCCATAATTTTCAATTATAATACGACGTTTTTGACCGCCATTCTTTACTTTTTTAGTTTTTTCGCTGTGCCACGCACCCTAACATTGTTCCCGCTTGTTCTTTTTCCTCCGATGCACAGTACCAACGCCAATGTGATTGTGAGAAGATTTTTTGCCATTTTTCGTTTACTCCTTTTTTTTTTTATTTTTTTTATTTCTGGCTTCTTCGTTTACGACAATCTTTCAATGCTAGCAAGTAGCAACGACCAACTCTCTCACTTGTTGAACAGGTTCCCCTTTTCAATCGTTTACTCCCTTTTTATTTCTGGCACTCTTCGTCTTGATTTTTCATAATAACATCGAGATAGAGTGTTTTGTTTTCACGCTCAGATTTGAACTTTGCGAGAGATTCAACGTTTTCTTTTTATGGCTTTTGGCGAGTTCACCATGCATTTGATGTAGGAAACAACAGTTATTGGTTCCGTGAGGTGAACAAGAAACTCGATTAGGTTCTTCGATTGAGGCTTGGGGGGTTTAGGGTTCATGTTGTTTGGATTTTGGGGATGAATCGTAGTTCTATCAGGAACCACAAATGGGCGCTGCGTTGAAGCGGAGGGTGCGGTCAATGATTTTGGGGAGTTGAGGGCTTCAGTCATGACGGAGAAAGACAAGGGGCGAGATCTTCTCTTCTTCCAGAGGTTCATTCCAGCCTCTTTTAGTTTATTTAAATATAGAATTATTTTATTTTATTTTTTCTTTTGTTTCTAACCTATTTGTTGTATGGATTGCTGGACACGTGATGAGATTAACAGAAATTTATTACTTGAATTAATTATTTAGATAGTTTTTGCATCTTTTAATCATGTGGGTCTTGTTCTTTATAACTATCATCATTTACCAATCACATCTTCTTCTTTTTGTTTTTTGTCAGGAGGATATTTTCAGATTAAAAGAAGAGGTTATCCGCTTGCAAAATATAGTAAGATAAACAAATTTCGATTATCCAAAATGTTGTTGCTGTACTTTTAAAGTTTTTTTGGTCCTTAGCTGTATTGATGGCTTAGCTTGAGTTATTTGAAATTGCAGCTGGAAGTTATAAAGGGTAATATGAATGACTCAACAGAAAGGTACCCAAAATGAAGGGAGCTAGAGAGAGTAATTCTGACTGTGAAGCCACAATGTAAGTCTTTGTCCTGCTTTCATACATCATTTTGATCACTTGAAGTGACCCCTTTTTTAATTGTTTGCAATAATTCACACTGCTAGAAAGGGTGTTGATGTTGCTGTGGAAATCGGCTTATTCTCATAACGGTGTGTTTCCTTTAGCATAGCCTATTAGCCTTATTTGTTTTACTAAATACCAGTAGCATATATTTACGGAAAAAACTCCTTTAAAAGGAGTTTGTATCTAAGGCAAGCAAGGGATTTCTAGTGGGTTATGATCATGATACACTATAAATTAAATGAATGGAGGTTACATCCTAACTTACTTTAAAGGAGCCTTGTCTTGTTTTAATACACCTTTAGTACATAAAATGGATATATTCGATCATTACAAAAGTTTTAAGCTTTACCAAAAACACTAGTTTAATATTGTTTTGGTTTTTTTTTTTAACATGTGAATTTAAAATAGTAACTAACTGAAAAGTAAAAGCATTTTATACATTGAAAATCCAAAAAAACACTTGAAACTTTCTTCTAATAACTAAGATAATTTAATCAGGGATAAGCAATGCACACATGATCCTCTAACATGATAATTCATGAAACATTGTTTAAAGACTTGGGCTCAAGGGTAACTTATGCTATTCTATCTACTGCAAGGTTCTTACTCACTCGACTTGGGAAGATTTTTCACAGGGTACGACATTGGAGTTATCTCATATGCGGTAACTAATTCTGATAACCATGTAACTTTTATTTATTTTCATTCATAAAGTTTAATTAGGCACGTGCCATTTAACTAAATAGTTATAATATATTTATGTAATAACATTAGATCTGAATTGTAGCCTAAGGTGTAACAGAGTATATATAGATAGAAAGGTATAATCCTTCCATGTTTCTCTTACCTAAAAGAGGGAAAATTATTAAACATAAGAAAAGCTAAATTTTTATAAGCTTCTAATTCTAAGGCTAAAAATCTGACATAGTTAAATAAAAACATTAGGAATCTAGAATCACGCTTTTGTGGCCTCTGACTTTTTTGATGAAAGACTGTGTCCTGCAAATTGGAATTACACTTTATCTTATTTCCATTTGTTTTTTGTGACTTACGTGGTTGAATTTCTACACTATTAATCCTGGCCCTTTTGTGATTTGCTTTGTTGACAGGGTAATCTATAATTCCATGGGTACTCATATGACAGATGAGTACATGAAAATGGGATGTTCCATCGTATCAGAAAACCAATAGGTGTTTAATGCTGCTCAAGGTTGTTTTGCAGCCACCTAAGTCCTAGAAAAAACAAAAAGAAGAACACACCTCGTGTTTTCCTATAATTCAAGTTGTCGAATTGCAACTGTAGTGATAGTGTTCAAGTTAAATTTGTATATTGTAACATTCAGATCTTTCTTTCCAGGATTTGCTTTTTCTTTGATTTTGTTTCATGAATCCTTTAGAACATAAGTATTGTAAACTCTATTATATTGTTCTTTGATGTTTACTTGATGAATGTAGACTTAATTCAAGATGATGATATAAAAATATAATTAGTCCCCACTTTGTAAAAGCTGGTAGCTCCATGCTTCTCAATAATAGTGTAGTTTTTTTTTGTTACATGTGAATTATGGCGGTTTAAACCGTCATTTTTAAACTAAAATTGTGGCGGTCTTGACTGCCATTTTTTACAAATTATACCACAAATTTACGGCAAATTATGGCATTTTGAACTGCCATTTTATACAAGTTTAAACCGCCATTTTATACAATGCATAAAACGGCGGTGTGCATGGCGGTTCACTTATACCTTCCGTTTTATACATTGTGGCGAAAGGAATTATGGTGCTTTAAGAAACCGCCATTCATGTAAAAAATGGCGGTTTGCGGCTTAAACTGCCATTTTTTACAAAAAAAAAACCGCCGTTTTTTACACACTTTTTTGTAGTATATATTTGTACTTGGCATTTTTTTAATGATTATTAGGCCTAATATTAACATTCTAATTGAGTTTTGTGTGTTTAGACTTAATTGGACTTTTTTGGTGCGTTTGGACTTAATTGAGTTTGGTGAATATTCACACAAAAAAAGACTTAAATATACTTTAAATAAAATCTGTTATTTTTGGATTTTTGATCATTTTGTCCTTGTTGTCTTTCGCAGGACACATCTAGAGCTACAAGAATCAAATTTGGACAATCTAGGTGTCCTTAGAAAGCAGCTAAGACAAAGAGCTTCAATTTTGTGTCTCATGAGCTTTGAATAATTGTGATGGATTAAAGGAGAAAATGGGCCACTGTTGAAATAACAAGAAATACACTAGAAAGAGGGTTGAATAGTGTGTATATGCGTTTTAAAACTTTTTTGCAAAAAATGTTTTTGTTTAGATAAAAACTATCGTCTAAGAAAACGTGAGTGAAAACAAAAGCAGATGGAATGCAAGATTTTATACTAGTTCTTCAACCTAAGCTACATCCAGTTCTCTTTCAACATGAATGGTTCTACTAACCAATCAGATTACAATAAGTATTCTCTATGCCACTTTTGACTACAACACGTGCAATCTTATCCCCAAGATTATAAACCCAAGTATTGTTTGTCACCAAGCCTTTCCAGGCTTTCACAAACAAATTGTTTGAAAGATTACAAGATAATCTATTCATAAAGTGAGGATATGAAAGTATAGCACTAATACAAAGCAACTTTGCTAAGCAAAAGATAAACTGTTAAGCTTAAGATGTATCGTCCAAAGAAAGAGTTAGAAGTTTGGTTCAAAGCACAAAACGATGTTCATCCAGAATGTGTAATTATTGCTCTTCTCTTTATGTCTTCATTGAAGTGAATCAGTTGGTCAATAGAAGGGGGATTGAATAGTGACACAACAATTGATCAGGCTATTTTCTCGCACAAGCACACTTGCTTCTGATTTCTTCTTTTCAAGCTTCATGCTTAGAAATCAAAAGACTTATAGGAGTATACCTTTTCCTTTGCAAGTACTTCCAAGTAATCTTGTGTTCTACTGCTTTAGAACCTACTATAAAAATATTAAATTCTATTAAATCACATATTATGTTTTTCACTTTTTTACTGTGAGTAGGTGTTGCTTCTTAATGATGAAACTGTTTTATGAAAACCTTTTGACCAAATATCAGAGTTAAACTTTTCAAAACAAGGTTTTTGAAAAACATATTTTAAGCACACAACAACAAAGATAAATAAGAAGCAGCAGGGAAGGAAACAATCACACACCAAGGAATACGTTACCTTAAATCATTTCTTGATGTTACTTTAAATGAATACGTTAGGTCTAGGATTCAATTGACCAAAATAAAAGAAATAAAACATAGGCAAAATTGAGGGTTGGACTAAAATTGTGAATTTTCTAAAATATGGGGACCAAATGTCTCTATTTTGAAATAAGGAGACCAAGATTGCGGATTTTCTAAAATATGGGAACCAAATGTTTCTATTTTAAAATGGAGGGACCAAAATTGTGGATTGAGCAAAATATGGGGACTAAAATTATATTTAAGCCTATTTATTTCTCCTTCAATACCTAATAGACAATTGTATAATGTAAAATTGAGATGAATATTTCACTTGATATATAGGGGATATATCAAATAAGAAACTACTTAATATGATAAATGAAAACTATTAATAAGGTTATTAGATTACAATTAAAAATAGTTAACATATGAGATTAATGGTCGTTGCCACCATTGCCTAGGGATGGCAAAACGGGTCCAATCCGACGGGCCGACCCGTTTTGACTAGTATTTTTGGCGGGGCGGGCCAATGACCTGAACCCGCAAACCCGATGTAACCCGCCCCGACTTGGCCCGCCAAAAAACGGGCTGAAGGCGGGCCGGGGCGGGTTGGCCCGCGAACCCGTTTAATTTTTTTTTTTTTACGCACTTAGCAGTCTTAGCCTTAGGGTCTGGTCCAGGTAACTGAGGACTGAGGTAAGTAGTGACTGTGACTTAGTCACTTAGGGTTAGGGAGTGAGTGACTCCTCGAGTGAGGCATCCACAGCCCGCAGCAGCCAGCAGGTCCAGCACCGACGTCCAACGCAGCAGCACCAGCACCGACGTCCGACGCAGTAGCACCAGCACCAGCACCGACACAGCAGGGCCTCATTCGCGCTCCAAGTCTCCGATGTGGCGACGCCATATCTGCTCTTTTTGTCTAAAGTCGCGCTCCGACGCAGTGCCTCGTCACGTCTGCTCCAGCTCAAGCTCCACCGTCGGTCCGTCGTGCCTCGTTCGCTCCACCGTAGTGCCTCATCTGCTCGACCGTCGCGCCGTGCCGTCGCGATCTCAGCCAAACTCCGAGCACGAGCAGGGCAGAGCAGCAAAGCAGAGCTCTTCCGCCTCTTTGTCTCGTCTCGTTCTCTCCACCGTCCTGCCGTCGCGGACTCGCGGTCTTCGAGCAGTAGCTAGTAGGTAAGTTTTATTTGCTTTAACCTTTATTCTCATTCTCTTAATTTCTTTGTGTTTGTTGACTATTGTTTGTGGTCTGCTACTGCTTATTTGTGTTATTGTTTATGTTCTTCTGAATTATTGTTTTTTTTTCTTAGGATAATTTTTATCTGTATTGTATTTTTAGTTAATCTGAAAGACTGAAAGTTGATCTCTGTTTTGAGTTTTTGTTTCTTTTTATCTCTGTTAAATTCTAGAAATGGATTCTGTTAACAATGTTGATGAGGAGAGTTTGGATGACGAGGTTGAACAACAGTCCGAATCTGTTCAACCTAATAAGAGGAAAAAAAAGGCATTAACATCAGATTGTTGGAAATATTTTACTAAGACAGGAAAGGGTGAAGATGGAATTGATAGGGCAAGATGTAATGGTTGTAATAAAAAGTACAAATGTGGTGGTAAAATTTATGGGACATCATCTTTGAAACGCCATATTCCAAGGTGTGAGAAAATTCAATATGAAGATGTTGGTCAAATGATTATAGACATGCAAGGAAGATTACAGACTCTTAAGATAGATCAAATGGTGTCACGTGAGAGGTGTGCTCAAGCAATAATTGAACATGATTTGCCCTTCAAATTTGTTGAGTATAGAAAGATTAGGCAATGGCTGAAGTACCTCAATCCTGATGTAATTCCTATTAGCAGAAATACTGCTAAGGCCGATGTCTTGAAAATTCATATGAGGGAGAAGGAAAAACTTAAGGAACAAATGGCTAGAGTCCCAAGTAGGATATGTTTAACTTCTGATTTGTGGACTGCATGTACCACTGAGGGTTACATTTGTTTAACTGCTCATTTTATTGATATAAATTGGAACATAAATAGCAAAATTCTCAACTTTTGTCACATGCCTCCTCCTCACACTGGACATGAGTTGTCTAAAAGGATACTTGGCTTTTTGATTGATTGGGGAATTGAGAAAAAAAAAATTTCTATCACTTTAGATAATTCATCTGCCAATGATGTTATGCAAGAGCATTTGAGAAGTCAACTTGTTTTGCAAAATGGGTTGTTATGTGATGGACAGTACTTTCATGTGCGTTGTTTTGCTCATATTTTAAATCTTATTGTTCAAGAGGGACTGAAAGTATGTGACAAAGCCTTGGATAAAATTAGAAACAGTGTGAAATATGTGAGGGGGTCAGAGAGTAGAATGAAAAAATTTAAGGAATGCATTGAGAGAGTTGGTGGTGTTGATACTTCAGCTAGCTTATGTCTAGATGTTCTTACAAGGTGGAACTCGACTTATATGATGCTTGATTGTGCTATTAAATATCGTCGTGTGTTTTCAAGTCTTCACTTTCATGATGAGAATTATAAGTATTGTCCTTCGGCAGAAGAATGGAAAAGAGGAGAAAAGATCTGTGTATTCTTATTGCCTTTCTATGAAACCACTAATTTGATTTCTGGGACATCTTATACTACCTCCAACTTGTATTTTCTGCAAGTTTGGAAAATTCAGTGTGTTTTACTTGAAAGTTTGAATGATGAAGATTGTGTTGTAAAAGAAATGGCTGAAAGGATGGTTGTGAAGTTTGACAAATATTGGGATGAGTACAGTGTTGTACTTGCTTTAGGAGCGGTTCTTGACCCACGCATAAAGCTCTCTTTATTGACTTATTGTTACTCCAAAGTCGATGCATCTACATGTGAAAGTAAGCTGGAAAAAGTAAAGGAGAAGCTGTACATGCTATTTGAACAGTATTCTAGTTCTTTGAAGGAGCAAAATACTACCCAAGGCACATCTTCTACTCCCAACACAGTGAATGAACCCAAGTCTTTCTCTCAAATGTTGTTTAATGTAAGTTTTTTTTATGTCTATTTAATTAACAATTTAGTTTAGTTACTTTTTCTTACTAAATTTTATTATCATTATATTGCTTTAATGTTTTCTTTTTCCTTCATTTTATTTGTTTAGGAATTGAAAATGCATAATCAGCAACTTGCTAGTAAGATTGGGAAGTCTCAACTAGATGTTTATTTGGAGGAGCCAAATCTGGATTTCAGTTACTATGAAAACATGGATGTCTTACAATGGTGGAAGGATAATAAGAATAGATTTTCATATCTGTCCCTAATGGCTCGTGACTTGTTGAGCATTCCAATTACTACTGTTGCATCTGAATCAGCCTTTAGCATTGGTTCTATTGTCCTCAACAAGTATAGGAATCGTCTTTTGTCAAAAAATGCAGATGCTTTGATTTGTACTCGCAACTGGTTGCATGGTTTTGTTAATGATGGTAATTTCTTTAATTTAAATTTAATTTAATTATGATGATCATCTATATGTGTCATGTGATTTTGTAAATTTAATTATTTTCTATTTTGATTTTGTCATATGTAGATGATGATGGTGACAATGAAGATCAAAAAGAAAAAGGGGAGTTGTCTACTAAGGAAGCATCCAATGTTTTGGATTTGGAAGATGATGAAGATTAACTTGTTTTAGTTTGGCATTAAAATTATCATTTTGGATTGTTGTTTTATTTTTTGTTCACTGTTTAGTCTTCATGGATAATTGGATTGTTGTTACTTGTGATTTGGATTGTTGTCCTATGTTTTTTGTTTATGTTTGCAGCTTTGGACCTTTGGTTTGTATGAGACTATTAGACACTTGGCTTATTTACTGTCATGTTGATGTTTTGTTGCTTGAATTTTTTTTTTCCTTTGGCTCTTTAACCATAATTATTGTTAGATATCATATCACAGCTTGTGTATTAGATAGTCATATTTTTAATTACAGCAACTGATATAGAAATCATGGAATATATTAGTTTACATGTAAAAAGCTTTTTTTTTTTAAAAAAAAACGGGTTGACCCACCAACCCGCGGCCCATTTCTAATAATTTTGGGTTTGGCGGGCCAACCCGCCAACCCGAACAAAAACGGGGCGGGACGGGTTGGCCCGTTTCCGGCAGGTCAAGGTGGGTCGGGGCGAGTCTGCCCGTTTTGCCACCCCTACCATTGCCGTTGTCACTACTGACACCTTCGCCACCACCAGTGGTGGGCAATGGTGGCAAAGGCGACGTTGGTGGCAATGGTCATGGAGGTTGTGGCAACAACAATCATGTAAGTGGTGGTGGTGGCGACCATCATGTGATATTGTTGTCGGCAAAGTCAACAATGGTGGGCGGTGGTGGTGGCAATAGTCAAGGCAGCGATAGTAGTGACAATCATGGCAATGGCAGTGACAATTATAATAGTGGTGATGACAATTAAATCTCATCTATTAACTATTTTTAATTGTAATTCAATGGACTCATTAGTAGTTCTTATTTCTCATTTGAAAAATCCCAAATACTCTCTCTCTCTCTCTCTCTCTCTCGCTCTCTCTCTCTCTATATATATATATATATATATATATATATATATATATAACCAAGTAAGCAATATGAATTTTGGGATTGTGTCAACCCTCACAAATCCGATGTTAATTCATTAGCAAGAGAATTTGTGTTTTAGGTCTAACTTAACCTAACAATAAGAAGTGGGCCTATAAACCTAACAATAACCATTAGAATAAGTTCTAATAGTCTCTTAAAATTTGTATTTTTAGATCTAACTTAACCATAAAAACTTATTGATGAGGTGATGGACCTCTTATTTATATACATATTTTGCTATATATTAGTAGTCAAGGTAACATCTCCAATAAAAAAAAATATAAAATGAACCCTTAACATTATTTTTCCTTATTTATTAAGGAAAAGTTTCGCTTACCCTCTACGTACTACTTATGGTCCTAAAGTTTTAAAAGCTTATATAACACGATACTAAGGATCTATTTCTCATTAAGAATATAATTTTTGTTGGTATTTCTTATATTTTACAAATAATGAGGAATGTGACCTTGTTTTATCTTATTTTTTATATGTAAAAATTAGTATAATAAAGGGTAAAAATCATCACAGTCATTCTTACGATTTAATTGGTTTTTTTTTTTTTTGTCAAAAATAATGGACATTACTACATTTTATAAGTTTCGGGACCACAGCAGCGTACATATTTGAAATTATGTTGGAGGGGTGAATTAAATTTTTCCAATCAAGAAAAATATGGTACGAAAGATTATTACGTGATCTGAATACAATTTCTTCGAATGTTTTGACAGAAAAACAAAGCCAAAGAACTGAAAGACGGAAAGAAAGGTCTTATTTACTGGACCAATTATTCTATAACATTTATTTGCACAAATAATATTCTTAAGTGCAAAATGATCCTTGTCTATCTCTGCACCATCAGTAGTACAGTTGAGCAAGTCTAATTAAGACCCTAAACTTAGTATTATTCACTTGCGAAATTCTATGACTCCTAGAGCAGATAAGACACGACCAGCAACTTCAAAATCAGAAAATCCTGAGCGTTTGCATAAATTCTGAAATTCTTTCTCTGTTCTTTCGATCCCACCATCCAGAAACATGAGGTTGTCAAAGCCAGTTCCCATTTTATCTGCTTCTGTTGAGTGAATTGCTTCAGGCATTATGATTTCCACAACTATTACCTTCCCATTTTCTGGCAAAGCTTTGTAGCAATTCCTTAAAATTTGTATACATTTCTCATTCGACCAATTGTGCAACACAGCCTACAATTAAATTAACCAAGCCAATTAGATCACAAAATTAGAAATGAAGTCACAGCTAAGTGGGCAAATTAAAGATATATAGTGTTTAGACTAACCTTCAATATCATAGCATCACCTTTTGGAACACTTTTAAACATGTCTCCTTCAAGTTGCTTTATCCCTTCACGGAATTTGATATTTCACTCATTAGTAAAATAAAGAAATAAATAAAATAATATATGCCATCAAGGCTACTATTTATTAACATTTTGGCATATGAAAATGGGGGACAATGGTTCTATTCTCCCTCTTGCCTCAACTAGCTATATAACTTGTTCCTTAAGACCAAGGACTAAAACATAATACCAGCTACACAAAATTCGTACACAAATTATATATATACCTGGATAAATTGGAGCATTTTGTATCACATGGGGCAGATCAAAGTTAATGCCCTTTATAGAAGGATACTTGGAGATTATCATATGCAAGTTTTGGCCAATGCCACCACCCAGATCAACTAGCAACGATATTCCTTCAAATCCTCCATATATTTCAAGTAACTTGTTCATCTCGATTGTGCCTATATTAGCCATTGCTTCATTGAAAACCTTATTCAATGTCGGATCTGACTGTATGCCTTCATAAATAGGCACTCCGTGAACTTTCTCGAATACGCCCTTGTCAAAGTCCAGAAGTACCTCCTTGAAATTGAGGCTAAGAATAACAAAAACACAACAACGTTATCAAATTCAAGCCATCAAAATTACTCCTTCCCAACTCTATTTATTACACATAAACACACAAAAAAAAAAAAAAAAAAGAGTAACTATCCCTATTTATATTAAAATTACTTTAACTTTTTAGTGTGTCCTCGTATATATATGTTGTTCTAACATTCCCGAGTGTATTTAAAAAATTGGATAAAGATAAGCGTCTAATGAGAATGGATCCTCTCTTCATTTTTCACATATTCTTGTTTTGTAGAAATTTTGCTGCTTCTTTTCTTTTCAATGGATGAAATAGGTGAAACTTTATTAATATTTGCAAATAATTTACGAAGAGTGACACTTACAAACTTTTCATATAATCATGTGATCATGCGAAAAATTTACATAACAAGTATGTTATCGTAGACTTTTGAAAATGAAAAAGAATAATTGTTTTTACTAAAAAGGAGATTAAAAAAATAAAGAGAAAACATTATGTAAACTGCATTACTTACAAGACATCCACGATTGCTTGGTGACTCAGAAAAGATGAAAGGAAAGCTAAAGAGCCCTTATTCTCATCTTTGACAAAGTATTTACCAGCAAGTGATAGCTGGTAAAGCCTTTGAGGGTTACCATCTTCATTTGTGCGAGTGGAACAACTAAGAAGAGAGTGACTTGCAAGTAGAGACAGCATGCGATCAAGCCTTTGAGGCAATTCAGGGTGTTGTGTTGGAAGTTGAGAAGCCACATCAGATGCTGAGACACCAAGTGGAGATGCCATTGCTATGATCTCAAAAAGGTTGAGTTCAAGGGCAGCCTTCAATACTGCTGAATATATTATTGGACCAAAGCAATGCTGCAATGCATAGATGCATGCATTGTTTTCCTCAGCACATTCAGGGGAATTCTGTTGCCAAATGGAACCCATTGTTAATTAATTGTGTTTTTTTGTTTGTGTTGATTTGCTAATTTGCATGTTGCCATGTTTCACTAGTCCTATTTATAGGGAAAATTCTACAATGTACGCCTTTGGTGGGGGTCACTATCGATGAGATTGCGTGTCAAAACTGAGTTTCAGTTATTTAATAAAGAGACAACTTTGATACGTAGTTTCTTTGATGTTTTTGGTATTGTTCCCTTATTAGAATTGAAATTCTAATTCAATAATTTACATAATAAAATTTTACATTAAAAAAGAACATAAATTACTAAAATAAAACTCTAATAAGAAAGTGGTTTGGTATTCTTGCATGCTCGTCGAACTCGTGGGTTGTAAAATTCAACCAACATCGAATGTTCAACATATCGAATTTTAATTAGCAGGGCCGTGTCAGGACATTAAAGCCAAACAAATTGTAATTGGAGCCCTTTCTGCGTTAAAGGAAATTTAATATTCATGAAATTATGCCAAATTTCATGCATAAAAATTCATCCCTGATTTTTGTTAATTTATTTTAGGGTCTTGTTAACCAGTGTTCTAAGGACGACACTGATTAAGAAATGAAAAAAAAAAAGTTTTATTAGAAATTATATGAGAGTGTATTTTTTTTTTTTTGAGGAATTACGAGAGTGTATTTAAAAGTTATAGGAAGGTGTATTTTTCCGTATTACAATAAAATTTTCTCCCATATTACTTCCTTAACCATTGTCCTTTAGGTACTGGTTAGCATTTGCCTAAATACATATATATTTTTTCAATAGATAATAAACTAATTCAGATAATAATATATTGAGATGAGCTCTGCTAGGGTTTTGCTTTCCTAGGGTTTTTCTGCTGTTCTTACGTTCCTTGCATGCAGCCATGGGAGAACCTTTGATCCCATGGAGTTTTCTTGCTATAGATTCAGAAGTGAAGGATGCTCCGAAGCAACAGGTCGTTCCAAAGCGTTCTTTTGCGCAAGCCCTTAAACATACATGTGATATTCCTTTAAGCCAACTCCCTATGCCTTGTGTGAAGGGCGATGCTATTGCTGTGAAAATTCCTGAAGAGGAGTACTTGGCAGGGCTGGAGAGTTGTAAGAACAATCTCCATGGTCGGTTTGTGTTGTCAAAAGGGGACTCTCCGTCGAAGATTCATGATCTTCGGTTGAAACTATGCAAACTTTGGAATCCCTTGGGGAATTGGCGTATGATCTCAATTGGGAAAGGTTTTTATGAATTCTCTTTTGCTTCTGTTGAGGACTTAAGGAGAGTTCTTGCCAGTGGTTCTTGGAATCTTGCACCTGGGATCCTTCAGCTTTTTTCCTGGACACCAGACTTCAATCCTAGTTTAGTCCGTCATTAGAATGCGCAATGTTGGGTGCGCATATTTGGCTTGCCACAGGAGTATTGGCGCCAAAGAATCCTTTTCTCAATTGCAAGAGGGGTTGGCGTCCCTTTGGCTACTGATGAGGCAACAACTTTGTGATCTTTTGGTCACTTTGCACGGTTTTGGTTGACCTGGATCTGAAGCATGAATTAAGGGATCAAATTCTGGTAGAACGAGATGGCTTTGCTTTCTTTGTGGATTTAGTGTATGAACGCTTGCCAGCCTTTTGTGATACGTGTAAGATCGTAGGACACACTTCTGCAAATTGTCAATTTGGGAGACAGGAGGATGGAAAACTTAAAGGGAAAAAGGTGGAATTGAAGGGGAAGGCTCATTATGTTCCAAAGCAACATGTGGGAGAGGATGCTAGTCCTAGTCATACTAAGAAAGATCATGAGCAGACAGTAGATGATGCTATTGTAGTTGTTCCACATATATCAAGTGCAGTGGCTAACCAAGTTGCAGATGCGGGTGTCACAGAGAAGCCTAGCGCAGCGGATCAAGTTGGTTTTAAGGAAGGGCAGGTTGAGGGTGTTGAAAAGGAGTCTAGTTCTTCGGAAGAGGAATCTAATGCCCAGAGATCTAAAGGAGATTCTTTGCGTGCAAATGAAGGGAATTTTGATTCACCATCGCATGTGTCACATTCATTCCCGAGGTCTCTTGAAGCTGGGTATGATGTTGGCTATCAACAATATACAGCTTCGGTTCAAAAAGAATTAAATGTGGTTTCCCAACTTTGGGGGGATAGAGTGGAGGAGGCTTTGGATCATGATTCTCTCGGTCTTGATAAGCAGCCTGAAGAACAGCCCTTTGAGGAGGTTCTTTCTAAATCCAAGAAGAAAAAATTGCGCCAAAAGAATAAAGGGGGTGGGGCAAGGACATACAACCTTAGAGGTGGTCCGAATTCTTTTGCCTAATGAATTTTTTATTCTAGAACATCAGGGGCCTAGCTAATGAGGAAACTAGGCGGGTGTTACATAACCTGTGTGTATTGCACAAACCATTCTTGGTATTTCTTTCAGAACCTTGGACTTTGGTTGATCATTTTTCGTCCTCTTTTTGGTCTAGTCTTAGACTCAAGCTTTTTGCAGTAAATACTAGACAGAATATGGTGCCTAATCTCTGGTGCATTTGTGATATTTCTGTTTCTCCTAAGGTCATTTTTTCTTCTGAGCAGTATGTCGCTTTCTCTGTGGTTTTTTGTAATCAAAATATTTTTGTGGTAGCAGTTTATGGATCTACTTCTTAAGTTAAGCGTCGATCTCTTTGGGCAGAATTATCTCAGTTACAGCAAGATCATAGTGGTCCCTGGTTATTTATGGGTGATTTTAATGCTAGCATTGGAGCTCATGAGAAAAGTGGTGGTAACCTCCCACTCCCAGCCTCGTGTTCTGATTTTGTGAATTGGTCAAATGCTCATAGTCTGATTCATATTCAGACTAAAGGGAATGAGTTCACCTGGTCTAATGGAAGGTTAGGAAGGCATTATATAGCTATGAGACTGGATAGATCCATATGCAATTCTGATTTGCTGGATTTATGTGATTCAGTCTCTTGTAATACTTTAATTCGTAGTCAATCAGATCATTTTCCTATTTTGGTCTCCCTACAAAAAGGTGCTCCAACTTCCCCATCCTCTTTTAAGTTTTTGTCTATGTGGATTGATCACAAGGACTGCAGAAGATTGGTGAAAGAAGTTTGGGATACTCCTATTTCTGGTTGTCCTATGTTTATTCTGAAACAGAAGCTTAAGATCCTTAAAGGTGCTTTGAGGATTTGGAACAGAGATGTTTTTGGTGATGTGCATGCAAATGTGAAGAATGCCAAAAAGGGTTTTGAGGACATTCAGCAGCAAATTATATCTGATGGTTTATCAGATGACTTGCGAGTTTTGGAGGATAAAGCTCAAGCTGAACTTCAAAAGGCTTTAACTTTTGAGGAAACTTTCTGGAAAGACAAGTCGCGGGTTCAGTGGTTTACTCAAGGGGACCGCAACACCTCTTTTTTCCACAAGATGGCAAACTACCGTAGAGCTACAAAACGTATGACCACTCTTAGGGATAGGGAGAGAATTCTGGATTCCCTGGATGCCATTAAACAACATGTATTGCAGTATTTTACTTCCTTATATGCTTCGAAAAACTCATGTTTGCCAAATGATTTAGTTAAAACAGTCATTCCTTCATTAGTCTCTGCTGAGGATAACTCTATGCTTACCAATATTCCAACTTTTGATGAAGTGAAATCTGCAGATTTTGCTTTGAGTAGTTTGAGTGCCCCAGGTCCAAATGGGTTCGGTGGTTGTTTTTATCATTCATTCTGGGACATTATAGGTACTGATGATTTTAATTCTGTTTTGCAATTTTTCTTGCAAAGTTGGATTTTGCCAGGCCTCAATTCTAATTTGATAACTCTTCTTCCTAAATTTCATGGTGCTGATAAAATGGAGTATTTTCGTCCCATTGCTTTGGAAAATTTTCAATTTAAAATTATTACTAAGGTGTTGGCAGACAGATTGGCTAACATTGCTCCTAAAATTATATCCAGTCATCAGAGGGGTTTCATTAAAGGTAGGCAAATTTCAGATTGTGTTTGTATTACCTCAGAGGCTATTAATATGCTGATGAATAAAAGAGTATTTGGTGGTAATTTGGCTATTAAGTTTGACATTAGAAAGGCATTCGATACTCTGGATTGGAATTTCCTTTTGGAGGCCCTTCAGGTTTTTGGTTTCAATAAAGTCTTTTGCAATTGGGTTATGATTATTCTGCAATCAGCTAGGCTTTCTTTTGGAGTTAATGGGGCCTCAGTTGGTTACATATCTTGCAAGAGGGGGGTACGACAGGGTTACCCCCTGTCTCCTCTTCTTTTTTGTATAGCTGAGGATGTCTTGAGCAGGGGGATAATGTATTTGGTGGACAATCAATACTTATTGCCTATGGCAAGCCCAAGAGGGTGCTCCACTCCTACACATGCCTTATATACAGATGATATCATGATATTTTGTAGGGGGACCTTAAAAAATCTGAACAACTTAAAGTTACTGTTTAAATTTTATGGGGATGTGTCTGGCCAGCATATAAGTCCTGAGAAATGTAAATTCTTCTTGGGTTCTATGTCACATGCTAGGATAGCCAGAGTTCAGCAATGTTTAGGATTTGGAGCTGGTTCTTTGCCTTTTACATACGTTGGTGTCCCTATTTTTATAGGTAAACCAAGAGCTCATTTTTTGCAGCCCATAGCAGATAAAATTAAAGCCAAACTTGTTTCTTGGAAAGGGATGCTCTTGTCTATTACGGGCAGAGCTCAATTGATCAACTCAGTCATTTCAGGTATGCTGCTATATAGTTTTCATGTCTACTCATGGCCTTTGTCTTTAATTAAGACTATTGAGAGCTGGATGAGGAATTTCTTATGGTCTGGTGATATAAACACTCGAAAATTGGTCACTGTTGCTTGGAGTAAAGTTTGCAAGCCTTTGGTGGAAAGAGGCCTTGGATTGAAATCTATTGTGAAGTTGAATGAGGCATCTATGTTGAAACTTATGCGGGAATTTGTTCATTCGGATTCAAACTGGGTGGTTGATAAACCGGATTTTCATTGTATTTTGATGTGAGTTTATATGTCATTTTCATACATTTTGAATATATTTTATTGGCAAAACTCACTGTTTGGTGTTAGTTGGTGCAAGACAGGTACTCAAGAGGCTTCATGAAGAAAAGAGTTAAAAATTGCACTTTTGGAGTAAAAATGCCACTGTCTGGAGGACCAAGAAAAAAGACCAGAATTGAAGTAACGCAAGGACCATGGCCATGGTAAATTTACCATGGTCATGCTGGTTGCGTAGCAGAATTGGACCTTGATGCAAGGACCACGGTCGTGGTAAGTTGCGCTGTCAGCCCATTTAAATTTTGAATTATTATAAATAGGAGAGAGAAACCCTTTTATTTTTATCTTTTGTTCTATTTTGAAAAATGGAGGGTTCTGAGTGAGAAAGAGGTTCTGGGAGAGACTCTGACCTGCGGGAGGACGTAGAGAGCACCATTGGGGATCACCACTGTAAAGTTTCTTCCCTTTTGTAATCTTTATGTCTTCTTTTGAGTTTTCTAGCTTAATCATGAACATAAGTGGCTAGTTTCTCTTAGCCCCGGATTGTGATGTAACTGTACCTTTGTACCCCGGTTCTGATTTTAATAAAACCTCGATGTTATTCAGTTAATTGTATCTCTTCACTGCTTTTATTGCTTTTTAGGACCGATCAGTCTAAATATAAGTTAATCTCTTGTCTATGATCAATTGCTTGCGATTAACTGAACTGTGAAGTGATTGAATTCGTACAATTTGCATGATCAAACCTATTGTATGAATTTCCAGTAGATTAACCTGTTAATCAATCTCTCTGATATTCATCATTTACTCTAAATTAATTCATCTATGATCAATTGGGAATTAAATTAGGGGAAATAGCGTTATTAACTATGATCAATTGTTAATTAACGAATTTAAGAGGTTGCTGGCAAGTAACACATTTAGGGATTTTATTGAGATTAGAATTGAGGGAAAGAGGGGTACATGTGAAATCACAATCCTAGGCTTCTTTATCATAATTGTTCTCACATTAATCTTTCTGCTCTGATTCTCTTTCTTTTGAAAAGAATAATTGAACACAATTCCCCACAATTTGGTTTTAAATTCTAGATTGTTTGATTATTTGCGAAATTAATTATTTGGGAACGCGACTGGTCCTTTGGGTTCGATATCCGGACTCCTAGAGTCCACTATTGCTACTGCGTAGGGTACGCTTGCCCTTTGCGAACGCATTTTACGCATCAGCGATTTTCATGAGAGCAAGATTTTTAAAGCACGACAGATCTTTATTGAGCTATAAGTCGTCCTCTGTATGGCCTTCTATGAAAGGTCAGTGGCAAATTATTTTGGAAAATACAGGTTGGGTTGTTAACAGAGGTAACCGTGTCAACTTCTGGTTAGATATTTGGTGCCTTGAATCTTCCTTGGCAGATGCTTTAAATATTCTGGAGATGCATAGAAGATTTCTAAAGTCTTCAGTAAGCTGCTTTGTTTTGAATAATCATTGGAATGTGCCTGTATTAGTGCTGAAACGTCTTCCACGGATAAGTGCAACGATCTCTCTTATTCCTGCTCCTTTGCAAGATTGTCAGGAGGTTGATCAACCCATATGGCGTCCTTCATCAGATGGGCTGTTATCCTTTAAAGCTGCTTTGAATTATATTTCAGCTCCTGGCCAAAGTTTCCATTGGTCAAAGTTGATATGGATTAAATCTATTCCGCCTTCTAGAAGTTTTATTTTATGGCGTATTGTTCATGGAAAGATGCCTACTGATGAAAGGCTACGCACTCGGGGCTGAGTAGTTGTTTCAATGTGTGCGTTATGTGGAACTGCGTATGAAACAATTGATCATCTCTTCTTGACTTGCAGATTTGCTAGTGATTTATGGAAGTGGTTGCAGTCCCTTATTCCATTCATGATTGATTTTTCTTCTTGTCTCTCTGTTCTGTTATCTGTGGATAAGCCTTGTAGTAGCCAAGTGAAGGAAGTTTTGATTTCTGCTGTTGTGTATATTTTTTGGGTTATATGGTGGTGTCGGAATAGCTTGAGGTTCCGGGATGTTCGTATTCCTCTGCATCAAGCTACTAGTATGGTGATTTCAGCTGTATCTTTATCTGGTTTTCTTTCTAAAGGCCATGCATCAAATTCTATTTCAGAATTTTCCATTTTACAGAAGTTCTTAGTCTCGGCTAAGCCTCCAAAATCTGTTCAGATTAAGCAAGTTGATTGGTTTCCCCCTGCTTGTGGCTTTATCAAGTGTAACACTGATGGTGCATCAAGAGGGTCCCCAGGGCATGCAGCAGGTGGTGGTATCTTTCGTGAGCTACAAGAGGACGTAGAGAGCACTATTGGGGATTGTCACTGTAAAGTTTCTTCCCTTTTGTAATCTTTATGTCTTCTTTTGAGTTTTCTGGCTTAATCATGAACATGAGTGCCTAGTTTCTCTTGGCTCCGGATTGTGATGTAATTGTACCTTTGTACCCCGATTCTGATTTTAATAAATCCTCGATGTTATTTAGTTATTTGTATCTCTTCATTGCTTGCGATTAATTGAACTGTGAAGTGATTGGATTCGTACAATTTGCATGATCAAATCTATTGTATGAATTTCTAGTAGATTAACCCTGTTAATCAACCTCTCCAAGATTCATCGTTTGCCCTAAATTAATTCACCTATGATCAATTGGGAATTAAATTAGGGGAAATAACGTTATTAACTATGATCAATTGTTAATTAACGAATTTAAGAGGTCGCTGGCATGTAACGTATTTAGGGATTTTATTGAGATTAGAATTGGGGGAAAAGAGGGTACACGTGAAATCACAATCCTAAGCTTCTTTATTATAATTGTTCAAACAATAATCTTTCTGCTCTGATTCTCTTTCTTTTGAAAAGAATAATTGAACACCATTCCCCTAAATTTGGTTTTAAATTATGGATTGTTTGATTATTTGCGAAATTAATTATTTGAGAACGCGACTGGTCCTTTGGGTTCGATATTCAGACTCCTAGAGTTCACTGTTACTACTGCGTAGGGTACGCTTGCCCTTTGAGAATGCATTTTACGCATCAAGTTTCTAGCGCCGTTGCCAGGGACTAGTTGTGTAGTTCCTAGATAATTTATTTTGTGAAAATTAAGCAATTCTTGTTCATATTGTGCATAGTTTTGGTTCCTTTTAATTTTCTGTTTTATCTATTTTATTTAATTTTTTTTTGTTTTGTTTTTGTTTGTTTAATTTCTAAATTTTATTTTATTTTATTTTAAAAAAGAAAAAAGAAAAAAAAACTCTGTTTATTTTAATTATTCATTCTCTTTTGCCAGTTGCGTTTTAATCCCTTTTTTCTGTGTTGACCGTTTATGCTAACCAAGTCCCAGAGGCCAAAGCTTGTGAACGAACCTGAAATCGAAAAACTTGCTCGAAAGAACAGAGCGGAACAGAGAAGAAGAGTAATGGCTAAAGAAAATGACCCACCGGTGGAGCAGTCTCTATTAGACTATTTCACTCCTCAAGTTGGGGTAGCTAATAGCATCCTATTGCCAGCACTGGGGGATGTCAATTTTGAACTGAAACATGGCTTCCTCTAGATGATAGAGAGTAACCAGTTCAATGGGCTGGCTAATGAGAACCCGGTGGAGCATCTGAGAAGATTCCTGAGGATGGTCAGCACTGTAAAATATCCTTGGGTGTCTACTGAATATATCAGATTGGCTGCTTTCCCATTCTCACTCAACGGGAAAGCACTCAGTTGGTTGTGCTCACTTCTGGCCAACAACATCACTGTAACATCCTCATTTTTACTATTTGTATGCATTTATATATGTACATTATGAACAATTATGCAATGTATTTCATAGAACTTTATGAACATATTTTCTTAATGAAATTAATACAGTTCTACTCAGAAGAATTTTCTGAATTTACAAATGTCTTTGTTTTTGCTGAAATTGATAGTTAACTGGACTGCTATGTCAGACAGCTGTCCAGGATAAATTTTCAAGTATAGAATTTTGAACTCATTTATAACTTAAAAGAAAGGTAATAGAATATAGATTAAAAATATATACAGATAAAGAATTAAAATGCTTATTCAGAATTTTTAGGATTTTCTGAAAGTTAGAACTTTGAGAAATTATTACGGTAAAATTTTAAGATAGAAAAATTTAGAGAAAATTCATAGGATATCTATAGAATTATCTAATAATTGTAATATACTTAGAATAATTATTAAAAATGTTTAACGAAGAAAAATTTAACTTAGAACCTTAACCAATCAAAAAGTGACAACTTAGGCTTTTCTAAGATCACTAAATTAAGCTAATTAGGCTTGGATTAAGAGATAAGTAAGACACTACCCCAAGGTTTTTGATAGTGAGGAATCCAATGGTGATGTTATTTTCTTCAAATTCTAATCACATTGTAAAATAATTAGCAGCCCTGATTACCTTCTAGAATTTTCTACAAACTTCTTGAAACTTTGACTTTTGGGGTAGGCAAGTGGCAAGTCACCAAGGCAAGCCTCCTTGGCTGTCCAAGTGACTTGGTGACTGATCTCCCTTGGTCAATAAGGGTGGCTGGACGTGCAGGGGCTGCTGGAACTGAAGGGAGAATTCAATTTAATTAATTACTTGATTTAAGAAACATTAAACTTAAGAAAAAGGAAAAAGTCACAAAAGCTAGCCTTTGCTAAAACAGAACCGTGAGTTCCTCCACAGCAGCTACAGCTCCTTCATTTCAATTTCTTCTTAACTTCATCATTTCAACTCAAATTAAGAAACCAAACCATCCAAACTTCACCCTACCTCACATAATTCGGCTAGTAGAGAAAGAAATTGGAGAAAATCTCAAAAATTCCTACAAGACCAAGGAGTGAGGGAGAAAGGAATTCAAGGCTTTTTCTTCAATTAAAGAGTCTAAGGTAAGGATCTAGGCATTTAATTTCAATTAGAACCCTTGGAATTAGAAGAAAACATGTTGTAGGCTTAGATTAAAATTTTGACCTAGAATCATGAAAACTTGAAATTGATTTAGGGGTTTTGTGTTTTTGATGCTTGTGATTGCAATTCATGGATTGGAATGATGTTTGATTGAATTTTAAGGTGTTGTAATGGTTGAAATTTGGTTTGTTGAATTTTGATTGAAATTGTGATTTGGTTGATTTTTGGTTGGAATTGGAAGTTGTTGCTTTGGAAAACATGTTGGAAATGGTGTGTATACCATTCGGCCAGCCCTAAATGCAAGGGATATTATGTGGAAATTTTTATAAAATCAAAGGCAAAATGGTCATTTTACATGTAGGGACACATTGGGTATTTTGGAAAAAGATTGAGGGCATTTTCGGAAATTATTAAAAATACTAATGTTATAATGTTATAATGTAAATTGCTTAAATTTTTGTATCCTTGTATGTTAATGTACAAATTATTTATTTGATTGTGATCATGAACAAAATTCATTAGCATGAGTCTTTTTGGGAGATTTATAAAAGTATCAAATGAAAAAGAATTTTGTTGACTAACCAGACTGTGGTAGTCATGAGAATTGAGTTGATTTATGAGAAATGACTTTTGTTGACTAACCGGGACTGCGGTAGTCATGTGAAATGAAACTGGTTGAGAAATGAATTGTTGACTAACCGAGACTACGGTAGTCATGTGAAAGGAATATGATTTGAGAATTGAATTTTTGGGGTGAGTAAAATTTGTTAAACAGGACCGTATAATCTGTGATTATATAGTCTGTGGGGAGAAGGATATTGGCAATTCCATATGTGGCTGTAATCTGGACAGAGATGATGTCGTGGTGGCCTTCCTGGGTATCTTGATCTCCTAATTCTGTTTAGCTTATTTGCGTGTAGTAGGGGCTGATAGCTGAATTGCAGTACGTAATGGTAGGCCAGTTACTTACTAAACACTCAAAGGGGAAGTCTCCATGGAGCAGGGTCAAAAATGAATTTGAGTCAAAAACTGCATTTGCATAAATCATACTGCATTTAATTATGTGTGTAACTAATTAATTTGTTATGATATGTATTTGTTTGAAATTATTTTATTGTATGAGAAATTAAATGTCTGATCCGGTAATGCTGTCCCCAGATACTAGGGGAGTGTGATTGCAGGTATAAAGAAGAATAATTAGAAGTCACAGATGCAGACATGTTCCAGAGCTATAGGAATATGGGTTTTTGGTTTTAGATACTTTTGTATTAATTAGAAATAATTTGGTAGTAGTATTTTCTGTAAATTTTAAGAATGTAAATTATAATGATAAACTTTGAACTTTAATGGATTGTATTTATTTTCCTTGGAAAGTATATATATTTTTTTATATATATTAGATGTAAAATTAATTAATTAGAAGGGGGTTACATCACCACCTGGGAGATGTGCACCAACAAATTCCTCCAGAAGTACTATTATGTAGTGAAGACAAACCAGATGCAGAGAGAGATAGGCAATTTTGCTCAAAGGGAGTAGGAGAGCCTGTCAGAAGCTTGGGACAGATTTCAAGAGCTGCTTCGAAGTTGCCCACACCATTGGTTTAGCCAGCAGAGAATCATCCAGATTTTCTATAGAGATGTGTCCAGCCATAACAGGACTAGCCTCGACGCTGCTTGTGGAAGTTCTTTGATGGCTAAATCACCAACAGAGGCAAACAAAATCATTGAAGCCATGGCCTCAAATGCCTATAACCACACTACTGATAGGCACATTCTGAGGAAGCCTGTGAACCAAGTGGAAGCAAGAACATCTAGTTAAAGCATTGATAAGAAGCTGGAGAAGTTGTCCAAGCAGATGGAGACCGTGATGAAAGCACATGTACAACTTCTTACTGCAACCCTTCCACCACCCACTTGTGATAAGTGTAGGGAAGCCCATAGAGGAGAATGCCCTGTGAGTAATGCACTTGCTCAAGCTTTAGAGGAGGTAAATTATGTCGGTGGAAAGAGTGCAGAATATGATCTCTACTCCAGCACATTCAACCAAGGATGAAGGGATCATCCTCACCTTTCTTGGAGAGACTAGAGGGACCAAGGTCCCAGGTAGGAGCAAAATCAAAATGTGTATAGGACTCTACATATGCAAAATCAAAGGTCAAGACAAAAAGAGAGAATGCCATCACTAGAGGATGTCATGATGCAATATATAGCCAAGAGTGATGAGCGCATGAAGACTATGGAGTCTCAGCTTTCTAGCTTGCAAGCTTTGTTATCTCAAAGAGCTCCTAGTACCATTCCTTTTCAAACTGAAACTAATCCTAAGAAGGAGAAGGTGAATGTTGTGATGACCAGGAGCAAGAAGGCTAAAGAGGAGCAGAAAAAGAAGGAAGAGCCAGCACCAACTCCAGAAAAGGAGGTTCTTATTGAAGAGAATCCAGTTGTTGAGAAAGAGAAGGAAAAGGAGGTACTGACACCTCCTTAGGTAAGTATTCCTTTCCCTCAAAGGATGAAAGACAAGAGTGAGGATAGATATTTTGCTAGATTTGTAGAGATGCTCAAAATTTTGCATGTTAATATCCCATTCGCTGAGGCAATTGCTCAAATGCAAAAGTACGCCAAGTATTTAAAAGAAATTCTTTCAAATAAAGGAAAGTTGGCGAACTTTGCTACAATTGGCCTCAACGAAGAATATTCTATTGTGGTTTTAAAGAAATTGCCTCCTAAACTCAAGGATCCAGGGAGTTTTTCAATTCCCTATACTATTGGCAACTTGAAATTTGAAAGAGCATTATGTGATTTGGGTGCTAGCATTAATATCATGCCTTATTCTGCTTATAAGAAGTTAGGGTTATAAGAACCCTAACCCACTGACATCTCTATTTTGCTTGCAGACATGACTCTCACCTATCTGCGGGGAATAGTGGAGAACTTATTGGTTACGGTTGGGAAATTTATTTTTCCTGCTGACTTTGTGATTCTGGATATTAAGGAGGATGACGAAATGTTAATTATTTTGGGAGGACCCTTCCTCAACAAAGGAGATGTTGTGATTGAGGTCCGAAAAGGGAAATTAATTTTGAGGCTAGGTGATGAGGAGGATGTGGTTAAAGTGTATGATACTGCAAAAAGCTCATCCTCTTCCCTTGCCTGTAATTTTGTACAAGCCATTGACAAGGTGGAGATGAGTGATGCTGAGCTTCACCCAAGTGTGGGGAGGGAAGCTCCTGGCTATAAAGTGGATGAGCATGCTGAGGGTTTACTGCAAGAAAGATATACCACCCTGTTTGAGGGAGGTTGATTTCCCTTTCATCCGTCAAGCTCGGGACGTTAAACAAGTGCTACTCATGAGGCAACCTGTGAACAATGGGTTAATGAATCCACTGTATCCTTTTTAGTTGTTTTGCATTGCATGCTAGTCTCTAGCAACCATCTTTGCATTATTTTTGCGTTGGTTTTCTCATTTTATTTTTGGTCATTCACGTATGTGGGGACCACGACCGTGCTAAATTAAGCATAGTCGTGGCAGTAGAAGCAAGGGTTATGGTTATATTTGACCACAAATGTGCTCCCAACATCCCCAAATAGCGTCATTTACGACCACGGCCGCGCTAAATTGACCATGGCCGTGGTCAATGACCACAGTTTTGGTAAATTGGCCCTGGAGGTGAAAATTTTGCAATTTTTTAGAAAATCAGTGTCAAAATTTTCTGACCACGGCTATGGTAAATTTTACCACTGCCCTGGTAATTTTTTTTTTTCATTTCTTTCTTATGTTTCTAGGTTTCTTGTTTTCAGTATTTTATTTCATGTTCTCCCTTCTAGTACATTTTTTTTATTTTCATGTTTTTTTTATTTCTATTTTAGATGCGTTGAGGACATTGCATGCTCTAAGTGTGGGGAAGGGGTCACGGTTGTTCTCCCCAGATTTGAGACATTCTGATCTACGATCTATGATTATGTCATTGCATTGTTCTGTGTTATTTTTGAATTCTTGATAGTTGTGAAATTTTATTTTCAGAAACCCCTTTGAAAAAAAAATATGTGCAGCATAGTAGTGAGGTCTTCTTCAAGGAAATGAACATTAGCACTGAACATAATTGAATGAACTGTTTTCCCTTGAGCTTAGCCATAGAAATATGAGTTTTGCGCTTTTGATTCTTTTAGTGTGTGATTATGATCCACTTTAGGTGGCATGTTCTATTTTCTATCCTGAAATATATATCCTTGATTGGCTTTTTATTTTCTAAAACTGTTGAGACATTGGTTAGACATTTTTCTGGATTCAGATTTTGTGTTACATCCCCATCTAGTTGCCTGTTTTGAGCCTGATTGAATATTCATTTGTCACCTTGCTCTGTGAAATTGTGTATATTTGTTTATGCTTGTAATATGAAGGATGGGGGGAAAAGTCAATGTAATGCAGAGCATCCAGTTTCAAAAAAAAAAATTCACCTCCAGGGCCAATTTACCACAACCGTGGCCATTGACCACGACCATGGTCAATTTAGCACGGCTGTGGTCGTAAATGACGCTATTTGGGGATGCTGGGAGCACAACTGTGAACAAATATAATCACAACCCTTGCTTCTACCACCATGGTTGTGCTCAATTTAGCACGACCGTTGTCCCCTCATACGTGAATGACCAAAAATAAAATGAGAAAACCAACACAAAAATAATGCAAAGATGGTTCCTAGAGACTAACATGCAATGCAAAACAACTAAAAAGGATACAGTGGGTTCATGAACCCACTGTTCATAGGTTGCCTCCTAAGTAGCGCTTGTTTAACGTCCTCCCCTGTGAACTGAATAAATTAAGGTCAAAGACCTTAAAAAAAAGAAGAAAAATAGAATAATGGGAGAAGAAGTGAGAGCTGAAATATGGGTAGTGAAAAAATGGATGAAAGAAGGCATTGACTCCCTTTGATTTTAGATCATTGAGTATGAACTGCCATTAGAGCCCTTTGTTGTTCGTTCCTTTCATCATATGCCTATCACTATAAACCTGGCCCATTACACCCTATCATGCCTCATTTGTTTTGTTTGTGAAAAGTTGATTGAGTTGAGTTGATTGATGAATAGATTTGTGAACATGCTCAAATAAGTGTGATTTGAGAGAATTTTTGTTGACCTTGAAACACTGCGAGAATGAGAGATGAGTGAACTGGACTCATGGGAAATTGGTCATTTATGCGGGTGTTTTAAGCCTAATGGATTCTTTGGAAAAAATTCTGCTGCATTTTGTTGCTTGTGTTTCATTTTCCATTATGAATAAATTGGGGTTCTATTACAAGTTTCTTGACTAGAGGGAATTAGTTTTGATATTTGACTCAAAATAATTGCTTGAGGGCAAGCAATGCTCAAGTATGGGGAGGTTTGATAAACCGAATTTTGATTGTATTTTGATGTGAGTTTAAATGCCATGTACATACATTTTTTTAATATATTTTATTGGCAAAACTTACTGTTTGGTGTTAGTTGATGCAAGACAAGTACTCAAGAGGCTTTATGAGGAAAAGAGTTGAAAATTGCACTTTTTGGAGCAAAAATGCCACCGTCTAGAAGACCAAGAAAAAAAGGCTAGAATTGAAGTAACGCAAGGACCATGGCCATGGTAAATTGACCATGGCTATGATAGTTGCGCAGCAGAATTGGACCTTAGGTACCATGCAAAGACCACGACCGTGGTCATTTTACTAGGAGAGGTGTTATATCCTCCGACATGAATACGCCGAATAATGCTCCGACTGAATAAAAATTTGACATGTGTCAATATTTTTACAACAAAATATTTATTTAATTTAACATTTTAAAATATAGGTTATTTCCAAATTTACCCCTTTCCCACACTACCAGTCGACCATACACCTTCATTCTTCCCACAACTTCAGTGCTTCACATGCACAGTACTAGTTGCACCATCTAATAATTTTAAAAAATTAAAATAAAATTATTTTATTATCAACAGACTAGTTGCACGATCTAGGAACATGGAGAATTGAAAGGTCCACAATTATTATTTTAATGAATTTTTTTACAATTTTTTTTTAATAAAAGCCTTTATTTCCTCTCTATAAGTACAACCTCACCACCAAACCTCCTATTCACTTTCTGCTTCCACCTCCTCTGCTGAAGCTTGGTTGAAACACATTCCCTCTCCTCTCATGGCTTCTCTTTAATTTTTTTCTTCCATTTCCCATCACACAAACACACCTCTAAGCCATATTTTGCTATTTTGGCTCACAAAGCTTCATCCTTTCTTCAGGGCTCCTCTCCACTCACTAACAAAGCTTGAATATTTGATGTAAAGAGGGAGAGGAGTTAAGCCTCTATTTACATTAATCTCAATAGATTTATTTAATCTTCTCCCAACCCTCCTATTTATTTCATGCTTGTTCATTTATTGTCATTTATTTTCTTAATCATTGTCATATATATATATTCTACTACGGGTATCCCCCAGCCCACTGGACTAGAGACTAATCTCGCTCACAGTATTGTGACTGCCGCTGGCCCGAAGGGTTTTCGCACACGGCAGGGATCGAACATGGGATTTTCCGCTAAATAAATCATCCCACAACGTGTGAGTGCATGGTGCCTAATCACTATGCCCACCCGTCAGGTTATTCATTATTATGTGATTCTTTATATATATATTTTTTTATGTTCTTGCTTTAATTCTTATTCCTTTTATATACTATGCTTTATATTTAAGTTTTGCTTAAGTACCATTTATTTACTTCATGTTGTTTAAGTTTCTTTAATTTCTTGTCATTTATTTATTTATTTTGAAACACTTGTCATTTATTTATTATTGTGTTATATTTATTTAATTTTTATCATGTTAATATTATTTATTGTTTATCATTAAATCTTGACCCTGATCCTATTTATTTATTGCTTATTAATTTTTAATTAAATTTTGTCAATGGATTGATATGGAAAAAAAAAAATTGGACACCTAGGCTAAGAATGGCTCTCAGCCAAAGAAAAAAAGGACTAAAAGCAAATTTTATTTTTATTGGATGATAGTTAATTAACTAAAATTTAAATGGTGCACTTTTAAGGTTTATTTCGTTAAGGAAAAATTAAATTTTGATACCCAACTTAGAAATAGGGCTCTCGGCCCAAGTGTCTTTTTACAAAACAAAGTTCGATTTTTTTTTTCTTTATACTGGCAATGAATGAGTTAAAATGAATTTAGATAATCTAAATAAAAATTATTATTTGTGAAATGAACAAAAGATCGATGGAGGCTAATTGTAAAAAGAAGTAAATTTTGTGATTTTGGCATTAAGAGTGAGCTTCGATTCGACCCTCTTTGTTTAAAATGGGCTAGGAAGTTGCAAATTTTATGACAACTATTTATTTCATTAAGAAAATGATTAATAAAATCAACCTTATTGGTTTTGGTGTTCAAATGGACTAAAAAAAAATTCGATGATGGGGTAGTTAGGCTTTCGGCCCAAACACTAGGTGGGTTTAAGAAAATTGATCCATTTTCATTAATAATCACACTTTTGCAATTAGATAATTTGGAGCAAAAATTTAGAAATTGATCACTTAAAAACCTATGTTATGTTTTTGGCAAATTCTAAGTCAGAGAAATATTGTAATTTTAGCAAATAAATATAAAGTTAGAATAGAAAGCATTGTAAATTAAATTCTTGAAGAACAATGGTGTTTTCTTTAAATGAACAAAGTTTTTAGAAATTTATTGAGAAAATTTGGAATATACTTTACAGTTGCATTTTAATATGATGTTCCACATTAGAAAGAATTTTTCCCAATATTAAAAATTAACTTATTTTGAATTGATATTTTATGTCAAGTATGGATATTTTAGAAAAGTTTACCTCTTTTTAAATAATAATTTAAGCTAAGAAGTTAGAATAGGAAAAAAGATAAAGCAAATAAATTAATTTAAGATATTCGCCATATAAAGATAACTACATATGCATGTTTCATTATTCTCGTGTATCAAAGTTTATTGTATATCTAAATTTTCTAATTATTTGTGATAATCATTATTGCTGTAAATTCCATAATTGTTATTGTGGATGATGAATTGAGACACAGGTAAGTTGCATCTCTAGCTATAATCACCGAGTAAGTGATTTCTGAGACTTTGCCAGATTTCCCAAAGATTGTTTGATGAAACTTAGAGAAAAGTCCTAGGTTTCCTTGTGCTGAGTTAAGACCATGCTATAAGGAATGAGTACTTGTATTTGGGATGCTATAGTTTTGTACACTGAGGGATGTAGGCAGGAACCTTAAGGGTAAAGGTACTAAGTTGTGAATGTCCCAATGGTCAAGGATAGTGTTTTCTAGCTGGGACAAATCACGTAAACTGACTTGGTAACCCTAACTAACAACTGTTGAGTCATCAATAAGATTGGTGGAGAGTTATATAACCCTTTTAGGAGGGGCCCCTTTCCTCAAGGAGGATGATTACGACATGGATGTTTGTACCTTGTGAAGGTTTATACGAGCTCCCAATCACTTTCCAATGATTTTTTGATGGTTATGATGAGCATCAGAGGTTGGGTATGGATCTATACGTCTAGTTAAAGGTTGAAATTGAGTCCTATAACTTACCTGTATCTTTTGTTGCTTGTAGGTCATAGAACTTACAATTTTAGGCACCCACCCATTCCTCATCATGGCATCAGTTGTGACGAGACCAAGGGAACTATCCTCTAGAGAGTGAGTAGTGGTAGTTTCAACTGTTGATGCCCAAGGACTTAGGGGTAGCTATGAAGGTTACATGAAGAGTAGGAAGCTCATTGCCTTCCACAGTTAGCCCTAAAATGGAAACCACATCAAAAAATGTTAGGGTGGTCGTGACATAAGAGAAAGCACAAACGTTGATAGATATGGGCCAAAAATCCAAAACGTCTATGAGCACTTAACATTGCTAAGGAATCTTGATGCCAAAAAGCCGACTATTACTTCCTGTACCCCCTTTTTTACTTCCTGCACCCCTTAAAAACCCCAAAGAGACCAATATACCATTTGCCTCTCCAAAGTCCCCTCCACCAAATACCATCGCCAATCCAAAAACCACCACCGTAGCCACCCAACACCATTGTCGCAACCACCCAACACCACAGAAGCAACCACAAAACATCATGTAATCGAATAATCGAAGAAAATACCACCGTTACATAATTTCGGAAAGGCTTTTTCGGAATGAATTTTGTTTACCAGAACCCCCTTCCAGAAAAGAAAATTCATTCTGGAACCCTCTTTCCAGAAAAAAAAAATCATTCCAAAACACTCTTTCCGAAAAAAAAAATTCATTCCAGAAAGAAGTTTATGGAAAACAACATATAATTATTTTATCTTTTACTCTCTGCATACCCCTTTTTGCTTTACACACCCACTTTTTTTACTAGAAAGAGAGTTCCGGAATGGTTTTTTTTTTTCTTCTGGAAAAGGTGTTTCGGAATGATTTTTTTTCAGAAAGGGGGTTTCGGAATGATTTTTTTTCAGAAAGGGGGTTTCGGAATGATTTTTTTTTCCAAAAAGGGGGTTTCGGAATGAATTTTTCTTTTTCCAAAAAGAGTGTTCTGGAATGATTTTTTTTTTCTAGAAAGGGGGTTCCAGAATAATTTTTTTTTTCAGGAAAGGGGGTTCTGGAAGTATTAAAAAAAAAATTGACTTCTGGAAAAGTCTTTCCGGAATGAGGTCACATTTTATACCTCTCTTCGTCCTTGACTCCATTGGCATCTTCTACCTTGCGCCATAGTCGTCGACAACGGTGTTGGGTGGCGGTGCTTGTGTGTAATGGTGGTGTTGGGTGGTTGGGCAGAGGTGGGACACGATGGTGTTGGGTGGTTAGGTGGAGGGGTAGTTTTGTCTATTTAGGGGTTTTGGGGGGTGCAGGAACTAATTCCCCATAAAGCATTATAATGTTGTAAAGGCCCCAACTTTTCCCTTCATTCACCTATGGCATATGACCCTATTCAGCTTAGTCACATATTCAAGAAAAACAATTGCCCAAGTGCGCAAATCCTTGGGAATGTTGTCCTGGTGAATCCAGTCGCAAGATAGGAATGGGGCAACATTTGGGATTGAGAGATCGTGGATAAACAATTCTTGTTCCTCCTCATTAGACGAAATCAAAATTTAAAATTATGGTGAAGTAGTCATTACCATAGTTTTAAAAATCGAACTGGTCAAGACATTGGGTCAATGGTCGAACTAATTGGTCACTAATTGATCCCGCATGACTTGGTTATAAATAACATAAAATGCAGAATAGGAATATATGTATTGTTTTTCGTAATTATATCACAAGCTAGTGTGGTAGTTTAGTGGTAAGGAGCTTTGCCTCTGTCTAGAGGGATGCAGGTTCGATTCCTCACCATGCCTTATATATATATTATATATATATATATATATTATTGAGGCTGCAACTACACACACGCACAACAAACTCTTGGGCCACGCACAAGCCTTGGTGAGCGAGCTCCTTGGGCCACGTGATGCACAGAACAGACGACCCTTGCATGACGTGCCTTGGTGGACCACACGACACCTTGGGTTGTGCACACCTTGCACAAGCAACAGACAGCTTAAATTCAAAAATTTTCTAGTTCCCCGGTTAGCCTAACATTAAATCATATAGCAGTTACTAAAATTGAATGATGTAGAAAAGGAAGTTATGTTGGGGCTAAAAGGGCAAATTCCCGAATTAGCCATTTTCTGACAATTAATGCCTAAATTAGTCATTTTCTAACGGCTAACACGAGCCTAGTATAATTGGGCCTACATGGCAACCCAAAAAATAAACCAAGTTCGAGGATGATCAATCTAGAGGGAAAAAAAATTGAATGTAAGAGTAGTTGGAAGCAGTTTCCTAAGTCTGAGCACGCATGGAGCCATTATCTCCTAAAAATGTGGGGAAATGGGTAGTTATCATACGGAAACAATTGCTAGCTAACAACCATTGTAAATATTTGAATCACGATGTAAACCAGGTCCCCAACCAAAATAAATGAAATTTATCCTTTCCAACGATTTACTTTTGCATTTACAGTTATTTATCGTTTTCCTTTACCTTTTTCAATCGTTTACCATAATTCCTTTAATGCAAAATTCTTTAGGAATAGTTTAGCATAAAAATCTCAGTTCGAGGATTGCTAGGAAGCTCTTTGGAGTGCACTATGAAATCAATTGAGGAACAAAATTCATTCCTTAAGTAAATCTTTAAAAGAAAATCAACTGTTGGTCATTAGTTATTCCCACTACTAATCATTTGTAAAACTTACACCAACATAGTGTAATGATAGCGAAGTCAAACATAATAGCTCTTTATTTCAAATATATTAACATATTTGTGCAATTCTGCTAGAAGATGATACTAATACTTTAGTTTTGCTTGAATGAAAGCTCAGGTTGGCTTTGGGTAGTAAGGGAATTCAACATTTTGGCTTTAGCATCTTCCTTTATATCAAGGCATAATTATGTAAGGTTGGTAAATTTCTTAGAGACGTTTTCTTCGCATAGAGTGGAATATCTTTTGTACTTTTAATATTAATATTATATTTTGCTGTTAAAAAAAGTTATTATATATGTTTGTGAAAAATAATGAATTCAAAGATAATGACCAGGACTAGCCTAAGGATAAAGCAACTAAAGTTTAAGCTTTAGACCCACAAACAAACAAAAAAGGTCTAATATGTTAGCAAAAATAAAAAGTAAATAAGTTAGTAAAAATGTCACATATGTTGAAAAATAAATGTCCAACATATCACTTTTAAAGAAATAATTTTTTTCTTAAAATTTATTTTAGGTCTCACTCACCGTTGGACTAGTCCCGATAATGACACTATTTTTTAAGTAAGAGAAATTTTTATTAAGTACAAGTTCACTAACATTCAAAGGCAATGACACTATTATTCATTTTCACTAAACATAGAAGTACAATATCCTAATAAAAATACATCAAGAGTAGACTTACATATTAGTATTATTTATAAAATTCCATCACTCCCAAAGCAGTAAAGGCACGACAAACAACTTGGAAACTAGAAAATTCAGCACATTGGCATAAATTCATAAATTCTTTCTCGGTTCTTTCGCTTCCTCCGTCAAGAAACATGAGGTTGTCAAAGCTAGTAACCATCTTATCTGCTTCGATAGACTGAACTGCTTCGGGCATTATGAAGTCTATAACGACCACCTTACCGTTTTCTGGCAAAGCTTTGTAGCAATTATTTAGAATTTTCAAACAATTTTCATCGGACCAATTGTGCAATATGCCCTAAAATGATTAACCAACCACACAAAAATAGCTATATTAGACAACTTCATATAGATGAACTTAATCACAATTTTTTTTTTTATCACGATTAGATATATGAAGTCACGGCTATAAGGGGGCTTATGATAGTGTCTAGACTAACCTTCAATAGTATGGCATCACCTTTTGGAACACTTTCGAACATGTCTCCTTCAACATGCGAAATCCCTTCATAGAAATGAAAATTCACTCATTAGTGTTATATATGAGTAGTTAATTAAGGTAAGAGACCAAGGTTAAATTTAGCCTTCTCATACATGGTAATTGAGTAGTCGCTTATGATAAATTGTAATAGAACAATGCCAACCAGAGAAGAGAAAAGTTATATATGCATAGTAGGAGTGTTTGCAGGTTATCATGGATTTATATTAATTGTAGAGAAAAGTCATTATCTGATTTGATCATCTTTTTTTTTCCCACTCACTTAGTTTGATTTTAAATTCTAATTTGAGCTAATTAAAGCAATTATTGTGTATATTCATTTTTAAGAAATAAAATAAAGTTTAAAATGGATAATAAATATAAAAACTAACACAAAATTATATCATTATAGGTCTATTGCTAAATGCTAAAAGGTAATGTAGTTCGTTATTATTAAAAGAAAAGCTACAAAATACCTCAAAAACATCTTTAAGTCATAAAATAATTTATTTGCCTTTGCTGTGCTTTATTTTGTGACTTTGGTGAGGATATCTTATCTCATTTCATCTCTTCAATATATTTCTGATCAAAATTCATTTTTCAAAGCAAAACATAAAGTCATAAAAAAAAAAAAACGAAATGCATGGAAGAACAAATTTCAAACTAATTCATATACAACTACTAAACTCAAGCAACATTAGCATAATAAAACATAACCTAGAGAATAAGATTTTGTGGAAAATAAATTGGTATGGTAATTTTATAAGCATATAATTTTCATACACTGTTAGTGTAAAATTTGTTACACTTCAACCAATTAAAAAACACCATAGATATGACTTTTAAAATAGTTATTATAAGAGTCAATAATCTTCGGGATAAAATATGTTTTTGGTCTCTCATTTTATCTTGATTTCTGTTTTTAGTCCCTCATAAATTTTTTTTCTGTTTTTACTTTTTAGTCCCTAAAAAATTGTTTCATTTCAATTTTAGTCCCTGACATTAATTTCAACTATTAAGTGATGTCGTGACGAACAAAATTTGCGCTCGAAAAGTTTCTGTTTAAGTTTCTAGCAGTTTTTAACTGCTGCAAATTTTCTGGTAGACTAAAACCGTCAGAAATGTTAAAAAATAATAAAAAATCAAAACCTCAAACACCAGATTTTCTAAAATCACAAGAAATGTTACAAAAGTAAAAATTTCTGATTACCAAAAATTTTTTAGCGGTTAAAAGTTACTAGAAACTTAATTAGAAATTTTTCACACACACAGTTTATGCCTGCCATGTTATCACTTAACAGTTAAAATTAACGCCAGGAACTAAAAACAGAACAAAACAATTGATGAGAGACTAAAAACATAACAGAACAATTTACGAGGGACTAAAAACAGAAATTAAGATAAAATGAGCGACTAAAAACATATTTTACCCTAATATTTTTATAGTAATAATTATATAAATAATTATTCATTTAATTATATAAATAAAATTATATGTGTGTGCATAAATTAGATTAAATTGGATTGGATTAGTTTTGAATATGAAAATATATTTCGATCCATTAAATTTCAGTTTTTAATATATCTTTCTAGTATTTTTGGCTGTTTAATTTGGTTTTTATCCTTGTATTCATTTGGTTAAAGTAGAAAAAGTGATATACCTGGATAAGCTGGAGCTTGTTGTATTACTTGTGGAAGATCAAAGTTAACACCCTTTATTGAAGGATACTTAGAGATTATCATATTCAAACATTGCCCAACTCCACCTCCCACATCAATTAGCAATGATATTCCTTCAAATCCAGTATATATTTCAAGTATCTTTGTCATCTCTGTTGTACATATATTGGCCATTGCTTTATTAAAAATATGATTCCATGCTGGATCAGACTGTATGCCTTGATAAATGGGCATTCCATGAACTTTCATGTATAGGCCATTATCACAGTCAAGAAGTATCTCCTTGAAATTAAGGCTAATTGACATGAAACACAGCAACTTGGTCAAGTTAAACTCTCATTCCAGAAATTGATAAGAGTAAGATGAAAATTATGGCCAACTATCGGTAAAAATAATTACACTGAGTTCTTTTAAAATTAACATTATTTACATTTATACTCTGTTTAGAAAATTATCTTTCTTAATTAATTTTGTTTTTTTAAAAGATAATATGTATACAATCCGTACATAAAAGAGAGGCATTGCTTGTATGCTTTATTTATGCGATGGATTTTATTATATTTAGGTCGTAGTCTTAATTATCTTCAAAAATGCATAAGAGTAATAATACCCTTATACTCACTAATTAAAAAAAATACCCTTATGAATTAGAGCTCTTAATTGTTTGAAACTATGTTATCAAGCTACCTCAAATATTTTGATCTGTATATAGGCTACAATACCATTTACATTCCTCTCAATAAATTTTAAGGTACATGTGATCTTTTAAAAATAAGGTTTCAAAGTCCAAGAGTAATATATAAAATATTCATCAAAAGAAGATATACAAAATAAGGAAGAAAAAGGTGTAATTTTTCAAACAATTAAAATATAAGAACAATTAATGGTAATATCAAGGAAACATAATATATGTAGTTAATGTAGTTACGCTAATATCAAGGTAAGTGTAACTAAGAGTAATGATATATGAATACACATATATCACAAACTCCTATTTCACACCCTTTCTTTTTCTCTATCTCTCTCTTTCTATCAAATCATGTTACCTATCATATTTACATCTTGGGTTAACTAAGTTTTTAGTCCCTAAACTTCAGTTTAACTGGTCAAAGTCCCTAAACTTTTTAAAAATTCGGTTTTTAGTTCCTAAACTATTTAAAAATTCGACTTTTAGTCCCTGAAATCTCGTTAATTCCAGGACTAAAAATTGAATTTTTAAAAAATTTAGGACCTTGACCAGTCAAACTAAAGTTTAAGGACTAAAAATCAAATTTTGAAAAAGTTTAGGGACTAAAAACTTAATTAACCCTTATATCTTTCTCTCTTCTCTCTTTCTCTCTCAAGATGTCAAATATCATTTGGGTGTCCATGCATCTTTATCTGTGTAACTAATAACGTATTCTATGTGGCAAACGTTACTTACAATGCATCAACGAGCGTTTGGTGACTCATAAACGTTGAGAACAAGGCCAAAGAGCCAGTGGTTTCATCATTGACAAAGTACTTGCCAGCAGGTGATAGCTCATAGAGTCGTTCGATCCCACCATCTTCATTTGAGCGTGTAGAACAAGTAAGAAGAGAGTGACTGGCAAGCAGACACAGCATGCGATCAAGCCTTTTGGGTAAATTTTTGTGCTGAATTGGAAGTTGAGAAGCAATCTTAGAGGCTGACATGCCAGGTGGGCTTGCCTTTGCTATGATCTCAAACAAGTTGAGCTCAATGGCAGCATTCAACACAGCAGTGTAAACAATTGGGCTAAAGCTAAGTAGCATAGCTGATAGGCATGGATTGTCTTCATGAGGTGAACATTTTGGAATAGGAATCTCTTCATAGTTAGAACCCATGGTTTGTGGTTTGTTTCTTTTAGCTTTTGTCTCTCCTTTGCATACTACCAACTTGCTTGTGTATCGTATATATATATGTGTAACCAAATGGGTGTAGATCACTTGACAACCCATGCTGAATTTGTAGAGGAAGACCTAAATTCAATTATCATAGAATAAGGGTGAGAAATTTTAAGTCTGACTAAGTTCCCAATAAAAAATTAGTCTTATAGCAGATCCAAAAAATCAAAATTTGTGAGATACCTCGAAATCCTATCAAAGAGCTAGAGATCCTAATTATGATGGCTACCAAAATCATATATATGTGTGTTGATCATTCATAAAGACGTAATCAAGATGACTCCGTCTCATATGTTTGGCTGTGTCTATTGCTGTGATTGTGGGCGGAGTCATCTTGATTACCAATTATGTGTGTCAATACTATTGTTTGCAACTCCAAATTGGAAATGAAAATATGTATATTCGTATTATTAAAAACACTTTATTGTGCAGCTGTAGTGCTACGTGCTATAAAATTATTCATAGAGAAAGTTTATAGTCCTTTTGCATTTGTCACTACATGTTTTATTTCTGGCTTTATATGTGAGGATCACATCAATATTCTACAAACAAGTTACATAAAATGTTCAGGGCCGGCATTTTATGCTAATTACGTCACTTTCACTTTTCATCTTTAACCATAAAATTGATCTTGTTTAAGTTAGTTAATTATTAACGATTGCTTAGATTTTCAGACATTATTAAAAAAGTTCCTACCGTCAAATAAAATAATAAGACGTACACTCTGTTTGGGTTTTATGTGCTGCATCTATGTAATTTATAAACATTACAACCTCTAGAAGTTTACGACTAGTACTATTCAGCACCATTCATTTAGTGAGCTATTATTCTTTTGTTTTCTACTAATATGGGTACCCGTGGGCAAATTATGTGTGGGTGAGTAACATTTTTTATTTTTTTTAAAAAAAAAATTCAAAATTGGAAAGTATAATAAGAGTTGAATATTTATTTATAAAAAATAGAAAAGAATATTATTATTACACGTAAGAATAAAACAACTAAAATAACATGTTATGACCAACACTTATCCATATGTCAAGAGTATAACACTTTAATATTGCAAATTGAAGAAACAGAGACTACAATTAATAATTATTTTGCATCAAATTATAAGAATTATTGTATATGACAATATCAACACTAAAATTAAATAATTGTAAGTGATATTAGTGATAAAAGTTTTCATATTTAAATTCAAATGCAGTTTGTTGCCGCAATTGAATAACAATATTTAGTATAGATCAATATGGAAGAAAACTTTCACACACTTTTATATATATAAAGACAAACATTATACCTTTATTAGTAATAATTCATTATAAAAAAGGAAATAAGTACTTTTTAATATTGCAAACCAATTTTAGAGTTCCTACAAAATTCTACAAACCAACTTGCATCATAAAATCAATTGGAAATGACAACATCCCCGGAACAGAAAAAAAAAAATAGTAGCATTCGTCCGGGGAATTAAATAACATAATGACATTTGTACTCGTGTTAAGAAAAAAAAAAATGAACTATTTAAATTTAAAGCAATTCGTTGTTACATCTTAATTGGCAATGATGAGTATATATAAATCACGCTTTGTCTAAGTGTTTGTTCATCAATTAGATTCATAATTCAAAGTTGTCTTTCAGATTTGTCATACTAACATTGTTAAACTTGAATATGAGTATTAATCAACACTTAAAAAGCAAGTAAACAACCTTTTTAATACGATTGTTACCTAATACTTTTATATAAATAAAATTATTCTGCCTTTCATAATAATAATATAATAATCCAATCAAGATAAAAGTAAGTAATCTTATTAGAGTTTTTAAAAAATAAAGGACCTAAGTGAATCTTTTAAAAATAAAAGGACCAAACTGTACCTAATAAATAAATTAAGGGATCAAATTGAACATAAAAAATAAATTAGAATATCAAAATAGTAATTAAACCAAGAACAAATTATACTAATATTTAAAAAATAATACTTTAAGCGTTCATTTTTTCAATGAAAATTTTAATTTTTTTAAATAAATAAGGTTTTGATATTTTTTAAATATTTTATTTCATGTATGAATCCATATTCAATATTAATAAAATTTTATTTCCCATCTACTTCATATATTTATATTGTAATTATTTTTACATATGTGGAATATATCAATATATCAATTAAAACTATATTTTTACATTTTCTTTATTAATATTAAAAATATCAACTCTGTAATATATTCTTATCTAATAAAACAATATTATTATTAATAATAAAATATTTCTTGCTATACTTTCTTTTTTTAAGATATACGTATTTTTACCATTATCTAATAATAATAGAGTTTTTTTTATATTTTTTATTCTGTTCAGTTTTAAATATTACTATTTATATTACAATTTCTTAATAAATAATTTATTCATGTAACTTTAAAAATAAAAAAATATTATACATATTACACAAAGAAAAATATGTCTGTCATAAATAAAACTTAATTGTTCAAAAATAAATCATGTATATATTAAAAAAATTATCATAGAAATAAATAATAATTTAATTCTATATCCTTATAAAATCTCAAATAATTTTTTTAAATAATATTGTTTAATTAACTTCATCAGTTTATATTCAATATAGAAAGTTATTAAAGATATTTCAAATTTATTTCATATAAAAAATATTTCAATTTCATAATTTAAATATTAATTATCAGAACCTTTAGTCTGAATAATGATTCAACGTGATGGTTAAAAAAAATTACTAAATAATCTCTTAAACTTATTTCCGCGAGACATGTTAATTTCTTTGTTAATAAAGTTTCATTTAATTTAACATTATTTTAAAATTGCTTTATTCACACCAAAGAGAAAAATCTAAAATTTATTATTTAAAATAATCAAACATATCATAAATTTATATTTAAATACAGTTTTTTTTTTCAAAGAAATATTTAAATACAGTCCTAAAAATTGCTTTTCCTCTTAATTTAAAACCAACGCTCATAACTCATAAGTCATAACAATTAACATTGGATTTTCATTGAGGGACTTTTTGATCTGCTAGGGAAAAGCGAAATTGGACCCGAACAATGCAAAATCAAATCTGCTGCCTCCAACCTCTCAAAACCTTAATTTGTATGCAGTTATGGTAACATGTATTAGACCCATAATTTAACCCAATGGGTTGATGTAGTGGTTAAGCACCTTGCGCTCACACGTTGTGGGAACTATTTAGCGGAAAATTCCGTGTTCGATCTCTACCATGTACGAAAACCTTTCGGGCCAGCGACAGTCACAATACCACGAACGGGATTAGTCTCTGGTTCAGTGAACTGGTGATACTCATGGCAGGACCAAAAAAAATATTTGACCCATAATTTGTTTTCTGCTCCTAACTTAATACCATGGATATCGTTGACCAAAATATAGAATATTTGTTGCATACAGTATGATTAAAGATGCCTTTTGCTTTATTCAAAAAATGTAAAGCTGCAAGATCAATTTACAAAATTCTACTCTGAAAATTCTGATTTTATATAATACAACATACCTGAAAGGGTTCAGTGTAAAATATTCCTACCCCCTACAAAGCCATTGCAACATAAAAGATATGCATGACAGAGTACAATCCCCTAATAAAGGTGCTTTTGTAAACAACCTTAAGAAGATATATGTGTGTGTCAAGACTTGGAAAGGCAAATAAAAACTGAATCATCTTAAGCTCATCTCTAGTCCTCTCATCCAATATAGAAATTTAGCATTTTTGTTGCAGCATAAATGATATTGAAAATATAAAAGATCATCTTACATTGGGTATTAGGCAGCCTTTGGATTAGTAGAGACAAAGTTCTTCTCAATACGTTCAAGTGTGGTAGCAAGATCAAGCCTTTCTATTTTCCTTTTTTTGTACTTTGCCATCAAAACTATCAGGCCTCTCATCATCCTCATCGCTACTCTCAGAGCTCTCCTCAACAACTGCTTCATCATTGAAGCTTCCAAAGTCAGACTAACTTTTCCTGATGAACCTGAAACATTTGTAGAACTCCCTTGACCAAGGTCAATTTTAATTAATTATTTTTATTATTGATTTGAATTATTTTCAACCATTTATTTAATTACTCACAACATTTATCCCAATTTAAAACACAATAAAATCATACAAATACACTAGGATAATGAGTTGCAAATTTTAGGGTGTTACACACCCTCCTAAGGCTTCATTTTTGTCTCTGTAACACCCTAAATCCGGGTTTACATATATTCCATATTTTAAACTTATTTTAATTCTATAAGAGTGTTACTTTGTTTGATTTTCTTAAAAAGAAAGGAAATGATCCTTTAATATTAAGCAAATTTGTTAGAAATTTAAAACTTTTCCAATTCTGACCATTAAGCGTTTATTTTTCGAGTATGCATTTAAGATCCTTTATTTATTTATTTATTTATTTATTCTAAAGCATGTTAATTAATTTAATTTCACCAAAATTGTGAAGTTAAGAAAATCATAGGTTGGAAATTTTTAAAACCTTCTAATCGTTATTTATTAAAATGCAGCATTGCTTGATATATGAAATGCGCCACTTAAAATTCTAAAGAAGAAAATTTAGTGTCGTCTCGATGTATAAAACATACATTTTTAAGTGAGAAAACAGAATGAATGAAACTAGCCTTTATGGCCCCCAAATACACATTTATACATAAAAAGTAGTAAGGTACGTGTATTCCCATGAATAATAAAGTCACATACATTCTCGATGATAAACAAAATACAAGCGGTAAGGAAATGTAATAACTAGAATATATACAAGAGTCTCAAACCTAGGCCTACCCATATCAAATACATAAAAAGGTAAAACCTAGTCTCAGAGCAATTATCTCTAAACCCAATCCTGCATGTTAGACTAATCCAAAGAAAGAGGATAGCGAATGGTCTCTAGCAAAATCCTTGAGAAGGAATCTCGTGGTCATCATCCACAGGATCCTGCTCGGAATCCTCCTCGGAGTCCTCCAAATCCTCCTCAGAATCCTTTGACTCATTGTCCCCTAAGTTCACGACTAGCGGCAGATCCCCATGACGGGCACTCACCCAATCACATCTCAGATTCTTGATATAAAAAGGGTTCGGGTGAAAGGTGGGAAGTGTCGGACCAAGCGTGAGCTCCTTGGATGGTGTGGCATCGGGAACAATAGCGCATTCAGATGGACCCTTCAAAGACACTTCGAAAGAGAAAGATGATGACGAGGGAGACGAAGGTGATGACGATAATATCTTTATGATCTCCACAGGTGTTGCCATTTGATCCTAAAAATAAAATGTAAGGGTGAGCCCTCTTGCTTCGTCAAGACAGACACACAAAAGAGACTTAAAAAGTCACACACAAACTACTAACCATAACGGTGTGGTTGTCTAGCGGGTCTCACTCGTAACCCTAATCGCTTTCATTACTAACTCTTTGAATCATTTTCATCGCTGGCCAGCTGCCACTAGAACTCCCAGAACTCAGTGGTCTTGCACAAGTTAAAATGGATGACCATTGTGAGTAGACCCTCACCACGGTACAATGGCGGGCTCTCACCAACATGGTTATGCCTCGCATTTGTCGAGATTGCCAAGTCAGCACATTGTGGAAACTCTGACCATAAACTCGGCACTAGATCCCCTAGAAACAGCAAGTCAACGAGCATACCTTAGGTACCAATCTGTTTGATCATCCAAATCTCTGAGGACTGACTCCTCAACAACTCTCCTGACTGGGATTGTTTTTTCTCGTCACTGTGGGGTTCTGTTGCACATAGTACTGGACGGGACGAATCGACGCCAAGCTTGAGACCCAGTCTCTGCTACAAAAACAATATATATATATATATATATATATATATATATATATATATATATATATATATATATATATATATATATATATATATATATATATATACACACACACACACGAGGACATCTTGCCTCCATCACCACACTGGGTGACCATGTCATTCGACCTCCGCCCACGGGCTTTGATATTCTCGTAGCAGGAACACTCCACGCGACTCTTTTTTTCCCGTAGTTCCAACATTCCACCACGCACTCGCGTTTCCTTACGCACATATCGATACCATAACAATCTCGTCGTGTAACAGTTTTATTATATTTTATGCATACCTCGCCCTCTCAAGTCTTATGATTATATATATATATATATATATATATATATATATATATATATATATATATATACACACACTCACCGTTTGTCCTTCCGCGCTAAGGTCCTAGTTCCATTCTATGTCCAAAGCACAAATAACGAGTTCATTTAATTAAAAATTATTATTAAATTTAATAATTCATAACCTAGACATCTCCACACTCTGTTTAAAGTTTATTCGTCATTATCACCAAACCAAAATCACCAAAATCACTAGAACAGAGTTCTAGTTATCACAGGTCCTCAAATTCGAGTCCTTGTGATAGCACCCTAGAATAACCACCACAACAATAATACCATAACAATTATCACAAAAATACAATTTTACACTACGGTTGAAAATCAACCGTATCACAGAGAAATCACATGCACACACAAATTCAGTGCCCGAGGTTCACACTCATCTCGGTTTCCAATATAGTTAAATTAAATTAAATTCATCACACGCATCAATTATCAATTGCCCAAGGTTCACACTCCCCGGATCTTTTAAATCAAATTAAAAACAGTGGACTATACTAGTCACTTACTCACATGGTCACACAAATTTTCACTAAGTTACTTAGGCAATAAAAATAACACTAAATTTCAAAAACAAAGCTTAAAGAAACTGAATTTCTTCCAAAACAGAACTGAAAGTGAGCTCAAAGTAAATTTAGTAAATTATTTTTAAAATACAAACTTTTTATATGAAATTAAAGATCTTGAAATATATTTTCTAAAATGGTAACCTAAAAATTCTACAAGAACAGTAAGGCAGTTTTGACTCAATAATGACCTTTGTTCAAAGAATTGTATTTTTCTAAACCTTCCCAAGACTAAATTGAGTTGGAATTTTTCCAGATTAAAGCTAACATAATTATATTTTCAAAAAGGTAAAACTTGTACTCAAATTCTTTTTCTATAATTCCCAGCAAATTTTTATTTAAGGCCAATGTTCCAGACTTAAAAACATTTCTCAGCACCTCTTCTCTGCCAAGATTAATTTTTTTAATTTAGAAGATGAAATTGGTAATTAGCTTAAGTTATATGGTTAGAAAGCTTGTTTTGTCTAGTTTTAGGATCTGAAATCACATTTTAAGGAAAGTGAACATGAAAATACAGAATTAGACAAAAGCAGAGAGATGTTCCTCTAAAAAACGAAAAACAGAGGACCATTTTGCATGTGACAGATGAGCCTCAATTCGAGCTTATTTCACCACTACTATAGAATGAAAGTTGTATAATTTTGTGTCTAGTTTCATTGATAAAAAAAATTTACAAAAATCCAACGGTTAGATTTTGACAAAAGGTCGAAACAGTGAGGACTGCCCTGGCTAACCCGAGAAGACAGCCACTGCCTCAATTAATTTGAGCTTGAATTTCAATATAAAAACTTATCTATAAATTTTGATAAAATTTGGGCATCTCTCCTTTGTATATAGAGCCTTCCCAAAAAATTAAAGAGTAAAAAACATAGACGAAAAGATGACATGCAAGCCAAAATAGTCGCACGCCCAAAAACCAAAATATCGAGAAAAGGTTTCCAACAAAGCCAAAATCACATGCAATGATACCAATGACCACAATGGAGGCATTCATGCATTTCTATGGTTGAATCCTCCAAAGACAACCATAGTTTCTTGAGTCCACAAGGAAGAAATCCCCCTTACCTAAGCTTAAGCTCAAAAGGAAGAAGATGGAATTTTGATGTTGAGAATGGCAACTAGAGGTGGTGTTGATGATGATCAATGCTTTGCATGCCAGAAAGGAGTTGTAACAACCCACCTTCGTTACATATATAATAACTAAAGATTTTATTTCATTAAATTTTAAAAACTCTCTAATTAATTTATTGATAAAATACTGGAGAAATTTTTTTGCGATTCTCGAAGACAACAAATAAAATTCAAAGCTCAAATTATAAACATCTCTTGTATAAGCTTAACCAGCATACATACATCTTTTCACATGATAAATACACAATACCCTAAACTAGTCCATTCTATACATAAGACCAACAAAAGAAAAGAAAGAAATGATCATGTCTTCATTCCTTAGTACGCTCTATCTGCAATATCTCCAAGAGAAAAAGATCCACCTAAACTCCATCTACTCTCCCAAACACAGTTTGAGATCATCACAGTCACAACCACATGTGCCACACGCAAGGGTAAGCTTACTAGAATAAACACATTTAAATACAATTTGCTATTAAATAAAAACATAAAGATACATATATATAATTTTCTCAACGTTAACTTGTATTTTAAAAGAAAGAATACATGTACATTTAACTTGTCATAAGAAATCTCATATACTCAAATAATCATCAACAACATAGTTCAAATATCCATTATCAACATAAACCACCAAACATCATGAATCACATCTAAGCATTAACCATCACAAATTCTCAATCACCATAGTACATCAACTATAAAAAGTCTCATCATAAATCAATCATCACAATTGTCATACACCAACAACCACTAGGCAACCTTAAACATCAAACACTGACTCTACTCCATGGAGTTTCAACATCATATGAGTGGTCCCCCATAAGCCTCATCCCCTAACATAGTCTCACTCTTTGACCATTCAGAGAGTCTCTTGGGCTGACCCTACGGGGAAAGTGTGGTTTTATCGAAAATAGACAAGTGCTATAGTCGCTTACCTCTGTAGGTTTGCAAGACCTTACATTTATAGGGATTCGTCCACTCGTCTATTCTATAGGCCCATTCCCGTTAGCCACCACCAAATCCCCCAACACTAGGTTGAGAGCCCACCAAGCATCCTTAACTTACCTGCCTACTCATATGTCTATGCACCAATTGTGCACACCTACGCACTAACTGTGCAAATACAACATTCAGAATATTTCTATGCACCAACTGTGTGAACCCACCGTATTCCAGCGGCAAAACATATTTGGAGTCCCCTATGGTCCTAGATACGGCACCTCCATACCCGCCATTTCCAATGGCCTGACTTAAGGGTCCAATACATCTCTTCAATCAACCACAACAACAATCCATCCCTATACACCAAAAGAGTCAACTAAACCTTTTGGGAAGTAGTTTTCATCACTCCGACACGCCACTCGAAGTCAAAACTTAGGGATGGATACTCGGGAAGATATCCAACCAAGCGAGACCCCCCCAGGTCGCTTTAGTGGATCAGAGTTCTGGCGTGGAACTCACCCTCCCAAAGCAACCATTTTTCTATAAAAATCTTCCCAAAGGTACATAACCAACTCTTTTTAATATATAGGAACGGTTCCAACACAAGGTTCACATACACATCACTCACATCATCATTTCATCAATAATTCATCATCTCAATAATAAATAATGTTCTCAACAAAAATTTAAGCATCTCAGTCAACAATATAATATCTCAACCATAAAGACATTCTCTCATAGGTAAACTTACTACATTTGCTTAAACATTTATAAGATTTATAAGTATCTACATTTCTCTTTTCATGGCAATTCCTCAACTTAAATGTGAAGTACATGATACCTTATGAAAAATGACTTTACTCCTTCTATATAACTCATAAAATAATTATATATACACTTGGAATTGGCTAGGAAACTCTCAAGAAGACATTCAAGGGAAAACAAAACATTCTGCCTTCATTTAACTTAAGCCAGAAAATTTAGTTTCAGCTAGAAATTTAGCTTGAGCTAAATTTGTGCAGTCCCAATTCCATCAAAATTTAGCTTTAGCTAAACTTGCGCAGTCTCAATTCTATCGAAATTTAGCTTGAGCTAAAAATTCTAGCCAGAGCTAAATTCGCGCAGACCTTATTTCGTTGATTTTAGCTTGAGCTAAAAATTTTAGCTTAAGCTAAAACTGCGATTTCTATAATAAAATTTTTTCAAAAATCTGAGCTTTTGACCCCATTAATGGCTACCCAAGCATCCAAACTCACAATAAACACATCAATAATCAACCTTTAAGCTTCTAAACACTAAACCCCAACCAAAAGAACTCAAGATTCAAACCAAACAACTCAAAATCCATTATAAAATAAGAAAAGGGGTGAGCTTCCCTTACCACAACCACCTCCAAGCTAGCTTTTTGAGAAGAAAAAGAAGATCTTGAGCTCAATCAAAGGGCTTTCTCAAATCTTTAGCACCACCACATCATACTCATGGAATACAAATAAAAAACAACACTCAATAAAAGGGTTCTACATCAAAATCCATTATGGGTCACCCCAAGGAAAGAAAAGAGAAAACAAATGGAGCAAAGAGATCAAAGGAGGAAGGAAGAGAGATTACCCACTCCATAACAATCAAAAGGGGCTCTAGAGAAAAAGGAAACAAGCCATTGTGTAGAAGCTCACACTCCAAACTCAAGAGAGAGAAGAGGAACTTGGAGAGGAAGGAGGAAAAGTGAGAAATGAGAGAAGGAGAAGAGGCTTGCTACGGAGTGTTTTAAACTTTTGCTATTTACACCTTAACATCCTCTATCTACAATCCTTTCTCTTAACTTATAACACCCATGTATATATGCAACATCCAATTAGCATAAAAAAAAACTCTTTAAACATCCAACAACACATAAACAATTTACTCCATTTCATTAATTATCCCATTAAATAACATAATTTAAATTTAATTTCTCTTATATCTTAAATCCAATACTTAATCATACATTATGAAAAATCACAATGTTACAGGAGTGATTTTTTCTCTTCTCCTTTCTTCAAGAATTCTAGGCCACACCATGCAAGGAGAGGAAGAGCTTTGTGTTTTTTTGTGTGTGTGATTATCTAAGTGTTGTGTTTTTGTGTTTAATGTGGGTTTAAGTTAGATTTTTAAGTGTGCCAGTGGTTTAGGTGGGGAGGGTTGTGGGTTTAGGTGATTAGATGGGTGATGATGTGTTGATTTGTGGTGTGTTGCATGTAGTGAGGTGTAGGATTAGTGAGAATTAAGGAATTTAAGTACATCGAGTTTAGTTTATACAATGTAATTTTTCACTGTGTAATTATAATGCAATGCAATTTAAAATTCTAGAACTTAAATTCAACCAATTAAAATTTTTATAAAACTTTGTGTAATAAAATCTATTCTAGTTACTCAAATAAAATTTCATATGTAAAGAAATTATTTACAGACAAAACTTTACAAATAACTTAACAAGCTAGCATTAGATATTAAAAATAAATAAAAACAACATTGCAGACAATTAATTAATTAAAACATTGTAACAAATATTTAGATAAACTATTACTAGTAATTGATGACATACAATTTTAATTACAAGCAAACATTTCAGGCAATCAATCACAGACAAACATTAGAATTCAAATTTCAATACATACAACACTGCAACTTAATAATTAAATAAAATACTATGAACAATTCAATCACAGACAAATAGTACAAAGAAGTAACTATAAAGAATTAATTACAGAGAATTTTATATCTTTGATTTTATAAATTTTTCTACTTGACCATTATAAAGAAATACTTATGTTATTTCATTTTTCATCATTTTTCTTATTTACTCAATTAATCACCAACTATATTTAATTACTCAAAACATATCTTTTCTTATTTAAAACAAACGAATAAATCTCAATTAATTTCTAATTAAATCACTCATGTACCTACTCACTGGTTATAATTTTTGAGGTGTTAGAGTCTCCGTCCAAGACCCCACTTCTCGCCACTCTCTCCTGTCGTTGCCATAACCGCAATCACCAACTTCGGTGACTTTATTATCAACCTCATCCACCAACCCCTATGCTCTGACGCGAAAATCTCGTCCTATAATGAATCCACATTTAATTTCTTCCCAAAAATTCCAAAAAATTCAGGATCGATTCGGGAGGTGCAAGGGCGTTGATCAGTGCAGACAAGTCAATCAATCTGTTGCTGAAATCAGGCAATTCACAGTATTTAGAGTTCACAAGAGAATTAATGAGAGCTTTATGTACGAGGCAAGTGGGGGTTTGGTGAACATGCCGGATTCTCGTGCAGCTATTTTTAGAGACAAGAAGCTTTCACTATATGGGGTTTAGGGAAAATGAAGTTTGCCGACTAAGCTAAAATCATTTTCACGATTTCTATTTCTCAGAGAATTGATTTTTGTTTATTTCTGCACAATATTGGACCAGTTTGTTTAAACTTTAAAAAAAAAAAGAAGCACTTTTTTATGAATCAAATAGGAATTGCTTAATATAAAAAGCAAAAAACTACTTTTTTTAAGCAGTATAGACAAACAGATCAAAAAAGTTGAAAACTGCTTATTTTATTTAAAAAAAGCATTTTTTATTTTTTTTTTAAAAAAAAATTTAAACAAACGGGTTCATTATTTTTCTTCGGCATAGGAGATTTAGTTTGCCTTTCATTGTGCCTTGTATGATTCATGATACTTTCAAGTTGTATTGTAGAATATTGTTGAAAAAAATGTACATGTGTTTTATCCTAAAATGCATGTAACTCTTATCAGTAGAATTTTATGTGTTGTGCTTTGAAAATCAGAATCAAATCACAAAGCAAAGGAGGTATATTAATGAAAAGGATAGGTATATATATCAATTGCCTTAGATTTAATCCCTTTCTATCCTTGCATTGGTTGAGTATTGGGCTTTTACTTCCTACATCCCCCTTTTTGCTTCCTGCACCACCAGAAACCCCAACCAGACGAAAATACGCTTGCCCCCCCCCCCCCCCCACCTCCATCCAACCACCCAATACCACCGTACCAATGCCGAACACCACCACTACAAACACCATTGCAACCACCCAACACCAGAAATCCAACAAACACCACCACCGTAACATAGTTCCGAAAAGGGTGTTCCAGAATGAATTTTGTTTTCTGGAACCCCTTTTCCAAAAAAAATTCATTCCAGAACCCCTTTTCCAGAAAAAAAATTCATTCCAAAACCCCATTTCTAGAAAAAAAAAATTTCATTCTGGAACTCCCTTTCCAGGAAAAAAATTTCATTCCGGAACCCCTTTTCCGAAAAAAAAAGGTGGTGCCAAAAGCAAAAAGGGACGTGCAGGAAGTAAAAGACAGATAGTAATTCTATGTTGTTTCCCATATTTGTTTCCGGAATGTTTTGTTTTTTGGAAAGGGGGTTTTGGAATGAATTTTTTTTTTCCGGAAAGGGATGAATTTTTTTTTCCAGAAAAGACGTTCCAAAAAAAAAATTCATTCTGGAACCCTCTTTCTGGAATTATGTTACAGTGGTGGTGTTTGCGTGGATTTATGGTGTTAAGCGGTTGCGAGGTGGTGCTGGGTGGTTGTGATGGTGGTTGTAGTGGTGGCGTTCGACGGTGGTGCGATGGTGTTGGGTGGTTGGGTAGAGGTGGGGGGCAAGGGGATTTTCGTCTAGTTGGAGTGTCTGGGGGGTGCAGGAAGTAAAGGCCTGAGTATTGCTTGTTGTTTTGTGTTGGGCCAACTTGTAGGCCTTCTTATATTGCTTTTAGGCTCGTTACCTTTTCTCAACTTTTGCTTTGTCATCTCACCTCTATAATTACTCGAGATATGCAACAAAATAATATAGTGCCCTAAAATGAAGAGAGAAAGTAGCAGAGGAGTAAGGAGAACCCAAAATGAGAATATGGCAGTTCTTCCACAGGAATTGATCATTGAAATCCTATTAAGGTTGCCAGTGAAGTCTCTTCTTCGTTTCAAAAGTGTGTGTAAGTCTTGGCTTTCTCTAATCTCTGATCCATAATTTGCAATTTCACATTTTGAACTAGCAGTAGCACGCATAGAGAGACTTGTGTTCATAACAAAGGCTTCTGCTCCTAAAGCCCGATCCATAGACTTCAATGCATCCTTTCACAATGATTCTGCTTCTGCTGCATTAGAAGTCGACTTTTTGCAGTGCAAATATTATGATAATTATGTTCAAATTGTAGGTTCCTGTAGAGGGTTTTTACTTTTGGACTTGATTTATATTCTTTGTGTGTGGAATCCATCCATAAGTGTTCTCAAATTTGTAGATTGGTTACCTATTGCGTTGTCCATTCATGACTTTAAAACATCTCTCAATGGTCTTAGGTATGATCCATCAACAGATGACTACTTGGTGGTTCAAGCATTCACTAACGACGAACATTGTGTAACCTGCATGCATTATTTCTCACTCAAAGCTAATGTGTGGAAAGAAATTGAGGTTACCCATTTGTCTTATATGATCTGCTCTAATGATATCGATGATAATCAAGTCTGGTATTTCTTGAATGGTGCTGCTCATTGGTTGGCTTTTCGTTCTGACATATCAAAGGATGTTATTGTTGCCTTTGATTTAGCTGAAAAGAGTTTTTCATATATACCTTTTCCTTTTGGGTTTGAGTACACCAACTTTCAACCTTGTGTTTTGAGGATACTTGGAAAATTTCTCAGTCTATGTATCGTGGGGGACAACAACCATTCAGCAGAAATATGGGTGATGAAAGAATACAAAGTGCATTCATCTTGGACTAAGACTATTGTTGTGTCTATTGATGACATTCCTACTGAATACTTCTTTCCAATATGCTCTACAAAAAGTGATGATATTATTGGAACAAATGGTAGTGTTATACTGGTGAAATGTGATGACAAGGGACAATTGCAAGAGCATCGATCCTATTTTAATGATCCAAATGGATCCCAGGTGCCTGATACAGAGTTGATTGTGTATATTGAGTCTCTACTTTCACTCCCTTGTGACAACGAGCAAGCTAAAGAAGTTGATTAATAATAGCAAACAAGAGGAATTAGGTTGTGAAGTATGTTCTGATACCTTTACTATTTTCTGGATACTCATCTTATATTGTGATTTTTGAATTCTTCTGGTATATTAATAGAATGTTTGGAAACTATTTGACACACCCATTTGAGTGATAAACTATGACTCCACATAAGCAACAATGAGTAGCTTCAGTTGATTTTGGCTATTAGACATGGAGAGAGACTATGGATCTACTTAGTTAATTTTTTTCCAAACATGCAATAAAGCATTTAAAAGTAATAGGCAGAATGATGAAATTGCTATTACATCATTATGTTCTGTTTTATTTCATCATGATGTTATTACCATATCGTTTGAAATTTATATCCTTCCACTCTTTCACATGTTTTTTTTTTTAGCTTAGCCTTAATAGTGAACTTATTGCATTGTTAGCATGATATGTAGCCAATTTTTAAATTGGGACAATCAGTTTATAAGTGACAATACTCTGCATCAGTTGATATTAACTATATATGTTATCATTAGTGGTGCTGTCTAATTTAGTCTAAGCTGCATGACAACATTTTGTGAAGACATTATTATCAATCTTGGCTTCCATTCCAAGTTAAATGTGTTTATATTTTTATTGTGTCTTGATTAGAACATAAATCATCATTACTTTGATAAAGACATCTTTTATTTCCATTTACTGGCGTGAATGTGAAGTAGCCAAGTAGTGAACCAAAGAGGTAGGATTTATTCTACCTATATTAGCAGGCTGAAATGCTACACCAAAAACTTACTAATAAATTTAAATATTAATCTTTTGCCTTTTCTAATGACTAAGTTATTAAAGAATATGAATTTTTTGGTCTAACTGCATGTCTTTAGGCTTGGGGAAAGCATTTTATGTGGGTTCTAATATCACATTAATGTCAATGGAACCAATAAGGAGGTTGTGCTTAAAATGATTCTTCTCACCCTTTTTTCTTTTTGTTGATAGTTGTATGTTTATTTTTGAATTAGTATTCTAGAAGATTGAATAATTAAGATCGAGGATCATATTATTCTGATTTGATCTGATTTGGTTATTATTTTGGGTCAAAATCAAATCTCTCTAATTTGATTTCATCTCCCTTTTATTTACTTTCCATTTTGTATTTATTATGTAATTAGGCAGCCCTGCCTATCTATGTATCTCTATTATTTCTATATTAATATACAAGAAGTATTCTTCCTCCCCTATAGTGTTTTTTTTGGCCCTAGTAGTCCCTAAAATCACATTCTTCTATTTAAAGCTTATGAAGTTGTGAACTCGGTTTTCTAGCTATTTCTTCCATGAATATTACAGTGGGAGTATCGAATTGGTCATAGCTTAGGTATTGAAATTGGTGACCATATATCCTTTAGGTAATTCATTTACTTACTTTTGGTTTACAAGCATAGCTTAGGAGCAATAGATACAGAGATATGACCATTTTTCTTTTTAGAGTAAAGTACACTAACCACCCCTGAGATTTAGTGAAATTACACAAACTCCTCCTGCTTTTTCATTAATCTCCCTTGTAGGGGAACAAAGTGTAATATTTTTCAAACAATTAAAGGGGGTTAGTGTAATGTACAGGGAGTGTTGATGTAATGTTTTTCAAACTTAGTGTAGGGGTAGAAAAAGCAAGGGAAGTTTGTGTAATTTCATGAAACCTCGGGAGTGATTAGTGTAATTTACTCTCTTTTTTAAAAGAATTGGTTATTAAATGTTATAGCAGCTTTGTTCTTGATAGGCTTCTGGTTCAGCATTATATCTTGTTTATGGCTTTTAGGTTTTTGTGTGGTTCTTATTATGTGCATTTTAAGAAGTTGGTTTGTACTAAGGTTGATATGTTGTTAATATTGTTTGTTTACCTGAGAATGTGCACCATGTACTTGAAGTAGTAATTATATAATTGTCAATAAATAGTTGTTGTATGTATTTCTTCTTTGACTCTTTTGTTGATGATCAAGTTAAAGGTGGAACATAATACTCCCTAAATTCAAACCCTAAATTCACTCTTTTGTTGATGATCAAGTTAAAGGTGGAACATAATACACCCTAATATTTGTTTTGTTTTGTTTTGTTTTTTGTTTTTTGTTTTTTTTTTGGCTCTTACGTTTCTGGTTGAATTTAAGATTCCACATGAGCCTGATGCATAGTTAATCCCCGAGGCTATTTGATATCTCTCAGTTTCAGACACACCCAAGTATGGAGGTGGCATTGGCAAACCCAATCTAATAGCTATGGACATCAAATGCAGAAAAGTCCACACAATATATATAAGTCAAGAAACGGCCTAGTAAATTGCGAGCATTATGGCTACAGTATTGTCACATAAATTAATTAGGGAGCCTGCTAATATTAAATATGAGTAAATAGTTTATGCACCGAGTATAAAAAATGTAAATAGTTTATATTGATAATGTATAAAAATTAAATTCTAATTATATTTATATCGCTTTTATTAAAAATATATACTTGTCTTTTTGTGTTTCCTTTTTATATTTAGAGAAAATATGTATAGTTTTTTAAATACATTAAGGGTCTGTTTGATGGTCAAGATAGGATTGGATAGGATAGGATAATTGTAATCAATTGTTTGGTGCACCAATATAGGATATGATTTGTTTATCATATTGCCTATCCTATCCGGTTGGTGTAGTGCATTTCTTATCCTAAGGGGGGAGTTGAGTTAGAAAGCAACAGGATATGATAGCCGTTTTCCCTCCCTCCCTCCCATCACCCCCACCGCCACCGCTACCATCACCACCGCCATCACAGTTGTCGCCACCATTACCACCACCACCAACCCTATCACCATCGTTGTTGCTGCCACTACTGTTATCGCCATCACCACCACTACCGTCACTGCCGCCATAGTTGCCACCACCACCATCATCATCACTGTCATCGCCACTGTCACCAGTGGCGAAGCTTCTTGGTGACCCCCCCTCTAAATTTTTGGAAAAAACATTTATATATATATATATATATATATATATATATATATATATATATATTTCTAATAAATTATTCTGATATATAAAATAAATAATTTAAATTTTTAATTGGTACCAATAATTTTAATTAAATATTTTCAAATATGTTTAATCTTATTTATTTCTTAATTATTAATAATTTAAATTATTAAATGAACATAGAGTAACACTTTAATTGAAGGTAATATTTAATTTTTTTATTTTTTATTATTGTTTTTATAGACAATTTTATGTTAATATTACACTTTGAATTTTTGCTCTTGATAACATTAGTCCTAATGATTAATTTTAAAAATTAATAATATTTTTAATACATTAACTATTTTTATTAATTAGTTGTTTTTTCATAATAATAAACAACCATTTTTGCATTTTCAAACCCAATTTTTCTATGACATTTGTATCATCATTTTGTACAAAAAAATCTTATATAATATAACTTGAATCTATTGATATTTCTTGTGTGTGGATTTTTTTTATGGATTTTCATGTAATTTTTATTAATTTTGTGATTTTATTGTGATTTTTTTCTACAAGAATTTTCTGTATTTTTGTAATGTATTTTACAAAAATATGGTTATTTTCTTAAATTTGTTGAAAATTCATAGAAAAATTAATATTTGCTTGCACATTTTCATACAAATTTTGTTTTCTATAAAAAATCTTAATTTGTCTTGCAAATTTTTCACAAAAAAATTACAAATAAATTTTGTAGTTTTTTTGGTTCAGTAGCATATGAAGGTATAAAAGTCATTAAAAAAATTTAAGTGTTATTAATAAAATAGATACAAATATTTTAGTAGTATATGGATAAAAAAAATATTTTAGTAGTGTAAAAGGTAATTAATTAAGAAAATAGTTAATATTTGAATAATATAATTAAAAATACTTAAAATTTCCTGTATGAAATCATATCATCAAAATTATTACGTTTAATTTGGATATTATAAATTACTCCTATATTATTTTGGCCTCTCTAATTAATTTCGTCAAGCTCTACCACTGACTGTCACCACCATCTCTGTCCATCACCTTCGTCACCACCACCATTGCCACCATAACAACCACCACCACCACCACCACCGCCACCACCATCATTACCACCACTTCCACCATCGTTACCACCACTCCATCACTTTTTTTCACCATTGTCACTACCACCACCGTTGCCACCATTGCTACCACCACCGTCACCGCCATTGCCGCTACCGCCACCACCACCACCATTACCATTGACGCCATCACCACTACCACCGCTGCCATCGTCGCCATCACCACCATTGCTACCACCATCCCATCACTATTGTCGTCACCATTGCCATTACCACCATCGCCGCCACCACCATCACAGCCATTGATGCCACCGCAACCACCACCACTGTCATTATCACCACCAGTGTCATCACCACAACCACTACCACCACTACCATTGTCGCCACCCCCACTGCCACCCACCGTCATTGTCGTCACTACCACTTTTGTCGTCGTTGTCGCCACCCCCACTGCCACCCACCGTCATCATCGTCACTACCACTTTTGTCGTCATTGTTGCCACCACTACCTCCTATCGTTATCTGGTTCATATCATGGTGCGCACCAAACATTGGATATGATTAAGGCTTTTCCTGCTCTTATCCTATCATGTTCCTATCATGACCGTATATCCTATCATATTCTATCTTATCCTCACCTCCAAATGGGCCCTAAGTAACAACAACTTATCGTTGGTCCTAATAGAATTAGATTCGGATCTCTTAAAAATCATTAGGTGATGAAAGATGAAATTTTATACTTACATTTATACATGCATACATATATCCATGCAGATGAAGAGCATATCTAGTGAAAGGATCATTTTTATATGAGTGAAAAGAGCAAATATTGATCATTATATTTTATCTTGAATGATTAAGATTAAAAAAGTCACATGACTTTTTAAGTGATTACATGATTTTGAATTTTAAATATCCATGTGTTCCTGCCTGAGGGTGATAGGGTAATTTTCTCCTTGCTGATATCTTCATTATGAGATCTCCTTTAGGTGTCCAAATCCTCCAAGATGAAAAGGGGTGGGGTACCTGCAAAAGGCACTCCAACGCTCAAGTCAACTTTCGGCTTAGAGCATTTAATGAGAGTAGTAAATGTGAATCAACAGTCCACTCACCTTGAGAATTTAATCCCTATTTATACATACCTTAATGGGCTTCTAGATCCATGGGCCTTGTTCATGATTACCACTGTGGTTAATCTAGATTTAATTATTAATATTATAACAACAATTATACGAATAATCCTTATTATTGGTCTGTCATGGGTTGAGACATTCTCACATATTTGGCCATCCGAATGTGTGTTTGGCAAAAGGTTGTCTTCACTATAAGGATGCCGAACAAGGGTCTTCGGTTTTGCCTTGGCAAATGCGCTTTGTCTTCATCATGTATGGGTCACATATACAGCACATTATGAAACGGTCTCTCCTTCGATCAAAAACAATAATTCGTGCATAGGAAATGGTGAGTGAGCACATAGGAAATCCTACAAGTGTCATGCCGAACATTACGTCGGGAACATGAGAGCAAAGCAGCTTAACCATGCCCATGCCGAGGTGTACATGATTCATGGCCTCTCGATGTCGACATAAGGATTGGATTGATGCCAATATTGAAACTGAATGGTTGTCGTACTTGAAGAATGATATGTCTGCACTCAACATTCACACATGGAAGCACACTTAGGATTGTTGTAGCACTTATGCAATGAATGTGTACCTGCAATGCCGTGGAGAGCTTCGAAGAGGTGCTAGTCACATAGTGTTAGCATATATAGAAAAATTTATTGAAAAAGAATATATCGAGAAGATGAATCAAATTTCAATTAGTGTCTGAATCATTAAACCCCCTTTTTAGCAAATCCGAGATGTACTAGTCACATAATGTCGCAAATTAACAAGACGAGTTGAGATGCCAAGGATGCCGAAGACCGAGTAATGGGCATGTCACGTGTATATCAATCCTGATATATGATGGGTTGACAATTTATACAATGTTCTCATGCATACAAAACTAATAAGATGAGTTAATAAGGAGGGTCGAAAAGATAGAACCGTGTTATAGGAGACTAAGTTGTCGATGCATTGTTCGGCTATTGCCTTCTATCTCAAGGAACTTCATCCCAAAGCATGATGGTACTTGTAAATACACCGGCACAAGGAAGTCATCGTGTGATTCGATAAGTGGTCGGATGGTTTCGAGAGTGTAGACTCTTATTCATGTGGCCAAGCGTGTAACTCCCTGATGACCGAATAGTGGTCTATCTAGTCTTCCACGTGTGCACATAGTGCTCATTGTCTATCCCTGAAGTCCCAACTCCCTTCACTCCTCCTCGTAACCCTCCTTCCACGATTGTCTTGTTACGAGTGGTTACCATAACCTTTAGGCCGTAGGAAAGTTTACCACGGCCCCACGGTGGACGCCAAAATGTTCTTGCCTGAGGGTGACAGGGTAATTTTCTCCTTGCTGATATCTTCATTCCGAGATCTCCTTTAGGTGTCCAAATCCTCCAAGATGAAAAAGGGGTGGGGTACCTGCAAAAGGCACTCCAATGCTCAAGTCAGCTTTCGGCTCGGAGCATTTAATGAGAGTAGTAAATGTGAATCAACAGTCCCCTCACCTTGAGAATTTAACCCCTATTTATACATACCTTAATGGGCTTTTGGATCCATGGGCCTTGTTCATGATTACCATTGTGGTTAATCTAGATTTAATTATTATTATAACAATAATTATACGGATAATCCTTATTATTGATTTGTCATGGGTTGAGACATTCTCACGTATTCGGCCATCTGAATGTGTGTTCGGCCATTCGGCCATCCAAGTGTACAGGACCTTATCCTGACGATCACTTATGCTAAAGTACCTTCAGGTATTCGACAATCCGAATATCCTTGGCTATGTGTTCGGTCATTCGGCCATCCGAGTGTCCGGGACCTTATCCTGATGTATCCTTGGACCAAAGTACCTTCAAGTATTCGACTATTCGGCAGTCCGAATACCCCCAGTATACATGCCCCCCAAGCCTCGAGGAACACAAGTGACGAAGAGGTTTTTCTCGTCTCATGAAGTCTTCTCAGTGCCGAAGGGTCGAGACCTGCGGGTTCTGAATGACCTCCCTCTCACAGTTAAAAAAGTGGTTAACCATCTCGAAAAAATCCATATCCGAAAAACGTGTCTCAACTACAGCCAACTAACTCCCTTGTTTCCCTATCGAAAAACCAACCCTACTTAATTTGTTCTAGAAATGCTAACCAAGTAACACACTGGGGCCATGGGTCATGAAAGAGGTTGACCCCCATCCCCCTTCACTATGTATGGCCAATGAACTCCTCGCTTTAGTCCGTTCTTTTCCTTCTTTGGGCTCGGGTTGATAGTAGCCGTGGTAGTAATGTCCCGGAGCCCGGCTACCGACCCGAGGCACTAATTGGGAAAGTCATAATCATAAAGGAAGGGACGTTAAACGTTGTCACCAAGGGTTGCGTGTTTTGTGGAATGTGTTCGTCGTTAGGTCATGTCTTTTCATATATTATGACGGAGATAGTCATTTGTGCGTTTAGGAAATGAAGTGTTGCTTCATATCAATCATTGATCTTATCTAACAATTGAGCCAAGAGAGTTCCAAGTATAGCCCGGTTCTAGGTATGGCCGAAAGGGTTATAAGCCATGACCGAGGGGTTCAAAGTTAGGCCAAGAGGGTTCTCAACCATATCAGTATACCATGTATAGTTATATGCATGGTTTAAATTTACTCTTTTCACTCACATAAAAATGACCCTTTAACTGAATATACATACATACATACATAGGGGGAGCATATATAGTAAAAGGGTATTTTTATATGAGAATGAAAAGAGTAAATATTAATCATTAGATCTTATCTTAAATGATCAAGTACTAATGCAAAAAAATGCATTTTATAACAATTTTTTAGATCAGTTATATGAACACCGATTTAAAAAAAATATGGTGACATTTTTGTAATTAAAAGAAAAGTTTTTAGAACGGTTATAAGAAAACTGATCTTAAAAAAGCTTTTTAAATCGGTTAAAAGTTGAACCAATATAAAAAGTGACCCTTTTAAATCACTTCTCTTTATAACTGTTTTAAAATGTTGTTTTTAGGTCCGTTAAAAGTAGAACCGATCTAAAACCTCATTCCTACTCTCGTAATCACCAAAACACGCTCCTCTCTTCGCTCTCACTTTGTTGAGTTTTTGTTCCCAAACCCTAGAACTAGCTCTCCAAAACCCAAAAACAGCGCTCCTCACGGCAGTATCGCACCACCGTCCCCCTCGCTGCGCCAACCACCGTTCCCCTCACTACTGCGCCGCCATGAAACGAAATGCAGTGTCGCCACCAAACACAGCATTGCGCGCCTCATCCCCATATTCGCCTCTGCCGTAGTTGGCTGAGTTATCACCGCGCACCACCGTATATGCGAGTCTGAGTTATCACCGCCACCGTATTCCTAGTTCATCACTGGATCGTCACTGGTTCGTAATTTGGGAACTCATTGCATTAATTTCAACAAATTGCATATCTGCATTTGGTCTTTGGTTGGCACATCTGAGAAAACTAATTTTCAGGTACTTTTGAATTCAACTGTTACTTCTAATTGATGGTTGGACACTAGAAAAGAAAATATCAGTAGATGATGCAAGTCTTTTGAGAGAAAAGGTGTGGAAGAGAGACAGGCGTATTAGTGATACATATATGGCTTGCAAAGAACAGAGTGAACAGGAGGCTATTTTTGTATTTCTTGGGCTTTTATCATCTGCAACAAGGTATTAACTTTTAATGCTAAATTGCAGTTTGTATATCTTCGCTGTCTTATGTATCCCTTATTTTTTATCTTTAGTCCAGGCTGACACGTGATTCATATTGCAGCAGAGATCGCACCAGTAGCTAAGGTGAACTCAGTGTATCCCTATGTTTTATTCTTGTGAACTCATTTTATTTTATCCCGTATGTTTTTAATTTTTTCTTCATGATCTCCCCCCTCCCCCCTTAAAATGTGCTCTTCAACTGTTATAACACTTACTGGAATCTTAAAGAGGCATGGCTTAAGCATCTTAATTTACATAAAGAAGGGGAGTGCTGGGTGTGAGTTCTGCATTGAAATAAATTCTCAGATACAGTCTTGGTACTTGGTATGCTATTTTATTAAGATTCAAACATGTTGATACAGTCTTGGTACTTGTTATCTTGCACTAGTAATAATTTGATTATTCTTTCAGGCTTTGGATGTGCTGATAGATTCATACTTTGATCATCAATTATACAAAAATAAAATCTGGGTTGGCACTATTGAAGGTCAACAATTAAATATTTCCATTTTAATTGATTGTCTTTATCTGGTTTAGTAACTTCGCTTTGGCTATGCAGGCCTTCCTGTTTATTTCATTGAGCCCCAACATCCTGATAAGTTCTTCTGGAGAGGAAAATTTTATGGCGAGCATGATGATTTCAGACAATTTTCATTTTTTAGCCGTGCAGCTCTTGAGTTTCTTCTTCGAGCTGGCAAGAAGCCAGATATCATTCATTGCCATGATTGGCAGACAACATTCATTGTGTGAGCTATCTAATTCTTTCTAGCAAATTTTTGCTCTTTGAGTAACTTATAGAATTGCATTTTGTGTTTCTTTGCTAGGCTCCTCTGTACTAGGATATATATGCCCCGAAAGGATTAAATTCAGCTAGGATATGCTTTACATGCCACAACTTTGAGTATCAAGGAACTGCAGCAGCTTCAGAGTTAGAATCATCTGGTCTTGAAAGCCACCATCTAAACAGACCAGATAGAATGCAGGACAACTCAGCACATGATAGAGTTAATTCTGTCAAGGTATGGTAATAAAATTATTATCTATCATATTATATATCATCAGCAAATATAAGTAATAGTTTTGCCTTCCAATGGTGAGGGTGGAATTGTTTTCTCAAACATTGTGACAACAGTTTCACCTACTTACGCCCAAGAAGTGAGAACTGCAGAGATATGATTTATTTCTTGTTCTTGTGCATATTATGTATTTTCTGGTTTATCAAAATATACTTTTCTTTAATTAATTAATAATTAATTAATACTACTAATAAGGCAATAACTCATGTTGGCACAAGCATAAGACCAACTAGGAATAACATCTCCTATAACTGTCTATTTTATTCTGCTTTCTACGAAGAACTGATAGTTTGGAAAAAGGATTGTTAGAGATATAAAACCATTCAGATGCCTCCACGTAAAGGTTTCCACTAATACGCCTGTCTTGGCTTATTGGTTATCCAATGCCTCTACACTTCTCTTGTTACTCCAGCACATGCTCAAGGTTAGTGGTGCTGCTGGAATGGCTCCGCAATGCCATCGTTCTTCATCAGCAACCCTGTTTGGGAGGATGACTCAAGTAAGCATAGCTTCTGATGTGAACAAATTAATTCCCAATGAAAATCTTTTATTCTTCAGATAAGCAAGTTCCCTTTTTTCCCCAGAGTTTCCGTGGAACTCCAGCTAGAGTTAATCTTTCCCTAATCAATGGTAGCACAAGCAGAGGAGTAGATACATTAAGACAAGTTGAAGCCAAGTACCCAACTCTGCTTTTCAAAAACCAACTTACAACATATGTGGAAAAGATATATGGAATGATTCGTGATAATTTGAAGAAATAAATTTCTCCCTTGCTCGGATTATGCATCCAGGTATGACAATTTATTCATTAATCTGTAGTAGGATTCTGTAAACTGGTCTATAATGTATGCTTAAAAATGATCTTTTTTTTTTTTTTTCCAATTTATACATTTCCATAGAAATTCATTCATTTAAAACATCACTGTTGGTTGGTATGCGATGAGATAGGAACCGAGAACATCCAGAGCAAGCCTTGTTAAGGGATCATCACATTCAGTTGCAAACACCGCAGCCCAGCGCACTTTGATTGCTCACTGGTAGTGGCAGGGGATAGTGAAGAGCCTAGGAAACTTTCTAAATACTTTGAAAGCAAATCATGTTAGGATAATCTCTTTTGGCATCATTCTTTCTATGTTTTTGCCTCCTTATAGCAATATGTGTCAATAACACTTCTGGCTCTTTATATATATTTTTGGATCACTTCCATTGAAAAGTTGGTCTACATAATTTGGTCAACCTCAAAGAGATCTGCATATTATATTCTTCCATCATTATTCTATTTGCCTTTCTTTGGCAAGTTGTTATGTTTTCTTTTATTTAGTGTTGTAATGTGATTTCTCCCACTTTGGCTTAATTTTGGCAGGTACCTCCATTTTTAGTTCATATGCTTTTCATCTCAATACCAGGACCCTTGATTGAGTAGATATTTCGTGATCATGTAATGACTAACTAGTTTCTATATTCTCTTTTTTTTAATAGTTTAGTATGCCTTCTTTGTATAAATTTTATTAGGAAATGTGCTTCGTAACAATAATCAACTTTGTATATAGTTTTAATGTTAAATGTGTGTTGTGTATGTAGCTGCTGTGTGTATTATAGGGACGAAAATAAACAAAAGTATTGTATATATATATTTTTTTAAAAATAACTTTTTAGATCAGTTATGATTATAACTGATCTAAAAAGTATAGTTTTAGATCGGTTATGATTATAATCGATCTAAAATGTATAATTTTTAGATCGGTTATAAGTTATAACCGATCTAAAAACTATACTTTTTAGACTGGTTATAAAAGACAACTGATCTAAAAAGTTAACTTTTTACATCGGTCACAAAAATAACCTATCTAAAAAGTAACTTTTAGATCGGTTCTTGTTCGATCTAAAAAGTCACACTTTCTATATCGCTTGCATAGACATCGACCGTACAACACCCCCTCACTTACAAAAGCTATTTTTAGACCGTACAATCGATCTAAAAAGTCATTTTTAACCGATCTAAAGTCTTTTTTGTAGTAGTGAAGATTAAAAAGGTCACATGACTTTTTAAGTGATGTCATGTAACATGACATTAAATTTTAACTATTCATATATAATTATATGCTTTAAATTTACTCTTTTCATTCACGTAAAAATGACCCTTTAACTATATATGCCCCTATATTCACACATATGAGGGAGATACCAGAATTTTTGAAAGTGAATTCAACCGGAGCAACAATATGTATCAAGGGAAATTAAACCGTACATTACACACGCAATATTGCAATGCTAGGGATCTATCGTTTAGTGTCATTATCCATATCAAATGATGCACATTGAAAACAATGAAACCGTTCTACCTTGCTAAAGCTCTAAGTTTAGGAATTTTTTTCCCCCTCTTCAACAGTGTTGTATCAATGAATTATTCCAAAACCAAAACATGTTTATGTTTAACATTTAATAGCATGAAAGAGAAAGCATGAATACCAATAATGTCAGCGAAGGTTTTGCCATTGCTAAACCTACCCGTAGAGCAGTTATTGAAGTCTATGCCATAGGGAAATGTATTTGCCTTAGCTGGTGTGTTAAGATTGTTGTTGTTTCCAGCGTCTATGGTAGAATCACCAAAAACGTATAAAGCTGGCACAAGGTTCTTTGTATAATAGAGGGCATTGGCTAAGAAAACTTGGTTGGTTAGGATATCACCCAGAAAATTATGAAGCTTGCCATTTTTTGCGTGTGCTGCAATCGAAGGATGGATATACCGCTACAAACGGAAATGATTCTCTACATTAATTTATCTAGATGAGATCTAGAAGCATAAAAATCATTTCTATGTTTTGGTAAGATGTGGCTGAAAATGTTAACAATTTGCGTAATCATCTCCTAGTAAATGTTCCACTGTTTAACTCTTGTTTTCCTGGGTCGTAAGCTGCACACAATAATATGTTAGATTGTTAGTCAATTACGGTTCTCACACTTGGGATCCCAATGCGAGACAATAAGTATTAAATAAACTATACACTACACAGTCCTTTTTATATCCATTAATTTGATTAGAATTAATAAAAGAGCATTTAAATCAATTAATTTTTATTAATAATATTATAAATTTAATATTTTTATAATAAAATTAAATGGTTTAAATGGTCACTGATATATCTAATGACACAAAATTAATCACTCCTAATTCCAAGACAAAGGATATATATATATATATATATATATATATATATATATATATATATATATATAGAGAGAGAGAGAGAGAGAGAGAGAGAGAGAGAGAGAGAGAGAGAGAGAGAAAGAAGAGACTCATATATATAAATTAGTATACATTAATATACTATTAGGAAAATATAAATAAATAAGATATGATATAAATATATTAGAAAAAGGTTAATTGATAATATATGATATAAATATAAATTTTAGTGACTAAAATATGCAAAGATGCTCAATATTTAAATTATATATTTTACTATTAGTTAAAATTTATTGAAAATTATAAAATCATAAGAGAGAATCATTAAATAAAATGCGAGACTCATTTTTTTGGTGATTTTCAAGAAATTTCAACCAATAAGAAACGGTGTGCTCAAAAGAGTGTATACAAGAGTGTGTTGTTAACATTTTTCTTTATAAAATTAAGATATGTTCATTTTCCACTAGTTTACTGCAACAGGCCTGGTTATCAAAATCATTTGATTCATGATTTGAATCTTAAGCTTCTATAATTCAACAACCTATCGATTTGTATCATAAGAAGAATCTTAAATGATTTTTTATCTTACGATACATGAATGAATTTGTGCAATTTTGTATCTTTGATACAAATCATACAATTTAACTATTCATTCTTTTTTCTTCTTTTTTTTTTTGTACTTTTCTTTCACCAATTCTCATGAAAATATGGAAAACATCATACAAGTTTAAGATTAAATTGTTAAATGAAAAAGGAATTGAACGAATACTTCTGAACTTTTCTTATTTGATTATTCCACTATTGACCATGACTTGAAGATTGAAGAAGTCCTGATGTATAATTAGTTTTGATGATGTGATGTAATTGAAATTGTAAAAGCCTTGTATAGTGTTGTTTATTATGAACACTAGTTACCTTTAGGTTGCTTGCTTTGTTTATTTGATTGCATGAGTGTGTGTGAAGCATGCATCAAAACTAGTTTGCATGATATGATCTCTAATTCAAGTACCCTAAAGTCAAATTGAGTTAACAAAAAACTAAAAATTAATTCTGAGCTAAACATCGTTTTAAAAAATCTTAAGTGTTGAAACAAGTACAAAATAATCGATTAAAAGAATGATTTAATCGATTATTTGGATATTTTGTTTTTCCAAAATTTGCGAAGATTAAAAAACAATCGATTATTTATTTAAGATAATTGATTATCTTGTCATGAAGGAAATTTCGTCCTTTCATAGTTAATCAATTATATGGTGAAATAAATTATAATAAAAAATAAAATTTTTAAAAGAAATTAAAAATTTTAAATTATAATTATTTTATTTTTTAATTTTAAAATAATAATAAATATAATGGCAGTTAAAAACTGTTACTATTCATAAATGAAAATCGTCAGAATTCACAATTAGACAACATCAGTTTCAATTGGACAGAAAAGACCTGATTGAAGCATTTTTTAAAATTAGAGGACTTGTTTGGAGCTTTCAAAAATAGAGAAACTTATTTGAACATTCTAAATAAATAAATGACCAAATTAATAATTAAACCTTATTTTAAACTTTTTTAATTCAATTGATTCCAATCATGCACTCCGGCGGCCAAATTAATTAAAATATATATGGAAGGCAGAAAAATAGTTATTTATAATATTGATCTTTTGTTATACTAAAGTTATTTTAAACTTGTTTAATTCAATGATTCCAATCATGCACTCCAGCGGCCAGATTAATTAATATGGAAAGCAGAAAAGTAGTCATTTATAATATTGATCTTTTGTTAAAGTAAAGTTATTTTAAACTTGTTTAATTCAATTCGATACCAAAAAACACATGTTTAATTCAATTGAATCCAATCATGCACTCCGGCGGCCAGATTAATTGATATGGAAGGCTGAAAAGTAGTTATTGATAAGGGTAAAATGATACTTTTGTCTCTAAATGTGTAAATTGCTAATAATTTAGTCCTTGAAAAATGAAAAATTTTGATTTAGTCATTGAATGTATAAAAATTGCGACAATTACATCCTTTTGTATAACTTAATGTCTCATTGATCCTTGAACTTTACAACTTAATATCAAATTGATCCTTGAACATTACAGCTTAAGGACAAAATGGTCTCACAAAACTTAACGGCAGGATGTAATTGTCGCATTTTTTATACGATCAAGGACTAAATCAAACTTTTTCATCTTTCAGGAACTAAATTGTTAGCGGTTTACAGATTCAGAGACCAAAATGATCATTTATCCTATTTATAATATTGAATTCCATCGTGAAACATGGCGTAATTTTAGCGCGTGTTTGGTTTTACGTACAATTCTCCAAAATCACATTAGTGTGATTTTAGGTAATTTTCAAATGTTTGGTTCCACATTAAAGAATTGATTATGGGTCTATAATTAATTATGAATTGAAGCAATTTTAGGTAATTTTTGCTTTGGATAAAAAAATTTATAATGAATTTTACTACTAACTTGCTTTTATAATAAAAATATCTAAACATAAAGCACATCAGTCTAAAATTAATTTTAACAAATCAATTTTACAAAATCAATTACATTCATTAAGTGAAAGAGCCTTATGATTAATCCATTAGATAAAAAAGGCTTATGACTTAAGTAAATAAGCAATTTTAATGCTTCAAAGCAAATAACTGATTCTAACGATTCACAGCACCAGTCCTAACTCAATGAAACACCAACTGTTATGATTAATCCATTAGGTGAAAGAACTTTATGACTTAAGTATCACACATTAAGGTTTTTTTTTTTTTTTTTTTTTTTTTTTTTTTTTCTACTTGAACTCGTAACATGCACATGGCCACTTCCTTTAAGAGCCAACATCTACTCTTTCAACGTTAACTTAACCCACCCTCTTTTCCTTACATTGATGCTCTCACTCACTTCCTTTACATTGAAGACTTCACTCATCTACTAGTATCAATATTTCAATACATTCCACCTTAATTAATTCTCTGGATAGTCCTTTTTTAGCTTTGAAAGCATCAACTACATTAGCTCACTCTCTTTTTCTTACATTGATGCTCTCACTCACCTATTAATATTTAGAATATTTCACCTGAATTTAGCCTATAAACCTAACTCTCAATAAAAACATCAAAATATTATGACTTAAGAATAAAATTAAAGAAAGATCCAATCCAAAAGACTAATTTTATTAAGTTAATAAAAACTTCATAATAATCCAAGTACCACATTAAATTTTTTGAAAAATGATTATTGGACACCCATATACTAGTCTACACCTAGAGAATAAAAGAAATAATAAAGAAAAATGATGATAGATGTAATAGGTATTTAATGTAACAAGAAAAAAGAGATAGAGAGTTAGAGACAAATGAAAGATATTAATAAGGTGTTTGAAATATTGAAGTGTCTAAATATCATTATCCAAATTTCTTATTCTACTCGACCTAAAATTCATAATAACTCCATTAATTTAGATATGATACACTGATACATTGTACTCCACAATAGCATTTCCAGACGTAGAATTGGACCATATAGTTTTTGCCAATGCATAGCCCCGTGCAAGCCTGAAAACACCAGTGCCTCCAACAATTGGCATCTCTCTAACCTCATCCAAAACTGCATTCCTCCCAAGCATGCTGAGAGCACTCCCTTCATAGACACCCTCAGTGAAAAAGAAATTCATCACCATCTTGAATCCAAGATCATGTTGAGAGGCCAAAGCATAAGTCCCCTGAGCTCTCCCAACTAGCTTTGAACTTAGCTCTGGCCCTTCAGTCAAAGGGTTATCTACCATGAAAGTAACCCCAAAGCCACCAGGAGAATAGCTAGGTGGATTAATAATTTTTATGGAAGTTGGGTTTTCACCATCCAAGATGTCATGGAAATAGTAGTGTAGATGGGTGAATCTCTCTTCTCTCTCTGTGGGTAAGATTATATAGGATTGTTCTATGAATGTTCCTTGGATCATAGTGGTGATGTAACTAGACAAGAGAAACAACAATCCAAACAGAGAAGCCATTTGGGGTTAGGTTAATTGACAACTCAATCGCTGGTGCTATATGAATTTACATGGAAGGCTGCAATATGGAAACTAGTTACTTATAATGATTGGTACGATGTTTTTTTGGTCCATTATTGTTTTTTTGATACATAGAATTGGTACAAGGTTTTTTTGGTCCACTATTATTATTATTATTATTATTCGTTACATAGAATTGGTACGATGTTAGTTAGCAATCAAATTGGAAATTCCGGCCGTACGGAACTCGTGAGACGCGTGGGAAATCTTTTATTATGATTTTTATTTTTATATTAAAACATGTCCTTCCTGGACCAGTGTAACATATGCTAGTTTCCTGACAATTCTAGATCTTCTACTTTTTTTTATTACATCTTGGCTTTTGTGTGACTCATCTTTCATGATTTCTCGTAAATTTTGGCATAAAATTATGAAATTTGTATATTTTATCACTCTGTTTTTAAAATTTTGTACATTTTATCATCCATTCTTTTCACCAATTTCCACCCTAATTTTTTTTTCACGTTTTGTCATTCAATTTTTAAAGTTCAACATATTTTATTCCCTACGTTATAATTCAGAATATTGTAATTCTGAAATAACATTCTTTGCCAGCCATAAGGTAAGATCCATTAAAAATACGCCATTCAACCCAGTGCTTCACCAAGGACTAAAACATTATCATATTCCCCTAATGTTATATTTGAAAATGTGGAGCTTACATCTGCTACATTGGACCACTCACGTCAGCAAAGTTATGCATAAGCAAAATGTGCACCTTACCTTGACAAGGATTTCTACATAATTGATAATATAAATATTTTTTATATTAATATATAAGCATAAATGAAATTTTGGTCCCCTATTTTGTATAATTCACAATTTTAGTCCTCCTATTTTAAAATAGAGACATTTAGTCTTCTTATTTTGTACAATCTGCAATTTTAGTCCCCTGTGATACCCTTTACCCCAAATACATTATTAAATAAATTTTGCAAAGAAAATAATTTAAAGTTCTCGTTTGCAAAAATAAATAACAAATTTAAAACTTTTTCTCACACAGTAAATAGGCATGGCAAATAAACCCGTACCCGTGGATACCGCCCCGAACCCGCCCCGACTTTGACGGGGAATACCCGCTTTGACCGGGTACGGGTACGGGTACGGGTATTACCCGAATTTTTAAAACGGGGATGGGGACGGGGATGGGTATTAAACTATACCCGTACCCGTACCCGTATACCCGCTACCATTATATTTTTTTGTCACAACATATATATACATTATAATTTTTAAAAATATAAATTCAATAGCTTAATAGTTAAATAATTTTAATTATAATAATAGTTAAATAACAAACTTAAAATTATACATTTAACTAAAAATATAATTTAATTCTTAATTATTTGCCTTTAATTCCTTTGTTATTCATTTTATATATATATTATTTGAATAAAAACATAATTAATAACTTAATATATGATTTATTTAAAAATATATAAATAAACTAAATTATAAAAAATAGTGTAGTGGGTTACCCGCGAGTATACCCGAACCCGATAAAACCCGACGGGGATGGGGATGGGTATTAAAATATTAAACCCGCATCTTTTATACCCGAACCCGTACCCGCCCCGCCTTTTGCGGGGATGGGGACGGGGACGGGGAGAGCCAAACCCGCCCCCGACCCGCCCCGTTGCCATCTCTAACAGTAAAGAACATCACATTGAACATGCGTCATTAAAAAAAAAAACTCAAGAATAACTTAGTACTTAGCTCTCCAAAAGGCCACACGTAAAGTCCAAAATCAAAGACATAAAATATTCTAGCCCCAATGTCACAACCTATAAGAGCTTCACAAGTCCCATAATATAGAGTAAAATAAAAGACACAAATAGAGGTTTATGCCTCCTCTCTACCGTCATCATCTTAGTCCTGCTAGACATCACCTGTCACCAACACATACACATGAAAACACAAAAACAAAATAAAAATAACAAAGGGAGTGAGATACATCTCACTACATGCTCGTGGTATGAAAATAGAGACAGGTAGCAACACAAACACACTTGGCATTTAACATTAGTCAAACACATACGCATCAAGGTATTCATGTAATGCAATATGTCCTATATTCTTAGTATTGTATGCATGTGGTACCATTTAGAACTCTTTTGTGAAAGTAGCCTAGGAGTATGTGCTAGTCGACGAATAACCGCACTATGAGCATCCAACACTAACAGTCTCAACTAGGATAATACCCCTAGCCACTCGTCAGGGTTACCCAGTCTTGCAAGGATACTTCAACCCATGGGATTAACATGAGCTTAAAGGAGATTCCAAACCGGATAACACTCCCAAGGCCAGAACTCAACGAGCTCTTCACAGCCTCCCTAGTTAGGTTCATAAACTACTTTCAAAAACACATGTGCATATCATGATGCATGGTTCACACAAATGCTCATAATTTCACTAACTTATCACATGGAGGAGCCTACCTCACATAGGTTTTGGTCCTCATTTATTCAATATCAACACATATATCATTACATTCTAGGCATGCACACTTCACTCATATCAAGCATATTATACATTCATAACAATGTTCACAAAGCATAACAATACACATACTCCCTCTGGCTTCAAATATAAGCAAAAAAATGACTTGAGTTTTGGATTTAAATATAAACAAATCTCAACTAATTTTAGTTCATTTAATAAGACCATCTCCAAAATGTCCTTCATTTAATAAGGGTTTTAATTCCAATGACTCCTTTTTATTCTTGATATCAAATTCCAATGGAGGGCAATTTAGGAAAACAACTTATTTTTTAATTGAGATTGGTGCAATTAAATGTTGTTAACCAACTTTCTTAGTTAGCGTGAAACAGTTTTTTTTTTGCTTATATTTGGAGCCAGAGGGAGTACATCAAATAAAATCATAATATTTCCAAATTCTAACACAATAAAAATTTTAAGAATCATGCTATAACAACATTATAACATCATACATACATATATATATATATATATATATATATATATATATATATATATATAGAGAGAGAGAGAGAGAGAGAGAGAGAGAATAGGCTATGCACTGACAGTGTAAAATAATTTTACACCGTCATCCAATCAATCACAACCCACCATGTATAGTAAGTTTGTTGACTTTTATGATAATTATCTTAAAAGTCATATCAACAGTGACTTGTGATTGGATAACAGTGTAAAACCGTTTTACATTGTCAGTATATTACTATTAAACTCATATATATATATATATCGCACAGTGAAACATGAATTTCAAAAGTAAGCTTCAATGTGGCAATTCCAAATAATCATATGATACCATACATTTGTATAAAAATATAACGTGAGATAATATAAGCCACTGGAATCAATTATCTAAGACAAGATATCATGTATTAGTATTTATATAGCAAAAGAAACTTGGCAATCAGGAGGTAGCAATTTTCTCAAATGTTAATCTATATATAAAAAAGTAACAATTCCAATATAAGAATCAATAGCACCACGTCACACCAAATTACGATTGAATATTGAAATAAAAACAAGTCATATGCTAATATAAATGTATAGCAATTGAATGGTAGTTAGAAGAAAGTAATCAAGGTACCCTGAACAATTAGGGACGTGCCACGGCTAAATAGGGATCGCGACAACAACAACATTGTGCAATCGAAAATTATCGCATTAACAGATAACAATTCCGAATCATAAGAATTTGACGACAGTGCATAATCTACACAGTTAACAATACAACATTGAAATACACGAAAATAAAGTGCGTGAATAGAAATTTAATTTCAACAAACAGTAGCACATATATCCATTCAAATTGTAATTAAATGTGTTCAATTTAATTTTAAAATATAACATACAAATAAAATAAAATATACACAACCAATTTGGGATTTAGGGTCAACCTTGCTACCCCCAACCATAGTCATACCCATGAGCGAGATAATCTCACTCCCCCCTTACCTCGAAAGATGCAGTTCCACGGCAAGAGTGCAAACAACAATGGTTCTCCGCAATTCCCCTTCACTCCTCCAATCGCGGTTCTGACGACACGATTCCCAAATAGAGCAAAAGACAACGTAAATGTGACAGGAGATTAGGTTTTAAAAAGAAACCAAAAAGCTTTTAGAGTAGAATTGGGCTTCTAAAGACTAAAGGTCCAAAAGCATTTAACCCAATATATTTTTTTAATTAAAACAAATATATAAAATATTTATTACTGTCTAAACCCTAAACCCTAAACCCATATATATATGGGGGTTGCTAACATAGACCCACTTAAAAAATAGAAGGTGTAAGTTAGCACCCAACACCTTTTCTATTGGACAAAAAAACCCATTTATGTTTTCATCAGACCATTAAACAAGCATAAATTAAAGGGTTGTTGTGTAATTTTAATTCACTGATTTTTTAAAAATAAATGTAAAATCCCAAAATCCTATATTCTCTTTCCCACGAACAAGCAACGTGTATATCGTCCGAGATTGAGGATGTCCGATGATAATGATCTACAGTTTCTTTGAGTTTGGCTTGGAACAAATTGTCTAGCCATGAGGCGCATTGGACAAATCACCATTGAGATTGCAGGTTGCAGCACTTTGTCGATTGCAGTGAAGGAAACAAATTTTTTTTTCTTCAAACCACTGAAAAAAGTTCCTCAATATGCAACCAACTAAAATTGAATTCAACAATTATCCACATAAAGGAGAAGATGAAAATGTGAAGAGGATCTGGAATTGAGAAATCAGTGGGTGAAGAGATAGAAATGTGGGAGAGAGAAAAAGGATAATTTATATTTTTAAAATTAAAACAAAATAAAGTAAAATTAAAATTACATAGCAACCCTTTAATTTATGCTGATGTAAAATAAATAATGAACGGTTTTTTAGTTCAAGTGAAAAAGTGTTGGGTGCTAATATACACTTTCTAATTTTTGAGTGGATGTATATTAGCATTCCCATATATATATATATATATATATATATATATATATATGTGTGTGTGTGTGTGTGTGTGTGTGTGTGTGTGTGTGTGTGTGTGTGGGACACTTGATGGCAAGATGGTGACGACGCGTGCGTTCGTGAAGGCAACGCTAAATTTGTGGTGTTTAACGGGAAAGGACACATGACTTTTTTTTAATTGAGTTTTAATCTTATCCATTAAATTTTTTTAACTGTGATCCAATGGTTAAAATTGATTGTTCTCATTTCTCATTTTAAGATGTGTTCTCATTTGAAACATCCCCTACAGGGACGGACGTACGTTTACCTTTGGGGGGGACTTGGTCCTGACTTTTGTAAACCAGTAATTTTATTATATAAATAATTATAAATTATAAATCAAATAACTAAAACACTGTTGGTATGTGCTTGCAATTCGATCTACAATACATTTAAGCTAGCTAGAAGCCTAATTGTCCATGCTGTGACAGTCAAACACATGGAAAAATAACTTTATATTTCATAACAATCACTGTCAATATTACTTTATACTAGTAATATTTAAATTAAATAGGTATTATAAATTATAATTATTCTAAAAGTTGAAGGTAATCCAGCTAAAATGAAAAATGGCCAGCCGCACAAGTAAAATCATCATTTTTTTTGTTTTTAATATAAGTATTGAAACTTGAAAGTGATGATTTAATTAGGCTATTAGTTGAATTCTTAATTCATTAAGTTATTATGCATACATAAATTCTCAAACATATAGAACAAAGTTCAAAGCTAAAGCAATTTTGGTTAATATTTTAATTTTTTTTGGTAAGTCTTGTCAACGAATATCACAAATCTTCTTAATTATTTTTAATAAAAAAAAACTCATAAAACATGTGTTTTCTTCATTGAATTATATTTGAAAGGATTTTGTAAGGTTTTTCTAATTTTGTTGTCATTTTTGTTTAATCCATAATTTTATGGAAATTTACTATATTTTTTTTACCAGTTACTTCTATTGGAGACAGTGCTTACTCTTATTCATGTCTATTATTTATTAAATTTAACTATTCTAATTTTTATATTGATAATTGCTTATTACAAATCAAAATAAGCCTTTGGAATTTGTTAACAAAAACATACTTTGTTAACAACAGCAAACTTGGCACCCCTATTTTAAAATAGAGACATTTAGTCTCTCAGTTTTGTAAAATCCGTTATTTTCGTCCTTCCATCAACTTAGACGTATTGATCGTTAAAAGATAAACGTTGACTACAATGTGACATGATTTTCATTAACGTGGAACTAGCTTAAAATAGATTTTTAAGACTCTTGATTTTCATATTAGTACTCACGACTATCCCCAGTCATTAAAATAAATTATTTTACTTTTTCTAAAATATATTTTTCATCAATGATTCTACTCATTATTTAAAATAATAAAAAAATAAACAAATAATCTCATGTTATGTCACTATATTTGGGTCACATCAAGGTCAATGTTAATCTCTTAACGATCAACACTTTCAATTTGATGGAAGGAGAACCAAAATTATGGATTTTACAAAATTGGAGGACTAAATGTCTCTATTTTAAAATAGGGGGGCCAAAATTACATATTATGCAAAATAGGGGACCAAAATTGCATTTAAGACTAATATATATATTAAAATTAAATTCTTTTTATTGTATGTAACAGTTTTTTTATCTTACACATAAAATGCAGGAGATAAAAATACAATTCCCTTGATATATATATATAAAGAGAGAGAGAGAGAGAGAGAGAGATAAAATTCAATTTCATCGGAGATTCTAAATTAGACCAATTGCATTCTATGTTCTAATAATATTTTAAAATAAATACATTTAATCAAGAAAAAATAAAATTTAAAATTTATTTAAATAAATAAAAATATAAAAGGTACTTCTAAATTGATCTTAAAAAATTCAAGGTTTAAATATTTTTTTAGTCCTTGCAATTTATCACTTGCAATTTTTTTTTGTTTTAGTCCTTACAAATTATGTTTGTTTTATTTTTCATCCTTAAAGCGATTTAGATAACGTTTTGAACAGTAAAAAAAGTGTTATTTAAATAGTTTTAGGGACAAAAAACAAAACAAACATAATTTGCAAGGATTAAAACCAATTTTTTTTTCAAGAACAAAAAACAAAAAAACGCTAAATTGCAAGGACTAAAAAGGTATTTAAACCAAAATTCAAATGTGTTTTAAAAGAAAATTATTTATCATATATATTAAAAATGCATAACTATTCAATTTTCCTTTAAGAAATTAAAATTATTTATGTCAATAAAAAAAATCTAAGTGATATATTAATCTAGGCTTAAATATGAATTTAGTCCCTGTAAGTTAACGTTTTTTCAATTTTGGTCCCTGTAAGTTTATTTTTCATTTTTAGTCCCTGTAAATTCACACTTTTTTAATTTTGGTCCCTGTAATTTTTTTTTCCGGTAAGTTTGTGTTTTTTCAATTTTAGTCCCTATAAGTTTGTTTGTTTGTTTGTTTGTTTTTTTTCTTCCAATTTTAGTCCCTTAAATTGCTAACTTATAAAGATTAAAAATAAAAAAAAAATTAGAATATTAAAGGGACTAAAATTGAAAAAAATGCAAATTTACAGGGACTAAACGAAAAAACTTACAAGGACCAAAATTGAAAAAGTGCAAACTTACAATGACTGAAAATGAAAAAAATAAATTTATAGGGACTAAAATTGAAAAAACACAAACTTATAGGGACTAAATTCATATTTAAGCTTTAATTCTATCTTTTTTCTACTATCTCAATTGCCCTTCATTACTTTTTGTCCTTTGATGTTTTTTAGTCTTTTCTGATACTAGTTTTTTTACCCATGCCTTGCACGAGTTACATAGATACACTAATAAAAGATAGGCTAATAAAATACAATTTTTGTCTCTTTATTTTGTCCAATCTGTAATCTCGGTTCCCTCTCTTTAAAATAGAGACATTTAGTCACTCAGTTTTCAAAAATCCACAATTTTGATCCAATCATCAATTTTGCATACATTTATTTATTTTATTTTTGTCTAATTGAACCTTAATCCTAAGGTACCATCAAGAAATGATTTAATTAATTAAAATGTAAAAATATTCAATTTATATTCTTATTGTATTTCTGTAAGTAATATTTAAATATTTAACTATTATAACTAATTTATTTTAAGTAATATTTAATTTCAAATATTTGCGTATAATTTAATTAGTTTTTATATTTTAAATGATTTAAAATAATGTTTATAAACTTCAAATATTATAAAATTAATAAAAAAAATTCTTTACAATATAAATATAAAATAATTCAATTATTTTATCATTTCACTCTTCAAAATATGAAAAACATTGAAATTTAACATAATTTAAATCTTTTTTCAAAATTTAAAACATAAATTTCTCATAATTTTATCAATATTTTAAATAAAATAAGAAATATTTAAGACTTTATAATTAAATATATGTTTGATGCTATGCACAGGATAAACTCTAGTTAATTAGAAAAGTAAAATATTAATAGCAACATATTTATAGTCATGTTGTGCTCAATGTATGTGTGTGATTATATATATATATATATATATATATATATATATATATATATATATATATATATATATATATATATATATAAACATAAATTTTATATTAATATTAATTTTATTGTAATATTCTTTTATGTAAATTATTTAACTTTATAATATATTTCTACTTTGTAATTAAAAATTAATACTGTCACGTAGACAGTTATAAGCTTTCAAGTAAATATAGATATTCACTAATATAAATGTCATTAATATAATCCTCGTTACAATAATTGTCCATATTTTAAAATTCATAGTTTTCATAGTCAAATAAGGTTTGAAATGTGATAAAAGTTATCCGTAAATGCTTTTATAAACCTATAAAAGTTATCCTTCGGTTCCAGACTATATCATTGAGGAAAAAAGAATTTCAACTGAATATTTAAGTAATCATAGTTATTACATACAAAACTTTACTCACATACATAGTAAATAATTGTCTCACTGCAATTTTTTGATTTGAAAAATTCAAATTAATTGTATATATAGTTTATTTAGTATGCCAAACTTTTTGATCTTCTAAATATATTAGCAAGGCTGATAAGAGATAAAGAAAAAACAGACGAATGAGGAAAAGAGTTACGTTACTTTTGCATCAAATGGAACTTAAACATTAAAACTCTGTATCAGTAACATTAAAAGAGTGACAAATTGCTTTTACATCTAAGAATCTCAAAGCCTAAGTAATCAACTGGACCCCGAACTGCCACATGAGGCTTTCCAACTCGGACAACATATATTAATTTGTTTATGATTTGTCAGTGTAGTGATTGCAATTTTTTGGGCCACTGACTCTAGAAGGTTGTGAGGTGACCCTTCAAGAACTTCATTAGCTATACTACATCACCAGTTAGTTAGTAATTACCATTATGAAGAGTGCCACTGATAGTTTATGCAATCAAACTATGATAGCAGAACAAAGATGTGCTGAATTTGTTGATTGCTTAGCAAATAGAACCCTTTTTTAAAAATTAGAGGATCAAATTGAATCCGAAAAAGATTGAAGGATCAAATTGAAGCAAAATAATAAATTAGAGGATAAAAAACTAATTTAACCTTTGTATAACTAACTAACTGTATTTGATAAGTTATTAGAATTGGTAGCTGCTTTGAGATCCATCTAGCATCTATAGCCCAGGGGGTCTAACTCAGTTGGTTGAGCAAGGTGCGTGAGTGTTGTAAACCTCCTGGTACTATCTTCGATTCCTACGGATAAAAAAAAATAAAATCTAGGCATCTATATCTACCAAGAACTTTTGGCCCAGCTTCAGTTTTTCAGGCTTGCTCCATGAAAACCACAGAATGACAATCCCATCAGTATGAGTTTATCTCCCCATGTCAATGCATCAGATTCCATTTTTGCTGAGATCAATGGCAAATAGAAATGCAAAAGGTTAGCACAAGTGCCAAAGGTTAACACAAGAAGAGTCAACACAGTTAAACCAACCCCAAAAATAGAAAAAAAAAAAAAAAAAAACACAAGGACACCGAGCATGATCTTTTATATCACATGATAACACACTACTTTGCAAATCCTAAAAGATTTGATAATACTACATTCGTTTACCTTAGGCTTCTTTGGCAGAGATGAATATACAGGTTCATATTGCTGCAAAAACAAAAATAATATCAATTTCCACTAATCAAATACACCCAACTTTGTATCTAATGCTTTATCGAGATAAATAGATAATCATGCAATGGGATATAAATGGGGCTCGGTTCATCGAATGCATGATAAAAAAGAAAAATTGTAGTCCTTTTTTTTTTTCCTACAATATCAAATGAAAATGAAATTAAAAAAAAGACAAATAACAGTAAGTTTACCTTTTGGATAAACAAATGTACATTGATATAAAAATAATATACAAATAATTTGGAGAGACTTCAGTATTGAGCAAAGTTAAGTAAAAGACAAATTCATAAGGTACTGCGATTCAAAAATACATAAAGGGAAAAGAAAGAAAAGATTACTGTCGTTTCTACTTAATACAATTAGTAATAAACTTAATACACGATAATATAAAAAAATCAAAAATAATTTTTACTTTTAAAAATTTAAGGATAACTCAGACAATGAAAATTAAAATAAAAGTACATTTATTATATAACAATGTCTATTATATATAGAAAGCCTAATAAATATTAAGCATTTTTTTCTTTTTGAGTAAGTAAACATATTTAATAGAATATATTAAAATATTTAGTTAACGAACATTGTTAGAAATCTTTGTAAGACTCTAAAATTATTTACAAAAAGTGTAAATAAGTAAAAGCCGATTATTTTTTTTTTTTTATAGAAATTGAAATATATATGTATAAAAAAATAAGCTATAATAAAATAATGCAAAATATGGATGCGTAATTAGTTACTGTTGTGAACAAACTAAATAGCTATAGTTTATTCACTGTGACACAACACGACACAAACATGTCAAATCCGGATCATTTTCTTTCTTTCTTAATTGAAATCATGCTATTCATATATAAAAAAAAATTTACAATATATTTAATAAGAAAAAGTTTTGCTGTTAACATTCAACACTTCTTTTTTGGAGGGAGTAGAGTATTTATCACACAATTTAATGATGGAAAATTATAAAACAACATATATAGATACAAATCATCGCATGTAATCATAGCAATAAAACTTAAGAAGGTTATCAAATACTAACCTGAATTCGCATTCATCTCCATGAGAATTGCTTACCGGAAGAAACCCTTAAAATACTCTTGAGAAGATTTCTGCCCACTTTCTAGGGGGTTGTTCAAGAAAATGTCAGTGTTACCAAGCGTGTAAATTTGCTTAGTGGGATAGCAAATTTATAATTCCCTAGCAGTAGGCAGGGACCTTTCAATGAACTATCTACTAAATGATTAACCCAACCCATCACAGGGTCAATCTTATTATAATCCCATCCAAAATATCTGTAATCCACATATGATAATTATCATATATTTAATTGTTGGTTGATGATACTAAAGATAATATAATAATTATTGATTGATACTAATCCACAACAAATATTTTAACATTCTCCCACTTGGATAGTATTAACCAATAATTAAAATATGAATCATCAAGACTAGAACGACAATTTCAATCATTTGTCAACAACAATGTAAGAAATCTAAAATCTCTAACGCTACAAAATAATATCCGATAGGGATACATATCATGCGCATCAAATAGTCATATTTTTTCACAAGAAAAGAATATACAGAATAACATAGCTTAATAGTCAAAATATGCTACATAACAATGGTCTAAGCATCTAAAATGCTATAAGAGATATGTTACTAAGATAATATTACTATATACATATCTGATGATAGAGTGTTTTCAGACTCCCACTGACCCAAAATATCAAAAGGCTTAACTAAACACATATGAGCTATAAAAAATTCTCAAAAGCTCCAATAACTAAGTCTTTGGTCAGTGAATCAAATGTTTTCTTTCAACACTATAATCAATTTAAGTATGAAAAGCTACAAAGGCCAGAACATAATTCACATGCATCTAAATGCTCATGATAGCCCAATAATGAGAGTGACCACGGATGGGCTAAATCAACAAATACTCTTCTAAGAATATTTGACATTCAATTAATCTGAGTTTCACGAAATAAGTGACTATGCAAACCCAAAGACAATTAGGAAATCCATTGATTTCCTACTGGGATGACATAGATACCTAGCTTAAATGAAACGATACTCTAGATTAATGTGACCACAAAATGTCAATAATGAGCAAGCACTTAGAGATCAATGGTCTAAACATAAAATTTATAAGTACCTCAATGGTGCGAAATTGTACTCGATAGGAGTACTATCATCACAAGCACCTTGACAATGTAGAGAATCATACTCGATAGGAATATTGTATTTACAATATACTTAAAAATTTTGACCAAACAAAATGTGAAGTTTTGGGATAAAAGATATGCACAAGATAATTGCATGCCAAAAGACTAATTGTGTAATTCCCAACAAAATGGCCTTGTCATATGCTAAAGATGCCTATTAAGATACAATGAATTTTATGTATCTCAATACAAAAGGATAAAAATAAATAACAAAGTTCTTCTAGAGTATGTCATATGATCATTAAATGTGCACAAAAATATATGACAATACAAATTTGATAAGTTTCGAGACATAATAAAAGGTTATATGCTCCCACTAATCCTTTATATACCAAAATAAGATTAGGATTCTCATTAGAGCCCACTAGAATTGAAATACTCTAATGATAGTGAGATTATAGCTCTGTAAAATAATGTGAATAAAAATTCACTATTTTCTCTCTTAAAGAAATATGTATTAGAAAGAAGTAGAGTAGAGTAGGATTAATGAGGGAAGTAGTTAGAAATGAGAATATGAACCCAACATACAATCCATCTATCAATTACAAAGTTTTACAAAAGGGTTTCATAGCTAACCACATGCTAATCCTCAAAGAATATTGACCCTCAAAAGGATCACCTAAACAAGGTAAGCTTTACTTTACAAACATGAGTGACATAGAAAATCCCTAATATTTAGAAGTAGAATATGAGATCACTTGCAAGTTTTCAATTACTCACTCAAAACATAAACTCAAGTGCTACAATTATAAACAACATCTAGATACACTTGAGTATAAGATTTGGTTACACACAACGGAAGTATATGAGACCTATACTTAACAAATATTAAGGATATAACAACAAATAGTCTCTAACTCTCATCACAAACTATGATGGACATAGGTTTAACTATATATCCCAAATTGAAGCATATAGCTTTAACAAAATTATGATCTAAAATACCATCAGCAATAATACAAAATATGGTATAAATAAATTAATCTCTTCAAATTTGGGATTCCTATATTGTCCACTAATAATATAAGACAATAGAGAGTTATCACACAACAATATTCTATAAGAGACTATCATAAAATCTTTAATGTAGGTCCTAACAACAAATTGATTACAAGTAGTATGTGATAAGAAAACCATTTTATCAAGACAAATAAATTTGGTTGCTCATGTATGATTAATTGGGCATTGGAGGTAGAGATCTTGTATCAACACAATCCATTTATAGGACATTACTTTCAAAATGCTAGATTCTCCCACTTGATAAAGAAAAATAGTTGACTTACTTTTAAGGAAAATATCCAAAGAGCTAAACAAAATTCAACTATTATCTTTATCACACTAGAACCATATCGAGTAATGTCATACCGATAAGGTATGTCCACTACCCATATGATAGCAATCTATTTCTATAAAATACTCCATTAAACAAATTTGCATTGCCATAGGTAAATGAAATTTTTTATCAGAATATTGGATTCCATAAAAAATAATGCCCAATTAATTGGTTAGACAACGAGGCTAGTATGGAACAACAAGGAAATATTTAATGTGTGTAAATTGTCACATACTCAGAGAGTTAAATGGTTCCATACAAATACAACCAAAACATGCCTCATTAAAGAGAATTTCTTATTTGTTGAGATCTCTCTCAAGAATCTCAAAAGACACAATAAATAAGAAACATAATACTATAATGCACACGAGAAAACTTATATCATAAAAAACTTCAATGCTGATAGGCTACTCAAACAAAAAAAAATTCTGATATAAGTGTAGGACAAATGGTGCATTGTATCTTAACAAATTATATCAATAATAACACACCGATAGGATAAAATTATCATCAATATAATAGAATTAAGCAAATTATCAAAAAATTATGCCAAAAAGAATATGATATTCAACAACAATCGTATTCAAAGAAAACCAAAACATGTTTAACAACACTTTGACTTAGCATGTAATAAACATGATTTTATCATCATATGAACCATGATATTATTTCATGATCTCTATATTGGAGAGAGTACAATAACAAAGTTGTTGATTTTACTTAATTGAGTCAAGATTACAAAAGTATACAAAGTAATTTTATAATCGCAAAATAGAACTCTAGAACTAGTAAGATACAAAGTACTCCCACTCAAAATCAAAATTAGAATATGATTACGAAATGGAGTATTATAACAAGCAATCAAAAGATAAATGATTGTAGAGTTCTGCTAGAAAATTTTGAAAAATAGTGACACTCACGTATATAATTGCATATTTATAATCTCAAAAGGATAAGAATAATTTATTTACAAATTTATCCATATATCCAATCATAATCAAGTTAAAAGGTTCAAAGTGTCACTCATCTTTGTGTATAAGACCAATGAGCTTTGATGACTTAAAGAGTATGTAATGTCATCTCAAGAGAAAAGCTCCAAATACAAATCAATACGATTCATATAAAATACATGAATGATATATTTTGTGATTGCCTTAAAGAGTTGTTCAACAAAATATTTTCAGTAATTTCACAAGTGAACACTTTAACAATAACAAGGCAACAGAGAATTTAATCCAGACTTTGGATCAACTTGGCATAAAATGATTTGAAATAATGCCTAATTGCACCATTAACATAAAATAAATTAAATTTTATTATAATCCAAAATTACTTTGACTAAGGCACATGATTAGAGAAAATATATACTTGACACATACTTGTCGCAAATTAAGAATGATAAATGGGTCTTAGATTTGAACAGTATTAGTAGTGAAAAATACAATGTATATTAAAACATTAAATTATGCCAATTTTAGATTTATTTGAAATAGATAACTGACATAAAGTAATATACAATTCACTACGTACGTTTATTTAATCTATAAAAAAAAAGGATATTCTTCAACCCAAGTAATAGCAAGGAATAAAAAAAAAGAGTGACTAACACTAATCATTATAGAGAGGGCCTGAAAAATTTTATGCCTCATAATTTGTCCTATTAAAAGTTTTGATAGAATTAGGGAGGAAAACTGAACATCACAAAACATTGTGTGATTTGAAAGAAAAGTTAAGTCAGAAAAGAGAGTCCCTAAGCAAAAGTGCAAAAATACAATGTACTATAACTTATATTACCAAGATCCTAATACCGATATATAGGGTACCAAGAAATTGATGAGCATAAGCAAAGAAAAGCACAATGTACAACAACAAATCACACTAATAACAACATACCGATAGGATATAATTATTATTAATGTGATAGAACCAACACAAAATTCATATAAATGTACCCACGATAGGTGCGATTACAATCATGTAAATTAAGAGAAAATTATGCCCATCACAAAATTGGTAATTTATACCATGCATAATTGTATAACTAACACATAAATTTACATCACTATACCCATGATAGGCAAGTTATAGTAATGCAAATTAAGGGAGCAAAATTATGCACAAAAGAAAATGATAACTTATATCATGCATAATTTTAATAACGATATTGTACAACTGACACATAAATTCACATCACCATACCCACGATAGGCGAGTTATAGTAATGCAAATTAAGATAGCAAAATTATGCATATAATGGGAGAATAATAATTTTATCATGCATAATTATAAAATGACTTCAAATTAATTCCTTAATAATGACATAATACCATAGAGTACCCCATGCTAGAAAATTACTAAAAATAGTAGGGAATTGTAAAAAAAAATGAAGTCTAAAATTCAAGAGTACTATCTTTAAAATCCCAAACTAAATCTCGAATTTATTAGGATAAATATATTGTGATGTTCAATTTATTGATGCCAATTCCTTAATATTGGAGCCGTAAAACAAAGTCCCAAATGACAAAATCTTTAATTGTGTCTTGAACTAACTTTTGAAACAATATGGCAATGTGACTGAGAATTTGAGGCAAGAAGGCATGCTTACCATTGATCAGGCTTCTTGGAGAAGAGAAAAAAAAAATTTGACAAAAGGAACTAGGCAAATAAAATGGCAAGGGTTGATACAGAATAAAAGAAACCAAGCAAAAAGGCAATGTTCCCAATTCTAAAGGGCAAAATAACAAGATACTCTCAACATGCAACAACTCTTAATCAAATGGTGTTTTCCTTTCCATAAAGATGGCTTATCAAGTGCACATCAACTTAAGACCATTTGCCAGCATCATGTTGATCCCTTATGAAATTAAATCATGGACCCAAAGTTGCGTGAAGCAAAAAACAAATTGTTTTCGTAAATACGAGAGTCAAGTTGCTCTCGATCCCGATTGGAGATAGGATTCATAACAATTGAGAAAATAAATCGATCCACAAAATCCTATCAGGCATCAAACAAATTAAAAAAATTGAATCTGTAGGATTCAATGAAATTCGGGAAAAAGAAACTGCGAAATCCTTTTCATCACATACTAAATTAAGAATACTAGAACCCTAATTTAATTTCATGAATAGGAACAAATAAATTAAAATATCATAGGGTTCACATAATAAACAACTATAAAATGTATCTAAGTTGGCTCTGATACCAATTGATGGAAAATTATAAAACAACATATATAGATACAAATTATAGCATGTGATTATAGCGATAAAACTTAAGAAGCTTATCAAATACTATCCTGAATTTGCATTCATCTCCATGAGAATTGCTTGCCAAAAGAAACCCTTAAAATACTCTTGAGAGGATTTCTGCCCACTTTCTAGGGGATTGTTCAAGAGAATGTGAGTGTTACCAAGAGTGTAAATTTGCTTAATGGGATAGCAAATTTATAATCCCCTAGCAGTAGGTAGGGACCTCTCAATGGACTATCTACTAAATGATTGACCCAACTCATCACAGGGTCAATCTTATCATAATCCCATCCAAAATATCCGTAATTTACATATGACAATTATCATATATTTAAGTGTTGATTGATGATACTAAAGATAATATAATAATTATTGATTGATACTAATCCACAACAAATATTTTAACATTTAACACCCAACAGCTTTTTTTTTTCCTCATGTGTGGGTGGGAGGATTAAACACTTTAAACATGTCTTAGCACTTTGATATAGGGTAGAACTATAGGAGAAACTTATTCTTACAGTTTGTAGAAGACATTTTTTTTCCAGGAAGAAGCAAAGAAAGGCTAACAACGTGGTTTAATATACTGAGTTTTGAAAGCCTCTTAGATGCCTTTCTAATTCTGTTACTTTCTTGATCTGCATGAAATTTGTGACTTTAATTATTAACAACTTTTACCGAGGGGGTCTAGCTCAGTTGGTTGTATAGGGTGTGTGAGTTATTGTAAACCTTGGTACCTATCTTCGATTTCTATGGATAAAAAAAATGGCTTAAATATTGTTGTCACCTCCTGTGTTGGACTCCCATTCACTAATATAGAGATTCTCGTGGAGACTACACAAGCTTTGATCCACGACCTCCATTTTTCGTTAAACCCAAGTCTGAGAAGCATGCAGTCCAGAAATGCCCAGTTAACCGAATCATACGCTTTCTGAAAATCAACTTTAAATAGGAAATTTTGCTTCCGATAGCGTTTTGCCCAATCAATAAGTTCATTGGTAACAAGGACCCCGTCTAGAATTTGCCTTCCGGAAAGAAAGGTTGTCTGGTAGATTGAAATAATTGAAGGTAATACCTTTTTGATATGCCTGGCAAGTAGATTTGGTATGATTTTATGAATGGCCTTAATCAGGGATATAGGTCTATACTCTGATAGACCTTGTGGATTCTGAGACTTTGGTACCAGAGCTATGAAGGATGAAATGACAGACTTAGGGAGAGATGAATTTGTATAAAATTCATGAACTAGATCACATACCTTCTGACCTACAATATTCCAGCATTTCTTGAAGAACTCCATATTAAACCCATCAGGCCCGGGGCTTTTCCCCCCATCACAACTCCATATTGCTTCTTTGATATCCTCTGTGGTGAAAGGCAATGAGATAGAGTTCATGTCAGCATTGTCTATCTATTTAAATTCTATACCATCCAGACTTGGCCTTGTCAAAATTGGTTCACTAAAAAAAGGTATTACATCAATGATAATACATACAGCTTCTACACAGAAGTATAAACCTCAGCCAAAAAAAGGTATCACTACAGAGCAAAATAATTAATCAAAGTATTTGGAGGATAAAATCTCCCTTAACTAATGCATACACATATAAACTACATGATGTAATCCTAAACTCTAAATTACAAAAGGTTAACTCAGTTCTATATTTACATTTCATACCCAGACCACTTGATTCTTCTTCTTTTTCCTATAATATGCAATCCATGGTGTTCACATGATCACACTTCCAACATGTTTTCTTGGATGATCTTTAAGTCGAGTGTATATGTTTGACGCTTCACAATGCAATATAGGTTCAACATCACTGTCGAGGTGCAAAATAGGTTGATCTTGTCTATCATTGTACACTGTCATGTCGTCAATTTCAATTACATGTTCACAATCATTGTCAAGCTGCAAATTGGGTTGATCTTGTCCTTCATTATGCACTTTCATTTCCTTAATTTCAACATCACTTATAAACCATAAGGACAATTCATACTTTGAAGTACAGGGAGTCGCCGCCGACATTGACACTCATAATGGACGTAACAATTCTTCTAATGTTGTTACTCATTCCTCTAAATGTGATATCCTTGCGTCTTGTTGTTTGTTTTTGGCAACTAACTCTTAATTCTCGACCATTAATTGATATTTATCAAAATCAACATTGTTCCAATTATGAAATCCACATGCTGCCTGTTGTAATGCTTCCCTCACAAAGTCATGCGCAAGGTCTTCATTTGTCACACTTAACTACTCAATAACCTGTGAATCAAATTAGAATATGATAATGTTAATAAATTCATTGAAAATCACATATTTTAGCATACCATCAACTTCACTTTAAATAAGTAAAGTTAATTTCATTTCCTACTAACCACATTTTATCTAAACGATGTTGATATTTTTCTTTCGCCGATGGAAACATCTTGCCGCTCTATAAATCATGGAAATCTAATTATAACATCAGATGTTTTTCTACGATCTACCAAGACATGCTCCAAAGCTCAAATTTGTATTCATATCAATATATTGCATCTGATCAAAATCAAACAAATAGGATGTTTATAAAGTTTACAACTAATGCATCATGCAATGAAAAAAACATAAATCATCATTTCTTATTTACCTGCAATACAAAAGCACATCCTATAATATGCAATTATGAAGTGTTTTTTTTCTTAGACAAACAATAAGATGCTCGACATAATCTATCAACCAAATAGTTTTATACAACACCACCCTAATTATATTTCCCAATACACGATAAATCATCTAATAGCTTAAAGAACCTAGAATGAATAGTAAGGGTCGTATTTGGGAAGTAGAACTCTGCCGATCCAAGAAGTATATAAAGCCTATAGAATTCATCAACATTATCATGATTGTGATGTTGTACAAGTTTATCAAATATCATTTTTACACTAACTTGTTTCCCTTCAAACAATCTTCTGGTATGACAATCAACATCTTCTTCAAACTTCACATTTTCACCTACTATACGAAGTCCCAAAGCCAAACACACATCTAAAAGAGTAAAAGGTATTATATCACTTCTTATTTCAAACCCACCCCTCTTTTCAACCCACCTACTAGCTAATTCACTAAGCAATGTCCTAGATATTTTCACTTTTTCTCCTAGGTACAATAACCATTTAAATGGTGTTGCCTCAATTCAAGCCTTCTACACATTTGTCAGATTCTTGTTCACTTTACCCAGTCACCTCGTCCTACATTCATGCCTCAAATAAACCTAAAAAATTATCATCAACACATAACAATCACTTACAACACAACCACAATAAAAAAATGTACCATAAATGGATTATACTGCAATATTCACCTTTTTAGCCTTTGAAGAATCATCACCCCTCATTTCATTTGTTGCCATTTGGTGCTAGATGCTACAATCAAAACCTTCACAATTGATACCTTCATTACAATTATTTAATATCATCAAATAACAACAATCATCATATGCTGCATACTATGGTAACCCCAAATAAGAATATAACACTCCCACTAAACACTTAACCAACTCACAGACACAACATTCATTTAAAACAAAAAAGGACTCTCACTAAAAGACTTAAACATATTTTAATTAATTGAAAGTTTAAAATGACACCACATTAATCAAACAACAATTCACCACTCACACTAACAGTGATTAACCAACTAGTGTAAAATTGTTACAAGAAATGTAACAAATTTGTTAAAAAATCTTTAAGTTAACAAATATGTAAAATTATATACACAAAGACAAGTTCACATGTATATGCTTTGTTATACTCAACTTTCTCACTTGCTACACAGAGGTTTAATCAGCATGGATCAATGAAAACTAACAGATTTATTCTTACAATTCCTTATTTTGAAGGGTTAATTTGCTTTCTATTTTGTTTCTATGTATGTACGATCTTTGGACTATGCCAAAAGTTTTTGACAAAATCATGGTTGGTTGGTTGCTAAGTATAGTGTTCCCTTTCAACCATCACCAATTTAAGGACATAGCATCCTGCACAATATCAGATTTTACAGAAGTGGGTTAAATTTGTGAGCTATTTTAATTTAAATTAACGGTAAATACATTCTTACTTTATCACTTTACAATAGCTAAATCCAATTTCTTTTGTCTCGGAATAATGTCGACAATTTAGAAAGCCATCAACTCTTTTGTGACTAATGAAGAACTAAGTAATATAGATTTTACATTTTTTTTGACATTCCCGTCATGTTTTTCTCTTCTCTAGTGTTCTTTCTCTCTTCTTACCTCTCAAATTTATTTGTAACCAAACTACCAAAGTCATTATATTCTACATTAATTAATCCTTGCTTTCATTATCTATTCCCAGCAGCACTGCTATTGTGATTCGTAACTCAGTATTAGCTAAGATATTTATTTTTGTTCTTATTTTCAACAAACAGAGAGCATTATATAGATAAGACTTGAGTGCAAGTTTCAGTACCTATAACTCTCTGCAGATCTTAATGGGTCACCATTAACAATCACAAGCACTAGATTAGCATAGCTAAGCCTCATCTGATCCGGTAGATCCTTCAAATGTCCATAGTCTACCAAGGCAACCTAAATTGAGGGAAGTTACTAACATTAGGATGTTTAACACTTAAAAAAAAATAGATATTTTTTGCATTAATGTCTAAAACAAATTTTTAATATTCTACCCAATACCCACTATAGCGGTCATTTCCATTTTCCATAAATTATCCTCTTGATTAAAACATCCCTACAATAACTGTAGGATACTCACCTAGAGATAAAATAAAACATCTCTACATAAGGGATCACACATGCTCCGCATCCAAAAAGGCTATTAGTCACACATTTAAATCACATTCAATTGTCCAAAATATAAAAAAAATCAATTTTAATTTTACCAAAATCTAAAGCACACTATTTACTAAAATAGGATAGTTTAGGATAATGTTGAAACTTAAATCACTATCTCTAGGTCTAAGTTCATTAAAATAGAGAAGACATAATTCAGAATAAAGTTAAAACTCTAATATCACTATAATTAGTATACTTGAATCTTAAAGATTATAATGAACTGCAAAACTAATATAGAGTATCTAAGCCAATAACTGGTATTAATGACTAAATTAGGATATACACAAGCAAAAAATCACTTGCCTTTTTAACTGCAAAAACTAATCTTAGGGGCAATTGCAAAACTAATCAATGATAAAATATATTCTCATTTTTCTAGTGACCCTTCTAAAGCAACTTCAATAACCATAAGTTGAACTACCTACCCAATAGCTTTAACCACTTTGATTTCTTTTCGAATGTATGCTCTAGCTTTCTCTGCATTCACAAGGATGATGACAGGCACTCATAAACCCAGAAACAGAACCAATTAGTTAAATCCCCACCCTCAATGGGAAAAAATAGTAACTATAGAAGAGGAAAGTAAACGCACCAGCCACCTAACAGATGTTAGATTCGAATGCAGTGCTGGTTCTGTTCGAACAAGTCCGACGAGTGAATGAATGAGTGACTCAGTCAGACACGAAAAGTTTGGGCACGTGAGGGTTCACAACGATGGTGGAGCGAGCACCGACGCGATGGCAGAATGGTAGCGTGGTGGTGGAGATGGTTAGGTGAGGGTTTCAGAAGGAACAGGTTTTAGTGCCAAATAGTGAAGACGAAGTGGAGGCAAAATAAAAGAGGAGAAGGAACGAACATGAAGCAGAGAGGGAACGAGATGAAGCTTAAACTTTCAGACCCAACTTTTTCATTTCATTTCAAATTTTCTTTTATTTTTCATTTTTCTATTATTAAATGTTAAATTATAAAATAATATATTTTTAGCCAACTCACCCGGGTGTCTATTGGGGGTACATACTGTTTGGGTGTTCAATGATACTTTTCCACTTAGTTTCACAAAAATAAATAAGAGTTTCGATATTTGGACCCCCGCACAGTAATCAACCACTGTTAGACACCTGCTTACATGGAATTTAATATATTATTTTATTATTTAATATTTAAAAAAAGAAAAGAGAAGTTTGAATTAAAAAAAGGAAAACTTGGCTTGTTAGGTTACTCATCATACCATTTGCTGTGTGTCATTTTCTCTCTGCTTCCTCTGGCAACTTCCAACGTCTGGTTCCCTGTTTGACTTTGAGCATTGTCAATGATTGAAAAAGCACATTAGAAGGTTTGGCTTTTGTTGCTTTCGTATTAACTTGGGTCATTTAGGTTTTTACCATTCCATTTGCTCTGTGTAGTTTGGTCTCCGCTTCCTTTGGCAACTTCTGATTTCCACTTCCATGTTCGACTTCAAGCACTCTGAATGATCGAAGAAGCACATTAGCAGGTTCATTTTCTCTTTCTTTCATATTTGTTCGATTTTCCTCTTTTTTCATTCTTTCATTGTTGTTGTTCTTGAGTTTGTTACTGGTTGCTCTATTTCTTTCGAAGAAGAAGAAGAAGAAGGGGAGGATTCATAAGGTTAGGTATATGGAAGATAATGTGGGTGAGGATGAGATTGAAAACGTATTAGCGAGTGATGATGAAATTGTGAAAAAGAAAAGGAAGAAAGGGGTTTCGATTGAGTTCAGTGGTGTTAAGCAATTGAAGATATTGGTGTTCCGTGATATTTAATTAGAGCCACTTAATTTTGGTAGCAATTTAATCAGATTTTTCTTTTTACATATATTTTCCTTTAGAGACAATATTGTTCAAAATACAATCATACACAGGGTGCAGATTAGGTGGTAATAAAATAAATTTCAAAATAATAGAGAGACAATTTAAATTTGGTGAACACATTGACCTTTAGGAAAATAGCAAGCGGAGATATTAAATATAGGATTCTCTAATAAAGTGATATACAAGTGTTTAAATAAAAATTAGGAAAATAGAAAGCAATCGTTGGAGAGTTCACATAACCAACTTTAATTGTTGACTTTATTTTGTTATGTCTTTCTTAGAATTTGTGAGTTTCACTCTTATGCTAGCTATAACTTTTGGCCTAATAACAAATACATGATATGACAAGTGGAATTAATAAGAATGAAAGGATTCTTAGCAGCTATCTGATAACGTAATTTGTTTTAAGTAATTAGGAACTTGATTTTTCTCAAATGACATAAATTAGATGGAATCCAAAATGGGTTCTAGATACCAATAGTCAAAGACAATAAAAAATGCTCATCTTTATTTTGTGATTTGTAGTCATTGCAACACATATTAACTTTTGAGTTTTGACTTAATAGTAAGTTTTCGACACAATGATAATTATGTATAGGACTTTATCATAGGAAGATGAAAATGAAGATGAAGAGAAGGCTGTGATAGGATTTTGGAGTGCATTTACTTGTTGGTTGGTATGACACTTGTAATATCTCTGCTTTCTGAATATGTTGTTGCCCAGAACTAGATTTGTTATGCCAAAATGGGAGCTCTTTAAGGCTTGTTTGTCATGAGAATTGACCTTACTCAATGGTCAATGGGCATAAGTTTCTCTATATTTTTAGGACCTGTCAGGTATATATAATATAAACCCAATTAAATAATGATGCACTTGTTTCTATAAATATCTCTATCTCCAACATATATAAGATTATGTTGGCTGGAGGCAATGAGGTGATCTCTTTTTAAGGCTATCGGGTGCTTACATGCAGGTGGATACAGTGGGGATGATAGATGTTAAATTATATAGACCATGAGCAGTCATCAGTATAGAAGATTGCACTGGGTGTGGGAAAGACATGGGTATGCAAAGGAATTACCTCTGTATTGAGATGGTGTTGTGAGCTAACAATAGCAGCGAGACAAACCTGAGGATGTTTTTGGGTGCTTGATATTATAGTTTCAATATAATCTGCAGTGGTGGTCAATTGAAGGTTGTTTTGTGGAGTCGTTGGATATGCAGGACAGTGTGAGCATTTTGGGACATGTTTTGTTGTGCTAACAAGTTTAAACATGATTAATTTTATTAGAATTTTGCTTTTCTGTATGTTTCTAAATCTTTGTATATGCACTATATACAAATGTATATACTCAGATTCATGAACTCTAGTTGGGCAGTCTGTGTGTAGTTTTAAGTGACATATATGATGTTGGTAAGGTGGGAAGGTTATGTTAGTGGGGTCATTCTCAACATGTTTGTAAATGTAACTCATGTAACTCATGTATCACTTACTGTGGAAAAAAAGCAGAGTTGACAGGCTAAACATGCAAGCATGGTTATATAGATGGATTAGACACAATTAAGATCACCCAGTTTAAGCATGATGTTATGTTACCATGCCAAAGCAATTGCCAAAGAGTTGCTTTAAAAACTACAGTACAAGTAATGCTTAATAAAATAGTTTATTAATCAAAACACTTTGAATAATAAAATAAGACCCGGATGAATATATAAAAAGTAGCGATTGAAGCAAAGCCTCACCGATAATCTGGACTTCCTGGCCACAACTTTAATGATGGCTTGTTTAATCAACCAGTAAACATATGTGGACAATTTATATCCTCTGTGTGGGTCAAATTTCTTTACTCCTCGAAGAAGTCCAACGGGTCTTTACTGGTAAAATCGATTCAAATATCTAACTAAGAAGGAGTTGTAACAAAGAGTGAAATACTAAAATGAATAGGCACCTGAATGAGGTCTTGAAGGCTTAATCCTTTGCCTTGATATACAGCTGCAATGGAGGCAACTAATATAACTGCTTAGGAAACTAGTAAGAAAGTTGAGAGAGAGAAGTGACCGACCAAGTGAGTGTCATATGACTCATATCTATACATAAATAGTGTCATATGACAGTACCACACGTACACCGGCGTACACAGCCATTAATGCATAATGCATTGCCCAAACTCCTACCACTGAACTAGAGCACTATCAGACCTACACCAACACAGGAGCCAAGACAACCATCCACTCAGACCACATGAACTAAGCTCCACTGGAAGGATTTCCTGAGCAATATAATTACTCATTTATAAGGTTTTGAAGACCTATGAATTTGACATAATAATCCAAGTAGTTAGCAAATAGAAACTAAAACATAACAAAACATAAGTAATTTGTCAGGGTCTTCAACAAGTACATATTTCATATTTCAATTTAAATGTCAAAAAAGTAACCGCCTAACCTCATTGTGAGTTGTTCTTCCCCTGCTTTCTACCTTCTCACACACTCCAAACAAGCAACAGTAAATGAGAAGCAAAACCAGAATGAAAATTATCAACACAACCTACAAAAAACGTTATCTCTATCTATAAACAAGAATCTAATTCTAGACTCACTACTGCAAATTCTAGAATCTAATTAACACAACTTCAAGTAAGGCAAGTTAATTAAGCATTTTTACCAAACACAAAAGCTAAGAAATCTAATACCTTAGGAAATTAGAGTAAGTTACGACTTCAACTAAGAAAATCAATTAGAGTAAGGGTCAATGGAGCACAAAGAGAAGAAACAAACAAAGAATGAAATCGATGAATCGATTGGTACCTGAATCGAGGGAAAAACCTAATTAGCTGCGAATTCCTTGAATGAAAACATTTAAGAAATCAAAATTGAAACTCATGGAAACAGTGCATTAGGCAATTGAGGGAAATCGAAATCAATAGAAATTGCAAGGAAATCAAATCAACAACTAAACGAAAATTATGATGTGTATGAATATTTGAGATGAGAAGATACTGAGAGAAGGGAATGGAAGATGAGATTACGATGAAAAAACTTATGAAACCAGATCTCATGGCCTGGCCTTCTTCGCTCATGGCGGTGCTTCAAATCCTCGCGGTTGCTGCACCTTCGCTGGAGATAAGGCCGATGTCAACTAAGATTGAGAGGAAAAACCTATAGAAGGCTCTTGTAGAGGTTGGTGAGGTGAACAATTTTTATTTTTATAGGTTTATAATTTTGGATTTGGCCATGTCGGGGACGAGATATGGCTTCTAAGAGATGCAGAACATTTGTATGCACACTGCACAGGTTGTTTGTGAGAGTTCTTCATTCACCGCTCCCTCTGTTTTTGTTTTCAGTGAAATTTAGGTTTTTTATATATTATTTTTATATAAAATTCTCTGAAGGACTCACTTAATGACTCAGCAAGCAAAAATTAATATAAAAAAAAAGGGTGTTGGAAGGGTGTTGTTACTGTATGGATGTTCAAGCATACTTTTCCAATAAATAATTATCCCTGCGTTTCATGTGAGGTAGAAATCCCAATATTATAATAGCTAAATACAACCTCGTAACACTTCTATAAATAACTAGTTTTCATCCTTCCTAATTAATTCAACTAGCGATCAAGTTCTCAAATTAGTAACCCAAAATGCCTTCTCATTGCATTATTGTTTCTCGTGTTGACTATGAAGGGAGTGCACTTAAGTATGCTTGGGAGGGATGCAGCTTTGGATGAGGTTAGAGAATTGCCAATTGTTGGAGGCACAGGTGCATTCAGACTTGCACGGGGCCATGCATTGATCAAAACTATATGGTCCAATTCTACTTCAGGAAGTGCTATCATTGAGTACAATGTGTCAGTGCATCATGCCTAGCTAAATGGAGTTATATTATGAATTTTAGGTTGTGTAGAATAAGAAATTTTAATTTGGTACTCAAGTTATGAAGTGTGTTTTTACTTAACAGACTAGACTAGACTAGTCTTTTGAGTTGGATCTTTCTTTTATTCTCAAGTCATAATAATTGATGCTTTTATTCAGAAATTACTTGGAAATGCTAAGTTTTTAGCATAGACATGTCCCATGTGAGAAATTTTATGATATTGAGAATGATTGAATATTGATTTTTATAAAAATCTTTTTCTGTTGAATCCGGTGATAATCTTGGGAGGTTGTACATTTCAACAAAATTATTATTTTAAAAATTTGTTAAAATTTTAAAATTACTATATGAAAAACTTGCTTCTAGCTAGCTAGTCGGTATAAATTTATTTTTACTACCATTAATGAAATCAGACGAGGAAGCAGGAATGTCATCGGAGTCAATGAATTTAATTAATCCTTCAAGGTTTTATTATACAAGAATCTTATCCCGTTGAGAAACTGTTAGCGTTTCTTTTTTTAAGAAAAAAATTATCATATTTTTGTCATTAATTGTTAAATTGGATGTACGTTTCTTTTGATTTAAACATTTATGTGCTTCAATTTGTGGTGGAATTGTACTTGATCTACTTTAATTTTTCCTCAAAAAAAAGGTCTATTAATTTACCGATAACTAATCTTCGTCAGTGAACCTGATTGACCACCTTTAGTGGGGTTCTTCCCTCCCAACCACATTTTTTCCATCACAAGATTCGAACCGGAGACCTTGCTTAAGTGGACCAAGTCCAACACCACTCGGACCAACGACTTGTTGGTTGTCAGTGCATGATTATTAAACTTTTTTTTATAAATGTTATGATTTCATCATTTTTTATTTTCTAAGAGTGATATAAGACAGATAATTAAATATTGTTGTTGTTTACTTGCATAATTAGTTATTCATTTATTATTATTATTATTATTATTATTATTATTATTATTATTATTATTATTATTATTTTAACTTAAAAATATAGATTGTATTTAAGAAAAAATAATCATTACACAATACCAACACATACTTCTTGCCATGACCAGGGGCGGACCCAGGCTAGGGTGATTGGGGGCCAAGGAATAATTCTACCTTGCATCCAAACAATCAAAGCTTTACTAGGATATTTCGAACTTCCACAGAAATTAAAGGCCTCAATTATGGTTGTTAAAAAAAAGAATATACAAGTAGAAAATATATATAAATAGAAAACAAACTAACCAATCAAAAATAAAAGACAAAATAAACATTTTATTTTTAAGACACAAGAGTACAATTCAGGGATGGGGCTAGAATTAAATGGTAGAAGGAGCCAAACATGAAAATTAAATTAATCGAATAAATATATACATCAGATTTAATACAAAAATATTTATATTACATTAGTAATCTATCAAAACATTAATGAAAAATTTACACAAGATAAATTAAATATTTAAAAAAATTACAAATATTAATTATTAATTAGTTTCATATGTCACAAAAAGACCTTTATGAATTTATATTAAAAATTGGTATATAAGTTAACCATAAATTTTTAGAAAAAGGTCCTAAAAATATATTAAATTAGAATAAATTATGTTATTTATCAAATTTATCTTTTACAATAATAATAGTTAATAACTATTCTAAAAGAATTTACTGTTGAAAAGTTGGAAAAAGAGAATGTCGTGTTGTGGTAATGGTCATAATGATCATTGTCCTATAAATTCCTTGTATAGTATATGTAAGTGTGCCTTGTTGCCAAATGTTAATAAACAATTTTTAGTCATCAAATTAAACCACCTGAGACATGGGTTAACTAGTACTGAGTTATTACATTTTAATCAATGGTCCATGCAATCAGGGACAAACCTAGGTTTAGAAGTTAGGAGAGGCCAAATATAATCTTCACAAATTTATAATAAAAAATTTACATGAATTAATTGTTTTTTTTATAAAAAAAAAAAAAGCCCAAAAATTATGTTATAAGCTAGTAAATTCCGACTAATGTTTTGGTACAATATTATGTTTGGTTTACTTTTCCAAAATTTATACAATGATGTTTAGACTCATAAATTCGAAGCTACACTTGTACACTCAGTCAAAAACACATTTGAGGCTGACAAACAATTACTAGTGTAAGAAAAACAAAAATGAGATTAGAGAAACAAAAAGAATAAATGAAGAATAATAATAGAAAGGAAGAATGGTTGTATGTCGTAAGATTCAAGTTGTTAATTCCTTATGAAGTTTTTGTAAGCTGATCCTGTAGGCAAAGGTTAATATAAATAGCATTTAATTCCACAAATCAATATAAAATAAAAGATAATAAGGTTATTTGATTGCAAATGTAAATATTTATATCTTTATCAAGGGGGTCTAACTCGAGCAAGATGCACGAATTATTATAAATTTTTTGGTATTGTCTTGGATTCTTACGGATAAAAAAAATATTTATAGTCTTTAAAATAATAATAATATATTATAAAAGGAAAATTATTAAAAAAGAAAATAAATAACACCTAAATATTTTATTTTGAAAGAGAAAAAATGTATTAATTTCTACAATAAATACTATAAAAAAGAAATGGTATATTTATCTAAAAAGAGAAAAAAAAATTGGCCTCTATCATTACAATTCTGCAGCTGTGATAATAGCCCATCTAAAAGCATAAGCCTCCGGGTTTCTTGGTAGGAAATTAGCATGCATGTTATAACCCGCAAGGACATTTTTTAATATAAAAAAATATGTAGAAAATTGCCCACGCATCTCCCGAGTACCGTATGCCGTACGGCCGGAATCCCGATTACCACCACCTTGTACCAATTTTATCAGTAACGAAACGACAACACTAGTTTCCATATTCCAGTAAATTCTTCATCTAGCGATAGTGGCAGATTTGTCAATAACCCCAAATGGCTTCACTGCTTGGATTATTGTTTCTTTTGTCGAGTTACTTTACCGCTATCCAAGGAACGTTTTAGGGTCGTCCTGAGGGTGGTCGAGTTGACCGATTCTATTTTTAGAGGGACACTAAAAAATTTTATTTAATTTGTATAAATATAAAAATAAAAATTTATATAATTAAAATTAAAATTTTTATTATAAAAAAAAAATCAATAGTCATTATTGAACTGATTATTTATTAGTGATATTTTTACTTCTCAACTAAAATTTACTCATAATTTTGGAAAAATCAATAAATGATGGTGTAATTTATGCACAATGAATGTTGCACAAAAAGAGAAAAGCGTGAATCTTAAAAGTATTTTTTTTTCTATTTCTCATAACGTGAATCTCTTTGACTCTCAACGTAACACACCTTGAATTTTATCTCTTTCTCTCTAATATTTTCATCTTTGATCTCTCTCTCTAATCAAACAAAAACAAATTATTAATGATTTTGCAACAAAAAATACAAGAATGACAATATTCAAATGAGGACACCATTTTTTGGGTTTGCCCAGGGCACCAAACAATTCAGGACCGGCTCTGGAACGTCCATAGAACAATCCCATATATATATAATCTTACCTACAGACAGAGCGGAGAGATTCACCCACCTACATTACTATGTACATGACATCTTATATGGTAAACACCCAATTTCTATGAAAATTAGAGTAAATTATATTGTCATTTTTTGAGATTTTTTTAGGAGTAAATTACATAAATCTTTCCTGAGATTTGAAGAAATTACACAAGCCTCCCCTCCATTTTTTACACACTACTTTTGCCCCCCTTCCATGAACACCGTTAACTAACGAAAATTAATATAATTGATAAAATTAAAAAACCATTTATCTCTTTGTGTAATTCCCATGGTGCCCTCCACATTTAACACCATCACATGTCGTGATAGCTAGTTAGCTACAACAGCTGCTGCCGCCACAGGCCATATCTCCTTCGCACTCTTCCCCCATCGACACCACACTATTTTGCTATTGTCAAGGTGATGCTTCCAACAATTTTCGCCAGCTCTTCATAGAAGAAAAACCATCAATGCACCCATTCCTATGAAAATCGGAGTATGTTCAAATGGAATGTGGGTTTGAAGGAGAAGCATTTATGTGATTCATCACCACAACATGCAACCTGGTAAAATTCCCAAGCACACAAACACTTAACGCACAAAAAGCAAAGAGAGCAAAGAAGCACAAAATTCATCTGCGAAAGAATAAGTTTATTTATTTTTATATAATAACAAAAGCACAAATAGTGCCAATTACAATAAATAAACATAGAAGAAAGACAAACTTTCAACCTGTGTAATCCCCTACCATCCAGCACCCCCAATTTCTATATCCAGTTGGACATCGTGTGCCAACACCCCACCGTCAAAATCTTAATTTATAACCCTACACATAGCATACAAGAAGATTCCAACCAAATCTCGAACAACAATTTACAAATTCGAGAGAAAACATAACTTTGAGCACCATGACCTTGATAGTACCAGAATGACCTCGAGTACGACGATCACCAGTGCGACTTCACAACTAGATCAATGACCATGGACCATATCTACCACCGTAAAGGAGGTCTTCCAGTTCGAGAACGGTGATGGAGACCAGATCTGCAACCGCTGCAACCAGATCAACGAATGTCGTGACCAGATTTGCAATCTTGGATTAGATCTACCACCGCAAAAAAGGTCTTCCAATTCAAGAACAATGATGGAGGCCAGATCTAAAACCGTCACAACCAGATCTGCGACTGTCGGACAAAATCTATCACCTCAAAAGGAGTTCTTCTGGTTTTGAGAATAGTGACGGGAACAAGAATAGTAAACAGTGACGAGGAAAGTGAGAAGAGAGAGATGAAGGATTGGAGAGGGTATTTTAGGAAACAAGATTTATTAAAAGTCATATGAGATGCATGCGACTCATTCCCGTTAAAATATTAAACGGTGTTAATTAGTGAGGGAGGCCGGTGTAACAATTGATGAACATTTAAGGGGGGTCTTTGTAGGTGTCGAAAATGGAGGGGAGGCTTGTGTAATTTCTTCAAACCTAAGGAGAGGTTTGTGTAATTTACTAATTTTTTAGATAGCACATAATTTCCTGTTTTTTTTTGTTTTTTTTTTAACGTTTATCACAATCTTTCTTATAGGGATATACATGATGTAATATTTTAAAACAATTTAAGTAGGTTAGCATAATATATAAGATGTATCAGTGTAATGTTTTTCAAACAATTAAAAGGGTTAGTGTAGAGATAAAAATTATTCTAGCCAACCCAAATCCAATGTCACCCACCCAATTTATCCAACAAACCGAACTATATCTATGACATGAACAACCCGTTGACATATACGGACAAAAATAGGTTACATTTACTTTCTTTAGTTTGGGTTAGTTGAAGGAATTTGGGCGTGAAACCGTCCATAACCAACCGATACCCAGGCTTAGTAAACACCCAACTTCTATAAAAATTAGAGGAAATTATATTGACATTTTTTTTAGATTTGGTTAGATTACATATTATTTTCTGTTTTTTAACGTTTACGACAATCTCTCTTATAGGGGTACATGATGTAATATTTTTTAAACAATTTAAGCGGGTTACTAATATATAAGAGGTGTCTGTGTAATGTTTTTAAAACAATTCAAGGTTAGTGTAGCGGAAAAAAAAAAAAAGGGGGTACTGTTGTAACATCCAAAAATTCTAACCTCAGAAAGAAGGACCTCTCCAAGTATCTTATGCCTTTCTTGAGGGATAAGTACTTACTCATTGTCGAAGCTTGTACTTCCACAAACTCATAAGTGTATACATATGCATATTCTAATTATAGTATTTCTACAAACTTCATTATTTACATTTTCAATGATTAAAATCTTACATGAAGCATTAGTTGTCCATGACATAGATTCTGCAATCAAAAGCAGGACTACCAAAAATAGAGCTATCCGAAGCTAGAAAGATAGTCATGTTTTTCGGGTCAAAGTGCAGATATCAGAAACTGTATATGATCAAAGGCATGAGGTTGGGAATAGCTTGAGTCAAGGGGCAAATATCAGAAGCTACATGTGGCTTGAGGATCATCAGAAGTTGCATTGCAACTAGAAGTAAAGACAGACATGTCTCGCGCCCCAGAAGCACACACCAGTCATATATGCATAAGTACTTGGACAACACTGATCCTGATGTTGTTGATCTTTGTGATCCTTGACAAAGTCGAAGTCATAGGAACTCAAAGGAAACAACTGTCCTAGTCGGAAAAAAAAAAAAAACCAACAACCAATAGTAGAAGAGAGATTATATGTGCAACAATAACACTTCTCCAGAAGAATTGCTGCAAAAATAATCTCCAAAAAAATTCCCATGATTCAAAATTTGAAATCATATGGAAGCCACTAAGATCACAACAAGCATCAACGGATCCTTGAACAGCTAATGAGCTGCAAGCTAGCTGATAGTGGAGCAAGAACAGAGATGAAGAAGATAACTCATTAGAGTTGTATGGTTGAGGTTGAATCAAGCAGAACGGCTACCTGCAGGAACTTGGACAACTCATGCAGCATTTGAAATTCAACCTCCAATGGCCATACATGACTAGGTCCTAATCAAGTCTATAAATTGATCAAATCAGAAGGAGTAAATTGCAAGGAAGATTGCCAAAGTAGAGGGTAAAAGTCAGTTGACAAATCCCCTATATAAAGGGACTTCCTTAACCCAAAACACTCTAGGTGAAAGCCATTAGTGCCTAAACCAAAAGTGTTTTGTCCACCTTTCCCTTGGTGTGAAGAGAGCTTAGGAGAGTAGTCAGGTGACTACTACTTTTGAAGTTCTTGGAGCACAACGTGTTACTATGAGTGTCCAGTAGCAGTTGCTACTGAAGATAACTAAGAAGAGTAGTCAGGTGATTGTGGCTTCTTAGGTTCTGGGAACACAACGTGTTGTTGTGAGTGTCTAGTAGCAGTTGTCGCTGAAGAGAACTAAGAGGAGCAGTCAGGTGACTGTGGCTTCTTAGGTTCTGGGTACACAGCGGGTTATTGTGTGTGTCCAACAGCAGTTACTACTAAGGGTGAAGCCCAGAGAGACTTTGTGAAAATACTTGGGTAGGAGCCTATGGAGGCTTCAGGAAAGAAAGAATACCATAGGGTGCTTGGTCTTAGTGGAAATCCTATAGGTGTAAGGACTGGACATAACCCGAGTTGGGTGAACCAGTATAAATCCTTGGTGTGTTGTTTCCTTTCTTGTTGCTTCTCATTTTATAGTTGTTATGTGCTTAAAGATAGTTTTTACAAAATCTTTTTTTGAAAAGCTTAAACTTGATTCTTAATCAAGGGATTCTTATAAAACTATTTTACTATTTAGAAACAACTTCTACTCTGATTCATTAAAGAAAATCAGAAATTGTTGTTAGCAGATTCTGAATACTTTGTGAGTAGGTTATGAAGTAGTAATAACCCACAAAGCTTACTTGGTGATTTGTCATAGAACTTATCAACTTAACCAAATACGGGTTACTCCTGCTAATATTCTAATTGTCTTAGCAGAAAAGCTAAAGAAGCAATTAAAAAGCTAGTGTGCTTGTGCAGGAAATAGTCGGATCAGTAAAGGGTCACTATTCAACTCCCCTTCTAGTGACTGACTGATTCACTTCACAATTAAGTTAAATGGTCCATGTATTGTAAAGAAACTTCGACTTACACCCAGGTCTTAAAGATCGATTCCAAACATTAGACAAACATCAGTAACTCAACATCTCATGACACCATGAACTATTGACTTAGAGGGCTATTGTTTCGAACTTAGCCTAGCCCAGATTTAGTAAAGGTGAACATTAGACACTTATTAATAAGTCATTGCCTTATTCATCATAAGCCATCAATTTAGGGCTACTATTACCAAACCTGGCCTAGCCCAAGACGTCCAATCATGCCCAATCACTCCATCTAAATGTAGGCAAACAACTTGATATAGTAGGCTCAAGGTGGAATAGTTAGCATAGAGCTAATAACCCTGTTAATTGAGGATCGATGATTCAAATACTCCAAACCATCCTGTTAGAAGATAATCACAATATCACAAAGAAGATAGTGAGTTTATCTCAACTTATCTTATTAAAAGGAAGGCTATATATGGGAACAAAACTTCACACTTCAGGTATGCCTTTCTATCCTAACCACTTATATCTTTGACATATACAAGCTTAAGTGTTTGAGTCCTTGCGAGTGCCCCCTCCTCCACTTTTTTTAGTAAGGTTCAACCCCTTGGATTATCCTATCGAGGTCCAACAATCCTTCTTAGTTTAGCTTGGAGGCTCGCGAGGAGCACAATGCGTACTACATTGAAAAAAATGGAATAGTTACATAATTTTTACCTCTCACATTAAAATAATTTTTCATGTTAAAAAATGGTCTCTTTCTAACTTTTTATTTATTTTTTGCCTTTGGTTCTTGTATATTTTTATGCCCGTATATTTTGCTTCTCACAAGTTTTCTTTCATGTAGGAAGGGTTATTTTGCCCATTAAGTATTTCGTTGCTTTTGCTTTAACCACATTCCAACATGGGGTGTATTAGAGATATAGGATATTAGTACTATTAGGATTCACTATATAAGCCACAATATACTCATGTAAACTTAATTTTTCTCAATTTAAGTAAATCCACTTTTTAGCTTTATCATTTTTCTCACCTTTCTTCCCCTCTGAACCATGAATTCTAACATAGTATCAAAGCCATGGCATCCACCTTGAATATTTTCTTCCGCTACACCTTCTTTTTCTCAAGAAAATTCTAACAGACCCTTCTGCCTTCTCTTTTCTTTATCAGATTTCAATTCCATTTTCCCTCAATTTCTCAACATCAGAAAATCCTCTTTCAGTTTTTCTTTTCCTTAATTGCATATCAGATTCTTGCACTTTCTAAATGATTCCTTCTTTTGTTCATCTTTGTTTCGATTTGTAGTTTTCTGTTCCAATAACAATTCATCTTGCATGCTAGAGTTTCTACTACTGCCGCCATGAGTGCCACCATGCTCAGCAATGGAAGGTGATTTTCGACTATCGTTGGGTCTGAAACAAAGAATGTTTTGATCTGTTTATGGCAACATGGTCTTGGATTCTTCATTAACTCTGCCTCTATTTTCGCTCTTCAATCTCTCATCTTTTTATGGCACACGTTTGCATTCTTCTTCATGAATTTTCTTTGATTCTTGTTCAAGTATCTTGATATTAGTGGTCAGAGAAGAGGTTTATCAATTGTTTGTTGTGTTGGATTGCTACATTGCTGGTTAATCATTTGCTCAGTGACTACATATTGTGTTGTGATATGAATTGTGCTCGTGAAGTGTTTGACGCAATGCCTAAAAAAAATTAGTTTATTCAGGCTTTGGAGTTGTATAAGTAACCAAAAGTTAATGATGGGGGAGCTTGTCTATGTGCAGACTTGATTATGGCGATGTTCTTTGCATATGCTGATGTTGGGGCTCTTGATTTTTTGGTCAATGCATGTTTGTCACAGTCAGCATGGTTTCATAGTAGTTGATGCTATTTTTTTCTTCTGAAATTGCTTCTCTGCTTGTAACTTCTTTTGCACATCAACTGTTTGGTGATTTACCTCTTTTTATTGTTTCATTGTTGTTCAACCCTCTTTGGCTTGATTATCAGCTTCTGTCCATGGTGGTTAAGCATGTGTGAGCTTCTACCATGGATGGTTAAGCAATGAGATGACTATTTTGCTTCTGTCTTGAGTGGTTAAACATTATGTTTAGCTTATGCTCTTGGTGGTTAAGCATTGTTGCTTCTGCCTTATGGTGGTTAAGCTTTCTTAGTGATTTGTGCTTCTACCAAGTGGTTAAACTCTGAGGTATAGTTTCTGCTTGGTGGTTAAGCCCTTGTCTTATGGCTTTGATGGTTTTAGCTTCTGCCTTGTATGGTGGTTAAGCTTTTGTTATTTTTTTTAGTCATTGTCTATCTTTTGCCATTGTATTTTTGGCATGTTTTATTGCATTTTGCTTTGCTTTGATACTTGTAATGTTCATCCCAAGCTGGAAGTGTTGTGAACACCTTCCAGCTTGCGGGGGGCTATTAGAGATATAGGATATTAGTACTATTAGGATTGACTATATAAGGCAGAATGTACTCATGTAAACTTAATTTTTCTCAATTTGAGTAAATCCACTTTTTAGCTTTATCATTTTTCTTACCTTTCTTCCCTCTGAACCATGAATTCTAACAAGATGTCTAACTTATTCACATTCCTTAATTTAAAAACTAGACACATACCAATAGTATCTGAAAATATTTTCAAGTAAAAGTTTAATCATAATTAAAGATGTTACAAATTAGATAAAAGGACATAGATATAATTGCCTCTTTCATTTAAAATCTTGTGGTTAGGATATAATTTCACTTAAATTTTTAAATAATATTTAGATACACTAAGAATAAAAGTAATGCTAAATTAGTTATAAAATACCTTAGTTAAATAAATACACTATTTATGAAGATTAAGCTAAAGCTGTTAAATGAGAAGATTGGCGCGAATAAAGTAATGTAAGCAAAAAAGACACCATTAACAAATTGTTGGGGTGTGTGTGTGTGTGTTATGCTTATGCACAAATGAAATGAAGTAAATATTACTATTGTTATTTTGTTTTTTCCAATTATTTTGGTCAGTGGATGGACTAAATAGAAAATAGTCGTACCATTTCAAGAAAAGCACGAAGCAGATGCGCGTGCTCAGACAATGAATGATTCTGTCAAGTGACACAAACGTATGCCTGCTTCGTACACGAAACAAAATAATACTAAGGTACTCCCTCAAGCAACTCAGCAATAAAGTTGCTCTAAGGCTATTTATGGCATTCAACTTAAATGCGTATGTAAAGTGAGAAACACGAATCATGATCTTGACGTGTTAATGGAGCCTACAAAAGAGATGTCACGCATGGGCAGCCTTATGTGACAGTACAGTTTTCTGCATCTTCTATTATATTACTTTCGTCTTTATTTATAAAATGTTATTTTAAAATTTTTTTGTCTCTTTATATAAAAATTTATTTTGACTATATTATGTATTAATTATTTTTTTTTAAAATATTTTAATTTATTATAATAAATTAATTAAATATTACTTAAATATTTTTTTCTTTCTATTATGAAGATTAAAGAAGATAAATAAATTCTTATTATTAATTTTAATAATATCAAAGATAAAATTAAAAAAAATATTATATTTATACATAAATTTATTATTAATATTTAAATTAATTAATTTATTTAATAAATATAATTTAATCAATAATATTTTATAAATAGAAACGAAAGTAGAAAAAAAAGGGCAAATTCTTGCCAATTTGAATACTAGATGATTAGCTAGCTGTATTTGGAAAAGCAGCTTTGTCAGTGGCAACCAAAAAGTGAAAAAGAGACATACGAGCGTGGTGTCCTTGTTTAATGATTTTTTCTCATTTTCTGACACTTGAAAAAGGCAAAAAGTTATCTTATTCAAATGTGGACTACAGCTCGATTCTACTACATTAATGTCTTAACTACCGAACAAGGCAATTAGGAATTTTCTTTCAGAATCCTGACTTAGATTGAATTTAACCCTTAGTTGCCCCCTTGAGCCATATACTATGATTTTCTTGGTACCTTGTTGCTTATTTGTTTTATATTGTCTTGGTGTCCTTGGGAAGTACATTGGGCAGCTCATTAATGAATTGTTGGTACTGACTTAGTGCTTCAAAGGAAGCGGTTTATGAAAAACTTGAGGGGATCAAAAGTTGAATGATAATGTGTCAACAATGTTTGACACAAAAAAAAAAGAAAGAGGTTGAATGATAATGTGTCAACAATGTTTGTCACACAAAAAACAAACAAAAATTGTGATGTCGAACTGGTTGGATGAAAGACACCAAATTCATAATGAAAGGATGAAGAGAAAGGAAACAAAATGTGATTTTTTTTGTATGGTACCCTTGTGTTACAGCTGCATGATGTATTTTCTGATAGGGTATTAAGACTCATTTGTAGCCATTTGCTTTCCTTGTTTCTTTCTAATTCCTACCTTTTAATTTCACCCAGCCCCGTTACATCCAAATAAAAGAAGACCTTGTGATTTGTCCTTGTTGGCAGAATACTTTAGTGGAGATGAGGTTCCTTACCAAGCCTATGGTTGAGTACCTTAGGTGTGTGAGATTAAGAAAATGGTTCTTACCCTTTAAACACTCTGAGTGGAATGAGAGGAGTGAACTTGTCTTTGCAAACCTTGATTTTGGAGAACTAGCCTCTAATTAGACTTGATGAGATTGTTGCTTGTACTTCCCTTTGACATTGTATCCAAATTTTGTGAATTCATGTGTTTTACTTGAGTGCCACAGGTATTGCTTGAGGACAAGCAAATCTTAAGTTTGGGGTTGTTAGACACTTCTCCAAGATTTCTCATGCCTCCTTCGCAGTGGTTGCAGCTGCGATCTTATCAAAATTGGTTCTGTCCACGCTCTGGTGCAACAAGAACAAAGCCTTGCAGTCCTTCTTCTCATTCTTTGTGTGGGTTGCTCTCTCTGCATCTGAAGATCTTTCACTTAGTTCTTGATAGCCAAACGTCATAATGTCCAACACACCTTGGAACTTCAACAACACCCTCATTTGCACACACAACCTATCCCAATTCTTTCCATCAAGAACTGGCAATTTTACAAGATGATTGTTGTTTGACCCAACCATCAAAAGCAGAAGATGCTCTCTAGATCACTCTCTCACACACAGGTCTTCGATTGCAAGAAGCTCTGAATACCAATTTGTTGGAGATGAGGGAGAGAACACACACACTCTAGAGAGAAAATGAGAGGAATGATAGAAAATGTTTATTGATCACAAATTTATTTGTGAAGTTGATCTTCTTGTGAAGCTGAGTACATAACTGCCTATCATGCAACATGTCAAGCTTTGTTGCTTAGATCTTTGCTTGAAGAAATGCATTTAGGATTGAAGTCTATGCAATTGTTGGCGGATAGTAAATCAACAATTAGCTTGGCTAAGAATCCAGTTGCTCATGGAAGGAGCGAGCATATTGAGACCAAATATTATTTTCTTCGTGATCAAGTTAATAAAGGGAGATTAGAGTTGTGTTACTACAAGTCTAAAATGCAAGTTGTAGATATCCTAACAAAGTCTATGAAGATTGAAAGATTTAAAGAGTTAAGGAGAATGTTAAATGTGGTGTCTATAGAAACTTTGAATTAAGGAAGAGTGTTGCAGAGTAATTCAAAGTGGTTACATCATGAGTGTGTTAGTGGTTAACTGTGTTAAGTCTATGGTTAGTATAGTTTTATTGATAAGATAAGTGGTTAAAACTGTTTTGTCAGAGTGGTTAACTCAGTTGTGTAATTAGTTAACAGGTTGTTATATGCGACCTGATATAAGTGACTTGTGTATAAATACCTATATGAAACATAGTGAACACAAGTGAGTGTGTGATCAATAAACATTTTCTATCATTCCTCTCATTTTCTCTCTAGAGTGTGTGTGCTCTCTCCCTCATCTCCAACAAATATAACAATGGCATGAATAAAAGTAAAGAAAAAGGAAAAACAAAACAAAACAGATAGACAATGTGAAATAGAACGTAAAACAAATGAATAATATGGTGAGCAAAGTAAAACAACGTAAAGAGAATAGGAAGGATCAGAGACTATCATTGATGCGTTGATGCGGTTTCATGTTCATGGTTGCGGATGTGCATGGTTTCGTAATCTGAAGATGGCTTATGGCTAGGACCAAGGAGAGGAAGAGAGATGGGTGTCTTGGACATCTAGAATGCTAGTATATACACCGAAGTCCCACGTCAATGCTTATGATTTGGTTATTCAAATAATTATAATCATAACTAACAAATAACTAAATTACAAGTAGTTATTATCAATGTTGTCAAAATCGGACTAGACCGTCCAGTTCAACCGGTCTAACCGTGAACCGGCCTAGTGTGCAGTCCAAATATGCCTGAAAATTGCTCATTCACAATACCGATTAAAAATCGCTCGAACATGAAAAACTGCCGATTTACTGGTTTTGTGAATGAGCAATTACACTAGTATTTGGTTACTGGTTTTGTGAATGAGTAATTATTGACACGTTGAATTGTTGAAGTCAACTGATTTGATTTAGATATTATAGATTTTTTTTATTACAAGAAACTGGACAAATTAAAAAGACATGATAGGCACCGGAATAAGAAGATAATGCAGAGAAAAATGAAAGAGAAAGAAGGATTCTCTATATTTATGATTTGTTGTAGAGAATACAATGAGGTATATAAGGGGGGAAAATAACTGCAAGAAAAGAAAAATAGACCCTACTGCACCCTATCATTCCTTATTAGAGTTCCGTTGAAAATTCCACTTCGTTAGATCAAATTCATTACAAGCCGTACTATTAGGAAAACTTAACACCCCCCGCAAGCTGGAGCATGGTAAATGTCTAGCATGCCCAGCTTGGAGATGAAAGGGATGAAAGATGGTGGAGGCAATGCCTTGGTAAGAAAATCATCTAGCTGGTCTTTGGAGGAAATTGGCAGTAATCGAAAAACACCATTTTGCACCTTGTCACGAACAAAATGGCAGTCTATCTCAAGATGTTTAGTTCTTTCATTGAACTTAGGATTGGCAGCAATATGCATGGCAGTTTGGTTGTCATAATAAAGCACAGGAGCACACTGGCAATTAACATGTAAATCATGGAGAAAGTATAACAACCATTGGAGCTCGCAGGAAGCATAAGAAAGAGCACGGTATTCAGCTTCAGAGGAGGACCTAGAAATCATTTGTTGCTTCTTAGCTCGCCAAGAAATCAATGAGGAACCAAGAAAGAAGCAATAACCAAAACTAGACAGACGAGAGTCCAAGCAACCAACCCAATTAGCATTAGAAAAGCCAAACAGTTACAACTCAGACTTTCTTGGATAAAATAGCCCCTCCCTAGACTCCCTTTGAGGTATCAAATGACTCTACAAGCAGATTTGTAATGGGTCATAGTAGGATTGCTCAAAAATTGACTAAGTTGTTGCGTTGTAAAGGTAATATCTGGTCCGGTAGAAGTGAGGTACAAAAGCTTTCCAATCAGCCTTCTATAACCTGCCACATCAGTATAAGGACTGGAACCAGCTTGTTGCAACTTAATAGAAGGATCTAAGGGGTTTTTGCCGGTTTAGAACCAAGCAATTCAGTCTCATAAAGGAGGTCCAAACAATACTTTATGTGGCAAAGAGAAATTCCCGATGCTGAATGAGCAACTTCTATGCTAAGAAAATACTTCAAAGTGCCCAAATCTTTGATTTTAAAGTTGGAATCTAGAATTGCTTTGATTCGGGTGAATTCCTCTATTGAATTTCCTGCTAATATGGCATCATCAACATAAACCAGCAAAGCAGTAATATATGTTCCATGAATGAGAGTAAATAATGAATAATCAGAGTTGGATTGCTTGTTTCCTTGAGCCAATAAAAGAGAGGCCAGCTTCTCATACCATTTTCTGCTTTCTTGTCTAAGATCATAAAGAGATTTCAACAACATACAAACTTGATTGGGCTTAGAGCATGTGATTCCTTGTGGAATAGACATGTAGACATCTTGCAAGTCTCCATGTAAAAAACCATTGTTCACATCCAATTGGTGTAGGTGCCAATTGAAAATGGATGCAAGGGCCACCAATGTTCTCACTGTTTTCATTTTTCTCCAAGGCTACTAACTCATCCATCATGGCATTGATCCAACACTCATGCTTGCAAGCCTCTTCATAGGATTGGGGTTCAGTATAGTGTAAAATGGACAAAGAAAAATGGTACTGTGTAGGTGATAAATGTGAAAAAGAATGGAAAGAAGATATGGGATAAGGAGTACCTGTGGTGATTGGTGTAATTATGTTAGTAGAGAGGCTGCATATAAGCTTAGTAAGGTGTGATGGTCGATGCCTCTGCCTATCAGATCTCCTCAAAAGCAATGGTGATGATTCTATATTATTTTTATCTAAAGTAACAGGTTTGGGAGCATAGGTTTGGGAGCATCCTTTGAAGATAAAGTTGCAGGGATAAAATCTGTTTGTTGTGACAAATGAAAATTGGGATTGGATTTTTCAGTTTCATATGAAATGGCAGTATGATAGTGCCATGTAGAGAGTGAAGGTGTAGCTTTATATGGTAGTATATGTTCATGATGTATGACATCCCTAGAAACAAAGATTTCCCTATTATTAAGATCAAATAAGACTAAACCTTTCATCCCAGTTTTGTATCCCAAAAAAATACATTTTCTTGCTCTAGGTTCAAGCTTTATTCTATGATTATGTATTGTAGAAGCATAGGAAAGGGAACCAAAAACTTTCAAATCATGAAGGTCAGGCACTTGACTATGAAGCAAAGTAAAAGGAGCTTTATCATTTAACAAAGGGCTGGGAATATAATTAATAATGAAAGTTACATGTAAACATAGGACCAAAATTGTTTTGGTAATTTGGACTAAAACAAGATAGCTCTTCCCACATTTAAAATATGTTGGTGTTTCCTTTCTACCCTTCCATTTTGTTGGGGAGACTCCACACAACTTGTTTGATGTATTACCCTTTAGATTTATAAAATTGATGCATTGAAAATTCAGGACCATTGTCAGTTCTTACAATTTTAATTTTAGCATCATGCTAAATTTCAAGCATTTTAATAAGATTATGAACATGTTCTCTTACATCTCCTTTGCTTTTTAAAATAATTATCCAAGTAAACCGACTAAAGTCATCCAAGTCAGTAAGAAAATATCTATGTCCATGAATGGACTGAACATAAATATACAGGTCCCCAAATATCAAAATGCAACAATTCATATGGTCTCAAAGCTTTATTTGAACTTAAAGTATATGGTAATCTTTTGTGTCTAGCAAAATGGCATACATCACAAACACCATTTGGGTCAATGGTAACAAAAGGAAATTGACTGTGTAGAATTGACATTTTATTGTTTGACATGTGTCCTAATCTAAAATGCCATAAGGCTTCTCTAGGTAACATCACTGGATCAGCAACTTGCACATTTGAGACAAAGGCATCCTTGGCATCAACCATCAAGTAATATAGCCCCTCAAACTTCTCATCAGAACCAATCATCCTCTAACTCTTCAAATCCTGTATAAAACAATTTTTGTTAGTAACAGAAATTATGCAATTCAATGACTTACACAATTTGGGAACCAAAAGAAGATTGAAAGAAAACTCTGGTATATATAAGACATCTGTGATCACAAAATTAGAGGAGAATTTGACAGTACCAATCTGTTTTGCAATCGAAAAATGACCATTAGGTAACTTGACAGACATATGTTTAATTTCAGAATATGATTTGAAACAACTCAACGATGCACATATATGATCACTTGCTCCTGAATCAATGATCCAAGAACCTAGGACACAAGTATTAAAAGAAGATGGGTTGGAACATTTACCTGACTTGGGATTCTCAATAGGTGAAAGACCAATCTGAGAATAGATGTTAACCTGACTAGAAGAGGTTACAGGCTGCTGAATGCAAGATCCCTGTATTAAATTGATGAGTTTGTCATTGTTAGAGTCTAAGACTTTGGACGATGTCCAACCCCTTAAACTTCTGTTTTGATGATAACAAATGAGATTAAATTTTGAAGTATCTAATGTTTTATGTTTGAGTATTATAGGTACCACACCGTCCAATGCTTTCATGGTATTGTATTTCTTAAGCTCAAACTATAAATCGCTATGTGCTTTTCGCATCCAATGAGTAACTGGAACTTATTTTTTAAACTGTAAATCCAACGTCCAATGCGCTATTATAAAACAAGCGTCAAGCCTTGTGAAAACTAGTGTACAAACACTGCGTCCATTTGGGAAGCGTCCACTCGCATATATAACTTACATATCTTTTTCTATCAAACAGTTATATAATGCGTTCATTATGTCTGAGAGTACACTTAAGCTTTTCGATGCTGATTCTTTGGAATGTTCTGTTATTCCCTCTCTTTTCATATGTGACATTTCATTTGAATATTCAAAAAGTGTACCACAGGAGACAGAAAAGCTTCTCTTTGCAAAACTGTACAAGTAGTGGAGGCGCTGCATGTACTGCTGTCCCCTCTCTCTCTCCACCCTAAACTGATACGTGGTAACAGTCATATGATTACGAGAGAACGGTTTTTGGCAAAGGCTTAGATCCCACAACGGATATCTTCACCCAATAGCCTATATATAGAGGATCAAGCTCATGAAGAAACCAACGAAGCATTCAAGTTTTTCAAAGAGCTGAAACTCTGCTAAAATATTTGGACAACCAACACTTGCACAAAAAGAGCAACTTCTTAGCTTTGCTAAGTTATTCTGTGTAATTTATTTTACATTGTAATATCCTCTATGTGAGAGTTGATCTGAATCTTGTAATCAAACTGTTTGTTTGGAAAGCCAGGAGGAGTGGCTCAGTGACAAAGAATACTAAGAACAATGACGGAGGCCAGATCCGCAACCGTCGCAACCAAATATGCGACTGCCGAACAAAATCTATCACCTCAAAAGGAGTTCTTCCGATTTTGAGAATAGTGATGGGAATGAGAATAGTAAACAGTGAAGGGGAAGTGAGAAGAGAGAGACAGAGGATTGCAGAGGGCATTTTAGGAAACAAGATTTATTAAAAGTCATGTGAGATGCATGTGACTCATTCCTGTTAAAATATTAAACGGTGTTAATCAGTGAGGGAGGCCAGTGTAACAATTTTGATGAACATTAGGGGGGGGATCTTTGTAGGTGTCGAAAATGAAGGGGAGGCTTATGTAATTTCTTCAAACGTCAGGGGAGGTTTGTATAATTTTCTAATTTTTTAGATAGCATATAATTTCCTGTTTTTTTTTTTTTTTTGTTTTGTTTTTTTTTAACGTTGATCACAATCTTTCTTATAAGGATATACATATGTAATATTTTTAAACAATTTAAGTAGGTTAGTATAATATATAAGATGTATCAGTGTAATGTTTTTCAAACAATTATAAAGGGGTTAGTGTAGAGATAAAAATTATTCTAGCCAACCCAAATCCAATGTCACCCACCCAATTTATCCAACAAACCGAACTATCTATGACACGAACAACCCATTGACATATATGGACAAAAATGGGTTACATTTACTTTCTTTAGTTGGGTCAGTTAAAGGAATTTGGGCACGAAACCGTCCATAACCAACTGATACACAGGCCTAGTAAACACCCAACTTCTATAAAAATTAGAGGAAATTATATTGACATTTTTTTAGATTTGTTTAGATTACATATTATTTTCTATTTTTTAACGTTTACGACAATCTCTCTTATAGGGGTACATGATGTAATATTTTTTAAACAATTTAAGCGGGTTACTATAATATATAAGAGGTGTTCGTGTAATGTTTTTAAAACAATTCAGGGGTTAGTGTAGCGATAAAAAAAAGAAGAAGGGTACTATTGTAACATCCAAAAATTCTAACCTCAGAAAGGAGGACCTCTCCAAGTATCTTATGCCTTTCTTGAGGGATAAGTACTTACTCATTGTCGGAGCTTGTACTCCCACAAACTCATATAAATGTATACGTATGCATGTTCTAATTCTAGTATTTCTACAAACTTCATTATTTACATTTTCAACGATTAAAATCTTACATAAAGCATTAGTTTTCCATGACATAGATTATGCAATCAAAAGCAGGACTACCAGAAATAGAGCTATCCGAAGCTAGAAAGATAGTCATGTTTTCTGGGTCAAAGTGCAGATATCAGAAACTGTATATGATCAAAGGAATGAGGTTGGGAATAACTTAAGTCAAGGGGTAAATATCAGAAGCTACACATGGTTTGAGGATCATCAGAAGTTGCATTGCAACTAGAAGTGAAGACAGACGTGTTTCGTGCTCCATAAGCACACACCAGTCATATATGCATCAGTACTTGGACAACATTGATCCTAATGTTGTTGATCTTTGTGATCCTTGACAAAGTCCAAGTCATAGGAACTCAAAGGAAGCAACTGTCCTAGTTGGAAAAAAAAAGAACCAACAACCAATAGTAGACGAAAGATTGTATGTGCAGTAATAACACTTATCCAGAAGAATTGCTGCAAAAACAATCTCCAGAAAAACTTCCCATGATTCAAAATTCGAAATCATATGAAAGCCACTAAGATCACAACTAGCATCAACGGATCTATTTCAACGGATCCTTGAACAGCTATTAGCTGCAAGCTGGCTGATAGTGGAGCAAGAACAGAGATGAAGAAGACAACTCATTAGAGTTGTATGGTTGAGGTTATTGGTAGAACGGCTACCTGCAGGAACTTGGACAACTCATGCAGCATTTGAAATTCAACCTCCAATGGCCACAAACGACTAGCTCATGATCAAGTCTATAAATTGATCAAATTAGAAGGAGTAAATTGCAAGGAAGATTGCAAAAGTAGAGGGTAAAAGTTAGTTCACAAATCTCCTATATAAAGGGACTTCCTTAACCCAAAACACTCTAGGTGAAAGCCATTAGTGCCTAAACCAAAAGTGTTTTGTCCACCTTTCCCTCTGTGTGAAAGGACCACAGTAAGTTGCTGTGTGTAGCCAGTAGCAGTTGCTACTGAAGAGAGCTTAGGAGAGTAGTCAGGTGACTACTACTTTTGAAGTTCTGGGAGCACAACGTGTTACTATGAGTGTCCAGTAGCAGTCGCTGCTGAAGATAACTAAGAAGAGCAGTCAGGTGACTGTGGCTTCTTAGGTTCTGGGAACACAACATGTTGTTGTGAGTGTCTAGTAGCAATTGTTGCTGAAGAGAACTAAGAGGAGTAGTCAGGTGACTGTGGCTTCTTAGGTTATGGGAACACAGAGGGTTATTGTGTGTGTCAAGTAGCAGTTGCTACTAAGGATGAAGCCTGGAGAGACTTTTTGAAAATACTTGGGTAGGAGCCTATGCAGGCTTCAGGAAAGAAAGAATACCATAGGGTGCTTGGTCTTAGTGGAAATCCTATAGGTGTAGGGACTAGACATAACTCGGGTTGGGTGAACCAGTATAAATCCTTGGTGTGTTGCTTCCTTTCTTGCTACTTCTCATTTTATAGTTGTTATGTGCTTAAAGATAGTTTTTACAAAATCTTGTTTTGAAAAGCTTAAACTTGATTCTTAATCAAGGGATTCTTATAAAACTATTTTACTATTTAGAAATAACTCCTACTTTGATTCATTAAAGAAAAATCATAAACTGTTGTTAGCATATTCTGAATACTTTGTGAGTAGGTTATGAAGTAGTAATAACCCACAAAGCTTACTTGGTGATTTGTCATAGAACTTATCAACTTAACCAAATACTTATAAGGAAACAGGTTACTCCTTCTAATATTCTGATTGTCTTAGCAGAAAAGCTAAAGAAGCAATTCAAAAGCTAGTGTGCTTGTGCAGGAAATAGTCGAATCAGTAAAGGGTCACTATTCAACCCCCATTCTAGTGACTGACTGATTCACTTCACAATTAAGTTAAATGGTCCATGTATTCTAAAGAAACTTCGACTTACACCCAGGTCTTAAAGATCGATTCCAAACATTAGACAAACATCAATAACTCAACATCTTATGACACCATGAACTATTGACTTAGAGGGCTACTGTTTCGAACTTAGCCTAGCCCAGATTCAGTAAAGGTGAATGTTAGACACTTATTAATAAGTCATTGCCTTATTCATCATAAGCCATCAATTTAGGGCTACTATTACCAAACCTGGCCTAGCCCAAGACATCCAATCGTGCCCAATCACTCCATCTAAATGTAGGCAAACAACTTGATATAGTAGGCTCAAGGTGGAATAGTTAGCATAGAGCTAATAACCCTGTTAATTGAGGATCGATGATTCAAATACTCCAAACCATCCTATTAGAAGATAATAACAATATCACAAAGAAGATAGTAACTTTATCTCAACTTATCTTATTAAAAGGAGGGCTATATATGGGAACAAAACTTCACACTTCAGGTATGCCTTTCTATCCTAACCACTTATATCTTTGACATATATAAGCTTAAGTGTTTGAGTCCTTGCGAGTGCCCCCTCCTCCACTTTTTTTAGTACGATTCAACCCCTTGGATTATCCTATCGAGGTCCAACAACCCTTCTTAGTTTAGCTTGGAAGCTCGCGAGGAGTACATGCGTACTACCTTGAAAAAATGGAATAGTTACATAATTTTTACCTCTCACATTAAAATAATTTTTCACCTTAAAAAATGGTGTCTCTTTCTAACTTTTTATTTATTGGCTAAATTGTAATTTTAGTCCCCGTAGTTTCACAAATTCACGATTTTGGTCCCTCTAGATTTTTATTGAGACATTTAGTCCCCTTAATTTCATAAATTTGCGATTTTGATTTTTTTGTCAAGTGGCTTCCATTGATTGTTACACTTCTAACGTTGACCAACATCATCCCTTTCACTTTTCCCATTCCTATTCCCTAATGCCTTTCTCCGCCATCTCGTCCATCAACTCCTTAGCCCTCTCAATCTCCCGTTCACCCTCACCGATTCCAATCACTTCTCCTTCTACGGCACTGCCATTTGCTACCCAAACAACAAGGAAGAGGAAGAGCAAGAGGAAGAGGCGGTGAGATTAAATAGGGATGGGTCCGACACCAAAGAAGAGTGTCTATCCCAATTGTGACCACCCCTAAATCTATCGAAATTCTAACCACCCCAATTCATCCCCTTCTCTCTCCCAAGAAGAAAAAATATCATGGAACCATCAAAATCACTAACCACCTCAAACACAGAAGCCCGCATTATGGGAGCGTTTATGATATCCTACACCCAACAAAACGGCAGCATAAGCAAAGATTAGACACATCTCTCGGCAACAAGAATCGAGAAACGATGGTGAAAACATCATCCGGCAGAAACAAAAGCATGTTCGAATCATGATGTTCAGGTTCCATGCTGATCTGAGAAAAAAATTAAAATTTGCATAATTTAGTGCATACCAATTATTCGAAATAGCGAAAAACGAAAAGGGTTGGGGTGAGTGAAGAACAAATCCTGGTTCATTCAAAAGTGGTGGCGGAAATGAAATGGGGGAGTGAAAAAGCGATTAGCGATTATGAGAAGAAAGAGAGGTTCGTTCAAAAGGTGTTTTGGACTTTCTAATTGGGGTGAACAAAGAACAAACCCTTGGTCTTGTTTTTGTTTCCAATTTCTCTCTTTATTTTTGAATTTTAGATCTTGGAAGTGAGATTGAAGCAATGATGGGTATAGCGAAGAAGGATGCATGCACTTTGGATGAGATTTTGAGGAAGCAGTGTCAACATAAGTGGTCAACATTGAGAATGTAACGGTCAATGGAAGTCAATTGACGGAAAAACCAAAATCGCAAATTTGTGAAACTAGGGGGACTAAATGTCTCAATAAAAATTCAGGGGGACCAAAATCGCGAATTTGTGAAATGAGGGGGACCAAAATTGCAATTTAGCCTTATTTATTTTTTGCCTTTGGTTCTTGTATATTTTTATGCTCGTATATTTTGCTTCTCACAAGTTTTCTTTCATGTAGGAAGGGTTATTTTGCCCATTAAGTATTCTGTTGCTTTTGCTTCAACCACATTCCAGCATGAGGTGTATTAGAGATATAGGATATTAGTACTATTAGGGTTGGCTATATAAGTTACAATGTACTCATGTAAACTTAATTTTTCTCAATTTGAGTAAATCCACTTTTTAGCTTTATCTTTTTTCTCACCTTTCTTCCTTCTGAACCATGAATTCTAACATGGTATCAAAGCCATGGAATCCACCTCGAATATTTTCTTCCACTACATCTTCTTTTTCTCAAGAAAATTCTAACAGACCCTTCTCCCTTCTCTTTTCTTTATCAGATTTCGATTCCATTTTCCCCCAATTTCTTAACATCAGAAAACCCTCTTTTAGTTTTTCTTTTCCTTAATCACATATCAGATTCTTGCACTTTCTAGGTGATTCCTTTTTCTATTAATCTTTATTTCGATTTTTAGTTTTCTCTTCTGATAACAATTCATCCTGCATGCTAGAGTTTCTGCTACTGCCGCCATGAGTGCCACCATGCTCAGCAGTGGAAGGTGATTTCCGACCATCGTTGGGTCTGAAACAAAGAATGTTTTGATCTGTTTATGGCAACATGGTCTTGGATTCTTCGTTAACTAAGCCTTTGTTTTTGCTCTTCAATCTTTCATCTATTTATGGCACACGTTTGCATTCTTCTTCATGAATGTTCTTTGATTCTTGTTCAAGTATCATGATATTAATGGTCAGAGAAGAGGTTTATCGGTTGTTTGTTGTGTTGGATTGCTATATTGCTGGTTAATCGTTTGCTCAGTGATTACATACTGTGTTGTGATTTGAATTGTGCTCATGAAGTGTTTGACGCAATGCCTGAAAAAAATTTAGTTTATTTAGCCTTTGGAGTTGTATAAGTAACCAAAAGTTGATGATGGGGGAGCTTGTCTATCTGCAGACTTGATTATGGCGATGTTCTTTGCATATGCTGATGTTGGGGCTCTTGATTTTTTGGTCAATGCATGTTTGTCACAGTCAGCGTGGTTTCATAGTAGTTGATGCTATTTTTTTCTTCTGAAATTACTTCTCTACTTGCAACTTCTTTTGCACACCAACTGTTTGGTGATTTACCTTTTTTTATTGTTTCATTGTTGTTCAGCCCTCTTTGGCTTGATTATTAGCTTCTGTCCATGGTGGTTAAGCATGTGTGAGATTCTGCCATGGATGGTTAAGCAATGAGATGACTATTTTGCTTCTATCTTGAGTGGTTAAGCATTATGTTTAGCTTATGCTCTTGATGATTAAAAATTGTTGCTTCTAACTTATGGTGGTTAAACTTTCTTAGTGATTTGTGCTTCTGCCAAGTAGTTAAACTCTGAGGTATAGTTTATGCTTAGTGGTTAAGCCCTTGCCTTATGGCTTTGATGGTTTCAGCTTCTGCCTTGTATGGTGGTTAAGCTGTTGATATTTTTTTTAGTCATTGTGTATCTTTTGCCATTTTATTTTTGGCACGTTTTATTGCATTTTGCTTTGCTTTGATACTTGTACTGTTCATCCCAAGCTGGAAGTGCTATGAACACCTTCCAGCTTGCGGGGGGCTATTAGAGATATAGGATATTAGTACTATTAGGATTGGCTATATAAGCCACAATGTACTCATGTAAACTTAATCTTTCTCAATTTGAGTAAATCCACTTTTTAGCTTTATCATTTTTCTCACCTTTCTTCCCTCTTAACCATGAATTCTAACAAGGTGTCTAACTTATTCACATTCCTTAATTTAAAAACTAGACACAGACCAATAGTATTTGAAAATATTTTCAAGTAAAAGTTTAATCATAATTAAAGATGTTACAAATTAGATAAAAGGACATAGATATAATTGTCTCTTTCATTTAAAATCTTGCGGTTAGGATATAATTTTACTTAAATTTTTAAATAATATTTAGATACATTAAAAATAAAAGTAATGCTAAATTAGTTATAAAATACCTTAGTTACATAAATATACTATTTATGAAGATTAAGCTGAAGCTGTTAAATGAGAAGATTGGCGCGAATAAAGTAATGTAAGCAAAAAAGACACCATTAACAAATTGTTGGTGTGTGTGTGTGTTACGCTTATGCACAAATGAAATGAAGTAAATATTACTTCCTCTGTCCAAAAATGAGTGTCGCATTTGGAAAAAAAATTGTCCCAAAATGAGTGTTGCATTTGGCTTTTCAATGTAACATTAATTACTATTTTCCACTAATACCCCTAATAAGTGTTACTTTAGCTTTTCAATGCAATATTAATAATAAAGTTAATTTTATAAAATTACATTTCTCTTTCATCTATTTAATAACTTTTCTTGGTCTGTGTAAAAAAATACGACACTCATTTTGGAACAGAGGAAGTACTATTGTTATTTTGTTTTTTTCGAATTTTTTGGTCGGTGGATGGACTAAACAGAAAATAGTCGTACCATTTTAAGAAAAGCACGAAGCAGATGCGCGTGCTCAGACAATGAATGATTCTGTCAAGTGACACAAACGCATGCCTGCTTCGTACACGAAACAAAATATATATACAGTACACCAAAAGAAGAAGTGAAGAATGAAACGCACTTCTGATCGTGCTCATCATATGTATTGGAACTTGGATCATTTCAGTTTTGAGGCATTGCTTAATTTTAATTCGTCGGCTAGCAGAACAGAACCCATAAGGCTATGTATGGCATTCAACTTAAATGCGTACGTAAAGTGAGAAACAAGAATCATCTTGATGTGTTAATGGAGCCTGCAAAAGAGGTGTCACGCATGGGCATCCTTCTGTGACAGTACAGTTTTCTGCATCTTCAATTATATAATTTCTGGGATCAACGACCATTTCGAAAACTTTAGATAATTAAGTTGACATAAGATCTGCAGTTAAATTAACAGCAGCTATAGTATATGGTAAAATCCACTGCCTCTCATTCCCCGTCTAAATACCAACAGGAAAAATATAGTGAAGAAAAATAATCAAGGTTTTTTGGTATGTTTGAATGGTGGATCTGTAACAAGCAAACGAATTGATACAATGCTACTTGAGATCAACACTTATATTGCAATGACCAACATTTTGTAGACAAATGTGGCTGGGAAACCTCCAAAATTAAACCATAATATTGCAATGCTACTTTTTTTTTTTAACTGCAAAGAATATTTATTAATGGAGACCTTTAGAAGAGTACAAGAAGCTAGTACCCCAGCAAGGCCTTAAAATTTACAAGATTGTATCTATATGGCATATATCTAAAACAACATATTCCTGCCTGCTAGCTACACGTAAGGCATTTACAATATTTAAGACTATTGTATGAAGGCTATTACCAACTTAATTATTGTATATTTTTTTTATTCTGAACTTAATTATTGTATGATGGCATATATGGAGGAGTCAAATTAATTAATATTATAATAAATGAAAAAAAAATAAGATTATAATGTATAAATTAAATGTAATGATTTTTGTAATACTATTTTTATGGGCGATTTTAAATATTTAATGATATATTAATTATTTTTTAATTAATTACTTTTATGATATATTAAAATATCTTTTTTATCTTAATTAATAATACTCCTTAATTTTTTTACGACTTTAATTTTATATATATACCATTGTCTGCTACTAAATAAAAAATTATTAGAGAACTTATCTATAAATTATTTTTATGAAAAATCTGCAAGTTACATTAAGTTGTTTTATACAAAACAAAATTTGTACAAGAATAGAAAAATATTTAAAAACTAATTATGTATTTTTCAATGCATTTAAAGAAATAATAATATTTTTCCAAATCATAGCAAATTTTGAAGAAAAAATCACAAAAATCATGAAAAGAATTTGCATGAAAACTCCCAAGAAAAATACGCAAACAAGAAAAAATTGTAGGTTTAAGTTACGTATAAACTTTCCTATACAGAATAAGGATGTAAGTCGTAGAGAAAATGAGTTTGAAGAATGAAAAAAAATAAAAATAAATTATGTAATAAAAAGACAATTAATTAATAAAATAATTCATGTATAAAAAAGTATTATTAATGTTTAAAATTAGCCATAAGTACTTATGTTATCAAAAGCAAAAACTGTAAAGTGTAATATTAATATAAATTTGTCTAAGTAAATAATAATAATAATAATAATAATAATAATAATAATAATAATAATAATAAATAACTAAATATTGCTTTCAATTTTAAGTGTTGCTCTATGTTTAATATTTAATGACTTAAAATCATTAATAATTGATAAATAAACTTGAAAAATAGTTTAAAAATATTATAAAAAATATTATTGAAAGCAATTAAAACATAAAGAATCATTATATATATAAGCTGTAAGCAATAGGAGTTGAGTCTAGTGAAAGTAGTTAGTTCTTCACAATATATGAACCAAAGTTTGAACCTTGGTTGGGAGAGGCACTTACTTTTAGTGATTGATTATTGTGTATCGAACGAGCTTGCCCTAAAAGAGGATACTTATGAAAGCTCCACCATCGGGTATATATTATAGTATATATAGTTGGAATGAAATGGATTAATTTCTCTTTTGCCAAAAGGGAAATTAGTCTATGCATTGATTATGTAATATTTTTTATACTGTCATATAAATTATCATATAACAAATTTGTTGAGATTAACTAACTTAAAATATTATATCAACCATTTAATTGGTTGAAAATATAGCTTTTTTTTTTACCCTAATCGTATATAAAAATTAAACTCTGTAAAATCAAGCAGACTCCAAGTTTAAAATAGAAAATATGATATAGTTTTAAACCAAGAGTAATATAATAAATTAATCACAAAAATTATGACCCTAAGTTATTTTTTTTTTTGTTTAGACCATAAGTATTCTTTACTGGAGACAATTCTGTTCAAGCCAGATAGGACCATTATGGACCGCAAAGCTCTCCCTCCGGGTAGGACCATTATGACCGTAAGTTAATTGTGTTTGTAGAATTATCAAAAACTCATTTTAGTCTATAAATGTATTAAGTAAAACTAATTTTTTTAGGTAGTCTTGGGCCTTTTTTTTTACTTTATTTTTTCCTTGAAAGAAAAAGTTGAGCTAATAAAATTCATTTTCTAAAAACATTTACAAAATAAGCACCTTTAATTTTTTTAAAGAAAGTTTGTTTCTCTTCGTTCTCTCTCCCTCCTCTCTCCCTCTCTCTATTTCTTTTTCTCCACTCTCTTTTTAAAAAAATTACAAAAGCTAAAACTAAAAATTGATATATTACGTAGATTAAAAAATCTGCACCCAAAAAAAAATATAAATTATAAGTAACTCTCTTAGAGTGTATATATATATATATGGGAGATCTACTTATTCTAAGAGTAATTTTAAGAGAGTTACTTCTCATTTTCATTATTCGAAATCTAATGGTTAAGATTAGTTACTTGTTACAATAATTAAATTTCAAAAAAATGAATGAAGAGGATAAGTAATAACTCTAAAAGAGTTACTCTTGAAGTAAGTAGATCCCTCTTCCTCTCTCTCTCTATATAAGAAAAGAAGAGAGTAATTACGGTTAAAATAACTCTTAATAAAGTGTTCCACAGGAGGGTACATAAATCTTCTGGCAGCCTATATATAATTGCTTGCCATACCTAAAATTGTACCAAGACAAGACAAGACAAGATGGCTTCACTTTCGTGTCTCCTCTTTGCCTTCCATCTCATTGTTATCATGTCAAGTTCCTTACCCGCAACTAGTGATGAAGTGTTTGCAAAACAGTCTCCTACGTTTCCATCCACAAAACCCATGGAAAAAATCACCCAACTCCACTTCTATTTCCATGACAACTTAACGAGTAAAAACCCAACTGCTATGCAAATTGTTGGGCCCCCAAAGGGGTCCATTGCTGGTTTTGGGACTATTTACATGATGGATGACCCTCTTACTGAAGGACCAGATCCAAGTTCCAAGCTCGTTGGAAGATCTCAGGGAATATATGCTATCGCTTCTCAACATGAGTTTGCGTTGCTCATGGTGACGAATTTTTTCTTCACTGAGGGCATTTACAATGGCAGCACCCTCAGCATTCTTGCCAGGAACCCTACATTGAGAAATGTTAGAGAAGTGCCAATTGTTGGGGGTACTGGGATCTTCAGATACGCAAGGGGTTCTGCTGTGCTTAAGACATATGTGTTTGATATTAAGGCTGGTGTTGCAATTGTTGAATACAACGTGTCTGTCCTGCATGTTTGAGAAATAGGTTGAAGCTGCTCTTTATATAGGTTTGTTTTGGTGGTTTTGAGTGAGTTTGAAGTCTTTCTTTTCTTTGTTTTTAAGGGTATCCTTAAACGTCCTAAAGAGGAGATCCCTCTTAAAAAGTCTGAGTAGGTTTTAAGTTTAAAATAGCAGTCCTATGGAAAGTAATGATACTACTTTCAGTCATAGATGAGGCAGTTAGGATTGATTAAGAACAATGGATGTAATTGTTTCCTAGTTATATATGCATGTGATGTGCTCGTATGAATTTGATTGAAGACTTACTATTATAATACATTTATTTTTTAGTAAATTCCAATTAGATCTTGAAATTATAATGAGTGGTCCAAATTAGTTCTTGAAATAAATAAAATAATAAAATAGTTCCCAAAATTGCATATTATCAATCAATTTAATCTCTAAAATCGTAATAATCAGTCAAAGCAGTCCCTCGAACTAAAAAAATGGTGCTTTAAATTGTAAATTATTAATTAATTTAGTCCCTCCATTATTAGCCATCGTAATGTCTTCTCTTCTCTGGTTTTTCTAATATAAAAAAATAATATTATTTTTGAAAATTTTGTTTTAATAAAGTAAGAATTTGAAAGAACTTTTATTCATTTAAATTTGGCTACAAATTTATAAACTTGAATAAATTGAAACTGGTGCATAAAATTTAAATTTTTTAGTAAAACTGAATATTAATTAGTGTGACATTTTTGTTTTCTATTTCTTCTTTGCAAAATAAATAAATAAAAATTAGTTTTTGATTTCATTTGCTACTGTTTTATTTATAATTGATATATTTGTGTTTGCAACCAGTTGTAAAATTATATTTTAGCTAATGTAAAATAATTAAAATCAATTATAATTGATTAGTTTTGGAAGATGTCATGGATGTAGATAAGTTACAAATGTGTGTGAGTAAAAATAAGATTTAGTAAGCTTAAAGATTTAGAAGGTTGTCTAATAACAATTTTGGAATTTTTGTATGAAAAATAACTATAGTTGAAGGTTAAATTAAATAATTAGGTGAGTGTTAGATTTGAATAACTAATGGCTCGTTTGGAGTGGTTGTGAGTTTTTCAAATGTCATTTTCAAAACAAAACGCTTTTGACAAAAATGGAACTAAAATGGTTTTTAACTTATTTGGAAAACACTTTTACATTCATTTTCAAAATCAAGAAAAAAGGATTTGTGAATATTTTGTTTTTTAGTTTTAAAAAACACACCTAACATTTGACAATGACTTTTCCGTTGACGCCACCACCACCACTGATATTGTTGCCACCAACATTGTCATTGTCGCTGCTGTCACCGCCGCTGCCACCACTACTGCTGCCACCACCACCACCACAACCACCACCACGCCATCACCGCCACCATTGTCGACCACCACCCACCACCATAGGCACCACCACCACCATCGTTGTCGTCACTGTCACCATCATCGTCACCACCACACAAAACACCCTTAAAGAAATTTTAATATAATAGAAAACTTTCAAAATGAGCTTATTTTGAAACTAAAAATTGGCGAAAAAACTGAAACTAAATTTTAAAAACTTAAAATTGGTTGTTGTTTTTAAAAATTTTAAAACTCAACCAAAAATCGCCCCAAACGGGTCCTAAGTAATTGAGTATTAGATTAGTAGATTTAAATATAAAATTTTCCTAGCCAAAAATCTAAAGCCCAAACTACAACCTAATTGCTTTAAGATGTGTGTTTTTTTATTTCGAGAAATGATAATCACACACACTTATTGTTGAAGCAGAACCCTTTACAAGATGAATGTTTTAATGACAACAAACTTTTAAGAAGAAAATTTTAAGTATGGTAGACTCTTTGCTACTAATGGTTTGCCTTGAAGTGCTTTCAAAGAAATAGAACTTATCAAGAAGCATGGAGAAAGGGGTGTGAAGCATTTGCCTACAGCTTTGGCGTCCAAAATCTGAAGTTCGTCCAACTTCAAAAGCAAGAAACCAGAAGCTGGAAAGACTGTCATGTTTTCCGGGTCAAAGTACAGATATAAGAAGCTGTGTATGATTAGAGGCATGATGCTGGGGATAATTTAAATCATGGGGTAAATATCAGAAGCTATATATGACTTAAGGATCATCAGAAGATGCAATGCTTAAACATCATATGAAGATAGACATGTCTACACACAGTTAAGAAGCACACACACCACGAGCTGTGACAGCTAGCTCTATGCAGCAACATACTAATGCGCTACCTAGATGGAAGCTCTCTTGATCCAATGGATCTATTCGCAAGATGAGAGGGCTAAGTTCTACTTTAGCAAGGCAACCATTGTTAAGAAAAGTAACCACACACTCTACAACAATCAAGAATGAATCTACACCATTCTGCAGAAGACTTACTTTTCTGAAGTAGCAAAAACTCATGGTTGAGCTGGAATAAAGGAGAAGCCATGAGTTGTGGACAAAATATCAAGCACCAATGAACGAGAATTGAGAATTCAAAGCTGGTGCAAGCTGTTCTTGCTAAGGAAGGTGGAGGATCCAGCTGTGTAATTAAGACAACACACAACGGATCTCATTGGCCTCCAAATTTCTCAAGTTGTAGAGTAATCATTCTCCTTGGCCTCCAAGAAAAGGAGCAACGTCAACTTCAAGGATGTCTATATAAGGACAGTAAAGTGCTGCTAAAGTTCCTTGCTAGGAAGGAAACAACTAGAGAGTTCATAGGTCAGAAGCCTCATCAACTTCTGATACTAGACTTCCATAGCACAGACTCTTTTGATTTGTATAGCCAAATCTATCTAGTCATATTGAGTCTGTAAACATCTTCATTGGGGGAGCTTACTGATGGGTTTCTCCTTGTGAGATGTATTAGGTACCTATCCAAATAGAACCCATTTAGGATAAGGAACCTCAGAATAGTAGTCAAGGGACTACTGCTTCTAAAGGTTATGAGTGATCATAGCAAGTTATTGTGTGGGTCAAGTAGTAGTTGCTACTATGGATTCAAAGCCTGGAGAGGCTTTTAGAAAGAATACTTGGGTTGATAGCTTGCAAAGACTTAGAGAATACTGGGGTTAAGCCTAGAGAGGCTTGTTGAAAGAATACTCAGGGGAGCCTACAGAAGCTTAGAGAATACTGAGGTGTAGAAGCTTGGGGAGGCTTTAAGAAAGAAAGAAGACCCGGTTGGAGTTTGTGTTAGTGGAAAGCCTATAGTTGTAGGGATTGGACGTAGCCCGGATATGGTGAACTAGGATAATTTTCTCTATGTGCTTTATCCTTCTTACTGCTTTTGATCTGTGTGTTTCTGTATTATTACCTTGGGTAGCTTGGTTCTAAACCGTTATATCTTTGATATAAAACTATTTTAAGCTACTCAAACTGTTTTAAAATATCCAGAAGCATACATCTACTCATCAATCTCAGTCGTTAATAACAGATTCTACTTACCCTGAATTTGACATTTTATGAGTAGCTTCTAAAGTAGTATATGAAAGTATTTTTGTATGATTATTATTGAAAAATCATTTTATACAAAATATTATCAATGGATATTGATTGCTCCCAACAAAGCTTCTTAAAGTTGTGTCCTAGACACATCCTAAAACTTCAGAAGCTGAGTGTTCTTTTGCAGAAAAGCCATAGTCGGTTAAGTGTCATTTTTGTAAAGGACCTTGACGATTGGAACAAAATATGAAACATTTGGAAAGGTTAGAGACTAAAACTGAAAAAAGAAAAGAAAACTTACAAGGACTGAAAACGAAAAGGCGTTCAATTACTGGGACTAAAATCATATTTAGGCCCAAGAGTAATAATTGGTGGATGTTTCCCCACTCTAAACACTTTATTAACATCTATCATTTCTTTTTATTTTTCTCTTCATTATATCGCTTATCATATCTCCTTATATATATAAATCACTAAGAGATTCTCTCATCTCCTTGCTTCACTCTCCCTACTCTCTCTCACATTCACTCTTATTTGAATACTCCCCTCTCATGGAGTGGTGTAGTTCACTCTCCTAACATGCATCTGGTTCTTCTACTTTTCCTAAAATTTCTCTTTTCAATTTTTTTAACTACCCCGCATTCACAATATTTCTATAACTACCTCCATTAACTTCTTTATATGCTATATCTTTTTAATTTTTTTATCAACTTTTTTAACTTTATTTTTTAATTCCGAAGATTTCTCTCTTTCATAAATAATTTCAAATCCTTAATTCAATTTACTTTTCAATTTTCAAAGTTAATTAAAAAAATTAAAGTTACATCTTCCCTTATATTTTTTTTTTCTTTAAAAAAATTATAGTTTCTAATTTCTTTTATAATTATCTCTTTTTCAAAATTTCTTTCGATGTGCTATATAATTTTTTTTTAAATTTATACTCTCTAATCTTTTGGACTTTTTTTTAATATATCTTTTATTTGATTTTTTAACTCTATTTTTTAATTCCGAAGATTTTTCTCTTTCATCAATTATTCCAAATCCTTGATTCAATTTACTTTTCAATTTTTAAATTTAATATTAAAAAAATTAAAGTTACATCATTACATCTTCCCTTTTTTTTTCTTTTGAAAAAATTATAATTTCTAATTTCTTTTATAATTATCTCTTTTTCAAAATTTCTTTTGATATATATATATATATGGGGTTTGCTAATGCGCACACACTCTTTTTTTAGTATGAGTGCATTAGCAACCTACACCAATAATTCTGGACAAAAAAATCACTCATCTTTTCAGTTTTAATAAATTAAAAGTAGGGACACTATAGTAATTTAGTGATTTTTTTTAAAAAAATTATTACTTTTTCATATGGGGTTTGCTAATGTGCACACACTCTTTTTTTAGTATGAGTGCATTAACAACCTACACCAATAATTCTGGACAAAAAAATCACTCATCTTTTCAGTTTTAATAAATTAAAGTAGGGACACTATAGTAATTTAGTGATTTTTTTTTAAAAAAAAATTATTGCTTTTTCCTCTCCCACTCGTTTCTCTCTCCATTAACCACAGTATTTGGGTGCTGTGTAAGTGTCGTTTGAAAAATCTCGGTGGCAGGTTCACGTGATTGATAGCTAGGATGAACAATTGAAATAGATTGCTAGATAAATGAAAAGGTTATGCCATTAAGTTATTTGGTGCCATTTTAATGGATGCTGCGTTTCGTATATTGTAACACCGTTTAGAATGCATGGCTGGAATTTGTTGTGTTGTTGTTGGAGAGGCCAGAGAAATTCTCACTCCGATGTATAAGATAACGTTGGTTTGAGGGAGAAGAAGGGGCATGGAAGACGCCGGAGTGCATTAGCACTCTTCACTTGGACATTAGCAACTTTTATCGAGAAGACGAAGAGAATGAGAAATAGAGAAAGAAAATTCTGAAACTGAGAGAGGAGATCAGAGAACGTGTAAACGTGAGCAAGAGGAAAAAGAAAAGAGGTTTTTATTTATTTTTAAATAAATTGGTAAAGTACAATAATATCCCTAAATTAACTTTTGAAAAGCAACAGAATTAGATGGGTTTTTTGTCCAAAATTTTTGGTGTAGATTGCTAATGCACTCATACTAAAAATTGAGTGTGTGTGCATTAGCAAATCCCTATATATATATATATATATATATATATATATATATATATATATATATATATATATATATATATTTCAAATTTTATATCCTCTAATCTATTATTTTTTTAATATTTCTTTTATCGGATTTTCTAACTCTATTTTTTAATTCCGGAGATTTATCTCTTTAGTCAATAATTCTAAATTCTTAATTCAATTTACTTATCAATTTTTAAAGTTAATATTAAAAAAATTAAAGTTACATTGTTACATCTTCCCTTATCTTTTTTTTTCTTTTTAATTTTATAGTTTCTAATTTCTTTTATAATCATCTCTTTTCTAAAATTTCTTTCAATGTGCTATATAATTCTTTGTTTTTTTTTTTTTTTCAAATTTCTTCCTATTGACTATATAAATAAGGTAATGAAAATTTTAATAAAACACTAGTTTATACTCAATGGAGGATCCTCCTATTAGTGTGTGGGGGCAATTGCCCCCACAAGAACTTTTTTTTTATTTGTATATTGTAATAAAAAAATTGCCCACATAAAAAAATAGGTATTGCTCCCATAAGATAATTTTTTCTTTGAAATGAATGTAAAAATATAAGAAATAAAAAAATAGAATAAATTGATACTAATTTTACTACTTTATCCTTTTAATTTTTTATAGTATTGACAATGAAAAATTCATAGAACATTTTCAATGTATAAAAATGCGTAGAGGACAATTGTAATTTATAGAAACTTAAGTATTTTGGATTTATTTTATTATGACATTATTTAAAAACTTGTAATATTTTTCTTTTGTGAAAATATTATAAACTATTTCTTACTCTCAATAAGAAATTTTTTTGGATCCGTCACTGTTAAACTTTCTCTTTAATTCTCTCACTAAGTGTTATTTCGAGTGAAGGTGTCCACTAAAAATTTTTGTTCAAGAAAAGCACGAGCAGGATGCATGTGCTCAGACAATGATTGTGTCAAGTACGACACAAACACATGCCTACTTCTGACCTCATCATATATATAGTAGATCATTTCAGTTTCTGGCAATTGCTTTTATTTCGTCTAACAGAACCCATAGATTATGGCCTATGGCATTCAACTTAGAAATGCTTGATGTATGTACTAAAAGTGAGAAACAAGAATCATCTTGATGAAACCTGCAAATGGGGTGGCACGCTATCATCTCGTGAGCATTCTGTGACAGTACCACTTTCTGCATCTTCAATTATATAATATGTCATCATGATCAACAAACGTTACCATCAAATCTGCAGTTAAGTAGCTGCCAAATATGGTAATTAAGTCCCCTGCATCTTAATTCCCCCAAATAAACACCAACAGAAAAAGTACCATTCTTATAGTGAAGAAAAAAAAATCAAGGTTTTTTCGAATGTTGAATGGTGGAGCTTAAAGCCTGTAACAAGCAACCAACTACATAATGCCTACTTAAGATTAACACTTATATCCGTAACTCCCAAATTGTGGTAACTGTTCCAAAACCATGTATTGCAATGGCTAGCAGCGTATTCATCGTATATATATTGTGTACAGCTGGTATGGATTAATTTCTCTTTTGCCAAATCAGGTAGCTAGACTTATATACCCAAGTTCGGTATAAAAGTTTGATAGCTTTAATCACAAAATTTGTCAACCCCATGTCAATTCAGTTTGTAAAAGTATAAAAATGTGATTTTAGTTCCAAAGTCTATCAAATAAACTCATTTTAGGTACTCGATTCCTTTTCTTTTAAAATCATATATTTACTTCCCTTTATATATATATATATATATATATATATATATATATATATATATATATATATATATTGACCTATATAAAAAGTCAAACATATAAGTTTATTGAAAAATATACTTATGCCATATTTAGATACATTATTACATAATAGGCTTTTAAATAAGTTATCATAGAAGTCAAATTAGATCTTAAAAATAGACTTATGTCATATAAACAAGTTAGAGTTGACTTTTACAAAGTGTAACATGCCTATTTCCACCTTTGTCTCATGTCGAGTAATAGATATTTTAATTTTCATAGTTTTTAGTTTGTTTTGCATAGAGTTTTTTTCTCTTTCTACATTAGTCTATTAACCTATTTAGAGATAGGTCATATCTATATAAAAACTTTAATATGAAATAAGTCTTTAAGTAAACATACAAATCAAGTTAAACTTTTAAAATAGTCAAATCAAGTCTAAAAGAAAGCTCTTAACAGGTAACAAGTAACAAGTTATACTTTAACATTAAATTTTTTAAAATTTAAGCAAAATCTTTCACTCTTACTCTCCCCTCACCCCCTCCCCACGCCTACCTCAGACACTCTTAGCCATTTTTTTAAGTTAAAAGAAATGAAAACTCTAGAATAATTTTTACTTTATTTCAAATCTCTTATTTTAAACTTTAACTTTAAAGGTTTTTTTTTTTAAATAAAAAGGGGTCAAAGATTAGTCCTTATTTTTGTAGTTTAGTAATCGTTTAATAATTTTAAAAACTAAATTGGCAAGTAATCATAATTTCAAGATTTTTTTTTCTTTACGATGGTCGTAGACCAAAATAGAAGGTATCTAGAGCAACAAAAGCGTTTTTGTAAAGGAAATTAATAGAAAGGGTAAAAGTAGATGGTTTAGACAGAAATTCTTGGATGGGCACAAACACAACACCTCATCCTTACACACAACCAATACAAAATTTACAACTAATAAAATAAAAAATAAATAAATCCAACCTGTAAAATAAAATAAAATAAAAACTAACATTTAAAACAAATAAATAAACCCTGTGATAAACGAAATTGACAATCAACGAAAACGACAACAGAACCTGTATCAAGAGCCGAAGCTCTGATACCAGATGACGTGATCCTTACGGGGCGGACCGCTTGGTACAGGGTTGCCGACGGGGAGGGACGCCACTTCCAGAGATGGAAGATAAGTCACGGTGACGCCACAAGGAATCAACCTTGATAAGTCAGAATTTGGTTCAACAGGAACCTTGAGAGAAACTCTCAGAATACTCACGTATTTTGAAAACTGCCAAAAGTCCCTCATTCATTTTTGACGAAAATACATATAGTCCACAACCACCAATTTATTTATTTAATTGCAATAATTAAATAATAAAAATAAAAATTATGGGGACATGGGCCTTCAGTCATCATCAATGGCAGCTATACAAATGACCAGCCTTGTCTCTATGACGTGTTGGGCCTTTTTAAGTCTGCCTCTGGTCATGGGCCCTTCAAGTGCTTCATGGTCCTTGCCCTTATTTGTGTCCTCGTCAATAGGCAACAAATCAAGAGGAGTCAAAGGATTAAATCCATACACTATCTCAAATGGTGAACAATTAGTTGTGCTATGGACAGCCCGATTATAAGCAAACTCAACATGAGGCAAACATGCTTCCCAAGACTTAAGATTTTTCTTTAAAACAGTCCTAAGCAATGTGCCTAAAGTCCTATTGACTACCTCAGTTTGACCATCAGTTTGTGGGTGACAAGTAGTAGAAAACAACAATTTAGTACCAATCTTACCCCACAAGGTCCTCCAAAAGTGACTAAGGAATTTTGCATCCCTATCACTGACAATGTTCCTCGGTAATCCATGAAGCCGCACTATTTCTTTGAAAAACAAATCAGCCACATGACAAGCGTCATCCACTTTCTTGCAAGGTATGAAGTGTGCCATCTTAGAAAACCTGTCAACAACAACAAACACAGAATCCTTTCCATTCTTGATTTTGGGCAGCCCCAAAACAAAGTCCATAGAAATGTCAGTCCAAGGATATTCAGGAACAGGCAAAGGAGTATACAATCCATGAGGCTTAACCTTAGATTTAGCCTTTTTACACACAATGCAATGATCACAAAACTTATGCACATCACGTCTCATATGAGGCCAAAAGAAATGCTCTTGCAGAATTTCCAGGGTCTTTTGAACCCCAAAGTGACCCATCAAACCCCCCTCATGTGATTCACTCACAAGCAACTCTCTAATGGAACACTTAGGCACACACAATTTATTTGCTTTAAACAAGAATCCATTATGCCTATAGTATCCATTTTCAGAAAACTTTTCACATGCAGCAAAAATTTCAGCAAAGTCCACATCATGCTCATACATGTCTTTCAAAGACTCTAGACCAAACAGTTTAGTTTCAAGCATAGCAAGTAAAGCATGTCTCCTAGACAGCGCATCAGCCACTACATTCCCTTTCCCCTTTTTATGTTTGATGACATATGGAAATTGCTCTAAAAACTCTACCCACTTAGCATGCCTCTTATTAAGCTTTCCTTGTCCTTTTAAGTACTTTAAGGACTCGTGATCACTATGGATGACAAACTCTTTGGGTAACAGGTAATGCTGCCAAGTTTTTAAAGCTCTAACCAAAGCATACAATTCCTTATCATAAGTTGAATAGTTAAGGGCAGCGGCTCCTAACTTTTCACTAAAATAAGCAATTGGATGACCCTCTTGCAACAAAATAGCCCCAATACCCACATTTGACGCATCACACTCAATTTCAAATGATTTTGCAAAATTAGGCATAGCAAGAATGGGTGCATTAGTTAACCTATGCTTGAGGGCAGCAAAGGCCTCTTCTTGTTTCTCACCCCATTTGAAACCCACATTCTTCTTAACAGCTTCAGTTAGAGGTGCAGCCAATGTACTAAAATCCTTAACAAATCTCCTATAGAAACTTGCTAAACCATGAAATCCCCTCACCTCACTCACGGTCTTAGGTGTTGGCCATTCTTGGATGGCCTTAACCTTTTCCACATCCACCCGTACTCCCTCAGCACTAACAACAAAACCCAGAAACACCACATGATCAGTACAAAAGGAGCACTTTTCTAGGTTGGCATACAATTGTTCTTTCCTAAGCACACTCAAAACAGATTGCAAATGTCCAACATGCAAATCAAGACTAGTGCTATAGATAAGAATATCATCAAAGTACACCACCACAAATTTTCCAATAAACTCCCTTAAAACATGGTTCATCAATCTTATGAAAGTACTAGGTGCATTAGTCAAACCAAATGGCATAACCATCCACTCATACAAACTGTATTTTGTTTTAAAGGCAGTTTTCCATTCATCTCCCTCTCTAATCCTAATCTGATTATAGCCACTTTTCAAATCAATTTTAGAAAACACGCATGCACCATACAGTTCATCAAGAAGATCATCTAACCTGGGGATTGGATGCCTATACTTGATGGTGATGTTGTTTATGGCTCTACAATCAGAACACATCCTCCATGAGCCGTCCTTCTTGGGCACTAGAATGACAGGTACAGCGCACGGACTCATACTATCTCTCACCCAACCTTTGCTCAGGAGCTCAGACACTTGCCTTTCGATCTCCTTAGTTTCTTGTGGGTTGCTCCTATAAGCTGGCCGATTGGGCAAAGATGCTCCTGCTCCTGGAATGAGATCAATGTGATGCTCAATTCCCCTCAATGGTGGCAAACCATCCGGTACACTTGCTGGAAACACATCATCAAAATCCTGCAAAAGAGACTCAATACCAGAAGGCAATTTAAATTCATCAAATTGGTTAGCATACAACATCTGACTTTGACAAAACAATAAATAGAGGGGTTGCCTTGCGCAAAGCACCCTCCTTACCTCCCTTTTTGTTGCTAAACAAAGCTTTTTGCCCTCAAGTGTTTCACTCTTTTTGTTTCCTCTCTTTTCCTTCTACTCTTTTTGTTTCCTCTCTTTTCCTTCTCAAGTGTTTCACTCTTTTTTCTCTCAAGTGTCTCACTCTTTTTCTTTTCTCTCATTTTTATCTGATCCTCACAAACCTCTCTAGGAGATAACGGTTTGAGAACAATTTTCTTGTTATCTTGCTTGAAAGAGATTTTGTTGGTGAAGCCATCATGCACTGCCTTGGTGTCATACTGCCACGGTCTTCCTAACAGCACATGGGTCGCTTCCATTGGAACCACATCACACAGCACTCTATCATTATATCTTCCAATGGTGAGACACACCTCAACCTGTTGAGTCACTTTTACCTCTTCATCTTCACTAAGCCACTGAAGTTTGTATGGCCTAGGATGGGGTTTAGTTTCCAAATTCAGTTTGGACACTAACCTGGAACTTGCAACATTGGTACAGCTTCCTCCATCAACAATTAAAGAGCACAGCTTACCATTAATGGCACACCTGGTGTGGAAAATATTTTCTCTTTGGTTGTCATCCAGTGGCTGCATCTGATTTCCCATCAGCCTTCTCACCATCAGCATATCACCCTGCATAGCTTCCTCCTCATACTCTTCTTCTTCCACTTCTTCTTCACTGATTTCAGACTCACTAGTGATTTCTCCATCAGCCTTCATGATCATGGTCCTCCTGGTTGGACATTCAGAAGCAATATGTCCTCTGCCTAAGCATTTGAAGCATTTTATGTTTCTGGTTCCAGTATTGGATGAGGAAGTGGAAGTGTTATGTTTGGTTCCACCAGCACTGGACGCTGCTGACTTTCCATGTGGGGATGTTGCTGCTGGGCTGGACGAATTACCTCCCTCCTTCTTGGCTCTGTTGGCCCAGTTCTGGTTGTAAGTATTGGGTGAGTTCCTCCTTGCTGCACTTTTTCTTTTAATTTGCTGTTCAACTCGTAGTGCCTTATGCAGCAAGTCATCCAACTCCACATACTCCTGTAATTCAACAACATCTCTGATTTCAGGGTTTAGACCATTCAGAAAATGAGCCATTGTGTCTTCAGATTCCTCTTCGATGTTGGCCCTCACTATCGCCATTTCCATCTCTTTATAGTACTCTTCCACAGTTAAATTCCCTTGGGACAGCCTTTGGAGTTTCTGTCTCATGGTTCTGTTATAGCTAGTGGGCACATACCTTTTTCTCATCACCCTTTTCATCTCAGTCCATGTATCTACCTCTCGCCCTTCCTCTCTCAACATTTCTCTCTGGTTTTTATGCCACCAAACAAGGGCATAGTCGGAGAATTCAGCTGCTGCTAGCTTGACTTTCTGCTCTTCAGTGTAGTCATTGCAGGCAAATACATGTTCAATCTTCATCTCCCAATCCAGGTAGGCATCTGGATCACTTCTGCCTTTGAAGGGAGGAACATTGAGCATTACTCCCTCAACCCGGTTTTGCCTCGGTCCGTCATTACCGCCATTATTACCTCTGTTCCCACCTGTAATTCGTCTAGCATTCTGATTCGGTTGGTTCTCCAATAATTCTAGTCGTCCAAAGACCTCCTCATTGTTACGGTCCAGCAAACGTTGCATCTGTGCATTCATCGCGTCCAGTAACATACACTGAGCTCCGTCCAACTGATGATACTCATCACCACCACCACCTGCTCCTGCCATAATTCAACAGAAAAGTTTGCAGTAAAAATTATTAAGGTTTCAGGACCTCACCACACTCTACTTACGTGTTTCTCTCTTAGATGGTAGTACACTCGTGTTTGATGCTCTCAATAGGCTTTTGTGTAATGTATTCCCTCTTGCCTTTTACCACTCGTGTTCCCTCTTAAGTTCCTGGATGGACCAAATTGGACTCACAAGAAGGTTGCAACAATGATTAGACGCACGAAGAAGTGATGCTCCAGAACTTAACACAATTAACAGAAACACAATTAACAGTGACTACCCTAAACTAAACCGCACGCAGACTTGGGCAAAGACATAAACAGAAGTTCAAAGACATAAACAGAACAAACAGATAGGATTGAACACAAGGAAACTACGCAATTAACAGAGAAGAAGAAGACACAGAAATAGCAAAATTGACATGTCTCCAGTACTTTTCTAAAAACAAAAACAAAAAAACTAACATTTAAAATCTTTATCACGTGTGTCTCTATTTTTAAAGATCAGCATAGTAATACCTTTTTCAATGGAGACTTTTTTTTTTCTTTTACTTATATTTCTTTTTGTAAAATGCACACACATAAAATAAATAAAAAATCACATGAATATTATAATAAAAATAAAACCAATACATATGATTATTATACCTTATACGGTCTATAAATATATACAAGTTCTTCTATTTAGTACTTATCCATTTTTTTAAAAAATTAAAAGATAATTCATAATTTCATAGATTAAATAATTATTTATCATATTTGTAATGTATAGAATAAAATAGCTTATAATATAGACATTTCATTTCCATCTAAGGCTAATTTAAAAAAAATGGTTTACATTTTTTTACATGATGAGGTTCATGTAAAATTTTAAATGTCAAATTTTATTTATTTATTTATTTATTTATTTATTTTAAATGTCAAATTTTATTAGACAAAGTTTAAAGGTATTACAGTGCTGATCAATAACAATGGAGATGCACGTAACAAAGGTTTTGATATAGAAATAAAAGGAAGGAGAGACGGTTACGCAAAAATACCGGAGAGGAAATCGTGGGGTTTTTTTATTTGTTTTAAATGTTAGTTTTTATTTATTTATTTTACAGGTTGGATTTATTTATTTTTTATTTATTAGTTGTAAATTTTTTATTGGTTGTGTGTAAAGATGAGGTGTTGGATTGGGTTTGTGCCATCTAAGAATTTCTCTTATGGACCATGAGAAAATTACATAAACTAAACAAAAATTAATGTATTTGTAGGAACCAAAGAATTATATAAGCCTTCAAGCATGCTACTCTTAAAATGACCCTTAATAAGAATTTCCACGGGAGGGTACCTAAATCTTCTGCCAGCCTATATATAACTGCTTGCAACCATTGGCTAACATACCTAAAAATACCAAGATGGCTTCACTTCAGTGTTTCCTCTTTGCCTTCCATCTCATTGTTATCATGTCAAGTTCCACACCCGCAACTAGTGAAGTGTTTGCAAAACAGTCTCCTATGTTCCCATCCACAAAACCGGTGGAAAAAATCACCCAACTCCACTTCTATTTCCATAACAACATAACGGGAAAAAACCCAACTGCTGTGCAAATTGTTGGGGCCCCTAAGGGTTCCATTGGTGGTTTTGGGACTCTTGTCATGATGGATGACCCTCTAACTGAAGGACCAGATCCAAGTTCAAAGCTCGTTGGAAGATCTCAGGGAATATATGGTTTGGCTTCGCAACACGAGTTTGGGTTGCTCATGGTGACAAATTTTGTCTTCACTGAGGGCATTTACAATGGCAGCACCCTCAGCATTCTTGGCAGGAACCCTGTATTTATAAACGTTAGAGAAATGCCAATTGTTGGGGGTAGTGGGATCTTCAGATATGCAAGGGGTTCTGCTATGCTTACCACATATATGTTTGATGTTAAGGCTGGTGTTGCAATTGTTGAATACAACGTGTCTGTCTTGCATGTTTGAGAAATAGGTTGAAGCTGCTCTTTATATAGGTTTGTTTTGGTGGTTTTGAGTGAGTTTAAAGTCTTTCTTTTCTTTGTTTTTAAGGGTATCCTTAAACGTCCTAAAGAGGAGATCCCTCTTAAAAAGTCATGAGTAGGTTTTAAGTTTAAAATAGCAGTCCTATGGAAAGTAATGATACTACTTTCAGTCATAGATGAGGCAGTTAGGATTGATTAAGAACAATGGATGTAATTGTTTCCTAGTTATATATGCATGTGATGTGCTCGTATGAATTTGATTGAAGACTTACTATTATAATACATTTATTTTTTAGTAAATTCCAATTAGATCTTGAAATTATAATGAGTGGTCCAAATTAGTTCTTGAAATAAATAAAATAATAAAATAGTTCCCAAAATTGCATATTATCAATCAATTTAATCTCTAAAATCGTAATAATCAGTCAAAGCAGTCCCTCGAACTAAAAAACTGGTGCTTTAAATTGTAAATTATTAATTAATTTAGTCCCTCCATTATTAGCCATTGTAATGTCTTCTCTTCTCTGGTTTTTCTAATATAAAAAAATAATATTATTTTTGAAAATTTTGTTTTAATAAAGTAAGAATTTGAAAGAACTTTTATTCATTTAAATTTGGCTACAAATTTAAAAACTTGAATAAATTGAAACTGGTGCATAAAATTTAAATTTTTTAGTAAAACTGAATATTAATTAGTGTGACATTTTTGTTTTCTATTTCTTCTTTGCAAAATAAATAAATAAAAATTAGTTTTTGATTTCATTTGCTACTGTTTTATTTATAATTGATATATTTGTGTTTGCAACCAGTTGTAAAATTATATTTTAGCTAATGTAAAATAATTAAAATCAATTATGATTTATTAGTTTTGGAAGATGTCATGGATGTAGATAAGTTACAAATGTGTGTGAGTAAAAATAAGATTTAGTAAGCTTAAAGATTTAGAAGGTTGTCTAATAACAATTTTGGAATTTTTGTATGAAAAATAACTATAGTTGAAGGTTAAATTAAATAATTAGGTGAGTGTTAGATTTGAATAACTAATGGCTCGTTTGGAGTGGTTGTGAGTTTTTCAAATGTCATTTTCAAAACAAAACGCTTTTGAAAAATTTGGAACTAAAATGGTTTTTAACTTATTTGGAAAACACTTTTACATTCATTTTCAAAATCAAGAAAAAAGGATTTGTGAATAGTTTGTTTTTTAGTTTTAAAAAACACACCTAACATTTGACAATGACTTTTCCGTTGACGCCACCACCACCACTGATATTGTTGCCACCAACATTGTCATTGTCGCTGCTGCCACCACTACTGCTGCCACCACCACCACCACAACCACCACCACGCCATCACCGCCACCATTGTCGACCACCACCCACCACCATAGGCACCACCACCACCATCGTTGTCGTCACTGTCACCATCATCGTCACCACCACACAAAACACCCTTAAAGTAATTTTAATATAATAGAAAACTTTCAAAATGAGCTTACTTTGAAACTAAAAATTGGAGAAAAAACTGAAACTAAATTTTAAAAACTTAAAATTGGTTGTTGTTTTTAAAAATTTTAAAACTCAACCAAAAATCGCCCCAAACGGGTCCTAAGTAATTTGAGTATTAGATTAGTAGATTTAAATATAAAATTTTCCTAGCCAAAAATCTAAAGCCCAAACTACAACCTAATTGCTTTAAGATGTGTGTTTTTTTATTTCGAGAAATGATAATCACACACACTTATTGTTGAAGCAGAACCCTTTACAAGATGAATGTTTTAATGACAACAAACTTTTAAGAAGCAAATTTTAAGTATGATAGACTCTTTGCTACTAATGGTTTGCCTTGAAGTGCTTTCAAAGAAATAGAACTTATCAAGAAGCATGGAGAAAGGGGTGTGAAGCATTTGCCTACAGCTTTGGCATCCAAAATCTGAAGTTCGTCCAACTTCAGAAGCAAGAAACCAGAAGCTGGAAAGACTGTCATGTTTTCCAGGTCAAAGTACAGATATAAGAAGCTGTGTATGATTAGAGGCATGATGCTGGGGATAATTTAAATCATGGGGTAAATATCAGAAGCTATATATGACTTAAGGATCATCAGAAGATGCAATGCTTAGACATCATATGAAGATAGACATGTCTACACACAGTTAAGAAGCACACACACCATGAGCTGTGACAGCTAGCTCTATGCAGCAACATACTAATGCACTACCTAGATGGAAGCTCTCTTGATCCAATGGATCTATTCGCAAGATGAGAGGGCTAAGTTCTACTTTAGCAAGGCAACCATTTTTAAGAAAAGTAACCACACACTCTACAACAGTCAAGAATGAATCTACACCATTCTGCAGAAGACTTACTTTTCTGAAGTAGCAAAAACTCATGGTTGAGCTGGAATAAAGGAGAAGCCATGAGTTGTGGACAAAATATCAAGCACCAATGAACGAGAATTGAGAATTCAAAGCTGGTGCAAGCTGTTCTTGCTAAGGAAGGTGGAGGATCCAGCTGTGTAATTAAGACAACACACAACAGATCTCCTTGGCCTCCAAATTTCTCAAGTTGTAGAGTAATCATTCTCCCTGGCCTCCAAGAAAAGGAGCAACGTCAGCTTCAAGGATGTCTATATAAGGATAGTAAAGTGCTGCTGAAGTTCCTTGCTAGGAAGGAAACAACTAGAGAGTTCATAGGTCAGAAGCCTCATCAACTTCTGATACTAGACTTCCATAGCACAGACTCTTTTGATTTGTATAGCCAAATCTATCTAGCCATATTGAGTCTGTAAACATCTTCATAGGGGGAGCTTACTGATGGGTTTCTCCTTGTGAGATGTATTAGGTACCTATCCAAATAGAACCCATTTAGGATAAGGAACCTCAGAATAGTAGTCAAGGGACTACTGCTTCTAAAGGTTATGAGTGATCATAGCAAGTTGTTGTGTGGGTCAAGTAGTAGTTGCTACTATGGGTTCAAAGCCTGGAGAGGTTTTTAGAAAGAATACTTGGGTAGATAGCTTGTAGAGACTTAGAGAATACTGGGGTTAAGCCTAGATAGGCTTGTTGAAAGAATACTCAGGGGAGCCTACAGAAGCTTAGAGAATACTGAGGTGTAGAAGCTTGGGGAGGCTTTAGGAAAGAAAGAAGACCCGGTTGGAGTTTGTGTTAGTGGAAAGCCTATAGTTGTAGGGATTGGACGTAGCCCGGATAGGGTGAACTAGGATAATTTTCTCTATGTGCTTTATCCTTCTTACTGCTTTTGATCTGTGTGTTTCTGTATTATTACCTTGGGTAGCTTGGTTCTAAACTGTTATATCTTTGATATAAAACTATTTTAAGCTACTCAAACTGTTTTAAAATATCCAGAAGCATACATCTACTCATCAATCTCAGTCGTTAATAACAGATTCTACTTACCCTGAATTTGACATTTTATGAGTAGCTTCTAAAGTAGTATATGAAAGTATTTTTGTATGATTATTATTGAAAAATCATTTTATACAAAATATTATCAATGGATATCGATTGCTCCCAACAAAGCTTCTTAAAGTTGTGTCCTAGACACATCCTAAAACTTCAGAAGCTGAGTGTTCTTTTGCAGAAAAGTCATAGTCAGTTAAGTGTCATTTTTGTAAAGGACCTTGACGATTGGAACAAAATATGAAACGTTTGGAAAGGTTAGAGACTAAAACTGAAAAAAGAAAAGAAAACTTACAAGGACTGAAAACGAAAAGGCGTTCAATTACTGGGACTAAAATCATATTTAGGCCCAAGAGTAATAATTGGTGGATGTTTCCCCACTCTAAACACTTTATTAACATCTATCATTTCTTTTTATTTTTCTCTTCATTATATCGCTTATCATATCTCCTTATATATATAAATCACTAAGAGATTCTCTCATCTCCTTGCTTCACTCTCCCTACTCTCTCTCACATTCACTCTTATTTGAATACTTCCCTCTCATGGAGTGGTGTAGTTCACTCTCCTAACATGCATCTGGTTCTTCTACTTTTCCTAAAATTTCTCTTTTCAATTTTTTTAACTACCCCACATTCACAATATTTCTATAACTACCTCCATTAACTTCTTTATATGCTATATCTTTTTAATTTTTTTATCAACTTTTTTAACTTTATTTTTTAATTCCGAAGATTTCTCTCTTTCATAAATAATTTCAAATCCTTAATTCAATTTACTTTTCAATTTTCAAAGTTAATTAAAAAAATTAAAGTTACATCTTCCCTTATCTTTTTTTTTTCTTTAAAAAAATTATAGTTTCTAATTTCTTTTATTATTATCTCTTTTTCAAAATTTCTTTCAATGTGCTATATAATTTTTTTTTAAAAAAAAAATTATACTCTCTAATCTTTTGGGCTTTTTTTTAATATATCTTTTATCTGATTTTTTAACTCTATTTTTTAATTTCGAAGATTTTTCTCTTTCATCAATTATTCCAAATCCTTGATTCAATTTACTTTTCAATTTTCAAATTTAATATTAAAAAAATTAAAGTTACATCATTACATCTTCCCTTTTTTTTTCTTTTAAAAAAATTATAATTTCTAATTTCTTTTATAATTATCTCTTTTTCAAAATTTCTTTTGATATATATATATGGGGTTTGCTAATGCGCACACACTCTTTTTTTAGTATGAGTGCATTAGCAACCTACACCAATAATTCTGGACAAAAAAATCACTCATCTTTTCAGTTTTAATAAATTAAAAGTAGGGACACTATAGTAATTTAGTGATTTTTTTTTAAAAAAAATTATTACTTTTTCATATGGGGTTTGCTAATGCGCACACACTCTTTTTTTAGTATGAGTGCATTAACAACCTACACCAATAATTCTGGACAAAAAAATCACTCATCTTTTCAGTTTTAATAAATTAAAAGTAGGGACACTATAGTAATTTAGTGATTTTTTTTAAAAAAAAATTATTACTTTTTCCTCTCCCACTCGTTTCTCTCTCCATTAACCGCAGTATTTGGGTGCTGTGTAAGTGTCGTTTGAAAAATCTCAGTGGCAGGTTCACGTGATTGATAGCTAGGATGAACAATTGAAATAGATTGCTAGATAAATGAAAAGGTTATGCCATTAAGTTATTTGGTGCCATGTTAATGGATGCTGCGTTTCGTATATTGTAACACCGTTTAGAATGCATGGCTGGAATTTGTTGTGTTGTTGTTGGAGAGGCCAGAGAAATTCTCACTCCGATGTATAAGATAACGTTGGTTTGAGGGAGAAGAAGGGGCATGGAAGACGCCGGAGTGCATTAGCACTCTTCACTTGGACATTAGCAACTGTTATCGAGAAGACGAAGAGAATGAGAAATAGAGAAAGAAAATTCTGAAACTGAGAGAGGAGATCAGAGAACGTGTAAACGTGAGCAAGAGGAAAAAGAAAAGAGGTTTTTATTTATTTTTAAATAAATTGGTAAAGTACAATAATATCCCTAAATTAACTTTTGAAAAGCAACAGAATTAGATGGGTTTTTTGTCCAAAATTTTTGGTGTAGATTGCTAATGCACTCATACTAAAAATTGAGTGTGTGTGCATTAGCAAATCCCTATATATATATATATATATATATATATATATATATATATATATATTTCAAATTTTATATCCTCTAATCTATTATTTTTTTAATATTTCTTTTATCGGATTTTCTAACTCTATTTTTTAATTCCGGAGATTTATCTCTTTAGTCAATAATTCTAAATTCTTAATTCAATTTACTTATCAATTTTTAAAGTTAATATTAAAAAAATTAAAGTTACATTGTTACATCTTCCCTTATCTTTTTTTTTCTTTTTAATTTTATAGTTTCTAATTTCTTTTATAATCATCTCTTTTCTAAAATTTCTTTCAATGTGCTATATAATTCTTTGTTTTTTTTTTTTTTTTTCAAATTTCTTCCTATTGACTATATAAATAAGGTAATAAAAATTTTAATAAAACACTAGTTTATACTCAATGGAGGATCCTCCTATTAGTGTGTGGGGGCAATTGCCCCCACAAGAACTTTTTTTTTTATTTGTATATTGTAATACAAAAATTGCCCACATAAAAAAATAGGTATTGCTCCCATAAGATAATTTTTTCTTTGAAATGAATGTAAAAATATACAAAATAAAAAAATAGAATAAATTGATACTAATTTTACTACTTTATCCTTTTAATTTTTGATAGTATTGACAATGAAAAAATCATAGAACATTTTCAATGTATAAAAATGCGTAGAGGACAATTGTAATTTATAGAAACTTAAGTATTTTGGATTTATTTTATTATGACATTATTTAAAAACTTGTAATATTTTTCTTTTGTGAAAATATTATAAACTATTTCTTACTCTCAATAAGAAATTTTTTTGGATCCTTCACTGTTAAACTTTCTCTTTAATTCTCTCACTAAGTGTTATTTCGAGTGAAGGTGTCCACTAAAAATTTTTGTTCAAGAAAAGCACGAGCAGGATGCATGTGCTCAGACAATGATTGTGTCAAGTACGACACAAACACATGCCTACTTCTGACCTCATCATATATATAGTAGATCATTTCAGTTTCTGGCAATTGCTTTTATTTCGTCTAACAGAACCCATAGATTATGGCCTATGGCATTCAACTTAGAAATGCTTGATGTATGTACTAAAAGTGAGAAACAAGAATCATCTTGATGAAACTTACAAATGGGGTGGCACGCTATCATCTCGTGAGCATTCTGTGACAGTACCACTTTCTGCATCTTCAATTATATATATAATATGTCATCATGATCAACAAACGTTACCATCAAATCTGCAGTTAAGTAGCTGCCAAATATGGTAATTAAATCGCCTGCATCTTAATTTCCCCAACAAAACACCATAAGAAAAAGTACCATTTTTATAGTGAAGAAAAAAAAATCAAGGTTTTTTCGTATGTTGAATGGTGGAGCTTAAAACCTGTAACAAGCAACCAACTACATAATGTCTACTTGAGATCAACAGTTATATCCATAAGTCCCAAATTGTGGTAACTGTTCCAGACTAGCAGTTGCAATACCCGCTTAAAAATTAGAAAGTGTATGTTAGCATCGAGTAGCACCCTTTTATTTAGACAAAAAAACCATTCTTCTTTCACTTAAATCAACATAAGTTAAAGGATAACAATGTAATTTTCATTTCATTTTATTTTTTTAAAAATTGAATAACTCAAAATCTCCCTTTTCACTTTCCCACGATCGTCCTTCTTCTTCCTGCAACTGTCCAGATGTGGGAGGAGAAGCGTTTAGGGCTCCATCTTTTTATATATAAAATTATAAATTGTTGGATTTCATTGATTTGGTGGAAGGACTTTGAGTTCATGTGGTAATTTTATTACAATGGAGAACGAAAATGCCTCCCCCACTATTACCAGCAATTCCAAAAGCAGATCCCAGAAACTCAATCATGTGGTCCACAACTCTCCAATTGACCTTCAATTGCTACACCCAATAAACCAAGCGTTACTACATTAATCTCTAATTAACCTTCAATTCTTGCTTCTGGTACCATTGTCCTCTATAGAAATCGAATTGCTCTACGACGCAACAACAAGGAAGCCCAAGAAGGAAGCCAACGTGGGAAAGAGAAAAATAGATTTTGAGTTATTTTTATTTTTAAAAAATAGAGTAAAATTACACAACTATCCTCTAATTTATGTTAGTCTAAAACAAGTAAGAATGGGTCTATATTAGCAAACCCCCATAATTAATATATATATATATATATATATATATATATATATATATATGTATATGTATTGTGTACAGCTGGAATGGATTAATTTCTCTTTTGCCAAATCAGGTAGCTAGACTTACCCATTAGTCTATTAGCTTAACATTGGTTGGCACAAGTAGTAGCGACTTGTGTCCCTTAACCAAGTGGTCCAGGATTCGAATCCTGATGATGCCATTTAGATATGAAGTCAACCATGTTGGAAGGAGAATACTCACCTTATGTGCGCTCACGGTCCCCGACTGAGTTTAATCATTGCTTCTGATGATGAATAATCCGTATCAATACCATGGTCAGTAAAGGTAACAAGTTAAACTTTAACCTTAAAATTTTTAAAATGTAAGGTCTTTCATTCTTATTTTTAAAATTTAAACAAAGTCTTTCACTATTACTCTTAAAATAACTCTGAATTTCCACGGGAGGGAACCTAAATCTTCTGCCAGCCTATATATAGTAGCTACCTGCCACCATTGGCTAACATACCTAAAACTTGTAACATGATGGCTTCACTTCTGTGTCTCCTCTTTGCCTTCCATTTCATTGTTATCATGTCAAGTTCCTTACCCGCAACCAGTGAAGTGTTTGCAAAACAGTCTCCTATGTTCCCATCCATGAAACCCATGGAAAAAATCACCCAACTCCACTTCTATTTCCATGACAACATAACGGGGAAAAACCCAACTGCTATGCAAATTGTTGGGGCCCCTAAGGGGTCCATTGCTGGTTTTGGGACTATTGTCATGATGGATGACCCTCTAACTGAAGGACCAAGTCCAAGTTCAAAGCTTGTTGGAAGATCTCAGGGATTATATGCTTTGGCTTCTCAACATGAGTTTGGATTGCTCATGGTGCTGAATTTTGTCTTCACTGAGGGTATTTACAATAGCAGCACCCTCAGCATTCTTGGCAGGAACTCTGCATTGAAAAATGTTAGAGAAATCCCAATTGTTGGGGGTAGTGGGATGTTCAAATATGCAAGGGGTTCTGCAGTTCTTACGACATATATGTATAATGCTGATTCTGGTGCTGCAATTGTTGAGTACAACGTGTCTGTACTGCATGTTTGAGAAGTAAGTTGAAGCTGCTCTTTATATAGGTTTCTTTTGGAGATTTTGAGTGAGTTTGATGTCTTTCTCTTTAGTTTCTCTGTTTTTAAGGGTATCCTTAGACGTCCTAAAGAGGAGATCCCTCTTAAAAGTGAGTTGGTTTTAAGGTTTCATAGCAGGCCTGTTGTTTTATTAATGGAAAGTAATGATACTACTCAGTCATAGATGTGGCAGGTAAGATTGATTAAGAACAATGGATGTAATCATGGTTCTAAATTGCAGTTGTAACGGTAACAACCGTAATGGAACCTCGACAACGTTCTATTCCACTTTTTTGTCAATAAAAGACAGTTTCAAACCCATAGGATTGGCGCAGTGGTGTAAGGCCTCACTGCGCTCACATGTGGGGATACAATTTATTTAGCGAGAAAATCCGTGTCTGGTTCCCTCTATGTGCAAAATTTCCTTGGGTCAACGGTAGCTACGCACCACAAGCGGGATTAGTCTCTGATCCAGTGGATTATGGGACATCTGTGATCTATGACCCAAGACCTGATGATGGTGGAAATTTGAAAATAAGTTTCTAAGGTTTATGAAAACTTATTAGATAACTTCTCACAATGATTCTAAACCAACAAATAAAGTGTTTTTGAGTTCATGGGACTTAGAATCACAAGATTCAGGTATGTGAATTCTTTTTATTCGAACTAATGTCTTTTCGTGCTTCAAATTGTAAAAATCTTGATTTATTTGAATCCTATAATAATCTTAATGAAAAGAAAAGTACTGAAATGTATGTGTTCCAGTAGTAAATTCGAAGATATGTAATAACTTTCCATCTTTTGATAAAAACAATGATTTGCATTCAAAACATATAATTTTCGAAGACAAATATGTCAATTATGTATTTTTCGAAAACAAGTTTAATAAAACAATAAAGTAAAGAAAGAGTTATCCAAAGAAGGATGAGTCATAAAAAGATGAAAGAGTTATAGATAGAAGAAAGAGTTATAGACAGAAAAACTAATTAAAAGTAAAAGAAAGGGTCATAGAGAGAAGAAGGGGTCATAGGAAAAGATGGAGTCATAGGCAAAGTAGGAGTCATCAAAAGTAGAATCGAAGATGAGAAAAGAAATTGCATTAATGTAAGAATTGGGTAAGAACATACATTTTTCTTAAGGAACCTGTAGTCATTTCGATGTGCGGCGTAATGGTGTTATAGAGATGTTGTGTAAGCGTTTCTAACCAAATGAAATGGCTACAGGACCTTTTATTTATAGATTTCTTAGTCTAACGGTCAAATCATGTGATTTTGACACGTTTATAATGTTTCCTAACTCCCTATCTAAGATTCTGACACTTGTCCTCGAAGTCTTCTTTCTGATAACTACCAAAAACTGTCTTCAGATGACTTTTCAATGACGCTTATGAAAAATAACTACTAGAAACTAATTTCAAGTGCTTTCTAGAACTGTTCCTCAAATATGTTTACTTCGAAAATGTGTTTGGTCTTCAAATTACAAAGATCTTCAAAGTCTTTATAGCCTCACCCAACACTTAGTCATTTCTGAATCAATCTTCATCATATTCCTCATAGGGCAAATTTTTTGGGGAAGACAATTTTTTAAGATTTTCACTTCTATGCTTTGTATTCCTTGAGAGTATCTTCTCTTGAGTTCAAAGGTTTTAGACTTAGCAAATTTTATATCAAGTCACTTTTCGATGACCCTTGAAAATCTCATTTCATGAATTTTACTTAATGCCACCAACAGGACCAAAAAAAAAAGACAAAGTTTCAAATTTCAATATTCTATTCTAACTTGTAAGTGTCATTGATCAAATGAGTGTGGCTATATGGGATGATGGGAGAGACCAAATTTTAAAATAAATGAAAATTTATACTAACTTATATATAAAAGATATATCAATTATTAGAAAAATTGTAAAATTCCTTTTTACATTCGGTGCAAACATAGTGCAAACAAATATTTTGTTGCAGCGTGCGTGAAATTATTATATGTTTGCAGTGAATATAAAAAAGAAGTTTACAATTATTTTAATTATTGGTATATCTTTTATTTAAAAGATAGCATAACTTTTCATTCATTTTAATATTTGGTATCCCCCAACATCCTATACGGCCATACCCATTCGACCATTGATACTTAGAAGTTCAAAATAAAATATTGAAATCTAATTTATTTATTTATTTGACAAAAAAGTGGAATAGTATGGTGTTAAGGCTCTGTTGAAACTCCAATGCGGCTACTTTGAGGCATTCTGTTACTTTATAGGAAAAGGATATACTAGCAAAATTACTTTTTTGCCCCAACTTTACACATGTCACCATTTGGGTTCTCTTCCTCTTTTTCTCTCTTTCTTTCACTTTTTTTTTTATTTGTTTTCTCCTTTTTCTTTTTCTTATTACTATATGACATGTCAAAAATTATTTATTAATAAAATTTAATTTAATGTACAATATTATTATACAATAATTTTTTTACAAGATAAAATATAATTTATTTAAATAAAAGAAATAATGATAAATTATTATTGTTTTTAAAAGTCACTAATAAGGAAACTATTAATATATATTGTTGATTAAAAATAATGTAACAACTTTCTTGATGTGACACACACACACACACACACACACACACACACACACACACACATATATATATATATATATATATATATATATATATATATATATATATATATATATATATATATATATATATATATATATATATATAGTTGAGTCATAAGACGAATCATGATCCTTAATAATTTTGATTTAATGCAAATAAATATTAAGCTAAAAAGATTGCATCTTAAAATGCCAATAGACAAAAGAGTTGTATCTGCATCTGCAAGATACAGAAGATATGTAGACAGATGTTGAGCCTAAAGAGCATTTAAAGGCATAGTAAATGCACTGTCATTTTAATATGTGTTACAAAAAGTGTTCGTAGAACATCCTTCCTAGGATCTGCCGAAGTGCACAATGGGAACAAAAAGAAGAGTCAAAGTATCTAAGTTTTCCCCTCACCTCAATAGGCGCGCTACAGCTAGCAATGAGTACTTGACTAAGCAAGCAATGTGACCACTGCAACAGAAGGATATCGAGTGCCCTTCAAGGAAGATAAGTAGAATGCTTTATGAGTTCATAGTGATTAGTTGGTGACAAGCATTTAATGCTCTAACAGACACCTTCCTTCAGATGTTGATCAGACGCATGCAAGAAGGTCGTTTAGAGACTACGATTACTTCTTCAGAAAGTCTATATATAGTGAAAGTTTTGAAGTGCTGAAGTTATGAGACTTATTCAAATCTTGCAAGCATTCTTTCAAGCCTTCATTCTTTCTCTTGTAAAATTCTCTAAGTTGAAAAAAAACTCTCAAAACATCTTGAGTATCCTAAGAGAAAAAGACTTTGTTCTTATCTTGTATATCCGTCTGTTAGACGCTATCTTAAAGTCTGTGTGCCCCAACCTTCAACAAATCTTCTGATTTGTTGTAGAGCCAGAAATGGCTTGGTATGAAAAAATACTTGGGTTGTTAGCTTGGAGAGGCTAGTGTAAAACTACTTGGGTGAGCCAGAAGTGGCAATGAACAATACTTTGTAACTTTGTGAAAGTTAGTGGAACTTGGTGGGTTGCCAAGAACTAGACGTAGTCTCGGGGTGAGACGAACCAGTATAAATCTCTATGTTCTTTTCTATGCTCTTTATCTCTTAACTGCTTGAACTGACCTTGTTTTGTGATTTAATAATTTTGAAAAAGGTTTCATCTGTTATCTTTGTCAAACATCGTCTGTTCTAGTCTTTTACTAAAACGCTAATTTTAAAGTTGCTACAGACGATAGTTCTTTGCGAAAAGTTTGTGAAAATTTTATAAATCACAATTCAATCCCCCTTCTTGTGATTTTTCCTCTACAGTTTGGTATCAGAGCTCAGCCTCTAAGGGGTTAAGCACTTGACCATGTCTAGAGGAAAAGATCCAGATGGCCAGTCACAACAATCTATTTGTTCCTAAGGGAGCCTCTCTAACAAGGCCTCCAGCCTTTCTTGGAGATGATTATCCCTACTGGAGAGATCGCATGGAGATGTACATCAAGTCCACTCAGTATCAGTTATGGAACATCGTCATGCACGGAGATATTCCCATCACAAGACTTGAACGTCAATGGACCCAAATGACTACAACATTATTCAACTCAACAACAAGGCCAGATATAATCAGTTTCTCCATGAAGAAAGGAGAAAGTGTTGACAAAATGTTTGGGAGACTTTAGGTTCTCCTCAACTATCTGGAATCCCTTGGGCACACATTCACCAAAGCTCAGATCAATATGAAGATCTTAGATAGCATGCCCAAGGTGTGGGAACCCAAGACCACAACTATCCAAGAGACAAGGAATATGAAAACATTGTCTTGGGACGAGTTGCTAGGAGTTCTAAGAGTGCATGAAGTGCATCTGTAGAACAAAGACCAACTACCAACCAAAGATTCCGCTGCTCTTACAATTGGTGAAACCAGCACTAAGAAGGAAGAAAAGAAAAGCACTTAGAAGGCTCTTAAGCTCCAAGCTGCAACGTCTGAAGCCTCACATGATGGCTTGACCAGATCAATAGATGATGAGGTGGCCCTCATGTCTAGGATGTTCAAGTAGATGCTGAAAAAGAAAAACAAGTTCAGACAGTCCTCCAGAAAGAATGACTCCAAGTTCAAGAAAGGAGAAGGAGGATAGTCAAGAGATCATCTGCTTTAAGTGCAGGAAACCTGGACACATGAAGTCTGAGTGTCCAATGTTAAGGAAGAAGAAGTCCTATAGTGGAAAGAAAAAGAAGAAGAGTCTGATGGCCACATGGGATGACTCAGACAGTGAGCAAAGCAGCAGCTCAGACGACGAGCAAGCTAACATCTGTCTGATGGCAGATATAGACGCAAAAGAAGAGATATCCTTGGTAGGAAAAGGCCAGGGTTTAAGCTGTTACTTGGACAGTGGCTGCTCATGACACATGACGGGAGAAAGGTCTATGTTCCTAGACCTAAAGATGGTTAAAGGTGGAGTAGTTGCCTTTAGAGCCATGGGGTTAGGACGTATCATTGGTGTAGGTAAAGTTGGTATGTCTTCCCTAACCTCCACAGACAACATCCTGTATGTTGAAGGTTTGAAGTATAACCTACTGAGCATAAGTCAATTATGTGACAATGATTATATCATCTCCTTCAACAAGGACATATGTGTAGTCAAAACAGACGATGGTAAGTCTGTCTTCTCTGCCAGACGACACAACAATCTATTTGAGATTGGTCTAATCGATTTTAGCAAGCAGCAGGTAATATGTCTGTTGTCCAGAGAAGATGAAAGATGGATTTGGCACAAAAAACTTGGGCATATGAATCTGAAATACATTTCAAAAATTTCTAAAAAGGGTTTAGTAAGAGGACTGCCTAAGATTTCATGGAAAACTCATATTCTCTGTGAAGCATGTCAGAAATGGAAATAGATTAAAATTTTAAATCTAAAAACACTGTTTCCACTTCTAGACCGTTACAACTCTTGCATATGGATCTTTTTGGACCAACAAGAACAATGAGTCTGGGTTGAAAGAAATATGGCGTAGTTATTGTAGATGACTACACTAGATATACATGGGTATACTTCCTAGGCCATAAACATGAGTCTTTCAAGGTCTTTGAATTATTCTGTAAAAGTTCAAAACGAAAAGAGGTTTTGTATCTCAAGTATCAGAAGTGACCATGGAACTGAGTTTGAAAATGCCGAGTTTAAATCTTTCAGTGAAAAGAATAGGATTTTCCACAACTTCTCTTCACCGAGAACACCTCAATAAAATGAGGTAGTTGAAAGGAAAAACCAAACTCTGCAAGAGATGGCTAGAACCATGCTTTGTGAAAACTCTCTTTCTTAGCATTTCTGGGCAGAGGCTGTGAACATTGCTTGTGATATTCAAAACAGAGTATTGATCAAACCTATGCTTGATAAGACTCCTTATGGACTATGGAGAGGAAGAAGACCCAACATTGCTTACTTTCATCCCTTTGTATATGAGCGCTATATCCTCAACACCAAAGATAAATTGGGAAATTTTGATTCTAAGGTGGATAGAGGAGTCTTTCTCGAATATCCTGATACTTCTAAGGCATACAAAGTGTTTAACACCAAAACCTTAGTTGTAGAAGACTCTATTCATGTTAAGTTCAATGATAGACTAATGTCTGATAAGAAACTATCAGATCGTGATGATGATTTTACAGATATGCAGATTGGTCCGTCTGTTACACCCAAATCATACGAAGCTCAACCGTTTGAAGAAATTCTACCTCAGATTAAAGGACCATCTAAATCACAACCACAGACCAGAGATTGAAAGTGTGTGACCTATCATCCACAAGATCAGATCATAGGAAGTCAGACAGAAGGTGTAAAGACCAGATCATCCTTCAAAGATCAAGCATCCTATGCCTTTGTCTAAGAAATAGAGCCTAAGATGATAGATGAAGCTCTGACAAATTATGACTGGATTTTAGCCTTGGAAGAAGAACTCAACCAGTTCACTAGAAACGACGTTTGGACGCTAGTTCCCAAGCCTAAGAACAAAAGCATCATTGGAACAAGATGGATTTTCATAAAGAAGCTGGACAAACAAGGGAGAGTGGTAAGAAACAAAACTAGGTTAGTAGCTTAGGGCTATAACCAGCAGGAAGGTATAGATTTAATTGAAACCTTTGCTCCTATAGCTAGATTAGAAGCTATAAGAATCATGCTTGCCTTTGCTGCTCATAAAAACATCAAGTTTTTTCAAATGGATGTTAAGAGTGCGTTTTTAAACAGTTTTATCGAAGAGGAAGTTTATGTTAAACAACCTCCTGGTTTCGAAGATCCCACTCTTATTGATCATGTTTTTAAACTCAAAAAGGCTTTGGATGGTTTGGAGCAGACACCTCATGCTTGGTACGATAGACTGAGCTATTTTATTTTAGAAAATGGGTTTATGAGAGGCAAAGTAGATACTACTATCTTTTGAAGAGAAGTTGGCAAATATTTCATTATAGTTCAAATCTATGTTGATATTATTTTTGGAGCTACTAATGAATCTCTGTGCAAGGACTTCTCTGATATGATGAAAAGTGAGTTTGAGATGAGCATGATGGGGGAACTTAATTTCTTCTTGGGACTTCAGATCAAGCAAGACAGAAAAGGCATCTATATACATCAGTAGAAATACACAAGGGAACTACTAAAGAAGTTCAAGAAGGAAGATGCTAAGCCTATGAAAACTCCAATATATGATTCCAATCCCTTAAGCAAAGATGAATCAAGTAAACCAGTAGATCATAAATTTTACAGAGGTATGATTGGCTCACTCTTATATCTTACAGCCAATAGACCTGATATATAGCTTCTGTTTGTGCACTAGATTTCAGTCTAATCCCAAAGAGTCACATCTCAAAGCTGTTAAGATGATGTTACGTTATCTAGTAGGCACCACTAACCTTAGTCTGTTCTATAAGAAAAATCAAGATTTCAGGTTAGTAGGTTACTGTGACGTAAACTATGCAGAAGACAGAGTTGAAAGAAAAAACATAAGTGGTGGATGTCACTTCATAAGACCCTGTCTCATATCGTGGGCTAGCAAGAAGCAAAACTCAATTACACTATCAACTGCAGAATCTGAATATGTGTCTATTGCCAGTTGTTGCTCACAACTATTATGGATAAAATATCAGCTAGAAGATTACTCTAGTTTTGAAAACAATATACCTGTATATTGTAAGAATACTAGTGCAATCAACCTATCTAAAAACCCCATATAACATTCTAAGGCAAAGCACATTGAAATAAGATATCATTTCATTCGTGATTATGTTCAAAAATGTGTTTTTGATATTCAGTTTGTGGACACAGATCATCAGTGGATTGATATCTTTACAAAACCTTTGTCTGAAAAACTTTTCGTCTGTATTAGGGATCATCTACATATGCACATGCTTTCATATTAATGTATACATTCATCAGATGATACCCTTCGTCTTATCTTTTGCATTAATCTGTTGGGACTAATGTGTGTTCAAGTGTACAGACGATGGCGCCCCAGTTCACAATGGTTATAAGTCTTTTCGTTTCCTCTCAAAACGTGCACCGCCATCTGGTATAAAAGGACGAAGTGACACAGAGAGAAGGTTCCTTTGATCTTTCGAATTCTCTCCTCTCTTAGAGTTTTCTGAAATCTCAAAGTTCTCAACTTTCTCTCTAGTTTTCTAAAAAAAAATTAATCTTTGTGAACAAAATGACACCAAGAAAGCAAGTTCCATCTACTGGTCCTCTCACTCGCAACCAAGACGAAGCCATCACCACATTTCTAGAGGAACTGTTCATTCTTGGAAAATGGGCAAGCTTGGACGAGTTAGCAAAAGAAAGGTTTGATGTGAAGGACATGTTCACCAGAGTTGGGTGGACCAATTTTATTGGGAAACATAGTGTCTGGTATCATGGCCCTTATGCCTTGTTCTAGGGTTCAGCCAAGATGGAAGACAATAAGTGCATCAGAGGCACTATTGGTTAGACTGACGTGGAGATCAGTCCTTCAACAATAGCTAAGGCTATTAGTTGTACTGAAGATGGACTTGTGTTTGACAAGGACTGGGAGAAGACCATCACTCAAGAGACCATGGACAAGCTTCTCTATGATGGAGTCAGACTCCCAGACGAAGATTCGAAGAAGCATGTTGTAGTGTTGAAGAGTTTTCTGAGGTCTGCCAGCATGACCCACCTTTGTAGACTCTTACATAATGTGCTGCCAAGGACTGGTTTGAGGGACCACGTCAGTGAAAGAGATAGGTTCTGCATCTACAACATCATGATAGGAAACAATCTGCTTGATCTGATTTTCTATCATTTGAAGTAGGCCTTCAAAGATAGGTTCTTAGGCAAGAAGACCAACAATCTCATTCCCTACTGCATGTTGTTCACTCTATTGATGAGGGATGCTAGAGTGGATATGTCTGAGTTCTAAGCGTATGATGGGGTAACACAGCTAGTAGGAACCACATTTGTCAGAATGGGGATTGCTCATAAATTTCCTGAATAGGTCAAGAAACAATCAGGAAAAGTGAAGAAAGAAGTGAAGGAAGAGCCTGTTGAAGAACCAGCATCCGTTGTTGGTTCTAAAGGAGTGAAGGAACAGACCTAACCTCAGCTCTCAACCACCTCAGACTCAAACCAAGCCTACCACCACCCCAACCTCCACCCTCAGACCAATCCAAGAAACCCAAGCAGCAACCACCATCTGACCCTCACTCTACCCTCAAGAGGAAGGTTGTAGATTCTTTATCTGAACCTACTGCTTAGCCTCCCCTCAAAAAGCCTTTCACAAAACCCTCCAAAATCCGCATCATAACCAAAGCTAAACTTACCTCCTCACCTGAATCAAAACCTAAACCTGAACCTTCATCTACCCAGACTCAAGAATCTGATGTTGAGATTCTTGATGCACCCTCTTCCAAACCACAACCCTCACCTAAAACCAAACCTTCCCCTAAACCTAAATCTTCATCCATTCCTCCTCCTGCTGATAGGAAGGAAGCAGCTACAATCAAAACAGCTTAAGAGTTGTCCAAAAGAGAAGCTGCTAAGAAGGCAAGACTGGACAAAAGTCTTGAAAGGAAGGAACTTATTGAGCTAGAACAATCTGTTGTAGAGTCTGGCACTTGATGAGGCTGTTCTTAAGTCCATTAAGACTCTTTCAGAAGAAGTAAAACAGGCTGCTTTGGAAGATCTTACAAGGATGGAGTCTGCCATGACTCTAACAGTAGAACTGGCGTCTGAAGAGACTGCCAAGAAGCAAAAGGAGTTTCTGATGATTAAAGTGGACTCCGACGCAGACGAAGTTGAGATCGAAGAATTGAATGAAGCACTTCTACAGTTTGCCATTATAGCTAGTGCTCAAGGCGTAGATCTTGTAATGGAGGATGTAGTTGAATAAGATGACTCTGGTCCTCCCGCTGTCTACAGACCCATCACTGCAGACGATGAGAAGAAGGTCGATGAACACTTGGCAACTTCTGATGAAGATCGCGCCAATAGACATATAAGAATCTATGGCAGCACGTCATCTATTTCCACTGCTAATATGGAAGTCATGATTGAAGACGAACGCTTTAGACGACGAAGAAATGCTGCCAAGGCTACTCTTCCCATCAACTACATCTTCAGCAGACTCTCTAGTAACCTGGAACCCAGACCCAGAGGCTACGATTGGATTATCAGGTGACATCCAAGTGTAGCAGTTCCAGAAGTATAGCCCTAGTGGATCCTGAATTCAATGTTCGCTACTATCTGGGCTGGAAAAGACCAAGGGAGAACAAATGCGAACGCTGCAACAAATAGTGGCGGATCAAGGTTGTCTGCACATCAGACGACCAGGAGGTACTACTATATTACGTTGATCCTGTGAAGCTTTGGAAGATGGGAGTTTCAAGGATTGATCCCTTCAACTATCCATCTTATGAAGTACTTCTAGAAGAGGAGCTTCCTACTCTTTCTTGCTATAAAGAGGAACCTCAGTTTAGAATCTTTCCTCCTCGACAGACTGCCTCTCTAGATCCAAACTCCATCATCTTTGAGCACAATCCGCATGGCAGTCGCAGATACCCCCCTTGAAGCATAAATTTGGAGATGTTTGGCTGCTCCCACTTATGAAGTTCCCTTCTATGAATAGTCAATCTACAATAGATGGTAGGACTCCTGGCCTATCTCAACGTGATTCTTCCTAGGAATCATGATGAACCAGGAAGCACTCATTATACTGAAGATCTTGTCTTGGACGATGTTGAAGCAAGTCCAACTTTTGATGTGTGGGAATCTTCAGACTACACCATGGATTTGAGGATGAAGTTGCAAACATACAAAAAAGAGATCCAGAAGCATCTGACCTCCCTCAAGCAGATTGAGAGGCAAAGCAAGACGATGCCTCATTTCCTTGGCACATAGTTCCATTGTGTTGCCACTCCTCCGACCCAATTTAAACTTGCTTTAGACAAAGTAATTCCAATTTGTCCAATTTAGTGTTACAAGGGTAAGGAAAAGATGATTGAAGACGATGACACTCCCCAACAAAACATCCGAGTTCGAAGAGGCAGACCCTTCAGACATGAGATTGAAGCTATTATGAAAAAGACTGATGATGAATGCACGTCTGAAGATTTGAAGACCATCAAAAGCGTCAAGAAGTTTGAAGCTCACTGCTCTGGATTGGAGTCTGATGATAGGCCTCCTGTAGGCGATTATCATATGAAGATAGGCAGTTACTATCAATGCAAAGGTCACCAGGGATTTCTCCCTGCGTCTGACAAATCTGAACTCATGTCGTGGAAGTTCATATTCATATATCCATTTGACAGTGATTACTCCTTCTCTGTGTCCCTCCCCTAGTCTGTCTTTAACTTTTCCAAGCTTATTCTGGGTATCATCGAGGAACCAGATGAAGCCATCGAGCCATACAGACCTCCAATCAGTGAAGAACAAGTTCATGATCTGTGTGTCGAGCTTTGGGCAACAAGGAAAGCTTTACGCCAAGCTCTGGAAGATAGGAAGGCTTTAGAGACTGAGCTTAAGAAGTGGATGAACATTGATGCCTACTATCGAGGACGACGATGAAGACGCACTCCTACTCCACCAGGGTTACCTATGGTGTTATCATCTGACTCTGACTCTGATTCTGACAGTCCAATTCTTGGGGAACCCAATTTTGCTGATCGCCATACAAAAGAGGGAGAAGGGAAATGTAAAAAGAAGGTGTGAAGAGGATGATGCATTTGAGGGGGAGATCAAGCTGAAAAGCAAAGGGGGAGTATCTCTGAGCATTTTGATTTTGTTTATTTCTTCCATCTTATGTTGTAAAAACCAAAACACATCATCTTGATGTGAAAATATTTAATAAGATGAGTTGTTTGATTGCTCATCAAACCTGTATCTTCTTTTCTCTCTTTTTAATTCTCTTGTTTTCGAAAACAGGTTATTGCTCTGATATCTGTTAAGCTATATATGTTGACTTTGTTGCATCTTTTTAGTAATATTTGTTTGGCATCATCAAAAGGGGGAGATTGTTGAGTCATAAGATGAATCAGGACCCTCAATAATTTTGATTTAATGCAAATAAATATTAAGCTAAAAAGATTGCGTTTTAAAATGCCAAGAGACAGAAGAGTTGTATATGTGTCTGTAAGATACAGATGATACGCAGACAGACGCTAAGTCTAAAGAGCATTTAAAGGCATAGTAAATGCACTGTCATTTTAATCTGTGTTGCAGAGAATGTTCATAGAACATCCTTCCTAGGATTTGTCGAAGTTCACAATGGGAACAGAAAGAAGAGTCAAAGTATCTAAGTTTTCCCCTTGCCTCAAAAGGCGTGCTACATCTAGAAATGAGTACTTGACTAAGCAAGCGATATGACCACTGCAGTGGAAGGATATCGAGTGCCCTTCAAGGAAGATAAGCATAATGATTTATGAGTTCATAGTGACTAGTTGGTGACAAGCATTTAATGCTCTAACGGACACCTTCCTTCAGACGCTGATTAGACGCATGCAAGAAGGCCGTTTAGAGACAATGATTACTTCCTCATAAAGTCTATATATAGTGAAAGTTTTGAAGTACTGAAGTTACGAGACTTATTCAAATCTTGCAAGCATTCTTTCAAGCATTCATTCTTTCTCTTGTAAAATTCTCTAAGTTGAAAAAAAACTCTCAAAACATCTTGAGTATCCTAAGAGAAAAAGACTTTGTTCTTATCTTGTATATCCGTCTGTTAGACGCTATCTTAAAGTCTGTGTGCCCCAACCTTCAACAAATCTTCTGATTTGTTGTAGAGCCAGAAATGGCTTGGTATGAAAAAATACTTGGGTTGTTAGCTTGGAGAGGCTAGTGTAAAACTACTTGGGTGAGCCAGAAGTGGCAGTGAACAATACTTTGTAACTTTGTGAAAGTTAGTGGAACTTGGTGGGTTGCCAAGAACTAGACGTAGTCTCGGGGTGAGACGAACCAGTATAAATCTCTATGTTCTTTTCTATGCTCTTTATCTCTTAACTGCTTGAACTGACCTTGTTTTGTGATTTAATAATTTTGAAAAAGGTTTCATCTGTTATCTTTGTCAAACATCTTCTGTTCTAGTCTTTTACTAAAACGCTAATTTTAAAGTTGCTACAGACGATAGTTCTTTGCAAAAAGTTTGTGAAAATTTTATAAATCACAATTCAATCCCCCTTCTTGTGATTTTTCCTCTACAGTTTGGTATCAGAGCTCAGCCTCTAAGGGGTTAAGCACTTGACCATGTCTAGAGGAAAAGATCCAGATGGCCAGTCACAACAATCTATTTGTTCCTGAGGGAGTTATGGGTGTGCATTACATTGATGAATTTAGTATATATAAACTTATTAATATATATACAAGTGATTTTGAAACATGCATAAAAACCAACGTGACTCGTGCAATCACACGGGTATCCTGCTAATTTATGTGATTCAAAATCTCATCGCATTTACAGACTGATGTAGTTGCGAACACCACCACAACAACAATATTGCGGCCGAAATTGCGGTTGCGGACCGAAATTTAGAACCATGTCATGATTTATTACTTGGTAGTTCAAAGATGGCAACCAAAATTTCAAATGCAAAAATAGATGAATACAAAAAAATTGCATTTTGGATACAAGTGTCAAGATTACCCTTTGAATACTAAGATAGATAGGAACACGCTAGATCAAAGAGAAGAAGTATTGAAGATGAATATTGCATCGAAAGTGCAAGGTTTGCAAAGTTGTGGATTGAAGTTTATATGCAAAAGACTTTGGTCTCAAAGTTTAAACTCAATAAGAGGTTTTGCAAAGTGGAAGGTAAGGACATAGGGTTGAACAATGTTCTTTTAACCTACATTCTCCAAAGAAATGAACAATACAAAGGGTATGAAAGGATAGGGTTGGAGATGACACGTATTTGGCCCTTGGAAGCTAGTCAAACGTGAAGGAAACCAAGGGAAAGAACCTTGATAGGGAGATGAGAAATAAGGAGATAGTATAGTGGGTTCCATAAATTTTAAAATTATTTTCATACTAAATCTTTTCTACCAAACAGCAAAGTCATTTCTATCTCTCCTCTTCTCCCAATTTCTTCTCTACCAAACAAAGCATGAATGCCCGCCACTAAATTTATTTTAACCTAGATTCTCTAAAGATGGAAAAAGACCAGGTGAACAACACAAAGGGTATGGAAAGGTGAGAGGGGGGGGGGGGGGGGGGGGGGGTGGAGTTGACCAAGTTTTTGGCCCTTGGATGTTAGCCACTAAAGCTCCTCAAGGGAAAAGATTTTGAAGTCGAGGCTTGAAGACTAAAAAGAATGGATGCACTAACCTTGATGGCAAAACTGTACGATGGCATTTTTATAGACAAATATTACCCAAAAAATCATAAAATAAAATTTGACAAAAAAAACACGGTTTCAAATTATTTTTATGAAAATTAATTTGTAAAAGTTACCATTTTTCTTAAAAAATACCAATAATTCTTTTCAAGTAATAAAATAACAATTGTCTCTTTGGAGAATTTATTTATAATATGTTGGAAAGTCACCTTAATTGTGATCACCCCTGGGCCCACCTTAGTTGGGGTGGGTAGCTGTGGGCAGAAGAGGGGTGTGTTGAAGTCCCACATTATGTGGCGAGTAGTCGTGGGCAAAAGGGGGCATGTTGGAGTCCCACATTGGCTAGAGATAGTGTCGAGATAGAGTATATAAGTGGGGAGTAATCCTCATCTTATAAGCCGATTTTGTAGGGTTGAGTTAGATCCAAACCCACTTTCTAACATAATAGACTACTTTTTACATTATTATCGTATCACAAATTATCGTAATATCATGTATGGTAATTTTTTTAAATTTTATAATAATTATTTAAAAGGTAATATCTGAAATAATTTATCCTAATAGTACTTGAAAATTAAACATGTTTTTAATATGCACCAGTTCTTCCTCTGTTATCGTCATATTTGCTACGAATTCATTTAGGGTTTAAGATTTCCGGGTAATAGAAAATGATTTTGCTTTCAAAGTTGCAGCAATTCTTGAGAAGGAAGACCAACATGTGCTGGACGAGAATGCATCCACTCCTATTTTTGTTATGACCACAGGAGAGCAACGCTCACAAGAAATTGTTGTCTTGTTCTTTAGGACCTGCAGACATTAAATGACAAGGTTAGCTACATCAAAATCAAATGGTTTTTTACACTCAAATTATTATTATTATTATTATTATTATTATTATTATTATTATTATTATTATTATTAAAAAATAGGTGGTGGTAGCCATTTAGTGAATTAAGCAAAACCTTAATAAAAATTGGAATAATAAACCCTTATCTTATTGAAGTCTTTAAGATTGGGAGGATTAGTCACTTTAGTTTTTAATTTCATGGAATTTTTATTTTAGTCTCTAATTTTTTATATCTATTTTAATCTTTTTTTACTTTATTATTTTTATTGTTGTTTTGCAAAAAAGAAAACAACAGTAAGATTAAAGTTGCTTCTAAAAGCAAATTTTGAAAAATACAATATGCCTATGAAATTATGCCTAAAAAGTAATCACAATTTGATTATATTTCAGCATCAATTTTCTGTATTTTTTTTTTTTATTAATAAGAGGCAATTAGGGGGAAAAGAGAAAAATATATATAAAAAAAAGAGTAATATGAAAACTAGTATAATTTTAACAAAGTTAAAGCATAGAAGACATGCTAATACCTCATATAATCTGCTGTTATCAGTGAGTGAGATTGTCAGAACCTCTCTCAACAGCTTACCATAATCCCCAAACACGTAATTAGCTAGATCAACAAAACTCATATTTGTAATGATCATTCTTTTTGCTGCTTCGCTTATCTGAGTCATAAGTGAAATTTCTGCCACTAAACTCCAGTCTTCCAATATCACAACATCATACCTTTCGTTCTAAATTAATTCATGGGGAAAAATGGACCAACATGAACAACAATATTCACAATAATCCAAATGAAACAATAAATTAAAAAGAATTGGTTGCATGTAAATTTAATTACCTTAGGGTAGATAACCATCTTTTGGCCTGCAGAGTCCTTAAATTTATCAAACCAAAGAGATATCCATATGCTTTTGGTCCAAAGCAATTGGTTAAAGTCAAGCAGGCATTTCTGTAGCTGGCTGATTTCCTCACAGTATTGCATTATTGGATCTTCGGGATCATTACACCATATGTCATGAGGTAAAAAGTTGCAAAAACGAAATGAAATCAAGTTAGGAGCTTCAATGTCTGTCACAAGAAGATCGAAACACCTTTTCACGACAAGTTTCCTCAACTTCTGACTTGCAATTCTTATCTTAAAAAAATGTCTGCAGCAATGTAGTACCAAAGACTCAACGTTTGAGCATCTAGAAAATACACGGGTGAAGGTTAAGCCTGATATGCTAGAATTGCACAATGTCAACTCCCTTAAGCTTTCACTGGTTTCTGAGTCTATGCTCAAAGCCACACAAGATTGATCTGTTCTTGTTCTCCCAACCTCAGAAAAGACAAGCTTCTCCAGACTTGGCGCTTGGATTTCGAAACTCTCAAGCATTGGACAAAAACCAACCTCTAACACTTTGAGGTGACTAAGATTACCACACACCTTCAAATGCTCCAAACCATCGCAGTTAACAAGTACTATTTCCCTTATCATAGGGCAACTAGTAAAGAACCAACCAATGTCCTCATCTCTGTTTACTGTTACTTCTTCTAACCTTAGAATCTCTAGGTAGGAAAACTTTGTATCCCAATTAGAGGGTTGTATCACTTTCAAACCACTTAACCTCAACACCACTAACCTCTTCGCATTATATATATGATGAAAAAGTTCGTACGAATCATATGCTCTCTTCAAATACTTGTAATCATACATGATTTGGAAATCGAACTCTTTGATGGCGCTAGTCTTGGATACTAGTCTTATGCAATTTTCAATCTCTTTTTTGGCTTCTGCTATGTAATTATAATTCATGCGTAGCTTGAATTTGTGTATAACCAAACTTTCTTCTATGACACTCATGCTTCTAACTTTGTGGTACATAAAATTCTTGAATCGATCATAAGGGAGGTGATTAAAGTCTTGCTGGTCAATATTCAAGCAAGGAAAGGATACACAAAAGCTTTTCCATGCCTTGGATAGACAACTAGTTCGAGCAACATCTAGCATAGTGAGTCGGTTGAGAATTTCATGAATTATATTTTCAGGCAAGGTGGAGATGTAATCATTCTTCATGATGTATCGTTTTAGGCTCTCAACTATAAAAGCATAGTATTCTTCAGGTATGGAGCAGGAATAATAAAGAGCCACCTATAAAAATTAAAGTTGATACAATGGTTATATTTCTCTTCTTATCACATCATGTCATCTATCATATCTACATTTATCTCTCCATTCTCTTTTTCCCCTTAAAACTTTGTTTGACATGATAGAGAGAAATAAGGTGGATGGAAATAAGAAAGACAAAAATGGGAAAGAGAAAAATAGAGAAAAAATATGGTTAATTTTTAGGTTGTTTAGTTTGAGATAAATAGGAGTGAAATTGAGAAGAGAAAATATTGAAATTTCTTCTCAACTTGTTTTTTTATACAATGACAACAAGAAGGTTTGAACCTTTGACCTTGTGCAAACTATCCAAACTCTCTACCACTAGTCCAACCCTAGTGGGTTTCTCAACTTGTGTGGTTAACTATGAAAAGAAAGGAGAGAAATAAAATTGTAGATAATAAGACTAAATTACCCTAATATGTCACATACAACAATTTAGATTCAATTGTCTAACCATGGTAATCGATTCTCAATGATGGAAGAATGTTCTAAAACCTAAAAAAAAAATATTTCTCACACACGAGAATCAATTATCATGCTAGCAAGACTCTATAGGACTTAAAAAAAATTATTTCCCATTGTAAGAATTGACTATTATGCTAGCAACTTGGAATTGATTATGTGTGTGTTTTGTTTCACATTGGAAAATTGATTCTAAGTTCAAAATTAATTTTAGATAAATTTTCACATGTTTGGTTTCACGTTGATGAAAAGTTCATAATCGATTCTGACTTGAAGCAACTTTGTGTAGCTTTTGCGTTGGATAAAAAAATTTATACTGAGTTTTAATCCGAACTTGATTTTATAATAAAAACATTCAAACATAAATCACATGACTTCAAAATCAATTCCATTCAAAATCAATTTTGTCAATGCTCATCCAAACACGCACAATATCAATTAGAGAATTGATTATCAGAGAAAAAAGAATTGATTATCAGATAAATTAAACAAGATCTATTATCAGACAGGAAAAAAGGAAAAGGGGAAATAAGGATCAATTATCTGATAAGAAAAAAAAAAGGGGGAAACAAAGAATGCAAGAAGAATAAGGGAATCAAGGAAGATTCTTGCTCACCTGTGTGTGGAGTCTTTAATTGGCACGAATCTGGCGATGATGGGAGAAAATTAGAGTTTCTTCAGTGGTTGAGAGAAGAGATGAAAGCATGCGGCTGAGAGAGATAATGAAAGTGTCAATTCAGACATTCAGATTATAACCTAATGTATCTGGTTAGGTCTCACAATTTTAGTCTTATTTCCCTCTTCTTAGCATGAGATTTTTTGGTATAGGCCCCAGCAACTTTAATTTTCCTTTCTTAATGTTTCTTATTTAATCTAGACTTGATTTTATAATAAAAACATTCAAACATAAATCACACCACTTCAAAATCAATTTTAACCACAATCAATTTTGCAAAATCAATTTTGTCAATGCTTATCCAAATACGCATGATATCGATTAGAGAATCGATTATCAGATAAGAAAGAATTGATTATCAAATAAATTAAAGAGGATCTATTATCCGACAAGAAAAAAACAAAAGGGGAAATAAGGACCGATTATCAGATAAAAAAAAAGGAAAGAAATAATGGAAAAAGAATAAGGGGATCAAGGATGATTCTTACTCAGCTGTGTGTGGATTCTTTAATTTGCACGAATATGGCGATGGTGGGAGAAAATTCGAGTTTCTTCAGGAGTTGAGAGAAGACCTGAAAGTGTGCGGTTGAGAGACATAATGAAAGTGTCAATTCAAGCATTCAAATTATATAACCTAATGTATCTGCTTAGGTCTCACAATTTTAGTCTTATTTCCCCTCTTCTTAGCACGAGATTTTTTGGTATGGGCCCCACCAACTTTAATTTTCCTTTCTTGATGTTTCTTATTTAATTTGAACTTGATTTTACAATAAAAACATTCAAACATAAATCACATCACTTCAAAATCAATTTTAACCAAAATCAATTTTGCAAAACCAATTCCGTTCAAAATCAATTTTGTTAATGCTCATCCAAACACGCACGATATCGATAAGAGAATCGATTATTAGAGAAAAAAGAATTGATTATCAGATAAATTAAAAAGGATCGATTATCAGACAGGGAAAAAGGGAAAGGGAAAATAAGGATCGATTATCTGATAAGAAAAAAGGGGGGAAATTTATAATGGAAGAAGAATAAGGGGACCAAGGATGATTCTTGCTCACTTGTGTGTGGAGTCTTTAATTGGCACGAATCTGGCGATGGCAGGAGAAAATTAGAGTTTCTTCAGTGGTTGAGAGAAGACCTGAAGTATGCGGCTGAGAGACATAATGAAAGTGTCAATTCAGCATTCACATTATAACCTAATGTATTTGCTTAGGTCTCACAATTTTAGTTTTATTTCCCCTCTTCCTAGCATGAGAGTTTTTTTATAGGCCCCATCATCTTTAAATTTCCTTTCTTGATGTTTCTTATTTAATTCAAACTTGATTTTATAATAAAAACATCCAAACATAAATCACATCACTTCAAAATCAATTTTAACCAAAATCAATTCCATTCAAAATCAATTTTGTCAGTGCTCATCCAAACACGCACGATATCGATTAGAGAATCAGTTATTAGAGAAAAAATAATTGATTATCAGATAAATTAAAGAGGATCTTTTATCAAATAGGAAAAAAGGAAAAAAAGGGAAATAAGGATCGATTATCAGATAAGAAAAAAAGGGGAAAATTTATAATGGAAGAAGAATAAGGGGATCAAGGATGATTCTTGCTCACTTGTGTGTGGAGTCTTTAATTGGCACGAATCTGGCGATGGTAGGAGAAAATTAGAGTTTCTTCGGTGGTTGAGAGAAGACCTGAAAGTATGCAGCTGAGAGACATAATGAAAGTGTCAATTCAACATTCACATTATAACCTAATGTATTTGCTTAGGTCTCACAATTTTAGTCTTGTTTCCCCTCTTCCTAGCATGAGAGTTTTTTTATAGGCCCCATCATCTTTAAATTTCCTTTCTTGATGTTTCTTATTTAATTCAAACTTGATTTTATAATAAAAACATCCAAACATAAATCACATCACTTCAAAATCAATTTTAACCAAAATCAATTCCATTCAAAATGAATTTTGTCAGTGCTCATCCAAACACGCACGATATCGATTAGAGAATCAGTTATTAGAGAAAAAATAATTGATTGTCAGATAAATTAAAGAGGATCTTTTATCAAATAGGAAAAAAGGAAAAAAAGGGAAATAAGGATCGATTATCAGAAAAGAAAAAAAGGGGGAAATTTATAATGGAAGAAGAATAAGGGGATCAAGGATGATTCTTGCTCACTTGTGTGTGGAGTCTTTAATTGGCACAAATCTTGCGATGGTGGGAGAAAATTAGAGTTTCTTTAGTGGTTGAGAGAAGACCTGAAAGTATGCAGCTAAGAGACATAATGAAAGTGTCAATTCAGGCATTCACATTATAACCTAATATATCTACTTAGGTCTCACAATTTTAGTCTTGTTTCCCCTCTTCCTAGCATGAGAGTTTTTTTATAGGCCCCATCATCTTTAAATTTCCTTTCTTGATGTTTCTTATTTAATTCAAACTTGATTTTATAATAAAAACATCCAAACATAAATCACATCACTTCAAAATCAATTTTAACCAAAATCAATTCCATTCAAAATCAATTTTGTCAGTGCTCATCCAAACACGCACGATATCGATTAGAGAATCAGTTATTAGAGAAAAAATAATTGATTATCAGATAAATTAAAGAGGATCTTTTATCAAATAGGAAAAAAGGAAAAAAAGGGAAATAAGGATCGATTATCAGAAAAGAAAAAAAGGGGGAAATTTATAATGGAAGAAGAATAAGGGGATCAAGGATGATTCTTGCTCACTTGTGTGTGGAGTCTTTAATTGGCACAAATCTTGCGATGGTGGGAGAAAATTAGAGTTTCTTTAGTGGTTGAGAGAAGACCTGAAAGTATGCAGCTAAGAGACATAATGAAAGTGTCAATTCAGGCATTCACATTATAACCTAATATATCTACTTAGGTCTCACAATTTTAGTCTTGTTTCCCCTCTTCCTAGCATGAGAGTTTTTTTATAGGCCCCATCATCTTTAAATTTCCTTTCTTGATGTTTCTTATTTAATTCAAACTTGATTTTATAATAAAAACATCCAAACATAAATCACATCACTTCAAAATCAATTTTAACCAAAATCAATTCCATTCAAAATCAATTTTGTCAGTGCTCATCCAAACACGCACGATATCGATTAGAGAATCAGTTATTAGAGAAAAAATAATTGATTATCAGATAAATTAAAGAGGATCTTTTATCAAATAGGAAAAAAGGAAAAAAAGGGAAATAAGGATCGATTATCAGATAAGAAAAAAAGGGGAAAATTTATAATGGAAGAAGAATAAGGGGATCAAGGATGATTCTTGCTCACTTGTGTGTGGAGTCTTTAATTGGCACGAATCTGGCGATGGTAGGAGAAAATTAGAGTTTCTTCGGTGGTTGAGAGAAGACCTGAAAGTATGCAGCTGAGAGACATAATGAAAGTGTCAATTCAACATTCACATTATAACCTAATGTATTTGCTTAGGTCTCACAATTTTAGTCTTGTTTCCCCTCTTCCTAGCATGAGAGTTTTTTTATAGGCCCCATCATCTTTAAATTTCCTTTCTTGATGTTTCTTATTTAATTCAAACTTGATTTTATAATAAAAACATCCAAACATAAATCACATCACTTCAAAATCAATTTTAACCAAAATCAATTCCATTCAAAATCAATTTTGTCAGTGCTCATCCAAACACGCACGATATCGATTAGAGAATCAGTTATTAGAGAAAAAATAATTGATTGTCAGATAAATTAAAGAGGATCTTTTATCAAATAGGAAAAAAGGAAAAAAAGGGAAATAAGGATCGATTATCAGAAAAGAAAAAAAGGGGGAAATTTATAATGGAAGAAGAATAAGGGGATCAAGGATGATTCTTGCTCACTTGTGTGTGGAGTCTTTAATTGGCACAAATCTTGCGATGGTGGGAGAAAATTAGAGTTTCTTTAGTGGTTGAGAGAAGACCTGAAAGTATGCAGCTAAGAGACATAATGAAAGTGTCAATTCAGGCATTCACATTATAACCTAATATATCTACTTAGGTCTCACAATTTTAGTCTTGTTTCCCCTCTTCCTAGCATGAGAGTTTTTTTATAGGCCCCATCATCTTTAAATTTCCTTTCTTGATGTTTCTTATTTAATTCAAACTTGATTTTATAATAAAAACATCCAAACATAAATCACATCACTTCAAAATCAATTTTAACCAAAATCAATTCCATTCAAAATCAATTTTGTCAGTGCTCATCCAAACACGCACGATATCGATTAGAGAATCAGTTATTAGAGAAAAAATAATTGATTATCAGATAAATTAAAGAGGATCTTTTATCAAATAGGAAAAAAGGAAAAAAAGGGAAATAAGGATCGATTATCAGAAAAGAAAAAAAGGGGGAAATTTATAATGGAAGAAGAATAAGGGGATCAAGGATGATTCTTGCTCACTTGTGTGTGGAGTCTTTAATTGGCACAAATCTTGCGATGGTGGGAGAAAATTAGAGTTTCTTTAGTGGTTGAGAGAAGACCTGAAAGTATGTAGCTAAGAGACATAATGAAAGTGTCAATTCAGGCATTCACATTATAACCTAATATATCTACTTAGGTCTCACAATTTTAGTCTTATTTCCCCTCTTTTTAGCATGAGAATGTTTTGGAATGCATCCCACCAACTTTAAATTTCCTTTCTTGATGTTTCTTATTTACCAAACAAGCTCAATTTCAGAAAAAAGATCCTCTCCACTTTTGAAAAAAAAAATTGGTAGAGATCTTAACCGTTGAATAAATTTAATATAAATAAAAGCTGCATGAATGGTGAGATGTATAAATTGCACACTCTCTAATGTTTTTCAACTATAAAGCATCTGTGGTCCTCAATTTCAAACAACTTTCTCTTTCCTCTTCTTCTTCTTAATTTCTATATTATCTCCTCTGTAATTATCACAATTGTCTCTATACATCATTTTGCAATTAAATTTGTAATGAAGTTTTTCCTACAAATGCACAATTTGTACCTGTGTGTGGAGTCTTTAATCAGTGCAGACTTTGCGACAATGGGATCAAATAAGAGGTTCTTTAGTGGCTAGGAGAAGACCCAAAAGTGTACGGCTGAGAGGCATAATGAAAAAGTCAATTTCGGCGCTCACATTATACTTATTCTTTCTCCTCGAGTCTCACAAGTCTCATTTCCCTAGTATTTTTACGGCTGTAAGTAAATTTTTTTTTAAAAAAAAATTACAGGAATAGGTAAGTCGTGTTTTAAAACATTGACTTCAAATAAAGAAGTCATGTTTTAAAACACGACCTTGGCTTTGTTACTTTTTTTAAAAAAAATATAGAAGTCGTCTTCAGTAGAACGACTTTCACAGTTTTTTTTTAATATTCTGAGATGAAGTCGTGTATTGAAACACGACTTCATTTTTTTTATAAAAAGAAATTGAAGTCGAATAACAAATACATGTACACGAGAGTTCACTTAAGAAGAACCAAAAGTTTGGGGTTCAAAATAAATGTTCACTATGCCTAACACAGCTCCATGTCAAACAATGTGTGGTTTCTTTAGCTGGCAAAACCACCGAAAGCTTAACACATGTTTAAAAACTGGGCTTGAGAAAATCCATATGAAAAACAAGATAACACAAGATAATAGATTTGTACAACTAATTTAAAATAAAAAATAAATAAAACAACTACTAGAGTCGTTATTTGAAAGACGACTTCAATAATTTAATTTTAAAAGAATAATAAAATTGTGAAAGTCGTTCTTCTAAACACGACTATATATATATATTAAAAAGTTACAAAGCCAAAGTTGTGTTTTAAAACACAATTTCTTTATTTGAAATCATGTTTTTAAAACATGACTTACCATTCTTGTAATTTTTTAAAAGAATTGCCCTACACACATAAAAACGCCCTCATTTGCCCTTCTTAGAATGGAATTTTTTGGTATGGACCCCACCCGACTTTAAATTTCGTTTCCTAATGTTTCCTCTTTACTAAGCAAGCTCAATTTTGAAAGAAGATCCTCTCAGAGAATGGAAGAAGAACAAAGGGATCAAGGATGATTCTTACTCATCTATGCATGAAGTCTATAACTTACCAAACAGAGGTCATTTTCTACTCAATTCTAGTCATCTTTATGCTCAATTCTAGTCATATTTCTACTCAAGGATGATTCTTACTCATCTATGCTTAGAGAGAATTTGTGCTCCTCAATTCTAGTCATCTTTTTGTTTCCTATGATTTTTTCAACTGCCTCTAAATCTCCTAAGTCACAGAGGCCTTACTTGATATTTGTTAGGTGACGATATGGGAGTACATATTTTGTTGCTACTACACAGAATACTCTCGACCACACCAGGGATATCCTCATTCTAGTCAGGGATGTCAAGCCAGTTACGTGATTCCCTCATGCCCAGAGGTTTCACAACTTGACACCTTATCCTCCCCTAGGACCAAGTTCGACAAGATCATATCCCCAAGTACCTTCTATAGTTAATCGAATCCTCTTCTAAGGATAGATACTCATCTTACTCGTTACTCCTCACTCGTGTATACATCTCGACATTCCAGCAGAACTTCAACTTGTTTTGGGACATTCCACGACAAATTAAAATAAATGGGCATTGTTATCCATTTTATATGAACAACTTAAATAACAATTGTCACTGCCTCATCCAACTTGGAGGACCAATATCCATCCTTGCTCATGTAGTTGATACATCATTCACCACATCTTGCCTGAAGGCAACCATTCTCATAGCTTGCCACACAAGCTAAGCTCACTATCAAAACATGCCACTAGGGCCAACCATTCATCATTCAAACTTTCTCATCTCACCATGTGAGATCGGCATTCACACATATGGGACTCATGTGTGTCCTTTTACAAGAGAAAAGGGAATGCCTCCCCTTCTTCTCTATGCCATGCCAAACCATGACATTCCACATCTCATTCAACAATTCAACAATGGTGGACATGTCTCTAGGACATTCCCATACATCCATCCTTTCACCATCATAGTTTAAACAAGTCTTATTAAGTTTTATGAGAGTCTTCATTCTCTCAATAAGCTCACTTTCATGAGGCTTCTGTTGCTAATTCATGTCTCATAATTCTCATCTTATTCTCATTTTCCTAAGCCCTTATTTAATATCAAATTTAACATCAAATTCTACTGAGTATTCAAAGGAGTTTCTAATCACTATTACTCACTAATTTTGTCCTTAAGGTCCATAAATAATTAGGTGAGTGTTAGATTTAATTAACTAAGTAATTGAGTTAGTATTAGATTAGTAGATTTAAATATAAAATTTTCCTAGCCAAAAATCTAAAGCCCATACTGTGGCCCAATTGCTTTAAGATGTGTGTATTTTTATTTCAGGAAATGATATTTACACATTCTTGTTTTATCTTCTCACTTCAGCCTTTTTTTTTGTTTTTATAAAATACCATTGACGAAAATTTGTTTCATTTGTGTATTGTTAAAATACACAACAGAAACTAGTTTTTGTTGCATATCTTAACTAGATTTTGTTAAGTTACGTAACGGAAACAAGTTTATGTTGTGTATCTTGATAGGATTTGTCGAGATACACTACAGAAACAAGTTTTCATTGTATATTTTGACATAACAAAAATTAGTTTCTGTCAAATCGGCAACATATAAAAAATAATAATGGAACATTACCGAAGAAGAAACAATGGAAGTGTGAAAACTCACATGAAAAAGGAAATGGAAAGCAAGGAAGAATAATGCTTGTAGAAGAGAAATTAGTGACAAGATGTTTAAAGACGATGAGGAAGTGGTGTTGACAGGGTATGGGTGAGGATATGTCTGGAGAATGGGGGGAGGGGTAGAATAAGAATTTCACAAAAAAACAAAAAAAAAATGGGGGTGGAAAGATAAAAATGGGGAGTGAGAATATCACAACCCTTTTCTTTTTTTCTCCTATTTTCTTTAGTTGTACCATGCACTCTAAACTCATCATCTAGTTTTTTTTTTTCGATCCCCTTCCTTTCCCTCTTCTTCATCTTCAATCTAACAATAAGCAACATGGTGGCCCCATGGAAATAAAAGTTATGCCACTTTCTTTTTGTTCTTTTTTATCTTTTTAAAACTAAAATACTATTTCGTTAAATAAGAAGGTAAAGTCAAACACAAGAAGAAAAAAAAAAGGAACTTATGTTAGTCTAAATAAATAATTAATAAATTAAATTTGCTCCATTTTGGCTAAAATTCATAATGTTATTGTTGGTCTGATGTAGGATTGTTGACATTGGCCGAATTTTGCAATTGCTTTCACCAAAGGGTGTTCTTCATTGACCGCGATATAAAGTGTACAAACAACAATGCTTCACTTTGACTCGATGGAGATGTTGTGGATAGGGGATGAGTACTTGTAAAAGGAACTCAAATGCTCAAGTCAGTAGCAATTTTACTACAGCGAATAATTCCTAAACATCGTGATGTTGATTGCATTTATAAGATTTTGAGATGGGTTGTATTCCTTGGCACAAGCCCGATTTATGTTGTAATAATTGTAAGCTTGGGTAGAAGTGTTGACATAAGTCAACACTAGGCAAATTGGGCTAGTTTAATTCTTTGGGACGAAGTTGCCAGTTATGCGAATTGGGATTTAAGCCCAATTTGGAATAATTTCCTCCCTAAATTAGCATGCTATGTAAGTTAGTTTGTTTAGTTTCTGATTGAGTTCTAAGGTCTTTGTTTAACTAAAGTAGAAGAGGTGTTTCAGTCCAAATTTCAGTTGTAATCACATCTTTTAATATTTTGTTTGAGTCATTGCAATTTGGTTGAATGTTGATCTTCGAGCATCATAATAGTTCACATGACAACTTTCATAGGATTTTTTGCAATAATCATGACAATTTTTTTTTTCTGAGCTACCATTTTTACCCCTAATTCTAAGGTGGAAAAATGAGTTTTATCCCTACAAAATTTCCTATAAATAGAGTTTCTCCTTTTATGTTTCTTCCCTCTTCATCATTAGCAAAATAAAATTCTTGGATAAGTTACTAATAAAAGAAAAAAAAAAAAAAAAAAAAAAAGGACATCATACAAATTGTTAATATTATAACTTCCTCACATTCTTTATAAATTTTAAGTGCATTATGCAAAAATGAAATGGCTAAAATTAAATAATAATAATAATAATTCTTGTTTTGATTTTGATATTGAACATATCAAAGGAAAAAATTATTCTTTACCAGATTTTCTAACAAGAGAGTCTTTACAGGGCTCAAAATGAGTATAAAGTCCAACAGCAAAGATCAATACTAATAGTTTTCCAGATAGTTGTTGTTTTTCTTAGGGGATTTATTTGTTTTGTTTCTTTAAAAGGATAGGTTATGTTATTTTCTTTACTGTATATTGAAAACCAATCAAAGAAATATAAATTTATTTCTTTTTCTTCCATAAAATTATAATATATTTTTCTAAATTCTATTGTTTGATTTTGTGTGAAGGTTGAAAAATACCATTTTCTTTTATCTTGATTATAAGGAGCTTCAAAATCTTTTCTAATCCAATTTTTATCTATTTGAAAAGGTGTATTTCTGGTTAAAGTATTTAAAATTTGAGAAGCTGTAGGAGAATATTGTGGAGATTCTGATTTTTTAGATTCTTCATAAATAGGTTTAGATATTATGGGGTTGTTGTTATCTAATCCTCTTAGATCTAAATTTATTGTAGATCCATCTACTGAATGTCTTGAGGTTTGTCCTTTATGTATCATTTGAGGTTCTTGAATTTTTAAGGATGATGACCTATTCATTCTTAATCTAATGTTTGTACCTTCTTGAATTATTTCTCTTGCTTGAGTATTATAAACTTTTGTTTCCGAAACTATATCTTCTAATATCCAATCTTCTGGGATTTTACTAATAATCTCATTGTGGCCTAATTTCTTTGGTATTTGTATTGAGGATTTTCTTAGATTTGCTTCTACTAATATTGTTTCATCTTTTGAAGACGATCTTAAAGCTCTATAATTATAATCAATTTTTGTTATTTTATAATATATTCTATAAATTATTTGTATTGGGCCAGGTACTTCATCTACTATTTCATCTAGAATTTTTACATATAATTTTATTGCATTACTAGTTTTTTCATTTCTAATATTCATTGAAAATTTTGGGTAACAATTAAAGAAAGCCGGTCCATCATGTAAATTACTTTCTAATATTGCAATTATTGAATCATTAAATTTTTTAAGTCTGAGGGGCATTCCGAGAATAATAATAATAATAATAATAATAATAATATATCATTTTTGAAAATTTGTTTTGGATGGATGGAATAAAAGTGGAATAGTGGTGTGGTAATATTCAGTCAACAATAATAATTAGTAGAGGAGTTGTCTAACTTACCCCAAGTAAAAAAGGAGTTAAAGAATCTCATCATAGTTGATTAGTGCAATTTTTTTATGTACGTTAAGATTATTTGGTTACATGTATCAATTGCACCAATATGTTTTTTTTTTTTAACCAATGCACCAATAAGTTTTAAACATAGGTTGATTAGTAATTTAATATACTTTTTTAATGGCTTAGGCGATAAAGGAATTTAAGAGTTTACTTTTCGTTTTAATGTGTCGGAAACATTTGATTGTGAAGGTTGATCATTCTTGAGTATAAATATAAGTTACTGTTTGTCCAAATATTTCTTAATGATTTCATGTATAGGTAGTATGTAAAGTCTCATTAAAAATAATAATAATAAAAATAGATGTAATTTATTTTTTTAGAAAAAAAAAGTTATATAATATATAGACACTACGTACTATACTTTTCTTCACTAATTGGTTAGATGAGAAATTCTATTAGTTCCAATATTTTATATAAAAATTTCAACAACAAAAAAAGCTCAAAAGAGAAAAACAAATATAAAATAAGGTCATTAATAGTATAATTTTAAATTACATCATTTTTTTTCTTTAAAATTTGTACTTTTTGTGGTTTAAATTTTTTTAGTATGAAATTTAATTTAATTTTATACCATATTAAACCCCTATATCAAGAAGAGGTGAATGTTGAATCCAGACCTTAAGTTTTAATCATGACAAAGTAAAACAAATTATAAGGATGTTTGAAGAAAACTATGCAAGCTAACAAATCTGCTAAATGTTTCAATTGAAATTATAAAAGAGCATATTAGCACAAATGTTCTGATGAGTTCATAATAAGCTCATAAAGGATGTCTCCACATTACATTGAAAGAGAAGTCTCAGAAAATTGAATGAAGCCTCATCAAAATGATGAGTTAGAGCTTCCTCTAAAGACCTCAATCTAAACAAGTTGCAAAAGACATCATCAAGAAGGTCTCACTCAAAAGAAATATCAGAGGCTACAATGAAGATAACATCAGAAGATGCACAAAAGTTGAACTAGAGTTAAGACCTGAAGGACTCTGAGAATGAAACATCTAAATGGTGTACAAAGCTGAACCAAACCTTGAAGGACTCTAAGAATGAAGAAGCAACATCATGTCTTCCACATGATTCACAAGGAATGATGTTTCATCAAAAGACTAAAGTTGACTACATCAGAATGATGCATAAAGCAACATCATCTCTTCCATATGAATCACAATGAATGAGGGTTCATCAAAAGACTAAAGTTGACAGCATTAGAAGACGCATAAAAGCTCAAGCTGTGACAAGTCCTTGAAATATTCTGATGATGAAACATCATAATGGAGTTATGAAGACTGTTTAGAAGCCTTCACCAAGAACAAATTAAACAAGACGTCAACAACAACCTACATAAGCTATCAGTGTTGAAGTAAGCTATTTCAAAATGGCTCTTGCTGTAAAGAAATGATCAACATGATAAAGCCAAGCTATCTACAAATAAACATCATGAAGTCTTCAACAGAATGAACCTACATTAGAATAGGTTCTTCCTCATCAACATCATAATGAATTCTGATATACCTTCAGAAGCTGCTCAAATTTGAACATCAGAATGGACACTTCATGCTCAAATTTGAACATCAAAATGGATACTTCAAAATGAATGTCAAATTTGTCATGTTAAGTACAACTGTCACATTTTGAACTTCACTTTATGAAGTTGCAGAGCTGAGGACCCCACTTCCAATGGCTATTTTCTTGGGGTGTTTTAAAGACTTGAAGGAAGCCATTGAAGATAACTTGAAGCAAGCATGAAAGAGAAAAATCAAGCTCAACACCTCTGTTGAGGATTCTGCACAAGTATGTGCATTCTACTTCAAGCCTCTCTGATTTGAGAGTGACCACTTCTTCACCAAAATGAGTGCTATACATATTTGTAAAAGAGACAAGTGTAATTTGTAATTTTCCTAAGTGGAAAAATCCTCTTTTGGGAGAATTTGTATTTTGTGCAGTGAACCACAGAAAAACTCTTGTATACTGTTGTGAAATCTCCAAGCCAAGACCAAGTGTGGTGTTGTGGTGAGGGAGTATCTGTACTGTGAACCTTGAGTCAGTTTGGGTGCATCGATCAAGGGGTGTTGCTGTGTCTCCAAGAGCTCAGGTTTAGCTTTGTGGAGTGGTGAACCTGTTGAGGTTGTTGTTGTAAATCCAGGGTTGCCTTGTTGTTTTGTTTTAGTGAAAATCTCACTGGGAGAGTGAGGATTGGACATAGCCAAGGGTTAAGGGTGAGCCAGTATAAATATGTGGTGTTCCTTTTCTTTCCATTCTCTTTACTACTTTGAGCTATTAGATCTTTCAACTAACTTTATATAAACAAACTTGTGAAACAGTAATTTGAACACAAACATAGTTTCTGTCAACTACTTTAAATTATTAAAAGAGTTGAAGTTTTGTTCTGAGCAAGTAACTATTTTTCAGAAATCATTAAGTTTTTCATTCTAAGCTCATATCTATTCTGAACATACATTTTCTTAACCTACTAAGGAATAAACTATCTTTTTCAAAAGGAGCTAAAAGTTTGTGAAAACACAATTCAACCCTCCTTCTTTTATTATTTTATTCACTTCAGTGAAATCAACTTAAATTGAAGAAATTTAGACGTAAAATAATACTAATTAATTCTTGATTTTTATATTTTTGTTTATTAAAACAGTTGTTGTTTCTTTAATGAAAAAAAATTGAAAAGAATAAAAATCTCGTGCATTGCACGGGTAGATAGCTAGTGTTTTAACAACTTGCTTGCAGAGGATCATTTTGAAGGATCTTTTACCAAGCAATTAGCAATTATCTGCTTAAACAACTGGAAAGAAAGAAGAAAGGTGTTGATTGTTTGGGCAACATAGGGAGCAAGGGAGAATTAAAAATAGTTGATGCACTAATATGGAAGTAAGTATAACAAGTATAAAAAAAATGTTTTAAATCCATTTTAAAAGGTTAAAAATAATAGAAATTTTCCCAATGAAATTTACTCCTTTTGGAATGAAAATTGAAAATATGCATCATACCTAAAAAAAAAGTTACTCACGAGCCACGCATATAAAGAGAAATTCTTTGAGCTATGTATTTTTTATGTCATTATCTTATCAGTGTCATATAAGATGTCAATGACAAGAAAACTTCAAGGAGACTTAACAGGGATTTTATAACTAAAACTAATATTTCACCTTTGTCATCAAGGGAGGGTTATTTTTGTTAATTTTAATTGGGTTTGCCTCTGCTGCTATCCATACACTAAAGTTTTGGTGGATGTAGATTCTTAACCCAAAACAGGGTTTTCGTAAACTTGGGTATATTATTAACACTAAAGATCTTGGAATCCTCTGTTTTTGTGTTTTGGGTATATTAATTAATATATAACTCAGGGCAAAAGCAAATTCCAAGGTAATGCAAATACAATGTAACTCAGATTTACCTCTTTGAGGAAAACATGTGTTATCCTATCAGCTAATAAAATTGTAAGGGAAAAATAAAATTAACATATTATATATATATATATATATATATATATATATATATATATATATATATATATATCTACCTATATTGAAGCATTAAGCCCCACTTAATGTCCGATATAGCCCTATCACGGAGACAAGCATGAAAGGAATATTAAGCTTTATGAATAATGTAGTGACTGATTATATGTTTCAATAGGCGCAGTTAATTAAACTATTTTAGGTAAAATAAAAAATTAAAAATAGATCGCATGCAGACCTTCATTGACATGTCAATAATATTCTCTAAAAAATCAGAAAGCCAGAGATTTCTCCTTTCCCAATAAATAATGGAAATGCAGACTATAAACCAAAACAGAAAATATGATTGGAATATAGGTTTTCCTTGGCAGAGATTTGTCTTCTAGGTGCTCGAGGCTGGCTTTGGAACCTCCGCTTTCATTGATTGACTGATAGGTGGCAACTTGATTTCCCATTGACAATGGTGACAATAGGTGGCATAGAAACCCAGAGAGAGAAAGATGAGAATTTGGGTACCAGGGACCAGTTATGCACAATAACACCAAATGTGCACCAATGGGTCAGTGGTTTCTTTAAGCACACCCGTGACCTCGCTAGGTGCAATATTGGTGCAATTTGAAAAGAGAAGAACAGGGCACCTGCGCATGTCATGATAGGGATTCAGTAAAGTTCATGTCCGTGAACATTATGCAACATCAACCTTCACTGCAACAAATGACACCGGTAAGAGAGAGAAAAAAGAGAAAAATATTAATTATGATGTAATAGAAAAATAAAAAGAAATGATAGATGTTAACAAAGCATTTAAAACTGATTGGTGCAACTAATACATGTAACCAATCATCTTGAAATACATAAAAGAATTTGCACCAATCAGTTATGATAGAATTGCTTAATCCCATTTTTATTCGGAGTAAGTTAGACAACTCCACTCTTAAAATAACACTTAATAAAGTTTTGAACGGAGGGTACCTAAATCTTCTGATAGCCTATATATAGCTACTTGCAACCATTGGCTAACATACCTAAAAATTGTGCCAAGATGGCTTCACTTCTGTGTCTCCTCTTTGCCTTGCATTTCATTGTTATCATGTCAAGTTCCTTACCCACAACTAGTGAAGTGTTTGCAAAACAGTCTCCTATGTCTCCATCCACAAAACCCGTGGAAAAACTCACCCAACTCCACTTCTATTTCCATAACAACAAAATGGGGGAACACCCAACTGCTAGGAAAATTGTTGAGCCTCCTAAGGGGTCCATTTCTGATTTTGGGACTATTTACATGATGGATGACCCTCTAACTGAAGGACTAAGTCCAACTTCAAAGCTTGTTGGAAGATCTCAGGGATTATATGCTGAGGCTTCACAACATGAGCTTGGGTTGCTCATGGTGACGAATTTGTTCTTCACTGAGGGCATTTACAATGGCAGCACCCTCAGCATTCTTGGCAGGAACCCTATGATGCAGAAAGTTAAAGAAATGCCAATTGTTGGGGGTAGTGGGATCTTCAGATGTGCAAGGGGTTCTGCTGTGCTTACGACATATGTGCATGATGCTAAGGCTGGTGTTGCAATTGTTGAATACAACGTGTCTGTCCTGCATGTTTGAGAAATAGGTTGAAGCTGCTTTTTATATATATAGGTTTGTTTGGGTAGTATTTTGAGTGAGTTTAAAGTCTTTCTCTTCTCTGTTTTTAAGGGTATCATTAAACGTACTTAAGAGGAGATCCCTCTTAAAAGTGAGTAGGTTTTAAGTTTAAATAGCAGTCATGCTTGTTGTTTTATTAATGGAAACTGGAAAGTAATGATACTACTTTCAATCATAGGTGTGGAAGTTAAGAACCATGGATGTAATTGTTTCCTAGATATATGATCAGTGGTGGATCTAGAATCCTGGGTCGAGGGACAAAATAAGAATATGATAGGATAAGAGAAAAATAAATTTTAATTCTATTTAATATTTGGTGTATATCATATAACAAACCAGCAGATAATGATAGGATATTTTTTTTTATTAGTACATAACACTAGGATATTATATAACTTTCTAAAAATTAGATAATGATAAAATATGATATAACTTTTCCCTTAAGATAAGAAATAAGATAATGTTATTAATTATATTATATTGACGCAACAAACAATCAATTATAATAGGATAGGATAATTATTTTATCTTAACATATCCTATTGTTAGTCAATTGAAAAAAAAAGAGACAAAATTAAACTTTTAAATTGAATATTTAAATAAAAATAATAAATACATGAAAGGAAAAAAAATTATAAGCAGAGGGTTCAAATATATAAAATTAACGGGGGCAAAATATACACATTTAAGATATATAATGTAATTTTTTAAAAGTGAGGGGTTGCACTTAAATGTATGTGCGTCTGCCACTGGATGTGATGTGCTCATATGAATTTGATTGAAGAGTTACTATTATAATACATTTATTTTTGAGTGAATTCCAATTTGGATCTTGAAATTATATTGAGTGGTCAAATTGGTTCTTGAAATTAATAAAATAGTAAAATAGTTTCCAAAATTATAAAATATCAATTAATTTAATATTTAAAATCATAATAATTGGTCAAATCAATTCCTGGAACTACAAAATGGTAAAAATAGTCCTTTAAATTGTAAATTATTAATTAATTTAGTCCCTCCGTTGTTAGCCATCATAACATCTTCTCTTTTCTGGTTTTTCTAATATAAAAAAAATAATATTATTTTTCAAAATTTTATTTTAATAAAGTAAGAATTTGAAAGAACTTTTATTTATTTAAATTTGGCTACAAATAAATAAACTTGAATAAATTGGAACTGGTGCATAAAATTTTAAAATTTTAGTAAAACTAAATATTAATTAGTGTGACATTTTTGTTTTCTATTTCTTATTAGCAAAATAAATAAATAAAAATTAGTATTTGATTTCATTTGCTACTGTTTTATTTATAATTGATATATTTGTGTTTTCAACAAGTTGAAAAATTATATTTTAACTAATGTAAAATAATTAAAATCAATTATAATTTATTAGTTTTGGAAGATGTCATGGATGTAGATAAGTTACAAATGTTTGTAAAAGGTTGTCTAATAACAATTTAGGAATTGTTGTATGTGTATGAAAATAACTAGTTGAGGGTTAAATTAAATAATTAGGTGATCGAATGTTAGATTTGAATAAATAGCAGCTCGTTTGGAGTGGTGGTGAGTTTTTAGTTTTTAAATGTAATTTTCAAAACAAAATGTGTTTGGCAAAATAAAGCTAAAATGATTTTTAACTCATTTGCAAAACACTTTTACATTCATTCTCAAAACCAAGAAAAAAAGATATGTGAATTTGTTTTTTAGTTTTAAAAAAGCACACACTTCCTAAATTTGACAATAACTTTTCCCGCTGCTGCCGCCACCACTGACACTGTCGCCGCCACCATTGTCATCGTCGTTGTCACCGCCGCCGCCGCCTCCGCTGCCGCCGCCGCCGCCATCACCACCACCACCACCACCACCATCATAATCAATTCTTATGTACCTGCAGAAGTTGCTCAGATTTAAACATCGGAATGGATACTTCTGAATGAACATCAAACTTGTCAAGTCAAGTACAACTGGTACATTTTGAGCTTCACTTTATGAAGTTGCAGAGTTGGGGGCCCCACTTCCAATAGCTATTTTCTTGGAGTGTTTTAAAGACTTGAAGGAAGCCGTTGAAGATAATTTGAAGTAAGCAAGAAAGAGAAAAATCAAGCTTATCACCGAGCCAAGAGATACAATCCCCAGCAACGGCGCCAAAAACTTGATACACAAGTTCTGCAAGTGTATAGTGTCGTCAAGTAATAAATCGTTCTTCCACAGGGACCATATGTTTGGCAAAGTAATTATTGCTAATTAAATAAAATTAAAACGTGAGAATTTAGAATTAAAATGAAAATTGATTTTGGGAATTCCAAAAATTAGAATTTAAATAGGAAAAAGAACAAGTAATAAAAATGGTTGAAATTCAATATATGAAAACTTCTAGGATTGGGGTTCACACCATGACAATGAACAAATTAATTCAATTACCCTTATTCTTATGAGTTTCTATTGAAGGCGAAATAACCTAATGTACTCTTCATTCCCTTTCGAGACACGAAGAGGTATCTAATTAAATTGATCCCCTACTCTAGTGGTGGCTATGTTCAATTAGACCCTTTACGCTTTGTGTTAATTCATTTTGATCATCTTAGGAGTTTAACCTACTCTCATGGTTTTACACCTAAGTTCCTTTCTATGGTTTCATAATTATAGGTTTACCTCTCAGTACATCCTAAAACCTCTGTGATAATGTTAAACACTGGCCAATTCATTCAACATATAAAGGCAATGGAAAGAAATCAAAAGAGAACAAGAATAACATAAGGATTACAGAAATTAATTCATTTAAAGTTCATGGGGCTACACCCAATCCCAGAAATAAAAATTACTACTCACACATAGTCATGAGAGAAAAATCTAAAAGGTAAAAGAAAAGCATCAAACCGGAAAAGAGAAAGAGAAGAAGAGAATCCCTTGCTCTTACTCTATGTCATCAAAACTGTCCAAGTTAAAAATACTAAATCAGAGTCTAAAAACCTATTTATAGTTATGGGCCAAAAGTCTATAATGCCCAATTACGAAACAGAATTTAAAATAACAAAACAGAAAATCTGATCACGCTCACACCCCCCGTGATCATGGTCATGGGGCCGTGATCTTCTCACAAATACTATTTAGGCTCCAGCTCTGATGTTTGACCATGGGGCATGATCCTGATCACACCCCTGTGATCTTCTCTAGAATAATGTACAGCAAATCCTCCAAGTCTTTTGTGCTCAAACTTCCCTTTTTTTGTGTAGAGTGATCCTAGAATGGCTAAATTGAAATGGAAACAAGGCAAACAATTATAAAATATAACCACCGAATAAGCAGAGCAAAATTGAATATTAGCACATATCATTTTTTTTTTTTTTTTGTAGTGACTCTATGCGGTGCTACCTTAATTTACTTTGTCGGTGTTTATCCCAATTTCTACCACCGAACAGTTAAATCAAATCAAATCCCAAATATTTTTTTCTTTAATAATTAGCAGTACAAATTACTAAACACCTTAATAAGATTCATGTTACCCATTTTAAGTAAAAGACTGATGACTAATAAATTAAGAGCACTGACCTTTGATAGCCCGCTAAAATTTAGAGGTAAGAGATTTAACTAGCTTCTTTGTTTTGATCTGGAGTTAAGACAACTAATGTGTCTACTTCAAGGGTGATTGGGTGATCAGTCTTATTCTCAATCTGTAATTCTGGAACTACAGTATCTAGCATAACCTGGAATTGGATCAAAATGCACGTATATTTTTTACATTAATTACCCTTCAGAAGGTATTTGCACATAGGAAGATAGAAGTTAGTGTATTAAAATCATAATTATTTATGGATTTGTCACAAGTTATCATGTGCATGTATGTACGATAAATAAATAAATAGAAAAATATGACCAGTATACCACACAGAGTTTCTTGGTACTTTTGATAGCAACTCAAAATTTCCAATGTCTCTTGATGGTATTCTGGATCACCCCATGAGAAGTCAAACCTTGCCACTGGCACATCAGAAGAAAAGCAGAATGAGATGACGAAACAGATAACTCAGAAGCAGATTATAGACATGAACAAAACACAATTGTTCAATTTATTCGTGATAATTGATATGTATTTTCCCAAAGGCGGAAAAAAAACTCTCCCCCAAGCTAGAAGGCAATAGTTTTTTTTTTATTTCTTTCCATTTTTGGGAAACTACTAGGCCCTCCTCCAACTTGGTCAAGCACAGTTGACTCTAATTGACTGAGCCATTCTAGTTTTCTGACAATATAGCAATAAGAAAAAAAATTCCCTAAGTATATTATGCTTGATTCCAAAATCATAAGCAACAACCTATGATTCATTCACCACATTAGGTGTAAATTAACTTATGCATTACTCAAGCAAAAGGAAGGAGGGCAATACCTACAGAATACACTGCTAATACTTACATGGAAAGTCTCCCCACACCCTAAAATCCCATTCTTTCTTTGTTGTATCAACCCATTCATGCACAGACTGACATGATACTCCACTTATTAGATCAATACCTGAAAAATGAAACAACAGTCGGTACTTCCACTTATAAGATATGTTTCCAGAGCCTCAAAGACTTGTATCCTTACCAACAATGTCCCAAGAATGAGACATCTTGAGTAGTTCCTCATCTGTTTTAGAATTGTCAGTACTCAACACACCAATTTGGCTGTCGTCTTGCCGTAAACTGTGTGTGATAGCCCGTGTGACAACGTCATCTATTACATCACAAAGTATTATCAACAAATTTAAAGGCAAAACCTGAAATTACAAACAGTAGATTTTCTTACAAAGTACTTACAAATTCCCATGATGTTCCTTTCTGCTGAGTAATCACCTAGAGTTTCTGCACATCTCCAGCTTGAGGTACTGCATAAAATTATTGCAAGCAGAAAGAAAAGGTAAGCATAGGAAAAGTAAGGCTCAATCAATGAAAAACATTTGTAGAGCATGTGAAACAAACCTGATACTCAAACTTCTAATTACTAGACCGGCAAGGAAGCACTGTCTTGATTCCTCATCATCTGGCAGTCAGTGCATCAGAAGGTAGGTTTTAGATGACTTCCAAGAACAAATATTCAAGAGACTTAGAATAATATAAATCTTAAATTAAATACTTACCAAAATTTACACCAATGTTACCAATATGCGGATTTGTCATCAGTACAAACTGACCAACATAACTAGGATCCGTAAGAATAGGAGTTATAAGGTTGGTTTGGTGGTGAAGGGAAAAGGGAAGGGGGAAGAGGTCGTGAGTTCGAATCCTCCCTACTAACAAAAACTAACAAATTAACAACTATGTCTAATTTCGAGAGATTGAAACAGCTACACAGTGCTACGTCTAAGGGCCCAACGATGCAGGAGAAAATGAACACAAACTCTGCAAGGATAAACATAAAAGAATTGTAAACAAAAATAGGAAATCAATCAAGCATTCAATTTCTCAAAAGCATAAGACAAAATTTCGTGAATCAATTTTAAGCGTACCATATTTGCTTGCAATCGAAGAGGTGAATTACGTTTAGATGAAAGCTTCTTTTAACAAAAGCTTCTTCAGATGAAATCGATGGTGCAATGTAGCTCCTTCAGATGAAAGCTTGATGGAGGACCACCTATGGAAGAGCTTGAAGTGATGGGCCCTTTGACTAGATCAAGGTCCAAGAAGCTTGAAGAGGAAATCAAGAGAAAGCTCAACATACTTGGGGAACATGGAGCGGATGGCTTGGACTTGAAGTGGCTTAATTTGAGCCAAATAATAGAATAGGATATTATGTGTCAATTTTAGTTGGACTTTGTTTTAGTTTTATGGGCTGTTCTAAACTATGACTTATTGGGCCTATTTCCTTTTTAGTGTTTTATTTTAGGCCCATGGTATAAATAGCCTAGCTTTGACTTGGAGAAGGCTAAGACTCATTTTGTAAGAAATTGACACTTTGTGTGTGAGAACTCTCTCTAGGTTCTTGAATACACTTTTATGATTCTTATCTTGAGCTGCTAAATTCAAGTGGCGAATCCTCCTTTCAACTTATCAATTCACCTTGAATTGTGGTGTTGTTCTTCATCCCTAATCTTTTCCATTTTTAATTTTTGATTCAATTTTGTGTTTCCAATTTTCTGAAAATTAATGCTGAAATTTTGGATCCATGTGATGGGTTTTATCATTTGGTAATCAGAGCTGGATTTAGCATCAATTCAGAACTGTTTCACCGCGGCACTGTTCATCGACGACACTGTTCACATATCGTGGCACTGTTCATCGGTGACACTATTCATCGATCGCGGCCTTGTTCATCAGCGATATTGTTCACCTATCGCGACACTGTTCGCCGTCGTACTATTCATCGATCGCTGTTCTATTCTGATCGCAGCACTGTTCATCGCGATACTATTCTGATCACGGTGTTGTTCATGATTTGGTACTGTTCACTATCGCGGGGGGGGGGGGGGGGGGGTACTGTTCATCGATTTTCACTGTTCATGTGATTTCTGAAATATGATTCAAATTTGTGTTGAATTTCTATTGGCATCCATCTTTTTTATTTCTTGCATCATTTTTGTGGAGTTTATTTTGTTGTTTCATTTGAATCAAAGTCTGGACATGTGTTCTTGATGTTCATCATTGTTCATGTGTGTTCTTGAGAAACTTGGCAAACCTTTGTGTTTGATCCATAAAAATTTGAATTAAGTGAGTTTGGGTGTTTTTCGTAAATATTAAAAAGTTTGAGGACTTATTAGCAAAAGAAAAGGACTTAAAGATAAAAAAAAGAAAATATTGGGGCAAAAGTGCAAAAAGAAAAAGTTTAGGAGCCCAAGTGCAATTATGAAAAGTTAGGGGCCAAAGTGTAAAAAAAAATTTCAAAAAAAAAAATTATACCATTGGAAAGAAAAAAGTCTGCCCTATAAGAAGTCCTTCTACACCATTGCTTAATTCTTTCTTTTTCATACACTTTTATGTCATTTTAGCTCTCTTGAATACACTAGTTATTCACAAGTTGAAAACTTGAGTTTCTTAGTTTTGTGTTGGTCTTATTCTTGTGTCTTCTAGTCTTGTCTCTGCTTGGCATTCTATTTTGAGTTGTCCCTTTCATTTCTTTTAGCTTTTATTGCTTGTCTTCTAAATTTCCTTGGTTTTGTCTTAGAGTTTTCTTATTTTTGACTCTTGAGTTAAGCTTGGATTTATTACATCTTTCACTTGGATACAAACTCTTGATTGGATGATTGAAAGTGCTTTTAAGAACTAAAGAGAGGTTAGAGTGGGAAAAAGGTAAGAGTGAAAATTATAGAAAAAAAAAGCCTTGAAAGTGTGAAACACGAGTGTTTAGAGTGTAAACACTTAGTGAGTGGTGAGGTCCAATTTTATTATATTTGTTGCACTAACCTTTGTTTTGTAGCCATGGCATCCGGAAGTGATAGTGAACCACCTTCTCCCAAGACCACCAAATTAATGGCATCCATGACTAAACAAATGGAGAGGATGCAAAGAAACATGGAGAGGAGGATGGGAGAAAGGTTTGATGATTTGCAAAGAAGTACCCAAGAGTTGAGTGGAAGGGTGGAAGGCATAGAGCGGAGGAGACCTCATCGATCCCCCGTTTCTTCACAAGGAAGTGATGGAGGAAATGTGGAAGATAGGAGGTATAGAGGAAGGAGACATAGAGATGGTATAGAAGATGTGAAGGTGAAGATTCCAAAGTTTCAAGGTACATATGAACCGGAGGTGTACCTAGATTGGGAAATGAAGGTTGATCAAATTTTCAATTGCCATAACTATAGTGAAGAAAAGAAGATGAGGTTGGCAAGTATAGAGTTTGAAGGTTGTGCTCTTGTGTGGTGGAACCAAATTCAAGTTGATGTGGATAGATTGAGAAGACCTAAAGTGGCAACTTGGTTGGATATGAAGAGGATTTTGAGGGAAAGATTTGTGCCTCCTCACTATGGAAGAGAGATGCATAACAAGTTACAAAGGCTTTATCAAGGGAATAGAAGTGTGGATGAATATTACAAGGAGATGGAGATTTCTTTGATAAGAGCCAAAATTGAAGAAACTCAAGAGGCTACAATGGCTAGGTTCTTACATGGGTTGAATAGAGACATCCAAGATGTTGTAGAGCTTCAAAGTTACAATAGCATGGATGAGCTTATTCATAGAGCTATAAAAGTGGAGCAACAATTGAAGAGGAAGCAATCCTACAAGAAGATTTCATTGGGCTCTTCAACTTGGAAGGATAAATCCAAGAAGGAGGGTTCTTCTTCCAAACCTCAAGATGTGAAGTCTTCTAGTAGTAAAACAACTTCTCACACTACTTCTCCTTCCATTAAAACTAGTTCCATAAAATGCTTTAAATGCTTGGGGAAGGGTCACATTGCTTCACAATGTCCTAACAAAAGGACAATGGTGGTGTTGGACAATGGGGATGTTGATAGTGAATCCTCTAAGAGTTCTCATAGTTCCTCTAGTGAAGGTGAGAGTGATGGCTATCACTCACCCGAAGAGGGGGATCTTTTGATGGTGAGAAGGCTTATGGGAAGCCTATGTAAGGAAAGGGATGAAACCCAAAGGGATAACATTTTCCATTCTAAGTGCTTAGTAGAAGGGAAAGTTTGTTCTCTAATCATTGATGGGGGGAGTTGCACAAATGTTGCTAGTACTAGGTTGGTAGAAAAGCTTGGGCTTAAAACCACCCCTCACCATAAACCTTACAAATTGCAATGGTTGAGTGAGAATGGAGAGTTAATTGTTGATAAACAAGTTTTGCTCATATTCTCCATTGGTAAATATGTTGATGAGGTTTTGTGTGATGTTGTCCCTATGGAGGCCGGTCACATTTTGCTTGGTAGACCTTGGCAATATGATAGGGAAGTTGTACATAAAGGTTTGTCCAATGAATTCACTTTTGTACATAAGGGGCGTAAGGTGATTCTTTCACCTTTGTCTCCAAGAGAGGTATGTGAAAATCAAATCAAAATGAGGCTAAAAAAAGAGCAAGAGAGAAAAGTGAAAGAAGGAAAAGAGAAAAATGGAGAGAAAAGCCAAAGAGAAAAGGAGAGTAAAAAGAGTGAGAAGAAAGAAAAACATGAACAAAGAGGTAAAAAGAAAGGTAGTGAAGAAAAAGTTGAGAGAAAAGAAAGTTTGTTCATTTAAGAAAAAGATATAAAGAGAGTGATGCTAGCTAGACAATCCTTGTATTTGCTTTTGCCTAACCATTTGTGTTTGTCTTCTAGTGAAATTGTTTTGCCTCTAGGTGTGGAAAAATTGTTGAAGGAATTTGAGGATGTTTTTCCCAAAGACATTCCTCATGGATTACCTCCTCTAAGAGGGATTGAGCATCAAATTGATCTTATTCCGGGAGCTTCTTTACCCAATAGACCAACATATAGAAGCAATCTGGAGGAAACAAAAGAGATCCAAAGACAAGTGGAGGATTTAATGGAGAAGGGATGGGTGAGGGAGAGCTTGAGCCCTTTGTGCTATGCCCATCATTTTGGTGCCAAAGAAGGATGGAACTTGGAGAATGTACACCGACTGTAGAGCCATCAACAACATCACTGTGAGGTATAGGCATCCTATTCCTAGACTTGATGATTTATTAGATGGGTTGCATGGTTCTAATTATTTCTCTAAAATTGATTTGAAGAGTGGTTACCACCAGATTCGAATGAAAGAAAGTGATGAGTGGAAAACCGCTTTCAAAACAAAATTTGGGTTGTATGAGTGGTTGGTTATGCCTTTTGGCCTAACCAATGCACCTAGTACTTTCATGAGATTAATGAATCATGTGTTGAGACATTTCATTGGCAAGTTTGTGGTTGTCTATTTTGATGATATTTTGATATATAGCAAGACAATTGATGACCATTTGTTGCATATTCAAAGAGTGTTGGAAGTGCTTAGAAAGGAAAGTTTGTATGCTCATAGGGACAAATGCACATTTTGCACTAATCAAGTAGTGTTCCTTAGCTATGTTGTGAGTTCTAAAGGTGTGCAAGTTGATGAGGAAAAGGTCAAAGCTATTAGAGATTGGCCAACACCTAAAAATGTGAGTGAAGTGAGGAGTTTTCATGGGTTGGCTAGTTTCTATAGGAGATTTGTAAAGGATTTTAGCACACTAGCTTCCCCTTTAAATGAAATTGTAAAGAAAAATGTGGGGTTTAAATGGGGAAGTGAACAAGAGGAAGCTTTTAATAGCTTGAAAGAGAAACTAACACATGCTCCTATTCTTGCTTTGCCTAATTTTTTCAAATCTTTTGAAATTGAATGTGATGCATCTAATATGGGAATAGGTGGTGTGTTGTTACAAGAAGGGCATCTCATTGCTTATTTTAGTGAAAAATTGAAGGGTGCTCATTTGAATTATCCCACATATGACAAAGAATTGTATGCACTTGTTATAGTTTTGCACACTTGGCAACATTATCTTTTACCTAAGGAGTTTGTGATACATAGTGATCATGAATCCCTTAAGCATTTGAAGGGCCAAGGCAAACTGAACAAGAGACATGCAAAATGGGTTGAATTTTTGGAACAATTTCCTTATGTGATCAAGCATAAGCAAGGCACTGCTAATGTGGTAGCCGATGCTCTTTCTAGGAGGTATTCTTTACTCTCCATGCTTGAAACTAAGATGCTTGGGTTTGATCACATAAAGGAGTTGTATGCTTGTGATGATGACTTCTCTAGTTTGTATAAATTGTGTGAGAAATTTGCTCACAATGGATTCTTTAGGCATGATGGATTTCTATTTAAAGATAAAAGATTGTGTGTGCCTAAGAGTTCTTTGCGTGAGTTGTTGATTAGAGAAGCTCATGAAGGTGGTTTGATGGGTCATTTTGGGGTTGTTAAGACATTGGACATCTTGCATGAACATTTCTTTTGGCCACATATGAAGCATGATGTGCATAAATTTTGTGATAGGTGTTTAGTGTGTAAAAAGGCCAAATCTAAGGTCATGCATCATGGTTTATATACCCCATTACCTATTCCTAACTCTCCTTGGATTGACATTTCTATGGATTTTGTGATTGGTCTCCCAAGATCCAAGAAAGGGAAGGATTCTATTTTTGTTGTGGTTGATAGGTTCTCAAGGATGGCTCATTTCATTCCTTGCCATAAAGTGGATGATGCTTGTGTGGTAGCGGACTTGTTCTTCAAAGAAGTGGTGCGCCTTCATGGACTACCAAGAAGCATTGTGTCGGATAGGGATTCAAAGTTCTTAAGCCACTTTTGGAAGACATTGTGGAGTAAGCTTGGCACTAAGCTTCTTTTCTCTACTACTTGACATCCTCAAACGGATGGGCAAGCCGAGGTGGTGAATAGAACTTTATCTCAACTTCTTAGATGCTTGGTAGGAAAGAATTTGAAATCTTGGGAAGATTGTTTGCCTCACATTGAATTTGCCTATAATAGGGTTGTGAACTCTACTACTTCTTTTTCTCCTTTTGAGATTGTTTATGGATTTAACCCTTTGTCCCCTCTTGATTTGTTGCCATTACCTAACACTTCTTCTATGTTGAATAGGGATGGGCTTTCTAAAGCTGCTTTTGTTAAGAGTTTGCATGAAAAGGTCAAGGCACACATTGAGAATAAGGTGGAACAATATGCTAAATATGCCAACAAAGGGAGAAAGAAGATGGTGTTTCAACCCAGAGATTGGGTTTGGGTTCATTTGAGGAAGGATAGGTTTCCTTTAAAACGGAAATCTAAACTTTAAGATAGAGGAGACGGTCCTTTTAAAGTGTTGAAGCGCATAAATAATAATGCTTACCAAATTGATTTACCTCTTGATTATGGTGTGAGTACTAGTTTTAATGTTAGTGATTTGTCTCCTTGTGATGTTGGTACTTGTGATCCAAATTTGGGGACAAATTCTTCTCAAGAAGGAGGGAATGATGGAGGACCACCTATGGAAGAGCTTGAAGTGATGGGCCCTTTGACTAGATCAAGGTCCAAGAAGCTTGAAGAGGAACTCAAGAGAAAGCTCAACACACTTGGGGAACATGGAGCAGATGGCTTGGACTTGAAGTGGCTTAATTTGAGCCAAATAATAGAATAGGATATTATGTGTCAATTTTAGTTGGACTTTGTTTTAGTTTTATGGGTTGTTCTAAACTATGACTTATTGGGCCTATTTCCTTTTTAGTGTTTTATTTTAGGCCCATGCTATAAATAGCCTAGCTTTGACTTGGAAAAAGCTAAGACTAATTTTGTTAGAAATTGACACTTTGTGTGTGAGAACTCTCTCTATGTTCTTGAATACACTTTTATGATTCTTATCTTGAGTTGCTAAATTCAAGTGGCGAATCCTCCTTTCAACTTATCAATTCACCTTGAATTGTGGCGTTGTTCTTCATCCCTAATCTTTTCCATTTTTAATATTTGATTCAATTTTGTGTTTCCAATTTTCTGAAAATTGATGCTGAAATTTTGGATCCATGTGAGGGGTTTTATCAAAGCTTCTTCTGCACAAGCAAAATCAATGGTGCGGTAGGGATTCAAAAGAAATAGAAGAGAGGAAATTGAAGGTTGTATGTTAGAATGGAGGAGCAATGTAAGCTTGGGGTTTAGGGTTTGGAGAAAATGGGAATTAGAGAACATAATAGTCGAGAAAAGCATTTGCAGAGAGTCACTTTCTTCGCGGGAAAGAAAAGAGTCGAGAAACACATTCGCGGCAAAGCAATACCTGCTTAGACTTGCCGTTGGTTTGTAGCTGCCGGAAACACCACTCAATTTTGCCTATAACGAACTTTTCCTTAACCTTAGCGTCAATTTTCTATAACGTCTAGTGCAGAAAAGACTTTTTAAATCGGTTAAAAATGGCTTTTTAAATCGGTTGTACGGCCGACTTATATGCGAGCGATATAGAAAGTCATACTTTTTAAATCGATCAAAACCCGATCTAAAAAATTAACTTTTTAGATCGGTTCTTTTTGTGATCGATCTAAAAAGTAACTTTTTAGATCGATTCCTTTCAATAACTGATCTAAAAAGTTAACCTTTTAGATCGGTTATCAAAAAGAACTGATCTAAAAAGTTACTTTTTAGATCGGTCACAAAGTTAACCGATATAAAAAATGAACTTTTTAGATCAGTTATTTTTATAACCGATCTAAAAAGTAATTTATAAAACAGATACACAGCCACATACACAGCATAGCTTTGTAAATTAACTAAAGATAGATAAAATAAGTAAATAATAAAAGCAAGAACAGGATGACTATCTAGTAGACCTAAAAAAACTACACGTGGATTAGCTGGAATCAAAGAAACAAACTTCCATCTAAAACACGACATTAGATTTCCTATTCTATCTTAAACCAAAATGACGGACATAAAACTAAACTAAGTGACGAAACTCAAACAAGGAATAAAAGTTACAAGCAAAATAAAATAAAAACAATTCAAGCTAAAAGCAAAATAAAAGAAAAGATAGAAAATATATACATAGACAAAAGGGAAAAAAATTACAAGCCTTTTACTTTTAATTGAAATATAACCAAACACTAGGGACGCTATAACTAACACATTTAATAGAGTAGAAATGACAATGACTTACATAAAATGGAATATAAGCATGTTTGCCATTCACCGCGCTAACTGTGAAACCTGTGTATCCAACCACTGCACCATGAACAACACTTTGAGTAAGGAGAGTGCAATATACATTATCAGATGCAACACTTGGAACAGCACGGATCATAAGTCGGTGGGACCTGTCAGATAGGAAATTCTTCAATCGGTTAGAATGTTTAGTTTATATAAGTAACAATGTAACACACTATCATCTGCACCAGTAAAAAGAGAGCTAACCAATGTACTAAAGTTATAGCCATTTTTTGACTTTTTGTGAAGTGGTCCTACAATAGATATAAATAAAAAAAATTGTTACTAGAATAAACGAAAAAGAAAAATCTACATCATGGGAATCTTGTGATTAGTATAATAGGCCAATTGCTTGAATGTAGTACAAAAGGCTGTGAGATTAATACCAATAAATTACTCTAACATGCAAATTTAACTAATGAAAATTGATTCCTTTATAGTAGAGTGACAATGTATAAAAGCAGTTCCTAGATTGTTTGAAGGGGATTTCTATCTGTGATAAATAAATGGATTAGGCAGCTTAGTTGTTCTTCTAAGCCACTTAGGCTTGCTATTATATAATTTCTTATCCTCCTTCAGTTGTACTTTCGCCTCTAGCATCTTTTTAACACATTACTTTTTTTATCAAATTAAAGCACCTAAAAAAAGGAAAGTTCCTAGGTCATACAGTCCGTACTATTAAAAAAATATTAAAAGAATCATGCCAAATGAATTTATTAAATAAAATTATTAAATTTAAAATTTCTGGTAAGTTTAAATTGCCAATGTTCAACAGCTTTTGTAGCCATTACATTTAGCAAATCATGAATGCTTCTGCATAATTTACTAAATAATTCTTCAAACACAGTATTAAATTTAAGCAAGATTGTCTCAAGCTACAAATAAAGTATCCTCTAATAATCATGTAGAACACCAGATGAAGTGAATGAGTGAGAATAATGAAAATAAGTTGAAAAGGAAAGAAGCTACTGGTAAACTGAACCTTTGCTGCCTTCATATAATTATCAAAATATGAGCTGCTCCCATCTTTCTACCATTCATAGAGAAAACTCAATTAATTAAACTTCACTCTAAAGTTTACAAGATGAGAAAACAGAGACAACTGCAGTTTTGTTAAAAGTATAACAAGAATATACTTTAGTTGAAACCAAGGGAGCTTTTTCACCAGGTATCTTCACATCTGGTAGGTAGCTGAAATTAGAAGCAATCAAAGACATCTTTGGTAGCACCTCATGGAGAATCTCAAGTAATTTCTGGAAAAGTGAAGGGATAATAAATGCAATAATCAATTTATACAACAGAGACTTAGGAGATAATATCCCTATTTACATGATATGATAGGCATATAAATACAAATGCACTAATTAAATAAGGAAACACATCATAAAATAGAAAATAAAAATAATCCTAACAAATCATCTAGATACTCTAAAATATTCTAAGATATAAAAAAGAGATCATCAAATGTTCCTTAGATTTTCTAACACTTAGCATCAAAATTTCCAAAGATGACAATAGAATAGCTAAAATAACAAGAAAGTGAGAAAGAATTATGATAAAAGTTTTCTGTTAAGATAATCAAGCATCACACCAGTTTACAAGTAATCTTTCAGATCTTATACTCTATACCACCAGACTAAACTTGTAAATTACCATAATATAAATTATACTTACCACTATGACGACCCATTAGCTTGACAATACCGATACCATTCTCAGCGCTTTCTGCTTCCATATGAACAGAGTTTATAGCTCGTTGTGCCTCCTCAACAGCAGTGTCAAAATCGAATGATTTATCAATAACCTGATTCAGGTACAACATGGTTAATTAGGTGACTGTTTAAAAGCAAATCCTTTTTACATTCTCAGCAAAGTAGCTTCAATTGTTAGGCTTCAAATTTCCAATTCAAGCATGCTTACTAGGATATCACTATCACTATCAATTGAAGATTCACTATCATGAAAGACCACTACCAAACCAGTCATGACCTTAACGCCACACAGTGTACCCTTGGGCTTCAACTCCGATGGCTTCCACTCTATCACCTTCGTGTTGTCTTCACTGGAACTCTCTAACTCAGCAGTGAATAAGTTCAAGGAGACGAGAAAGGAGATGAGGCAAAAGATGCAGAAGGGCTCAGAGCAGCCAGTGAAGAAGTGGACAGAGAGCATACGAGCGCCGAACCAACGCGAACCAGGATGGCAACCAAGGTTCAGATTCATGGATTCACGGTGGCGATGAGAAGATGAATGACAAGATAAAAAAGATACCTCTGACATTCACGGGGGCGGTGAGGGGGATGAGCAGCTAACGACGCTGCGAATGTGGCGGCGCTCCGAACGTGGCGGCACTGTTGAGAACCACGGTTGGCGCGATGAGAGGGATGATGTGGTGTGGTGCGGCGTGGTGAGAGGGAACGAGATCTAAAAGGCTCGAGGGTTCTGGGTTTGCAGGAACGAGCGAAAACTGAAGAAAGGGAACGAAGGAGCGTAAATGGGGTTTTGGAGGGATTCATGAAAATAGGACATGGAATGAGTTTTTAGATCAGTTGTACTTATTATTGATCTAAAAGCAACATTTTAAATCAGTTTTAAAAAGGAATGATTTAGAATGGTAACTTTTTAAATCGGTTCTACTTTTAACTGATTTAAAAAGTTGTTATTAGATCATTTATTAGAGAATCGATCTAAAAACTTTTCTCATATTTACAAAAATGCCACCGTCTCTTTTTTTAAATCGGTTATCATATAGCTGATCTAAAAGGCTGTTATAAAATGCAGTTTTTGTACTAGAACTGACGTTAGACCACCGCAAGTAAATTGTGCTTTTCTTGTGGTGTGATCCATATTTTAAGATATTTATTATTATTATTATTATTATTATTATTATTATTATTATTATTATTATTATTATTTAAGATTTGGATAAAATTAAATCTAATTATTATAACATCTAATTTGTATAACAAATTATAAAAATAGAAATTATTTAAAATGTTATCATAAAAAATTTTAAATATGTACACCAATTGTATAATAATGAGTTAAACATATTACTTTAAATTTAACTAAATATCTATAAAGTCCTTATTTTAATTTACTATTGTTCATACAATATATTTTAATAACTAAATTAAAAACTAAAGTATACTTTTAAATATTATGATGTACATACTTGGATAACTTGTGGTTTATATATTATTCCAAAGGCTTATACACTTTAATAATTTATGTACTAACAGTGTAAAAAGTTTTTACACTTTTATTTAATCATAAATTGTCATGTATAATAAGTTTGTTGCATCTTACCAATAACTACCTTAAAAGTCTTACTTATCATGATTTATGATTGATTGATGGTGTAAAGTTTTTAACACTAACAATGCATAAAAACAAACTCATAAAAAATATAGAATAATGTAATATATGTTAGCAATATTTTTTTTGAATATTTTGTTTATCATGACAGTATAAATTTAAATTTAAATTATTATAGATTATTTATTTCATTCAATTCTTTTATTGTAATTAGAAATAAAAACAAACGATGAATGGTACTATGGTGAAGACCTCAAACATTGAATTCTTGAATACAACCATTTGTTGAAACTAAATGTTTTGTTGATGAAAAATAATCTATAATGCATTTTCTCTACTTTTAATAACTTTATTAGTCTAATGATACAAAATATATTTGAAAAATAAAATTGTTCAATATTGTTTCTTCTCAATTTTATACAAAATTAATTGAATATAACTATGTTGTATAATCTATGTAGCATTACTTTAATTTTAAACCAAGTCAACATTTGTAATTCTATAATTTTCTAAAATTATTATTTATTGATTGGGTATATATATCTTAATTTATTATTTTTATATAAAAAAAATCCAAGGACAAAAAATGAAAAAGAAATGTTTGATCATGTTTTCTTTTATCCTTACTTCATATTGATTATATGAGTGTGAAATCACAAATTACTCACAACATTATTATGATTATATGCTATAAAACTAGACTCATATCTTTAATGATTATAGAGTTAGGTTAATTATTTTATATTTATCTCTTTTTAAATGTTAATAAATTTGAAATATATAGTTTATAAGAAAATATTTGATAAGTTACATTTTTTCCTTGGGTAAGAGACTACAGGTTTTTTCCATGTGTGAACGCAATGGGGTCTTACACCACTGCACCAACCCCAAGGATGGATCCAGAAAAGGGGGGCTATTTTTTTTTCTTCCTTTATAATTGTTTATGGTTCTAACTTCTAATAAATAATAATTTGAAAAAATATTTACTTTTTTTACACATAAAATTGAAATTAATTTTTATTTTAAATGATAATAACCTTAACTGTTATCATAATAACAACAAACACACAACTAATTTTATGCAATTTTACATTAGTTATCACCTTAACCATTGCAATAATAACAACAAATACAACTAATTTTACATAATTTTACACTAGTTACCCTTAACTATTATTATAATAACAACCTACACAATTAATTTTACACAATTTTATACTAACTTATTTAGAAATATACATGTATATACATGAAAAGTCCTAAGGGAGGGGGGGGGGGGGCGGCTAGGCGCCTGCCCGCCCCTCTCTAAATCCGTCACTAACCAACCCTATGGGTTATTTACTTTAATAAATTATAATATTTGATATAATTTACCTTTTATACACGTATTTTTTGATATAACGCAGTAGAGACTGATTATATGTTTCAAGTAATCGTAATTAATTAAACTATTTTAGATAAAATAAAATAAAAAATAGATGGCAGTACATCATTGACATTTCACTAATATTCTCTAAAAAAAATTAGCTTCAGCCTTCAAGTTACTTCATAGGGATTTTAACCTCTCATAATTTAGTATGAAAACCAGATATTTCTCCTTTCCCAAAAAATAACGGAAATGCAGACTATAAACCAAAACAGAAAATATGATTGGAATATAGGTTTTCCTTGGCAGATTTGTCTTCTATATGCTTCAGGCTTGCTTTGGAACCTCCGCTTTCATTGATTGACTGATATAGGTGGCAACTCAATTTCCCATTAGCAATGGTGACAACAGGTGGCATAGAAAAACCCACAAAGAGAGATGAGAATTTGGATACCAGGGACCAGTTATGCACAATAACACCAAATGTGCACCAGCAGTGATTTTTTAAGCACGCCCGTGACCTCCCTAGGTGCAATTTCAAAAGAGAAGAACAGAGAACCTGCACATGTCATGATAGAGATTTAGCAAATTAACTTCATGCCCGTGAACATTATGCAACATCAACCTTCACTGCATATGACACTTGGCAAGAGAAAGAGAGAAGTACAGTATTATATTGTAATAGAAAAACAAAAAGAAATGATACATGTTAACGAAGTGTAAATATGATGTAATGAGAAAAAAAATTGATAGATGTTAATTAAGTGTTTAAAACTTATTGATACAATTAATACATGTAGCCAATCATTTAAAGTACATAAAAGAATTGCACCGATCAATTATAATAGGATTGTTTAATCCCATTTTTATTCGTGATAAGTTAGACAACTCCACTCTTAATAAAGTTTTTCACGACAAGTACCTAAATCTCTTCTGCTAGCTTATATATAGCTGCTAGCAAACCATTGCCTAACATACCTAAAAATTGTACCAAGATGGCTTCACTTCTATGTCTCCTCTTTGCCTTCCTTTTCATTGTTATCATGTCAAGTTCTGTACCCGCAACTAGTGAAGTGTTTGCAAAACAGTCTCCTGTGTCTCCATCCACAAAACCCGTGGAAAAACTCACCCAACTCCACTTCTATTTCCATAACAACATAACGGGGGAACACCCAACTGCTATGAAAATTGTTGGGCCTCCTAAGGGGTCCACTCTTGGTTTTGGGATTATTTACATGATGGATGACCCTCTAACTGAAGGACCAAGTCCAAGTTCAAAGCTTGTTGGAAGATCTCAGGGAATATATGCTTTGGCTTCGCAGCAACATGGTCAGTCTGGGTTGCTCATGGTGACGAATTTTTTCTTCACTGAGGGCATTTACAATGGCAGCACCCTCAGCATTCTTGGCAGGAACCCCACATTCATAAACGTTAGAGAAATGCCAATTGTTGGGGGTAGTGGGATCTTCAAATATGCAAGGGGTTCTGCTGTGCTTACTACATATATATATGATGTTAAGGGTGGTATTGCAATCGTTGAATACAACGTCTCTGTCCTGCATTATTGAGAAATCGGTAGATGCTGCTCTTTATATAGGTTTGTTCTGGTGGTTTTGAGTGAGTTTGAAGTCTTTCCTTTCTTTGTTTTTAAGTGTATCCTTAAACGCCCTTAAGAGGAGATCCCTCTTAAAAGTGAGTAGGTTTAAAGTTTAAAGAGCATTGTGTGTGCATGTTTTTTGTTAATGGAAAGTGGAAAGTAATGATACTACTTTCAGTCATAGATGTGGCAGTTAAGATTGATTAAGAACAATGGATGTAATTGTTTCCTAGATATGCATGTGATGTGCTCGTATGAACTTGATTGAAGAGTTACTATTATAATACATTTGTTTTTGAGTGAATTCTAATTTTGGTCCTTGAAATTATAAAGAGTGATCAGAATATTGAAATTGATAAAATAATAAAATAGTTCTTAAAATTATAAATTATCGATTAATTTAATCTCTAAAATCATAATAATTGGTCCAATTAGTTTCTGAAACTAAAAAAAATGGAAAAATAGTCCCTTAAATTATAAATTATAAATTAATTTAGTCCATCTGTTAATAGTCTAACATATTCCCTTTTCCGGTTTTTCTAATATAAACCCTTAAATTATTTTAATATTTATTAGTGTTATTGATTATTGCAGCTATTTTTGAAAATTTTATTTTGATAAAGTAAGAATTTGAAGGAACTTTTATTTATTTAAAAATTTAGTTACAAACTTATAAACTTGAATAAAGTGAAAACTAGTGCATAAAATTTAAATTTTTTAGTAAAACTGAATATTAGTGTGACACGCATCTTCTGTTTTCTATTTCTTATTTGCAAAATAAATAAATAAATTAGTACTTGATTCCATTTGCTAGTGTTTTATTTATAGTTGATAATTATATTTTAAATAATCTAAAATAATTAAAATCAATTATAATTGATTAGTTTTAGAAGATGTCATGGATGTAGATAAAGTACAAATGTCTGTGAATTTCTTTTTAAGGAAAAATATAATTTTATTAATAGATATTGTAGCACGCAGAGAGTAAATCAAATATAGGAATAAAAATTAGTAAGCTTCAAGATTTAAAAGTTGTCTAATAAAAAGTTAGGAATTTTTGTGTATGTATGAAATTAACTATATGCAATGGATATTGTTTTACGTAGGAATTTTTGTATGTGTATGAAAATAACTATATGCGATAGGAATTTTCTGTTGTGTATTGTTAAGATATGCAGTAGAAACAAGTATTTTAACAAGATCTTGTTAAGTTGCGTACGTAACAGAAATAAGTCTTTATTGTGTATATTGACAAGATTTGTCGAGATACACAATGGAAATAATTATTTTTTGTCAAATCGATGACTTGTGAAAAAAAAAAACATAATGTTGCTGAAGAAGTAATGGAAGTGCAAAAACTCACATGGTAAAGGCAACGGAAGACAAGGAAGAACAATGCTTGTACGTATCAGAGAAATTAAGAAGATGTTTAAAGATGAGAAAGTGGTGTCAAGGGGGTATGGGTGAGGACATGTCTAAAGAGTGGGGAAAAGGAAAGAGGTAGAATAAGAATTTTACAAAAAAAGAATGCGGGGAGGGGAGGGGGTGGAAAGATAAAAAATAGAGAATGGGAATATCATAGCCCTTTGTTTTCTCTTATTTTCTTATCTTATTTTCTTAATTAGTTGGCCTTCCTTTCGCTCTACATCTTCAATCTTAATAATAAACAACTTAGTGCCTCCTGGGAATAAAAGTTATGCCTCTTTCTTTTTTGTTTTTTTTTTAATTTTTAAAACTAAAATACTATTAGGCCATCTACTTTCTATTTAAGAATTTCTTAGGCTATTGAAAAGACAACATTGACCATTTTTCATTAAATGACGTGTATTTTTTGTGATTTTTTTGTCTTTTAACAAACCTCTTTTTCTTTCTTTCTTTTTGTCTTTTCTTTCCGGTACTTTACTTTTTAAATTTTTTCTTTCCTTTTGTCTTTTCTTTTAATCTTTTCTTTTTTAATTTTTTTGCTTTTATATTTTTCTTTAAGCTTTTCAGTTTTTTTCTTTTAATAATTTATTCCTTCTCTCTTTTTTTCATTCTTTTTTTATTTTATGGTTTTTCTTTTCTATTTTCCTTTTCTTTTTATTTATTTTTTCTTTTAATGTTTTTTCTTTTCTTTTTTCCTTTTTATTTTTTTAATATTAATATTTTCTGAATTTCTTATAAATTTTTTTATTTATATTAAATGATACATAAATTTATTTATTTATAATAATATTATAAATATAAATATTTATATTATGATGTTGAGATTTTTGAATTAAAAATTAATTTAAGTCTAATTAATAATATATTTATTACAAATTAAAATTTTTACTCCATGTTTAATAATTTCATAAATGGAAGTTTTATTGATTAACATATATAATAATAATAATAATAATAATAATAATAATAATAATAATAATAATAATATTTTTTACATAAATAAATAATAAATAAATTAAAATTAATCTATTAAACATATTTTTATTACAAAATAGTTTTAAATTACTTCATCAATAATATCATAAATTAAATTAGTTTTATTCACAAGTATCATTTACGGAATACAATCTTACTTGAGTCAGGTATAACCATTATAAGTGATAAAACTCTTTCTCTCAATATTTAACACAACTGCATATCTAAGACTTAATTGAATTTTTTCTTCTTCTTTAAAATCTTATAAAATCATTTTACTATGAAATTGTATAAAGTAATTTTAAATAATTTCATAAATGAATATTTTGTTGAATAATATTTATATTAGGATCTGTTTCCAAAAAAAAATATTTATATTAGGAAGTTGAAATTTTTATACTAAACATTAATGTAAATCTAGTTATTTAATATATTTATTATAAAATAATATTTTGACTCTATGTTTAATAACTTCAAATATGAAAATATTGTTGATTCATATGTATATAGTAATGTTAAATATATATATATATATATATATTAAAATTAATTTATTAAATATATTTTTATTACAATTTTTTTTAAAATTACTTCGTCAATAATGTCATAAATTAAATACTTTTTTATGGTAGAGTTAATATATATCATTCACGGGAAACAATTCTGCTCGAGTTAGATAGAAGCATTATAGATGACAAATCTTTTTACGCTGAGTATTTAACACAATTGTATGTTCAATACTCAAGAATATTTTTTTTTTTACTTTTAAATCCTATAGATTTATTTTTACTTAAAATTCATATAAAATAATTTTATATAATTTCATAAATAAATATTTTATTGAATATTATTTATTTTATGAGGTTGAAATTTGCATACTTAAAATTCATTATAATTTAATTAGTTAATATATTTATTATAAAATAATATTTTGACTTTATGTTTAATATACCTCTTATTCATGTGGGATAACAGAAATTCAAATAAGATTTATTAAAGTAAAAATTTATAAAATTATAAATTAATTATGTGTTATAAACTGTTTCTCATCAACATTATTTTAGCTGTATTGAGATATGTTAATAATATACTTTGTAATATATTTTTTATAACACTCTCTACTCTTTTCTTAAATTTATTAGAAAATACAAAATTGTACTGTCTCACTTCTTATTTTATTCAATAAAAGAGAATGTATTAGAAATGTTGCTAACATTTTTCTTAAGTATTTTATAAGTAATAAAAAAATTATTCAATTTATTGAAAAGTAAAAAAAAAAATGTTCATAAGATTTAAAAATATCTTTTTTTGGTAAATAAAAATCAGAGATATTAAATAAATAACTTGATTAGAAAACAAATACATTATAATTAATTTATTAAATATATTTGTATTACAAAATAGTTTTAAATTATTTCATCAATAATAGCATAAATTAAGTTAGTTTTAATTCTTTTATGACAAAGACCACAAGTATCATTCACGGGAGACAATTCTACTCGAGTTAGGTAGGACTATTATAGGCGACAAATCTCTTTCTTCGAGTATTTAACATAATTGCATGTCTAAGATTCAACAATATTATTTTTTTTTACTTTTAAATTTTATAAAATCATTTTTACTTAGAAATCGTATAAAATAATTTTAAATAATTTCATAAATGAATATTTTGTTGAATAATATTTATTTTATAAGGTTAAAATTTTTATACTAAAAATTAATTTAAATCTAATTAGTTAATATATTTATTATAAAATAATATTTTAACTCCATGTTTAATAATTTCATATACGAAAATTTTGTTGATTAATATCTATATAATAATGTTAAATTTATATATATATATATATATAATAAATATATTAAAATTAATTTTATTAAGAATATTTTTATTACAAATAATTGTTTTAATTTATTTCATCAATAATATCATATACTAAATATTTTTTTTTAATGATAGGGACCACATGTATATTTCAATGATTTTTTCACACACAAAAAAAAGTGTAATAGCACCAAGTATGTATTTTAATAAGCACATCAGTAAGAAGTGTTTTTATGTTTGTGTTAATTGTCATAATTACTAAGTAGATCCCAATCTAAATAATAATATTTTAACTTTCCAGGGATAGAAATAACTAAGCTAAATTACTATATAAGTTGAACTATATAAACAATATCCGTAAATTTAGAAATTAAATATTATTAATCAAATTATGAATAAGCGTATTTAATCTAATTTATAATTTATTTGGTCGAATATATAATTATGTAAAGATTGACTTAAATCTAAAATATGACTATATCCAAAATTGAAACTAAAATAATTTTATATTATATTATTCTTTTTTTAAAATATATAATTTTGCTGTAAATTAAAAAAACTTTATTTTGAAATTAACTTTATTTTATATTGTTATTTTTAATATACTTATGACATATAATATCATTATAAATCTTTAATGAAAATTTGATCAAAATACTTGGACAAAAATATTAGTCTTTTGAGTATTTGTTACAACTAATATATTTTTTTGTAATTAGTTAATATTGCATGATTATGTTAATTAAGGAGAAAAGAAACATATATTAGAGAACTTAATAGTTAGTAACCTAGTACATTTTTTTCTCATGGGACGAAGATAATACTAAACACCTATAATAATACATCTTACATATGTGCTAATGAAATATAAATTGTCTTTTTGAGATTAAAATGGTAATTTATTTTAAGTAATATTGATTTCAATAGTTTGCATCTAATTTAATTAATTTATATTTTAAATTATTCAAAATATTGTTTATAAACTATAATATTATAAAATTTAAAAAAATTTATTTACAATATAGTTGTTAAATAATTGCATTATTTTATCATTTCATATTTCAAAATTAAAAAATATTTAAATTTAACAAAAGTTAAATTCTTTTTAAATTTTTATACATAATAAATTTCTCATACAATTTTGTAAATATTTTAAATGAAATTAGAAGTATAAGTGAGACTATAACTAAATATATTTTTTCTGCTTAAATATTCTCTCTCAATCTTTTTGTTATTTTGGAGAACTTAATTAACTAATTATATTTATGTAAATATATTTAATTTTATAAATTAATATAATTTTGAATATGCGTCAAAACCGGAATGACCCGTGCGAATGCACCGGTACCTTACTAGTTTAAGAAGGAAAAGTCTGACACAAGAAAAAGAAGGAATTTATGTTAGTAAACATATGATTAATAAATTAAACGTGTTCCATCTTGGCTAAAATTCATAATGTTATTATTGGTCTAATGTAGGATAGTTGACATAATGTTAAATGTGCTCCATTTTGGCTAAAATATTCACTAAATTATGTGATTGCTTTCTAAAGTGTGCTCTTCATTGATTTTTTTTTTTGAACGTATCCCTCGGTCGACAGCCAAGGACTAATCCCTTGAGGTATTGAGATCCATTTAAGGGGTTGACATCTCCCAACAAATGTTTTCCATACGCACTGGCTAGGGATCGAATCCCGAACCACATGCTTATATATAAGGGACAATGTTATCTATCAACCATGCCACACCATGTTAGTGTGCTCTTCATTGATTGCGAAATGAAGTATACAAACAACAATTCTTCACTTTGATGAGATTGAGATGCCATTGAATGGCGATAAGTACCTACAAAAGGTACTCTAGTGCTTAAGTCAATAGCAATTCTACCATAGCTAGTATAATACTTACCTAACATCTTGTTGTTGATTGTATTTATAAGATTTTGAGATGGGTTGGATTCCTTGGCATGAGCCCTATTTTAGTGTAGTGACAAAGAAACTTTACCTTAAGGTTTACTTTACTATTCACAAATATATTGTGATAATTCTATGCTTGGGTAGAAGTGTTGACTTATGTCAATGATCATTGTTATTGGCACCCCATATTTGTTGATGGCACTACCCTTCTTTTAAAAAAAAGGCTTTTACATTTTTGCCCTTACCCCTTCCCCTCCCTCCACCCTCTTTAACATCAAAAAACCCCTTCCCTCCCTCTCATGGATACTCTTCCTCCCCTTATTTCCTCACACATAGCCACCCGTCCACGACGAACCTCCTCTGCAAAGCTCCTCAGCAATGTCGCCGACAAGCTCGTGTTACTGGAGAATGAGGCAAGAAGCTCCATTTCCACTTGTGTCATTTTTTTGTTGTTGTGTAACTACGAAACGGAAATTTTGTTTGAAAGTTGATGGCATGAAAATGCGTTTCCATTTTGGACTTTACCAAAACAAAAATGCATATCTATTTTAGGCAATAATCCAAAACAAAAACGCATTTCTGTTTTGGATTTGAAAAAGTTTAAAATGGAATTGCATTTCTGTTTTGGATGAAAGTCTAAATTTTAAATTAAATTATTTTTTATTTTATTAAATATACTATAATAAATATTATTTTGTATGTAATATTTTTTATTATTAATTGTTATATAAATTATTTTAATTATTTATATGATTAATTATTTTATTCAATTATATCATTAATTATTTGAAAGTTTTACTTGTTTAATTATTGTAAGTTGTTATGTCATTAATTATTTTAATTTTTATATAATTAATTGCTATAATGTTGTTAGTTTTTTTTTACTACTTTTATAGTTTATAATTTATTTTTAATTTTTGTGACAATGTTAATTTTTTTAATATTATAATTTATTATTATTTAAGGTATATGACTCCACGTATGATTACGGATGGTAAACGTGTCAGTCAATGTTCATAGGCAAGGCAAGTACCACCCACTACTTCAGGAGCGGCAACAACACGTGTTGCTATTGAGGCTACTGTGGTTGCTAACGATGTTGTTTGGGTTGTTGAGCTTGCTAAGGTTCCTGCTATTGAGTTGCATAGGCTGCTAAAACGGAGGATGATGTTGAGGTTCGTGTTAGGGATCTTGCTACTGAGCCTGATGAGGTTCTTGCTGTAGAGTAGGGATGGCAAAAAAATTCATGCCCGCAGATATCCGCGGATAAAATTCGTCACGGATAGAAGATGGATAGTATAAACGGATACCCGCAGGTAACGGGTACGGGTTTTTTATTTATCCACTCATTAACGGGCGGGTACGGGTATCATACTATCCGTGCCCGCGGATACCCGTTACCCGTAAAATTACTAAATTACCCTCATATATATATATATATATATATATATATATAATTTAAAATCACTAGTTTTTGCTCTTGATACTAGTAAATATTATGTCTAGAGATTCAAAATTACATTATAAGATTCTTATTTCTTTGATTTTTTTTAATTAAAGACATGTAATTTTCACATGAAAATTCAATTAACTACACATTTGATTCTTTATTCTTCTTGTAGTAAATAATATGATTTTATTTCCAAATTTTATTGCACATAAAGGATCTATTTCTTAGTATTTCTTCTAAAAAAATCACCTTTTTTTTTTAAAAAATATATATTTTTTAATATGAAATATCCATGGGTATCCACGGATACCCGCGGATCTAAGAAAAACCCGCGGATTTTTTTCAAACCGATATCCAACGGGTAACGGGGCGAGTAACAGGGCGAATTTTCTCCGGCAGATCAGGTAGCGGGTAACCACTATCCGTGTCCGACCCGACCCGTTGCCATCCCTACTGTAGAGCATAGGCCATGGGAGGATTGGCCTCCTTACTCGGGAGGTCCTACAAATGATCATGTGCTTAGAACTTTTGCTAAGCATGTTGTGTTGCGCATCTTGGTATATTATATTTAATAAATATAATAATTTATATTATATAACAAAAATATCAGTATATTTATGGTTTAATTGTAATTTTTATCTCCAACTTTTTAATTTTTGATGGATTTTACTCCAACAAATTAATTTGGCGCATTTTAGTCCCAACTTTTAAAAAAGTTGTAAATTTTACCCTCCACATTTTTGATGACGTGGCAAGCTAAAATATTTGTACTTTTTACATCTAATTTTTTACTTTTTGACAAATTTTTTCCCTAACTTTTTCATTTTTGACAAATTTTATCCCTAACATTTTACTTTTTGATGAATTTTACCCTCATTTTTTTTGTTTATGTCAGTATGTCACGTCATCAAAACTGTATATGGTAAAATTTGTAACTTTTTAAAAAAGTTTGGAGTAAAATGCGCCAAATTAATTTGTTGGAGGTAAAATCTATTAAAAATTAAAAAGTTTGGGATAAAAATTACAATTAAACCTATATTTATATATGGGATATGATCAATTGACACCGAGATTTGACACCAAATCTCATCCATCCATTTAAGTTTAATCTAATAGTTTTTATTAACTCATTAAAAAACTCACATGCCCCTTCTTTCAAGATCTCACGTGATCCTTTCATGTTATTCCTCTAGTCCACCACAATTACCTAATTCCCTTGTGTTGAACAAAATTAATCAATTCCACTGCTCCAGCACCGCGAAATCTGTAGCATCGCCAATTCATAGGGGATTTTCATTCGATTGCCTCCTCGTTTTCTTTTTATCAGCAGATTGAATGAATTTATTAATACCCCTAACAAAAGCACAAGTTGTGCCTAGTCAGGATTCCAAAAAGTTGCAAAGAAACTTCACGTCTCATTTTCGTAACTCCCCATTTGCCTTTTATCCTCACCACCTATCCCTGACTGTTCCTTGCATGTTTCGACACTCACCGCAAGTCCCACGACACCACCTTTAACACAACTTCTGCTACATGCCTTCCACCCTCTTCACCATCTATATGGAATGAATCTACAATAAACATAACATTAATCCTTGTGTAATTGTATGTATCTGTTTGGTACTAGCAATCCTGGTCATTCTACTTCCCACGGCCATTTACTAGACCATAACCTTCGTATGCACAATCACCATTTAAAGGAATGCCTCAATAACAGATTGTCTTTCCGGACCCGCAGAAACCTTCCTTATGAATTAAAGCTTCAATATACCTCTGCTGGCCCTTTTTGTTGTTTCTATTAACGAGTGATTTGTCACGCGAGATCTTTTAGTGAATAGCATGTGAGTTTTTTAATGAGTTAATGAGAATCATTAGATTAAATTAAAATGAATGGATAAGATTTGGTGTCAAACATTAATTTTTTTTTTTTTTGATATGTAGGAATCGAAGACAGTATTAAGGAATTTACAACACTCACGTACTCTGTTCAACCAACTGAGCTAGACCCCTTTGATTGTCAAACATTAATTTGACACATTGGTGTCAATTGATCCTATCCCTTTATATATTTATTATATTAATAAAATTAACGGAGGAGCATCAGATGTTATTCGCAGAAAACACAGGGGTACAAGTGTAATCCTAAGTCCCCTTTCCGTTAAAAGTGTCAATGGCGTTTGAGGAGGGTACTTGGTGATACATGGAAAACAATTAGGGAGTTTTTTGTATATCAAATGACGAAGGGGTATCAAGCATAATTTGCTAGCTAAAAACACAGAGGGTGTGAGAGTAATTTACTCTTGCATTTGTAATACCTTTTTATGTTCATACATGCATATTCTATTTTTAAAAAGAAAAAAATGACAAAATGGAAATGTATTTCCATTTTGTATTATAACAATATACAAAAGGAAAATCTGTTTTTGTTTAATATAAAAAAGGCACACCCCATTACAAAATGAAAACGCATTTTCATTTGGTATAAATGCTCAACACAGAAATGTGTTTCCATCAGGGATATTTTCATCAAAATAAAAATAAATAAAAAACAAAAAGCACGGTGGTGCCAACAGCATAAAAGGTGGTACCAATAACAAAGCCCTATGCCAACACTCAGCAGACTGGGTTGGTCCAATGCTTTAGGTCGAGGTGGATTCAGTCCGAAGGTCTTTGTTTGACTAAAGGAATAATTTGGGTGTGGTAATATTCAATCAAGAGTAATAATTGGTAGATATTTTTCCACTCTAAACACTTCATTAATATTTTTTTTTCTATTGTATTATATCATTTATTATACTTCTCTCTTTTTACTTTGTCTCTCACTAAGTGTCATTTAGAGTGATATCCACTAATAATTTTTGTTCAAGAAAAGCACGAGCAGGATGCTTGTTCAGATAATGATTCTGTCAAGTGTGACACAAACACATGCCCAATTCTGACCTCATTGTCATATCATATGTATAGTAGATCATTTCAGTTTCAGGCTATCGCTTTTATTTCGTCTAACAGAACCCATAGACTGTGGCATTCAACTTATAGAAATGCTTAATGTATGTCCGAAAAGTGCGAAACAAGAATCATGATGAAATCTGCAAAAAGGGTGGCACGCTAGCTATCATCTCGTGAGCATTCTCTGACGGTACAATTTTCTGCATCTTCAATTATATAATATGTGATCAACAAACATTTCGAAAACTTTACTTAAGTTGCCATCAAATCTGCAGTTAAGTAGCAGCCAAATATGGTTAAATCCCCTGCCTCTAATCCAAAGGGTTGGCGCAATGGTGTAAGGTCTCGCTGCGTTTATATGTAGGGGAACGATCCATTTAGTGAGAGAACCCGTGTTAGATTCCCTCCGTGTGCAAAATTCCCTTGAGTCAGCTGCAGTCACGCACCGCGAGCGAAATTAGTCTCTGACCTAGTGGGTTGGGAGACACCCGTGATCTTTGACCCAAGAACAAAAAAAAATCCCCTGCCTCTTAATTCCACCAATTAAACACCAACAGAATTAGTACAATTCTTATAGTGAATAAAAAAAAATCAAAATACTATTACCTAAATTAAGTGAAATTGTAGACAAATATGGTAGGAGAAAACAACCATAACCACGTATTCCAATGGCTGCGTATTCATCATATATTCATTGGGCACTGCATGAGGGCATATATATTTTGTGTACTGTTGCAATGGATAAATTTCTCTTTTGCCAAATCAGGTAGCTAGACTTCGCAAGTTTGGTATAAAAGTTTGATAGTTTTAATCATAAGGGAGTATAGCTCAGTTGATTGAACAGGATGTGTGAGTATTGTAACCTCCTGGTACTGTCTTCGATTCTTACGGATCAAAAAAAAATTTTGTAAAAGTATGTCATTTTAATTCCTAAGTCTATCATACACAAGTCATTTTATATAATGTTTGATTCATTTTTTTTAAATCATATATTTACTTATCTTTCTAAATATTAAATATATTGACTTATATAAAGAGTCAAATATATGAGTATATTGGAAAATAAATTTGTCATATTTAAATACCTTATAGTAAAATAGATTTTTAAATAAAGGCTTAAATATGTTTTTAATCCTTCAAATTTTGGACACTTTTGGTTTTGGTCCCCTAATTAAAAATTTGTTCTATTTAGTCCCTCAAATTTGTGAAATGTTATTTTTAATCCCTCAACATAATTTTGGATGACTAAAAATTTGCCCTTTTTAGTTCCTCAAATTCATTATGAAGGACTAAAATTAACATTCTATGAATTTAAGGGACTAAAAAGAGCAATTTTTAATTGAGGGACCAAAATCAAAAGTGTCTTAAATTTGAATGACTAAAAATATATTTAAACCTTAAATAAATTATCATGAAGGTCAGATTAGACTATAAATTAAAGTTATATATTAGAGCTGACTCTTACAAAAGTTTTGTTTGTCTATTTAATTTTCACCTTTTTCTCATGCTTTGAGTAGTAGATATTTTAATTTTTAAGGTTTTTAGTTTGTTGCATGTACATGAAGTATATTACATGCTAGTAGATATTTTCTCATGCTTCAAGTATATTACTCTTATCCCATAAAAAAAAGTATATTACTCTTAAAATAACTATCTTAATAAAGTTTTCCAGGGTAGGGTACCTAGATCTTCTGTCAGCCTATATATAACTGCTTGCAAGTTGCAACCATTGGCTAACATACCTAAAAATTTTAGCATGATGGCTTCACTTCTGTATCCCCTCTTTGCCTTCCATCTCATTGTAATCGTGTCAAGTTCCTTACCCGCAACTAGTGATGAAGTGTTTGCAAAACAGTCTCCTATGTTCCCATCCACAAAACCCATGGAAAAAATCACCCAACTCCACTTCTATTTCCATGACAACAGAACGGGTAAAAACCCAACGGCTATGCAAATTATTGGGCCTCCTAAGGGGTCCATTGGTGGTTTTGGCACTATGTTCATGATGGATGACCCTCTAACTGAAGGGCCAAGTCCAACTTCAAACCTTGTTGGAAGATCTCAGGGAATTTATGCTGAGGCTTCTCAACAAGAGCTTGGGTATCTCATGGTGCTGAATTTTGTCTTCACTGAGGGTATTTACAATGGCAGCACCCTCAGCATTCTTGGCAGGAACCCTGCATTGAAAAATGTTAGAGAAATGCCAATTGTTGGGGGTAGTGGGATCTTCAGATATGCAAGGGGTTTTGCTTTGGCTAAGACATATATGGTTGATGCTAATTCTGGTGCTGCAATTGTTGAATACAACGTGTCTGTACTGCATGTTTGAGTAATACGTTGAAGCTGTACCCTTTTATATATAGGATGGATTTGGTGGTTTTGAACCTTAATTATGGATCATAATATATATGTGAGTGTTTAAGTCTTTTTCTTTTCTAAATTTGTATTTTTAGAGTATTCGATCCTCAAATGTGCTAAACTGAAGATCTCTAAGCAGTCTTGTTTTATTAATGGAAAGTAATTAATGATACTACGTTGGGTCATAGATGTGGTAGTTAGGATTGATTAAATGGAAGTGACTGTTTCTTTGATATGCGTGAAATGTGTTCTTGAAATTGATTCAGCGGCACAGCTTTAGAAGCATTGTACCAGTGTAATTTTAAAAGAGTTATATCATTTTAATAACTTGATATATAATGAAATTTTTATCGATCAAACCGTTGAATTATATCTACATATTATCAAGATTGTTTGTGTCAAAATTTGTCAAAATTAAACAACAATAAGAAGGTAATCAAATGATCCATATTTTAGTATATTTTGAAAATTTTATATTACGTCGATTTTAATTTATATGAATGAGGTAGCAAATAATTTTGGATTAATTTGAAATTTTATATACATGATCTATGTGAAAGAAACTTTCAATCCAACGGTGGGTTTTAAAAAAATATCATCCAGTTGAAAGTTATTGAGTGGTGTAATAATTATTTAAGTTACACCGGTGTAATTTGATCCCTCTTTTATATATATATATATATAGGAGAGAAAAGTATCTTATATAAGAGTGAGAGAAACTAAGTGATGCACGTGCCTCCTTCTGCCTCATTGTAGCAACCAAACCGAACCCCTGATTTTCTCAAACGCTCTACGTCGCTGCCTTCTCCTCCCGGGCCTACCACCGCCGCTGCCTTCTCCTCCTGCGCCTACCACCGTCGCTGCCTTCTCCTCCTGCGACTACCACCGAAAACTGCCGCGGCGCCGCTGCACTTCTATCTACTCACAATGGTTGTCTGAAATTTGAAGCAAGGGAAATTGGAATTTGCCCCCTTCGAAGGGAAGGGTGGTTCTTTCTTATGGGTCTTAGCTCTTGCTGTGTTCATAGCATCTTTGATTTTGTCGCAACGCTATGTTGACAATGTGGTTGAAGCTCTCATTAATGATGTGATTTTAATAGGGATTTGTAGAACTTTGTACTTTCTCTCACTGTCTTTGAATTTTGATTCTTACACTTATTCTTGAAATTGGATGGTAGTTGTTTGTGTTTCAGAAAATTGTAACGCTCACTCAGGAATGCCTATTACTTGTTTGTGCTTATGTCACACAGAAGGAAGCAGAGTGGTAATAACCTGACCTGACCTTATTTTCACTCTCTGTTGTGTCCTACTCACCCTGTATCAACAAGTTGATTCTTTCTTTCTTCTTTTTACGTGTGTTGGTTTTACACTTTTTTTTTAAACTTGTTAAATTGATTTCTTTTCTCTTTATTTATTAAGTGATTAACGAATTGGATGGTATGATAAAGTTCCCTGTGAGCACAACCAATTGCAGTACTGATAACTTCTTGTTACTTGGGACTCTTAACATAGTTTTAATATTATTATATTGTCTTTGTTTTGCCTATAAAAGGCTACTTGTGTACTGCGTCAAATATACAAGTCAGTGAATGAAATGAGTGTATTGCAATTAGAGAAAAATTCTCTTTTCACAACTATCAAATATCCAATGAAGGATATTAGAAGTATAATTCTTATTTGTAGCTCCTTATGCTGTTTTTTCCAGTAATGACCGAGTTAGAGAATGAAATTGCATTAGTGTTGTTGGCCCTACATTCACATCATCTCTAAACAAGAAATCAGGTATAGTTTTGAAGATCAAACGTGACATTTTAAAAATAATTTTATGATTTTTAAATTGGCAGAGTTTTTTGTTTGATTACTAATCATTTATTGTCTACTCAACTATGGCTATTTCCTAAAAATATTTTTTCCTCAGGTTGATTGTGGCTCCTTTTGTAGTTTCTTTTAGTTTCTATGCTATTCTTGTCATGTGAAGACAATTATATTTGTTAAGCTCTATTTTGATAAAATGAATTTATGTGATGTCTATTTTGGCAAAGTGAAATTATGTGATGTCTATTTTGTTAAGCTCTATTTGTTATGCTATTCTTGTCATGTGAAGACAATTAAGAATTTTGATTTGGTCCTATTTTCTTCTTTGGATGTCTGTCTATTTATCTTTTTCCTACTATGGTTGGTGCATTTGGTTAAGATATTTTCTTTGCATACAGGGCTATGTATATATATGAAGGAAGTGTGGAAATAAGCAATTGTCACCATCAACATGTCTTAGTGAAGCTGAACCTTTCCCTGATCAATTTGTAAATTGTATCCACAGAACCAAGCTTTGATGTGTAATGTTGGTTGTGGGAGGCCAGGATGAAGAAAGTGATTTTGTGGCCAGAGCGAAAAACAATACCACCAGGGCCTAACACCTTAGTCAAGTGAAGAAGAAAGTGATTTTTATTGGCTTGGCATTCTATTCTTTGGCACCTCAACTTTGATTGGCATTTCACTTTACTGGAGAGGTGGTAGTGATGTAGGATTTTGATATGTGCAACAGATCTTCCAATGGACTTTTGTATTTAGTTGTATGATGAGTTAGGAGACATTATTGTAAAAAGCAGGGGAGGATTACTACTATTAGACCCCTTGATCAACATCTTGTATCTTTATTTTTTTATAATACAAGTAGACCCTTTGAACAACATCTTGTATCTTTTCTTTTTTATAATCTTTTCACTTAACTTGGATATCACTATTTGGGGCAATCATTCAAGTTATTTGACAATTTAATTCATCCCAACAATGCAAAACTTAAAAGTCTGAAAAATCAGTAAAGCACAACCAAAAAAATGATCTCAGCACATTGTTTGTTGTTAATCGCAATTAATAATTATCTCTAACCAAAATCTAACCAAGAGCTACTTAAAAAATATTGTCTAAAGCGTCATTAATGTCCATCCATGCATAAAACTGCTGCATCATCCTTTCTAGCAAGTCATGGTCCCAACAAGTTGAGAAAATCCTGTCATATAAGCAAGGCAAATGGTCCAATGTTGTCCTACATGAAAGTAAAAATAAAATTGAGAACAAAATATTAACAGCTTATAAGTAATGACATAATTGAAAAGGAGAAGGGTTAGTCTACTGACCTTTCACCACGATAAGCTTCTATATGGTCCAAATAGGGGTACTGAGCAAAATCTGGTATTCAACCAAATCATAAGTAAACAATAACATACAAAATTACAAATCTTATTATAATAAAATAATACCATCTTATTATACCACTTTTATCTTTTGTTTGAGATGATTTGCGCACACTAAAACCAATAGAATGTGCATACCTTGTATAAAATTTTAATCCATCTACCAAGGAATCAAATACCATGCCTTTTACAGGTTTCAATTCTTCAGTACAGGGAGGAATCCATTCCTCTAATGCGTTCACGGGATCATCAAAGCCTTTTGATGATGTAGTTAAATCAACTTCATTCTCACCCATCTCCATATATTTATTCCTAAAGATAAAAAATAGTACAAATCAATATGCAAATAATTAAAAAAAAAATCAAATTTTAACCCAAAATTAGTATGCAACAGAGTTTATTGTAAAGAACAAAAAAAGAAAATATTTCACAAGTGTCTAAAATCCACATGTTATCCATTGTATCCACTGTTATTTATAATTTCTTGGATCAAACGTAACATATGCAGGTACAACCAAATGCTAGTAACATATGAATTAACATATAATACCCGGGTCCTCTTGTAATCATTGTTCAGTGACTTGCTTCAAATTTCAAATAACGATGTGAGTAATTAGAAGTGCAGCGGCACAGAGGCAACAAAGGGTGGTGGGCGCGGGAGGAGAAGCGTGACGATTGGCAAGAAAAGCTCAAGATTGTTCCTCTCACTCTGACGATGGATGTGGTCAGTATAGGTCTATCAAAATCGAAACAATTGAGTGGCATTTATATGTGGGTGCACACGGAGGCTGAATTTGGTGGCAATTGACGGAGAAGAAAGGCGCAGGAGGAGAAGATGAAGTGAATAAGGCACATAAAAGAGGAAGCGAACAAGGCACGTGCATCACTTAAGTGAACTTTTTAATCTGAACCGTTAATTTTGATCCAATGGCTGAGATTAGCTTCTCTCACTCTCATATAAGATACCTTCCTCTCATATGATATGCTCTCTCTCTCTCTCTCTCTCTCTCTCTCTCTCTATATATATATATATATATATATATATATGGAGATTACTAACATACTTATACCTATTTTTTAGTTGGAGTATGTTAGCATACTACACCAAAAAAATTGGACAAAAAAGCCAACTGCTTTTTTTTTGTTTTACTAAATTCATTTTAAGAATATTATAGTAACTTACCATTTAAGATTTTTTAAAAAAAATAAAAAACTCATTTCTTTCTCTTCTCTCATTTATTTCTCCCATTAATTCTCTCTCATCTTTCCTCTCTCCTCTCCCTCTCTCCTATGTCACGTTCTATTTTTATGGCAATGCAAGGTCATGTTCTGTTTTGATTGGCAATTGATGCTTAATTACATGTTCGGTGCCTGCAAAATGGTGCTCAATTCAATTACCAGCAATAGGGTCATGAGTTATCTTGGCTACACCTCCCCTATGTGCTTCTATTAACAAGATTTAAAGCCAAAACATACATATAGACATTTGAACATTTTTGTTGTGCATGTCCGTGTCCGTTAATATACATTACGGTATGAATTAATGGAACATTAAGAAAGATGTGTGATAGCAACACATAATTTGTAATTCTCAAAGGGATTATGGAGGAAGCAATTCTTGATTTAGGGAAGAAGGTGCGGTTAAGGTTAACATGGTTGTTGGGATGGTGGTACAATGTGCAGAGGTAGATGAATAGTTACCCGAGTAAGAAAAAAGAGTTAAGAAATTTGGGATGGGAGAATAAAAAAATAGAACGTGAGAGGAGAGAGAATTAATGGGAAAAATAAATGAGAGAAGAGAGAGAAATGAATTTTTAATTTTTTTTTAAAATCTTAAATGATAAGTTACTATAATATCCTTAAAATGAATTTAGTAAAACAGAAAAAGTAGTTGGCTTTTTTGTCCAATTTTTTTTGTGTAGCATGCTAACATACTCCAACTAAAAATAGGTGTGAGTATGTTAGCAATCCCCTATATATATATGTGTGTGTATATATGTAATTTTAATTTTTTCGCTCATTTTAAGGATAAAAGAGTAATTCTATTAGTCGTTTTTCTCGCTCATAATTTTAAGGCTAAAAGTGTAATTTTAATATATAAAATTATGATTCAATTTAATTTTAAAATATATATAAAGATAGTAATAATTACATCTTTATCTATTATCTATTATCTTTTCTTTATGAGTGCATGGTTAAAGGAAAATATAATAATGTTGGTTAACATCATTTTTTATTCCTACTTTTTATATTTTAATCCATATTTATTTCTATAATGATAATGATTATGTTCATTATAAATTGAATTATTTATAAACATAAATTTTACATTAAATTATTATTAATAATGTTTTTAATGCTTAACAATGTAACAGTTATTATAATTAAATTATAATAAGGAAATATAAAATATTTTCGTGATTAATATGGAGATTGAAATAACATAATTATTTTGAAATTAACATGGAGATTGATTTCGAGAATTAACTTTATTCTTTTATTACTTTCCTTAATATATTTGTGGAAAGTATATTATGTTACTATAATTAGAGAATCAACAAATTCAATTATAATTTACTGTTATTATAATTCAAATTCAATTTTTATTTCGTGAAACTACAAATATGTATGTATATTATACTATTTCAAATTCTTACTGATCGAAAAAATATTATACTATTTCAAATTTTTAAAAATCATTAATTTAGGAATGAAATATAAATGAATGGGGAGAATCTGAATAGGCAATACATGGGAATGCTAAATGGTTTTTCTCTTCTATTTAAACCTAACCTGCTATGATGTAACCTCGCACTCAACCTATATCTGCATACAGAAAATTTGTCGGCACTACTTATGCTTTTTCTTTCCTATTCAAATATTTTGTTTTATGTAAAAGAGCTTAGACTGAATGCATATATTTTTTTTTCAGAAAATCTTCGATGAATTTGAAGAGACGCATAGGGAAGGTGAGATCATTTTTGTGTTTTAAATATTTGTTTACAGTACAAATGATTATGTTTATTGTCTACCATTAACAGTTTCTTTGATTTAATCTATATTAACATTTTGATACTGATTTTTTAGGATGATTCTTGCAAGATTTTTGTACTTATTATAGGTCATCCCTACAAGATTTGTTGATAATATTGTCTGTCTTCAACAAAGTTGTATTTTTATTCAACCTCAACAAGGGCAAAGCTATGACTGCAAAATTATTATGTGCAGTAAGAGAAGAATTATTGAATGATGTATTGTTACAAAGTGGTATGACTTTGTGAAGGAAAAATCATTGTGTTGGAGATGTTTTGAAGTTTTGGTGGGTTGAAGATCCTATGATCATCTTTATGTAACCATCATTAGGGCTAATTAGATGGGAAGAAACCAAATAACAGATTATTTTGTTTTGATTATGGAATTTTAGAGATGAATTGGTTTTTTTTATTGTAATTTGATTTATATGTACTTATGGTTTCTATGTGTGTATCTCCGTAATTTTCCTCCTTTTGATTAGTGGTTTCAAATATAAAATTATTCTAATTTTTATTTATGTGGATGTTGTTACCGTATTTTGTGTTATAATGGTATATTTGTCTTAATTATGAGTTTATAATTGTTTCCATGAAAGGAGAAAGGAAAATATGATTTATTTTAAAAATTAGTACAAAAGTCAACTTCTCAGTTTTATGATGGTCTTAAATATATTTTTTATAATAAATTTGAAAAATCTGGACATAAATCAATGCATTAGTTATACATATGAAAATTTATTTCCAAAGGTAATTAAACTTCATCCTTTTAATGAACATGCTCTAACTTTTTTTGAAAAAATTTGGGCATAAATCATGCTCTTATTGGAAAAGGCAATTTTTAAATTTATTGGAAAAATTAGATTTTCCAATATTTTTTTTAAAAAAAAACCCCCACATAGTAGGTGATGTCAAATTATTCCATTAAAATCAAACACGCTCTATGTTAAAAGAAACATACACATGCTCTATTTTTTATAAATCGTACCCATGATTTTAATTGTATGGCTTTATATTAAATCACATCCTTACTAATATTAGATCTTTATAAATAATATTAAAAAATTATAAATGTATTTCTTATTAATTATAAATGGAATAAATACTTAGAGGAGAATAAATAATTAACATCCACCTAGACAATTTAAATATATATAAAGCCATTTATTTAACAAAGTTATTGTGTGATAATACACTTTAATATAATTTCATAATTAAATATATAAGAAATAAGAAATTGAAATAGAACACTCTTATTTTTCTATAAAAAATAAAATTTAAGCACACTAACATTTTTTTATAAATCGCATCCATGATTTATATTGGATGACTTTGTATTAAATCACACATTGACTAATATTATATCTTTATATTTGTAACGACCCGTCTTTGTTACATAACTGTCAATAAGGGATTTCATTTTATTCAATTTTAAAAACAAACTTTCACTAGTTTATTTATGAAAATATTGTATAAACTTTTCTTAATTTCAAAGCTAATAAAGATACAATTCAAAACTTAAAACATAAACCCCATGTACATACTTCTCTTACAAGGTAACCACATAAAAACCCTATGTTGGTCCATTCTATACATAAGACTAAACAAAGGAAAGAAGGAAGAGATTACATCTTCAATCCCATGCTCACTCCATCTAATAAACCTTCAAAAGGAAGAATCCACCTGGAAAGTCATCTGCTCCCCCGAACACGACATCCGAGATCATCACAGGCACAAACCATAAGTGCAAACAGAGCAAGGGTAAGCTAGCTTACCAAACAAAACTATGCATATAAGTACATAAGTAAATTTCCAAATTATTAAGGAATAGAAAGAGAACCAAACTTTGTATACTTCAATATAATACTATACATAATAACTGAAAACTCTTCACAAAACTTAGTTCATAAACTTATATCAAAACTTAGTTCATCAATAAACACCAATAAACAACAGCATCATGGTTCAACCATCTCAACTAATTCAGATCGAGTTATAACATAAATCCTCAACATAATCAATAACAACATAGCTCTATTACCAATTATTACCATGAATTATCAGATCTAATGGATTATATCTGTAATGTTGTGGTTTTCCTAATTGTATGATTAAGTGTTTGAATAATAATGCAAGAGGAAATTATATTTAAATTCATGATATGTATAAAAGAATTTAATAAATAGATTGTTTTGTTATATGCCATAGTGTTATTGTTAGATTTTCAAGTATGGTTGGACTTAGAGTGTAAGGTTATTGTTGGGACTTTTAGATGAGTTCCTTGAGTTGTAAAAAAAAAAAAAAAGAGAAGGGGGTGCCTTTAGAGGAAACATAGGTGTTAATAGTAAAATTTCATATAAATCTCAAGCTTTGAACGTGCAAAGCTTCCAATTCTCTCATTTCCTTCATTCTTCTTCCTTCCTCCCTAAGCCTAAGCCTTTATTCCTCTTGAATTGGAGTGGATTCCCAGATCATTGAAGGACTTTTCTCATTGTCTAGAGATTCCTTTGGTGTCTATTGTAAGGGGTAAACCTCTCATCTCCTTTCTTTGATCTTCTTGTTCATCTCTTCCTCTTCCCACCAAGAAGCTACTAAATGGGTTTCATGTAGAATCTTGGTTGGTGGGTTAAAATTTGATTGGAGCTTACTTTGATGTGGGTTTAGGTTTCTCCTAGTTGATTCCATAGCATAAGTTGAGGAAAAATTACTCAAAAGCCACAAAGTGTCTCTCTTTAACTCACTCTCAAGGAAATCTCACAATTGTAGGGTATGGGAAGCTTTAATTAGTTTTAGTTTAATTGAATGCTTTGATTGAGTATTTGATGCTTGGAATGTTGTTTTTGTGTTAAGATATTGATTGCATTATTGTTGGGTTGTTTTCCTTTTTTTCCCCTTTTGAAACCTAAGTTGGAAAATTTAGGAATGTAGTTTTCAAGTTTCAGGAGTGTTGAGGCTAAGCCTGGGAATCTTGAGGCTTAGCCTAAGACCTCCAGAATGTAGTTTTTAGATTCAGGGGACTTGAGGCTAAGCCTGGGATTTGCGAGGCTAAGCCTGAGAGGTACATACTTGAGTTTTAGATTCAGGGGACTTGAGGCTAAGCCTGGGATTTGCGAGGCTAAGCCTGGGAAGTACAGAGTGGAGCTTATGCATAATTGTTGGAATGGTAAATTGGTACATAATTATAAGTAGAGATTAGTTTATGACTAATTTTACTGATAATAATAAGGTGATTATGTTATTTTTTAGGTGTTTATATTATTGTAAGGTAGTTGTATTATTGTTATAATAATTATGTTTTGAATGAGGATGTTGGATAGGCCACAACTTTGGTTCTAGAGCTATGTTAGGAAATTCACATTTTTTGAGCTTATAGGACTACTAGATGGGTTCTTAAGCGTGTTGCTTGAAAATTGTGAATTTATAACATAGAGGGAACTAGAGGTGTTGGATTTGATGAATGATGTGGATTTGTACAAGCTTATATGGCATTTGCATATGGGTAGGCATGTAAGTTGAGGGTGCTAGGTAGGCTCTTAACCTAGTGCCGGAGGCTTTCGTGGTGGCTAACGGTGGGCCTATAGAATAGACAAGTGGGCAAATTCCTATAGATGTAAGGTTTTGCAAACCTTACAGAGGTAAGCCAATACCCACACTTGTCTATATTCGATAAAACCACACTTCCTCCACAGGGTCAGCTCAAGGGACTCCCTGAATGGTCAGGGAGTGAGACCATGGCAAGGGATGGGGCCTATGGGGGATCGCCCAAAAGTTGTAGAAATCTCCATGGAGTCGAGTCAGCACGACATTACATAATGAAATTGTTTATGAGATTAATTTATTAATTGATGTATGTGTTATTGTATGATGTTATCTGATTTATTACTGTTGATTTATTTTAGTTTCCTTTAAGTAAATCCTATCCTTCTTTTATACCTTTATATATCTATGTTCTTTTTATAAATAAGCTTACCCTTGCATTTTGTGTGTTTGCATTTGTGTTGTATTACTGCAATGATCGTGTGGTTGGCACGGGAGCAGATAGTGGTGATGTTGCAGGTTCTCAGACCACTCGTGACTGAAGCGAATGTAGATGTGGAGATGGGATGAGATCCCTCTTTTTGGATATGTTCTAGTATATATGTATATAGTATGGGGACCAGCTTAGGACATATGTATAAATACTTAGGTTGTTGTGAATGTCCTCTACAAGAGGACGATTTTTGGTATTGTATGCACATATATATTTAAGTTTTGTAAAGCCAGACTTAATACTTTTATGATATGATGTACATTATGTGTAGGAAAGTAAATACATATATGTGTGTTAAATGTGAAAAATTTTCTAGGTAGTTTCATATGATAATATTTAACACAATGTTTTAGTATAACAAATCTATAACGAAGATGGGTCGTTACAATAGTGGTATCAGAGCTGGTCACATCTTTTGAACAAACCTATGGGGATAGGTCTATTATGTTTTTGCTGTGTGTGATTGATATGATGGGTAGAAGGCTTTAGCCAAGGTTATTCTCTAACTTGGTTTGGTCCTATGTTAGGATGGTGAGACCACCTATTCCTCCTCCTCCTCCATCTGATATGGCCCATGCTAAAGAGGTGATGGCAGCTGCAATGCAACAACAGAGTGCCACCATGGCTCATCAACACCAAGCAGCTTTGGCACAGCTTGAGGCCACTCGAGTTGCTGCCCAAGCAGCTCAAGCAACAATTTCACCTGAATATCAAGGACTAGCTGAATTCAGGAAGAATGATCCCCCACAGTTTAAAAGAGACTCTAATACAGATGTAGCTGATCACTGGATTAGAGAGCTGGAGAAGATCTTTAGGGCAATGGTATGTCCTGAAGATAGGAAGTTGACTTATGCCACTTACATGTTAGCTGACAAAGCAGAGTTCTGGTGGCATGGAACTCGACAAATGATGGAAGCACGTGGAGAACTCCTCACTTGGGGAAACTTTAGGGAGAGCTTTCTGGAGAGGTATTTCCAGATAGTGCTAGATATGCCAAGGAAGTTGAATTCATGAAGTTAGAGTAAGGCAACATGGCAGTTCATGAATATGCGACTAAGTTTGAACACTTAGCTCGTTTTTATTCTCAAGCTACTACTGAAGCTTGAAGGTGTAGGAAATTTGAAGAAGGCTTAAAGCAAGAGGTGAAGTGGATGGTTGTCCCTATGGCTATTAGGGAGTTTCCTGTATTAGTAGAGAAGGCGAAGACTGTGGAGCGCTTGGAGGGTGGTAGTAGAGTAATCAGGACTTATGGTGGTGGATCCTCTAGTTGTAGGAAGGGGAGTTTTCAGAAGAAATCTTATTCTAGACCCCAACAGCCTCGGGGAAGTCTAGTAGTAGCTCAGTCAGGAGCTCAAGGCATCAGATGCTTCAGGTGTGGTGGTCCACATTACAACACTCATTGTACTTATAAGGAGATGGTTTGCTTTAAATGCCAGAAGCTCGGTCATATTGCAAGAGATTGTCAAGTTAATGTTAGAGTTGCACCAGCAAGAAGTGCACCAAAGGTTGAGAAGCCTAAGGTAGCTGGAAGGGTTTTTGCTATGAGTGGAGCGGAAGCCTCCAAATCTGATGATCTTATCCAAGGAGTGTGTGAAGTGGCCGATAACTCTTTATCTATTTTGTTTGATTCTGGAGCTACACATTTTTTCATTTCTCATGATTGTGTGAAAAGATTAAAGTTGTTTGAATGTCATTTATCGTTTGATCTGCTTGTCTCTACTTCTACAGCCACTCCTGTGGCAGCTTCCTTAGTGTGTGTTGGATGTCCTGTTGTAGTTAGTGGACGTAATTACAAGGTTAACCTGATTTGTCTTTCTTTGACTGATTTGGACATAATCTTAGGAATGGATTGGTTATCCTCCAATCGTATTCTTATAGATTGTGTTCAAAAGACTCTTGTATTCCCTGATCAGGAAGATATCGATTTGATTTCTGCAAAACAAGTACAAGTTTCTTTAAAGGAAGGAGCCTCGTGTTTTGTGGTCCTTTCTTTCTTGGAAGTCAAGGGTGATCATGACTTGAAATCTATAGACGTTGTTAGAGACTTTTCTGAAGTCTTTCCTGAAGAAGTACCTGGCTTGCCTCCACAAAGAGAGGTTGAGTTTGCCATTGACCTAGTTCCAGGTACGGGGCCAGTGTCAATAACTCCTTATAGGATGGCACCAGCTGAATTATTTGAGTTGAAGAAACAAATTGAAGATTTGCTTAAGATGAAGATTATCAGACCTAGTGTTTCCCCGTGGGAGCACCTGTGTTGCTGGTTAAGAAGAAAGATGGTGGCTCAAGATTATGTGTTAATTATTGCCAGTTGAATAAGCTCACTATCAAGAACAAATATCCTTTGCCAAGGATAGATGATTTGATGGATCAGTTGCGTGGAGCGAAGATTTTCTCAAAGATTGATTTGAAGTCAAGGTATCATCAGATAAGGGTGAAAGATGAGGATATATCGAAGATGGCTTTCCGGACTCGGTATGGACATTATGAGTATGTGGTCATGCCTTTTGGAGTGATGAATGCTCCTTCTATATTCATGGATTACATGAATGGGATCTTTCGTCCCTTCTTGGATAAGTTTGTTGTTGTGTTCGTCGATGACATTCTAATCTATTCCCGTACTCGTAAAGAGCATAAAGAACATTTAAGAGCTGTGTTGGAGATTTTGAGAGAAAAGCAATTGTATGTAAGGCTCTCTAAGTATGAGTTTTGGCTTGAAGAAGTGAAGTTTTTGGGTCATGTGATCTCAGCTAAAGGGATTGCAGTAGATCCATCTAAAGTAGAAGCAGATTTGCAATGGGAAAGTCCTAAGACGGCCACAGAGATTAGAAGTTTTGTTGGGTTAGCTGGATACTATCAGAGATTCATTGAAGGATTCTCTAAGATAGTAACACCATTGACTCAACTCACTTGCAAAGATCAATCATTTGTATGGACTGAAGCTTGTGAGCAGAGTTTTCTAGAATTGAAGCAAAGGTTGACTTCTTCTCCTGTCCTTGTGATACCTGATCCTAGAGAACCTTTTGAGGTTTACTGTGATGCATCTCATCAAGGATTGGGTTGTGTGTTGATGCAAGGAAGGAAAGTTGTAGCTTATGCCTCAAGACAGTTGAAGATTCATGAGAAGAACTATCCCACTCATGATCTGGAGTTAGCAGTTGTGGTGTTTGCCTTGAAGATATGGAGACATTATCTTTATGGAACCAAGTTTGATGTTTTCAATGATCACAAGAGCTTAAAATACTTGTTTGATTCGAAGGAACTCAATATACGACAGAGGCGATGGATGGAGTTTTTGAAGGATTATGATTTTCAGTTGATGTACCATCCAGGTAAAGCTAATCTTGTAGCTGATGCCCTTAGCAGAAAGACTATTCAGATGTTTGCTTTGATGGTGAAAGAGTTAGAGTTGGTGGAGAAGTTTAGAGATTTGAATTTGTATGTAGAAGTGGCTCATGATCACATTGGTTGCGGTATGTTAATCGTGACTAATGATTTCCTTGGGATGATTAAGGAGAAACAATTATTGGATCCTAGCTTATGTAGAACAATGGAGTTGTTGGGTATGGATAAAGCAATAGACTTTAGTTTGGGTGATGATGGCATTTTGAGATGCAAAGGTAGAATTTGTGTGCCACAAGATGTTGAGTTGAAAAGACTTATTTTAGATAAAGGCCATAAAAGTAAACTTAGTCTACATCCCAGTATGACTAAGATGTATCAAGATTTAAAGAAGATGTTTTGGTGGTCCGGTATGAAGAGAGATGTGGTATAATATGTGGTAGCATGTTTAACTTGTCAGAAGGCTAAAGTAGAACATCAGAGGCCCGTGGTTTGTTGCAAGCAATGGAGATTCCAAAGTGGAAATGGGGCAGTATTACCATGGATTTTGTATCCAGTTTGCCTAGGACAACTAGAGGTTGTGATGCCATATGGGTGATAGTTGACAGGTTAACAAAGTGTGCTCATTTCTTACCTGTTAATATGAAATATTCTTTGGAGAAGCTCACTCAACTGTATATCAAAGAGATAGTAAGATTGCATGGAGTGCCTTCTAGTATCATTTCTGACAGAGATCCAAGATTTACTTCAAGGTTTTGGCAAAGTTTGCAAGAGGCTTTAGGAACTAAGTTGAGACTTAGTTATGCTTATCACCCACAAACAGATGGACAATCTGAGAGGATAATCCAGTCATTAGAAGATTTGTTACGGGCATGTGTTTTAGATCATCTTGGAAGTTGGGATGAAGTTTTACCTTTGGTGGAATTCATCTACAACAACAATTTTCATGCTTGTATTGGTATGACACCATTTGAAGCTTTGTATGGTAGAAGGTGTAGAACACCTCTTTGTTGGTACCAAGATGGAGTGAATATGGTAGTAGGGCCAGAGATGTTACAACAGACTATAGAAAAGATTAAGTTGATTCAAGAAAGGATGAAGGCCTCACAAAGTAGGCAGAAATCTTATGCGGATAAATGTAGGAGACTGCTTGAGTTTAAAGCTAGTGATCATGTATTTCTGAAGGTTACACCAACTACGGGTGTAGAACGGGCAATCAAGTCAAAGAAGCTTACTCCTAAGTTCATTGGACCTTATCAAATCCTTAGATGTATAGGTTCAGTGGCTTATGAAATAGCTTTACCACCTTTTCTAGCCAACTTGCACAATGTATTTCATGTGTCTCAATTGAGAAAGTATGTTCCTCCTGATCCTACTCATATATTGAGCCTGATACAATACAAGTGCGAGAAGATTTAACTTATGAGACTCATCCAACAAGGATTGAGGACCAAAGGACTAAGCAACTTAGGGGCAAAGCAATCGGTTTGGTAAAAGTCATATGGAGTGATACTACGGGCGATGCTACATGGGAACTTGAAGATAAAATGTGTGAACAATACCCTTATCCCTTCCCAGGTAAGCAAATTTTTTAGGACGAAAATTTTCTTGTTGGGGAGAATTGTAATGTTGTGTTTTCCTAATTGTATGATTAAGTGTTTGAATAATAATGCAAGAGGAAATTAAATTTAAATTCATGATATGTATAAAAGAATTTAATAAATAGATTGTTTTGTTATATGCCTTAGTGTTATTATTAGATTTTCATGTATGGTTGGACTTAGAGTGTAAGGTTATTGGAACTTTTAGATGAGTTCCTTGAGTTGTAAAAAAAAATAAGAGAAGGGGTGCCTTTAGAGGAAACATAGGTGTTAATAGTAATTTCTTATAAATCTCAAGCTTTGAACGTGCAAAGCTTCCAATTCTCTCATTTCCTTCATTCTTCTTCCTTCCTCCCTAAGCCTAAGCCTTTCTTCCTCTTGAATTGGAGTGGATTCCTACATCTTTGAAGGACTTTTCTCCTTGTCTATAGATTCCTTTGGTGTCTATTGTAAGGGGTAAACTTCTCATCTCCTTTCTTTGATCTTCTTGTTCATCTCTTCCTCTTCCCACCAAGAAGCTATTAAATGGGTTTCATGTAGAATCTTGGTTGGTGGGTTAAATTTGATTGGAGCTTACTTTGATGTTGGTTTAGGTTTCTCCTAGTTGATTCCATAGCATAAGTTGAGGAAAAATTTTCCAAAAGCCACAAAGTGTCTCTCTTTAACTCCCTCTCAAGGAAATCTCACAATTGTAGGGTAAGGGAAGCTTTAATTAGTTTTAGTTTAATTGAATGCTTTGATTGAGTATTTGATGCTTGGAATGTTGTTTTTGTGTTAAGATATTGAATTCTTGATTGATTGGATTATTGTTGGGTTGTTTTCCTTTTTTTCCCTTTTCAAACCTAAGTTGTAAAATATTGGAATATAGTTTTCAAGTTTCAGGAGTGTTAAGGCTAAGCCTGGGAATCTTGAGGCTTAGCCTGAGACCTCAAGAATGTAGTTTTTAGATTCAGGGGACTTGAGCCTAAGCCTAAGATTTACGAGGCTAAGCCTGAGAGGTACAGACTTGAGTTTTAGATTCAGGGGACTTGAGGCTAAGCCTGGGATTTGCGAGGCTAGGCCTGGGAAGTACAAAGTGGAGCTTATGCATAATTGTTGGAATGGTAAATTGGTACATAATTATAAGTAGAGATTAGTTTATGACTAATTTTACTGATGATAATAAGGTGATTATGTTGTTTTTAAGGTGTTTATATTATTGTAAGGTAGTTGTATTATTGTTGTAATAATTAGGGGAATTCATGAACCGATCCAATCCAATCAAAACCGAAAAACCGATCCAAAAAATCGAAAACCGAATAAACAGAAAACCGAATGGATCAAAAATTGAAAAAATCGAAATTTTTTATTGGATTGGATCGGATTTCAAATTTGATTTTGAAATCCAATGCAATCCAATCCAAACCGAAGTTATATATACATATACATTTTTATTCATAAATTTATGATATTACTCATGTTTATATTTTTATTTCTTATATATATATATATAAAATTATCACATAACTTATATTTATTTGTGAAACAACTATTTAATTGAAGATATTTTTTTAGTTTCTATTTGATTAAAGGTACATAATTATAATTATTAAGTTATATAAATTTACTTTTAATAGTATATATTTGAAGAGTTATACTATTATTAGTTGTTTATTGACTTATAAAGGAGATATTTAATATTTTAAATTATCTTTTATTATGTTTATTATATATATTACCATTTATTTAATACTTTCTCCAAAGAAAAATATAAACAAAACTAAAACCGAAAACTGATCCAATCCAAACCGATTTAAATTGGATCGGATTGGATCGGATTTAAATTTTTTATCAAACCGATTGGATGATTAATTAAGAAAACCGAAGTGATTGGATCAGATGATTTTTCTCTTAAAAACCGATCCAATCCAATCCGCGAACACCCCTAGTAGTAATTATGTTTTGAATGAGGATGTTGGATAGGCCACAACTTTGGTTCAAGAGCTATGTTAGGAAATTCACATTTTCTGAGCTTATAGGACTGCTAGATGGGTTCTTAAGTGTGTTGCTTGAAAATGGTGAATTTATAACATAGAGGGAACTAGAGGTGTTGGATATGTACAAGCTTACATGGCATTTGCATATGGGTAGGCACATAAGTTGAGGGTTCTAGATAGGCTCTCAACCTAGTGTCGGAGGTTTTCATGGTGGCTAACGGTGGGCTATAGAATAGACAAGTGGGTGAATTCTTATAGATGTAAGGTTTTGCAAACCCTACAGAGGTAAGCCAATACCCACACTTGCCTATATTCGATAAAACCACACTTCTTCCACAAGGTCAGCTCAAGGGACTCCCTGAATGGTCAGAGAGTGAGACCATGGTAAGGGATGGGGCCTATAGGGGATCGCCCAAAAGTTGTAGAAATCTCCATGGAGTCGAGTCAGCACGACATTACATAATGAAATTGTATATGAGATTGATTTATAAATTGATGTATGTGTTACTGTATGATGTTATCTGATTTATTACTGTTGATTTATTTTAGTTTCCTTCAAGTAAATTCTATCCTTCTTTTATACCTTTATATATCTATGTTCTTTTTATAAATAAGCTTACCCTTGCATTTTGTGTGTTTGTATTTGTGTTGTATCACTGCAATGATCGTGTGGTTGGCACAGGAGCAAATAGTGGTGATGTTGCAGGTTCTCAGACCGCTCGTGACTGAAGCAGATGTAGATGTGGAGATGGGATGAGATCCCTCTTTTTGGATATGTTCTAGTATATATGTATATAGTATGGGGACCAGCTTAGGACATATGTATAAATACTTAGGTTGTTGTGAATGTCCTCTACAAGAGGACTATTTTTGGTATTGTATGCACATATATATTTAAGTTTTGTAAAGCCATACTTAATAATTTTATGATATGATGATGTACATTATGATATGATGATGATGATATATTTTCTGGGTAGTTTCATATGATAATATTTAACACAATATTTTAGTATAACAAAGATGGGTCGTTACAATATCCATTCAACAAAAGTCACAATCTCAACATAATACAACCACCAATAACCATCATCACAAGGTGATGTACAACATAAACCACTAGACAACCTTAGTCAACAAGACTGACTCTACTCCATGGAGTTTCAAATCATATGAACGGTCCCTCATAGGCCCCATCCCCTACCATAGTTTGTACATTCTGACCATTCAGGGAGTCCCTTGAGCTGACCCTACGGGAAAAGTGTGGTTTTATCGAAAATAGACAAGTGTTATAATGGCTTACCTCTGTAGGTTTGCAAGACCTTACATCTATAGAGATTTTTCCACTCGTCTATTCTATAGGCTCATTCCCGTTAGCCACCACGAAAACCCCCAGCACTAGGTTGAGAGCCAACCAAGCACCCTCAACTTACGTGCCTACTCATATGCCTGTGCACCAACTGTTCACACCTATGCACCAACTGTGCAAATACAACATTCGGAATATTTCTGTGTAGCAATAGTGTGCACCTACTATATTCCAGCAACAAAACATATTTGGAGTCCCTTACAGTTTTAGATACGGCACCTCCGTACCCGCCATCTTCTATGGCCTGACTTAAGGATCCAAATACATCTCAACAATTCACAATCCTTAACCACGACAACAACTCATCCCCTATACACTAAAAGAGTCATTAAACCTCTTGGGAAGTAGTTCTCAACACTCCAGCATGCCATTCAGAGTCAAAACATAGGGGTGGTACTTGGGAAGATATCCCACTAGGCGAGACTCCCGGGTCGCTTTTGTGGGTCGAAATTCTGGCGTGAAACTCACCCTCCCAAGTATACCATTTTTCTATAAAAATATTCCCAAAGGACATAGCTAACTGCTCTTTAACATATAGGGATGGTTCCAACACATAGTTCATATGCACATCATATATATCGTCATCTCATCAACATTCCATTTCAATTTCTCAAAACATCGTAACATACAATTCCAAGCATATGCAACAATCACATGAAAATAAGTTACATATAACGCTACCAATATCAACAACAATTATCATTACAAGGTACCAAGCAATAAGAAATATCCAAAGAAAACAAGGAGGGAAGTCAAATAAACCAGCATAGGCTTTCAACACAATTTGGCTTAGCTAGACCGACTCCTCGCTTAGCCAGCCACTGCACTCTCTCAAATTCACTCTCAGGAAGGTACCTGGCTTAGCCACAAGCGTTGCTAGCTTAGCCAACGCGTTCAAGACAACTCTGAAGGTTTTCCTAGCTTAGCCACGAGTATTGCTAGCTTAGCCAGTGCCTGAACAACTTTCAAGTTTCCCTGCCTCAGCTTAGCGAGACAGCGTCTCGCTTAGCCAGCAGCAACTTCTAACTTAGCAAAAGGTCATTTTGTTCTAGTGACAGGCTAGCTTAGCCAACACTCCCTCTGGCTTAGCCACAAAGTGGCAGAGAGCTCTAAGGACGCTCTAGCTTAGCTAGTTGTCATTCTGGCTTAGTCACAGAAGCAACAGAGAACTCTAGGAACGCTCTGGCTAAGCTAGCGATGTTGTTGGCTTAGCCAGGGCGCGAACTCTGCAACTCACAAGGGCACGAAATTAGCTAGATTTGGGACCAACTATGGCTTTCAAGCACTCCAAAATACACCAATCAAACTCTAAACACTTCTATTACATATAAAACCGATTAATCTACTCAATTAACCCCTCAATCAAGCTTAATCCTAAAAATCCCTAAATTTCCTAACTTAGGTTTTCAAAAGGGCAAAAAAAGGGAAAGCAACACAATAACAACCAATCAATATTTCAATATCACAACACAATAGAGTATAGGATAAAGCTTCCCTTACCTATTCAACCCAAAAGAGATAACTTTGTGAAAAGAGAAGGGAGGAAGAAAGAAGCATTGAATCAGAGGAGTCATTCACCTCTCCACTAATAGCCCACCTTCTATGGCACTAAAAACACACCACTCTAAGGAGCAACGAAGGAATCCCAAGGAAGATGAGGAAGAAGATGGAACCCTTGAGCTAAGTCTCAAGCTCTTCAAAGGGAAGAAGAAAGAGTGAAGAAATGAAGCAAATGAAAGAAGGAGGAGGGACTTGCTACATTTAAAGCTTTGGGAGGGTTTTAACTTTTGCTATTTGCACCTCAACATTCCTCTATCTACCCTCCCCTCTTTTAACTAATGACACCCATGTATATTTGCAATATCCAATTAGCATAAAAACTCTTTAAACATACAACAACACATAAACAAATCACTCTATTTTATTAATTAGCCCATTAAATAACATAATTTAAATTTAATTCCTCTTGCAATGTTAATCAAGCACTTAACATACATTATGAAAAACCACAATATTACAATATTAACAGTAACATATCAGTTTTATTTTTAATATTTGTATATTAAATTTGTGTATTATATTAAAATTTATATTTGTATTTATTATTGTTAGTAATTAGTAATATCTCTTTATTAAAGGTAACCTATTCTATATTATATTTATTATTAGTAATAATTTCCAGATTTTTATTCATTTTGATTGTTACTATATTTTGTGTTATACTTATATATTGATCTTAATTATGGATTTATAATTGTTTCCATGAAAAGACACTTAAAGATGTGATTTCTTATAAAAAGAAGACGATCAACTTATTATATCATGGTGTTAAATATATTTTTACATTTGAATATTAAATATTTAAACAAAAATAAATTAAGAGTAATAATTTTTACGTTACCCACGATAATTATAATAAATACACATTCATGAGTTTTTAATTAAAATGATTTTTTATGTCGATAAAAAAATATATAAATTAATTAACTTATTCAAATCTACCAAATTAAATTGTTTTAAATTAATTTTTTTAATTCAGCCTTTTTTAAATTGGGTCTTATAAATTACAGTCTTTTTTTTTTTTTAAAAGAAATCATACACATGTTTTTAAATTTATATTAGATATATAAAATATAACACATGGGGATCGAGTTTTTTATACACACGGGGATCGAATTTTTTTTATAAAAACAAGGAAAAAATTTTACACTGAATTCATGGAGATAAACTTATTTACTAAAAATTTATGTCCAGTAAAAATTAAGATTTCTTTTTATATAATTAATATATATTTAATTAAATAACAAATATCAAATTAAATCAATATAATTACTATTATTTTCTCCACGCACAATTAGTGTCTAAAATTAACTTTTAAGAAAATAATTATTCATTTTTTATTTATTATCTTCTCACTTAAATAAATTATTCATGATTTTATTCTACTTTGACAAATTTTATTTAACTTTTATACATTGATATTATACACCAATATATTAAAATAAAAATGATATATAAAATATAACATATAGGGATGAATATATATATATATATATATATATATATATATATATATATATATATATAAGCAAGTGGAAAATTTTCACTTAATTCACGGGAATGAACAAATTATATGAAATCACATTAATATCTAAATTATTATTGTAACATAATATTTTATATTATAATAATTTTAATTTAAATGTATTTTTTTTGTAAGGTAGGGGGTGTTAATTAACATAGTTGGGATGTCCTACCTTATTGCCATTCTTTAGCATACCTTTCCCAAAAAAAAAGTATTTTTTTATGGTTGTCTCTTTCATAACTTAAATAATTTATTAAATATTTTATTTTACAAACATACAAAGTATGAAAAATATAACAAATGAGGATGAACATTTTTCAAGAAAGTATGAAGAAAAATTTAGACTTAATTCATGGGAATTAACATTTTTTTTTATAAAAACAAGTAAAAAAAATTTACACTTAATTCACTTTTGCGATTCAAATAATTTATTTGATATTTTATTTAATGAACATAGAAAGTATGAAAAAATATTGCAAATGAAGATGAATATTTTTTTATGAAAGTATGAAGAGAAAAATATAATAAACTACATTACATACGATACAAAATTCAAATAAAAATTCTTAAATATTTGTTTACCCCGTGCAACGCATAGGTCAAAATCTAGTGTTTATATATATATATATATATATATATATATATATATATATATATATATATATATATATAAGAGGAATCAAATTACATCGGTGTAACTTAAACAACTATTACACGACTTAATAACTTTCAACTGGATGATGATTTCTTAAAATCTACTGTTGGATTGAAAGTTCCGTTCACATAGATCATGTATACAAAATTTTAAATTAATCCAAAATTATTTGCTACCTCATTCATATAGATTAAAATCGACGTAATATAAAATTTTCAAAATATACTAAAATATGGATCATTTGATTACCTTCTTATTATTATTCAATTTTGAAAAAATTTGACACAAACGATCTTGGTAATATGTAGATATAATTCAATGGTTGGAACGATAAAAATTTTATTTTATATCAAGTTATTAAAAATGGTGTAACTCATTTAGAGTTACACTATATATATATATATATATATATATATATATATATATATATATATATATATTAGTTTTTACAGCAAATAAATTATTCAAAATTATCGATTCTTCTTTTAGATCATGTAAAAAAGAAATCAATAATGATTTACTTAAAAATTGATTATAGACAATAATTTTGTTCATATAAAATTTATTTAAAAATGATTACTATTATTATAGCAATGAGTTACAAAAATTATTTTCACCCTAATAATTTAGATGATAATGTGATTTCAAGTAAAATTTTCTTCCCCGTGAGTTTAGTCTAAAATTTCCTACTTGATTATAAAAAATAAAAAAAAGAAGTTATCATCAATTTTATTTTGCATATACTTTCAAAAAATCACAAAGGGTGCTTGTGTAATTTACTTCTTTTAGATCGTGTAAAAAAATAAAGAATGATTTGCTTAAAAATTTATTATAGACATTAATTTTATTCATGTAAAAATTTATCAAAAAATATTACTATTGTTATATCAATGAGTTACAAAAATTATTTTCACCCTAATAATTTATATGTTAATGTGATTTCAAGTAAATTGTTCTTCCCCGTGAGTTGAGTGTAAATTTTCCTACTTGATTTTGCAAAAAAAATATTATTTTTCATGAATTTTATTTTGCATATAATTTCAGAAAATCCCAAAGGGTGCTTGTGTAATTTACTACTTCTTTTAGATCATGTAAAATAGAAATGAACAATGATTTACTTAAAATTGATTATAGACATTAACTTTATTCATATAAAAACTTATAAAAAAAATTATTGCTATTATTATAGCAATGAGTTAAAAAAAGTATTTTCACCCTAATAATTAAGATGTTAACGTAATTTCAAGTGAATTGTTCTTCCCGCGAGTTGAGTATAAATTTTCCTACTTAATTTTTCTAAAAATTGTTATTCCCCATGAATTTTCTTTTGCATCTAATTTCAAAAACTCACAAAGGGTGCTTGTGTAATTTAATTCTTCTTTTAGATCATTTAAAAAAGAAATGAACGATGATTTACTTAAAAATTGATTATTGACATTAATTTTGTTCATATAAAAATTTATAAAAGAAATTTTTACTATTATTATAGTAATGAGTCACAAAAATTATTTTCACCTTAATAATTTAGATGATACTATGATTTCAAGTAAATTGTTCTTCCCTGTTAGTTGAGTGTAAATTTTTCTACTTGATTTTGCAAAAAAAAAAATGTTATTTTCCATGAATTTTATTTTGCATATAATTTCAAAAAATCACAAAGGGTGCTTGTGAAATTTAGTTCTCCTTTTAGATAGTGTAAAAAAGAAATGAACAATGATTTAATTAAAATTTTATTATAGACATTAATTTTATTCATATAAAAATTTATAAAAAATATTACTATTATTATAGCAATGAGTTACAAAAATTATTTTCACCCTAATAATTTATATGTGAATGTGATTTCAAGTGAATTGTTCTTCCCCATGAGTTGAGTGTAAATTTTCCTACTTAATTTTGCAAAAAAAAAAAAAAATGTTATTTCCCATGAATTTTATTTTTCATATAATTTCAAAAAATTACAAAAGGTGCTTGTGTAATTTATTTCTTCTTTTAGATCATGTAAAAAAGAAATGGACAATGATTTACTTAAAATTTATTATAGACATTAATTTTATTCATATATAAATTTATAAAAGAAATTTTTACTATTATTATAGCAATGAGTTACAAAAAATATTTTCACCCTAATAATCTAGATGTTAATCAGATTTTAAGTAAATTGTTCTTCCACGTGAGTTGAGTGTAAATTTTCCTACCTGATTTTGCAAAAAAATGCTATTTCCCATTAATTTATTTTGCATATAATTTCAAAAAAATCACAAAGGGTGCTTGTGTACTTTACTACTTCTTTTAGATCATGTAAAATAGAAATGAAAAATGATTTACTTAAAATTGATTATAGACATTAGTTTTATTCATATAAAAAATTATAAAGAAATTATTATTATTATTATTATAGCAATGAGTTACAAAAATTATTTTCACCCTAATAATTTAGATGTTAATGTGATTTCAAGTAAATTTTTTTTTCCCGTGAGTTGATTGTAAATTTTCCTACTTGATTTTACCAAAAAAAGTTATTCCCCGTGAATTTTTTATTGAATATAATTTTAAAAAATCACAAATGGTGCTTGTGTAATTTGCTTCTTCTTTTAGATCATGTAAAAAAGAAATGAACAATTATTTGCTTTTTGTTTATCATATTTTTGTTAATATTTACATATATAACTTAGATATTAATGTGTTTTGTATAAAAATTGATTCCCATGTGATATTTTAATTTACGTCTAAATTTTAATAGTACATGCCAACTGCATCTTTTTTATTCGTTAAGGCAAAAATAAATACTAAAAAGGAATAATGGAATAGCATTTGGAATAAATTATAATTATACAACTCCCAACTTGTAGTGGAAGAAAAAATAAATAAATAAATAAAAAAGAAGAAGAGGAGCGTGAGAGGAAGGAGGGAGGGAGGGAGAGAGAGTACCGTGTGAATTTTTGTCCAAGAGAAGGAAAAGAGCGTGAAAGTGGGGTCAGGGTGGAGAGAGAGAATAGGATAATAAATTTTAGTTTGAAAATTGATATTTAAAAAATGGGAAAGAGTAACAGCAATTTTTTGGTAACTAAAAAGGTGGAGACAATGCATTAATTATAAGGCATTTTCAATGCAGCAGATTTAATATTCAAATATTTTTAATTTTGATTGTTTAAAATTCAAAAATAAATTTATATTTCTAAATTTAGAAGGTTTAGGGTTGTAATTAAGAGGGTAGTTAAGATAACTTTTCATGAGAGAGTGACACCTATAAAACTTTCCTCAAATGGGGTTGGTTATATTTATATATAAGATAAGATAAGATTTAACAAAATAGTATATAAGGCAAAGTAAATATTATGAATAGAGCTTTTCGACTTTTATCCTCTGTAAATTAATCAAAGCTCATCCTTTCTGTGGTACATCTGGGAAAAGAACATTACAATGTTGATTTGGTGTAAACATTCATGAAAAATCATAATAAAATTTGTAATCATTGATAGAAATTAGCCAGTTAAAAACTTTGGAACAACAAATATTGGAAAGTGAAAACATATCTAATTTACAATAAAACAATGTCAAGATCTAAAATTAACAAAGTTTTCCTTTAAAAAAAAAGAAATAAAGTTTTGTAGAAAAATTAATACCAAACAGAACTATATTTATAAGAACTTAAAATTTAGGCTAAATGTCATTTTTGGTCTTTTATATTTTAGCATTTTTTCGTTTTGGTACATTAAGTTTTAAAAGTCTCATTTTGGTCCTTTATGTTTTCGAAAGTTTCATTTTGGTCATTTCTTCCGTTTTTCGTTATAAACGTTAATGTTTCGTTAACTTTTAAATTTTGAAATAATTAATTTAAAATAATAGCGACTAAAAACTGCCACTATGTGTTTTTTTTTTCCAAAAGATGTTGGATCTCATCCTTAACATGGATTTCGCCTCTCATGCGCAAATGGAGAGCTCCGTGAGGAGTACCCTAAGCTTGGGAGTGTCTTCACCCTCAAACTATTCCACAAAACCATCACCTTCCAATTTGGGCGTACCCTAAGCTTGGGGGTGTTTCCAATATCATAAAGATTGGAAATTTCCGAATTTCAACTTGGAGAAATAAGTGTGGTTAATGCTATTAAATATTGTATTTGAGTGTTTATTATTCCAGTGGTTCACTTTAGAGTGTTATGTTTGACAGAGATAGTTAAAATTCATACTAACCAAATGTGTGATTCCCATCTTTCGGTTCTGCGATAGAAAGTGTTGAGTCATAAGACGAATCAGGACCCTCAATAATTTTGATTTAATGCAAATAAATATTAAGCTAAAAAGATCGTGTCTTAAAATGCCAACAGACGAATGAGTTGTGTCTGCGTCTGTAAGATACAAACGATACACAAACAGACGCTTAAGTCTGAAAAGCATTTAAAAGCATGGTAAATGCACTGTCGTTTTTATTCATGTTGCAGGGAATGTTCGTAGAACATCCTTCCTAGGATCTGTCGAAGTGCATAATGGGAACAGAAAGAAGAGTCAAAGTATCTAAGTTTTCTCCTTACCTCAAAAGACGGGCTACAGCTAGCAATGAATACTTGTCTGAGCAAGCGATGTGACCACTGCAACAGAAGGATTTGGAGTGTCCTTCAAGGAAGATAAGCAGAATACTTTATCGGCTCAGAGTGACTAGTTGGTGACAAGCATTTAATGCTCGCATTTAATGCTCCAACGAACACCCTCCTTCAGACGCTGATCAGACGCATGCAAAAAGGCAGTTTAGAGACAATGGTTACTTCCTTAGCAAGTCTATATAAAGTAGAAGTTTTTGAAGTGCTGTAGTTACGAAGTTACAGAACTTAATTCAAATCTTTCAAGCATTTCTTCAGGCCTTCATTCTCTTCTTGTAAAAATTCTCTAAGTTGTAAAAAGCTCTCAAAACACCTTGAGTATCCTGAGAGAAAAAGACTTTGTTCTTCATTTGTATATCCGTCTGTAAGATGATACATTTAGTCTGTGAGCAACTTTGAAAAACAAATCTTTTGATTTGTTTAAGAGCCAGAAGTGGCTTGGTAAGTGTTAACCGTGAAAATCGTCAAACTATTTTTGAAAAGATTTTGATCTAAAAATTAGACTTTTCAAGTTTAGATTCTATTAACAAATAATTTTTTTAGTTTGAGACCATAGAATCCATAATTCAATTGTAAGTTCTTTTTCGTCGAACAAGCAATTATAGTCTTTCAACTTAAGATAAATTTGTTAGATATCAGACGAAAACAATACAATTAAGTTTTTGATAATAATAGTAATAGTAGTGTCCATAGTAATAACATATAATATTTTTGGGTTTTTCGTTTATAATAGTAAGAAATGATGATTGGATAAAAGTAGAGTTTTGAGAAGAAATGGAGATTGAAAATAGATAAAGTTTGGAGAAGAAAGATAGAAGAAGAGAATTGCATAAAAGTAAATTAAACGAAAAGCAATTTCATTAAAAGTGGGACAAATACATACATTGCAACCTTGGAACCGATATCCATTTATATGTGCGGCGTGTGGTGTTGACAGGATTTGAGTGGTAGTGATTCAATCCAAAGAGAAATGGCTATCAGAACCCTTATTTATAGATTTCTAATACTAACAGTCGAATTCTAGGTTTTTTGACACGTGTACAAACAGTTAAATAACTTCCTATTTCTAACAGTGACAGTTGTTTCATTTCGTTTTCGCCGTACAAACTGCTTCTTTTGAACTTGAATTTCTTCAAATCGTCTTCAAATACGTCAGCAGATCAAGATATGTAACCAACTTCTGTCGAAAAGACTTTTTCGTAGTGATACTTAGCAGGATCTTTAACGTTATCATTTTTGACAAGTTCTAATCGAAAATATATTTTCGACGAGATTAATACGATAAGTGACTTACATAATATTTTCGATAGAATTCCTTCTGGAGACTCATCTTTTTCTATCGAAATCACTCTTATCGAAAATAACATTTTCTATACTTAGAAACTTTTACTTAATGGAGATAACAGATGCCCCCCCAAAATGTTGTGTTCGAGAATCTGATTTTCGAGAGCATAACATTTTTGTCCCTTGAAATTCCATTAAAGACATATGCGTCTTTTCTATATCCCATGCCTATGACAAGAAATAATTGCCTTGTCAATCACGTTTCATCATGCAACTAGATTCACGCCGCTCAAAAACTAACCATGATTGCATTATGGGGTTGTGCCTCCATTTTAACCAATTAAGATAAATTAATTGAATTTTAAAATTAAAAAATGTCAGTTTTCTCTCGCCCATTATCTATAAAGATAAGAAAATGTCACAAATTATTACCTTTACCTATCTTCAGCTCCAACCAAATCCCTAAATCTTTCTCGTCCCTAACCTTCTTCTTCTTTCTCTTCAACCTCCTTTCTCTAATGGTATCTTCCAAAAAGATTCCATCTTCAGACAAGCAAAAAACTACCTCTAACACAAAAAGCAGTAATCCACCTCCTCCACTGGTGATTGAGACTAGAAAAAAGGGTCTCCAGAAAATTATTCTAATTCCTGGTTACGAAGATGAGTGCAAACGAGTTTGGAAAACTTAGATACTTCTCCCAACTTCTCTCTATAACAAAATTGTTTGCTTTTGCAGGTCCTCGTCGTCCATACCTTCCTTTAAAGAAGTTCAAAGATTGGTTTCCCACTTGTAAAGATGAATTTCCTATTATTCACAAAGAAACCATCATAACATATTTTTTGAAGGATAAATCTGGGATTTTTAGAGCCTCTCCGCCAAAGGACCGAGACAGGTACTTTACATGGTTGAAACGAATGGAAGCAAAGAAATTTGATTATTGGCGTAAGATAGGCATATACAAACTGATTCAACTCAGTAAATATGATGTTGTTAGTTTAGATATGCCTATGTTGATGTCTTCTTTTCTATTTTGGAACAAAAGCTTACATGTTTTTTAGCTCCCTTCTGGACCTGTTTCCCCTACTTTCTTGATATCGCAGCAATAACGGGCTTGAAACCTTTGGGAAACACCTATGCATTGGGTTTATTCGAAGAAAAAATTGACAAAAATAAGATCGATATAGACTAGAGTGTCAAAGCTTACAGTGGTTTTATCAAAATATGAAGGATAGTGAAGAGATTTCTGATGAAGAACACAAAGCTTTTCTATTATACTGGATTTCTTCACATCTACTTTGCACTCGATCTCTTCAAATCCCTAAATATAGCCACAATTTAGCACAAGCCCTTCATTTTGGTGAAGACATTTGTCTAAGCAAATTCCTGTTGGCCTCCCTTTTCAAAGTTATGGACGAAGCCATAGAAATCATGGATGCTCCTGAAAGAATGAAGACTATAATAGGTCCTCTATGGCTGATGCAATTGTGGCTGAATGCTATCTTGGCTAACCATATTTCTATCGAAAAACCTATTCCTGACATTCCTATTGAACTTGAAGGAGCACGTCTAACCTATTTAACACATGGCAAACAATATAGCACTTTCGAGTGCTATACCAAATTTATTAGAGCTTTCCTTCAGTTCGAAATCTTTGATGAAAAATTAGCTCCTTTCGTGAGTAATCGAATCAAAGGGCCTAATTGGTTGAAACTAAGATTCCCTTGTGACACTCCTGGCGCACAATCAGAATTAATTGAAATTTGGAGTGCTTTTCTAACTTGGGATATCATTTTCGTTGGCATCACAACAAAGGACATTAGATTTTATCCTTATCAACTTTAAATGTTTGTGAGGCAGTTTGGACTATGTCAATTACCCGTGGTTCCTATGTATAAACAACAAACTTCTCCATCTCAGATTCAAGGTGACGAAAGCCTTATCCCAAAAGTGATCGAGAAAGGGACTCTTAAAATCAAGCTGCAACTTCATCCTATTACCTTCGAAACATCTTTTTTATGTTCAGAAGGATTCTATACTTGGTGGCAGCAATATTACTCACAAAGACCAATTTCGATCAGTGATTGCCTGGAAAAGCTAATGAAGTCTTTTACTTCTGTGCAGGATAAAAAGCAAGCAGAGCAAAGGTAAACACGAACTTGCTTTGGAAGTCATCAAATTCGAAAATTTCTATCATATTTGCTATCACCCAAATAAACCTCAAACCACTTTCCAAGACACTGTTTTCGTTCTTAGGGATAAAATAGAAAACAATAGAAGTAATGGTAGAGTCATTAATCCTAAAGGAGGTACTAATTTTGAAAGTTTTTGTCCAAAAAACCTTCCTATTTATCCCAAAGCCCCTTTCGGTATAAGTAAAGATTTAATAAATCCTCCTTAGGTTAGAGAATTACTCCCTGTATCTGCTTGGTACAAACTTGATATAGCCCCTAAAAATAAAAAAGGCAACCTTTGTGAAAATACATTACGGAGATTTTCGAACTTACCCTTGCACACTTGTTCCCAAACAATGGATAAAATGCAAATCGATAGCACTTGACAGTATGATTCTTCAAATTTTCTTAGTGAGAAATAACATCTAATAATCCTTCAAAATAGCTGGCCAATAATAACCTTGTCGAAATAACATCCATTTCATTTTTTTCTCCAGCTTGGTGAGAACCACAAATACCTTTATGAGTTTCTGCCAAGGCTATATAGGCTTCTGATTCTCCCAAACATTTCAACAAAACTCCATCAACACCCCTCTTGTATAACTCATCACCTAAAATCACATAATTCAAAACCCTGTACTTAATTTTTCGATCAACTTGTGAATTCAAATTTTTGAGATAATCTACTAAGGGTTTTCTCCAATCATTTTTCATCAAGATATTTATATTGAAATTTTCAAATTCATTTAGTAATTTTTCTTTGGCTTAAATATGTTTTTAGTCCCTTAAATATGGGTCATTATTTTTTTAGTCCTTCAAATTTGAAATTGCCTTTTTTAGTCCCTGGAATTCGAAAAATGTTTTTTTTAATCCCTATGCACAGTAAGTCAAACGAGGAATAAGATATTCGCAATTTGTGACAATTTTTTATCGTCAGAATTTGATTTTCTATTTTAAATTTGAAAGTATGATTTCTGGCGGTTTAAAATCGACAGAATCAAGTCAATAAAAAAAATTAAAGTGATTTTTAATGCAATTAATGGGTTTTTAATTTTTTTTTATTGACTTGATTCTGACAATTTTTAACAGTTAGAAAATAGTACTTTAAAATATAAAATAGAAAATCAAATTCAGTCGGTCAAAAGTTGTCACAAATTGCGAATCCCTTATTCCCCGTTTGTCTCACACTGTGTAGGGGAATAAAAAGAGCATTTTGTAAATTCTAGGGACTAAAAAAAGCAATTTCAAATTTGACGGACAAAAAAAATAATGACCCATATTTGAGGGACTAAAAGCATATTTAAGCCTTTTTCTTTTATTGCTATAAAAGATTCGAAATCTTGTTCATTCATCTTGTATCTAAAAGCAATTTGTGCTAAGTCATTTGCTTCTTTGTTTTCGTTTCGAGGAACATGTTCGAATTCCACGCTATCAAATCTATCCAATAATCTTGTTGCCTTAGAAAAATATTTTGTTAAGTTACTCTTTATACATTTATATTCTTGAGTCGGTTGCTTAATGACTAACTTAGAATCACCTCTTATTAAAACATGTTTGGCTCCTAAATCTATTAAAGCTTCTAAACCAGCAATGAAAGCCTCATATTCTGCTTCATTATTTGAGCATAGAGGTCTAATTTCGAACAAAATTCTAATAGGTATATCCTTTGGAGAAATCATAACAACACCTATTCTGGAACCATTCGAATGTTTGGAACCATCAAAATATAATATCCAAGGCTTAATTCCTACATAATATTTTGCTATTTCTATTTGAGTATGATCAACAAGAAAATCTGCAACAATTGTCCTTTCACTGATTTAAGTGGAACAAAATTTAATGAAAATTCAGTCAATGCAAGTGCCCATTTCCCTATTCTATTATGCAAGACAGATTTCGACAACATAAATTTAATACCATTATTTCGAGAAATAACTTGCACATCGAAAGGTTTTATATAATACTTAAGTTTGGTACAAGAGAAATACAGGCACAAACACAATTTTTCTATAGGACTATATCAAATTTCTATGTCATTCAGAATTTGACTCAAATAATAAATTGCACATTCGATCCATTGTCATATTCTTGTGCCAACATGCTTGCAATCATCGAATCTGAAGTAGAAATATACAACTTAAGTTCTCTTCCTGCTACAAGAGGAACAAGAATTGGTGGATTTGCAAGGTATTTCTCGATGTCATGATCAAAAGCATCTTGGTGATCCTTTTCCCATCGAAAATCAACTTCATCTTTTAGTCTGAGTAATGGAGAAAAGACTTTAGCTTTTCCTAATAAGTTAGAGATAAACCTTCTAAGAAAATTTATCTTACCCAGCATGGATTGAAGCTGCTTTTTTATTCTTTGGAGGGGAAGTATGGCTTTTGCCTTATTTTTATCAATTTCAATTCCCTTTTGATGGATAACAAAACCCAAGAATTCACCTGCAGAAACACCAAAAGCACATTTCAAAGGATTCATCTTTAACCCATGTTTTCTCATTCTTTCGAATGATAATCTCAAATGCTCAAGGTGATTCTCTTTCAATTCTGATTTCACAACAACAACATCAATGTATACTTGCATAAATTTTCCAATCAAATCATGAAAAATCAAATTCATGGCCGTTTGATAAGTGGCCCCAGCATTTTTTAGACCAAAAGGCAAAACTATCCATTCATAAGTTCCTAATGCCCTCAGGTGTCAAAAAGCAGTTTTTGACACAACATTCTCAAAAATATAAATTTGATTATATCCAGAATAACCATCTAACAAACATAGAATTTCATTTTCTGTTGCTGAATCTACCAACATATCAGCAATGGGCATTGGGTACTCATCTTTAGGGGTTGTAGAATTTAAATCTCTAAAGTCTATACATACACGCATTTTTCCATTCTTTTTAATTACAGGAACTATGTTAGAGATCCATTCCGCATACCTTGTAGTTCGGATAAATTTGGCCTTCAGTAGCCTTTTAATCTCTTCTTTGATCTTTTCGATGACATTTGGAGCGAATCTTCTTGGTGCTTGCTTGACAAGTTTCTTCCCTTCTTGAATGGGTAATCTATGTTACACTAGATCTCTGTTAAGTCCAGGCATTTCATCATAGTCCCAAGCAAAGCAATCTTTGAATTCCAGCAAAATTGAAATAATATCTTCTCGAAGACTAGGATCCAATAATTTGCTAATGTAAGTAGTCTTCGATTATTTTCAGTCCCCAAATTAATTTCCTCTAAAGAATTTTGTGCTTCCATCTTCTTCAAATATGGGGACATAGGTTTCTCAAAACTTAATGGTGAATTATCATAGATACAATCTAACTTAAAATTCTCACCATCTTCCATAAATTCTTTTTGCTCGAAACTATCTTTTGTTAAAGACACATCTTCTTTTAAAATTTCGAGCAACGTGTGCTTCTTTTTGTCAATCATTTCTTTTTCTATGGCTGCAATAGCCATTTCTTCATTTTCGGTCGCAGTAGCCATTTCTTTTTCTATGGCCGCAGTAGCCATTTTTTCATTTTCGGCCGCAGTAGCCGTTTCTTTTTCTTTTTTGACTAAATTTTCCTTCTTAGCCTCTTTGGCCATTTCTTTCGTACTATCGGCCATATACGCTGATATTCGAGCCATGAAGCTTGAATATGAATCTGAAGTACTCATGTTGTATCATAAGTGGCCGTTTCTTCGACAACCTTATAAATCAATAGAAATCATCTCTTAGGATCCCAACAGAAAAAATTTCAGCATCTTCTCCTGTCTTGTTGTTTACTTCATAGGAATCTTCAATCTCGAATGGTGCAGTAATGGCAAGAGTTTTGTCATTTTCATCAGTGAAATAAGCATATACCTCATATGTGCTTTGGTCTGCTTCTACTATTTCTAACTTTCCTTCTTCATTCCAAAAATAATTTCTGATGAACAGTGGATGGGACCGCTCCCATGCCATGAATCCACTCATGGTCTAAGAGCATGTTAAAATTCGCTTGCAACGAGATCACTACGAAAACAATAGGCCTTCTTCGACTTCCCACATACACATCAAGGCAAATCATTCCGCCTGAACCTGATGATTTTCCTGAGAAATCTGAAACCACAATGTTGTGAGGGATGAGATCTTCAATCTTCTTGCCAAATCTTTTCAACATTGTCATTGGCAACAAGTTTATGGCAGCCCCACCATCCACAAGAATTTTGTTCACCATTTGATCATCTACCATTGCAGTGAGGTTGAGTGGCTTCATGTGAGATTTCATCTCGTCGGAAGGAGGGTCAAAGACAGCAACATTGTGTCTTGGAGTAATGCAGGAAACCTAAGTCACCCAAATTGCCTTTGGGCTGAGAGTTGGATCTTCAAAACATTTTCTCTGGCATAGTCTCCAGCCATCTAAAATGCTTCATATTGCTCTGCATACTTTACTGGGAGTATCGAGACTATCCCACAAATATCTTCTATCGAATCCTCAAATCCTGATTTGAAACAATCAGTTATTACCTCATTTTCTTCATCCAAGTTGGATTGAATTTTGTTTTTGAATCCTTAAGGTGGTCCTTCGATAGTAATTATGTCGAAGACTGACTGCTTACCCTCATTTATCCTCTAATTATCGAGAATGGCAGCTTTTATCATTCGTTGGTGTCTCCTCCATTGAGTCTTTGACATATTTCGATTGACCCACGGAGGATTTTGATACTGATAGTAACTTCTCCTGGGACCTTCAGAAGTTCCCTCCTTTTGAGGCACAGAATTATTCACCTCAAAAGTTTTCCATTTAGATCCCATTCCTGGATTACCCTGACGAATCCATTTGTTGACAGGGACACCAGAATTTGGCAAATACGTAACTTTCTTCTGGGAAATGTTATATGGCCTTTGAATATGGTTGACGGACATGTTAACTTGCTACTTTCCTTTCCTTTCCTTTCCTTTCATTGTCATAGTCATGCTTCTCTCGGTAATTCTTTCGAATTTTCGAGGCTTCAAAAGCTTTTGCTACGGATCTGTCGAAGATTGCACTGCAGCGTGGGCATAACATGACTTCTTTTCCTGTATCTTTCTTTTTTATTAGAAAATCAAGCAGAGTATCTCCTGCTAGAGGAAATACACTTCGCTTTTCTTTCTCGAATTCTTCCAAGGCTTGATCAATCTCTTCCTCAGATAAAGGCGATTCGACTTTCGTCTCATCAACAGCAGCCCCTACCATAAGAACCTGCATGGGCTCTGCATAGTTTGCTTGGATTTGGAAAGGATCAGTATCTACTTTCATAGCCTTCTCCTCGAACTTGAGTCTCCCTTCATTAATAGCCTTTTGTATCATATCCCTGAAACGTATACAATTATTAGTCCAATGTCCGTAGACATTATGATATTTGCAATATCTTTTGCCTTTTCTTTGATCAAATGAAGGCATATTATGATCATCACTTAACATAATCTATTTATCTTTTAACAAAACATCAAAAAATTTATCCATTTTTGAAACATCGAAACTATATTTTAGATTAGGAAATTTTTGCTTCTCTTCTGGCTTTAACATTTGAGAAACATAAGGAGGGCCCGATTTTAATTTAGCCAAATTTACTTCACTTTCTTCACTTCCTACATTGATTTCTTGATAATCAATTGAATTATCCGTTTCGATTGAAGAATCAACATAGGCTACTCTTTTTTTTTACGTTTTTGTCAAATTTCCTAATCCTCTATTTTTCGTATTTGATTTGTTCGATTCTCCTAACTTTTTCCGCTAGTTGTGCCATGTCTCTCATTTGTTGGTTTACCAGTTTCTTTCAAATTGAAAATTCTAGGCTTGCAGCAGCCATCCTAACCAACTCGTGTTCTGGAATTTGAGTATAGCACCTAGATTTCATTTGTCGAAATCTATTTAAATAATCTTCTATTGATTCACTGTTAAATCTTTTGATGGTTGCCAAATCGATAAGACTAACTCAAGTTTCACCCCTAAAGAAATGCTTGTGAAAAGCTCTTTCGAGTTGAGCGCAAGTATATATCGAATTTGGCGGCAAAGTAGTGAACCAAGTGAATGCACTTCTTGTCAAAGAACTAGGGAAATATTTCATTTTTAGAAATTCGTCTATGGCTAAATCACCACATTCAACTTGGTAACGAGCCACGTGTTCGATGGTGGATTCCCCTAATTCTCCAGCAAATTTTGTAAATTTTGGAATTTTGTAACCTTTAGGCATTTCAATTTGCAAAATATAGTCAGGAAATGCATATACGAAATAAGGTTGATTTGCATAGCCTATTTCGAAACCATGCCTATTCAAGGATTGCCCTATCAACAAATTGATATGTCGAGGATTTTGGGCCATATTTTGTCCTACTCCTACATTTTGAAAGTTTTTCCATCCAAGCATTTGGTTTCGTTGTATGTTAAGGAAAATTTCATTTGCATTTTGATTTCTGTTTACCACAACAGGAGGTTGGATAACAGGTTGTTGAACAACAGGAGTTTGGACAACAGGGGTTTGAACAACAGGGGGTTGGACCCCTTTGTTTGGTTGTTCGTTCTAATTACCATCATTTGGCTTACCCACTTGATTATTCACAATAACTTGTGGTTTGTTTTGATTATTTGGTTGACCTTGAGCCGCTAAATTTGCTGTTGTTCGATTTTGGGAATAGTAAATGTGTCCCCAATTCTATTTAAAATGTCATTCATTTGTTGATAACTTTCATTTGTAGTTCTCAACAATGGATTGACAATTGTTGCAGTATGATTAGTCAACATTTAACCATTTCTTGATTACTATGATCAATTTGTTGTCTAAATATTGACAATGTTTCGTTTGATACTCCTGTTGAAATCATGCTATTATCACCTATCATCCTATCCTCAGTCAGAACTCCCATACTTCTCAACTGATCACCATTATAACCATGGCTAGTGCTCCCAAGTTGTAATTTCTATTTGTTCTCCAACTGTTCACAATCGCAGGGATAATAGGCCGACTTTGGGGTATTTCCATGTTTACTGGTTGGACACTGACATTAGGCATTCCCCCATGGTCTTGAAGTTGAGAATGAGGGTGTGTTCGTACTTGTGATAATGTTGTGGACTTTAGGCAAAGTAGTTTCGACTGATGTAGTAGAAACTTGTGCAATTACCACGTCTTCGCCTCCAGGAGTAACATTTTTGTTATTTGGCTAACTAACAGCCACAACAATTTTATTTCCTACACCAGTAGATGGTATTGGTTGAGTTGTTGTTTTTGAATTGTTATTATTATTATTATTATTACTGTTATTATTACTACGATTTCTCTGACTATTTCCTGAATTTGTCATTTTATCGTTTCTTAATAACATGCAATTTCTCTCAAGACTTGTTCTTAAGATCGAAAATTATGGTAACAGTCCCAGCGAGCGTGCCAATTTGTTAACCGTGAAAATCATCAAACTATTTTCGAAAAGATTTTGATCTAAAAATTAGACTTTTCATGTTTAGATTCTATTAACAAATAATTTTTTTAGTTTGAGACCATAGAATCCATAATTTTCGATTCTAAGTTTTTTTTCGTCAAACAAGCAATTATAGACTTTCAACTTAAGATAAATTCGTTGGATATCAGACAGAAACAATACAATTAAGATTTTGATAATAATAGTAGTGTTCATAGTAATAACATATAATATTTTTGGGTTTTTCGTTTATAATAGTAAGAAATGGTGATTAGATAAAAGTAGAGTTTCGAGAAGAAATGGAGATTGGAAAGAGATAAAGTTTGGAGAAGAAAGGTAGAAGAAGAGAATTGCATAAAAGTAAATTAAACGAAAAGCAGTTTCATTAAAAGTGGGACGAATACATACACCACGACCTTGGAACCGATAGCCATTTGTGTGTGCGGCGTATGGTGTTGACAGGATTTGAGTGGTAGTGATTCAATCCGAAGAGAAAATGGCTATCAGAACCCTTATTTATAGATTTCTAATACTAACGGTCGAATTCTAGGTTTTTGACACGTGTACAGACAGTTAAATAACTTCCTATTTCTAACAGTGACAGTTGTCTCATTTCGTTTTCATCGTAACTGCTACAAACTGCTTCTTTTAAACTTGAATTTCTTCAAACTGTCTTCAAATACGTCAATAGATCAACATATGTAACCAACTTCTGTCGAAAAGACTTTTCTATAGTGATACTTAGCAGGATCTTCAATGTTATCATTTTTGACAAGTTATAATCGAAAACATATTTTCAACGAGATTAATACGATAAGTGACTTACATAATATTTTTGATAGAATTCCTTCTGGAGACTCGTCTTTTTCTATCGAAATCACTCTTATCGAAAATAACATTTTCTATACTTAGAAAATTTTACTTAATGGAGATAACGGTAACAAAAAATACTTGGGCTTTTAGCTTGGAGAGGATAGTGTAAAAACTACTTGGGTGAGCCAGAAGTGGCTGTGAACAATACTTGTAACTTTAAGAAAGTTACTGGAAATTGGTGGGTTGCCAAGAACTGGACGTAGTCTCGAGATGAGACGAACCAGTATAAATCTCTGTGTTCCTTTCTCTGCTCTTTATCTCTTAACTGTTTGAACTGACCTTGTTTTATGATTTAGTCTTTTTGAAAAAGGTTCCGTCTGCTATCTCGTCAAACATCGTCTGTTCTAGTCTTTTTCTTAAACATTGTTTTTAAGGTTGCTACAGATAATAGTTCTTTGCGAAAAGTTTGCAAAAATTTTATAAATCACAATTCAACCCCCTTTCTTGTGATTTTTGCCTTTACAGAAAGTAACAATGCGACACAGCAAGCTCTACAACTGTGGTCCGCAGTGGCTCTTCTTCACTTGCGGTTGTCAATGGAGCACCGTGCTGGTACACCTTCAATGAGAAATCCAGCCACGCCGACTATACTACCGCCAGAAAGAGCTGGATGGTACGAACGGAAGATTCTCCGCAGCGGCGAGCGAAAGTCCATTGAAGTTAGTGGCATCGTCGACGATGGTGTTGTTGTTGAGAATGGCAAAGTTGTAGGCGATGGCGTCGCCGTAGGAGCAGGAGTCGTCAGTGTTGGCGGCATAGACAACAGAGAAATTGAAGCTACATGAGCTCTCCATTTACGCGTCGAAGGCGGAATCCACGTTAAGGTTGAGATCCCACATCTTTTGGGAAAAAAAAACACATAGTGGTGGTTTTTAGCCGCCGCTATTTTAAATTAATTATTTCAAAATTTAAAGGTTAACGTAACACTAACGTTTCTAACGGAAAACGGAAGGAAGAAAGGACCAAAATGAAACTTTGGAAAACATAAAGGATCAAAATGAGACTTTTAAAACTTAATGTACCAAAATGAAAAAACGCTAAAACATAAAGGACCAAAAGTGACATTTAGCCTAAAATTTATTTTAAGTTATGTTCTGACAGTATAAGGAAGTTTTGACTATCATTCAATTACAAACCATCATATATGATAAGCTTGTTGACTTTTACAATAATTACTTTCAAAATCATATCAACACTGATTTTTAATTAATAATTTACATTGTTCATGTATAACCATTAAACTCGTATATTTAAGTCAAAAAGTAATATCCGGCAAATTATTACCGATGGGTTCGGTTTTGGAAAAAAAAATTCTACCAAAATTCAAACCCAACTGAATTATAACACTTATGGGGCGTTTGGTAGAGGAGAAATTTTTAGATTCCAAAGAATGTTAGGTTGGGAATGTTAGTTTTCCATGTTTGGTTTCTATTTTAAAAAAATAAGATTCCTGGGAAAGGATGTTTTCTGGGAATGTTTTTTAATCAGATTCCCACGAAAACTTTCCCACAAGGGAGGAGAGAATCTAACTTTCCCGACTAGGGGGAAAGTTTTAATGATATGAAAAGACTACATTACCCTATTTTTTTAAGTACAAAATATCCTCACCTAAGATTCATCTTTATCTATAAGCTTATCTCCATATTGTTGAACGTTGCACATATCCACGCGATTCTATCTTTCTTTAATTTTGAAAAAATATTAATTTTAAAATTTGTAATTTTTTATCTTCATCTTTTTTTAAACATAGATCTCAACTACTTTATTATCTAAGTTTATCTCATTATTTATTATTTCATCTTTTTGTATTATTATATTATAATATTATAATTCAACCTCTAATATGATAGTAAGCCATTATAATATTTCAACCAAGTAAAACAATGTCATAATTAAATTAAATAATTAATATTTGTAAAAAAATATTTTGAAATTAGTTTTGTTGGATTTTCTTTTGCAAATGTTTTTTCATATATAAATTTATTTAAATCTTTTAATTAAATTAGGTAAGTGTCATATTTGTAATAAAATTTGAGTGAAAAAATATTTAATGAAGTTATTTTAATAAAGGGTATATTTGTAAAAATTTCTTATATATCCAGGAAAGTTCTACTGTAACCAAACATATTTTAACCATTCCCAAAAACCATCATTCCCAGGAATTGACTTTTCCAGAAATCATGATTCTCGGGAATGAAAAAACTTTTCCCCTACCAAATGCCCCCTTAAGGAATGTATTGGATCAGGGTTTTAAAAGATTTTAAAAGACTTTTTTTGTCTTGTGGTATCCAAGACTTTTAAAATTATATTGATTTTACTTTTCTTTATTCAAATCTTATCATTTTTTTTTTATTTTTCATTGACTCTTTTGTAAATTTTAATATTTTCTAAAAATTCATGGAATCCTTTCAAATCTTATAAATCCATAAAGTTCTTTCAAATCTTTTAAATTCTTAATATATAAATTCATTAAAATTCAAACTACAAAATCTTAATAATAAAAATCTTTAAAAAAAATCTTATAAGTCATAACATTTCTACGTAATCTTAATTTGTTATTATTGAATAAATTCTTATTATAATGTATAAATTCTTTTTATAATTAAATGCAGTGGCGAAGTTTAGTAGGAACCAAGGAGAATCATAAGCCTCCTAGAATATATATATATATATATATATATATATATATATATATATATATATATATATATATATATATATATATATATTTCTGAATTACTAATGATTTTAAATCATTAAAAGAGTATAGAGAAATTTAATTTATAGATTTTTAGTTTTTAAACTAGCATAAACAAAATAATGTTTAATAATTTTTTATTATTATAAATACTTTTAGGTTAATATTACATTTTAAACTTATATGTTTTATAACATCAGTCCTAACTATTTTAATAACACTTTTGTATTTTTCAAACTCATTTTTTATGATTTTTATATCGCCATAACCCATTCAAGTAAAGAAAAGCTTATATACAATTTGAACATGTGATTTTTTCTTGTGGAATTTTTATATAGATTTTTCTATTAATTATGTGATTTTCCTTCAATTTTTGAACAAAAATTTTCTACAAAAAATTGCTATAATTTTAATAAAAATATGTTTATTTCCGAAAATTGGTTGAAAAAATCATACGAGATTTTCTTTTACGTATTCTTACACAACTTTTGTTTGAATGAAAATCTTAATATTTCTTGCAAATTCTTCCAAAAAAAAATTACAGATAAATTTTTCATTTTTTTTTAATTTAGTAGCATACAAGAGTATAAAAATCATAATAAAAATATGAGCAAATTACAGCAATACTTCATGAGTTTTTATCAAATTACACATAACCCCACTCTTTTTTATTTTTCTATACTAACCCCTCTTTAAGTTTGAAAATATTACACTAACATCCCTTATATGTTTGAAAAAATTACACTAACACTCCCTACAAAGAAGACGAAAGTAATGGTTAAAAAAGCAGAGATGCTCGTGTAACTACCTGAAACCTCAGGGAGTGTTACTGTAATTTGTTCTAAAAAGAACTTAAGAGTATTATTAATAAAATAGAAAAATATTTTAATATAAAAATATAATTAATTAAGAAAATATTTAATATTTGAATAATATCATTATATGTTTAAAATCACCTTTTAAGAGATGATATTATCAAAATTATTGCATTTAATTAATAGAAAATAGGCTATGCATCAACAATGTTAAACAATTTTACACCATCATTTAATCACAAACGGCAAACCACCATGTATGGTAAGTTTGTTGACTTTTATTATAACTACCTTAAAAGTCATACTGATGATGATTTTTTATTGGTTAACAGTGTAAAACTTCTTTACACTATCAGTACATGACTATTAAGCTCTTTAATTAATATATTATAATTTTAATTATTTTGATAACTCTAAATTTTTTTCTCAAGTTCCAATCTCAATTCATAATTTGCTAAACAGATATTGGTCTTGCATGCAGAGATACACTTTTAGAGAGGGCAATAGATGCGCTGATACCCTAGCAAAGTCTGGTGCAATGGGAGATGGAGGTGCGAGCCTCCGGAGTACATTAGCAGTTTGTTGTTAGCAGACTCGTTGGGTATGTCTTACCCACTAGGCTAGTCTAACTTGTTTGGCCTTTTTTATTTCTTTATCTCAACCGTACCAAAAAAATTTATTTTTATATAAGCTATAAGCTATTTTTACAATAAGTTATTACAGAGAGTTTATCGAAATAAACTGAAAATAATTTATAGATATGTTATAAGTTATTTGCATAAGCTTTCTTAAACATGAATAAAAAAAATAAAAAAAGCTTTCTTAAACACTTACACAAATACTAAATGGACCCGTATCTTTAACCAGCATTCTTCAAAAGAGAAATTACCATGAAAATTATTTTTTAAACAAAACAAGGATGGAGATGACTTGGGGTTTACACTATTTTAGTAAGAATAGTAGAATGAATATTGAATCATATCCTTCACATGCTTGATTTTTTCTACACGCACAGCTATATACATCTTGGAATTAAGAATGATTATAACAAACACGGGGGTGATGAGTACTAGATAACAAATAAAATCACTAATTTACTAAATTACTCCGATCCAAACTACTAATTTACCTCAAAATACATATTAGAAAACATGTAGAATTACACAAAGTATGCTGGAGTCTAGGGTTAGACACCTTGGCATGTCTCTCACCGTGAGAGACTGCTATTTTTACACCGTTAGATAATCTTATTTTTAAATTTACGGTTGAGAGTTTTCTTCATTTTTAATTTCTTTTTTCCAAAATTATCCCTCCTTCGTGTCCCCCACCTTTTCCCAACCCCACCCAACCTCCTCTAAACTTTCGTTTATTTGCAGCCAAAAAAAGTTTAAAAAAAAGTGAAATAAATAGTAAAAAAAAGATGAAAGTTACACTTTTATATTCTATTTTAATTCAAAACTTATATCTATATTAAGTTTCATTCCATTCTATCAAAAATTCTATAAACAATCAAATTCTCTGCAACCACGCCACCACTAGACCTCCCCACACCGCGTGCCACAAGGTGGTGGTGCCGCCACACTGCGATGGTCAATCTTTGCCACCAATGACAATACAAGGCGCAGAGCAAGAGAGGGAAGGAGAATGACGGTGGTGCGTTCACATTTAACGACTTCTGTGATGCATTTCACAATGTTCGGGTTTTTGCTTTATGTTTTTTATGTTGATTCATATTTGTTTCTTGGAAGGCTTGTAACGATTGTTTTCATTGTTGATTTTAGTATCAATTCCTAGATATGAGAAAAATTAAACATAATGTTCAAGCTTTATCTGTTTTGAATTTTTTTGATTTTTTTTGTGCTTGGTCCTTTGTTTTCTTCTTCCTCGATCCCTTTTTTATTGTGTAATATAATAAAAATGAGAAAAAAAAAATTTCAACCACTAATTTGAAATCAGATAAATCTAACTATTCTTAAACAGTTTCCCACACATGCCAAGAACCCGACTGATTCTAGAGTGCACAAGTGGTGTGGATCTTGCATCATACACAAAGAACAAGAACCGTTAGATCTGGACTGAAAGATCTGAGTGCCTGAGATGCATATGGTCCACACCACACCTGATTGTACTTGTTTGCCTTTTAAAAAAGACACCCACGTGCTGCTTATTTTGTTAGTCTAGGATTTAATATATTAAAAAAAAGCCTAAATAAGCATTTGTTGACCTTTCTCTCTCTTCCAAAAAGAATTGGTAGTGTTTTTGCCGGAGTACAATAAAAATAAATTACATTATATGTGGTTTTGGATGTTTTTGGTTTTCGATTTTTGATATCTGCAGCGGTAGCAGTTGATTCCATTGGGGAAAAATATTGAAAGGATTTTGTGTTTCTTGTACGATTTTTATTTATTTAATTTTGTTTGTTTTTTATTGTTTTGTATCCAAAATGGAGCCTCCAATATGGTCTATCGCAACGGCAACGGTGCGGTGTTACACACGACCGGCATAATGTTTGGAGTCCGCGCCTCTTCATGCAATCAGTCGAAATTTTTATAAACTACCACTGTTAAGACAACCAAAGTTCAAAATTCGAAATTAAAAATCACAAAAGTTCATACAAATAAATTATTATATTAAACAAATAACTAATTGACACAATAGAAGACCAAACAAAATTACCTTTCTTCAACGAGAAAAACGTCATGAAATTTCTGCACTTCCAAAATGCAGGCCAAACAAGTGCAGAACTATATCACCATCTCAAGTACAGGAAGAAAAAATCACAAACATATTCGGAATCTTCAGGTTGGGGGATTTCACCAACGGAACACGTGTTGAACAACACAGCTAAACAAACGAGTTATGCTACAGTCGGAAAATCAAATCACAGAGGTCAAAAGGGAAGACGCACATACTCCGGCGAAGGTACGAAACACCCATGCTGTCAAAACACAAGATTGACTCCGTCCATGCTACTCGGCATTTGTTTTTTGAAGACAAAGGAAAGAAAATTTCGAAGCAGCACTTACTCCGGCGAATACACTACCAATTTCTTTTGGAAGAGAGAGAAAGGTCAACAAATGCTTATTTAGGCTTTTTTTTAATATATTAAATCACATACTATCAAAACAAGCAGCATGTGAGTGCCTTTTTTAATAGGCAAACAAGTACAATTATATGTGATGTAGATCACATGCATCTCAATCACCTAGATCTGTCAGTCCAGAACCCCTACCCTTAACTCCATAGACAAACTCTTCAATACAGGTTTGGTTCACACAACATCTTATTTTATTAATTTTACAAAAACTCTAATGCATCATGAGCTCAAAAAGCTCAAATCTAAACAAGCGACAAGAACTATGCGCAATTAAGATCTAAGGATGAGAAACAGTGACATGATACTCCACCACAAAATGTTTAGAGTCAGAAATTTCCCAAAGACTCTTAGCAACGGCATAGCCCTTGGCAAACCTGAAGACCCCAGTCCCTCCAACAATGGGCAATTCCCTAACCGTGTCCTGAACAGGGTTCCTGCCGAGCATGCTGAGAGTGCTGCCGGCATATTCACCTTCCCCAAAAGCAAGATTAATGAGCATCACCATCCCGCGGTCCTCCAGCGAGGCCAGGCCAAACAGGCCCTGGGCCCTCCCGACGGGCTTCGAGCTCAGCTCAGGCCCTTCGGTCAAGAGGTTGTCCATCATGAAACTGGTTCCGAACCCACTCCGCGAACCGCTCGACGGCGGCGGGTCGATGATCTTCACCACCGTCAGGTCCTCGCCCTCGAGGATGTCGTGGTAAAAAAAGTGCAGGTGGGTCAGCTTCTCCACCCTTGGTTGGTCTGTGGGTAACTTGATGATTGATTGCTCCGAGAACGCTCCATGGGAAGGGATCAAGTGAGTGGAGATGACGAGGGTGATGAGAGAGAAAAGGAGAAAGAGCCTAAGAGGGACAGACATTGTTGTAGGACAGTTTTGGAGTACTGTGTTTTCGTGGCAACTGGCATGCAATGCCAATAGAGCACTTATTTGTAGTAGAGGTCCTTTTCCTTTTGTTTGCTTTGAATTAATGATGTTTCAATATTTTATATTATTTGTTGCAACACGATCTGCTCGAGCAGGACCTATTCTCGATAATTCAAGAACTCGCGGCAGAATAATGTGTGGTTCTCTACTGAAGTATATTTATAATTTGTATATTATATAATTTTGAATTTTCTCTTAAAAGATAATACTTTTAAAATTATTTTTTCGTTAAATATGTATGTTTTCATATTGAGTTTAATTTTATTTTTTTAATTTATATTGAGTTTAATTTAAAGATAATATATATACACACATATTAAAATTATTTTTTAAAAATTAATTAATTCAAAACTTACTTTTTCTTTACAGCAAATGCTAACAAACAACGCATTTTAAGAAATTTAAAATAGAAAAATTTTATTAAAAAGTGTCATTAATGCACCTTTATTGTGATTTTCAATACATTTCCAATATTAATGTCAATAAATAAAAAAATTGAATTATTTAACAAGTATCTTAAGGACACTCGTTAACATGATCCTTTTTTTATTTAGAAAAATGATCAACTTTTTCGAGTGCAAGGAGCCACATGTCATATGCCAATTTCTAAGACTTGGAGTTGATTGAACAATTTCTAAAACACAAGATTTTTCCATGCTCAAACAATTATTAAGATAAGGAGAAATAAGGTTACCGGATTGGTGATTGATGAAATAATGCTAACCATTGATTTTTCTTGTATTTGAATACACATTGATCCCGATTTTAAGTACGGTCAAATTGATCCTTTAAGTTTTAAGTAAGTTCAAATTGGTCCTTTATATTTCAAAGTAAATTTAAATTCATCCTATATATTTTTAAGTAGCCAAAATTGGTCCTTTATGTTTTTAAGTAGATTCAATTTGGTACTTCATATTTTCAATAAGATTCAATTTAGTCCTTCGTATAGGTGACCCATTTAAGCAACTATTCAAATCATTATCAACTATGTTCATTCCAATAGATTGCTACTAAAACAAGATCTCTTTTTCAAATTCATTACATATTCATCCTCATTTTGGTCCAAACAACTAAAACTCACAAACAAAAGTATGTCAATTATCAAGTCATGTACTAAGTTTTTCATTAATTAATAAGCAAATTACATAATAAGCTACCAGAACTTTTGTATTAACCTAACAAAATTCACACATTTTCTACTTCTCCTTCAAATACATTTGAATTGTAAAACCCTTAACCACACACAAATTGAACAACATAAACATGAGAAATTACATTTATCCCTAACATTACAAAGCAAAAGATAATGAAGATCTTCAACCATTTCCTACAACGGCTTAATGAATTCTACAAGTTCATAATCCTTCTCCTTTGTTTCATAATGACCATGTCTTTTCATCAACAATCTCTTCAGAATACCAATGAAAAAAAAAACCACAACCATTGTCTTCATTCCCTTTCTATAATGAAAAATGGTTTAACAATTAGTTGAGAAACCTTAACTTTTTTTCAAGAAAAAATTTCAAGATTTAAACACCTTACCATGAAATGTTTGCAACCCCAAAACCTCCTCCTTAGGCTGGTAGTTGTTCTAGCAGTTCACAAAACTATACATTGTCTCCACAGTGGTACAAAGGCCCCCAATTGCTTGGGCCACTCATAAACGTAGCTTGCAAATCAGTGGCTTTGGTAGAATTCACCCTACACCTGCACACAGATACACTTGAATCTATGGCCATTAAAAGGTGAAAGGAAGCCAATAGTGAAACCCTAATTTTGTTCAATTTGGGGCAAAGGTAGCAACACGCCCTAATTTCTGAATTTGGGCGAGAAGACCCCTTTTTTAACCTACTCAACCACAACTATAACATTCTCCAACAACTTTTTTTGTTTTAAAGAAAATAGTCACTGTCGAAATAATTGAACAACTCAAATGCCAATCTATACACTTAACAACTAGATTGGATTCCTTTAACGTTTCCCATTAGCTTAGTGGCATAAAGAACTAAAATGAATCACAAAAATGAATCACATTAATAACATAAAGGATTAAACTGAATTTTTTAAAAGATAAAAGACCAAACTAAATATAAAAAATAAGATAAAGGACTAGAAGTAAAATTTAGCCGACTATATTTGGTCTATACAAGTGAAAAATGTAACATCCTAAGGGTATTACCGTAACTACGCTTAAGATTTCTAGAGACATAAAAATTACATCAACAATCTCATGCGGAAGCTAATATATAAATATATAAATTACAACTTGATTCCATAGATAATATAATTACAACTTATTTCTCGTAACTTTACATCATACAACATGTAAGAAAAATACATAGAAATATAAAATAACTAAACTACATCTTCCATGACGAGGCTCCATGCTCCAATGACATGCGCCATCACCTGTTTCCTGAAAGGAGGGAACTTAAAGAGGTGAGACATAATGTCTCAGTGAGTGCTCTAAAACTCTACGACTGGGTTAAACTCTTCTACCCGAACAATTCATCCATTTGTCTCTCATGGATTTACCTCACTGGGTCCCTATCAAACTCTGTCATTTCTATAATTAGGTCTACATCCATCGATTACAAACACTTTCCTTTGACACATCTCTCGTGTTCACTCTACTACACTGGTTCACCCTCATTAATATCTTAGGATTTATTCTTTGACTAGCAAATCACAACTCTCTCCCACATTAACTTCACTTTCCATACTTGTTCTACTATCTAACACTCACTTTGCATTAGTCTATTTCTCAAAATACATCCTAACCTACACTAACACAGTGTCATTCTAGGTACATCTCTCTCTATGCCCATGAAGAGTCACATCCCATCCCATTATAAGCATACATATACATTCACAAAATATTACGATTATGGATAAAATCATTCACAAATCATATTAAGTACAACACAAGGTATACATGACATCCACTTCATAAACCACACAAGTCAGACAAACTCATAATAATGCACGTATGCAATGCGATGTTCCATTCTCTTTTCCCATATGCATGTGATACCAGTGAAACATCTTTGTGAAAGTAGCCTAGGAGTACGTGTTAGTCAACGAATAGCCACACCATGGGCATCCGACACTAACAATCTCAACCAAGATGATACCCCTAGCAGCTCGTCAGGGTTACCCAATCTTGCAAGGATACTCCAACCCATGGGATCAGCATGAGCTTCAAGAAGATTCCAAACCAGATAACACTCCCAAGGTCAGAACTCAATGAGCTTTTTACGACCTCCCTAGTTAGGTTCATAAACAACTTTCAAAAACACATATGTATCATGTTATAATGCATGATTCACATAGTTGTTCATGACTTGATTAAACCTCACATCAAACATAATGAGACCATTCTTGCCCCCACATAGGATAGGTCACCCATCTCAATAGCATCTAATGTAACACCCCGTTACATTAGACATAAACCAGACTAATATTTTTATTTATTTTAGTTATTATAAAATCGAGGGTAAATTTTTCACGATTAAAAGAAATGTTTATAAAGCTTATTAAAACAACAAATTAATAAAAGTGACGTATAACATAATACAAGAATAAATACATAGTTTAACAAGTAGAGAAGAATCATGTACTAGCTAGTCCTAACCCATACATTAATTATCCTAGTCAGAGCAGTACATGAATTCTACCCTAACCCAAACATAATAATAAAACTGGCCTTCAAAGTTGGCATCCTCGCATCGTCCTCTGCAACCTCTGAACCATCTGCATCGGCGGAGAGACTTGGTCGCAAGGAATGGTCGTCATCTTTGTGTATCCATCCAACAAGTACATACAAAGAAAAGAAAAGTAGAGGAGTTAGGCTTCATTATATATATATATATATATATATATATATATATATATATATATATATATATATATATATATATATCACTAACGCTAGTAACTAGCGTCAGTTAAATAATTATATAATAGCGGGGGACCTAATGTTTTTCTAATCATAATCTCTCAAACTCTTAACAACTCAATCCTCTAGATGCAGTATGGATCCAAACTCCCCGATTGGGAGTACATACGCCTCAACCCATGGCAAAACCTTCATCTTCCACATATGAACTCAAATTATCTCAATTTAGGACATCCATAGTCCTATATATAACTCAGGCGTACTCTCACACCAATCAATGGAATGCTGAGCAGTTGTTGGGGTTGCCAAGCTTGGTCAGATGAAGTCCCCAACACAGGGTGCTCCCCCTAGCCCTTTAGTTACTTCATCACTTGACACCGTACCCCCTAGACTTCCGTCAGTGAGTCACTGCCTTTCATTCCTCAGCTTGCCAGGTTGTGTCTTCCACTATAGGCAACATGCCATTGCATGTTCTTCTCTTAACAGTACTCACACTAGAGTACTCACTATTTACTTATCAATATTTGGTCTCAATCAGTGAGCACCAACATAGAATAATAATATTTATGTCCTTCAGACAGATAAACAGTGTAATCAACCAGTACATGATATAAATATCTTTATTTTACAAATAGAGAATTAACATTGCCATTATAAAATTATACAGTATAACATTTCACAATCTTATATCAAGAGAACAATACATTACAAACAATTTAAGTATCTAATATTGGAATTTGTGTAATATTACAAAATATTAAATAAGACATTAGATACTTAAGTTAATATTCACTAATAATATAATAATTAGCTAATAGTTAACTAATCTATATCTCCATTAAAATTTTAAAATGTATTTATAAATTTAATTTAAAACTTCTAAAGTTGAATTTATTTATTTTACCTTTTCCTTTGTCAAATTCCTTAACTTAATTTATTTAATAGAAATAAGTTTCTAGTTTATTTAGAAAATATTTATTGTACAAGCATAAATAGATTTTAATATTGAAAAATTCTTTTCTGATGTGGAAGATCAGGTTAGACTGCAACCACAGAGCATACTTAGAGTTTTCCATAGACTAAGTTTAAAAACTAGTAGTGAGAAAATCCTTTTTCTAGTGTGGAAGGTCAGATGAAACTGCAGCCATAGAGCATACTCCGAATTTTCTCTAAATTTTATTATGAAAAACTTTATATATTTAAGAAAACATTTTTTTTTCCAAAAATAAATTTACAAACACTTTCTATTCTATTTTATATTTATTTAAAATTGTAGTCTCACTTTTACCTTCAAAACCCGTGAGTAATTAAGAAGAAACAAACCAAATTTTTGTGTCAAAAATCTATTACTTAAGTGATAAAATTTAGTGTTAAGATTGTCATCACAAAAATTAACAATTTCTTTCCTTTTTCCTTGCCCAACCCGAGACCAAATTTATTTATTTTCTTCATATAATCTTAAAATAATATTAAATGAATCAGTGAAGTATATAAATAAGATTTGTGTATTAATATTGGTGCTTTGGCCAATGAGGCCGTGAACCTCAAAGGAACAAAAGTACTTATTTCTAATGTTTATCTCCTTATAACTAAAATAAAGAAAACGTAGGGTGTTTGGGAATTAAAGCTTCTAGAGTAATTTAAGCAATTAACAAATTTGAAAACAAGACTAACACTCTAATCCTAGTTTCCCAAAACTAAATTATAGTTGACCAATAAACACGGTTTAAATTGATTCAAGAAAATTATTCCTGGAGTTGCTTAAAAGTCTGATCAGTAAAAGGAAGAAAAAAATGAAATAAAATGAAAATAAAAATTTCAAGGATTTTGTTGCCACCACCGGATAAACTCATCAGCTTGGGGTTCAAAATGGAAATTTTTGAACTTACGTTTACTTATGATAAAAGCTCTATTATTCTATTTTGGAAAAAGAAAAATCCTTTCATCATTTTGTTTTCTTACTTCACCGAACTACACTGCCACACCATTCTAGTTTTCTTTTTCATAAAACATGATAAAATTTGAAGAAATTTATTTCCTTATTTGTGAAACAAAACCGAAAATGACAAAGGAAGGAGAAGGTGATTTCTTAACTCATCCTTGTTTATTTAATTTCGGAACTGGAACGTTTTGTAAAATAGATGAACAATACTTTATTTAAAAGAAGATTAACTCAATAAAAATAATTACACAGTCCCTTATTGTTAACTTCAACAAACCGTGAATTCAAAGAGACGGAGGAGTAAGTTTTTTATTTTTATTTTTATTTGCAGTTAGTTTGGTTGGTTAAAGTTTCTGATTAGATGATTAAACACCGTAAATAAAAATAGTTGACAAGAGTTCTAAAAGAAACAACAAAGAAAAGAGTAATTAGCAACAAGAATCAACATGTAAATAGGCAAATAGAGATTTTAGACAACAAAAGATCAAGCCCCACTCTCCCCCTACCTTGGAGAGTGGTTCGTGCAGCACACAAGGAGAAGGAGGAATGATTGCTTCAAGCCTCAAGTCACGTGGTTGAAGAAGGAAGTGAAAAGGAGATGTTGGAAGCTTTGGATTTGGTCTCCAATGGAGTTTTTAGGTAAGAAGGGGATGAAGAAGAGGAAAAGAAAGTGAAGAGTGCTGAATAGAAGAATTGGGCGTTGGGTAAGTGAGAACAGAGAATGAGAGGAGAGTTGTTCAATGGGTAGCTATAAATAGGAAAAGTCTAGGCCATTTTTTTACACTTTTAACCTTCTTAAAATGATTGAATTACAAGAATGACACATGTTGTCTGTGTGGGAGTTGAGGGCAGACGGATTGGGCTGGAATTAAGCCTGGTCCGGATCAAAATTTATTTGGGTTACACTACTCATACCCGATAGTTTATAGGCATTACCGGTATAAGTTTATCCGCATAATTTTTAACTTTTGTTCAAATAAATTTATTTTGAGTTGAGAATTTTTAAGAGACTTAAATTGTATTTATTATTAATTATAATGAATTAAAATTAAAATTTTATAATTAATTTCGAAATTTTAATATTTATTTAAGTATTTTGAGTCAAAAATCATATTAAATTCATTTTAGCTCGATAAATTCTCAAATTTTTATGGAAATTATATTTTTATGTATTTAACCCAAAAAGGAACTAACTTTGTCAGTTTCATTAAGTTTTAATATTTTTCCTATACTGGTTGACTCATCAGCACACTATCTAGAGCGTTTTGTAAAATTTCTCAAAAAATTCTAAATTTTCTGAGAAATTATCCTAACCTTATTGAGACCTATAAAACATGATTCTAAGCTCAAATAATTATTTTGTAATCATTTGAAATTTTTTCTCATGTATGCCATAGAGACAAACAATTATGTATTTAATCGTTATTTTAATAGTTACCCGGACTTTGGCCCGAAATAATTATTAAAATTCACGATTAAGTAGAACATGAAATCTTGATCACAATAGTGTGAATCAATATTTCAATATTTTGTCTTTATTTCTCAATATTAAATATTAATAAAAAGAATATACAAAAATAAAAAATGAGGGTGTTACATCTAATAACATCACCTCTTAACTCAAAGTCAAAGACTCTTAACACTCATACATCACAATTCACACTTTAGAGATAATGTAAAGCATTCAATGATTGCACAACACTCATAAATTACCATTTCAAGTTATAACATCAATACACAAGTATTCAATATCATTATTCAATCAAGTCATGTACCTAAAATACATCTTAACCCCATGTCACACATCAATTATAGCATCTATCTACTTTGTATTATGATTGGTATAACATCCTTTAAGTTTTAAGTAATACTTCTATCATTTTATGTTGCGCTTCTATGACCTTTGTGAGGTATAAACATTATATCTAGAGTTATGCTAATCATATCAAGTTGAATTTTATCTTGTTTTAAAGTTAAGCCAATTATCTACAACTTCTATGTTTACCTCAAGATCTAGTTTTATCATCTTCTATGCCTAAAATTAAGAACAACACAAACTTATCACAGAATCTTGATACCTTGACCTTTGCTCACTACTTGGGTGATATCTAGAGTTCTAGAATTTCGATTGGGGTGAAACCAACGGCATTAGTTAGCTAACATCTAGGGCTAAATTTCTTATGAAGACACCTAAGCTTAATTCGGTCACATTCCTAACTCTTTTTTCACATTAAAATTCCGTTCCTAGTTACTCTCTTCACATCTTTTGATTTCCATATCATTCTCCTAAACTATGATAAGATATATAGTTTCTGAGATAATATAAGATGAGGAGGGATCCACTTACTCCAAGAGTAAGTTTAAGAGAGTTACCCTTGATCCTCACTATCCATTTTCTTGAAATTTAATGGTTGTAATAAGTAACTAATCTTAACCATTTGATTTGGAGAAAATAAAAGGTGAGGATGGAGAGTAACTCTCTTAAACTTACTCTTGGAGTAAGTGCATCCCTCCTCATATAAGATACTTAAATCCTAAGATAAGATATCTACAATTACATGATCAAATCCTAAGATGAGTGTCTACAAATCAAAATCAATTTATCATCCTACAACAGAAGACATAATGCTTCGGGGTATCCACAACCCATCCAATTAAAATATAAATGTGAAGAGTAAAAGCATACACCAACAACTAAAGAAGGCAGTAGCTTAGGAAGGATAGGGGAAGCACTCACCTGGGAAGCACGATGAAGATCTACAATCCACCCGGACGAGCTTGGTGGCATTGTCCACCATGACCCCCGCAACAACTTTTACTGTAGCTAAAACTTGGGTGTGATAAAAACACAATCCCAAGCCGCCTATATGCCCCGAGTTTGGAAACTCTAAGAGAAAGATAAAAATATTAACTATTAAGGGCTTCGTGCTTAACGCTAAGCCCACTTTATTCTTTGGTGCTCCAAAGAATTGGTGGTCTCCTCTAGGAAGGAAGAGGTTTGAGGTTATTTTGCCCAATGTGGGACTTAGAGTGGTTTTCATGATCAAGTGGCCTACTTCGGGGTCAATTTTATCCAAGATAGAAGCCTATTTTTGTTTCTAAGGTGTAGGGATGAATTGTAGCCTTTTCAGCAAGCTTTCCAACGATGCAAACGACACCTAAAAAAACAAGTACAACTCAAGATATGACATAATCTTTTTAGGGTTTTCATCATAAAACTCATCACTAGACTTGGACATTTTTCAAGTGTTATAATTAAAACTTAATTTAACACTCCTCTTACACATGACACACGTGCATAGAAAAACACACACATTATCACAACATAGGTACATGTTTAGGACAAAACCAATAATTTACAAATAATAATAACAAGGATTTATAGAAAATATAACAAAAGGGTCCTTATAAGGGTTCTCCTTGAAGTATATTCCTAGTACTCGAAACTTGGGTGTTACAAAAAACAAAGAGTCAATGCTCAGTTTCGAAGTGAACAATTGGATCTTCCTACTCCTGCATCGTCCTCCATGACCACCTCAACAGGGATGCCATCTAAGACACTCTACTAGGGTTCTAAAATGTCGCCACTCTACTCGTGTTTGGAAGTGAACAAATGACTTCAATAATTGCAAATACGTCCAATTCTTACTTTTATATGAGGACTAAACTGCAAAACGAAATAAAAATGACTATCAAGTAACCGGTCTTCAATCTCAACCATCTAACCTCTTATAAATATATCCAACCGTGATTTCCAGTGCTCCACTGGTGTACCAGTGAATTAGGTACTTCATCTTAGCCAAACTCCTTACTGCTACAAGCTACAACTTTCTTTTTCAAGTCACCTGTGTGCTAGCTAAACTTGATGTTACAGCTTTGCTACAAGCTACAACTTTCTTTTTTGACTCTCGTGTGTGTTGGCTAAACTTGATGTTGCAGCTTTCCTTCATGGTGTTTCATGCGCATGATGTTGTACCAACAAATGGCTTTAACGGGGAAAAAAATACACTAATCAAGTTTGAACCTTGGTCTTCAAGTTGTCTTGATATATGCTTAACCACTAAGCTATTTTAGTTACTTAAAAAAATGAATGCGAAAAATTATTTATATACTTTTATTTTAATCTTTATATTACGTACATTATTTCATGCAATTCCAACCAGTGACCCAGTAACCTAGTACCTTGATAGAGTTGATGATTGATCTGGATTTTAAAATATTGTTTTAAGGGAGAAAGGTGTTTATAAACTTACCTTTAGCCTTGATTCTTAAGCGATAAGGGACCTAACCACATAAGTGTCAAAGTGTCGTTGCATGTACTCTCTTTGTCACCAAGAGGTAGGGAGACTTCGCACAGAGGAGAAGGCAAAGCAGACACCACAACAGCCGATGGAGAAAGAGAATTGAACACTATTGCAAGTACAAAAAAAAGGAAAGTATTATATTGTTCCTTTTATTTAAAATATTATTATTATTATTATTATTATTATTATTATTATTATTATTATATTTTTTTGGCTTAAATATCTTTTTAGTCCCTGAAATTTGACCCAAATCTTGTTTTGGTCCCTGAAATTTAAAATTGCTCTTTTTAGTCCCTAAAATTTTTAAAATGCTGGTTTTGGTCCCTGAGGTCTGACAACGTTAACTGGTTTTCGTATTATTAAACACTCTTCCACACTTGTGTTCATCATTTAAAGTGTTTAACCTGAATGCTTTTTCCTTGTAACCTTGCTACAATAGTGTTTAAAAGCGACCCAGTTAACGTTGTCAGACCTCAGGGACCAAAACCAGTATTTTCCAAAATTTTAGGGACTAAAAAGAATATTTTTTAATTTCAAGGACCAAAACAAGATTTGGGGTCAAATTTCAGGGACTAAAAATATATTTAAGCCTATTTTAAAAAAAATGAAAGCACAATATTTATCTTCGGTGACAAAATCACTTCTTGTGATATATTAAAAATAAAGTATATTACAAATAGTTAAAATTAATTAATTGAAATGTAAAAGTAAAATTAAAGTAATAAATTAAAAATAAATTATAAGCGTCTAAGTAAATTATAATTTTTTTTAAAAAAGTACAATACTAAAAGTGAATTAGTGAATTGAAAAGTAACAAAATATTAAAAGTAATAAAAATCACTATATAATATATTAAAAATTAAAATAAATTGTAAAAATAAATCATATATAATTGCCTTATTTATATAAAATAATAAATATATTAGTTAATTGAATTATGCATCTAAAAATAATCTAATTAATTATCTTAGTTTAAAATATTCTTGATTGCCTTAATTAACTTAATTGATATTCTTTAGGTTTAATTATTCGAGGTCCCATACTTTTACCAAATTTTTAATTAGGTTCCTGAACTTTTTTTCTTTTAATCTTTTTTTTTCCAATTAGATCCTCATGTCTAGTTGTTGTTATGAAAATTAACCACAAACACATAATTAACCACAAACACATAAATGTTGTGTTGTAGAAGTTGAATTGACAAATAGAGGTTGAAACTCTACAGAAAACTCTCTCAATTGATTAAGTTGTGCTTCAACACACTCCAGAAGTGTCAGTCCACTCTCTGCACCTCTAATTAGGTGTTTGTGGTTAATAAATGAGAGGAGCCAATTGAAAAATAAAAATTCAGGATCCAATTAAAATAATAGAAACCTAATTGAAAATTTGATAAAAGTACGGAAACTCGCAAATCAATTTAACCTATTCTTTAAATTGTTAGCCATATTATCACTAAATTAACTATAATTAATAGTAAGGACTAAAATAAAACACTAAAAAAATGTGACGAATCTAAAAATAACAAAAAAGAATCATGTAAAAACCAAAACCAAAATCAAGAACTTAAAACATAGTTATTCCTTATTTTTTACACTCACTTAGGTATAATAATCCTATTTTCTTTAGGTCTCGAATTTTTGCCCAACCCTACTCGCATGCATGCTATAGATTGCTTCCAGTCATTTTGGTGGCATCGTGGTGACATGTATTTTCTAATAATAATAATAATAATTTCTCATCTGTTTAAACTATAAAATTTTGCTTAGGGACTAAAAATGAAATTTGCAAAAAGTTTAGAAACCAAAAACATAATAATCACATTTTTAGTCCTAAGTATTGAGATTACGAGATTTTGATCCTTTAAGTTTCAATTGTGTCAATTGGATTCCTTATTTTTATTTTTTTTCATTTACAATTTGGTCCCTTTATCTTTATTCTATCCAATATTTTATGGAATTAACGGATGTGGCAAATTGGACATGGCATGGAAGTGAGTAAATACAACGTACTGGTTAAACATCATAGAATATTTGAAGTAAATGAATTAAAAAGGTACTTTATTTGTATTGACAAAGTTTATGGGTAAATTATTATTTTCATGACGATATAATAAATAATAAAAGAAATGTCTTTCTATTCTGAACTATTTAATGATTTAAATATTTAACGAAATCATGATGGTGTAATATCTGTTTTCTTTCTTAGCTTGACCATGTGTGTGTATGATGGAGATCTTAAAATCTCCAAGATTTTATTTTCTATTAGTTAAATCCTTAAAAACTATTTGATATTATTGTTCTTTTTATTAAATATAGTATAACCGTATTGTGTTACTGAACTGGAAAATACTGTAATTAATTAGCCTGCTAGATAACTAAACTTGGGCCTTGCTAGACTTAACAAGTATCCTTAGTATTTTGCTAATATCAAATAATATTAATATTGTATTAAGTACACGAAAAACTTGTAATAACCTCATTTTTATTTAATTAATTATATTTTTATTTATTATATATTTATTTTTTGATAATTGAGTGAGAATCTCAAAATTTTGAGAGACATAGTTCAACTCAAAATAGTGAGTGATATTTAGTTGTGATTTTTAATCATTTATTCGGAGCGGGGTCAAATAATTATAAAATATCCAAAACGTCCTTAAAAGATAGTGTTAGGCCATAAGAAGAAAAATAATTAAAAGAGTGTGAAAATTAAATTTTTAAGCTTAGAATAGTGATTAGAATAATTAAATATAATATTAGAATTTTTCTAGGAATTAACTAAATTTGTCAGTATAAAATGACAAAATTGCCCTTACACATAGCTAACCAGAGACCTTTGGGGCTAAAAATATTTTAAAAAGTTATAATAATCCTATTTTAATTAAAAATATTTTATATGAAATTAAATCATTTAAAAATTCTGAAAATGACATTTATTTAGCATAAAATTGATTTATTATGCATTGTTTAACCTAAAAAATTATAATCAAATATATGAGTTTAATGGTAATGCATTAACAGTGTAAAATAATTTTACATTGTCATCCAATTACAAATCGTCGTTGATATGACTTTTAAGATAATTTTGTAAAAGTTAACAAACTTACCATACATGAATTTAATGGTAAGTTGTGATTGAATGACAATGTAAAACTATTTTACACGGTTAATACATAACCCTTTTTTTTCAGATTCAAATAAGTTGTCTCACATTTGTGTCTCACTTCCTGTCCCACCTATCAAAATTTGACACGTCATTTAAAATGATACGTGTGTTTGTGACGTAATTCTCAAATTACCCTCTTAACAAATCCTTAATTAGCTTAATGAATATCCCTTAAACCGTTTGCTAACAGAGCATACGTAATTGGCTACACAATAAAAAAATAAAAATAAAAAACAAAATTGGCTGCACTGGACGATCAAAAAGTTTAGCTGCACAATTTACAACATGTAATATGAAGAAACAATTGGCTGCATGATCAATTCAGAGCAGATAATATTACGATCAATTAAGATTTCAAATCAAGCAATTAGCTTCCATTCTCAATTGCGACCACGACGGAGTAAGATTTTGTTTCAACACGTAAATTGGTTTCTATTTCCGATTACATCAAATCAGAGCACGCAACACAATTCAGAGCATATTATTTTTTTCTTTGCCTTGAAGCCTATCAAGGTATTCTCAATTACTATCAAAACAGAGGAGGTAATCTGAATCTCTGTTCATCCCAATTCAATATTTTGGGCCTGAGACAATATGGCTCGTGTAGGTTGCGTTTCTCACGGTTCCCATTTTCTTCCTTTTCTCATTCGTCAACCAATATGGTGTGGGAACTTGAAGAAGACAACATCGGCGAATCAGAGAAGGCTATTTTTTTGGTTACCATGTTATTGGTTTGAAGTATCCACTTTGTGGGTGACTAATCTCCGTCGGAAGAACTTGATTGGTCACCTTTAGTGAGATTCTCCTCTTCTAACAACGTTTTTTCCATCCACAAGGCTCGAACCCGAGACCTTGCTTAATGGGACCGAGCTCAACACCGCTCGTACCAACATCAGGGAAGGCTATGAGGTTGAGGAATCTTGCCGAAATAGAAGCGGGATTTACACTGATTAGCGTCCACTCCGTTAGAAACAACTTAGGGATTTGTCAAGGGTAATTTGATAATTGAGTCAGAAACACATGTGTCATTTTAAATGACGTGTCAAATTTTGATAGGTGGAGCAGGAAGTGAGACACAAATGTGAGACAGCTTATTTGAATCCTTTTTTTCCAATTATATAATAAAACCAAAATTTTGAAAATTTTGTTTTAATTGGGCATGGACATATAGACGCATTCATGTCCCAATCTCACATTTAAAAGTCCACAAGCCTATTTAAATTAATTAAACAATTTTTACCTAATTTATATTTAAAGAAAACTGAAAATCCCTTGGCAACCGAATCACTAAAGTAAAAGATAATATCAACCATTCTAATTAAAATTAATTACTAAATGGTATTTTTTAACCATATAAATCTAATTTCTTATTCACTTAAATACAACAAAATTCTTTCATCTTCTTCCTCACTTTCTCACTTTTCAAAAGACTCCCTCTTTTCCCTTTCACCTTTTTCCATTTTTGCCTTGAACACAATAACTTAGATATGAGTCTGGTTTCTCTCCAGTACTAAACACCTCCAGTAGGAGAGAGAAAGACTCAAGAGGGGGTGCGGGTCCCACCAAGAGGATTTTGATCCCTTAGATATATGCTCACACAGTAACCTAAGGTGTATTTTTTTAAGAATTTTTCCTACAAAACTTTCTTTCGTTTTGCTAAAAAAAAGTCACTTTTAAAACCTATTAATATGTTAGGTTAAGCATTTTAAAAAAATAGAATCTAAAAAAAATCAAATTTTAAATCATTTTAAATCAAATTTTAAATCAAATTTAAATTTTTTTATAAAAATACTTAAATAATTATAAAATAAACAATTTATTATTCTAGATTTTAGTCACTTCAAAGATTCATGATTTCCAGCGTTCATGGTTCAAGGAAAGTTTTTTCATGACCGAGAATCATGAATGCTAGAAATCATGATTCCTAAGAATGACTAAAATCTATTTTTGGTTGGTTAAAAATATTTTTAAGAATATTTATATAAGTTTTTCGAGAATCTATGTGATATTTTTACCAAAAACTTTAATTATTTACCATATTAAATTATCTAATAAAAGAATAACTTTTTTTTTATCATAATAAAACTTTTTTTCTAACTCGAAAATGTTAGATCCCACCCTTCGTAGAAAAATTTTGTGGCAAACATGACTAATAAACATTACAATTTTTTTTAGGAATATTATTTTTTAAAAAATAAATCAAACATGAAAATAAAGTTTTCCATCTTTAATTTTTTTTTAAAATTAAATTTTTTCTTATACCAAAAGTCCTATTAAGATAAGTTACTTTTCACAATTATTTTATTAATGTTTAATCACATACGTAATATATTAAAGTTTAAACAAGTTCCTACAAAAAGCCAACTTTAGAATAAATATAGATATAGATTCAGGTTAATTTTTCCCCCCTTATATTATAATAACTTTATAATTAAACTTACATATTGTGACATGGTTGGTAGATAACATTATCCCTTAAGCATGTGGTCATGACTTCATGAGTTCGATCCCTGATCTGTGTATATGAAAAATATCTGTTGAAAGAGAGGTCAACGTCTTAAATGAATCTCAATTTATTATTAATGAAATGATACAAGTTTTCTTTCTTTAAAAAGAAAAAAACCAATATGCTTGGGCTACATTTTACTTCCGACACGTGTGTCAAATGTTGCCACGTTAAATCTTCCAACCAAAAACGACTTTTTTTATTAAAATGTCACAGTTTGCCTTGATTAATCATGAGAATGCCACACATTACTTATTATATGTCAAAGTGCCACAGTTTTAAAAAGTATTGGGAAATCGGTTGCCTGTAAACCGATTTCCCTCTTTTATTATATTTTTTTAAAAAAAAATTGCTTTGAGAAATTGCTTATTCAATAACCGATTTTTCAACACTATTTTTTTTCGATTTTTCATTTTGTGTTTTCTTTAATTTTTTAAATTTTTTTATTAATATTTGTTAAAAATTATTCTTATGTATAATAATTTTTTTTAGTTTTTTTTAATTCAATTATTAAATTTGAGTGAAATAAAATTTTGAAAGTGTTTAAAGTTTTTTTATTATGGTAAATTTTTGTGTTTTTTTATTATGAATGATTTTTTTTAATAATAGTGCATTGCCGTAGTTTTCATGTAGATGAATCTAATTGTATAACTTTGACAACTTAAATCAGTCAAAAAAAGCTTAAAAACCGTGGCTGAAAACTGGAAAGAAAAAAAAAACCTTTTGCACTTTAACAATTTACTGAGGGTCACTTATTACATTATTTTGCTTATGAATATTAGGTTATTTGGTACGAATAATAGTTTATTCGCACTGTATTCATGTTAGTGAATGTAACGATATAATTTTGGCGACTTAAATCGGTCACAAAAGGCTTGAAAACGCATTGTATTTTTAAATAATCATTTTCAACATCAATTTTAAAAAAAATTGTTAATTAAATATTAATTACTATTCATTAGAATAATTTTTAATAAATGTTAAAAAACACAAAATCAAAAATCAAAAATAAAAAAAAAAGTTGAGAAATCGGTTATTGAATAAGCAATTTCTCAAAATAACTTTTTTTAAAAAATAAAAAATAAAAGAGGGAAATCGGTTTGCATCCAACCAATTTCTCAATACTTTTTTAAAATTGTGACAATTTAACATATAATAACTAATGTGTGGCATTTTCACAACTTTTTTTTTTTGTTGACGATAGCATTCTCACAATTAATAAAGACAAACTGTGACACTTTAATAAAAAAAAAGTCACCAAAAACAAACATACATCTTGCCTTTTTGGTCCCTCGCGATAGACGTGGGTATTAAAAAAATCAAGAGCAATATACAATAATATAATCAAATACCAAAATCTCGTATAAATTTGTCCAATGCTCCCCAACTTAGTCACTGAGAGCATAGCATCTTACTCAATGGCCGTTCCTCTTGGACTCTTCTTTCTCTTCACTCTCACTCTCTTCTCCACCCCAACTCACGCATCATCATTCTCCCAACAGTCCCACATCGAACTACCCTCAGACAACAACAACCACCCTTCTTATAGACTCACCCACCTGCACTTCTACTACCACGACATAAGGGACAGCAACAACCCCACCATCGTGCAGATCGTGGACACGCCGAAGAACGTGCCCAACGGGTTCGGGTCCACTTTCGTGATGGACGACGCGATGACGGAGGGGCCGGAGCTGAGCTCGAAGCGCGTTGGGAGAGCCCAGGGGCTGTTTGGCCTGGCCTCCCTGCAGGACCTCGGGATGTTCATGCTCACCAATTTCGCCTTCACCGAAGGGGAATACGCCGGAAGCACGTTGAGCATGCTCGGGAGGAACCCCATTTCGGAGCAGAATAGGGAGCTGCCCATTGTTGGTGGCACCGGCGTCTTTCGATTCGCCACGGGCTATGCTATAGCAAATAGCGTTAATTCCATTTCTACCCCTGAACATTTTGTCGTGGAGTACAATCTTACGGTGCGTCATGGGTAGAGTCTGAGGGCGTGGGATATTATTGTACGCCTTGTGGCACCTAGAGTTAGAGTTAGTAGTGATAGTCTTTTTTTTTTTAGTTTTTGTTAGTATAAAGGATTCGAACCACGACCTCTCCTTCTCTCTTTTCCTTCTCTCTTCAACCACCAAATCAATCTTATAACTCCCGTTAGTGGTTATAGTGTTTGTGCGATAACGAAGTAGTTCAACCATTTCAGCTGGTTAGATTGCGGCATGGACTTTTAATCATCATTAAATATTCTATGATGCCATTCTTTTCTTTTTTCTTCATTATTTTGGAAAGAAATACTATCTATGATTTTGGTCATTCTATGTTTTATAATTTGTGAATTTTGTCTCTTTTTATAATTTTTCTTATCTTAAGTCAGAGATTATGGGTGTCCTCCAACTCATTAGGTTAGAGACTAACCCCATTTACGGTGTGTGACTGTCACTGGTTCAAGGATTTTTGCACACAAAGAAAATCAAATATGAATTCTCCTGCTTAATAGATCCCAACATGTGAACACACTCTTTATAAGATTTAAGATATTAAGGTGACAGATGAAATTCAGTAATTAGAAAAACAGAAAGACTAAAATTATCATTTTTAAAGAGTAGGGAGTAGGACAGGTTTTGACGAAATTTGAATGTACCCTTATTTATAAATCTATCTTGTTCCTCTATCTATGAATCCAAGGGTAAAAGAAACAGATTAATTTGTAAACATTCTCTTTAAAGAGGCATCTAAATTCTACTGAATGTTTTTTACGGTCATATAGTGTATATAAATCAAACTGAACATCCAATTCTGTCTCTCTTCAGCCGATTCAATATACCCCCAATTGCAGAGTCCTCAGTTTCAAATTTCAATTTCCCGGTTGAACACAACACTTTGGATACTTGAAAATCCAAGAAGCATAAGAGAACTAGTTGTTCACAACAATCTAAGAAGCATAGATATCTGTCGGTTTAGGTAAACCATTCAAGGTGGTGTTTGCTCTCACAGAATTGCTAGTGCTTAGATCAAAAGGGCCAACATTAACATCCAAATCATTGCAGCTATTGGAGATCTCATGTTGACTAATGATATGACCAAATTAAAACATATAAGTGGGACGTAATTTTTATTTTACAAGTCAATTTTATAGGATTGAATTAGAGTCAAGTCCAAATTCTAAGAGCAACGAAATCCACATATATACTGCAATTAATTGATTAATTGATTCATTTGGGATTGCCGCAACAAAAGAAGGTTCCAAAATAAAAGCTTTAACTTCTATAACTCATAATTCTATGTTCCCCTCAATTGATGAATTCTCAAAGCTTAAGGTTTTCAATGTTCGTTGTCATCCTAGAAAAGCCCCTATAATTAAGCAAGTTAGTTGGCACCCTCCAATCGTGGATTGGGTCAAGTGCAACACAGATGGAGCTGCAAAAGGATCCCCTGGATTAGCTAGTTGCGGAGGTATATTCCGAAACTCTCAGGCGGGAATCTTAGGTTGCTTTGCTTTCAGCATAGGCATTATTCATGCTTTATTTGCCGAGCTCATGGCAGCCATAACAGCAATTGAAATTGCGAATGCTAGAGGATGGAAAAAGCTATGGCTTGAGTGTGATTCAATGTTGGTGGTCCAAGCTTTCAAAGATGACAACATAGTTCCTTGGCAAATCAGACTTGGAAAAATGTGGTGCAGCTGACCAAGACTATGAACTTCCTTGTGGGACATATTTACCGTGAGGGTAACAATTGTACAGATAGGTTAGCTACTCATGGCCTACTCATGGCACTAGTGTAGATGACTTTTGTTGGTGGGATTTTACCCCATCCTTCATTACACAATTTTTTGTACATGATAGACAAGCTCTTCCTTCTTACAGGTTTAGGTAGTTGTCTCAAAACCTGGTTCCTGCATGGTTTTGGTTTTCTGTCCCCCCATGGATTTTTGTATGTTACTGATTCTTCTTTTATTTATGGATTCGAGATGTGCAGATTTCGGCTGGTGGTTGTAGTGGTGCCAACCTAGTTGGGATCACAGCAACCACCTAGTTCCTGCATAATCTCTTTTTTGCCAAAAAAAAAAAAAAAGTCAACTGGCCAATGCAGTATCATGATCATGTTTTAGGAAGGAAACAGCGAACGTGCATCTATCTTAGGGTAAAACTTGATTTGGGTGTTGGTTTTTTAATATATAAATTTTGTTCTAAAAAATAATTGATAGAATTTTTATGCATTGATTATTTTAATATTTACTGATAAAAAAATATTTTAATACTAGTACTTCTTTGTGATTATTTTACAAAAGAAACTCTTCTCTTGCTGCATTCTATTTTTACATTTCTAAAATTCAGTGTTTTCACTTGTTATTTGGGTATGAAGTAGGTAAGATAGTTTGTCTTTACCTCATGTCTTCGCACCCTTCATTCCCATTCTTGAATCCTGCTTTTCTTCACACGTATTGCTTGGGCATAAGTAGAGTCTCACTCCTGGTAGTTATGTTTTTGATTTATTGGTCCAGTTTATGCATATATACTAAGAGAGACAGAGCATAGTATTAACATCTTGCAAATTTCTATTAATAGAAATAGGGGTTGTAAGACAAGCTTGTTGCTAAAATTGAATCACCTGAACAATAGAAGAAAATTGTCTGACAGCATAGGAGTCGATTGATTTTTCTGACTAAACACATGAAGAGAAATTAAGAAAACATGAAACCCTTTACACAAAATCCTAAACACATGACAAAGGGCCAATTTTACTTCTTATTTTCAATATCTAAAGTCATAAACATAGATATGATAATAAAATGAGTTTTGAACATTCACACACTTTAGCAAATAACTGAACCCCCAATGTAGCTTATCAAATGTGCATGCCATAGCAATACACTTTCACACTACATAACCATGTTAGTCATCTTCTAAACCGTCCAGGTTGATACAGAAAAGAGTGGCTTATTATTCCAGCAGACAAACAAACAATTATTCTCCTGACAAAGCTTATATCCATTTCCATAACCATGCAACTGTTTTGTTGCTTGCACCATCCCATGATGGCTAATATGTCCCTTCCTAAACCCAGCCATTTCTAGCATTGGAACCCAAGTTTCAAATTTCTCATGCCTCTCCTTTCTCTCAACTCCTTCACATGCAAAAATGTTCTTTATTTCTTCCCCTAGTAGAGTCCTCTCCATTATGATTCTCTCTACTTGTAGTGTATTTGAAACAGTTGATTCCAAGCAACTGAACAATGCAACATAAAAGTCCAATGCTTTGTCAACCCTTTCTGTCAAAGAACCATTAACATCAGATTCTTGTTCAGTAATCACCATCACTCTAGGTTGGAGTTTCCACAGGCCATTTAGAAAGTGCATCATCTTGGTCGAAGTAGCACATAGAGGAAGTTGTAACAATGATGATTCAGAACTGGTGTTGGTCTTTCGTTTCCCAATCATCTCAGCAAATGTCCTTTGATGCATTGATTCTGCCGGTGAGCTCCTGATGCAGACCACTGCATCATCAGTGGCCAAAAGAGTGTGTAGGTGAAGTACCGAGCTGATTGCAAGAGGCTCACCTTTCTTCACAGGCAATTCTTCAAGGTCAAGACTCTCCAAAGTGCTTACAATAGCATTGAATTGGAGGTGGAAATTCAAATTTTTAGCTTCTACTCTCAAGTGAGTGGCCACTTCCTCTAAAATCTCCTTCTTCTCATGTATGCCTGTGATTTTTAGAACTGGGGGGTTCTTTTGGCTTTCTTTTAATCTCTGCATAAGATAAATCCACTGAGCAGCATCCGATGCACCGAGATCAACGACGTGGATCACTTCTTCCCCTCCCATTGCGTCAGCAATGGCATGACTTGTGATGACATATGCAGTCTTTAAAAATGGATACAGATCATAGAATAACTTCTTAACAAGTTGTTCTTCTGAGGTTGTTGTTGGCAAATTGAGAGCATTAGATACTCCATGAAAATTTTTCAGGACTTGGCAAGCTAGACCCTTACTAATATAGGTGGCTACCCTTTGCATTGCATCACCATAAGGGGAGGCAAGGTGAGCAATATAGCCCAGTCCAGTATCTGCATTCATGAAGCTGCCTGATTCAATAAACTTGGCGCATGTGTTAAGAGTATGAGCCAAGTATTTACCCCTATCATCCCCATTCATATCTTTGAGCCACGGGTATGGCGAATCTGATATATAAGAGATAGCTTTATCAGGAAAACTGGAAAAGAACTCTATAAAGACATTAAGAGTGTTGCAAAGTCAAATTCAATTCATGCAGAAATAGTGCTGCATGAGAAATAATAAATTGTAGCAATCATTCATCATTTTCATTCAATTATCTCCCAATAAACTCTGCTCATGACAATGTAGAATTGTTAGAAATAAAAATCATTCACAAACCTTCACCTAAGAGCTTAAGCACTTGAGGTAGTTGGTCCTTGACATGATCTTAGAGCTTAAGCTTTAGGGATAGCTTAAGCTTTCATGAGGAGTTGATGACGAGAGCAAGATACAAGGCCAAAGGACAAATAGTTCTAGCATTTTTTTCTAGAATACCACATAATTACTATGTAAAAAGTAACTTTGGTAGAAAAACAAAGTTCACATGAAGGGATACAGCACTATTTATACCTTAGAGACTGACCAAATGAAAGGAGAAAATAATTTATGGTTTCAGCAACATAATGATCAAGTAATAAAGGCACCCAACTATCTGTTAGATGTGTGTCTTAGTGAAAAAGTTAGTTAGGTTAGTTGAGCTGAGATAACTTAAAGGAATAAGGCATGTTGCCTACAAATAGGAGGAAAGGTTGAGAAAGAGAATTATCTTGTGATTTGAAAGGAAATTGGGGCATTTCAGCATAGAAATGTGCAGACCCTTGAAGATTGGCTGTGTGCATGTTCTGTTCTATAATTTGGGGAGTTCTTCCCTGTATTCTCTAATAAAATACGAGGTTCCTAGCACTTTCTTCCCTTCTTTGATTAAATATATTCTTTGTTCTTTAATTTCTATTGGACTAATGTTCTACTATGTAGAGAGAGTATTACCTGTGTCCATAATTTGGTCCTTGGACACCTAAATGACCATGTACACCAGCAACCTCTCAAGTTCTTTACTACATTCCCAATCCTATTGAAAAATGCAGATGAACATTTCCTTGAGCATCCAATGTTCCTATAAGAGAATGCAAAGCTCCATAGGGACTGTGGCCTTGTGTTTCATGGGGGAAGTGAAGCAGTAGGAGTTAAAATTCTTGTCATGAACGCTAGCATCATTAAGTTAGCAACAAACAAAAGAGTTGATCTTGTCACCATGGATTTTAAGACCTTTAACCATAATTGGTTTCTTCACCAGATAAGATGAGATTGTTTTGCTGCCTAAACCGGGTACTAAGTCCAATTCAACTACAATCCAACAATGACCAAACAACTCCTTGCATCTTAGTCATTAAAGCCTCCAAAAGTATTGTTTGGCTTCATATAAAAGGTTATCTAGTCATAGATGAAGGAGATTGGTACAAGAAATTTGTTTGCAAAGAAGAAGACAAATATGGTGTCCTTATTACTCCTTAGTTTATGGAGCAAGAATGAGACAAGTAACTCCTAAGAAAAGCAAGGGTAGATAGAACATAATATGATGATTGCTATTAAATAAAGTACTCAGAAATATTTTTAGTACCATATGTCGATAAATATAATATATATCTTTGGGATAAACAAGCATAGGTTTCATATGTCACAAGGGAGCAAGATTCAAACAAAGTCGCCTTGTGCCTTGACACACAAAGCCTTCTTTAAAATTGAAGTCATCAACTATAGGTCTAAGCAATGCTATACTGAAGGAGAAAGCAAGGGTTTATATTTTGTAACTTTTCTATTTGGACATAAAAATCTACTAAAATATATGCAACGGTAACCACATAAAAGCAAGAGTCCTTTAAAAAGCAATGCCGAACAAGATGAGTATTTCACAAGAGATTATGGATATGTGAATTGGTTAAATCTAGGATACCAAGTAGGGTCAAAACATGGAATGGCAACAAAAAATAAGGTTGTAGATAATAACTACAATAATGATCTATTGATTGATATTTTTGAAACATTTTACAGTCATGAAATACTGATAGATAAGATGTCTTGCCATGTAAAATATCTAATTTGATGTCATAAAAATGTAGAAATGTATAATATCTTTGTGTGATTGCATTTAACAACTTAAGACACCTTTTACAAATTTTAGAAACTCAAACGAAAGGCCAATATTGATCACTGCTGGTTGGTAGATAAAGTGTTGCCAAGCCATAGGTGCTGGTGAGATTGCAAAGACATATTTGTCATCCACCAAAAGGGTCAGAATGACAGAGCAGAAGAATATTGTGTAAGCTAAAGGTGCTGGCAAGATTGCAAGATCAGAAATATGTGGTTAAAAAGTTCCAAAGGTTTCAAATACCAAAAAAATTAAAATTGAAGGAAAACATATAGATTTTTAGTATAACTGCACAAGTTAAACACATGAAGCAGAATATGAAATATAAAAGAAATTACCAGCTTACCACATAATTGATAATACATTTCCATAGAACAAAAAACTAGAAATGCATTACAGACATGGCCTTTTAATGATCAAATCTTTTTCTTAAAAGTAAGATTCAAACTATTCTACAGCAACATTTCATATCTCTAAACAGAAGCATCCGATTTTTGTTGTGTAACAGATTCATATATAGTTGGAATATTTGAATATTGGCACAATATTGACACTGGACCAGAACTTTTATACGATGCATTGAATGTTAACAACACCAGGTACAACTCATGCCATCTAATGTCAAACAGTAATTTTATATTCAAACCAAAAGGATTTTTCAAACAAAATTTACCAACCCTTATCGTCTCACTGGCACTAAAACCTCATGGGAAATGGTTTAAATAAAGAAACTTTTCTGAAATGAATAAAAAATATATATATTTCAACAAAGGTACAAGAGTTCTTTTTACCAAACTGTCGTCCCGAATCCAATGTTTCATAGACAGCCAAACACATTAAGGTAACATACTCAAACATTCCTTGGGCATAACTATGTCCTAGTTTCTCATCTGTAAATATTTAGCAGTTTTCATTGATAATGCCACCACTTTCAGCTGTTGAAATGGAAATGAGTTTTAGCTAATGCTATGTACTAATATTAATATGTTGTACTGAAACGAATTGATATTAACATCAGCAACAATACAAGATGGATTTGTTGTTTGGCTATTTCAAATCACCCAGCAGCTCTAGAGAAAGGAAAAAAAAACCACAAAACCCTTTATACATAGAAATTAGAAACAATTAAAACCTAGAAAAGAAAGAAAGATGAAAATAAAAACCGATCCATCTTCTTGTCTTGTTGATTATTTCATTGTAAACCTCTTGAATCCATTGCAATGTAAGGGGTCCTTCATATTCCAGCACATATATGAACATTCATCTCCTAAAACTCCAAGCTGATACAGAAAACAATGGTCTATCACTCCAGCAGACAAGTAAACAATCATTCTCTTCTCGAAATTTGTATTTATTACTATATCTCTGCAACAGATTCGTTGCTTCTATCCTTCCATTGTAGCTCAAAGGTACCTTTACAAAACCAGCCATTTCAAGCCTTCGAATCCATTTCTCGAGTTTCTCATGTCTCTCCTTTCTATCAACACCCTCACAAGCAATGATATTCTTTATCTGCTCTCCAAAAAGCATGCTCTCAAGTTTTTGTCTCTCTACTGATGTTCTCATAACAGTAGACTCCAAGCAGTCAAACAATGCACTGTAAAAGTACAGTGCTCTATCAACTCTCTCCATCAAATTGGATCCATTCAGATTTGATTCTTGTTCAGTAATCACCACCAGTTTTGGTTGGAGTTTTCGCATAGCGCTGAGAAAGATCCCCATCTTAGGTGAGGCACCTAAGGAAAGAGGTGACAATGCAGAATCAGGACTTAAGATATATGCATTGATCATATCTCTCTCAAGCCACTCTGCAAAAGTCCTTTGGCCCATATGCACTGCTCTCTGCAGATTCATAGATGCTGCCGCGGCCGGTGAGATCCTCCCAGCCATGTCATCATCAGTGGCAAGAAGAGAATGCAGCTGAAGAACAGAAGTGATTGCAAGAGCATCTCCTATCTTCACAGGCAACTTCTCAAAGTCAACATCTTCCAGTTTGCTAACAACTGGATAGAACTGCAAAGGAAAATCCAATTTCCCGGCTTCAGTTGTCAAATGAAAGTTCATTTGGTCTAATACTTCTTTCTTCTCATGAATGCCTGTAATTTTCAGATGGGGTGGACCTCCCTGACGGCGTTTAAACGTTAGTAGAAGATCTATCCATTGAGCAGGCTCACAACAATTGAGATCAATAATGTGAACCACCTTTTCAAATTCCATGGCCTCCACAATGGCTTGGTTTGTGATCAGGTATGAGAATTTTAAAAAAGGACACAGTTCATAGAAGTATTTCTGAACAAGGATATCTTCTGAAGACAGTGATGTTTTTGATGGATTGAGAGACTTATATACACCTGGCAAATTTTTTATTATCCTGTAACCAAGTGCTTCACTGAAATAAGTGACCATCCTTTGCACTGCATTACCATCAGGAGATGAAATCTGAGATATGTACTCAAGGCCAATATCTGCATTCTTGATGCTTCCAGATGCAACACATTTGGCACAATCAATAAGAAGGCTTATTGGATTTAAGCCCTGGGAGTCCCATCTCAGCTCCCTCAGCCACTGGTATGGTGAACCTAATCAATCCATAATAGGATTAGCATAAGACCCAGTGGGGTGAAAAGAGAAAATATAAGATGTTCATTCCACTCAGAGCATGTGAATGTTAGACACAAGCATCAGTGTCCACATACAATTTGCCAATTAAACAATGACTCTTGGTTAAAAAGTGATTCTACGATACTTCTTAGGAGTGTTTTTTTCCTTTCCTTTTCAGAAGCTATTACTTTTAGCTAGTGAGAAAAGCAGTGAAATAACTCTCTTATGTTTCTTTCTTGTTTTTCAAAAAGCTTTGGTTTTTAACCAAGCTGAATGGCATCGCGTGATCCATGTAGCCGACCTTACCTAGAGGAATAAGGTTTCGTTGTTGTTGTATGTTTTTAATTAAAAAGAGATTCATTAGACAAAGAACAAACGAACAGGGAAAGTTCTTACTATAAACAGGTCATCAAGTTCATGGGGTAATTATTCTGCTCTTTCATCAAGACTGCGTAAAAGAAAAGTTAACTGAAGAGAAAAAGTAAACTTTCATATAGAAAGGTAAACAATAATAATGCTGAGATATCTCATCAACTTATCATGCACCTAAAGTTCACAGCCTGGTTACTTATTTTATATTTGTTCAGAATTTCAGATACAATCTATGATTCTGTTGTGGAAGCAACTGTTGCTTCCCTTTTCAAAAGGAAATTTTAACTAATTACTATAATGTAAATATTGAGGACCTGGCACAGTGATAAAGTTGCGCCTTGGTGACCAGTTGGTCATGAGCTCAAATCCAGAAACAGCCCCTTTACATATGCAAGAGGAAAGCTATGTACAATTACCCTTCCCCATACCTTTGCAAAGCGAGGAGGATCCTCTGGCACCAGGGTATGTTATTTAGTTTACTATAATGTAAAAACTACTACCTCTGGTTCTAATTATAAGCAACGTAGGACAAATAATCAATACTAAGGAAAGTAGTTAATGCAACTTTTTCTAATTTATTGCTTATAATTAGGATAAGAGGTAGTATCTCCTAAAAATCTCAACAGGCTACAATATCCAATGACCAAGCATAGTTTTTGTGCTTTTTTGGTGATTTTAGTTTACTATTTATACTAACAAAATTTTTGCACTCCTTACACTGTTATGCTCTGGATTTCTTTCCATTATTTTTTATGGCCTAAAACTTTGAACAAGTATTGAACGATCATATCCTTAAGAAAGCCAAGTGACACATATGAACCTGTTTAAAGTTTCTATTGTTTTCTGCCCTTTCTGTTTTCAATGCAGCATTTTCTTTAACCATGAATTTCATAAAGGCAACAAAACAAAATATTATTACCTGAGTCCATAAGGTGCAACTTGGACAACTAATCAATCACACCACCGCCTTCAGATTAATAACAGCTAGTGTTCTTGGTAAGGCCAAAAGGGCCTCTAAGAGCAACTAAACCAAAAGCCCAAAAATGTTACTTGGCTAAATGCAAAGCTCTTCTACAGTGTTTGTGATGTGAGGTTTTATAGAAAAGTTAGTTGAGTTGAAGCTCTTGTCTTGAAGAGTTTTCCTAAGAATGGACAAGAGAATGGGTTGATAATGTCACCTCTAATTTGTCATCCTTCAGGCAGCAAAAGAATATGCAATTTCTCAATTGCTAAAACCTCCCAACCCAAAAAATTGTCTCTTTGTAGAGTAGAAGATTTTAGTGCTGGCCAAAACGGGTATCATTGTCAAAAACAAGCATGTCCAAACGGGCCATACTTGTTTCTTAGTGGTTGGTGATGAGGATAGCAAGAAAAATCTTAGGAAGATCCTCCAAAAGAGAATTGGATTCATGTTAAAGGCTAGACCCTCCACTTGGGAACTTCTCCTTGGACAAAGGAGAAAACAAAACAAGTCAATACCTGAGATTGAGAGGAAAATGTGAATGTGTTGTTTTATATTGCATATTCTCATTTCTCACATTGGAAGTGGTTACAATATCTTGTGCTCTCTATGCAACAAGTAGTGTTCTTCTAAGCACTGCACAAACTTTGGACTTATATATAAAATAATCAAGTTGGCTTAGAATAAGCTTCATTCAAGGCGCATAATCAAAGGTCATTGGTAAGGACATTTTGGATCAGTGTCCTATATGGATAACATTTGTAACATAAATAATAAATTGATTCATGAATCCTTTATTGTTAGGATTTTGTTAGCCGATTATTCAACGGGTTTTTGCCTCAACATATAAAAGCACAACATAGATAAAAACAAAAAATAAACGTAAGAATGTGGTCCGACTGGTCTAAAATAATTGTCCAATAGCGATGCACAAGGTACAGGAAGGGAACAATGAACAAATACTATAACAATTTTGTTGCTTCTGGAAGAAATATATATTATAACCAACGAAAGGAGTAAATCTAAACTAGATCTTCCATGAATGGTGTTAACTAGGAAAAAAAAAACGTAATTTAAATCGGAGACAAATGTTAAAAATATCTATTTTCACCACTCATTTGAATATGATATATTAGCATTTATAATTCGCAGTAAGGAGAACTTAGTACGATGTCAAATTTAAGTACATTATTATAATAATTATAGGATATATGAATAAGTTAAAAAAAAACAGAGATAATTATCTTTTTAAACATAGAATTTTATTTTATAAATTAATTTGGTTCAATGATGTTTAGAATATATAATTTTAATTTAATGGTCATGTACTGACAATGTAAAATAGTTTTACACTGTCATCCAATTGCAACTCACGATTTGTATGACTTTTAAGATAATTATTGTAAAAGTCAACAAACTTACCATAAATGGTGTTTGTAATTAGATAACTGTGTAAAACTATTTTACACTGTCAATGCATCACCCTTTTCTCATATAATTTTGATTGTTTTTAGAATAACCTATTTATAGAATATAAATTCTAAAGTGTTATCAACCAATAAAAAATTATCTCATACATAACTTTTAAAGTAATTATTATAAAAATCAATAAATTTATCATACGTGATAATTTATAATTGAATGATGACATAAAAAATCTCTACACTATCAATAATTTCTAATTAAATTTGTCTATATATGAAACTAACAAAAAAAAAACAAATATTTACAATTTGTGCAAGAATTGATGAAACTAATAACACAAGACACAAAACTATTAATTGAAAATCAACAACAAATGCATATTAAGATACACAAGAAATAATATTATCAATTAAATATGCAAAAACATTTAATCGTGGTAAGCAATTTGAAATAAGACATCCAAACAAATACTTCTAGCTTTGTTGTCAGCATTCTACATTTTACCTATTAAAGACAACTATTGATATACTTTTCTCTCTTAATTTTCACAACTCTATTTTTAGTTTTTATTAATCATAAAAGCTATACCAATTTTCATAAGTTTTAATTCTCATTAATCTTTTTAACTTTCTCAATCTCAAGATACGTCTAAATTTTCATAAACTATAATTGAAATAAATATAAAAATACAAAATATTTCAATAAATCAAACTAAAAAAAACATCTTAGAAGGAGAGTTTTGTCATTCATAATGGACCTATCTGACTCAAGCAAGATTGTCTTCTGTAAATAATATTTGTGTTCTTATACCAAAAATATATATATAAAAAATTTAAATATTTAATATAAAAAATCTTTACACTACCACCAGTACATTCTAATTCTAATTAAATTCATATTTCTATATATGAAACTAACAAAAAATACAAATACATACAATTTGTGCAACCACTAATGACACTAACACAAAAGGCAAAACTATTAGAAAAAATAGGTTATGCATCGACAGTGTAAAACAATTTTACACCGTCATCCAATCACAGCACATCATGTATAGTAAATTTGTTGACTTTTATGATAACTATTTTAAAGGTCATATTAACAGTGATATGTGATTAAATGACAATGTAGAATTATTTTACACTGTTAGTGCACATGGCCATTAAACTCAAACTATTAAATTTTTTTTTACTCAAGCTATTAATTGAAGATCAACTATAAATGTATATAAAGATACACATGAAATAATATTATCAATTAAATATGCAAAAATATTTTAGGCTAAAATATAACTTTGTTCTCCAATTTTGTCTAATTCATAATTTTGGTCCCCCTATTTTAAAATAGAGACATTTAGTCCTCAAATTTTCAAAAATCCACAATTTTGGTCCAATTTTGAATTTTGCCTACATTTATTTCTTTTTTTCTTACATTTTAATTAACTAAATCATTTCTTAATGGTACCTTAAATGAATATGTTAGGACTAGAGTTTAATTGGACCAAAATAAAATAAATAAAAAGTATGCAAAATTGAAGATTGAACCAAAATTACTTATTTTTTAAAATTGGGAGACTAAATATCTCTATTTTAAAATGGAGAACCAAAATTGCATATTAAACAAAATAAGGAACTAAAATTATATTTTAGCCAATATTTAATCGTGGTAAGCATTTTGAAAATAAGACATCCAAACAAATACTTTTAACTTTGTCTTCATCATTCAACATTTTTCTTTTGAATCAGCGAAGAACATCATTCAACATTTCACCTTTTAAAGTCAACTTTTGATACACTTTTCTCTCTTAATCTTCACAACATCTCTATTTTAATTTTTATTAATCTTAATAACTCTATCAATTTTCATAAGTTTTTATTCTTATTAATCTTTGTAACTTTCTCAATCTCAAGATACGTCTAAATTTTCATATACTATCATTGAAATAAATATAAAATACAAAATATTTCTATAAATCAAACTAAAAAAAATATTAGAGGGAGAGTTTTTTTTACTCATAATAGTTCTATCTAGCTTGAGAAAGATTGTCTTTCAGATATATAATACTTGTGGTCGCTTATGAAGATTATCAATTTTATGTACCAAAAACCTAAAACAAAAATGAACATCTACAATTTATTCTACTAGATGACATTGATAACATAAAATACAAATCTATTAACTAAAGATTAATGAAAAATGCATACTAAGATACACTAGAAACAACATTATCAAATATCAATTGAAGAAAAACATTCATTAATTTTTAAAATATAACATCCTCTAATTTCATCAATTAGTTAATATGTTTGTTTGTACTATTAATTTCTTTTGATCGCTTATGAAGAGTTTTAAATGTACTTTTCTAATAAAGATGAATAATATTATAATTTTATCTTTTTTTAAAAGTAAAAAAATTACATGATCTACAATTGATCCAATAATTGCGTTAGTGTTTTAAGAATTTCAAATTCATCGCATCAATTCCAATAATATTAACATTTTAGGTTCGGTAAGAATTTTATTTTATTATCTTTGTTTAAAACCTTAATAACATCATATAGGATTCTTCAAAGTGAACATGGGAGCTTCCATTTTTTTTTTTTTAAGAGAGGGAGCTTCCATATTATGTTGGTATATATAAATTTACACATACTTTTGCTTTGCTTCCTTCTATCCTTTTTCCTTTAATGTGAAAATAAAAAATAAAAAAAACTTTTGGACTTACATGCACTTTACTCATATTTTAACATTTTACATGAAAGCATATTAATATCTACATGAAAACCAATAAATATTTGAATTACAAAGTAAAAATATATCGTAAAGAGATTAAACATTTTACATAAAATAAATATCTAAATTAGTATGCATATATATTTTAATAAGTTACATATTGATATAAAATTTTAATACAAAGTACGGATATTTTATTAACTTCTGTTGTATTCCTATTAATAATTTGTTTAAATAATTGTTTTCCGTTTCTTTTTTATTAAAAATTGTATAACTATATAATTATAATAATTTATAATAATTATTTCAAAAATATTTCTAACAATTAAAACAATCTGTTAGTTTTTATTACTTTGGAACTAAACATGTGTCTCATGCATGGAACAGATCACATGCTAGTTTTTCTTTAAGAGTAAATTATGCTTACACTTCCTAAACTTTTTTCAAATTATACATAACATCACTTTTTTTTCTATTCCTACGCTAATCCTCATTTATATTTGAAAACATTACACTTACATCCCTTATATGTTACACTAACACTTCTTAATGTTTAAAAACATTATACTGACACACTCTATGATATATTATACTAACACCTTTACAAGAGAGATTATGTAACTGTTAAAAAGAACGTCAATGTCGATCTATCAAAATCTAACAAAGACATCCCCTTGAACACTACTGACTGAATATTTCAAAGTGCCTTTAAGTATTCCCACACCATCACGTTGATGGCGTGCAATCCAAACTCGAGCAACCTACTTGGTCCAACATAAGATATTCCATTTACAAAGGCATAAAACGGATGAAGATTCCATTTTCTTGCTTCGAACAAAACAATGCTATCTAACGGGATTTCAACATATCAATTCTGTTTCATGCAACTTTGCTATAAACCAGACTAGATTGAACGATCAAACTAGTTAAACTGTTAATAGAACACTTACTCGATTACATTTTGTAGGACTTTTCCCCTTTGATGTCCAACAATCAAAATTTAAGATGAAAATTTATTTCTACTACATGCAATTTTTTCGTGTATTCATTTACCTGTGCATAAAGATAATATATTGTTTAATCGTTCATAACTTGTGTGTTTTCTGATGTGCATGCCAATAGCAAGTTATATTTTGTTATATATTTACCCCAAGAATTTTTAAAGGGAAATTGCCCAGAAGGGGGCCAAGAAGAATCCACTTATTATAGCAGCAAGTTATAACCGTAGTTCACAAATCACACTCATTGCTTATGTGCTTTGAAATCCAATGCATTGCAATTTGCTATAAAAATAAAAACAACTCACTAAAAGACTATTTGAATTTATGGTCAATTAAGTTGAAAGCCTACATTGGTTATGTCACCAGATATTAATCTCGAGAAGTTCAGATTTAAACCTTGCTTGCAAGATCAGTTGATAAATGAAATCACAAGAACGTGTATCAATTGTGTTGACGAGTGTTAGAGGAATGAACCTTAGTCATACAATTAAAATAGATGGTTAAAATCAAATTTAACTAAAATAATCTTAACCATTCACATATAAAGGCCCACCAAGCATTCATTATTATCGTAAATTTGGATTCGCATCTATGTCAACATTGTATGGCAATCTTTTGGTTCATCTTTTTCTCATATATATTGAGTTTGTGTTTTAGACTTTTGGTTGTTCAGCAACAGAGATTACTTTCTGCCGTAAATAAACAAGAACAGTTATATGATAAAAAAAATTAACCTCTATGCGCTATATAAATGGGTGTGTGTATGTAGGATTTTCCTTTACAAAATATACAAATTGCTGCCAAACTAAACCTCAGTCAATAATGTCCAATAATTTTACAAATTACAAAAGTACAAAAAATATGGTATTCACCTTGCATAGTGGATTGACATCCAAAAATCCAACTTTAAGGGGAAAATGCAAGTCAGCTGCCCCAAACGAACTGAAAAATGTTCCTACTGGCAACTGCATTGATCACACTGTTACTCTGTCTTTGAAGCATCTCCTCTTGGGCACCAGCATCACCATCCTAATCAAATCAAATCAAACAATTGGAGTGGGTAAAAATTAGATTGGGGGGGGGGGGGGGGGGGGGGCACAAGTTAGTGACAAAGCATCCAAAAAAGAATTGAACCAACATCAGGAAATAGTGCAATTTCCCAAGATTCTAAAAAATACTATTCCAAACACACTCATATCAGCGTTTAAGAAATAGACCCAGATTCAGACCCATAATTCAGGAAAGAGCAAATTACAACAACACCCTCTGAGCTTTTATCAAATTACACATAACTCCATCCTTTTCTATTTTCCTACATTAACCCCCTTTAAGTTTGAAACATTACACTAATACCCTCTTATATGTTTAAAACATTACACTGACACCCCCAACACCCCCTCAAATCTTACACTAACACCCCCTACAAGGGAGGTGAATGTAATGGTTAAAAAAGCAAGGGTGCTTGTGTAATTATACGAAATCTCAGGAAGTGTTGTTGTAATTTGCTCTTCTGGAAATTGCAGCTTTAATTCTCATATCCATACAGAATGGATACTGAAATACTTGGAATCAAATTCACCTGTGTTTTAGTTAAATGGAATATTCTCTCCCCTTATGACATTTCTGTACAAACTAGTAAAACAAGAATGTTATTCAAATACTAAAATTAACTAAAAAAATCAACAAAACAAAGAGTATCAATTAGAAGTTCTATATTTAATTCAATTCAAAAGCTACCCAAAGATCTTTCAAATCCTAGTTATAAAATGTAACTTATTATGTGAGTATAGAGCACAGTGTGCACTATAGTATCCAAACCCATACTCAATCAAATCTTTGCAAGTACTAATCCAATCCAAATCCAATTGTCATTTCTAGACAATTGACTTCCTGTTAGGGAGAAAAAAATGAGGACTCACGAGTAGAGAGTAAGCGCGGGCAAGAGAGAAAAGTGTGGGGAACAAATCCAACACAGCCATGGCAACCTCCTCTGTAACCTGTGGGACCTGCATTTGCAAATTCCAAAATGTTCAAATAAAAAACGTTTAATAATTTATAGGATGAAATAGTTAGGTATTAGAATTACTCATCCATTTTTTACAAAAAACAAGTTCAGTGAAATTGCACAAGATCAAAACATCGCTGTAATCCAGCCAGTTCTGATCATATTTGAATAAAGCATTAAAGTAAATTTGAGGATCCAGCAAAAAAGGAACAAGAATTCATCCAAGTACACTAATGAATCCAAAAATAAGTATGCAATTTAAGCTGTGCTGTGATATCTGAAAATTTCCAGTAAATAGTGTTTGAAAGATTTACACCTGAGGGTGGTGTAGATATGTTGTATGCAAATTAAAAGGATACTCAAGGCCAGTGGATTCAATTTAGTCAGACAACTAAACAATCAATAGAAAAGCAGTTCAAAATTAATTTTTAAATTGTTAATACCTGCATAAGTTGTATGGCAAATACATCACTAACTGTCGTTTTTTCAAGGTCTTGACACCTTTTAATAAATTCATCAAAAGGAGGACATGTCCCAGAGCATTTAACATTGTCTTCAAAAATTTCTGACTTGTAATATTGAGAAATTGCTTGGGTAAGATAACCATACTTCCTTAGAGTATCACCTAAGCCACTTGTTCTCTGTACATCAAATCCCTCCAGAATCTCTGTTGTAAAACAACTGTACAAGGTGGGATTAAAAACTCCGAAAATGGGGTTAATGTTTCGAGTTTTTAGAGATATAGGCAAACAATTTGAGTAAGCTTCACTCAAGCAAAATCTTGCAACCCATGCTCATTGTTACAGAAACCTCATGTAAAATGGCACCACCATAACAAAACATGAAGTATTCTATCCACCACATCACCAAATAAACAAAAAAGTTGTTAATGGCAAATTTCTGTATTAAATGGTTGCTCACTCGCATGCACCAATCAAAAGTCAGAAATGATACTTTCAATTGCCAATGATAAAAACTACAAAGAAACACAAATGAACAATGCAGTACTCAGAAGTAGCTAATTTACAGTTAAGAGACCAGAGCAATATACAACTACTAGTATGATTATTGAAGATAGAAAGCAACAAAGTTTCATAGAATGAACCCCATTCAACCCAGACTAGCAGTACTTTAAGGTGTGTTTGGTTTGTGAAAATATTTTTTGTTTCCACTATCTGTTTTTACCAATAATTACAAGAAAAAGAATGTCATCCTGTTTTCACTTTGTTTATTATTTCAAAGATTGGTATAAGAAATCATGAAAACTGAAAACAAAATATTATCGCCTAGGAAGCACGGACACGGCTGAGGAAGGCCGTGTAGAGGTGTCCGACGCGCATCCGACTCGGACACGCGGTGGACACACGGTCGGACACGTTTTTGTTGTGTCCACCTTTTTTTTTTTTTTGAACTTGGACACAGCGTGCAGACACGGCCCAAACATGCGGACACCCAATGGACATAGCCCAAACATGCGGACACCTACCGGACACTCCTCTGATATTTTTTTATCAAAAATTTTAAAAAATAAAACTAAAAGATTAGATAATCAAAATTCTTTTTTTTAAATAAACCTTTTTTATAACCTCTCTCACGTACGTGACCTTCTGCCTTCTCTTCTTCTGTTCTCGTAAAAACCTCTTGGCTTCTCCTCTGCCCGTTTACGCTCTTGAGTAGCATCACTGGTTCTCACGCCGGCGTCACTGGTACACCCTCCGTTCGTATTGCTTCTCCGTTTTCTTCACTGGTTCGCTGACTGTTTGCTCTCCTTTCAAGTGTTTCTGCCTTTCTGGTACGTAATCCCTTCTTGCTCTGATTTTTTGTTTCTTTTTGTTTCTTTCTGATTTCTTTTATATTTTCTGGTATGATCCTTTTGTGCATTTGCGGTTCGTTGGCATGCTGTGTCTTTTTGTTTGTTTCTTTTTTTGTTTCTATTTCTATTATAAGGATAATACATAATAGAGACATGTGTGTATACATTAGGAAAAGGTGAAAATTTTGTTACGTGTTGCATAATGGGTATCACTGTATCAGTTCAATAGCTTTGCAGTAGCTTTGCTATATTTTTTTTTTTATCATTAGCTTTGATATATTTCATGTATTGTGACATGCTCTGTTTCTATTATTTCTTATTGAATATTGTACCAATTTGCTTTTTTCTTTTTCTTTTTGACTTCTATATATTTTGTAATGTACATGTTTCTTTATTTTTATTTCTAGATGTTGACTATAGGCAAAATTGATAAGGGCTGATCGAAAAAAAAAAAGGAAAATTGATTTCATATAATGGGTATCAGTTCAGTAGCTTTGCTATATTTCATATATTGTGACATGCTCTGTTTCTAAATTATCATATGAAAATTATAAAGCTTAACTTGTTTTACCATGAATATATAAATCTTAATTATCAATTACAATTTTTCTCATGTTGATCATATTTTTTTATATATATATCTATATGCCGTGTCCCCGTGTCCTATGTTTTAGACTTTAGCTGTGTCCCGATGTCTGAGTCCGTGCTTCATAGATTATCGCAAACCAAACCTTAGCATTTGTTATAAATGTCATAACAGTGATGGTAATAATGATGCACATCAAATTTGGTTTCTTTTCCAACTCCCCCGCCCTCAATGGCTAACAGAACAATGAATTTAATAAAAATAATAATACTTACGCAGTTTTTATGCTTTCAGAAGCTTCAGAAGAATTTGGGTCACCTTCCACAAGATATATCAGCTTCTTCAGCCCACACCTCTAACAATGTGCAATTGGATTGAGAAGTGGGGGTTGAGGAGGCAATGTCAGTATGCATTGCTTTTAAATTATATAACTGAATAAAATAGGAATAACATGAACATATTTCAAGCAGCACAAACAATCTGTAATTTCTTCACAGCAATAAGGTGCCACATTCTTTGCCAGTGAATTATAAAAGAAAATGAAACAACTCAACTAAAGTTTCAACTGTTAACAGTGATGAGATTCATCAAAATGATGCCAAAAGAATATAGGGTATCCTACTAAGTTACCAGCCATTGGATATCTTATCCAAAATTCTACAACCAAACATCCATCACTTTATTTTCTTTAAAATAGGAAAAGAAAGCAGTAGAAACCTATTAATCTGTGATCATATATGCATATGCTTGCCATCACACGTTCAAACAATTTTAAAATGTCAAGAAACAATTCTAACTATTTAAGAAGGAATAATTACCAAAAGTCTTAATTTTTGATCCTTATAGCGGTTATCCCGGATTGAACTGCGTAGATCATCAATTTTCTTCCTCTCAACAATAAAATCCAACACATATTCACTGTCAAGAGTTTTATGGCGTGCTATCCAAATCCCATCTCCGACTGGCAATCGTCGAACCTATACATGAACCAATTTCTAGATTATTTTTACCATCTTCTAAATAGAGAGCACAAATACAATATTTAAATGCATGTTCCATCCAAATCAGCCCAAGTAAGATTAATATCACATCTAATTTGTTTTACAATCATTGGTATCCAAAAACTTTTAACTGAATCAAAACAGAGATAATGTGCTCAAATTGAAGAACAGTTTTGTTACAACTTCATGGCTGTGTTTCTTTTTTGAAGCATGTAATAATATGCCAAAGATAAGTTCCCAAAAAGAAATATACAATGATAATTGATAAGTAATAAACTAATAATATTCACTGTCAATGTTAGACATGAGCACATCCCAATAATTAATGAGGAGAATAAGGTTTGGATGGTTTATTCCAGGAGGAATAAACAGTAATAGGCATAGTTGTAAAACCCGGACCGGTCATCGACCCAGTCGAGATACCGGGTAACTGGTCGAACCGGTGGGTCGCTAGTTGAACCACATGAACCGGTGTAGGTAGGATAAATATGAATAAATGTAATAATGTTTATATATATTATTTTTGCATTTATGTACAAACGAATTGCAATGGCTTAGTGGTTAATAATTGGGTGAACTACCTTTTTAGTCCCTAAAAGTGTAATTCATTGTCACTTAGGTCCCTGAAAGTATAAAACTGTCAATTAGGTCCCTGAAAGTGCAATTTGTCTGTCACTTTAGTCCTTCCGATAAAAAACTTTCTCTAAAATTAACGTTTTTGCCTACGTTACACGCTATCCACCTATGTGATAATTAACGGTGCACACGTAAATAACATGTCACGTAGGTAAATAGCGTGTCACGTAGACACGAACGTTAATTTTAGAGAAAAAATTTTATCGGAAGGACTAAAGTGACAGGCAAATTGCACTTTCAGGGACCTAATTGACAGTTTCATACTTTCAGAGACCTAAGTGACAGTGAATTACACTTTCAAAAACCAAAGTCACCCTTAATAATTTGTAATTAGAGTGTAAGGAAGTTGGTTCGATCCTGGACAGGTGCGTTTTTTGTTATATTTTCCTTAGTATTTTGTAAAGCTTAGCATTGTACCAGTAACGACAGGCTGTACAGCACAGCCTAGAGCCGCGTGTGTGGACTGTACAACACAGTCTAGAATCGCGTGCATGGACCAGCAGACTTGGGGCTTGCAAAAAGTCACTTAAACACCATTGGGCCGCGTGCATGGATAGAATAAAAATAAATAATTGGTCGAACCAGCACCTAGTTTCACGGTTTAACCCGGGTTGATACCGGTTTGATGACGTCATATCCGGGTTGATCCGAGCTGAATGCACAACCGATCCGATAACCAGCTCGGATCGGTAACACCACCGGTTCCCGGTCGGACCGGTTCGAGCCGGTTTTTATAACTATGGTAATAGGTGGTTAATATGTTATGTTATGAGTAAGTTAGAAAGGTTTTTATTATATTGAATTTCTGAGAGAATTGGAGAGAATTTATGATGATTGTATTATTAATCAACCCAGTTGTAACAGATTTACCCAAGGTTTATATAGAGCCTAACTACCTCTAACTAACTCTTGAGTTAGTTAGAGAATGCCAGTTGTCAGTGCAATGCTGACAGAGAACACCCTACATCACTACTGCTGCACAAGTAAATGTAAAAGTTTTTACAGAGTAAAACTATACTCCAATATATTATAAGTTTAATACATCAGTTACAATTAGTTTAATACTTGGGAGTTAATGATAGAACACCAAATGATAAACTAATAAAAATACAATACCAAATGATAAACTAACAAAGGCCTGGGTAGATCTTCTACACTGGGACGAATATTGGTATGATAGCCATTTACGGTAGACCACCTCCATCGATTTCGTGATTTATACCTAAGGAAACCTTACTAGAGGCTGCAGCACAAGCTTTGATGGATAGCGATGAGACTTTAAGGAAGCTGAAGTTCCATTTGAATAGGAGCACAATCCCATACGGCTCACTATGCTAATGGCCATAAGAAGTCTTCCAATATTCAGCAACGAGATTGGGTTTATTTGAAAATAAGACCCCACCATCAAGGTTCTGTGCCTACTCCTACACCCTAAGCTAGTTGCTGGCTGACAGGCCTTATTTAGTGATCAAACAGATCGGTCCAGTGGCATTTCAACTCCAGCTCCCATCTCATGCTCGAATACATCCTGTTTTTAATGTATCTCAACTTGAGAAGGCGGTGAGAAATCATCATGTGGAGGCTGACCTTCATATGGCCTAGCAGGTGGACACAATTATTTATTCTCCTGTTAAGGATCTGGGGCTCAATCAATTACTAAGCAGGGAGTGCAGGTGGAATAGGTTCTGATTCAGCGGCAAGACCAGCCCATAGAGGAAGCTACTAGGTAGGATGTTTTCACTATTCATAGCACGTTTCCCGACTTCAACCTTGATGACAAGGTTGATTCTTCAGTGGGTGGTATTGTTAGACAAGAACGCATGCCAATAACTAATGAAGAGAATAAAGTCTGGAGGGATTATTCTAGGAGGAATAAACAGTAATAGGTTGTTAATGTGTTATGAGTAAGTTACAAGGGTTTTTATTAGGAGATCAATACATTAGTTACAATTGGTTTTATTTGTAGTTAATATGTTGTTAATGAGTCCATTACAAGAGGTTGCATTTGGAGTTAAATGTGAGAAAATTGTAAAGTATCCTTGGGAGAAAATAATACAAACTGAGTCGTCTCAGTGATAAGGGTGTTTCCACTATTCATAACTAGTTTCCCAACTTTAACCTTGAGGACAAGGTTGATTCTTCAGTGGGTGGTATTGTTAGACAAGAACGCATGCCAATAACTAATGAAGAGAATAAAGTCTGGAGGGATTATTCTAGGAGGAATAAACAGTAGTAGGTGTTTAATATGTTATGAGTAAGTTACAAAGGTTTTTATAAGGAGATTAATAAATCAGTTACAGTTGGTTTTATTTGGAGTTAATACATGGTTAATGAATCAGTTACAAGAGGTTCCATTTGGAGTTCAATGTGGGAAAATTTTAAAGGAAGGCAACCTTAAGAGAAAATAATACAAAGTGAGTCGTCTCAGTGACAAGGGGACTAAGTCCCTAGTCCCCTTGTAAGAGGATTCTGCTTCTTGAGACTAAGTCCCTAGTCCCCTTGTAAGAGGATTCTGCTTCTTGAGTTCCCTTTCTTCTCATCTGGATAAAAGAACCGTTGCTTTCTCATTTCTCTACCAATCTTTTGTTTTGTTTCCAATTATTCTATTTCCACATAAACTGAAAACCTATTAGCGAATAATATAAGGAGGCATATCACTTGGAAAGGCCAGCATCAAGCCATCAAACAATTGTCCTGTTCCATATTACCATACCAAGAGGTCCTCACAAGCTAAATGAGCACCTTTTCCAAAGTCAAGTGCACGTTCATCTTAAAGCAGTAATAAATATAATTATATATGCAAGACCTATGCATGATATTGATATCTCCCAAGTGACCACATTGGTCAATGTCAGTTTCCATGATAAATATTAGCCTCAGCATGCAGTAAACAATACATACACAATTTTTGAGAAGCAATAGGAAGTCTGGAACCACCAGTAGATAGTAATGACATCAAACTCACCTCTATTTGGATTTTGAACTGGCTGCGGATATTCTCAATAATTTTCCTGGATCTTGATCTGAAACAATAGAATATAAAATTCATTGGAGTTATCAGCAGCAAGCCGGACAATACACGAGAGTGCTGTAAATACAAATAAACTATGCATTAAGATATAAATACTTAAATGATTGCCAAAAATAGCCTATGATACAAATCATACAATATCCTGAGTGAAAATAGTGACATTGGATTCACATTACTGACCCCTGTGTGGCAAATTGCTCCCGATCATCCAATATTAAAATTATGTCATAAGCATCCTCAAATCGCTCCCCCAAGCTCAATGGTGGCACATTTAAAATGTTCATCTTTGATACAAGCTCATCCTTGTTAGGATTTTGCATCGGGTGCTCCTAAGATGTTCATCAAGTACTAATATCAAAATTTGTTTCAAAAACTATAAACAACAAACAACTTCACAGCAACTATAATAAAAACAATGAAATAAAGAAAACAAAGTTAGGGTCAAATGCATTTTACCCATCTAATAATTTGCACTTTCCACCCTAATTATCAAATTAAGCACATTACACTAATTTTAATACAACTCATTTTCATCTCTGTTCCATCTAATTTAACTGTTTACACTGACATAATAAAATGCACATGCTGTGGACGCGAGCATATGATATTTAAAGACAAAATCATCTTCTTATGCATACCTTATTTTCATTAAGATTTATCTCCTATTTTTATTTATGGGTCAAAATGGAAAATTTTAGACTCAGAATGCCCATAGTTATGCAGCAATATTGGAGATAACACAACCTTATATTACCAGTACACTATCACATTAAGAATCTACTACTATGTTAGAAAGAGTGCACAATATAAAGTAGATCAATTTTAGCAAATGGATCAAACCATACAGCTGATGAGCAAGCTCTCAAGGGGAAAGGAGGAATATCACGAGAACAAATGTTTGGCACATGCCCATTGCAAGATGAGCTCAAAGCTCTGCTCTCTTTTCCAATGAGGTCTCTGGAACCTGGTCATTTATGAAATGATTAATAGAAATCAAGTTTCCTCAGTGACATGTAATTAAGAAACTATGAAACAGGGAAAAATAAATACTGTTTATGACAGTATATGCACTAATCAAGAAAGAATTATTTAAACTACTTTGAGATTCTGGCTGTGAACCATAGACTTGTTCCTCTCGAAGATGACATAAAACAGCCGGCCACAGAGATGAGACATCTTTATTTGGATGGCTTCTGGAAACTTCAGTGAAAGCACCAATAATGTGTTCCTTGGAGTAACCCATTTGAGTAAACTGCAAAAGAAATTGTAATAGACAAGAAAAAGGTACATTTTAATTATCAGGCAAAAAAAATCATCTGCAAGAAAATTGACATGAGAATAACAAGTAAAACAAATCAGGAAATCTTAGTACATAAACTTCATGGACATGGTATACAAGAAAATTGAAGGACAAAATTCACAATTCATAATATCATATCATATATATAAACTTCAAGAATTTAAAATATCTTGACCTATGTTGTGTTTCAATACTTGCTATTTTGTATTCTATTGATATTTTCCAAACAAATCCTTAGATGAACATGTCATAGTAGAAAGCTAGCCATGTACAAATCAAAGTTATCAATCTCAGATAGCGACATGTAGCAGCCAGCTTTGAAAATGCTATAGCAGGATAGCAAGAAGGCTATTTTAAATATTATAATGCGAACTAAATAATTTATAATTTATAAATACTCAATTCAAAAAAGAACCGAAAATTTTTTCCAAAAAAAAAAAAGAACCGAAAATTAAAGAAATTTATGATAAATTATAAGTCACAGTTTACGGACACAATCACAATCAATCTAGGAGCAATAAGAACCTAGTAATGATGTCAAAAAATGAAAAATGATGGTGAAATTAATAGAAAAAGAACACAAAAAATTAGATAAAAATTAGCAAAATGTGAACTGGGAAGTCTAAAGGAAGAAAACAGAATGAAATAAAGGAAAAAAAAATGTCTTGTAATGAATGAACAAAGGTCAAAACAGAGGTAACATTTCATGGAATGGTCAAGAAAGAAGGATTTGAAATCCTATTATGTTTGTGAAGGAAACAATGTTATCAATGGCAGATGGTGGAACATGGCAGAAGGCAAAAATTCCGCCATATAAACACTCCATTGCGGCCTATGGCACCGCCATAGCAGGCCTCCCTTCACAAATTCCGTTTGGGAGTTGTCAAAAAATCCGCCACGCCATTCTGCCATGGTAGCCATAGCGCTGCCATTTAACAACACTGGAAGGAAGAATAAAAACATTAGAAAATGGGGAAGAAATCACAATGTTACCCCCCAAAAAACCCTAAACAATGTTACTTCTGGGGTAAAAGAGGTTTTTGAAGCCTATATCATGGTAGCACCACTATAGCACGCAAAAAGCCTCTATTTTGGCCGCTATTGCCACCACCATGGTCACTATTGAAAACTGCTCCGCTATTTGAATCCCATAGCAGCCTTGAGCCGCTCCACCACACCTCTATAGCGCACTATTGAATACCATGGTTTAATTTTTTTATTTAAAGGGAATATTTGTAACAAACATAAAGCTTTGGAAGCTTTAAGCTTGAGAGGAAGTGTTAGAAATTAGAATATCTAAAAATATCTTATCATATCTTAGATTATCCAATAGGATTAGTTTTCCTACTTGGCTTTTTCCTCATTATCTCTTAGTCTTAGGATTAGTTACAATATTCTTTTAATCTTATCATGCCAATGGCATCATGCGATCCATATAGTCTGCCTCACTTAGTGGGATACGGCTTCCTTAATTAGTTAGCATTATGATTAGTATAAATAAGGGTTAGTGTTTTAGGTTTTATGAACATTTAGAACACACAATTTCAACAATATGAATATGAAGAAACAAAAAGAAGTAACAAGGACTTTAATTAAGAGGAAAAATACCCTCTCAAGACATTCAAGAGGAACATCCATTGGCTTCTTTTGCTGGGTCAAAGGTGACAACACCTCTGTTTCCAAGTCATCACCATTGAGTTCCACATCCAATGAGTTCTGGTTATCCATACAAGAAGGAATTTCAACAGAAGCCGACTTCTCTAGAGATTCTGCCATTCCAGATCTTGCGAGACAGTCGCATGCTGCTTCCTTACCTTCTTGAGTTAGCATGTACCTGAACACAAAACAGAATACATCTATGGAGAATTTTCATTTGAACAATCAAACTTCATGGTTCATTTAAAAACCATATATTAGTATTTAAAGTTGTTTAACAAGAACCACTCTAACAATTGCCGGTTTTACAAGTAAATTAAATAAATTTTAGGTGTACATTAGCATTGCTAGGCAGATTCATCTATAGAAGGCACACTTAAATAAACCACAACCACAATGTTCACTGGTAATGAATCACAAAAATAATGCCTAAAAAGCAATTACATTTATTATAAGGACAAATGTGCTCAAGCTTTACTCTAAATAAACAATTCAAGAAATTTAGTTACAGATTCACAATAAAAGGTTCCCCTAACTCACTGATTTTATTATGTGAAAGATAATATAAAAGACTAAAAGAAAGGTTTATATACAAAAACTAGCAGTACATTGTGAAAAACGACATGCACACAATGGAATAACATACTTAGCAGGGCAACTTGATTTTACAACTAATCCCTTAGCTATCAAGGTCTTCATGCAACTCCATCCACTATACCAATCCCGTGGAGAACTTCCAAAATGTCCCGGTTTTCCTTTCCCTTTTTCTGGCCTGAACATGCAAAATGTGCTTGGTCAAAATATGTATACATTTTCATAGACACTTGTCTACTTAAACACAGAGAACAGAAACAGTAAATAATTAAACATACGCAATCGGCGCTCGAGATAGCCCACTAGCTTCAGCAGCATCAATAAGTTCCTGTTTATGCATAAATTCATTCCCATTTGAGGTTCCCCTATTAAAAAATGAGTTAAATCTCATAATCCAACTAGTTTGACCATTATAACTTCCACAACATATTTAACCAAAAAAAAACATATACAACAGTAGTGCATGTGACTGTATTGTGTATGTATACCTGTAAAGGGTTATCAACAATGCATATGCCACTGAGTTCCTCTGAGGCATATAACGTTTGGTTCCTTTAGTTTTCTTTCCTATAAGATTGGAGAAGAAAGGAAGAATTAGACAGAACAATGAATAAAGGGGTGGGGGGAGTAAAGCCAATTGAAATAACAGAAAAAAAAAAAAAAAAAAAAGTAAATAGCACCGGGCATACCCTTTTTAGTCAAGTCTTCAGGTTCAGAACCACCAGAACCGGTCCCAAAAAACCCCTGCATGAGCCTCAATATCATTTTCCCCACACCCCTTCCAGAAAACACAAAAGGGCACCATCAGATTAGTTCCCTACAAAACTCAATTTAAACACCCTTACTTCATCCTTTACCATCCTCACTTCACAAACACACCAATATCAAACACACATAGAACCAATCACTAAACACCCAACAACTCCTTTTAAACTAAAGTTCAAGCCTCCAAGGTCCACAACCAACTTATCAGAATTAGGATAATTTTCAAATTAAAAAAAATAATTGGAGTTTTGTAAATTGTAATACACAAAAACATAATATCCTCAATTCCTCACACTCATAATTATGAATATAGTCTATGATATGTTTCTACACATGAGGTTAAACATAACACCACAATAACATCAAAAGCTTTATCCCACTAGGTGAAGTCGGCTGCATGGATCACATGACTCCATTTGGTTCGATTAAAAACCAAATCTTCAGAGATATTAACATAATAACACAATGAGACAAAAAAAAATGCACAAATTAAAAACTCCTAACATGACAACCTATTCAAATACTGATTTTTCACAATATGCATATAATTATGATAAATTTATAATTTTTACCCATGTGGCATTTCTATGGTAACATAATGCGAGAGAAATAGGCACCTACTTGACTTGAGAGAAATCTTTGATGGTTCGAATCGGGGTTTTGGAGTTGCAGACATTGAAGTGGGCCTTGGAAAGGGTCATGTCCATGTTATCAGAAATGCCTTTGGGTTGCTGCGCCATTTCCTTCCACTTGTTCCACACGTACGTGGCCAGCTCTTGGTTCTCCGGGCACCGAATCTGGGTCCGGTTCTCCATCGGGTTAGGGTTTTGTTAGGGTTAGGGTTTGATGGAGATGATCGAGTAATAACTGGTTCTGGTTGCGGTTGCAGTTGCAGTTGAAGAAGCATGACGCGCCAGGTTTCTCTGGGAATCACTTTTTCAAATAATCAAAAGATTGTGACGGGGGATTTGCTTCCTGTGTCTTTGGCGTCTTAGGATGGGCTTGGGTTGGGCTAGAACCATGGGCCCAAATCCGACGAGTTTGTTTAGGTCCATGATATTCACAGTTCACACCCCCTGATGTTTGCCACCTCACCTTGTTTTTAGGGTTTTTTTTTACAAAAATATATTTGACGGAAATTAGTTTCTGTCGTGTATGACTACATGATGGAAATTAGTTTTCATTTGTCTGTGTATAAAATACCCAACGGAAACTAGTTTATTTGTGTGTGATATTTTTTATTAAATAATTTAATGACTTTAATGAGTTGAATAACTCGTTAAATAAACTATTAATTTAGTTAATTTTGACGCTTAATTTTTGTTTGTTTTAAATAATCTTAATAGTTGAATGACTTGGTAAATAAAAAATGAGGCTAAAATGTGGAAAAAAAAATCAATGTACTTGTACAAAATATGTCAAATATAAGATGAAATAATATAAAATAGTGAAGATGAAATATTACAAAATGTGTGTGAACATAACATACAAAATAATACAACAAAGTCAAAATAATGTCACCAAAAACATCATTGGTGGATCTTCTTCCTTCTCTAATTTGTACATCCCATTGTAGTACCTAACTGTGCAAGAATGTTAATATGCGTTTTGTGGAGGTATAAGCGTCAATGCTCTAAGTAACCATCCTCGAATCAATTAGCACGGCCTTAAGCTTCTGAACAATCCTCTCAAATAAAGTTTACAAAATAGGAATATAAATAAATACTATGAAGGTTTAATTGTTACTCAATACATAGGGGAGATATATATATAGTTATAAAATGCTTACATGACAATCTAGTTAACTGCCTTCAAGGAGTTACAAAAGTACTCTCGAAGAGTATCTTGAAGAATAAAAAGTGAGACTGGGACTTACACAATTTTATAATTTACAATAAATTTTAATCAATAAGCATCATATAACCTATAATACCTATATATATTTTTTCTCTTTTATTTCTCTCTAACTAGGTGTCAAATAGTATTTTGGATGTCTAACTATTATTTTCCTAATAGAAAAGAACATGATATTTGAATACTCAATTTTTTTTATACACCTATTTAACACTCATCATTTTTCTTTATTTGTAATAAAAAAAATGTATTAAAAGGAGTGTTAGTAATGTTTCCCTCAGTTTGCTAATCCCAAGCGCTACTACTAATACCGTGTGGCACCAAATCTCCTTATACATATATATAAATGAATAAGTCTATATGTGCTCTTATTGTTTCACTCTCCCTCACATTCACTCTCCCTCACATTCACTCTCATTTGAATACTCTCTTCTCATCTCATGAAGTGGTGTAGTTCACTCTCTTAACAAGCACCTGGTTCTTCTACTTTTTCTAAAATTTCTCTTATCAATTTCTGTAACTACCCATATTCACAATATTTCTATAACTATCTCTATTCACTTCTTTATCTGATGCTATTTTTTTTAATATTTCTTTTATCAATTTTTCTAATTCTATTTTTTATTTTCGAAGATTTCTCTCTTTAATCAATAATTTTAAATCCTTAATTCAATTTACTTTTCAATTTTCAAAGTTAATATTAAAGAAATTAAAATTACATTGTTACATCTTCCCTTATATTTTTAAAAAAAAATATAGTTTCTAATTTCTTTTATAATTATCTCTTTTTTTAAAATTTCTTTGTTTGTGATATATAATCCTTCTTTTTTCAATTTTATAGTCTCTAATCTTTTGGGCTTTTTTTTAATATTTCTTTTATCAGTTTTTCTAACTCTATTTTTTAATTCCAAAGATTTCTCCCTTTCATCAATAATTTCAAAGTTACATTGTTATATCTTTCCTTATTATTTTTTTTAAAAAAATTATAATTTATAATTTCTTTTATAATTATCTCTTTTTTAAAATTTCTTTCGACCTTTATTTTTTTTTTCAAATTTCTTTCTATTAACTATATAAATAAGGTAGTGAAAATTTGAATAAATTCGTGTAATGCACGGGCTAAAATACTAGTTACAATTAAAACGTGCTGTGAGTTTATATATTAGTTGGTTATTCACCAAAAAAAAAATATTGGTTGAATCGTTTGCTTATGAGCTTATTTTTTGTGAATGATATCCCATGTTTTCTTTTTCTCTTTCCCTCCCACTTCCTATGTCTTCTAGTTGGGAATTAGAATTCTTTACCAAAATGGTAATTAAGACCTTCCTTATATCTTAGGAGGGTAATTGTTAACAAATTATATAGGCTTAATTACTGTTTTAGTCCTTGAATTTGGGAGTTGTGCTCTTTTTAGTCCCTGAAATTTTAAAATATTTTTTTTAGTCCCTGAAATTTTGAAAATTGCTCTTTTTAGTCATTTTCCATGATAAATTGACAATTTGTAGCGGTTTTAAAAAATTCTGGCAGCTAAAAACCGCTACAAATTGCCAATTTATCGTGAAAATAACTAAAAAGAGCAATTTTTAAAATTTCAGGAACTAAAAAGAGCACAACCCCCAAATTCAAGGACTAAAATACTAATTAAGCCAATTATATAACATGGACACACGGTTACTAATTTTAATTGAACAATTGAATAAAATAAAAGCCTCAGGCTGCATCTGCTTTTTATCTAGTGATCTCCACGTCCTTAAAAAATGCACTTTTAACTCACATGAGTAACCAGTGTACCCGAGTTCCATTTCTTGTAAGTAACAAAACCTCTTAAACACATTCTTTTCATTTTAGGTCCAAAGCAGCAAAATACAATGCGCACAAAAAGGAAAGCATGCACATGCACCTTTCATGATCCTAATCCAAATGTGTCTTTCTTTTCGTTACCCATGACATGACACAACATTATTTTTTATATATATAAACCCCCCACCACACCACCCCAAAACCCAATCCACTAGAAAAAAAAAATCATATATCAAAACTAAAAATTAAATGGCAAGGATGATGAATACCAACCATGTGATGATTTTGGCCATCATTGGATTCCTAGTCTTTTCTAGTGCCAACAACAATGTTGTTGTTGGGCAGTGTCCAGGCATGGAGGGCCTCATAACCCAATGTGCCACTTATGTTGAGAAGTCTGGCCCTAAGATGAGTCCATCACCACAGTGCTGCAATGAGATCAAGAACGCGGATACTGAATGTCTGTGTCAGCACTTCACCAAGGCAATGCTGCAGTTTATTGACATTCAGAAGGTGATTTATGTTGCTCAGTCCTGTGGAAAGCCAATACCCTCTGGAACCACCTGTGGAGGTATATACATATAATATACATATAATAACAAGATTTAATCAAACAAATATATAAACAAATAGGATAAAATATGTTTTGAGTCATTGTACTTTCACTCAAAATTGGTTTCAATTCCTGTATTTTTAAATCAACCATTTTGATCCTCAAACTTTGAAAAACATGTAGGTTTAGTCTCTCTCCTTTATCGATGTTAATGTTGTTAATAGACTAAATCCACGTATTTTTTAAAGTTCGAGGATCAAAATGGTCGATTTGAAAGTATAGGGACTAAAATTAATTTTTAGTAAAAGTACAAGACTAAAAACATATTTTACCCAAACAAATATAAAGTGGTTAATTGATTATGTCATGACTCATCAGCATTTCCTCCATTTTTAATTGACTAGTCCTTCTTCTTCTTGTTCGTTTTGCAGGTGTTACCGTGCCATGATCAAATGGAGGACATTACTTTAACTTTATGCTGGCTCTTAATGTAACCTCAGATGGTTTGACTATTGAATAAATGGAAGATAAAGTTGGTGTATCAAATTTGACCTTATGAGCAATGGAAAAATGGTTGTAATTACTGGAGTATTATTTTTTTTAAAAGTGATATTGACTAGCTATATTGCACTATAATCCCTTTTACTTAAGAAAATTGTTCTGTTAACATAGTCAATGTTCGACAGTAAAAACTATAAAGTACTGAAATAAAAATCAGCGTTGATATTCGTATACCATACCTTTTACGCAAAATTGGCATGACATTTTAAGTTATTAGCTTATAACTTATTTAATTAGTTTATAATTAAGTTTATTTGATTAAATTAAAAGTGTTTGGTAAACTAGTTTATTTCCCTAGCTTGTATAGCTTATAAGCTTACAACAAATTTCTTGGATATTATCAGATAATAACAAAGTAATATCTGTTAAAAAATTGAATTTCAATTCAGCAAAAATCAAGGAATAACTTCAAAGATATCAACGACACATGCATAATTTTTATTAATAACCACCTTGAACTTTCACCATTCAGAATCATGTGATGGTATTAATTATAATGAAGAAAGATTGGATTAAAAAATAACTTAATGATGTGTTTCCAATTACCTTTTGATTTTCAATCAAAGGGGAATGCCGAAGATGATATAATGTTCTTGTGTATATAAAAAATAATTGGCTTAATTACAAATTTTACCACCCAACTTTCATAATTTTGTGAATTTTACCACCCAAGTTTTATTTTTGCAAATTTTACCACCTAAATTTTTAATTTTTGCGCATTTTATCACTCTGATATTTCACAAAAAAAAGTTAAAGAATTCAAAACTTTTTTTTTTGTGAAACATGAGAATGGTAAAATGCACAAAAATTGAAAATTTGGGTGGTAAAATTCATAAAATGATGAAAGTTTGATGGTAAAATTTGTGAAAAAATAACTTGAATGGTAAAATTCGCAAAATGATGAAAGTTGGGTGGTAAAATTCGCAAAAAAAAAAATTAGGTGGTAAAATTTGTAAAATAATGAAAGTTGGATGGTAAAATATGTAATTAAGCCAAAATAATTTGACAAATTAATAAAAAGAGTAGAAAAGATAGATAAATTGAAGTAACCGAATTGCAGTTGTGCTTCCTGGTGCACGTCCCTTCAAATTCAAGGCTCTTTGATTCACCATGTCGTCCCTCCGTTTGTACGCAAGGAGAAAGAGCAATATGAAGAAAAATCGAAATCGTATCTTTTTCGTTGATAACATGTGCCTTTTAGTCTTACCCCGTGCTTTGACTATATAGGATAATTATGAGTTTTCTGACTTTTTGACTCAAATATACCAAAAAAAAAAAAAAAATTACCCAACTAACCTATCCCATAAAATATTTATCTAACTAACCCAAATTACTGTGTACATTGAAAAATCGGTTGGCTTGTAACCGATTTCTCAATGCAAAATACCTGCCTCCCACGTTTTAATTTGTGAGAAATCGATTAATGGCGCACCGAATTCTGAACGCGCGCCCCCACCCCTCTCTCTCTGGGGGAATTCTGAACGCGCCCCCCAACCAAAACCCCCCACACCGTAAACACGTACCCGCCCACCCCACATACTTCCCCTATTGAGTTATTATATTTTATACTTTTTTTTATTTTTTCAATTTTTTTTTAATTATTATAATTTTTAAAATTTTTCATTTTTATATTTTAATTATTGAATGATAATTTTTTTTTAAAATTCAATTATTAAATTGGAGTAAAATAGAATTTTTAAGGTGTTTAAAACTTTTTATCATGATAAGTTTTTGCTACTTTTTTTATCATTCATATGGAATTTTTTCGTTTGAACAATAGTGCATTATCATTGTATTCATGTAGATCAATCTAATAGTATAAAAATTGACAACTTAAATAGATTAAAAAACCTTGAAAATCGTGTCCAAAAGCTAAAAAAAATAACTTTTTGCACTTTAACAATTTCCTGAGGATAAGTTTTTGCATTTTTTTACTTATGAATATGTGGTTATTTTGTACAAACAATAGTTCATTCTCATTGTTTTCATGTTGATGAATGCACAACTTTGACAACTTGAATCGGTTTAGAAAGGGTTGAAAATCGTGTCGAAAAAGTTTAAAAAATCACTTTTTGCACTTCAACAGTTTCTTAAGAATTATTTTTTGTATTATTGTGGTTATGAATATAAGGTTATTTTGTATAAACAATAGTTCTTTCGCATTATTTTCATGTTGATGAATGCAATGATACAACTTTTACGACTTAAATTGGTTTAGAAAGGGTTGAAAACCGTGTCTAGAAATTATAAAAATAATTTTTTGCACTTAATAAACTTTTAGATTTAGCAAGCAAAGATTTTATTGTTCAATAAGAAAAAGAAAATTACACATATAGTTCAAAAAACAAACACAAACTGGGAATATTTAGTGGCCCTTGTGCCCACCAGTTCCACACGTTGGAGCTTGCCTGTTTCATCTTGGATTTCGACGTATTCGTGGATGTTGTTGTGGTTCAACTTGCACCTCATGAACAATAGGTTGATCGTCCTGCATTACCTCGTTTGGATTTTCATTTAAATTTGTTCCAGCTACTGGTTGGTAATTCATAAAATTGTCAACAACGGGTGTTGAAGATCTTCCAGCAACAACTTGGTGAAAGGATGCAAATGAAGGAATGGAAATACTTTGCATGTAAGCATAAGCTGATTCTGGCGTTCTAAGGTTAGTACCTATGAGGTTGGTCATACTCCAAAAGTGTGAGGACTGTACCCAAGATGTTGTTGAGGTTGACTTTGTTGTTGTTGTAATGGAGTGAATTCAAATGAATTGGGAGGTGGTTCCAGGTCTTCATCCAGGAAGTTTTCATGAAGTGGTGGGCTTTGTGGGGGAGGTACACTGGCCTGGCCTAAGCATTGTTGTGTTGGCATTTGTGGAGTTGCACGAGATGTCTCGCCAACATAGGAGTTACTTGAAACCCGTGTTTGTTGCATATGTTGATGGAGTGAGAGGTAAATCTTTGAATTTGCACAATACCATTCCATGTATTCACGGGTTTGCTCTAGACGTCCTTGAATTGGTTGGCCAACTAGCACGTATTTTCGTCGTTCCCTCCAAATTGCAATCTACTGTGCGTGTTCCTCCCGCCAGTTTGTGTCATTATGTCCTCTCATGTCAGTTTGATGCAGTTTATCAAGATTATGTGGTGGGTTTGGTATATCTTGCCATAGTCCAAATTGTAGTTTGACCCTGTCGGTTTGATGCCAAACTACAACTGCAAATGAAGTTAAAACAACACTAGCACTCCACAATTGGGAATCCTTGTAAGCATGTCTTGGCAAAAATGACTCAAACCCTCTATACAACATCCACAAGAACTGCAAAAAAAGGGTTAGTACTTTCAACCATAGTTTGCCACATGTTTAAAAAATTAATATAACAAGTTAATATAACTATTTAAGATAATCTTACCTCATCATTAATCATGTTATCGAATCTTAATCTGTAGCCTATGACATCACCAAGAGGGGTTCCAGTAAAACGTAGCCCTCTCCCACTCCATCTGTTAAAAAAAATACGTTAGTGACAAAAAATTATCCAATACTTTCGTTTGAATGATGAATAGCACTCTTACTGTTAAAATATTTATTTACCTGATGGCAAGTGGATATGATGGTTGACGGTCGACCTTTGGTTGAATGAATGGCATGCGATACCATGCCCAAGATTGCAACAACAATGCACATCCACCCATTTTTTTTTATTTTGGATAAATTGCTCTGCACATTTCTCTGTACAGATGTGCTAAACAAGCAGAACCCCAGCTGTAGTGTCCAGCACGTTCCAAATCTACCAACAAAGGTAGATACATAAGGTGAACTCTGTTACCTGACTTGTCGGACATCAACACCCCGCCAATCAAACCTAGAATGTATGCTCTACAGTGGGCTTCTAATTGATGTTGTGTTGGTTCTTCTGGCAAAGACAACATGTTTTCTCTTAACCATTTAAGTTTTAGTGTTGAGCCGATAAGTGCATCCCCTTTTGGAGGAAGCATACCCAAATATTGTGAGCACATTTCTTCCCAGTCAAAGTAAGTTGGGCTGGTAACTGCTTTTCCATCAACTCGTAAACCTAGTTGGAAAGCAACATCTTCCAAAGTTATTGTGCATTCTCCAATTGGAAGATGAAACGTGTGTGACTCAGGTCTCCACCTCTCCACCAAAGCTGTAACCAAAGTGTCATCGATGATGAAATGTCTAATTTTTGCGACTTCAGCAAATCCAGCCTGATACAACAATGATTCAATTCTGTCATCTGGGGCTGGCATCGAATGATAATACGATTGAATAATCGCATCATTTGAAATCTGCAAAATCAAAATTCACATTAAGATATCAAATATAATATTTTCACAAATGCGTTGAAGAATAAGGTAAAAATACCTTAATGAGGCTTACCGCATTAGATACTTGACCAGATCTATGAAGATGTTGTTTCCAAAGCAAAGGTGCATTTTGGTGTTCCATGGTTGGTAAATGATAATTACGTAATTTTTATGTTAAATAGGAATATATGTTAACGAAATGGATTCCGTCTATGTATGTATTTGGGATCATTGCATGCGTTGTATATATAGTGAAAAAAATATGGGAATAGTAACAACCTTTAAATAAAAATGATATTCACTATTCGATTTCTCTGTTGGTGGGATCATGACTGTCGATTTTGAAATTGAATGCGACAGGTCATTCAGAGATTCTGTAAAGCAAAAAAATTGGGACTGACACATTAGCTGGCATCCACAACACTGGCATCGAGAGTTTTGTTTTCATCTGTGTGATATGCACCATTCATTCGTCAATTAAGTGTATACAAATACTTTGGTCTTGCATTGTCATCTACATTCAGTCAGTTTGAAACATCACCTCAATTAGCAATACTTTGTAGTATAGCCTACCCCTAAACAATCTATGGCTTCTTCGTCAATCATTGCTGTTGTCTATTATGATGGTGTCATCATAACAAATGAGCATGGGTCAAATTTTGTAAGCACTGAGCCAAAGACAATTCAAGTTAACAACGGCATGACATTAGATGCCTTGAAGCAAGCAGTTCAAAGCAACATTAATCTACCATACGAAAAACTGGTGGTCGACATTCATTACTGATGCCCTGTATCATATGTTGGTGGTTGTTTTCAGTTTAAGGCATGCAAACTACAAGATGAAGAAGACGTAATAACTATGTTTTCTATAGCCGAGGAAGTCCACAACCTTACATGCCTTGAGTTAAATGTTACCACTGAGGATACCCCCACTCATTCATCTGCACAACCACCACCACTAAATTTTGCTACCTCTTCGTATTGGGATGGTCTGGAAAAATACCTTGATCAAGTAATGAACCTAGAATCACAATTTGATGATAAAGGCCGAAAGCTTTATTGAATGTTGTGTTTCCGTGTGTTGTTTAATGTTGTATTACTTATTAGTCATTGATGTTGTGTTACCGTATGTGGTTTAATGTTGTATTAGTTATTAGTGATTGATGTTATATTGTTTAGTGTTGATTGTTGTTGTTGTTAATTTATTTAAATTATAAATTTTTTGTTTAGTGAATATTATCTTTGTGTCATTTATGTTGATTATTTTTCATCAGGGAATCCATATTAGTGATTCCTTTGCTTTACTTCAGTCCGTCAGGGAATCGTTTGCTTTACTTCAGTCCGTCAGGGAATCCATTGCTTTGCAGCAAAGCATCAAGGAATCGTTTGCTTTACTTCAGTCCGTCAGGGAATCGTTTGCTTTACTTCAGTCCTAGGGAATCGTTTGCTTTACTTCAGTCCGTCAGGGAATCCATTGCTTTGCAGCAAAGCATAAGTCATTCCTTTGCTTTACTTCAGTCCGTCAGGGAATCTTTTGCTTTACTTCAGTCCGTCAGGGAATCCATTGCTTTGCAGCAAAGCATCAGTCATTCCTTTGCTTTACTTCAGTCCGTCAGGGAATCGTTTGCTTTACTTCAGTCTATCAGGAAATCGTTTGCTTTACTTCAGTCCGTCAGGGAATCCATTGCTTTGCAGCAAAGCGTCAGTGATTCCTTTGCTTTACTTTAGTCCATTAGGGAATCTAAATAATTGCAACAACATTTGGCCTATATATAGACATTGTCTCACAAACATTTTCATCCACAAAACACTTCCTTACTTAAACAATTACTTCCAAATTTCAAAAGACTATACACGATATGGCTTCCTTATCTGTCAATTGTCTTGTGCACTACAATGGTCACATTACACAAACAGAAGAAGGGGACACATTTGTATGCACCAACTCAAAAATGTTTTCACTAAAGCGAGGCATCACACTTGAAACCTTGAAAAATAAAATCCATCAAAGGATCAAACTACAACCAACTGACCAAGTCGAAGAGATCTATTTTCGCTACCCACATGCAGCTGGTCGAGGAATACTCAGGTACAAGGCATGCAAAATTTCAGATGATGACGATGTTGAAGGTATGATTACCGTTTGTCGTCAACATGAGGTTGCTACATGCATTGAGCTGTATGCAGAAATCAAGCAAGGTATTGTTCGTAGCCCTGTTCCCAACCCTATTCCTCATCCAATAAATTCACAACCCCATAATTCTTCATATCCCCAATCCATTTATTCACATGGTTGTGATGCAACCACATCATACAATGAACTCGATTTCTACCAACCCACATTAGATTTTACCCAATCACAACAAAATGAATGGGAGCCTACCACATCTTCTTTTACACAACTTCTTTCCACACCTTTCTCCACCAATTTGTTACCCTTACAAACATTTGGTTTGAATGAGCATCTACCCAATTCATCCTGGAGTACCCCTGAAGCAGAGCCTATCCTTTCAGAGTCAATCCTACCAACTGAACAAAATGATACTGAATTTACAGAGTTCGGACAACAGGACAAATACCTTGGTCCCTTTAGTGAGGACGAGGATGAAATTTTAGCCGAACAACCTGAAGATGACGACGATGATGAAGACTACAACAACAATGAAGAGCCTGAGCCTACTGGCCCATCAACAACCACACCTGCAGATGCATACTACCTGCCTCCACACCTTCAACATATTGACCTGGAAACTAATTTTGAAGATTCTGATTATGTTCATGTGTTGGATCGCCAAGAGGTGGAGCATGCTCCAGGCACCCTTTTTGAAGGGATGCGTTTTCAAAACAAAGACCAAGTTCGGCTTGCTCTAGACATGTATCATGTGAAAAAAGGAGTTGATTACGGGACCGAGAAATCTACCACAACCGTACTGGTTGGTAAATGTCGTCACAATCAATGTGCTTGGAGGTGCAGGGCTGCGTTCAAAAAAGCAATCAAGCAATGGGAGATACGAAAGCTTTGTGAACCACACACATGTACAAGTGCTATCATTTCCCAGGATCATAGAAGGCTCCGATATATGGTCATCAGTAAAATTATCCAACCAATAATTGAGAATGATCCATCCACATCAGTGCCTTCCTTGATAGCACATATAAAAGCAAGTGAAGGGTACATTACCACCTACAGGAAAGCCTGGATGGCAAGGCAAAAGGCTATCGAAGAAGTCTATGGCAACTGGGAACAATCATACTTTGATTTACCCAGATTGCTGGTAGGTATGAAGGCATATGTCAATGGTTTTGTCTTTGAAAAGGAAACAAAGCCAAAATACAACCAGCATGGTGAAGTAGTTGAGGGTGTCGTTCAATTCCATCGTCTGTTTTGGACATTCAAACCATGTATCGATGGGTTTCAATACTGCAAACCCATTGTTCAAGTCGATGGAACTTGGTTATATGGAAAGTACAAGGGGACTCTCCTTTTGGCAGTTGCACAAGATGGAAACAGCAAAATCATTCCGATAGCCTTTGCCATTGTTGAGGGCGAAACAACGGGAGCATGGTACTTCTTCTTGAAAAATTTAAGAAGACATGTGACACCTCAAGAAGGTCTGTGCTTGATCTCAGACAGGCACGAAGCAATTAAAAGTGCTTACTCAAGAGCAGGTAGTGGGTGGACACCACAAAACTCTGTGCATGTGTTTTGTATTCGACACATCGCACAAAATTTTATGAGGCAATTCAAGAATGTAGACAGGAAAAAACAAATAATTAGCATGGGTAAGTACCACATTAATTTCTCTTACGAACACATTTATTACATTGTAAATTGATGACATTAATGAAATTCTATACTTATAATTCCTCAGCATATGCCATGACGGAGCCCAGATTCAACTACTACTACAACAATTTTAAGGCAGAGCCAGAAAGCGAACGAGCTGTTCATTGGCTTGAACAAATACCACGAGAAAAATGGACATTAGCATGGGATGGAGGCCAACGCTGGGGACACTTGACCACCAATCTTGCTGAGGCAATTAACTCAGTATTAAGAAAAATAAGAAACCTTCCGATATGTGCGTTGATAAAGGCAACTTACGAAAAGTGTAACAACTTATTCAACCAACGAGGAAGGGAGGTCGTAGCTCTAATTAGATCTGGCAAAAAATACACAAAAGTGCTAAACAAGGCCATTGAAGACGCTAAAAGAAAGGCCAACTCTCACCACGTTCTTCAGTTCGACCGACACGATATGCGATTCTTAGTGGGGGAGCAAATTAACCCAAGAGAAGGTCGACCTGCTGGAAATTTCACAGTTAGGCTAGACGAATGGTGGTGTGATTGCGGTAAATTCCAAAAAGTACACATGCCTTGTTCTCATGTCATTGCTGCTTGTAAGCGTGCTCACCATGACTACAGGGCCTACATACATCATGTGTACAAGTTGGAAAGCATCTCAAACGTGTACAATGGATTGTTTGGCGAATTGCGCAACGAAGCGTATTGGCCACAATGTGACGATCCACGAATGTGCCCCGACCCGGAAAAGCTAAGAAACAAAAAAGGGCGTCCAAGATCATCTCGTATACGCATTGAAATGGATATGAGGGAACCTGGTCAGCCAAAAAGATGTTCCATGTGTCGAACTCCAGGTCATTCAAAAAATAGATGTCCTAATCATGGCAGAAACATAAGCTCAAGCTAACAGCGTTAACTTCAACAACAAAAAATATTGTCTATAATTTTCATTGTATTGCTTGTAACTTATTTTAATTAAAGTTAATATTAGCATAATGGCATAATGTTGTGTTGTTTATTAATTTTTAGTGTATTATTTATTATTTAGTTTAATAATTTTTTTTAAATTTTACTTCTTTAAAAAATATTAATAATAAATACATATATTTAATTTACCATATTCTTTTTTAATTAATGAAACTAAAAGAAATAACAAAAAAATTTCTTTTTTGGGGAGGGGGTGGCACGGAATTTGGGGGCGGAGGAGGGGGGGGCACGGAATTGGGGGGGTAGGGCGCAGAAAAACCCGGGGGGGGGGGGGGGGGGGGGTGCCTGTTGAGAAATCGGTGGATGCGCACCCGATTTCTCAACAGCGCACAGTGCATACGAAATAATTTTTGCGTTGAGAAATCAGTTAGTGGCCAATCGATTTTTCAACGTGCGCAGTAATTTGGGTTAGTTGCGTAAATAATTTATGGGATAGGTTAGTTGGGTAATTTTTTTTTTTGGTATATTTGCGTCAAAAAGTCGAGTTTTCTTGTGTTGAGAATATTCCATTTGGAGAGGTCTTCATCCTCATGTTTATTGATGAGCAAATTATAATAGCACTCCTTGAATTTTTATCAAATTACACATAATCACACCATTTTTTTTACTTTCTTACGTTTATCCCCTTTAAGTTTGAAAATATTACACTAACACCCCCTTATATGTTTGAAAACATTACATTGACACCCCCTCAACATCTCCTCGAGTCTTACACTAACACCCCCTACAAGGGAGGTGAATGTAATGGTTAAAAAAACAAGGAATGCTTGTGTAATTACACAAAATCTCAAGGGGTGTTACTGTAATTTGCTCTTTATTGTTTGATCAGTTGACGATGTGGCCAGGGAAGGTTTACTTAGGCCTCACGGTGAGCGCCAAATGTTCTTACTGATTTTCTAGGTGCTCTCAAGCCCAATCTTCAACAATATACATCGATCTGATCTCGAACCAATCTCCTTTTCTCTCTTGACTGCTACTCGGTATGTCAAGCTCCTCTGGATTACTACTCGGTATGCCGAGCTCCTCTAGGTGATGGTAACGCTCAAGTTAGTGAATTAATAATCAAAGTATATGTATAATTGAAAAATAGCCTTACCTGTAGTGTACCCTTCTTATTTATAATGTTGGTGTGTATGGATTAGTGGATAGGTGGTTACTTGTCAACTATGAGTTAGTGGGATAGGCGGTTGAGTGGTTATTTTCCATTGATTACTCAAATAACTGAGTTATAGGCTCGGCTAGTACAATGTGCAGGTGACTAAGTAATTGCTTTTATTAATCAAGTTATTGCTTACAATTTTCTTGGTACAACTTTCACCTATTATTTATGGGGATATACTCAAATATTGCATTTTCCACTCCAATGCAGGTCTCTATGGCAAATCCTTCGAACATGGTTGCACATAACCTATTTTGGTGTTGTTTATGACCTGGACCAATGGTACAAGGACACCTATGCACACTTGCCACGTTTGTTTTATACCTCATTTTCTTTATTGCACTCTAGCCCTGAGGACTTATTAGCAAAATTTTTTTTCTAATATAGTTTTTCCAAAATTAAATTGAATTATTTGTTTTCCCTCTTCGAAACCCTAAAAATTAAATAAGGGAGTTCTCCATCTCTGTTAGAGTAGAGAACCTTGGTAGAATCAGCCATCAGTCTTCCGTATTCGTGAAAGTGGTTGTTCGTGATTGTAAACTGAAGGTTGTTCGCATTGTCCCTGTGTCCTTAAACATCATTTTTCGTTGCCATTGAAGCTCGCCTTCTCTAATGTAAGTTTTTGCCCCTGCTGTGTTTTGTTTGCCTTGAAGTATTAAGTCGAAGTCATCATTATTCTTGTCCAACATGGATTGGATTTAATGAAGATTTAAATTTTCATGAGTACACGTTGAAGGCTAACTTAATTGATGGTAATTTTTTTCTGCCTGGTTTAGGGTTTAATTTTTTTTGGTATATGATTGTTATCGTAATTTCCTTTTTTTTAACCCTAAAATTTTCTTTTGTTCCCAATTTAACAAAACCCCTTCTTGGCGATGTTATTTGTTTAGTTATTAGGTTATTTATTTCCCAATTTGACATTCGTCGTTATTGTGGAGAGCATGTTTGTTTGTTGTATTTGAGTACTGATTTGACAGAGTGGCCTTGTGTGTTTTATTATTTTAAAATGGTTATGTAAGATTGTGATGTTGGCAAGTAAGATTGTTATGTTTTATTTTATGTTTTATGATGTGTACTTGCTGCTCAGATGTCAGATATTTGGGGTTCTGTGTGTTGTGACCCAACAAATGAGGTGGAAGAGATGGAGGAATTGATTGCAATAGTTGCTACGCATATGGCAAACATTTCGGCTTTACAAGAGAAGATTGGAAAATGGAACACTTCTCTGAATGTAGTTGTTAAAAATGTTGAATCAATGATTGAAGACCTAAATTTTGTCAGTGAGATTGTTGAAGCATATGAGTTTGAAACTATTAGTGAAGATTTGATTGATCTGAGTAAGAGGGTTGACACATATGATGCTGAAATTAGCAAATTAAGGATGCTTATATGGGTATCTTGTTGATTTTGGTTGGGAAATTGTTTTCATTATTTTAGGATATTATGATTAGAGCATGGCTGCTATTATGTAGTTTTTGCAGATTTGATTACTGTGAGTATCACAGAGTCATTGAGTAAATACATTATTTTTGGATATTTTGATTAAATTATGGCTCTTACTGTCAAGATTTGTAATATTTCTATGAGTATGACAGAGTCAATGCAAGTTCAATATTGTTTTTTTGCAGATGTATGTATTTGTTCTCATATTTCTAAGTTGATACTTTCACTAAGATGAATTACATCAGACTGAATCATAATTTGCTGGGACATCCTGAATCGAAATTTGTTTTAAAAAAATATATGGTAAAAATGATAGGTTCCGCTGAAATGGTAAAATATCATCAATGAAAGACTCAAAAGTAGGAATAATACAGGTTCCAGCTGGTGTACTGAAATCTTGTTAAGCATTTGAATAAAAATTTTATCCAAATGATGTAATATCCCTAATTTACGAACCTCAAAAATAAATAATAAAGAGACATCTTTTATGGAATAGCCTTTATATTTAATGGTTAAAGGAGACCCTTAGGTATTATTAATAATAGTTACCTTTTTATAGGAGTTGTCAGGAATGAGATAATAGGATCTAGATGGGAATCCAATGCCCAAGGTGAGCTGAGGCCCACTTGGCCCACACACACCACACACTTTATATAGATGAGAGAAGGGAGTGTTAGAGAGAGAGAGAAAGAAAGAAAATGGAAAGGTAGAGAGAAGGAGGAGAAGAGGAGAAAAAGAGGAAGAAGGAGATGGAGCAGAGATCTGAAGACCCAGTGCCCGGAGCTCATCTCTACGTGTCCCAGGAGGTGAGTCCTTCCCTATACCCTTGATTTGCATGTTTTCCCCTTTTTCTCTTTTGAACCTTAGGTTTGGAGATTTTGGGTTTTTGGTGATTATGTTGATTAAGGGGTTTTTCTGGTAAACCAATCGGTTAGAAATGTAATAGAAGTGTTTAGGGTTTGATTTGTATGCTTAGGTGAGTCTTTGCATAGGGTTAGGATGAGTGGGTATGCCATTGATGGCCATGGAACTCACAGGTCACAACCAGTTTCGCTCTGGCCCAACACGAATTTTAGTGCTGCTAGACTAGAGGGCATCAAAATGGAACTTTCAGTTCCAGGGATTTTCTGGCTCAGTAGGACAGAGCATGCGCTGCCGAGCCAAAGAGAGTCAGTAGTAGCAAATATTCATTCCAGGGGAGCTTTGGCCCAGCACGAAAGTTTGAGCCGCCGGGCCAGAGAGGGTCAGTAGAGAATATTCATTCCAGGGGAGCTCTGGCTCAGCATAAGAGTTTGTGCGGTAAGGCTAGAGATGTCTGGCTCAGCACGAGAGTTTGTGCGGCCGGGCTAGAGATGTCTGGCTCAGCACGAAAGTTGGTGCGGCCAGGCTTGAAATACAGAGAAATACACTAGAAGGGGGGTTGAATAGTGTGTTTCTAATTTCTTCGAAAACCTTTAACAAATATGAAGATAGTATATCTTAAGTTTTACAAGAACTTAGTAAAATAGAAGATTTTGCTATCGTCCGGTTCAAATGCAATAGTCCAATGAAACTGTTTTTTCTCGTTTTTCGTTAGAACACACGTAAGAGATTATCGTAGATAAAATGTGTAAAGAAACACTTTCGTAGTATGTTGAAGAGATAGTTTAAGAGATATGCAAGTAAGCTAGAAAGCAAGAGAATGGAACACTTAGTTTTATACTAGTTCACTCAACTGAGCTACGTCCAGTTCTCCTTAAAAAACTTTTGAAGGGTTCTACTAATCAAGATCTGATTACTCTCAAGTATTCTAACCTTGCCACTTCTGGCTACAAGTATTCTCTAGGCCACTCTTGGCACTCTTTTAATCTCCCCCTGAGATTAAAACAAACCCAAGCATTCTTTAACACTAAGCCACTCCTGGCTTTCCAAACAGAAATGTTTGAGTATAGAAAGAAAGAGTAACTCTCACAGAGAGGATATTACAATAAACACGAATACACAGAATCGCTTAGCAAAGCTAAGTAGAAAGCTCTTTTTGCTTAAGTGTTGATCATCCAGTCGTTTTGACAGAGTTTCGGTTCTTTTTCAATGTTTTCGTCACTTTGATGCAGGAGCTGGTTCCTCTATATATAGGAAGCTTGGTGTAAAGTATCCGTTGTGGGATCTGTTCCTTTGCCAAAAACGGTTCTCTCCAAAGCATGTGACCGTTGTCACGTTTTGACTTGGGGTGGAGAGATAGAGGAGACAGCCGTACATGTAGCGCCTCTACTACTTGTACTTTTTCTGCAGTCAGAAGCTTCTATGTTCCTGTTCAATACTATTCGAAAGTTCAAATAGATTTTCATGTTATAATGAGAGAGAATATTCGTTGCATAGCAGAGAATCTTCATCGAAGACGTATTGTTATATTATATTAATTTTAAGATAGAAAACATAGTGTGTAGCTTATATAGACATTGGACGCTCGCTTTTACAAGAGCATTGGACGCTCGCTTTTACAAAAGCATTGGACGCTCGCTTTTACAAAACATATCTGGACACTTTCCTTATTGAAACATAAAGTCGAGGTTTGAGAGATACAATACCATTGCTGCATTGGACGACGTAGATCCTATAACACTCAAACAAAACCATTAGATACTTCAAAATTTATCCTTTAATTGTTATCATCAAAACCGAAATTCGAGGGGTTGGACATCGTCCAAGGTCTTAGAACCTAACAAGGCTAGAATTTGGTTAATTGAAATTCTTTTGAAACTTTTCCCCTTTTGATTTATATAATTTAAAATGTTTATACAAATGTAGTATGTTTAATTATAAGATGATTATGTTGTTTTTGAGGTGTTTATATTATTATTGTAAGGTAGTTGTATTATTATTGTAATAATTATGTTTTGATGAGATGATGTTGATGATGAATGATAATCTTGTATTGTAACCATCCCTATATGTTAAAAAGGAGCTAGCTATGAACTTTGGGAAGATTTTTATAGAAAAATTGTATACTTGGGAGGATGAGTTCCACGCCAGAAGTCCGGCCCACTAAAGTGACCCGAGAGTCTCGCCTAGTGGGATATTTTCCCAAGTACTACCCCTATGTTTTGACTCCGAATGGCGTGTTGGAGTGTTGAGAACTACTTCCCAAGAGGTTTAGTGACTCTTTTAGTGTATAGGGGATGGATTGTTGTCGTGGTTAATGATGTGGATTGTTGAGATGTATTTGGATACTTAAGTCGGGCCATTGGAGATGGCGGGTACGAAGGGGCCGTATCTAAGACTGTAAGGGACTCCAAATATGTTTTGCCATTGGAATACAGTGGATGCACAGAAATATTTCGAATATTGTATTTGCATAATTGGTGCATAGGTGTGCACAGTTGGTGCACAGACATATAAGTAGGCACGTAAGTTGAGGGTGCTTGGTGGGCTCTCAACCTAGTGCTGGGGGTTTTCGTGGTGGCTAACGGGGATGAGCCTATAGAATAGACGAGTGGGCGAATCCCTATATATGTAAGGTCTTGCAAACCTACAGAGGTAAGCCACTATAACACTTGTCTATTTTTGATAAAACCACACTTTCCCCGTAGGGTCAGCTCAAGGGACTCCTTGAATGGTCAGAATGTACAGACCATGGTAGGGGATGGGACCTATGAGGGACTGCTCATATGATGTTGAAACTCCATAGAGTAGAGTCAGTCTTGATGATCATGGTTGTTTAATGGTTTATGATATACATCATTTTGATGATGGATGTTGGTGTTTGTATTATGTTGTTGATGTTAGTTGAGGATTTATATTATGACTACGAGATGGGTGACTCATGATGTTATTGTCTGTTGGTGGTTATTGATAAATAATATGAACTGGGTTTTTGTTATAAATTATGGTAATTATATACAGTATTTTCAAAGAATATAAAGTTTAGTTTCTTTCCTTTTCCTTGATTGGAATCTATTTATGTATATGTATAGATTGGTCTAGCTTAGGGATAAATGAAGAGATGTTGAGATTATAGTTGTGAGTATGAGTATTAAGAAAAGAAATGAGATGCCATGAGAGTTAAGAAAATGGTCTCTAGAATAGAGAGTCAACCTAGAGTCTTTAGAGCACTCACTGAGACATTATGTCTCATCCTTTTTAGTTTCATATTTTTACAGGCTAAGCAAGAGGATGAGCTCAAGGGAGAAGCTTGGAGCTGTTTGTATGAAAGAAGATAATTATAGTTTTGCATCTCCCAATGTATGGGAGTTAGTTTATGTTCAAGTACCCTTTTTAATTATGTTTTGTACGACACATAAGTGCCAAGAGCTTTGTATTAGATTTGTTTATGTAAGATATGTTTTAAGTTTTATTTTTCCACATAGTAAACGCTGATATCCTTATATTCTAATTTTTTAAAATTTAGTAATATAAATAGGCAAAAGGTAACACGCCCCTTAGGGTGTTACATTTTGGTATCAGAGCAGTTCGATTCAAATCGGACTATGGTTAGTATTGTTAGATTAGATTGTATGTTTTGATAGTATAGTCAGATCAGTTTGAGTGTGATGGTTGTCTACCATGCTACAAAACCTGGTTTGCCTTGACATGGAGTATTGAGACTGATCACCTCAATACTTTGTGCACTGCATGCAAGAATTTTGGCAAGTAGATACCGAAGCCTAGGACAGTCATCCTTAAATCCCTTTGGACTAACCCCACCAAACTAAACCAACTTGAGACGGGAAACGTTAGGGAAAGTGGAAAGTACCCAAGCTGGGTTATCTGTTGAAAACCAAAGTTCGGGATCTGTGGAATTCAAGAGTAAGAAACCACCATCCTTTAAGGGGCTATGATCCTACTAAGGCGGGGTTATGGTTGAGGGAGATAGAGAAGGTCTGTGAGGGAATACCTTGCCCATTTGAGCAGAGGGTGTGGCTTATGCCTCATTCATGCTAGAGGATGAGATTGAGCTTTGGTGGAGAGGTATGAAGGATAAGATGACTTTTCTAGAATACCCTTAGAGTGGGAGAACTTCAAGATGGTATTTTCAAAGGAGTACAAAATAGGTGGTGAGAGACCATAAGAGGAAGTTCAGAGTACGCAACGAAAGCGTGTCTTTGAGGAAAGAGAGGGAGCTCAAGATTTTACCAATATGAAAAAAAACAAATAAACAAACAAACAAGAGTAAGGGTAAGGGAGTACAACCTTTAGGATACCCAAGAGCTAAGGGATATCCCAAATGTGGTAAGCACCATAAGGGAGTTTAGAAAGGAAGGAGTTGAGCCAACACCCTTATCCACAGTTTAGCTTTCTACTTTTTCTGTTAGGAGGACAAACTAAGATGATGGACCTACCCTAGGTATGTGTTCCCAATCCAACCTTTTGTTGCTTTATGTTTTTAGTGTATCATGTTTTCTTTGATTGTTTGAGCATCTTAGAAATATAGTGCTTCTTGTTTCCTTGGATGTGTGGCAAGTTTCTTTATGTTTTCAATTGCATGCTTTCTTCTGTGCTTGATGTGATGACCCTTTTCGTGGGGATGATGTTGCACTTGCTGTGGCTTGTTCCAAGACCAACCAAGTTGTGTTTGTGATGTGATAGATAGTTTATGTTGTTATATCTGCTTCGTGAGTTTTCTGAGTTTCAGGTGAGCTTGTCAGGGAAAGAACATAGAGTTAGCTACACTCTTACCTTGGGAATGGGAAGTAGAACATAGTTGACCTGAGATGGATGAGTAGTGGCCTAGCTTTATATAGTTGACCTTCATAAGATAGAAGTATCATCCTAGATAGCTCAAGGAAATAGCGAGCCCTACAGATTAGAAATCCCTACCAATACCTTAAGATAAGGATTGTAGAGATAAACAAAATATTCATCCTAAGTAGTGTTTGGAATGGAAAGAGATAGAGTTGTTTAGAAGATGGAAACCTTAGGAAGTGCATAGAGCGGGAGCCTATAGAAAAAGAATTCCCTAATACCACCTACATCTTAAAGAGACTCATAAGCTAAGAGGATCACCTTAACCTGAGGTTATGTTCAAGGGTTACACCTAGAATAGAGGAAGGAAGTTGTGATGGATAACTAGTAGATAGAACAAGCCTATCTTTATGGTTAGCTCTAGTGTGAGAATGCGAGGAGTCTTTAGAGGCCTTAAGGGTAAGACCAACCGAAGTGGAGTTAAAAGGAAGTTATCAAACCCTCCATAGTTAAGCATAAGCTAAAGAACCATTGGTAAGGTAAGCCTGAAGGAACCAAGAGAACTAGAATGAAGTAGACACCCTTTTAGCCAAAGTTAGTACCTAAATGATATGATTAGTGAAGGAGTAGAATGGTTACGATAAGTGCCTAGCCAATAGTCACCAACCTAATTGTAACTTAAGCTTAAGAGAAAAGACCATAGGTTTTTTTAAGGATAAGCCTAGTCCAAAGCTTATTAGAGAATTGGATGTTTGGAAGTTAAGGAAAATAGGTATATGCCTTGTGAGAACCTTGAGACTCGGATCCTAGGAGATGATGGTTACCAAACTAGTCTAAGCATGAAATGAAAACCTTTTCAGCGAAAAGAAGATAGTTTTCCCAAAATGAGTTAGGGGAGAATCATATATATTGTTTTAAGGTTGAACCTAGTTCTAAAGCCTTTAGTAAGATGAAATTGAATAAGGTGAAACGACAAAAAGTTGAAGAGCTTTGGGAAACTTTAAGAATAGGATTTTCTGGAGTTGTGTAGAGATAGACCACCTAAGAGTAGAGATAAAGAAAGGAAAACATAGGATAAGAATACGAAGAAGGAGAATTGTGAACGAACAAGTAGTTTGGAAGAAGCATACCCTATGGTTAGAGCAATGTAATGGTTGAAACTATAAGAGAGTGGAACTCTAAGCTTGAATATCACCCTAGATTGTTAGGTTCTAAGACCTTGGACGATGTCCAACCTCTCCTATTACGGTTTTGATGATAATAACTAAAGGATAAATTTTGAAGTATCTAATGATCTAGTTTGAGTGTTATAGGATTTACATCGTCCAATCCCGCAATGGTATTGTAACTCTCAAACCTGGACTCTATGTTTTAATAAAGTGAGCGTCCAATTGTGTTTTATAAGAAACATACAGGCAGCGTCCAATGCTCCTGTGAGAACATGCGTCCAACGCTTAAGTAACACTCAGTAGTTACTATCAGTTAAAATACGCTTTCTATAATATAAGGCAACGTTCACTATATCATATTTTAACATGCCATGATCTTTTCAAAAAGTATTGAACAGGAAAAGAAGAAGCTTCTCTCTGCAGAGAAAGTACAAGTAGGAGAGAGGCGCTACGAGTACGGCTGTCACATCCATCATTTCACTCTAAGTCAAAGTGTGACAACGGCAATAAGCTACAGAAAGAATCGCTCTTGGAAAAGGAACAGAATCCTCAACGGATATCTTTCAACAAACTTCCTATATATAGAAGGATGAGCTCACGTATCAAGAACACAAGAATTTTGAAAAGAACAGAAATCCTGTAAAAACGACTGGACGACCATAAGCGAAAAAGAGCATTCATCTTAGCTTTGCTAAGCGAGTCTATAAACTCATTCTTATTGTAATATCCTCTCATTGAGAGCTATATTTTACTTACAATATCAAACATTACTGTTTGGAAAGCCAGGAGTGGCTTAGTGTTAAAGAATACTTGGTTGTTGTGTTTAATCTCAAGAGGAGATTAAGGGTGTGCCAGAAGTGGCCTAGAGAATACTTGTAGCCAGAAGTGGCAAAGTTAAGAATACTTGAGTGTAATCAGTTTTGATTAGTAGAACCCTTCAAAAGTTTTTGAAGGAGAACTGGACGTAGCTCAGTTGAGTGAACCAGTATAAAACTACGTATTCTATTCACTCAACTTCTAGCTTACTTGCATTTCTTTTAAACTATCTCTTCAGCATATTACGAAAAAGTTTCTATACACCTTTTTATCCAAGTTTATTCATTAAGTGTATTTAAACGAAAAAGAAGAAGAGTAGTTTCTTTGGACGGTTATTTTTAATCGACTGGACGATAGCTTAATTTTTTCTGTTTTACTAAACTTCTGTAAAACGAAAAGATACACTATCTTCATTCTAGCTAAAGTTTTCCAAAGAAAATTTAAATACACTATTCAACCCCCCTTCTAGTGTATTTCTCTACATTTCAGTTGGTATCAGAGCTCGACCTCTTGGGTTGAGTTCTTAACAGAATAGAGGAAAGATCCTGAGAAAGATGGAAAACGAAGGACAAGCTGTGAACAGACCACCACTCTTCAAAGGTGTCAAATATGACTACTGGAAACAAAGAATGATAGCATTCTTTGAATCTAGCCATATTGACATGTGGGAAGTCGTGGAGATAGGCGATTATATTCCGCTTGATGAAAGCCTCAACGAAATCCCAAAAGCTAGATGGACGGAAGAGCAAAAACAAAGATTTTATCTCAACTCCAGAGCCAGAAACATCATCATGTGTGCACTAAGCGAACAAGAATACAACAAGGTGCACAGTCTCAAAAGCGCAAAACAAATGTGGGACACTCTTGCATTAACGTATGAGGGTTCCACTCAGGTAAAACGTAACAAACTCAGTCTCCTTACTCGTCAATATGAGTTGTTTAGTATGGAAGAAAACGAGGACATACAAAGTATGTTTGGACGGTTTCAAACCATATTAAATGAACTTAGAGCACATGGTAAAGATTATAATAACTATGAACATATTGACAAAATTCTAAGAAGTTTGCCTAGGAAATGGAGACCACAGGTTACAGCTTTGAGAACAAAGAAGGAACTGGACGATATGTCCTTAGAAGAACTTGTGGGAACCCTCAAGGTGCATGAACTAGAACTGCATCAAGATAATGATGGTAAGAAAAATAAGTCTCTGGCGCTCAGCGTCCAGAAGCCAAGGAAAGCATCATCGTCCAAAGCCATGCAAGCTGAAACATCATCAGACGAACAATATGAAGATGATGACTCAGACGAAAATGATGAACTATCCTTTATATCCAAAAGAATACATTCTATGTGGAAAAAGAAAGGTGGATCCAGATGGAGAAACCTGAAGAGGAAAGACTTCAAAGAAAAGAAGGAGAAGAGTCCAATTATATGCTACGAATGCAAAAAGCCAGGACACTTCAAATCAGAGTGCCCAGATCTTGAGAAAAGCAAGGACAAGAAGAAGAAATTCTTCAACAAAGGAAAGGGCAAGAAAGTTCTGATGTCCACATGGGAAGATCTGGACGATGACTCATCATCGGACGAGGGAGAAGAGGAGGAAGCACACATATGTCTGACGGCGGACACCTCAACTGACTCTTCAGAACCAGAAGAAGAAGATGAGGTAGATTTTAATGACTTAGATTCAATTCAAGAAGCTTATCATGAATTACTTTCAAATTCTTCTATCTTGTCAAAAGCCTATAGAACTTTAAAGAAATCATCCAAATCACTTTCAAAAGAAAAAGAAGCTTTAGAAGAAAATGTTAGACAACTGAAAAGTGAAAAGGAAGATTTACAAGAAAAGTTTGCAGAGCTCTCAAGGCAAAATGAAACTACAAATATGGAGAGGCGAGCTCTATGGAATGATGCTACTCAAGCCTATAAATCCTATGAGGATTCAAGGGATAGAGAAAGAAATCTTTCCATAGAGATTCGAAATCTCAATGCAGAAAACAAAAGGCTAGTTGAGAAGCTTCTGAAAGTTGAAGCAGATACTTCCTTAAGAGGTCAACCACATGATGTTGTAAAACTTCATGAAGAGATTGACAGCCTAAAGAAGGATCTGTCAAACTTTGTCAAGGGCTCTGACAACCTCAAAAAACTTTTAAAATATGAAGGTTGTAAGAGACCAAATGACAGGTCAGGACATGGATACAAGGGAAAGAAATATATTCATGATGAAGAAACAGATGTTTGCTACTTCTGTGGGAAATCTGGACATATAACGTCCAAATGCAGACACCTGCCTAAGAGGGGAACATTCAATACCCTTCGAGCTAACAAAAAAGGACCCAAGTCAATCTGGGTACCTAAGGATAAAATTGTTTATGTTGCAGACATGCTTAACAGCAGGAAAGAAACTCCAATCATGGTACCTGGACAGTGGGTGCTCACATCACATGACGGGAGAAAAGTGTATGTTCCAAAGCCTCCTACCCAAGACTGGTGGGACAGTCACTTTTGGAGGGAATCAGAAAGGGATGATAGCTGGCGTAGGTAAGATTGGTATACCACCCTATCCCTGTATTGATAACGTTCTTTATGTTAAAGGTCTTAAACACAATCTACTTAGCATAAGTCAATTATGTGACAGTGGATATGATGTTGCCTTTAACAAAGGTGAATGTACAGTCAAAAACTCTGATGGATCCCTTCTCTTTACTGCAAAGAGGCAAGGCAATCTGTATAAGATTAAACTTGGGGAACTATCAAGTCAAAATGTATCTTGCCTAGTTTCTGTACAAGAAAATCATTGGTTATGGCATAAAAAACTTGGTCATGCAAGCTTGAGGTTAATCTCAAAGCTAAACAGGCACAGCCTCGTAAGAGGACTACCAAGTATGTCATATAAAGATGATCTTCTTTGTGAAGCTTGTCAGAAAGGGAAACAAGTGAAAAATTCTTTTCAAAGTAAAAACATTGTTTCCACTTCTAGACCTCTAGAGCTGTTACATATTGACCTGTTTGGACCCACAAGAACAGCCTCTGTAAATGGTAAAAGATATGGATTAGTTATAGTGGACGACTATACTAGATGGACATGGGTCTTATTCCTATCCCACAAAGATGAGTCCTTTAAGGCTTTTTATAATCTCTGCAAAAGAGTTCAAAATGAAAAAGGAGTATGCATTACTTCAATCAGAAGTGATCACGGGGGTGAATTCGAAAACGAAAGTTTTCAAAGGTTCTGTGAGGATAATGGTATCCTCACAACTTCTCAACACCTAGAACACCACAACAGAACGGTGTAGTTGAGAGGAAAAACAGGTCACTTCAGGAAATGGCCAGAACCATGTTAAATGATAATTCAACCCCTAAACACTTCTGGGCTGAAGCAGTGAATACTGCCTGTTATTTACAAAACAGAATTTATATAAGGCCGATATTGAAAAAGACTCCATATGAATTGTGGAAGGGTAGAAGACCCAACATATCTTACTTCCATCCATTTGGATGTCAATGTTTCATTCTGAACACTAAGGATAACCTGGGAAAATTTGATTCTAAGTGTGATGAAGGAACATTGCTTGGATATTCTGAAACTTCAAAGGCGTACAGAGTCTATAACTCTAGAACCTTAGTTGTTGAAGAAGCTATCCATGTGAAATTTAATGACAACAAGCCTGATAAGGAATTATCAGAGCTAGACAAATCATTTGCAGATATATCAGGCTGGACGATGCAAGTAAGTCATCAGATTCGTCCAAACATGATGTCTCAGTTGAAGAATCAAATGCACTACTGGACCGTCCAGTCGAAGAACAAAGAGAACCAACTGGACGCAACTGGCAAATGAAGAAACATCATCCACAGGAGCAAATCATTGGGGATCCAGAAGACAGAGTCAAAACCAGATCTTCACTTCAACGACAGCAAAGTCATGTAGCATTCATATCTCAAATAGAACCTAAGACTGTGGACGATGCCTTAGAAGATGAAGGATGGGTCAAAGCAATGCAAGAACTTGATCAATTTCAAAAGAACAATGTCTGGAAGCTAGTAGAACTCCCCAACGACAAAGAAGCAGTAGGAGCAAAGTGGGTGTTCAGAAACAAGCTGGACGAAGAAGGTAATGTTGTGAGAAACAAAGCAAGGTTGGTAGCAAAAGGTTACTCACAACAAGAAGGTATTGATTATACTGAAACTTATGCTCCCGTTGCACGTCTGGAGGCAATCCGCATTTTACTGTCATTTGCAGCTCATAGCAATATGAAGCTATACCAAATGGACGTAAAAAGTGCATTCCTCAATGGACTCATAAAAGAAGAAGTCTATGTGGAACAACCCCCAGGATTTGAAAGTGATGCTTTTCCAAACCATGTTTTTAAACTCAACAAAGCACTATATGGGTTGAAACAAGCTCCTAGAGCTTGGTATGAAAAACTCAGCACATTTCTGTCAGAAAATGGTTTCTCAAGAGGAAAAGTAGACACTACGTTATTTCGCAAAGACTATTCTTCTGATTTTATTATTGCACAAGTATATGTTGATGATATCATATTTGGTGCCACTAATGAATATCTCTGTGAAGATTTTGCCAAATTAATGCAAACAGAGTTCGAAATGAGCATGATGGGTGAGCTGAAATTCTTCCTTGGACTCCAAATCAAACAAACTGAAAAGGGAATATACATACATCAGACTAAGTATGTCAAAGAGCTGCTAAAGAAGTACAACTTGGACGATGCAAAACCAATGAAAACTCCTATGCATCCAACAACAGTTCTTGGACTGGACGACAACTCAAAGGAAGTAGATAATACTCTATACAGAGGAATGATAGGATCACTCCTGTACCTCACTGCGTCCAGACCTGACATCATGTTCAGCGTATGCTTATGTGGCGGATTTCAATCTGACCCAAGGGAAGTTCACTTAACTGCTGTTAAAAGAATCTTTCGATATCTTGCTGGAACCACTAACCTTGGGTTATATTTCAAAAGGGAGAAAGATTTCAGGCTAATAGGATATTGTGATGCTGATTATGCTGGAGATCGCATTGAAAGAAAAAGCACCAGTGGAGGATGTCACTTCATCGGTGGTAACCTAGTCTCCTGGATATGCAAGAAGCAAGGAACTATTGCTCTATCCACTGCTGAAGCAGAGTATATCTCAGCTGCAAAATGCTGCTCTCAAATCTTGTGGATCAAGCATCAACTTGAGGACTACAACAAATATGAGAGTAACATTCCTATCTTCTGTGATAGTAAAGCTGCCATAAATCTCTCTAAAAATCCCATATTGCATTCAAGGGCTAAACATATAGAAATTAAACATCACTTTATAAGAGACCATGTTCAAAAGGGGACTGTGGAATTACACTTTGTAACCACAGATAATCAGCTTGCTGATATATTCACCAAACCCCTTACTGAAGACAAGTTAATCCTTCTGAGGGACAAACTTGGCATGGCTTCTGTAAAGGAATGATTAACATCTACATGATGCGTCCAATACCTTCATAGCGTCCAAAGGACATGTCGTCCAAGGAACACTAGAGTCATGCATATATATATATTACATACGTTTCAATTAAAGTCCAACATATGGACGATGTCGTTCTATCTTAGTCTTTTCTTTTGATTCAAATTAATAAAACGGATCGTTTTGAGGATAAGTATGAGCTAATACTCTACGCTGAGTCACCTAAATGGCGGTAACCGTACACAGTTACCCAAATCCTCTGCACGTCTCATCATGGCGGGTTTTATGGCGTCAGTTACTTTTTTTCAAATATTCAAAAATAAAAACAAAACCGCTTCATATTCTCCAAACAAAGCCCAAACACCACCTTATCAAATCCTCACCGGAGAAAACCTAAACACCCATCAAACCTAAACACTCTCTCTCTCTCTCCCAGAAACCCCAAAAACCCTCTCAGAAAACCTAAAAATCCAAGCTTTACAAGAATGGCAATCTCTACCAACTCAAGCAACTCAGAACTCGAGGTCCTAACCTACCCTGAGACTACCGTTGTGCACCAAGGAGCTGCTACGGTGCACATTGAGCACTTCTTTGACATTGAAGCGCTCGAGAAGCTAGGACTAAATCTGAAAGAGAGCCTACTGAAGTGTGGAATCAGAGGCTACTTCAATGACAACCAGAAAATCTATCCAGAGTTGATCAGGATGTTCTGGAGGAATGTCAAGTTTCAGACCCCAAGGGAGCTCGTGGCCAATCTTCTTGGACGAGAAGTGACGCTGTCCACCGAGGCCATAGCAAAGGTAACTGGTTGCATCAGGGAGCGGAACCAGTACAGAACCAACTGGGCAGAGCAGTACGGCGACTTCGTTGCGACTGTGCTTTGCAAGTCCAAAACCCCTGAGTCGGTGAAGATTGAATACAAGAATCTGTGCGAGGAAGCTAAAATATGGCAACAGGTGTGCAACAAAAGCATCCTGCACAAAGCTGGGTCTAAGGACTCAGTCACAGACTTACACAAGTTTGTGATATTCCATCTGATGGAAGGCATTCCCTTCAATCTCCCTCACATCATCTACATCAATATTGTGAGGATGATGAAGTCCGTGGGTGGGAATGATGACATCTTCTATGCCGCCCTGTTGAACAGGATCCTCTGGGATCAGAAGCTTTATCAATGCTTCTATGATGAATTGGATGAAGAAGCCCATGAAGCCATAATAAAGAAAGGGCCAATAGTGGCAACACAACAGTTGTTCGGTGAGCCCAACATAAGGCCGATGAAGATCAAGCTAACAGCCAAGGTCTTAAGGGACCTGGACGAGGACACCATCAACAAGCAAAGGCATGAGCAGAGCAAGATCATCTCTAATGATGACGAAGAAGAGATTGATCTACTAGGCATTCGTAGAAAAATCAAAAGGCTGATGGAAGAACAGCAAGGCAGAAAGATCACACGTCAAGCATCTCATATGCATGAGGAAGATGCTGAGAAGGAGAGGAGGACCAAGAAAAGGCATGCTGAGAAGTCTGTTGCTCAATCACCAGTAGGAAAGCGTCCAAGGACTGAGACATCCAAACCTGCTCAAGAGGAGAAGCGTCCAAAGGCAGCACCAGTGAAAGTTGCCCTAGAAAAACAAAGGGTACGAAAGCTTAAATTACTGGACGACTCTGAAGATGACGACCAGATTCCAATTGGTCGAATCATGAAGAAGGCAGAAGAGACAGAGGGTCCTCAGCAAAAGAAGCAAAAGGCACAACCTGCTCAAACACCTCCTTTTCTTGCTAATGTGCCACGAAGAAGAGTGAAGACTCAGGCAAAAAGAACTGAAGTGCTACCATCATCCTCTCAAGACACTGAAAATGTGTCCACCAGCACCCTTCTACCAGCAACATCAGGTGCTCCTTCCACATCAGCAAGCCAGCAACCGCCTCTTCGCTTGGACCTGTCCAAGTTTGTGCGTCCAAGAGATGCATGGAGGGATACATGGTCCCCATGGACTATCCCCCCCAAGCAGAAAACGAAAGAAGAGAAAGACAGAGAACGCTTTCCAGTTGCATTCCTCACATGCAATAATCAGAATCTCTGTAACGAAGATGATGTGATCCAGAGGCCTCTGCAAGAGCCTCTAAAGCGGCATTATACAACTACCTCAGCACCTGAGTGGACGAGGTATGTTAGCAATGAATCTTTGTCAGCTGCTTATCATGCCATGCCCAAAGGGACAATCATTAGCAATCCTCTGCCTAGTTGGACGAGAGAAGTGTATTCACACTTAGTACGCATGCCGTATCCTTACATCTGTCCAATTGGAACGCAGCAGAGAGTGCGTCCAGCAGCGGAAAATTTACAGAAGCCAGAGGTGGAAGTTGCCTCTAGTCTCACCAAGACGGTTGCGGAGCAGAAAAGGAAGGCTCCAAAGAAAAAGAAGGCACCGTCCAAGAAGCCTTCTGCTAACAAAGATAGTGAGCTGGATGCAGAATTGCAATTAGCAATCAAAGAGAGTCTGGACCAGTCAGTAACGCAGCAGCGTCCAAACGCAGAGTGGGTCAGGGATGTTCAAATCTGGACTCCAATCACAAAGTTTCTGCCACTACCAGCTGGAAATCCAGTACTAAACTTCCAGCCTAGCGACTTTGATGATCTTGGAAAGCTTCTGCAACAGATGTACATTCCAAATCAAGCAATCGCCTACCCACCAAACATGCACATAAGCCGAGCGACGGAAATAAAGTTTGTACCAGACAGAGTATGTCCTAGACTGCCTGTCTATGATGCTGGTCGCAAGAAAGGCTTCAAATTCTACGACATTGAGATGCCCAGCAGGGAGGAGAAAGTTGAAACCCTGCAAAAATCTTCTTACAGCTGGGGTCATTTATTTGATGAGTCTGGTAAGCTCACGCGTGAACTTGGAACCTCTGATTCCATAACCTTTTGGCGCCAGATTCTATGGAACGATTCCCAGCAAGCCTCATCCTCAGGCTGCTCCAAGGATGATTTTGTTCATCCCCCTCATGGGATAGAAGTGCTGCGTCCAGTCAAGACTCATCATTTTTCAGACACATTTGCCTGCTTTCTGAAGGATTCAGATGATTATCTGGAGTTGATGAAAACTCTGCCAACAATCAGAAGCAACAAGGTGTTTGACCTCAGAACACTGGAACGCACGGAGTTTGTGGAGGAACTCCAAACTCTCCATGAGGAGTATCTTGCAGAAGAAGCCACCGCAGCAGTGGAACAAGCTCGTGTTGAGTAGCTGGCTTTTGAGAAAGCTGATACAGCAACCAAGGAAAAAGAAGATACGGTTGCTAAATCAAAGGCGACACAGGCAGAACTGGATGAAGCCTTTGCCAAGGTGACAAAGGTGCTAGCTCATCTTGACCTGGACCCATCAGTATCAGTGGACGTAGAACACTTTGTAACGTCACATGAAGAAGCTACCGTCCAGTCTGATAGATCCGAGGATGATAGAGAGCTCGTTGCTGAAGCGTCCAAGCAAATGGAAGTCTCTACAGCACAGCCTATTGCTGAAGATGTCACAAGCCTCCCCATTGTTGAGGCTTCTGCTGAAGCACATTCAGGCACACATCAACTGGTTCCAACTGGATCTTCAAGTCCAAAGGGCATTAATCCTCTGCGATTTGCTGAACCACAAGGAGTCTCAGAAGAACGTGTTCATGAAATTGTGCAACAGGCTCTGAGGCAGCAACAGCTGGAGACTGAGGCCGCATTTCAAGCTTTTCAGCAAAGACAACGGGCTGAAGCCGAACAACATCGTCTAGTGCTGCAAAATACAATTACTGAGCAGTTCATAGGTCTCTCACAGACACTCGTGAACCAGATTCAACATACAGCAGCCACCTTACTTGGTCACGTTGCTCATCCGGTACCACAAGTCCAACCTCCACCTCCACAACCAGCACCACCAGACCAAGCACCACCAGAACAACCACCACCACCACATGAGCCACCTCCTCAGCCATAAGGTGACCATGATGGTCACATCATTTTTTTTCCATCTTTCAAACCTTTTTGTTAATGACAAAGGGGGAGAAATTGGAAGTTTTGATGAGAATAAATAGCTAATCATTTGTATTCAAATATTTGTTTGAATATATACATACTGATTCCTTTATCAAAACATGAGGTGTTTATTTTCATATATTCCGCATCCATATCATTGATATGTTTTAGAATCTGATATCTGTTATTTAATGCATAAGAAATGTTGAACTCAGGGGGAGTACTTCATTTCACTTTTATACTCTGGCATAACATAATCATCTCTGACTTGACTCATTGTATTCTTATATGATTATATGTCTGTTAACATCAAAATTTACCATTATTTGTCATCATCAAAAAGGGGGAGATTGTTAGGTTCTAAGACCTTGGACGATGTCCAACCTCTCCTATTACGGTTTTGATGATAATAACTAAAGGATAAATTTTGAAGTATCTAATGATCTAGTTTGAGTGTTATAGGATTTACATCGTCCAATCCCGCAATGGTATTGTAACTCTCAAACCTGGACTCTATGTTTTAATAAAGTGAGCGTCCAATTGTGTTTTATAAGAAACATACAGGCAGCGTCCAATGCTCCTGTGAGAACATGCGTCCAACGCTTAAGTAACACTCAGTAGTTACTATCAGTTAAAATACGCTTTCTATAATATAAGGCAACGTTCACTATATCATATTTTAACATGCCATGATCTTTTCAAAAAGTATTGAACAGGAAAAGAAGAAGCTTCTCTCTGCAGAGAAAGTACAAGTAGGAGAGAGGCGCTACGAGTACGGCTGTCACATCCATCATTTCACTCTAAGTCAAAGTGTGACAACGGCAATAAGCTACAGAAAGAATCGCTCTTGGAAAAGGAACAGAATCCTCAACGGATATCTTTCAACAAACTTCCTATATATAGAAGGATGAGCTCACGTATCAAGAACACAAGAATTTTGAAAAGAACAGAAATCCTGTAAAAACGACTGGACGACCATAAGCGAAAAAGAGCATTCATCTTAGCTTTGCTAAGCGAGTCTATAAACTCATTCTTATTGTAATATCCTCTCATTGAGAGCTATATTTTACTTACAATATCAAACATTACTGTTTGGAAAGCCAGGAGTGGCTTAGTGTTAAAGAATACTTGGTTGTTGTGTTTAATCTCAAGAGGAGATTAAGGGTGTGCCAGAAGTGGCCTAGAGAATACTTGTAGCCAGAAGTGGCAAAGTTAAGAATACTTGAGTGTAATCAGTTTTGATTAGTAGAACCCTTCAAAAGTTTTTGAAGGAGAACTGGACGTAGCTCAGTTGAGTGAACCAGTATAAAACTACGTATTCTATTCACTCAACTTCTAGCTTACTTGCATTTCTTTTAAACTATCTCTTCAGCATATTACGAAAAAGTTTCTATACACCTTTTTATCCAAGTTTATTCATTAAGTGTATTTAAACGAAAAAGAAGAAGAGTAGTTTCTTTGGACGGTTATTTTTAATCGACTGGACGATAGCTTAATTTTTTCTGTTTTACTAAACTTCTGTAAAACGAAAAGATACACTATCTTCATTCTAGCTAAAGTTTTCCAAAGAAAATTTAAATACACTATTCAACCCCCCTTCTAGTGTATTTCTCTACATTTCATAGATGAACCATAAGAGTCAGATTTCCCTAACTAGAGTTAAGGAAGAATCTTAGAAGCTTTTAAAGGTTAAGACTTAATCCCAAAGTTATTAGTGAGATGGACCAAAAAGATGAGAAATGGTTTATGAGTGTTTAGAGATTTTGAGGCTAAGATAGATTTATGTAAGTCATGGGATTAGATTGCTTTTAAGCTAGCACCAAAGAATATAGACCTATGATGGTCAATGGAGGATAAGTAGTTGCCTATAAGTGATGAAAGATGATTAGACCTAAGAAAGCTTTATGTCTAAGAGAGGATAGCAGGTGTTTCTTAAGATAGTATCCAAACTAGCATAGTGTTAGATCTTAAGGAACATATAGTGATTGTAGGAATGTAATTTTCTAGGAGAAAGTATAATCAAAGGTGGATGAATAGTTTGACAATGGTATTAGTTAGAAGAGCCCTGAGAATAAGATTCCTTAGGACCTTGAAAGTATAGACGTGTGGGGATATGAGGATGTAGTTAGGTTTCGATTTTCAAGGACGAAAATCTTTTGAGGAGGGGAGAAATGTAATATCCCTAATTTACGGACCTTAGAAATAAATAATAAAGAGACATCTTTTATGGAATAACCTTTGTATTTAATGGTTAAAGGATACTCTTAGGTATTATTAATAATAGTTACCTTTTTATAGGAGTTGTCAGGAATGAGATAATAGGATCTAGATGGGAATCCAATGCCCAAGGTGAGCTGAGGCCCACTTGGCCCACACACACCACACACTTTATATAGATGAGAGAAGGGAGTGTTAGAGAGAGAAAGAAAGAAAGAAAGAAAGAAAGAAAGAAAAGGGAAAGGTAGAGAGAAGGAGGAGAAGAGGAGAAGAAGAGGAAGAAGAGGAAGGAGATGGAGCTAGGCCTGTTCAAAATAACCGGATATATTAAACCGTCCATAATTGCACCAACCCAAATCCATTTTAAATCCAAATTAATGGATCCGGTGATTATCTTGTCCGCATGATATAGATTTCAACGGATATGGACTTATGGATAACGGACATGGACTTATCCAAATTTGACCATTTCTCGCTTCCACGCGCTTGTGTTTTCACCGTAATCATATTCCGCTGCCCCTACAACCTATTACCAAGCAAATTTGATCCCTAGTAGTTTGAGTCCACCACCTTTTTCCAGTACTTAGACGTGAAACTAATTGTTCTGGTCTTGATTTTTTTCATTGAATAATTAATTATTATTTTTGGCCTATTTATTTCTCATTTTTAAAATATTATTTATTCTAACTTATTTGTTGATTAGGAGATGCCGACAAGAATCAGTAAACCATGGGAGGAAATATATATATATATATATATATATATATATATATATATATATATATATATATATATATATATATATATTCATTTTACGTCATAATCAAAATTTATAATAAATAAATATTTTTTAATATATATTTTAGATTTATGATAAAGGATTTATATTGTAATATATTGTTAACATCAACTATTGATCATTTCTTTTAAAATAATTCAAATTAAAGTTAGAACTAAAGATTTTCAAAATGATAGATTGAAAGAGCTAACAAGTTAAGTTAAATCGTTCAGTTGATATTAAAAACTTAAGAGAATATATCATATGCATTTAAGGATAGTGAAGTTCACCCACTTCATGAGAAGAGAATATGAGAAGAGATGTGAGAGATTAGGGAGAGTAAAGCAATGAGAGTATAAATAGACTTAGACATTTATATATATAAAGGGATTCAATCAAACAACATAAATACATAATAACTAATTCTTCACAAAAAAAACATAACTAATTAAAATATATATATATATATATATATTACATATTTTTATATAAAATTAAATTATACACATATATAATTTTAAATGTATACATAATTTAATTTCACGCAAATGATAAAATCATTTTTTTAAATAATGAAAATTTAATTATTCTTATTTTTTAAATTAAAGTGATTTATATGCTTATGCATAAAAAAAAATAAAGACATAACTAGTTAAATATTAAATTTTGTTTTAAATATTTTTTTACATAAAATAAAACATGCTTTCTTCTCAAATATTGGTTATTCCACTTTTACATATTAAATGAAATTATATCATCTTAAAAATAACCTATTCATTTATGTAGTCTATTCTAAAATTGGTTTTAATACATAATCCGATTTCAAACCAGTTTTTTAAAAAATCCAAACCGTTAAGATCCATTAAATTGGATATGGATTTTATCCATATCCATATAAATGGATATAGTTTGGATATGGATTGGATTTTCAAAAATCCAATCCATGAACACCCCTAGATGGAGCAGAGATCTGAAGACCCAGTGCCCGGAACTCATCTCTCCGTGTCCCAAGAGGTGTGTGCTTCCCCTTAGTCCTTCCCTATTCCCTTGATTTGCATGTTTTTCCCTTTTTCTCTTTTGAACCTTAGGTTTGGAGATTTTGGGTTTTGGGTGATTATGTTGATTAAGGGGTTTTACTGGTGAATCAATCGGTTAGAAATGTAATAGAAGTGTTTAGGGTTTGATTTGTATGCTTGTGTGAGTATTTGCATAGGGTTAGGATGAGTGGGTATGCCATTGATGGCCATGGAACTCGCAGGTCACAACCAGTTTCGCTCTAGCCCAACACGAATTTTGGTGCTGCTGGGCTAGAGGGCGTCATAATGGAACTTTCAATTCCAGGGATTTTCTAGCCGAGCAGGACAGAGCTTGCGCTGCCGGGCCAAAGAGAGTCAGTAGCGAATATTCATTCCAGGGGAGCTCTGGCCCATCATGAAAGTTTACGCGGCCTGGCCAGAGAGGGTTAGTAGAGAATATTCATTTTCAGGGGAGCTCTGGCTCAGCATGAGAGTTTGTGCTGTCGGGCTAGAGATGTCTGGCTTAGCACGAGAGTTTGTGCAGCCAGGCTAGAGATGTTTGGCTCAGCACGAAAGTTGGTGCGGCCGGGCTAGAATTTGGTTAATTGAAATTCTTTTGAAACTTTTCCCCTTTTGATTTATATAATTTTAAAATGTTTATACAAATGTAGTATGTTTAATTATAAGATGATTATGTTGTTTTTGAGGTGTTTATATTATTGTAAGGTAGTTATATTGTTATTGTAATAATTATGTTTGATGAGATGATGTTGATGATGAATGATAATCTTGTATTGTAACCATCCTTATATGTTAAAAATGAGTTAGCTATGACCTTTGGGAAGATTTTTATAGAAAAATGATATACTTGGGAGGGTGAGTTTCACGCTAGAACTCCAGCCCACTAAAGCGACCCGGGGGTCTCGCCTAGTGGGATATTTTCCAAAGTAGCACCCCTATGTTTTGACTCTGAATGGCGTGTTGGAGTGTTGAGAACTTCTTCCCAAGAGGTGTAGTGACTCTTTTAGTGTATAGGGGATGGATTGTTGTCGTGGTTAATGATGTGGATTGTTGAGATGTATTTGGATACTTAAGTTAGGCCATTGGAGATGGCGGGTACGGAGGTGCCGTATCTAAGACTGTAAGGGACTCTAAATATGTTTTGCCGCTGTAATACGGTGGGTGCACACAGTTGGTGCACAAAAATATTATGAATGTTGTATTTGTACAGTTGGTGCATAGGTGTGCACAGTTGGTGCGCAGACATATGAGTAGGCACTTAAGTTGAGGGTGCTTGGTGGACTCTCAACCTAGTGCTGGGGGTTTTCGTGGTGGCTAACGGGAATGAGCCTATAGAATAAACGAGTGGGTGAATCCCTATAGATGTAAGGTCTTGCAAACCTACAGAGGTAAGCCACTATAGCACTTGTCTATTTTTGATAAAACCACACTTTCCTCGTAAGGTCAGCTTAAGGGACTTCTTGAATGGTCAGAATATACAGACTATGGTAAAGGATGGGACCTATGAGGGACCGCTCATATGATGTTGAAACTCCATAGAGTAGAGTCAGTCTTGATGATTGTGGTTGTTTAATGGTTTATGATATACATCATTTTGATGATGGATGTTGGTGTTTGTATTATGTTGTTGATGTTAGTTGAGGATTTATATTATGACTATGAGATGGGTGACTCATGATGTTATTGACTGTTGGTGGTTATTGATAAATAATATGAACTGAGTTTTTGTTCTAAATTATGGTAATTATATACAGTATTTTCAAAGTATATAAAGTTTAGTTTTTTTCCTTTTCCTTGATTGGAATCTATTTATGTATATGTATAGATTGGTCCAACTTAGGGATAAATGAAGAGATGTTGAGATTATAGTTGTGAGTATGAGTATCAAGAAAAGAAATGGGATGCCATGATAGTTAAGAAAATGGTCTCTAGAATAGAGAGTCAACCTAGAGTCTTTAGAGCACTCACTGAGACATTATGTCTCATCCCTTTTATTTTCATATTTTTACAGGTTAAGCAGGTGGACGAGCTCAAGGGAGAAGCTTGGAGCTACTTGCATGAAAGAAGATAATTATAGTTTTGCATCTTCCAATGTATGGGAGTTAGTTTATGTTCAAGTACCCTTTTTAATTATGTTTTGTATGACACATAAGTGCCAAGAGCTTTGTATTAGATTTGTTTATGTAAGATATGTTTTAAGTTTTATTTTTCCGCATAGTAAACTATGATATTCTTGTATTCTAAATTTTTAAAATTTAGAAATATAAATAGGCAAAAGGTAAGACACCCCTTAGGGTGTTACAAATGCCAATGCTTTGCTACTTGCTAAATTGGTTTGATATAACTTGTAATTCGCATCAGTTCCACCTGCCAAATTTTGCTAATTATGCTTTGTTTGCATACTTGAACTGGTTATCGCCAGAATTTACTTTTAGATAACCACTGTCTGCTGGATATCCGACTGCATGTGGAATTGTAATTGGTAGGCTATTGCAAAGACCTAATGAAGCAGTATTTGTTTGTTTGAGAAAAGACAAGCATTGTGTCTTTTCCAAATTCGCAAAGATAACTCATTGTTTTTGGCGATAAATTGTGCATCATTTAATTGGAAAACTTTGCTTATCCCCACATTAATAGCCAACCAATTATGTGTTATTTCCTTCCATCCTATAAAAGTATGTTGATTTGATTTCAACTCGAATCCACCCATTGAATCCTATGCTTTTTAGTCTTTCCCTCACTGGAATAATTCCATGACACACTCATCCTAAACACACACGCCCGTGGTAGAAGTTGTACATGCAATCAATTATGGATCATTGGACATATCTGTATGCTTACAAAGATACTAAGCATTCAGCTTACATTGAATTGTAAATGATATCAGTAAGCTTACATAGTTTCACTTTAGGCCAAAATGGCAACGCTAAAAAAGGTCTATTTTAAAACTATGTCATTTTTTTTTTTTTGAAAATGAAGCATATGCTTTAGTGTTTTTTCAATTTTGGGCCAGTTATGGTTGATTTTAATAACTTAATGAATTCAATGTTTTGGACTGTACTCAAGTCCAAAAAAATTTTGGGTGGTATAAAGTAGATAGTTCTTGACGACTTTCACTTTCTTGAAAGAATATGATGGTAAAAATAATAATAATATTATATAGTCATAAATTTGGTAAACTGAGACAGCTGCCAGCAAAATTGGTGCATTCGAATGAAAATTCATTACTTAGAACTAAAACAAAACATAACTTGTCTTTGAACAACATTGAAAGCATAAAAAATAATGACAAACATAAGTATCCCCATCCGCAACCATAGCAAAACCCATGCTATTCCGCAGCACACATTAGTTCAGAGTTCAAAAAGGTCAACCAATCCTAACAGAATAAAAAGAAATGACTTAACATAAACCAAAACGAATCCCTGTTCCAAATTTTCCACGGTTTTGAACCTTGATAACCAAAAAACTAGCTCCAACATGACTAAATATAAACCAAAACGAAGCCTTAGTGCACCATATCTTCCATAACCAGGCGTTTCTTCTTATCATGAAGATTTGTCCAATTAACAGCTGCACTCCTTACGACTTCAGATTTTTTGGTGTTGTGTGCACCAAGTACCAAATCCAGAGCAAGGTCCAACCTTGTTGAGTTATCAACCTGAAAGTTTATCATATCAAAATAAATAAATTAAATAAAAATCATTATTTAATAATAGAATTACAGTAAATTCTTTAATAATAAGTAGATACTAATTTTTTTACATGTATATTGTAGTCGTTTGACCATCGACAGTCCACCATTCACTTTGCAACTCATGCGCCGCAATCATTTCTAACATTGGAATATATTGGTGAGAATTAGGCCTTGTAAAACATTAATAAAGTGTTTAGAAAAATAACAGAAATTAAACTTTAAGTATGTCTTACGATTCAGAAATTTGTTCCCTGGTGTTTTTGGGAATTTCCAAAGAAAATTCAGAGACTGGATGTCTTTCTGAATATTGTGATGTGTAAAATGAAGCATCCAACAACATTTCTTCCAGAAGAATTGTCAATTTCCTTGCATATCTTTTCCTTGCAGAGTTGAAGTGAGGATTTGGTTCCAACAAAATCAATTTTTGGTCTCGCAAATCAACAACAACCAAATACTAATGACAATTAAGGTCGTTGATTGGAAGAAATATCTTCCACAAAGAGTCAGCTTTGCCCATGAATTCATTTTGATAGAAATCAATCATCTCTTGAGGATTTGTGCTCCAACCAATTCCAAATTGCTAAATACATACAATACAATGTTGTCATTTATGGTGGCCGTACAATTTTGTCATTGTAAAATAAAAATCGAAATTAAAAATTTATACCGCAAAATGTGTTGGCATAAACCAGAATGCATCTCCTTCATGTTGACCAATGGATCGTTGATCATAAGTGAGCATGCAACTAACCAGATTAAGCACCTACACAATGTTGTCTAAATAATGTTATCATATATGCATATGGCTTGAACTATCCATTTTACCATACTTAATACAATGTAACATTACGATATGTTGAAATTACCTCTTGGTCAATTAAAGCCCTTGGCAACAAAGTATTCAAATTATTCCTAGCATAGTTAAACCGACCAGCAGTGGTGACAATTAATTCATTTCTGTGACACAGACAATAACCATTATATTTAGATATAAATTTTCAACCAACATATAATGATAATTAGATTATACTCACCCATCAATGCCATTGTCCTTGTTTGAACCATATATAAACGATAACCATTGACTTAATATCATCAAGCACAATCAGTGGTAGAGGCCTGAATGTTAAAGGAATCCACTACAATTGAAGAACAACACGTGTCAGGGATATGATTTATTGATTTTGATTTAATTATATTGTACATTAAATTACCTGTGGAATTTGAACTGAATTTATCATTCGACCAAAGGCAGAATTATGCAAGGGCTCTATGTAAGTCATAATTCCAAAGTTCTTTCTAGAAATTGTATGTGAAAACAACTTTCTTCTGAGAGAGTCATCATTCAAGTTACCAGCTTGATTATTTTTTTCCTCCTGTGACTTCTTAGACTCGTATGGGCATTTGATAGTTGAGTTCAGTTTGTCAATGATTTCTTCTGCCTTAGAGGGTATGCTCATTGTGGAATCCCTTGGAGTCTGAATCTGGTTTCCCATTACAGGGATTGAATATTTTGTTTTCCCAGGACTCAACAGTGTGCTTTGAGCTTGAATGATGTTAGTGAGGTTGGTTATGCCTTGAATTAGAAGCTCCATAGTTGACTCTAAGTGGCTGGACACCTTTTCCTGTATTGATATTGATGCACAAAATTTAACTTACATTTACACACACTTATTTTTTAATATGAATGTGTTAGCAAGCTACACCATTGGTGTATTTTAAGGCAATATCTAGTTATAACTTACTAACACACTAATACTAAAAAATAAGTGTGTACATTAGCAGACCCCCCCCCCCCCCCCCACACATATAGCATGAAAATTAAGTCACTTGGTCGTTTCAGGTACCGACAGTGAAAATTTATTTCATCCAAAATTGTTCGAGAAAATTGCTTATATCTGTATTTTTTAACTCATTTAATCCGACATCCAAACTGAACGTTAAACTGAAATCGTTTTTCTTCAAATTTTTACGAGTTGCAGTCGATAGCAGATATTTGCTCAAGCCTACTCTATACTTACATCCCTTTAAATGTATTTACCATAATCCAAATAAACCCTTGCTCCTTAAAGCCCAAAAAACCTGTTAAGTGAAATATGATAAAATATCCACACTCCCTAAAATCCTTTCTAGCAGTCGTACACCATAAAAGTACTGCCCCTGAAGATCTCCAATTTTCAAGATTATCTTCTTGCCATAACAATTTGAATCTTCCCTATAAGCTCCATAAATCTTCTATCATCCATATATTACCAGCCATCCAACAATAAAAATGAAAGTCAATGATTGTATTACCAGGGTTGTATAGCTAGTTTGCTCAATCACTGCTGCTAAAATAAGTCCCTACCAGCGCACAAGAGGAAGGCAATACACTCTACAAACTCTACCATAATCTAACCATTTCTCAAAAAATCATATGAAGACTTCATTCTCACCCTCAACTCACTCTGCAAAACAAAATCCACCCATGACTGACCCCAACATAGTAAGGCATCAAACCCCGATAGTTATCATTAACCACATCCATGATAATTGCCCAATGTGCACCCCTCCAAAGGCGTCTAGTTACATTTCTAAGCCAACCTTTAAATGCATAACATGGGAAGCCTTTTGCTTAAGCTTTCAACCATGTCCACGCTAAGTATTTTATTACCCAATTAATACTTGGCCAACTATCATATTCCAAAACATAAATCAATCTAAATACATAATCAATTAAAATATAATATTCTATGTATTTCTTAAACAAAATTCAAGTAAATCGTACGTAACATTCACTGAAATGAAGAAAACAACAACACAAAACACCTAAAATCATTTGAATAATTTACTAACTGGACAAAAAATCAACTTAATGAAAGTAAATCCACATTCGTACTAGCACATTCATTGAACCACATCATGGGTTATAGTTCCTCACTACTAAACAAGTACACTATATAAAAACATAATAACATATCTTCACATAACTTATACAAAAATTGAAACCAAAATAAAAAAAAAAACATTATAAATAAAACCACCCTTAACTTCCTACACTGACTAACATTTACATCAATAATACTACTTACAGCCAACAACACCCTTTCATTCAACATTTCAACCTTCCTACAAGCATCGTTCAACTCAACCTTTATTTTCTCAAATCTATCATGTAGTTCCATTATGTTCGCAGATTGAGCAGCAACTACTACAATTAGTTCCTCATTCTCATCAACTTGATGCATTCTTTCACACCAGGGAAAGTAGTAACAATACGATGGTTTCACAAAGTTAAGTAATTAACTATTTATTTGAGATTGAAATAATTAATTGACATATATATGTAAATCCTGAATTAAGGGTGTTACACAAATAGCCAAACGGGGGGCCAAATAGGAGCATTGGAGGAAGAGAAGCACAATGGGAAGGTTGCCGGCGGGTGGGTCTTGCTGAAAAGGTGCTCACATGTTGATGTGGTGCGAGTGTGTGAGATGCACACGCCAAAGAGTGGTAGCGCATGAGGCGGCAGACGACAACGATTCTCAAACAGAACAGTTCATCGAAGGGTCCCCTTGCCGGACGTGTAGGCACACCGGCGATCAGAGGCGCAGTGGAGCGGCAATCAGAGACATTGTGGTCACGATTTCTGTTCACCATGTGGCCATTGTTGCAAAATAGGATCGAAAAAGGTCTACTACGAAGAATAGTGTCAGAGGCAGGCGAGTCCAGGAAAAGCATCACCGACGAATGGTTCTCGCTGGAAAAGGCTCACATGCCGATTTGGTGCACACGTCGAAGAATGGCAGCGCATCCGGTAATGGGTCGTGGCGGGGTGAAGCAGCATTGGACTCGCAGGAGTGTGGCGACGACGTCGATGGGGTTGCGTTAGAGATCGGAGCTAGTGACAAAGTCCAAAGGTGGATGGCTGCATCGACGCGTCCGACGACGAATGGAGGCGAGTGAAGCGGCATTGGACTATCTGGAGTGAGGCGACGATGCTAGAGGGGTCACGTTGGAGATCGGAGTTAGCGGCAGCGGCCAAAGGTGGCTGGTAGTGCTGGTGGGTGAAGCGACATTGGAGAGGTCATGGAGGATGGTACCGCTTTAATACCATGTTGAAAAGGGTTTACTGTAATGTGTCATGTGTCTTGGATGACCACACTTAGTCTTTATTTATAATAAGCAAATAAAATCAATATTGATTACATATGATCAATCTAATAATTAGTAATTAGTAATAAGGACTAAATATGTAATTGCTATCTAATAATAAATAGGAGAATAAAATATAGTATGATATTTATTATTAATAGAACAACAACAATCGCGTATTAAAAATCTCTTATAAAAAGAATTAAATTATAGATTACATATTATAATTATTAAAAGTTTAAAATTATACTATCTAATGCTCAACATCTATTAAGTAAAATTGATATTAATATAATGTGCGGTTCAGTTTGGATTGGTTCGATTTTGGAAATTTAATCCAAAATCCAAATCTAACCGATCAATTATATAAAATAATGGTAAAAAAAAAAAGATAATTATTATTTATTTACAATTTTTTTAGTTTATTTTTAGATGGACTTGAATTTGAACACCCTTAAAATGAGTTGCACTCCGGGAGAATTGTTCCTGGTATTATTCAACTAAACCATGATGACCCTTTATGATATTCAATTCAAAAGTCTTTTGGTTTATAAAAAAATGTTTTTGTTTAAGCTTACAATAGCTTTCAATTAAACCAAACTAAGTTATTAATTAGTGGTAGTTTTTACATGAAAGAATCCCTGAATCTCAAAAAAAAAAAAATGAGAATCATTGATGATAACAACAAGAAGAGATATAATAATAATAATAATAATAATAATAATAATAATAATAATAATAATAATAATTTATTATTATCATCATCATCATCATTATTATTATTATTATTATTATTATTATTATTATTATTATTATTTATGAAATATGTAATTTAGTTGTTTGTGTAATGTTAACAAATCGATTAATGATAGTGAGACAAATAAAATTATACTGTTTTCTTGTCACAAAGTTATATCAATATCAATATACTAACAAAGTGTGGTATCATTCCTTTAGGAGTGTGTTTTTTATAAGTTATTTTGGCTAATTCATTAGTTTGATCAAATATATTTTTTATTATTAAAATTACAAATTTATAATAGTTTTATTCTTTATTTAATAAACATAGATTATAATTTTATAGTTCTTAATAATTTTTAATTTTGGTCAAAAAAATAAATTTTAATTAATATTATATTAAAAATATAATACTATTACTCCTTCAAGTAATTGGTTACCATTTGCTTTTAGTCTGCTATAGAAAATAAAATTGTCAAGGAAATAAAATCTACGTCAATAATGATTTTTTTACCATGAAAATTACTTTGAATCACATAATAATAAGAAAAATAATTCGTTAACTTAGGGTCCATTACTAATAAGAAAATTTAGGAGTGTTTATTTCAAGATATCGTATTATATTTACAGGAATCACATTCTCAAGAATAATATTACTGGAAATGTTATTCCTGGATATATTTAAAATGAGTTTGGTTTCATTTTGATATTCCTAGAAATATATTTTAAAATTTAAAATAATTTAAATAAAAAATAAGTAAAAATGGAAATTATAGGTGTGTTAACAAATAACTTCCAATATTCCTATAGGAATATCACATTCCTACCCCTTTCCATGAGAATAAAAATATAGAAAAATATACTAAAAATGAAAGTTATTGTTTTAACAAAAAAAAAAACAATACCCAAGGATAATTTTTTATAACTTGCAACAAACGTTACATTTCCATATTTTCATTCCTTGGAATGAATTTGTAATACGTGAAACAAACGCACTCTTCATAGTCATTTGTTTAAACTTAAAAAAACAATTATGCAAAATAGTATTTTTTAAAAAGCATTTTTTTAAGAAATAAATAGGATTTATTTTTTAAAAAATCAGAAAATTGCTTTTCTTAAGAAAAAATAATTCAGACAAACAAGACAAACATATAAAAAAGTAAAAAATTCTTTATTTTATTAAAAATATTTTTTTTTAAAAAACAGGTTTAAACAAATGGGTCCTTAATTTTTCTCACAAGTTTTTTTTTTTAAGAAATTTAGGTTAGAAAATGACGTTTCAATTTAATCTTAGGATAATTTCTTTAAGGCTTAAATATGTTTTTAGTCCCTCAAATTAAAAGTTATTTTTTTTAGTCCCTCAAAGTTAAAAAATGCTTTTTTTAGTCCCTCTCCATAATAGGTGCCAGAATTTGTAATTTGTGACGGCTTTTAGCCGTCAAAATTTAATTTACGGCTTTTAGTCGTCAAAATTTGATTTTGTAAATTTGTGGCGGCTAAATGCCATCACAAATTACGAATTCGTTATTCCTTATTTAACACTACTATAGATAAGGACTAAAAAAATGTATTTTTCAATTTTGAGAATTAAAAAAAATAACTTTTAATTTGAGGGACTAAAAAAATAAAGATTCATATTTAAAGGACTAAAAACATATTTAAGCCTTTCTTTTAACAGCTCATACCAGTATAGATTCATCATGATTATTATTTATCAATTATTGTTTGAAAATCTCACTCGTCAATCAACCAAAAAAAATCACAGTCGTCATTGATTAAGACTTTCGAAACACAATTTAAAATAAAAAAAAATGCTTAACCAAGATCAGATTAGAAAAATACACTAAAGAATAATCGAACAACAAGATCAGGTTAAAAAATACACTACAGAACAATAATAATCAAACAAAAATCACAACCCCAAGTCCCAAGACCTGATCTCCTAAATAAACTGGTTCAGTGCAATTTATTTTTAAATTAAAATATTGATATTGATTAATATTGATTAGCGTGCAACCGCCCACAGACAATTTTTTTTGTCCAAAAGCCACCCTTATCCTGTTATAGCCTAGAAGGTTACTAGTCATCGTTGACCATTATCTAAAAATATCTCTTCCACCTGTTCCTTTTTCAGCCGTCCGATCAACCCTCTCTCTCTCCACCGTCGATCACTCTCGTCGTTTTCATGCCACGTGTCATTTCCACTCGTTAAAAAAGACCCGTTCCAAACCTCAGCTTCGGGAGTCCCGAAGCTGAGGCTGCTGTCCCTTTCCCTTTATCCACTTTTTTCCCATTACGTTATTTATTCACACCTTTGTGTTGTGTCTCTCACTCACTCATTCTTCACTCTGCAAAATTGTGATCTTCGCAAATCAACATCGTCTCTGTTTGTTACTCTGAAAGTAGGTCACCATGGAGCATCATCATGTTTTCTTCACATGTGTGCCATCATCATTTGATGGGTGCAATTTTTTCTTGTTCAATTTCGATCCTGTGACCTATTTTTTCTGAAGTTTTTTTTTTAATTATTATTTTAAATGCTAGTATGTTGATCTAATTCTTAGTAGTTAGATTAGATCGTGTTTTTTGTACGGATAGTAATGTAAAGATTGGATTTTTTTTTTCGGGGTTTTCCTCTGATTTAGTTAGTGCACGGTGCACCGACCTTATTTTTCAAGTGATTGAAGCTATAACCCATTTTTTTAAGTTTTTTTTAATGCTAATATAGTGATCCAATTGTGACTAGTAGATTTTTTGATCTGTGTGGATAGTACTAAAAAGATTGCATTTTTTTGCTTTTTGTTTTTTTGGGGGGGGGGGGGGGGGGGGGGGGGGGGGGGTGTTGATCTTGTCAGTGAGCATTTGATATGTTGTTTTGGTTCTTTTGATTTCTGGGTTTGATTGGATATAGGGTGTATTGGGTTTGTTTTCATTGTGATGGTTGTATGTTAAATGAGGAAGGTGGTGCTGTTGTTATTTGCTAAACCATGAGTGGATCATGTATTTGTTAGCTTAAATGAATGAATCTCTTATTGGTGATGTTCACTGGGTTGATTTGATTCTGGGATCTGTTTGTTATTCTATTCTCTTGTATATAAATTCCTAAAACTATAGATCTTTCTTGCAAACTATCGTTTTTAGGAATCTAACAAAAAGTGAAGGGCTTTTTCTTTGTTTTTCTTTGGGGGTTGAGATTAATGCTTTTTGTGGCGAATCTTTTCTGTATGGTATTTTTGATCTGAAGCATCTATGTGAGACTCTTAAGAAACAGACATGCTTAGATTCAAAATCAGTGATAAGTGATACTATATTGGTATATATCAATTCTCTATGACTTTCTGTTGTGATTGGTTCTTATTGCTTAGACCACTTTGAATCCCTAATTACCTGTGTGAATTTTTAAAAAAGAAAAGGAAAAAAGTAGTTTTTATAAATAAAAAATCATGTCTTAAAATTTTCATAAAAAAGCAAAAGCTTTGATGTTTTGGTGTTTTTCTAAATTAAAAATAGTGATTTATGAAAATAATTCTGAAAGAATGTTAAATGTAATTGTTATGGTGGGTGGTGGTGTTAAAAATAAATTATATTTTTCTAATACATGACATCATGTAAACTGATATTTTGTTTTGTTGTATTGTGTAGATTGACTTCAAGTTAGTGTAACTGGCTGTCAAGTTGTGATGGCATTGGTCTCTGGAAGAAGTTCTGCTCTGAACCCAAATGCACCTCTATTCATACCTGCTGCTCTTCGTCAAGTGGAGGATTTTTCACCTCAATGGTGGGATCTTGTGAAGTCTTCAACATGGTTTCGTGATTATTGGTTGAGCCAACATAAGGAGGAAGAGTTTGAAGAAGTTGGTAATGACTCTACTAACGATGATATGGAGAATATACTCTCAGAAACTTTTGATCTAGGCATGGAAGAAGACTTCAATATTCTAGAAAACGAGTTTGAGCAGTTGGTGATGTCCTCTGAAGCTCAAGATCATCCTGTTCAGCATGATCCTAATACTGGAAAAGGGTCTCCTCATGGTAAGCATTGAAGCTAAATATCTAATTGGTTGGATAATTGATACTGTGACTGTGTATAGAAATCTTTTAAATATTTTCTTATTTGCTAGTCTATTTACTTGACTTCATTTTTGTCTCCATTGCTATTTGAAAAGCTTGTTTGTTTCAATTTTGCTTTTATGCCCGTATTGAGTGTCTGTCACTAGTTTATAAGCTTGTGGAAAATAAACCTTTAACTTAAATGTAGGCCATGCCATATTATTCATTTGTAATACTTATTCTTTATGATAGTGGTATCATTCATGTTGTATATTACTTCAATTGAATGGATCTTTCCTTTTCAATGTTACATCTTTCAGCTGGTAGTTACCATAAGATAGAATAAACTACAATATCTCAATTTGATTTGCTTCTTAATCAGGTGTTAACAAGGATGTTAAAGCTCTTCTTATTAACCTGACACCAAAATCACCAAGAGAAAGGGGTCCCAAGTCCCCTTCTGGACTTGCAAAGCACCTTGAGAAGCCAGCACATCATGTGAATGTCAAGTGTGTTTCTCTCCGAATTCACCAACCTCGTTGAGGAAAACATCTGAAGCTCATGGTGATAATAGCCTTGCTAGAGCTGCAAAAAGTTGCTGACTTTGTATATAGAGGGTGCAGTGTCTTTGTATTTTTCTTGTTTATGTATGGTCTTGTATATTTGATGTAGCCCTCGGAACTGTAGGTAGGTGAGACTTTAATTCTGGCCAGCCAAAATCCGGGAATGTCTATGGTTGATGAAACTTAAATCTCATTTTCAAATAAATGTTGCGTGGCATGGAAGTGTGTGGATTTAAGTTTTAGGTGTCTTCAGTTCAATGTGGCAATTGGAGTGTACTTTTCAAGCCTTATTATGATTTGCATTTAGAGTGATAATGATATACTACTAGCTGCTTTCTTCTTGTACAAACACCTATCTATTGTGTGGCCAAGCCAAATTCAGTAACAATTTCCCTACTTTTAAAATGGAACAATGACATTATAACACAGTGTGCACCTTATGATAGTAAGTTGCAACTTGTTATGTGAAAATGTGATAATTGAAAGTATGTTGATGGTTGAGAAACACGTATGGTGCTGAACTGGCCATGGAGAAAACGCTTTCATGCTTTGTTAGTTAGTTACTTGCACAGTCCTTAAATTTGCTGTTGTGTTGATTTTCTTATGTACAAGTTTCAGTTGAGTTTTGAGGATATTGGGTGGTCTAAAAAAACTGTATTTCGCTAAGAAGAGTATTTGGAAAGATAAAGAGAGAAGTGGAATTCGCTCATTGATGCCTATGCACTATTTTGTTTTGCATCGAAACAATGTTGCAACACGAGGCACACTAGGGAGGAAAAGAAGCTGCGTCCCATTTCTTCTCTTTGGCAGGGGAGTTCTTGAAAGTGTACTTTGTTTGTTATTTTAGTCCTTCTGATAATTTTTTTTTTTAAATTAACATTTATGTCTACGTTACATGCTATTTAATTACATGATAATTAATGGTGTACATGTGGATAATATGTCGCATAGACAAATAGCGTGTTACGTAGGCACAAATATTAATTTTAAAGAAAGTTTTTTAATCAAAAGAATTAAGTGACAGATAAATTACACGTGTTAAGCCTCTAGGCAATGGCTTGCATACACTTTTGAGCCTTATGGTAAGTTGGATCCAAAGGCTATCATTTAAAGCTTATTTGAGATCAAATGTGGACCAACAGATGACTTAGAACTTAAAAGGGTAAAACCAACTTTCATTTTTTTTAACGTTTTCTTCTCTTCTTTCTCGCTTCAAGAATCTTCTGCGTCCCCCCTTCTAGCTATTCTAGCAATCAGCCTAAAATGTAATTTTTTGGTTTAATTCTAATTTTAGACATTGAGACTCACTTTTCTTGTGCTCTAATGAGGTTGTTGTGTTACTTGCTCCCTGCACGTTTTTTTAGAATCTATCTGATAGTGGGATCTGGTATAAATGAGTTAATTATGACATTGTTAAGGCAGGAAAATTTGGAGATTATATTCATTTTTTTAAAAAGGAAAAATAATAGTGGGTTTAGTGAATATTTTTATTTATAAAAATGCTAATCATTATATTTATTTGGTAAATTTTGGATGAAAAATCATTGAATCTTTTGATGTTGATTTTAATATATAGGGGTTGATTACATCCTATGTTGGCATTAAGAGAGAGTGATTAAATCCTATCCCTTTTCTACACAAATAATGTTGAATTTGATGTATGCTTCTTTCGTATGAAGGTGCAAAGTAGCATAATGATCTAACTATTTTTGTATTCAAAGAGACTAGCTATGCCATTATTTTGTCTGATGATTTTTTGTTCTATTTCTTACAAGCTGCATTATATGTTCCATTTGATTTTTTAGAAGTTGCCTTCTTCTTTTATTATTTTTCTCTTATTTTCTCAGACCACAAGATTGAGATTTGTCTTTGATGAGGCTCTGGCCTGTTTCCTTCTTACTTCTCCAAGAACTTTGTAGCTTATGTATAGTCCTATTTACTTTCTCAACATTTAGTACTTTCCTATAAACCTTAAATATTTTGTTTTATTACAATTGAAAAGTGAGTTGAAATTTGTTTATTCAAATATTCTTATATATATAAATGACTAAGAGATTCTCTCCTCTCCTTACTTCACTCTCCTCACTCTCTCTCACATTCACTCTTATTTGAATATTCTCCTCTCATGGATTGGTGTAGTTCACTCTCCTAACATGCATATGGTTCTTCTATTTTTCCTAAAATTTCTCTTATCAATTTTTGTAACTACCCCTCATTCACAATATTTATATAACTACCTCCATTCACTTCTTTAGCTGATGCTATATTTTTTAAAATATTTTTTTATCAGTTTTTTGAACTCTATTTTTTAATTCCGAAGATTTCTCTCTTTCATCAAATCTTTAATTCAATTTACTTTTCAATTTTCAAAGTTAATTTAAAAAAATTAAAGTTACATCTTCCCTTATCTTTTTTTTCTTTAAAAAAAATTATAGTTTCTAATTTCTTTTATAATTATCTCTTTTTCAAAATTTCACTATATAATTCTTTTTTTTTTTCTTCAAATTTTATACTTTCTAATTTTTTGGGCTTTTTTTTAATATTTCTTTTATCTTATTTTCTAACTCTATTTTTAATTCCAAAGATTCCCCTCTTTCATCAATAATTGCAAATCTTTGATTCAATTTACTTTTCAATTTTCAAATTTAATATTAAAAGTTACATCATTACATCTTCCCTTATTTTTTTTCTTTTAAAAAATTATAGTTTCTAATTTCTTTTATAATTATCTCTTTTTCAAAATTTCTTTCGATATACTATATAATTTTTTTTCAAATTTTATACTCTCTAATCTATTATTTTTTTAATATTTCTTTTATCGGATTTTCTAACTCTATTTTTTAATTATGAAGATTTCTCTCTTTAGTCAATAGTTCTAAATCCTTAATTCAATTTACTTTTCAATTTTTAAAGTTAATATTAAAAAAATTAAAGTTATATTGTTACATCTTCCCTTATCTTTTTTTTTAATTTTATAGTTTCTAATTTCTTTTGTAATTATCTCTTTTTTAAAATTTCTTTCAATGTGCTATATAATTCTTTTTTTTTTCAAATTTCTTTCTATTAACTATATAAATAAGGTAGTGAAAATTTTAATAAACTCGTGCAACACACGGGCTAAAACACTAGTTAATTAGAAAAGCCCATAACTTACACTTTTACTATTAAGGCAATTTGAAATTTTTTAATACATATTGTAGTTTTTAAGTTTTTCTATTCAATTTTCAAAATTTAAAATAGTAAATGCCACAACATTATAACTGAATTCAATATGTAAATTTTATAGCCTGTATAATGGGGGATAAGCATGAATAAAAATTTTGAATAGACATATCATATAAACAGAAAGCATGAATAACAATTTAACTGAAAAATATTGTTTTTATGAATTTTTACTTTATATATTATAAAAAATTAGTTTTTTTTATGAGATAAAATAATTAGTTTATTATTATAAAAGCTTAATGATTTTTAGGTGAGTGATTTTGAGAGATTTTTATCTAGCATAATAAAGAAGAAAGTGACATCCCGTGCATAGCACGGGTAACATACTAGTATTATAAAAATGAGAAAAATAAAGGGCAATGTTTTAAGAACCGGACCGGTCATCGAATCGGTCGAGGTACTGGGTTAATGGGTCATTGGTCGGATCGGTGGGTCACTGGTCGGACCGGTTTGACTCGGTATATATTAAAAAATTTTAAAAATATAATATAACTAACATAATTTAATCATTTAACACTCCAAATTTAAAATTATTGTCATTATAAAGTACCTAATATTCCAAATAAGAAATAACAACCAATAATCATGACAATAAAAGTCCATAAATAAGTTTCCTACACAAAAAAAAATAAAAAAAAATAAAAACACATCATTTTAGCACTTTTTTTAAAAAAAAAAAAAAATTACACTACAACCCGGTTCAACCAGAGACCTGCCGGGTCACCGGTTTTTTGTAAAAACCGGCCGGTTCAACCCGGGTCGTACCGGGTCAGATACATATCCGATCCTATCATCGAACCGAACCGGTTATACCACCGGGTTCCGGTCGGACCGGTCGGACCGGCCGGTCCGGTCCGATTTTTAAAACACTGATAAAGGGTCTTTTCCCTGCCTCCTCTTCAACTCCACACCATTGCTTTTACACCTCCTTCGGAAAAGCTTCTCTACTCGTACCCCCACTAGGGGGCTTCACCCCACAAGACTACTAGTACTACAAGTAGCAAGGAATCATAGTCTCAAACTCCCTCTTCACCACCCTGTAAGGCCTCACTCTCTTCACAAGGTCATGGCTCCCCAACCCTACTATGCGCCCTCGTCTTCATGCTCTACAGCTACGACAACAACATCAATAGGTTAATCCATAACGAATGTTTCACATTCCGGATTACCTAATTTGTAAGCTTTTGTATTTGTATGTAGGTTCCGGATCACACGATCCGTAATAATATTGTATCTCTTCCAAAATAGGTATTCCGAAACACCATAAATGCAATTATGGAATGGATAATCTGGAACACCTTATAGATTAGTTTTGCGTTTCAAAAGACCTATTACAGACAAATGCAAAAGCTTATAGGTTTCTCAATCCATAATAGAACAACCCTTTTCGAAATGGGTATTCTGGAAAGAACACTTCTACTATCTATATATAAATTGTTTAGGCTAGCAAAATTACTCTTCAACCCTTTCTTAATTCCTGACACGTGTAATAAGTTGGGATACTTTAGTCTTTTAAGTTGCTTGAGTCAAATTTTGTGCCATGTCTTCTTCTTTTTTTTTCTTCCTCTTCCTCGAATCAATGTTTCAAATTTCCCCATCTTCTCAATCATTGTTTCAAATTTGAAAATGTTGAACTCTTAAGTTCAAATCTTCTTCCCTTAAACTCATATTTTGATTTCCCACTTCTTCCATCAACACTTGCACATTTACTTCTTTTTTTCACAAATCTTTCAATCGCTCCACTTTATGGTTACCAACGCCGATGCTATTACTGACTATTCTAGGTTGCGATTTAGAGAAATAAGCTGATTAAAATGCTTCTTGCTTCCTTATCTACGTTTCCCCTCAACAAATTTCAAGAAAAACCTCATTTTCAGTGAACCCTAACTCGCAGGTTATGTCGCCACATCATTGGTCACACAACAAAGTGAGTCAATCTTCTTCTTTCCTCTTGGCCGATGAGTTGTTCTTTTTCTATCCTATCGATATTCTATTTTTTCCCCTTTTTTTCCCCATTTGATGCATTGCTGGTTGTTTAACAAGAACTTACGAGCTAACGGGAAAAAATTTTGGTCCATCATCGAGAATTAAGGTTGCCTGCATAGTCACTAAGATGGTGGGAGATAAATTTCTCAAGTAGCAGCATGTTCATAGCTCTTGTCCGAGGTAAAAATTTCTCAGATTCCATGGCTTTTTGTGTGTTTTATTTTCACCTAAATTATACCTAACAACGAAAATCCATCACACCTTATTTCCAAGGTTTATTTTGGAAGTTGTGAATTATTTAGAGATAAAAAAATCATTTTAAAAATCATGTAATACATGTCTGCAACTTTTTTATTAGTTTGATAATTGATAGGAAGATGTTTATAAACCATGTCAAATAGTATTTTCATGATCTTTAAGTTAACAAAATATTTTGGATTCAATATTTTCCAAGATGTCTTCAATATTGATACATTGGATCCAATTATTATATAATTTGTATAACTATAATTATTTTCAGACTATGTGCTTCTTATGTCAATTTTAACTCTATCTTGGTTGTAGTCCTATCAAGCATACTCAGGTTCCATATACAGTGAGTATGCTAGATTATTCACAAGGTTCCTCTACAGGTTAATTTGAGGTATTTGGCTTGACTCTCTGCAATCGTCGAATCCCAGTTTATTTGTTGACATAGGAGTTGACCCTGACAAAGAATATCTCTCCTTCTACAAATCTGCTCATCTGTCATGACATTTTATCCTATATGGAGAGGTTACCATTGTATTTTTTATTCTTGCTATAACAAGACAATAATAAGATCTATGGCCAAATTTCCAAACACTAATTTTAATACTACTGGGTTTGGTTATGTAAGCTTGTAAACTATAATGTAAACATTTGAATTTTCAACAATCAAATGTATAGGAAATCATTACTCTATTTGAGTGGTAGGTTTGATTTGATATACTTATAATACAGTGGTACCCAGTTATCTATTTTCAAGTCTAATTTATGTTATTGAAAAAAAAAAGCATGGAAATCCATCTAATCCAAAAAAGGGTAGTTGCAATTTTTTTTTTGAATTTTTAGTTTGTTATTTTTATTCTTTTTTTTTGTGTGTGTTGAAGGTTGACATTGATCTTGGAAACTACTTTTCATATATTCATGGAAGAAATTATTGAAGCATACCATCATGGAAGTAGTTATTTGTACGTAAGAACAATTGCAAAAGGATTGATCATATCAGGTTCTTTATTCTTCAAATGATACATAATTAGTGGGATTTCTTCTTAATTGATAAGTTATTGCACCTTTCAATTTATTTTAGTAGATATCTTTCAAATGATTGTGTTTATTTATTTCAAAACTTTCTTTACTCATCTTATTTTCTTAGGAGTGGTGTTTTACTTGGATTAGAAATCTAATTTTGAAGATATAATTAGATTGCTAACTAATTTTTTGGCAAGGGTGGAAAGTTAACTAAAATGATGAAGTTAAACTTATTATAATATCACTACCAGAAATTTTTGATTATAACCACTGTGTAGCAAAGATTCCAAATGATGAAAAAGAATTGCCTGTTGATGTTTTTTTTAAGTGCAAATAACATAGTAGGCACTAGAGAATATCATTGCCAAATGTCAATTACAAATGCACCATTAGCTTAATACTTGAACAAGATAAAGAGCATTGAATTAATCGAGACAATATCACTTTTCTCTAACAAATTATTATTAGGAGACATTATAATTTGTATAAAGGTGAACTGACTAGTGTGATATGGATGCATTTATTGATAAGATTAGATTCTGCTTAATAGAATCCATCAACCTTAGTTTGAATTTAGTTTTGATTTAGAATAAGTTTAGATAATATCTTATTAATTAGGATTCAGTTAGGATTTTTTTTTGGCTTAAATGAAATTTTGGTTCCCCTATTTTAAATAATATGTAATTTTGGTCCCCTATTTTAAAATAAAGACATTTAGTCTCCCAATTTTATAAAATTCGTAATTTTGGTCCTTCCATCAAATTGAAAGTGTTGATTGTTAAGAGATTAACGTTGACCTTGACGTGGCCCAAATATAGTGACGTGACACGAGATTATTTGTTTATTTTTTAATTATTTTAAATACTGAGTAGAATAATTGATAAAAATATATTTTAAAAAAGATAAAATCATTTATTTTAATGGCTGAGGGTAGTTGTGAGTCATAATATGAAAATTATGGGTCTTAATCATTTATTTTAAACTAGTTCCACGTTACTGAAACACATGTTACGTCATAGTCAACATTAATTTCTTAACGGTCAGCACTTCTAATTTGACGGAAGGACGAAAATCACAAATTTTACAAAACTGAGGGACTAAATATCCGTATTTTAAAATATAGGGACTAAAATTGTGAATTGTGCAAAATAGGGTGATTAAATGTATCTATTTTAAAATAAGGGGACTAAAATTATGAATTGTGTAAAATAGGGGACCAAAATTACATTTAATCCTTTTCTTTAAGCATTAGGATTTCTTATTGATATTTGTAGCCTTTAAAAAGGTAGTTTGCTACCGGATTCAATCTGCTTGCCTTCATTATAGATTGCAAGGTATCTACTGTGCCTAGACCTGTGACTCGATCCTACGCAAAGACTCATAACATATTTGAGCATAAATATTTGGAACATGCCTACGGCTTTGAAATTAGCAAATTATTGTATGGCTAAAGCTTTTTTAAGTCAATCTTTATTGCATTGAAATTAGCTAATTATTGTCATATAACTTCATTGATCAACTAAAAAGAAAAATTCATTTTATAACTCAAGTGCTTTACTTTTCAATTTTTATAGAAATAACATTTCAAATTATTGTAATTGTTTATATTATAATGTATTAATTACACTAAGAAGGAAGAAAATAGTTTCCACTGTGTAAACCTTTGAAATATACATTATACACATTTTATACATATAATTTTTGTGAGCTTTTTTTTGATAAATATATTATGGAGTATTCTTTTGTTGTTGCGGGAAAAGATCCTATAGAGGTTAAATTTGTGTGATATCTCTTAGGGGATTTTGATTCAAGTATTGAAGTTGCACCAAGGAAAGAAGGAAGCAGTTGTCGTTGTGTAAACCTATGAAACATCTACATAACTACCCTAAGTTGGTGGATTTGACCAAGTTAGAGTGGTGATCTTCTGCTCCTTTTCTTTTGGCTATTTCTTTTACCATTTCTTTTAGAGTTGTTACCTTCATGAAAATGAATCACATACATACTAGATGTTCAGTCCTCATACTACTTTAGTGCTTTTGGAACTTATCTTTTATTTTGTTGGTTTAGTTTCGTTATAGTCAATCATGAGGGTAAAGTTCTTGTCATAAAGTTCATGAACAATTGTCTCATCCAAGTCTTTTCTTAGAATAAACTATAAGTGATCATTTAGATCATTTCTCTAAAAAGCATGCATACTTTTTAACTTATTGCTTGAAAGCTCTTTAATATTTGTAGAGATTTGCTCTCACTGCAATGGAAGAATTTCTAAATTCTAATTCTAGAGGTAAATATCAATTATCTTATTTGATATTTTCTTTCTTTCTATTCCAATTATTGCTAACATTTTGTCGCATCACTATAAAATGAATCCATTATGTTTACACATGCTAAAGCTTTCACTTGATTAATTTTGATTGAATTGTAAAAGCTTATATTATCAAGACCAAATTAGAGTCCTTGCTAGGAACACATGAAGCAGGAAGCGGCAAAACACACAAGTAAGTCACAGATTTTGTTTTTAATTTTTGTATGGGTCAAGTTGACATTATTGAGTTAACAAATCACTCAAATCTTTATATACATAAAAATTCAAAGTAAGTTTTGTAGACAGATCTTGGAAGGTTTTTTTTTACCGTTTATTTTTATCAATTTTCTTGGTGATTTAGTTAAAGGTTGAGACTTTAATGGTTTAAGGTTCTGGATTTTGGTGTCTTTTGAGTTTTGTTGCTCATAGTGCTACAATTAATTTTATCACTGTTAGTTCAAATTTTTTTTTCTCTTTTTAACATAATTTATGTTCTGTTTGATATATTTCTGCAGATTGTGTATTTTCTCGAACCTTGAGAAGGTGGTTCTTTTAGAAGGATATCCATTTTTTTTTACATATGGAAGAGGTCTCAATTTTTTTTAGAAGGATAAACCTTTGAGGACTTCTATGGAATCCAACTTTCTCACAGTACATGACTATAATAGAGGTTCGCTATATCATGTAAGTATAAAGTGAAAGATACTATATCTTAATTATTGAGTTAGATTAATTGTAGCTTCTCCGTCATTTGTTTTATTTTAAAAAAAAATTGTTTTAATATGGTCTTTTAATGTCTCATCAAAATTTTATCTAAAAAAGGTCAACTATTAATAGTTCAATAAAATCATATTACTATCATAATTATATGCTATGAACTCAACATCATAAAATAGAGCTTGAGTATGTAGCTTTTTAGATCTCCTCTAATTGATAAGGATGAACCTAGCTTTTTAGATTATGAATGGTGAAATTTTTTGGGGTGTTTGCAGCTAAAAGCTCCTTACTAGGGGCACTGCATTACTCAAACGGACCCGTAAAGGTAATTTTAGTAACAAAAGCAACTATATATTAGCACCAAGCCTGAATCCTTTCTCTTATTTACAAAAAGATTAAACTCCAATTTGGTAATAAGTGTAGGTGATCATAGTTAGTTTCAGTTGATATACATAAAAAATGTCGGGTACTTTTTCACTAAAAGTTTCATAGCAATTGGAATTGAGTACTTGTCCATTCATGTCAATGCTAGCAATTATTTCAGGTGATGATGAAAATGAAGAGCAAACATGTTGCAAGAACCATTACTGTTGAGTCATAAGATGAATCAGGACTCTCAATAATTTTGATTTTATGCAAAACAAATATTAAGTAAAAGGATTGCGTCTTATAAATGTCAACAGACGAAAACATTGCATCTGCGTCTGTAAGATACAGATGATATGCAGACAGACGCTTAAGTCTGAAGAAACATTTAAAGGCATAGTAAATGCACTATCATTTTGTAATCTGTTTTGCAGGGAATGTTCATAGAAAATCCTTCTAGGATCTATCGAAGTGCATAAAGGGAAACAAAAAGAAAAGTCAAAGTATCAGCAGTTCCCCTCGCCTCAAAAGATACGCTACAGCTAGCAATGTGTACTTGTCTGAGCAAGCGATGTGACCACTGCAACAGAAGGATATGGAGTGTATCTCAAGAAAGATAAGCAGAATGCTTTATCAGCTCAGAATGACTAGTTGGTGACAAGCATTTAATGCTTGCATTAAATGCCCTTCAACCTCTCTCCTTCAGACGCTGGTCAAACGCAAGAAAGAAGACCGTTTAGAGACAATGGTTACTTCCTCAGCAAGTCTATATATATAACAGAAGATTTGTAGTGCTGAAGACAAGGAGCTTAATTCAAATTATGCAAGCATTCTTTCAAGTCTTCATTCTTTCTCTTGTAAATTCTCTAAGTTGTAAAAAAACTCTAAAAACACCTTGAGTATCCTGAGAGAAAAAGATTGTGTTCTTCATTGTGTATATATGTCTGCAAGACGAAACATATAATTCTGTGTGCCCCTTACAAAAAACAAATCTTGTGATTTGTTTTAGAGCTAGAAGTGACTAGGTAGTAAAGAATACTTAGGTTATTAGCTTTGAGAGGCTAAGTATGAAAACTATTTGGGTGAGCCAGAAGTGGCAGTGAACAATATTTGTAACTTGTGAAAGTTAGTGGAACTTGGTGGTTTGCCAAGAACTTGACGTAATCTCGGGGTGAGACGAACCAGTATAAAATCTTGTGTTGTCTTTCCTGATCTTTTATATCTTATAACTGCTTGAATTGACTCTGTCTTGTGATTTAAACTTGTTTTCTTAAAAAGGCTTTCATTTGTAAGTTATCGTCTGTTAAACATTTTCTAGAAAAACGATTTCTTCTGTTCTACAGACGTTATACACTTTTTATAAAAAGTTTGCGAAAATTTTTATAAATCACAATTTAACCCCTCTTCTTGTGATTTTTGCCTTTACAATTACCAAAAAGAAAAAGGGTAAGATATTAGGTATTTTTTCTCTTGCTGTTGCTGATTACTCAAACTATATGTAAGTATTTAGCTAACAAAATGGTTGAACATGCTATATGACGTTTAAATTTCTAAGCCCTCAGAATTTTTCTCCTTTTAGGCTAAAAATGCATATGTCAAGTTTACTCATACATTATCATGGATAAAGTGAGATTTTTTTGCTAATTTTTTTTCTTCAAGGAGGGATTTGCTATTGCTAGGTAGAGAGAAGGACTGGAGCTAATTCTTTAGCTTTTGGTGGAAATCCATATAGAATTATAGCTCAAGTAGAGAATATTATGATCTGATTCAAGTAGAGAAAAGGATTTGTTCTCTGTGCCAAGGATATTTTTTCTTCTCAAGTAGTGCAATGCATCATCATTATGAATTTTAGAATGTTTCATACTTATGATGGTTAAATAAACTTTGTCCTTACGATCTTAACCATAGAGACGAGGATGAAAGAACATTTGTTTTGGCTTGATAATACTCACAAATAACACACATTTGTATAATGTATACTATTATAGCTTCACCAAAATTTCTGCATGCCTATATTCTAGCACCCACCTTACTTAGATGCAAGTCTTTCTAAGTATAACAAGCATTATTCTTTGGTTTGAAGGTGCATAGCCAATCATTTCCTAATCCTAAAGGAGATAGTGAAGTTGTCACTGATTCATATATTAGTTCGAGTGTGTACAACTTGTGGTTGGAGGCACCGGTCATGGATGAAGGCAATGTTTTGTAAGAAATTTTATGTTTTTTTTACTTAATACAATTGGTTTTTAGAACAGATACTGTATGAGAGATGCTCATAATATTTTGTTTTTCTCTCCTTTTCATTACCAAGAAATATATCTTCATTACCCATTTATCAATATGACCTACATTAATATCATTCTCATTCCATTTTTTATGTTTTTATGGTGTCCTTTCTTTGTGGTATACTCTCTAGAAGTTGAATTATGGATAATATTCAACATAGATGAGTGGAACATAAACATATAGAAATATCATTCCTATGACGGAGTAAACAAAATGGAAAGAAAACAAAAAAAAAAACAAACTCAAGGAAATAGTGCATACTCCTCCCAAAGAAAAAGCCTCCTTTACTACAAAAAAATGCTCAGATACCCTATCACGTTTCATCCCCATTTTTCTAATAAAAATTTGAGAAGTTGCTAGCATTGTATAATTTCTACAAGTGCCAACTTCAGCTGCAACACATAGAAAACATGATGCACTTATGCAATAAAAGGTGATGTCAAATGATATGCCATTGGAGCCACCTATTCTTGAACTTCACAAGGACAATAAAAAAGAATGTCTTAGTTTTTCATTAACTCATTTAGCTTACTATTTTAGTTTATATAATTGTGCTTTCAAGTTCTCCCAAGTTCCACACTTGAAATTCAACTTCTCTTTCCTTATCATCTACCTGCAGTTTCATTCTTTTTCCTAATGTTGTAGTTTCTCTGTTGTACTTGATATTTGATAATAGATAAGGGATCCTTTCCCTATAATGCTTTGAAGGGATTTATCTTAATTGGAATTTTATCTAATGGCATGCAGGGATGTTTCTATTATCTCCTAACATTGGACACAGGTTCTATTAGTACTCAATGGTCATGGTTTTGTGGAACTGAAAGTTGTTTGTGGGGAGAGCTTCAGGGACAAACTTCCATGGTGGTTTTGATGTGTTGGGGGCTTGACCAGATAAGAATATTGAAGGACCATTACAAGATAGTTGGCTAAAGTAGTTTTATATTAAAGTTTTTCAGATATAGGAAAGCTTATTGCAACAAAAGTGAGAAATTAATTGGTTTGCCAATAAACTCAATACTCAATATTAATTCTATTTTAACTGTCTTTGTGGTTATGAAATCATTGGATTTCTATTTCTATTGATTTTCTAATAGCTATTATTATGAAAGCACTCTACACATATCATTGTAACGCCCAAAATGAAGTGTTATGTGGTTGTCAAGGCAAGAAATGATGGTCCAAATTTGGTGGTGTGAAAGTACTATAATGCACAACATATATAGGACTTCAAACACTTATTAATTTCTCCTAGAGTTTAACTACATGAGAGGATAGTTTTTATACCTATTCTTGGGAATAAAGAACATAGATCAAGTGATTAGTTCCTTGCAAGACTAAGCAAGAATAACTGTAAACTAGATATCATGATTTTAACTAAATTGTTATGTTCCCTTTTTTATACTATTATTGGGTTTACCTTTTCACCTCTAGTATTGATATTTCTCCTATTCCTGGGCTCCATACAATTATAATTAGGCATATATATGCTATGTTACTTTATTATTGTAAATCATTATTATGCATGCAAGTTGTGTAGAGTCAAAGAAATTTACAATTCAACTTGACCTTTACACAACGTTTCCTAATACTTCTATATCTATTAACTAAATTGTTTGATATATATGTATGGTCCTCACATGTGCTTTGGACATTAAGGCCATGGATTGTAGGATGGTTTATAGTATTTACTTATTTATTTATTTATTTATTTATATAACAAAAAATTGAAAGCAATTCCTAGATCCATGCACCCTAAATGGTAAAATGAATGTAAATATCACGTATTAGTGCAAAAAAGACAAGACCCTAGAAGCATATTTGTTCAACAAAGTGTAAAAGATTTTTAGTTATCATTGTTTTGCATCAATTAAAGTGTCTATTTATATACAAAGCAATGCTATTATTTGCAATATAGGACCCCTAGAAAATGGGAATTAATCATACCAAAATAGTTATTAAATGTATAAAAAATTGATATGTCTTATTATTACCTTAAAAACATCAAAATTCATATATAATATTATAAATTTAACATATCATTTGTTTTTTTATTTTAATTAAACTAGATAGATTATTTAATAATGTTTTGAATATAAAAAGTTAATAACATATGCACTTCATTTCTTTTTCGTTGAATTAAAAATAAAATTACATGAATATTTGATGTAATAATGAAAAAAATATTAAACACAAAATAGAGAAGCCAACTAATTAAATGTATTATTTGAAATGTTAAAATTTATTGCTTTATTATACTCAATAATTACAACCTCCGAGGATTGGCGGAATTACAATCTCTCTCCTAGCCCATAATATAATCATTTCATTTTCTTTAATGTTATTTTTTTAAAATTTAAAAATTTAAATAGATTTTTCATATTGTTTGATTATGGTGTAAATGATTGATTTTGTCTCATGCTATATTATTTATTTTTAAAGAAAATAATTATATACATAAATCATTTTTAAAAATGCGTACAAACAATGAACGCGACTTGTGCAAATACAGGGGTTACCGACTAGTTACTAGAAAAAAAAATAAAACACACACACACACATACATGTTCACGACGATTGGAAAAGACACGGTGTCAATAGAGGACAACATGCAATGATGTGGTTGCAGTGGTTAATGGTCTAGAAAGCGCATAAGGTGAAAGGGTGTGAAGAGAAGGAAAGAGGAGGCTCAAATTGAAAAAATTAAGGTATTTTGTGGGTTTTGCTTTATTTTAAACTTAAAAAGAGGTGCAAGTATGGGGCATAGTAAAAAAGACCCAAAAATAAATAGTAGGAGCCCAGCTAGTAGTAGTTACATTTGGATCCATGACTACTAATGAGTAAAACTTAAACATAGGATAATGAGAATAAACATAGTAGTAGTGGTGGTGGTGGTGGTGTTTGTTTGAAGCAAACTCTTTAACTTTAATATTGAAATCAAACTTTTGAATCAAAATGTTGGACATGAGAGAAAAGAAATTTTGTGATTATGATACGTAAAATAATGACTCATGATAATAACCATAAAAGACTAAATAAACTAGTAACTATAACACTAATATTACTAATATTTTAAAGATAATATTAATGATTTATAATGATAAGCATAATTTTAAGTATTTATTTAAGAAATTAAGAGGGATGGAATGTAATGTGAGTTCTTAAAAAAAAGAATAAGATTAGAACTATTTAATCAGAATGAAGCTTAATCATAAAATTTAATAAATTGAGGATGTTTGGTATATAAAATGAAGTGTTTCCTATGAGTTAAAACCTTAACACGCTTCTTTTCAAAATGACTAAGTAATAAAACGATCATATTTTGCATTGTCTTTTCAAATATTGTGTTGCATTTATTACGAAATAGGAGTAGCTTTGATCTTAATACAAGCTAAAGAGAAACACAAGTAAGCTTATCAGAATGAGTACTGAAGTAGCTCAACAAAAGGAAAAAGGAAGAATGTGCCTTACGCACATCATGAAAGAGAATAGACTTTTTGGTATAAAGTTGTTGGTGTCATTAAACTCTCGCTCTCTTAAACTTTTTGTTACTTGATATCCCATGCATTTCATGCACACTAGAATAGGAAAAAGCTTATTTCTCAATGGGTATTTTATCAAGCTTCAATATGAAGAATGAAGAGGGAAGAATATGAAGGTTACAAAGTTACAAAGTGTGAAATTCTAACAAGTTTTATCACTCTCTAAACATCACGTACAAGCTCTAAAACTGTCATATTCTTTGTAATTACAAAGTTATTGTATCTGTGCTTATCTTGTAAAAGCTTACTCTATGAGTTATCTTTCAAAGACTTATATTTGTGAAAGCTTGGAGTGGATTAATGAAAAAGAATACTTAGGTTAAGTTATCTTGAGTTAAGATAATGTTGGTATAAAGCTTGAAGAGACTTCGAGAATACTTGTGGTTGTAAGCAGATTGCTTAGTGGAAATCCTTTAGATTAAAGGGACTGGACGTAGCTCTTATTATGGAGCTAACTAGTATAAACCTTTGTGTGCTATCTCTTTCCCTCCCCTTTATCCTTTATGCTATTTTTTTTCTTTTTTTTTGTTGGGGACAATCCTTTTGTGAGGTGCTTTTAAACGAACAAAAATCTTTTATTGCGAAAAGTTTTTGAAAATATACAACACACAATTCAACCCCCTTCTTGTGTGTTCTATTTGTTATTTCAGGTGAATCACCTAATGTTATTCCCATTATAGATTAGATGAATATTGATATTGATATTGATTTGCATGCTTGGGTCGGTGAAGTATGAGCTCCTAATTTTGTTACTTTGTTGTTGGAAAGTCCTCCATGGAGACAAGCCAATATTATCTATTCATCCATTGGGTCTGATCACAAGTCAACATTTATGTATTCATATATTGCATTTGACTATTATCTATAATTTGATATACTTGTGTGAGTTGATTATTATTATTATTATAATTGTATGTTATATTTGGTCCCCTTGTTTGCTTTATTACCATATAACACTTTATGTTGATACTTGCCTCCTTATTCGTTGTTTGTGTGTTGTTTTCCTTTTCTTTTTGCTTCTTGCCTACTTTCCCCACCTCTTTAGATGACAGCAGTCGACATTCATGTAGTGTAGTAGAAGCTTGGTAGGATCTTCCCATGTGTTTCTAGTGGCAACTCTCTGTCACTTTGTTTTTAGACAAGAAGATTTTATTTCTTATTAGAAAAGGTCAACTTTAGAAAATTTATAATATTGTATTTTAAATCTTTATTTATCTATTATTTGTGTTGTAAAAAAAACCCAATTGTAAAAGAATACAATTGTATTTTTTAGCATACGACAAATGTTACGTAAATGTTATAAGTTATTATTATTAGTATATTTATTATTTGGGGTGTTACAAATTGACTTATATACACTTATTCAATATTTGTAGGAGCTTATTAAGATTATTTTAAGGTTACAAGATATTTCCTTGCCACTAACATTCTTTTGATACCAACAAACATCTTGAACAATCTATATCAAAAGAAGCTTAACTTGTGGAAGTTAGGCAAAAACAATCAAGGTCATAATTTAACCTCTCTTCTTATGACTTTCTGATTCACTTCAATATTCTCTGTGTACTTCTTCTTCTTCTTCTTCTTCTTCTTCTTCAACTTTGAGTAATCAGACCCATTGTTATTCTTCAATCACATCATCATGGACAATTAATATCAAAACCAACTTCTAAGTTAGTTGCTCTAATCACTTTAGACTCACCATTACTTCTATGTGTTTTGAATAATGAGAGGTTTTGAATTTCATTATAACTTCACACCTTAGGTGCACTAATATGTTGTCCATGAGCATAATTTGTAGTTGCATTGACATGAGCATAATTCTTAAGTTTTTATATCAGTTTATCTAATAGATTGTGTTGCAAGTAAAACACACCACTATTTTCTTAGAACCATTTGAATCATCACATTGAGGGCTTTCAAATTCGTTCTGACAAATATTAGTTACTATTTGTGCATATTCATTTAGAGCTTTGCATAAGGACTTCACTGCCTTCACGAGATAAGGCTTGAGCTTAACATCACAATTACTAATTACTTTCTCCCCCAATGTCCATGAAATAGGTGAAATAGTCTAGGAAAATAAATTAAACTAGATTGACTAAGTTAAGAAAAAAAGACATAAGTAACAAAATAATGTCAAACTATAAGAATATCACGTATTTCTTCTTATAGAGTCAAACTATAAGAATATCACCTATTTCTTCTTATAGTTTAACTATATTTTGTTACTTATGTCCTTTTTCTTAACTTAGTCAATCAGATTTAATTTTGTTTCCTAGATTATTTCACCTATTTCTTGGACATTGGAGGAGAAAGTAATTAGCAATTGTGCTGTTAAGCTCAAGCCTTATTGCGTGAAGGTAGTGGAGTCCTTAAGCAAAACTCTAAATGAGTATGCATAGATAGTAACTAATATTTGCCATAATGAATTTGAAACCCCTCAACGTGATGATTCAAATGGTTCTAAGAAAATAGTGGTACATTTTACTTGCAACACTTGATCAAATAATTTGTTATAGCAACTTACGAATTATGCTCATTTCAAATGCAACTACAAATTATGCTTATGGACAACATATTAGTGCACCAAAGGTGTGAAGTTACAATGACATTCAAAACATCTCATTACTCAAAACACACAAAAGTAATGGTGAGTATAAAGTAATTAGAACAACTAACCTGGAAGTCAATTCTGATATTAATTGTCCACAATGATGCAATTGAAGAACAACAATGGGTCTGATTACTCAAAGTGTACTTTAAGCATTATTGATCATAACAATAACACCTAAATCAAATTAGAGACACAAAGCAAAAAAAGAAAGCAAAAAGAACAAGATATGAACCACAAATCAAATTATACTTGAAATGCAGGAAATCACACTAGAAGGAGGGGTTGAATAGTGTGTTAGATAAAACTTAAAATCTTTTCGAAAAGATGGAGATATCTTAACTTAGATTTTTACAAAGGAGTTGTATAAACAAAGAGTTACAAATATCGTCCAATGGTTCAAAGAACAGTTTAATGAAATTGCATGTTCAGGTTTTCGTCCAAGTGAGAAACAAATACTTTTCGTAAGTTAATAAAGAAACTTGTGCGTCTAATGTGAAGAAATAACTCTTAGAGAAAACTGGTAAGCTAAAAAGCAATAGAGTAAAAATACTTGATTTATACTGGTTCACTCAACCTAAGCTACGTCCAGTTCTCCTTCAAAAACTTTTAAAGGGTTCCACTAATCAAAACTTTGACTACAAACAAGTATTCTCTTCCCTGCCACTTTTGGCTACTATTCTCTAGGCCATTTCTGGCACACCTTTGATCTCCCCCTGAGATTAAAGAACACCCAAGTATTCTTTGTCACTAAGCCACTTCTGGCTTTCCAAACAAACATTTTGATTACAACTTCAGATCAACTCTCACAGAGAGGATATTACAATGTAAACATAATATACAAAGTAACTTAGCAAAGGCTAAGGAGTTGCTCTATTTGCACAAGTATAGATCGTCCAATCGTTTTGACAGAGTTTTAGCTCTTTGAAAACTTTGAGTGCTTCGTTGTTGATTTCGTGCGCTTGATCCTCTATTTATAGGCTTCAAAGTGAATGTATCCGTTGTGGGATCTGAGCCTTGTCGAAAAACCGTTCTCTCGCAATCATATGACCGTTGCTACGTGTCAGCTTGGGGTGGAGAGAGAGAGGAGAGAACAGTACATGCAGCGCCTCCACTTCTGTACGATTTTTGTAGAGAGAAGCTTTTCCGTCTCCTGTGGTACACTTTTTGAATATTCAAATGAAATGTCACATATGATAAGAGAGGGAATAAGGAGCATTTCAGAGAATCATCATCGAAAAGCTTAAGTGTACTTTTACATATCATGGACACATTATATAACTCTTTGATAGAAAATGTGTGTAAGTTATATAAGCGAGTGGACGCTCCTCAAATGGACGCAGTGTTTGCACACTGGTTTTCACAATGCATTGAACGCTTGTTACATTACAGCGCATTGGATGCTGGATTTATACTTTAGAAAAACAAGTTCCAATTACACACACATTGGACGCAATAATCACATAGATATATATAGTTTGAGCTTAAGAAATACAATACCACTTAGGCATTGAACGGTGTGGTACCTATAATACTCAAACATAAAGCATTAGATACTTCAAAATTTAATCTCATTTGTTATCATCAAAACCGAAGTTTGAGGGGTTGGACTTTGTCCAAAGTCTTAGATTCTAACAATACTCATAAAGGAAAAAAAATAGAAAAAGTTTAAACAAGATATGAACTAAAAAAAAACTAAGAAGCAGGGACTAAGGAAAACCTTTGAGTGAAGAGAAATCCAACAACAAAAAGCACAAATGAGAAAGAAACCAATGAAACCCTATCAAATAAAAAAGAAATGAATGAAATCAAACAACCAAATATAAAACAAAACATAAATTAATAGAAATAAAAAATGAAACCCTAGATCAAGGAGATGAGAAACCAACCTTGTGTGAACCACTCAAAGAGTGTGTGCTTTGAATTGAGAGAGAGAATGAGCAAAGTGAGAGAGAACGAGGGTACCATTGTGAGAGAGCGGGGGTTGCCACTATGAGGGAGAAAGAGCGAGGGTTGAAGTCCCAAAGGAGCAAGAGCGAGTCGAGTGTGCATCGAGAGCAGGCCGTGAGAAAAACAATTTGAAATTCTTTAATTTTTAATGGAATTTCAAATTCTATTGTTTTTGTTAATTAAAATTCTTTATAAAAATGTCACAAACTCAATTTCCTTTTAATTTTTTTTACCCAAATGAGTAATTTAACCACAAAGCATTTTAAATTCATTAGATAAGTGAATTGCTCTGTAAAATTGATCTTATCTAAATGCACGGTAATGATTTTTTTACAAAAAATAGTCATCGTTACGGAAAATATATTAGTTTTTTCTCTTTCTGAGAAATGCTAGTGACACACTCTCTCTAACACTCTCTTTGTAATAGGCTGAAATTTATTAGTAATCACCAATTTTGATGAATCTCACATCTAAATCAAGAGAGAATCATTAAATGATAAGTGTGTCCCACCAAAATTGGTGATTTCCAACAAATTTCAATCAATCACAGAAAGAGTTTTGAGAAGAGAGTATTAGAGAGAGTGTCGCTAGCATTTCTCTTTCCTACAATGTTGCTTAGCTTTTCGTAAAGCATATAATTTGCATGTTTTTCAATGTATTTGAAAAAATGTTTTCGAAAAAAATTTAGAAGCAAAACTCAACTCCACTTCTTATATTTTCTTTTGCCTTTAGAAATACTTTATCCATCCCCTAATTATAAGACATTGTTAGCTAATTCATACATATTAATAAAGTTGGTTAATTTAGTTATTAGCATTGAATTTGTCTATAATTGTAATATTTTCCAAAATTACTCTTAAATAATGCATGGAGAGAGAATAATAATAACAAAGTTTTAATTTTTAAAACTAAACTCTTTAATTCTCCAATTTACATAAGAGAGAGATAATTCATAACATTCATTATTTGTGGACTAAAATAATTAAGGATATTTTGGTCAAAAAATAATTAATGCAAGGAACAATTAGAAAAGAGTCTCATAAAACTGGACAAATTTTTTTTTAGCACAATGTATTATATTTAGGGATAGAAGGAGCAGTAGAAATGATAGTTTAGAAACCAAAATCAAGAACGAAAAGAACTTTGAATTGTTCTTGTTTTTGTATTTTAAAATGAGAGATTGCATTTGAAAACTATTTTCAAAACTTTTGTCAACAAACAAACTTCTTTTGTTTTTATACTTTAAAAACACAAAATAGTTTTGTAAAATAATAAACAATAGGTTGTCAAATTCTAAAAAAAAATGATAAATTAATAATATGATCTAACATCATTATAATATAAAGACAAATCTAATATAAAATAAAATAACAAGTTAAAAGAGACTAAATTCAATAAAAAAAAAGGTTAGGATATTAGTCCAAAACTTAAAATTAAAGTTAGAGACTAAAATATTAATTTTTGATGAAACAAAAATTAAATAGATTTTTAATTAAAACGTTTAAATATAATTAGTACTAAATTTATTGTAAATTACTATATAACTATAAAAAATAAATTTTCATCAAAATGTTTGGCTTCATTTTAATACTTGTAGGGAGATCACTTTATTGTCTATAATAGTTCTATTTTTTTTCTCAAGTAGAATTATATCTTGTAAAAGAAAAAAGACATATGTGGTCTTTAAAATAAGTTGACTAAATATAATTTTAATACTCCTTTAATTCCTTATTTATAATTTTAGTCCTCCTATTTTTTCCCCGCAATTTTAATTATCATATTTTAAAAAATTTGTAATTTTGGTCTGATTCCCAATTTTGTATATATTTATTTCTTTTATTTTTTATATTTTAATTAATTAAATTATTTTTTGATGGTATCTTAAATGATTATGACATTATGTTAGATCTAGGGTTCAATTAAACCAAAATAAAAACAATAAAATGTATACAAAATTGAATATTGGACCAAAATTGCAAATTTTCTAAAATGTGAAAACTAAAATCGCGAAAAAAATTGGAAGACCAAAATTACAGATCAAGAATTAAAGTGGGACCAAAATTGTAATTTAACCCATAATTTTTTTTGGTGCAATTTTCTTTAAAGAGGTGCAACTCGGGGACTTTTTAGGAGGTCAACATTCTAATACTATTTTCGTCCAAACACTTTTTGATAAGATCCGGTGCATTAATATTGGTATGATCGCACCTAACCTATAATGTTTTGACTTCACTCCAAATTTATTTGTCAAATAATAATAAATGTCCTTTTTAATGCTTATTAAATATTAAGAAAAGTAAAACTTGTACCAAGGAAGAATTAAAAGGAGAATGTTGACTCAGTTGAATTTTTTGTATTTCCATTTTGGATTAAAATCCTCATATTTTGTTTAAATTTTTTATAAATTACTTTTCTCTCAAAATTTATTAATTAAAATATCAAATTTTACAAAAATAAAAATGATTCATCCTTAAATTTTAATTTCAGATCTTATCAAATCTTTACTAAATCTCTTATTTTTGAACTTTTAAAATCATTTTAAGTAAAAAATTCATAAAAATAAAATTTATTAAGAAAATAACTTAATTAATTAAAAAATAGCGTTTAAATTTTATGAATCAACAAAACTTACCGTTTATTATTAGATCACACTGTAACTTTTGTAAACAAAAGATCACAGTTTAACTTTTGATGATTTCAATTTAATTAAAAAAAATAAAATGGAAAACATTTTGCTAATGTAAACTGTTGAAAGGAAAGAGTAATGATATTCGTATAGTTGGGAATCTTCTATCTAGTTTTTTATTCTGACTTTTTTTTTGTTTTTTTTTTAATTCTGATTCTCTATCAGTTTAACTATTTTTGTAAATATAATTAACTTTATTTTACTTGTAATTAAGAGTAAATAAATGTTATTATATACAATTATTCATCTATATTAGTAATACTAATAGTTAAATATGTCTAACAAGTGATTAATAAAATTTAATTTTATTGAAAAGTCTAATAGTTAAATGTGACTTAAAAGTGATTAACTGTGGAAGTAGATTCAGGTGATCACTAATATCTATTGGAGTCTCTCTTTTCAACTATTTTTTTTTTTCATTTACAAGATTTGAACCAAAATTTTACTTAAGCAATTTGAGCTCAATACTACACCAATGATCCGTTGGTTAATACACTATCTATTACTATAAGCTAAAATTTATTAAAAATTATAAAATTATATAAATCTTTTTTTTTGTCAATGAATCTTTTTTTTTATAATGACGGTAATGAGAATCAGCTTAAGTCCTCATACATATTATCCAAACTCTATCATTAGACAATCCTAATGCTTTTTTTTTTATATATAATAAATCTCACATGATTTTCTAATGTTCTTTAAAACTATACCATTATATAAAAGGAATACCATTTTCAATAACCATTTTTTTGTCTCCACTCTCTTTAGACCATTTTACCCTTAAATAATATATAGATATAATAATGAGAAAATAGGTAATGCACTTAACGTGTAAAAAAGTTTTACATTGACATGCAATCACAACTCACCATGTATGATAATTTTGTTAACTTTTACAATAACTACCTTAAAAGTCATATCAACGGTGATTTATGATTGAATGACAATATAAAATAGTTTTACACTATTAGTGCATCAGTATTAAACTCTATAACAATTACTCCAAATTCTTTTCTACTTTTTTCGATATCTTTTTCCTATCAGTTTACATATCATAGAAGTTAACCTCCATTTCCATACTTTTTTTTATAAGTGTTAGTGAGTGTTTGGTATAGTGGAATGAAAGTGAATTAGGATGAAAGTTTTGAATTAAAGTAGAGTGTAAAAGTGCGAATCACACTTCATTTTACTATTCATTTAACTCCTTTTTAGTTCTCTTTCGGTACAAACAAACGGAGACTAAACCCCTTTTGTTTTGCAATGAAAGAGAATCGAAAGAGAGTAAAATGAATAGTAAAATAAAGTGAGATTCACACTTTTACACCTTATTTTAGTTCAAAACTTTGAGCATGTTTGTTTCTCAGTTAAAAATGCAGCAGCACAAATTCCAAGAAACTTTTAACGCATAAGTAAGGAAATTGTTCCTTTTGAAACGTTCATTTGAGTCTTCACAACGGCAAAACAAACATAGGCTTTCATGTCAATTTACCTTCCTCTCATTCCACTGTACCAAATAGTTTATTACTCTTTTCGGTCCTTTTTATAAGAAACAAAAAAAGTGTTCTTTTTTTGTCCTAATTATAAGAAACATGCATCCACTTTAAGATGTATTAATTGCTAGTTTTCTTTTGTACCCTTCATCTTGTGAAATCTATTAATAAGACACCTACTAATTTCTCATGTATTTATTGGTCTATTAATAATACAACTTACACTTATTGATAAAGGTGCAGTATCATTAATGTAATCACTATTTAAATCAATCAATTTAAGAGATACTTTTAAAATAAAATTTAAATTTATAATATTATTAATTATGATTAATTAATTTAATTATTTTTATTGATTTTGACGATTTAATTATTTATTTTTTATATAAAGGAACGGAGGAAGTATTATTGTTAGAAATTTGGACTCCTCTGATCATTTTTTTTAAAGTGTACACACTTGACAGTTGACGCCCTCCTCAGAGTCACAGTCTCAGTTTGTTGCTGTTGCCTTCAGCAACCGTGTTGGGTGCGCGAACCACCGCATCCACCATCACCACCACCACCACCATGCCCATCCCCAACCACCACCACCACCACCAGCTCCACGCTCCTCTCCGTTCAACCCCTTCATCCTCCTCCTCCTCCTCATCCTCCCATTCCTTCACCTCGAAGATCCTCCTCCTCCTCACCCTCCTCCCCGTGTCTTTGGCCGCCATAGCGTTCATCCTCCAATGGCGCGGCGGCATCGCCGATCCGGCCACCCTCTCGTCCCCCCGTGGGTCCCACCACTACTTCCCCGGCATGGAGCCTTCCCCTCTTAACCATCTCTCCCACAATTCCCACTCCCATTCCTCCGACTGCGTCAATCTTGGCCGCACCAATTCCCCTTCCTTCCCTTACTACCACAACTGGAAGCTCGACTTTGAGGCCTCTCTCACCCCCAAGGTCCCTTCTTTGCTTCATTTCTTCACTCTCCTTCATTCCTTTTTATTTTTTGAATTTTTTTTTGGTCCCGCCACGGGTATCCCTAGTCCACTGAGTCAGATACTAATCCCGTTCGCAGTACTGTGACTGCCGCTGGCCTGAAGGGTTGTCTCACACGGCGGGGATCGGACACGGGATTTTCCGCTAAATAGATCGTCCCCACAACTTATTTTTTGAATTTGATTAGAATTAGAGGGTGTTCCTATTTTTTTATTTTTTTGGGTTCTGTTCTGCCTGCAGTTTGAAGCAAATAGTAGGGATTTCAATTTTTTTTTATAATTATTATTAGAAATGTTGGGTGGGGAGGTGGGGTTGCCTATTTTGTCCTTTTTCCATTACTATGGCAGCAATTTGAAGCAAAAGGGTTTTCTTCATGGTGGGGATTTTGATTTTGGGGTTGATCCAGGCTAAGATGGATTTTGAGTAAATTCTGCAAGTTTTGCTGTGTGAGGTCTGGTGATCTGTGTTGGGGTTGATTTGGGAATTTTATTGGTATTTGATTATGTGAAGGTTGTTTCTAAGGATATGTTTGTGTTATTGCGCTTATTTTCAAGCGATTTTATTGGCAGTAGTTTGTTTAAATCTTTACAGATCTTGTGGGAATGTTGATTTGAGTTAATCCTGGCTGATGGGTTTGATTGCGTTTGAGCAAATGTTGTTAATAAGATCTGTGTTTTATTGCTTTTCTGTGATCTGTGCTGGTTGGATTGTTTGTGAATTGAGTTGATGTAGAGATTCTTTTTTGTTAGTTGCTATTTTTGAAGTGAAAACTGAAGATTGTGTGTGAAAATATGATTGATAGTTAGTCTTCTTATCCTTGTGTTATTTTATCAACAGAAAGCTTTTTCCTCATTCTTTGTTTTTAGCATGAGAACTCGATTTACTTTACCTCTGCAGATTTCATGGAAGTATTTGTGTTGCTATTGATATAATCCATGTTTTCTTCCTGATGTGCAGATCTGTGTTACGACTAGTACATCAGCAGGGCTTGAGCAGATTCTACCTTGGATGTTTTATCATAAAGTCATCGGTGTGACAAATTTTTTTCTTTTTGTGGAGGGGAAGGCTGCTACTCCTGAAGTATCAAATGTCCTAGAATCAATTCCTGTAAGTAGACAATACCACAGTATTCTATCCTTCTCAGGAACCAGGATTTGATTCTTTTGATCTGTTTTTCCTTCCTCCTTTTTCTTACATAATAATACCATTCTAATTTGGTTTATGTTGTTTAAACCAGGGTGTAAAGGTTATATATAGAACAAAACAGCTAGAAGAACAACAGGCTAAGAGGTTAATCAATTTTATGATTTTCTTACTGACTCTTATCCATTCAATTGATTTTTTTAATTTACAATTGTAATAGAATAGTGTCCTTTGGAGTTTCTCAATTTGCAAATAGATATATGGAGGGTGTTTTTAACCATAATAGTTTTATGTTTCAGTATGCCCATAATGACTCTTGTAATTATTCAAGATTCTTTTTCTAATTGTTTTTGTTCATGCTCATTACTATAAAATTTTGTTTCTTTTCCTTGCCCATGTTATACTGTTAATATTCTTGTTGAATATTTAAGTTCCCTTTTGTCTTCAGTGTAAGTTTCTAAGAGATGGTTTTGTTATACTAATTATTTATTTTGTTGGTTGCATCAGTCGTATTTGGAACGAGACATGGCTGGCAGGTTTCTTTTATAAACCATGCAATTATGAACTTTTTGTGAAGCAATCCCTCAACATGGAGATGGCTATTGTTATGGCAAGGGTATGGCTAACTGTTTTGTTGCACAAATCCTTATTTTTCTCCATTTTTTTTTTTAAATTATGGATTGGTGTGTAATCTGGTTCATCAACATAATGTTCTGCTTGTTGAAATTGAAATATCAGGATTCTGGCATGGACTGGATTCTTCATCTTGATACAGATGAATTAATACACCCAGCTGGTGCTCGGGAATATTCTTTAAGGCAGTTGCTCCTTGATGTTCCAGGACATGTTGATATGGTCATATTTCCTAACTATGTGAGTAGAATCTGCAGCTTCTTATTAATTGCTTAGTATTGATGTATATTTCATGGTAATGGAAAAGATTTTTCTATATTGTTAGCTTCAATTTTGTAACTAGGTGCTACTGTGTTTGTCTTTTTTAGGAGAGCAGTGTTGAGCGAGATGATATCAAAGAACCTTTTAGTGAGGTAAGTACTGAAAGCTGTACATAGTCCTTCCAAAAGGTGTCTAACTTATTGCAGTGAACCTGAAATAAACAGCATGTAATGGATATAATTGTATTAAGCTCATCAATAATATACATGTAAATTTGTTTGCAATTGATAGGAACCAAGGTATCAAATAAGGAAAATAGCTAAACTGGTACTGATATTTATCTTTGATCAGAGGAAAATTCCTCGATACAGTGGGATAAGAGAAATCCAACAGAGAAATAGGAAAAAATGACCGCATTTGGAGATAATTTCCTTACAAGTATGGAATAACAACTAAGCAAGTAAAAACAAATAAAAGAAACAAACCCTTAGATAATGAGAAGAGCCAGCCTCTCCTCAAATCACCACCCAAAACCTGTGAGAATAATCCCCCCTTCACTCTGTTAACCCCTCCATATATACTCCTTTCACTCTTCCCCCTTTTAACCCCATTGCGTGATTCTTGCATAACACTCCCCACTCTCTTACTGCCACATAACCATTCAGTTATTCGCCCCCCTTCCCTTTTTGCAAACATGACTTATGGGCCTAACAGCAATGCTGTTTCTTTTCTTCAATTAACTATGCTGATAAATTTTAAATTTCCACAATCGACACTTTTGCCCCACTCCTACTCTGGTTATGCACCACGATTAAAAGGATTAGATTGGTTTTAACTAAATCTTCTAACATAAAAGTAATTCTAAATTATAAATTTGTAACCTCTTTCTCCTGATCTGTCAAAACAGGTATCAATGTTTAAGAAGAATTATGACCATCTTCCAAAGGATACATACTTTGGCATGTATAAAGATTCTGTACGTGGCAATCCAAACTACTTCCTGACTTATGGAAATGGAAAATCTGTTGCTCGGATACAAGATCACCTTCGGCCTAATGGTGCACACAGATGGCATAATTATATGAAAACCCCAAAGTATGATCATTTAATTCATAAGACATGTGTATCTCTTGCCTTTTTTGTTATTACCCTGATAGTTCTTCTGAATTATGTTAGTGAAATCAAATTGGAAGAGGCTGCTGTTTTACATTACACATATGCTAAATTCTCAGACTTAACTTCTAGACGTGACCGCTGTGGTTGCAAACCTACAAAAGAAGATGTCAAAAGATGCTTCATGTTGGAATTTGACAGATCGGTAAGTTTCTGGATTCTTTTTTATTATTATTATTGTTCTTTCTCCTGTCCTGTTCAGTTATCCATTTTGATTGCATATAAGAAAACAGGATTTCTTATACCGGTTTGTAGGAGTGTAAGTGAGTCGAGCTAAACACTTCAAAATGAGGTTTGACTTGTGAGGAAAAGAGATTGCTCAAGCTTCGCTTATGGTTTAAACAAGTTAAATTTAAAACTTGAGCTTGACTTGTTTAAAATATATATGATGCTTGGGATTGACTCATTTGAGTTAGTTTATGGTTTGATTATTTTTTCTTTATCAAAATTCTGTAAAAAGTCTTTATTTATTAATTTAATATTTATTATTTAACAAACACCTTTTATACTAGGTGAAGTAAAAATAGAAATAAAATATAATTTTGTATTTATAATGATGACTTGAGATCAGAAATGAAATCTTTAATGATAGAAAAGATAAATCTTTTGAAGAAAGTTTATGGTTGTGTATTTAAAATATGAATCTTGATGATTGAAATGAGATAAATGAATGATATGGTAGGATAATAAGAAATAAAATTATAATTTTTCTAGTAAATATAATAAACAAAATTATGAATTTATAATCATCTAGGTATAGATATAAGCTATCATTCTAGCTATTAATATCCATTCAACAGTGCTTGAGCTTGGCTCATTTAAATAATTGAGCCCAACTTTAAGTTTGAACTTGTTTACTTAGCTAATCAAACGAGATCGATTGAGCACTTAACAAGCTGGAGTTCAATAGTTCACAAATAGTTCGGCTCATTTATATTCCTACTGGTATTTAGTTATTTTACTAAAGCTTGAACTTAAGTTTGGCTGTTAGTGAATTTTGGTAGAGCATGTTTTCTCTACCAAAATTCACTAACAAGCTGGAGTTCAATAGTTCACAAATAGTTCAGCTCATTTATATTCCTACTGGTATTTAGTTATTTTACTAAAGCTTGAACTTAAGTTTGGCTGTTAGTGAATTTTGGTAGAGCATCTTTTCTCTAGTGTGGAAGGTGTGACACTTGTGTAATGGTAAGGTCAATCAATGCCTTGTGACCTGGTGGTCATGGGTTTTAGTATTACAAATAGCCTTCCTGCATATGGGATAATGCTTCCTAGAGCTGACCCTCATGCTCTGAACTACCCTTTTTCTATTTTCTGGTGTGGGAATGTTAACTTGTATGTAAGCACTCATTCATCCTAATACACCTTATCAATTTCAGGCATTTATCATTGCTTCAACTGCAACTGAAGATGAAATGCTGAAGTGGTATGTTGGCTTCAATTCTTCGTATATATTTATTCTCTATCTCTCCCATGTTTTAACCACTATGTTATTGATCTTCCAAAAACATTTGGTCTTTGCTTGTTGATCCAGGTATAATGAGCATGTTGTGTGGGGTGATAAAGACCTGAAGATGAAACTTTTGAGAAAGGGAGTATTGACTCGCATATATTCCCCCATGGTAAGTGATAAGCATTATAGGTGCAGTGTTAGGGAAGAGAAAGTAGGTTAATGGTAGTAAACTTAAAATATTATTGCAATACCCTGACCTAGTAGTACCCCTATATATACTAATGAGAAGGTTAAATACTACTACTATTACTACACCCAAGCCTGCTATTAATAAGACTGATAACGTAATAAACCCTAATATCTTAATAGCAAGCTTATTTCGATTTTTATTCAAGTGAATCATAGATTTGATAAGTAATAAGAAAATGAAATGGACAGAAAGAAGATACTCACACACCATATGAAGAGAAAGTTGGCCAGTTGTCCCAGTTGGTTGCGGGAAAACATTTGGCTAGTAATTTATTTCTACTGCCTGTTTTTCCCCCATTGCCAAACACATTAAAATGTGTCACTTAAGACGGAGATATGACTTGTTAAGAGTTAAGATCTAGTGAGAACTTTTACTTTCTAGATGGTATAAATAATTGCTTCTACCATTCTACTTTTATTTTTATATCCTTTTGCATGTTTCTTTTTTTTTTTTGTTAAATTAATTTGTAGCTCCCTGAACTATTATTTGGAGATTTTTAAATAAGTCCCTATATACGTTGAATGTTTGTAATTAGATCCCTAAACTTTTAAATAATTTTTTAATTGGTTCCTTGGCTACATTTTCGTTAGGGTTCCATTAACTTAACAGAAAATTTTCAAATGCTTCAGCGACCATGTCGCTAGTTTAATTCAGTGGGTACTGGGTCCCACAACTATTTAAAAAATTTTAATTAAGCCCTTGTACTTAACGGAACTTTTAACGAAATTGTGCTAACTGGTTAGGGACCCAATTAAAAATGATTTATAAATTCAGGGACTTCATTACAAATTTATAAAGTATAGAGACCTATTTAAAAATTCTCAAATAGTTCAGGAACTTACGGAATAATTAACATTTTTTATGCTCTAAACTCATTTCCCTATGCACCGGTCTTCAGGTCATAATCCAAAGTTTAAGGGAATCTGGAGTCTTCAGTTCTGTCATTGCATCTGCTCCATCACTTTCCAAAGAAAACTTTCTGCTGTCAATTGATAGTAGTAACTCATCAAGAGCCGCTTCCTCCATAACCCTCCCTTCTAGAAAGGTTGGAAGAACCAAAGAATCTCAAGCAGCTACAAGGAGGAAGGCTTTGTCTATTGAATCTGCTGCATTTCAAGAAGTGGCTGTACCACCACTGTCTCCCCCAGTAGTAGATGACAATGACCTCATTTCACACAATTGATCTATCTCAAAGCATCCTTCCATCTCCTTACATTGTTGTCATGCGATATTATGCCGCCGTATTGGAAGAATCTGCAGGTGAAGAAGGAGCAACTTGGATGCTTTTTCTGATTATCTGAGCTTTGAATATATTTGGTGTTTGTTGCTACTATCCAAATGCCAAGTATTGATTGTGGTCAGTGGCTGGTTTTGGAAGAGGATGGCCCTTGATGAAAACAGTTAGATATCTTTAGTCATTTTTTTTGTATAGAAACCTGAGTCCCATTAATATGAATTCTTTTTTATGCCCTTTTCAAGTCCAGGTACTGAATTTGTGACTAGGATAGTAGTATGTTATTTCACCAGTGTCAACTATTCTTTGTATTATACGTATACCTCTTATGCTACACAACGATTTCAAAGCAACTACCATGACATGCTATTAGTGAATATTTATTGTTTCCTTATTGCTAGTGAACATAGTTGGTAAGATCAGAACCGTATTGGGGTTGATCCATTCGCATAGTTGGAGAGTAAATAGTCAAATTAGTTTTCAAAGATATATAATCGATAATTAGTCCTAGATGATTGAAATTATGCTTCACGTCCTTGAATGTGTATCTTATTAACCAAATTAGCTGGCTACATATTCTAAAAACTAATATAATGGTGGAACATTTTAGGGCTTTGGACATTTTAGGGATTTATTTGCGTATTTACTCCATAGTTGGGTTGACAATTGGTCTGTTTAAAAAAGGATATAGCTGGGCCAACACCCACGTCTAGGCTTGGGCAAAAATTCATTAAATTCAAGGGCAATTCTATTTACAAGTTTCTTCTTTCCCCCTCTTTTCACCCCTATTATGTGTTTTTATATTTATTTTGACAAAAACATTCTTGGAAACTAATATCTAGAACATATTTTGTAACATTCCCAAATTTAATTTTTGAAAGTGTCAAAATTTTAACACTTAAAGAAAAACTTAGAATGTACCTTTGGTCCTTTAGGTATCACAATTGTGTGATTTTAGTCTTTCAGGTTTCAATTGTGCCAATTGGATTCTCAAATATCGTAAATGTACAATTTTAGTCCCCAAATTTCAATTGCGTCAATTGAGTTTCCAAGTATTACAATTGTACAATTTTAGTTCTCAGTATTGCAATTGTGCAATTTTTGTCCCAAAAATTAATTCCAATCATATAATTATGAAATTTGAAAAACTAAAATCGCATAATTGTGATACTTGGGGCTCCAATTGGTACAAAATCGTGCATAATTATGATACTTGAACCAAAAATGCAATTAAGCTTTAAAAAAAATAAATTTCAGAAGCATAATTTTCTCCCTTTTTCGGAAACTTTCGATATCTTGGGTGGTCTTTCATAACTCACTCAATATCACTCACTCCACAATGTAGGATAAAATCCTCCTTTAGTTGAAGACAAAATTTACTTTAATTATCTTTATACTTCAAAAGGAATTAATTCCCAATTATGGGAGGGGGGTTATCCTTAGTGTCCATAAAAAAAAATTTAGTTAGTTTCAAATTGAATAAATTAAATATCAAAAAATTGATTTTTAAGTCAATTCAATCTATTTAATAATTTCTTGTTTTTTCATCAATAAGTTTCTAAAATTTTGACTCAACGTTTTTTAAAAAATAAATTAGATTAATTTGATTTTGGGTAATACATTAAATTAGTTGTTAAAATTATAAATATTAGTTCATTTAATTCTTCAAATTACAAAATATCATTTTAATCCTTAAAATGATCAAATATTAATCATTTTAAATTGCAACTTTTGTAATTTCAACAACGAACGAGATTAGTCTCTAATTCAGTGATTTAAGAGACACCGTGGTCTCTGACCATAAAAAAAAAAAGATTAAAGTAGTCTTTATTTAATAATATCACGAATTAAAATGTTCATCATTTAATAATTTTAAAAAATTGAGATAACATTCCTATAATTTTAAAATTAAATTAACATATATTATTCATACATAATAACAAAAAAAATATCGAAGAGGAAGATATAGAAAAGGGAAAACAAAAGCATCATCAGCAACAAATACCATAGGGATGGCGACCTTGTTCTGTGTCTCCAATCCAGTCTCTTATCCCTCCGCGTTCGCTTCCTTGAGGGCCCCACCCTTCTTCTTCAACTCTCCGGCGCTTCGCATCGCCGGCGGCGGCCGGAACCGGAGAGGCTCGGCGGTGGCGGCTCGTGCGGGCCCCAGCACCAGCAGCATCCTCTTTGCCATCGCGCTCCCCTCCTCTCTCCTCGGTGTCACCATTTTAGCCGCACTTCGAATGGGCAATAAGCTCGACCGAGACTGGCTCGAGGAGGTAACTTTTCTTTGAATAAACTTCCTCGTCAAAGAAAAAAAAAAGTAAATTGAAATTAACTTTCGCGAGGCAAATGCTAACCAGTGCCGTATTATGCTGTGTTTGATTGAGAAGATGGAAATAGAGAGGATGAAAATAAAAGAAAAATATTTGAATTAAAGTAGAGTGTAAGAGGTGTGAGTCCCATACGAGACTCACTCCATTTCTTTGAATAAACTTCTCCCTCGTCAAAGAAAAAAAATAAAAAAAAGTAAATTGAAATTAACTTCCGCGAGGTAAATGCTAACCAGTACCATACTGTATTTGGTTGAAAAGATGGAAATAAAAAAAATTGAAAATAAAAGAGAAATATTTGAATTAAAGTAGAGTGTAGGAAGTGTGAGTCCCACATGAGACCCACTCTATTTCTCTTCCATTTCTCTCTTCTCTCCCTCGACCAAACAAAGCATTAAAAGAAAAAAAGAAGAAATATTTTTATTGGAATGTTCAAAATTGTGCTGCCTATAGTTTTTTTTGCGCTCGTCTATGATTTTTATAATAAATGCTTTTTACTTTTGATTTCTTAACCTGTGTATGTTTTTAAGATATTGGTTAGCGAGTCCCTAAATTAAAATAAGCTTTTTGGATAATTGCGGTCTTCTCGGTAATGAGGGCTATTTGTGTTGCTTCTTCTCGGTAATGAGGGCTATTTGTGTTGCTACTAGTAGAAACTTCTTACATGTCTTCCACGTGTTTGACGAAATTTCCCATCTTGGTTTTACGCAATTGCGATTTCACTCACTCACGCGGCAGCAGTGTAGCACTCTTTGTTAGTACTGCCGTTGTTGCTTTTTGCAAGATGGGTGGGGTAATAACCAAATTTAGAAGCTTTCTCGCAATAACAGTAAAAAAAAAAAAAAATTGTTCCTGTACAACAAAAAAGTCCCATATCACTTGGGAATCAAGAGTAAGGATAGTTTATGAACACCTTCCTTGACTCATTGAGATGACTTTTAAGGACAAAATCACGAGGCTCATGCAAGCTACAGATAATACCTTGGATGCGCGTTGTCTAATGATGCAGTCAACTTGAGGTCAGAACATAAATGTTAGCAACATATTCTTTATACACTTTGTTATTAGGTAAAATTTATTGAAACTTGGGGTCATTTTGTGATTTTTAGTAAATTTTATTCAATAGTAATAAAAATTAGTTATAATGAGGTAAAATTTTGGCCTGACACTCAAGTGAGAGAAATTTTTAGACACAGTCAAATAAACAGTTGACAAATGTAATTATGTAAAGACATTACTTGAAGATCAGTGTGCATTGCTAACATGGCCTATACAACCTTATTCATCTCAACGTGATATGAGTGCCTGTCTAAGAATTTTTCCCGGTTGTAGATATGTTCTAAATTTGGCACGAAATCTTTGCTTGCACCTTTAAAACCAGTTTTTGAGTCCAGACTCTTGAAGATTGTTGATATACAAGTTAGCTGTGTGTATACAAGAGCAAACACATGCAAACATAAACATTTTTTGAGTCCAGACTCCAGAAGATTGTTGATATTTTTTCGGCATGACAAGCCCCAGTTGATGCACAGAGTAAAACACTAATTCTCTTGTTGAAAACTCATTTGGCCTTAATTTTTTTTGGGATATTTGTTTTACAAAGTTTTGTCATAACATCTATAATGGCTTCTTTGATAAGTACTAACTAATTGATTTGTTTTACAAATGAATTCTCCAATTGATTTTCCATTTCCATAAAGGATATGTGATTTCTACCGACATACATCTGAAACACTTGAGCCACTAGGCAACATGAATAACAGATATGTGATTCTATTTACCAGCCAGCCCAATAAATAAAATCTACTCGTTCCTTTACATGCTAATTTTAAGTTTCTAATTCTAACAAATCGTGTATGTGGAGTTGAAGATTCGTAACTGACCCCTTTTAACAGTATTTGTCAGTTATCTGTCGTTTTGATAAATAGTACGCAGAACTGGAGATAATTCTTGTTATGAGGAAATTTATTTTAGATTAAAAAGGGTTATTACCCCTGATTTGTTGGCATCTTTTACAAATACCAGATGGCAAGAAATGAAGCTTTAATGGAACTTGAAGAATATGATGACAATGATGATGATGATAACGATGATGGTGGCAGCAAAGAGGACAATAAGGAAATTTATGTGCAAGAAGAACCTGCCCTTACACAAACTCGCAACAGACCCAAAAGGGAAGTTTAAAGTTTCATCTTGTCTATAAACCTATAATTTTATCTAGGATGATCTTGCTGCGGTAGATAGGTCAGAAGACTTACAAATGTAGAGGGAGAGGGGTGGTGTCTTTCTTCAAGCTTCCAAGTTTCCCTCACTTCATGTTGCAATGGTTAGCTTGTCATCAAATCTATTGAAAAAGCAGTAATCATGTAAGATGAATCTTATATGTAACCTTTATAAAGGTTTATAATGTAACAGAGCATGTCATTTTTCCAGATGTAAGTACAAATACTATTTATTTTGAAAATACCAATAAAAAGATAAGGTTAAATACGTTATATTTTCATAGTTTTCACACTTCAACTTGAAAGCGCGGAAAAATAACTTTGTTTCATTCTTGATTTTAACAAGCCTATGAGCATACACGAATTCCTTTGTAGTTATCCCCCAAAAATGATTATCACCTACTTTTTTGCCGTGAACCTTTATGCTACTTGGGATGATTTGAATTGTCAACTATCTTATGCCAATTGTTATTTGTTACAAGGCAATTTTAAAGAATGCCTTTCTCCATTTAAAAACGCCAATTTAATTCTTTCAGTGAATTTTGGTATTATGCGGCATGAATTCAATTGATATACTGTTTTCTAATAAACCCCGGTTACAACAAAGAATATGCCTAAATTAAAATTTAACTCAGTGCACCAGCACAAGGGTGAATTGGTTAAATGGAAAGAGTACAAATCATGCAGAATCAGGATGATAAAAAACACAAAGTACAAATTCAAGTTTGGGAGGGGTGACTTAATGCATGTTTGGATTAAAGTTTGCAAACTCAAGTTTGAATTCAACTTAAGTTTGCAAACTAAGTTTGCAAAAGTATCCAAAGTCTTGTTTCTTCAAAATTAAGTTTGCAGGCAAAATTTTACTTTCAAACATACTTTTGAGGAGTAACCAAAGATGATCTCAAACTGATTTTGCTCTCAAACATACTTTTGGACCCTCCCACCGGAAATCCAAACATGCTCATGGTGAATGCTGCTGCACTTCTAAAATGTCAGACAAATTCGAGCAACAGCCTCAAGCAGAACAAAAAATCACACGTAAACAGTAGTTCCAGAATTTTCCACCTAATGAACATCCTTCTTCGTGATAGTAAAATGTGTTTACATAATCGATATCATCTAAACTAAGAACCATTTAATTGGGGAAATCCTCAATTCCAACCTTGAGCACAAGGTTGAACTTTAAAAGGATTACATACATTGATGGGGCCAATAAAGTAGTTAGTTAGAATAGTTATAGAAGTGAAGTTGGGCAGTTAAAATTGTTAGGTATAGGGTGTGGGTAGAAGAGGTATTAAAATGTTTTTTATATAGCAAATTATAATAACACCTCCTGAGTTTTTATCAAATTACACATAATTTCACTCTTTTTTATTTTCCTACACTAACTCTCTTTTAAGTTTGAAAACTTTACACTAACACCCCCTTATAAGTTTGAAAACATTACATTGACACCCCCTTAAACCTTACACTAACACCCCCTACAAGGGAGGCGAAAGTAATAGTTAAAAAAATAGGGAGTGCTTGTGTAATTACACAAAATCTCAGGGGGTATTGCTATAGTTTGCTCTTTTTTTTTCCCTAGTACTGGAAACAGAGTGGCAGCTCAGTTGTAAATTGGAAACCCTCAGAAGGAGGTTTCTCTCCTTTGGTCTCAGTTAAGAGATTCAGCAAAGCATTATATAAGCGTTCTTTAATCTCAGGGTCTGCCTTCTGGGTTCAAACAGAAACGAGACTCAAAAAAATTATATTTCAATACATGTTAAATTCCATTTCAAGGAACCAAGGGACAACATCCATAAGTAATAGGAATATATACTTACTACAAAAAAAGGTGAAGGCCAAAGCACAAGGAGATGATGCCTTCATAATACAAAATGGCAAAATCATCAAGTTCAATAATTCTAAAAAGTGTCTCTTGTAAAAGATGGCAGGACTCCTTTCCTTTTGAGTACTCTTTCACTCAATCTGAATTCTTCCAAGCCCCAGGTATCCACTCCATGAGTCAAGTAATTTACTGATCTTTCCCAGAGATACCTGTAACAATTCAAGATTATCACTACTTAACTCATGAAAAGAAGAGAAGAAACAAGTGGCCCACTAATTCCCTACTTTCCCTAACATAGCAACACCTAGTTGTATTTGCAAACAGCTTCTTCTTCTTCTTTTTTATTTTTTTTATTTTTTTAATTTTTTTTTTATCATGGAAACAGCTGAAATGGAAGATTATAATCTTTTCCAAACATGCTCTCAAAGTATTAACACCAAATGAGCCTGTTTATTCAACCTTCATTTAATCTACTTGTCTTCATGTACCTAACTGTTAAGAACCTGGAACAACAAATAGAGAAAAGGAAAAGAAGATTGTATTTCTTGATTTATTGCAAAAGATCAAAACAAAGGAGAGAGAACTTTCCTCCAAGGGTTTTCCCTTCACAAAGGATTTCTCCTTTCACAAAGAGATAATGCTCAATTTACAAATGATAACATATCTGAATGAATTCCCTTCCCCGCAGTCCTATATATTTATGTCACTAACTCTAACTAACTAACTCACTAACTAATTTTCTAACTATCCTGAGTTCCTAACTAACTCCCCCTTCTCCACAGTCCTAACACTAACAGATGGCAAGAGTTATAAAATCTTGTCCGATGTCTCAATATTGTATTCTTCTACACGGATAATGAGTTTGATATTCTTAATATGCATCCTCACTTCCCATTGTACAGTAAACCACTTATATTTTGTTTTTCTTCAAATAAGCAGTAGCTATCAAGCAAGTAAAATATCCTAAAAATTCATCGTTAAATGCCAGATCCCAATCAGAATGATAATGATGCAAATGTTTCCAACTTCAAAAAAAATGCATGATTATCCTTGGTTGAATTAAATTTATAATGACAAGCTTTTCAATGATTATATTTGATTATGTCTTAGTTGTGTGTAAGGCAAACTTTATCCCATTAAGGTTGGTATACTTTGGCCTGTCTCAATGAACAGACAAAAATATTAAGGATTTTGGTAGTCCAAAAAGGAAACCAAAAAAAGGAGTAAGAAAAGAAGCTTAGCATAGTCCGAACAATAACATAAATAAAAAATGTTTCATATGAGTAAGTGGCTTAACATCAGAGATGCATTCAAGTAAATACCTAACAGTGCAGAAAACATAATCAAGACACACATACCACTACATAAAGAAGGTCTGAAATGAAATAAATGTAAAGGTATCTTGCTCTAGTGCTTGTAAAGTTAGCCTCAACCATGCTTTTATCAAAGTTATGTGCAGCAGCAACAGAAATGGCTAGTAGTCCAGTATGAATATAATTATATAACCATTGCTCATCTTTGTAAAACCTATCCCAGATGTTTTTGGAATAGACTGGCAAATGCAACAAAGGTTAATACATAGTTCTACAAACTTATAACAAACAAGCCATTAATTTGCATATACTAAAAGATAAAGCTCAATTAAGGTAAAAGTAAAATTATTGAGTGTTTTCAGATCTTTTGTAGTTGTCAATTAAACCCAACAGTGAACAGTACCTATCCTACTTCAGCACGAGAACAAAAGGCTAATTCTCCAAATCATCTCAGCACCTGAAAAGTTGTCCTAAAAGGAAACTAAAAGGCCTTTTTACTCGGTTCCAATGAAGGTCCTAAGACCTGATGAGGGGATGGAGAAAGGTGGATTAAGTAGGAGCAAAGAGATTTGGCATAAATTCTTGTATCAAGGAATACTCTTAATTATATACTTTATATATAAAAAAATGTATATTAAATATATCTATTCCATTCTTCATTCCACATTGGATTTATGTATTGAACACTAACAATTGATATTCAGAATTCCATTTACGCCCATGAAGCATGTAAGAGCTTATGCTATGGTTTGATGTCAGTTGACCTTTCTGGAGCGACTTTGTTTTGTTAAAGGATGCAATCTATGCAACCTGGAAATTTATGACCTTGACATTGCAACAGTCCAACGTTATAGGATACACAACAATCTCCAGCAACATGTGTCTAATCCAATTCTTGGCAAGATACTTGTGTTCAGTTCACAGCCACAAAATTGAATATATCAGATATCAGAAGGAAGATAATCCAGAACCAGATAAAAACAATGGTTGATTGTCCCAAATATTTTTCTGTATTCAACATGTTGAACAAAAATGAGAACAATCAGTCCCCCCGCAATTATTTTCAACTTGGCAACAGCTTACAGCCCTTTGCTTTTAATTTAGATTCTAGACCAAAGAACTTCAAGCTTGATAGCACCAAGTCTGCTGTCTTTTTCTTCATATGATCAATTAGTAATTCATCATACACAATTGTATCGGATTCTGTCAAGAAGTTGCGCTCCCTCAAGTTTGTGAAAACCTTCCTGGCCTCTTCAATTGTTCCATGCTTACACATGCCAGAGATGATTGCAGAATATATGACATTGTCTAGAGAGCAACCTTGTTCCATCATCTCATTTAATACATCAATCACCTTCTTGGCATCATTTGATTTACATGCATGAATAATGGTAAGACTATACTTAAATTCCATTGGTCCATCACTAACACTGCCTAAGCAATCGCAAACAAGCATCATGGCTTCATCAATCTCTCCAATTTTGCAAAGCCCTTTAGTGAGGCTACTATAAGCTGCAACAGAAGGAATGCAAGACATCTCAATGATCTTATTGTGACATGCACATGCCTCTTGAATTTCACCAAGGTCAACAAGGCACAGAATCGCGATACTATACGTAAACGAGTCAGGTTTCAAGCTTAAGCCTTTCATTTCATCAAATAGTGATAACGCTTTCTTCACTTCACCAATCTTGTGAAGAGAATCCATAAAAATATTGTATATTTCAACACTAACATATCCTTTTTCTTTCAAGTGAGCAAACGCCTCTAATGCCATCATCGGTCCCTTCTTCTCCACCAAAACAGAGAATAATTTGGAGAGATCAGCAATAACTGGAAAACCCAATTTCTGCATCTGCTCAAGCAACTTGCAAAATTCTTCCATTCTATTTGCTTCGGCATAAGCCACCAACAACGGTTTCACTGTTAAGAAGTCCGGTTCAAGCCCCTCCCGAACAGTCAATTGGAAAAGCTTGTAAGCCTTCTGAACCCTATTCGAATTGCACAAACCTTCAATAAGGGAATTATAAATCTCCAAATCAGCCCTATACCCCGAGCTCACCAAATCCTTCAACAAATCAAAAGCCAATCCAACCTTACCCTCGGCCACAAACGCCTCAACCAACGATCCATATATCACCCTATCCACCAAACAACCCTTACTCTTCATCTCCTTGAACAACTCATAACCCTCCTGAACCCTCCCCCCTTTAGCCAGCCCCACAATCATGGTAGCATAAGCCTTGACATCCGGCTCCACCCGGTCCCTCTTCATCTCCTCCCAAATCCTCAAACACGCCTCCAAATTCCCCGCCGGAACCAGAATCTTCACCAACGCCGTGTACGCAAACACGTCCGGCTTACACAACCTCTCCCTCATCCTCCCCAAAACCTCCAGCATCTCATCAATCCTCCCACCCTTACACAGCCCCTTCACCAAAACCATGAAGGTCACACTCTCCTCAACCAACCCATCCTCCTTGAAATCATCATAAACCGACAATGCTAAGTCCAAATGACCAGTCCTAACCAACGCATCCATGACCCTATTATACAAAAAAATCCTCGGCTTCACCCCAAACTTGTTCCTCATTTTTTCATACACGTGGTAAACCCTAAGTCCCCTATTGGCATCAGAGTGCATACGAATCAAAATCTCGAACTGCTTCTCGCTGGGCGGCTTCCCCTGCGAGTCCATGAGCTCCGGGAGCCGGTCCGCGGTGCGGAACTGGCTGTGGCGGTTCAGGCAATACGCGAGGGCGTTGTAGGAGGCGAAATTGTGATGGTAGCCTCGCTGGTTGCCAGCCCAGTGGAAGAATTTCGAGGCGAGGGCGTGGTTCGTTGTTTGTACCTTGATGACCTCGGCAACCAGATTTGGGGGCACCCTGCGGAGCTTGTTGAGCTCGGCGACGACGCTGGGGCCCCACTTGTTGTCGTTTTTGCGGAACGCCTCGACGATGAAACGCGCGATCGGGGAGAGGCGGAGGGAGGCGGAGAATGTGGTTGATGGGGAGGGGTTTGGGTTTGGGTTTGGGTTTTGGTTGGAGAGGAAGTGTGGGTCCCAGTTTTTGAGGTTGAAGGGTTGGGTGGTGGGTTTGGGTTTAGGTTTGGGTTGGGGAGGGGTTTGGCGGTTGGAGAAGAGGCCGCCGCGGACCGAGGGGCGGTTCTGGGAGGGCTTGCGGTGGCCGTAGAAGAAGTAGAACTTGTTGTTGGTGTTGGGTTTGGTTGGTTGAGGAACTTGTGGAGGCATTTTTGGTTTTAGGATTTCAAAATTGTTCTGTTCTTTGTTGTTGTATTGTATCAGTTGGTGTTGGTCGTTACTCGTTACTACTTAGTACTACTGACTAGGTTGTCGCAGTTCCCATCTCTCGGTTCAGTCACGCAACAGAAAAAGAGAAGATGCCCCCGTTAGAAGAGCCAGGGATTTATTTATTTAAATTTAAGAAAATAATTTATGATTTTTTCAAGTTGTTTCTTTAGTTTATTAGCTTAATTGCACTTTTAATTATTTTTTTATTATCTTCATTTCACAAAATTTGATGTCTCTACTTTTTTTTTTAATTTAATTCTTTTACTACCTCTTGTCTTAATTATAAATAACATAGGACAAATTATCAATACCAAGGAAAGTAATTATTATAGTTTTTTTTTAATTAATTATGTCATAAATTCAATTTTTATTTCAAAAATATCATTTGCTTTAAGTGGTTGTCATAGTGTATAAGGAATAGAGTAAACAATAAAGTAAAAGTACAAAAGAAATTTACTTTAAAAATTAGTGATTGTTATTTATAATTAGAAAAAAAAAAAGTCAATTTATAATTTATTGATTATAATTAGAACAAGAAGTAGTATTATTTTAATTGTATAATTTTGATTCATATGATAACTTGACATTTAATATTTGATGAAAATATTGATATGACACTTTATTGTATTATCGCATCATTATTTTTATTAAATATTGGATGTCAAAGTAACGAATAGACCAAAATTGCATAATTAAAATAGTGAGAGATTAAATTTATGAGAAGAAAATGTTACCTTACTCAAGGTTTTCACTTTGACATCGGGGTCGAGGTAGTTTTCACTCTAGAACTACGTGTATAAGAGGACGAAGCTGGTTCACATACGATGGACACAACTCTAGCATTTCTGCCTCAACTAGCAATTTGGCATGCAAATCATAATCGACATCAAGCGTTGGTGAGATGATATTGACTTGGGAGGCAATTGTTTCTAGACTGATATTTGCTTTGTTAGTTTCCACCGTTTTGTCACCTTAAAAGTTGGTTGGAGGATGGATTTGTATTATCCTATATGTTGTATTGCTTATTTGGCTAAGTCTTGGAATGCTTATTAACCCCAAAGCACAATCGATTTGTTTCTAACCTTGGAGGTCAACTTGTGCGATCGACCTTGTGTAGCCACTTACATTAGACTTACAGGTAACAAATTTATCATGTGTCCCATATTTCATGATAAATACCTAAACAAAAATTTCTCACACATATTTCATCCTATATAAGACAATCTATATCTTCAAGTTTGACATTTATCCTTTCATTCTCGTCTACCTCTTTTTTTACTCGAGCATTAGAGTCTTTACAAGTGACGACTTTGTTTATTTTTGACAATGTTGTTGTATTCCTCCTTTTGCTACCTACTAGGAATTGTCTTTCTCATAGAAATGTCAATTTAGATTCTTACATACGAACAAAACCAAAGAAGAAGAATTTAATTTTAAAGAATATGAAGGGAAAAAAAAAAGGATATGTCTCACTGCATGACTAAAAAATGATTATGTTGGAGTTGAGAAGAGCACAAGATTAGAGATTTACCTTGTGTTTATATTGTTTTTGCATCATTTTATAGTCATTTAAAGTCCTCAACTTAATGTTTTGTTATCATTTTATTGTTATTTGAAATCTAAAAATTGTTGTGGTTAGTTTTTATGTTTTTATTTGGGCTTAAATATGTTTTTAATCCCTTAAATTTGGATTATTTTTATTTTTGGTCTCTCAAAATTAAATTTATTTTTTTAGTCTTTCAATTTTGAGATTAGTCCCCTCTATACATAAAAAAAAAAAAATTCTCAGATTAATTTTGGGGTGACTGAGATGTTTGTTTCTTTTGTGAAAAGAGACTAAAAAAAATATTTTTTAATTGAAAAACTAAAAAAAGTAAATTTAAGTTTAGAAAATCAAAAACAAAATACCCAAATTTAATGGAAAAAAAACATATTTAAGTGTTTTATTTATTAATGTCTACATTGCAATTTTATTTCTGCCACATACATTTTTATTCAATTCGACAAACTTTCGCCATATTCCGCAACGCCACGACAAATTGTTTTGCTAGTCAACAATTCAACATAATCTACCATCTGTCATTAATACTTATTAGCACCGATAGTAACTGTGTGAATGCTACAATTTACAATCTTCTTATAATTCTGACTTTATTTTATTATCCAAATAAGAGTGTATTATTAGCTTCGAGTTCAATTGTTTATATTTACTCCTTCAGTGATATACTAGAACTATAAAATGTACCTATTACTTTGTTGTTTGTTCTATGGTTCTCCCAACTATCTAAGGTTAAGTGAGTGTTTATCAAAGGTCTATAATGCTTGTGTGGGCTGAACTTGAAGGATCGCGGTAAAAAAAATACTAAAAGAATTACTTCCTGCACCCCTTTTTTTTCTTCCTGCACCTCCAATCCGCTCGAACACAAGCACCACCACCCAACACCGCTGTCGACGACTATGGCGCAAGAAGAAGGCAGGAATGGAGTCAAGGACGAAGAGAGGTGTAAAACATGTCCTCATTCCGGAAAGACTTTTCCGGAAGTCAATTTTTATTTTATACTTCCAGAACCCCCTTTCCAGAAAAAAAAAATATATTCATTCTGGAACTCCCTTTTCGGAAAAAAAAAATCATTCTGAAACCCCCTTTCCAGAAAAATAATAATTCTGGAACCCCCTTCCAAAAAAAATTATTCTGAAACTCCCTTTTTGGAAAAAATTCATTATGGAAAAATTAGAATTTTGTTTTCTAGCTTTTACTTCCTGCACATTACTTTTTTCTTTATGCACTCCCTTATTTTCTTGAAAGGGATTCCGGAATGATTTTTTTTCTAAAAGAGGTTCTGGAATGAATTTTTTTTGCCGGAAAGGGGGTTCCAGAAGTATAAAAAAATAGACTTCCGGAAAAGCCTTTCAAGAATGAGGTCACATTTTACACCTCTCTTCGCCCTTGACTCCATTCACTCCTTCTTCCTTGACTCCATTCGCTCCTTCTTCCTTGCACCATAGTCGTCGACAACAGTGTTGGGTGGCGGTGCTTGTGTGTAGCGGTTGTGTTGGGTGGTTGGACGGAGGTGCGGTGCTGTGGTGTTGGGTGGTTAGGTGGAGGGGTAGTTTTGTCTATTTGGGGGTGGGTTTTTGGAGGTGCGGGAAGCAAAAAAAAGGGATGCAGGAAGTAATTCCCAAATACTTATAATCAAGTTCGATATATTGAAAATCTCACAAGTTGTAAGGATTGAGTGTGTCCAAGGGATTGTTTAAGCAAATCAATATAAATTTTTGTTTGTCTCTATCTATATACCTTAATATTTTAATTTCGAAGAACATAATATACATCACAAATTTTATTATATTCTCATTCTGTTTTAAAAAAAGGTTTCATTACAAATATCCCAAGATTTAGTCCAAACAAAATTAAATTGAGTGTAAATAATCCAAATAATTTAGGTTAAAATATATTTTTGGTACCCTTTTAATTCATTATTCGTAATCCCCTTGTTTTTTTTCCACAATTTTTGTCCCTAAATTTCTTAAAATTCACACTTTTGGTCTAATATTTAATTTAGCAAATATTAATCCTTTCAAATACAAACCCCTTTTGGATTAGTCATCAAAATACTAACTCATCATTAGTACTCCCTCCATCTCATAATAATTGTCATGTGAGAAGAAAAAATAAGTTCTAAAATAATTGTCATTTTAACTTTTTCAATGTAACATTAATTACTTTTTTTCACTTATATCCCTTATAATATTAATGATGAATAACAAAAACTAAAAATGAATTAATGATGATAAGATTAGTTTTATAAAATTACTATTTTCTTTTAACCATTTATTAATTTTTCTTGTCTGTATAAAACAATCTAGGACATCAATTATAATGGGAGAGATGAAGAACAATTTAGCCAATAATTTACAAGCAAGTCCGAAACTTAAAATCTCATTCTTGAAAATAGGATCGCGTCTTTTTTTCTCTCTTTCTTTTACACAATCATGTGTCTTTCCCATTTTGTAAGTTGTAACACGTCTTCCAAGTTTTATACTCCTTTCGTTCCTAAACTCTTGATGTTTTATCTTCTTGTTTTTGTTCATAAACTCTTGATGTTTTTCGCATCCCAAGACTCATTAATTATTTTCTTCCACATTTATCCCTATTTAACATGACCTAGATTTTTAAAACTTCTTTCATCATAGGTATTAGGGGTGTACACGGGTCGGGTTGGGCCGGGTTTGGCCAAACCCGATACCCGATCCGATCAAAATTTTACGGGTTGGGTTGGATCGGGTTTGTGCATTTTTTTTGCGAAATCCGATCCGATCCAACCCGTTCAAAAACGGGTTGGATCGGGTCGGGTTGATCGGGTCAGGGCATTTAAAAAATATTTTTTATTTTGTAAAAATTAGAATTTTTTAGAACAACAATTTGTTTTTGCCTAGAGCTTTGCACATATATAATTTCTACATGTCCTCCAAAATGACCAAATTGTGACAACATTTGATTAATAAAATGAATGGTTTCAATGCTAATACAAATATTTTATTTTAAATAGATAACAATGCTAATGCATGAGAAAACATAAACAAAATCAAGACAAAAAATAGAAACAATTAAAAAAGAGAAATATAATTTATGTGTGGTTAAAAATTAGCAAAAAAATATAGTGTTTTGTATTTTTTAATTTAATAATATATATATATATATATAAAATACAGTACGGGTCGGGTCGGGTCGGGTCACGGGTTCAAAATGCAAACCCATTACCCGACCCGTATACTAACGGGTTGGATCGGGTTGTGTTCGGGTTTGACCCGAACTAAAAAAAACCCGATCCGAACTAATCGGGTCGGGTTGGATCGGGTTGGGTGATCGGGTTACCCGATCCGGTGAACACCCCTAATAGGTATTAAATGAGAATATTTTAGACTAAATGTATTGTTTATGAGTTATGAGTAATATTAAATGTTTCTTAAGCTGTGTACATTAATCTTAAATATTAAGAGTTTAGGAACGAAGGGAGTATCAAATCAAATTAGTAATAACTTTCAATCTCATTCTTGAAAATAGGATCGCATCTTTGTTTTTGTGTGTATGTATTTTTTCGTTTTACACAACCATGTGTCTTTCCCATTTTGTAAGTTGTACACGTCTTCCAAGTTTTATATCAAATCAAATTAATAACTTTCTCCTTAATTATTCAATAATTTTTTTTGTTATTTCTTTACTTAATTTGTAATTTTCTTTAATTAATAGACTTAATTGTAAATTTTACCACTAAACTTTCAATATTTTGCGAATTTTACCACCTAAGTTTTATTCTTGCAAATTTGATCACTCAAGTTTTCAATTTTCGTTCATTTTACCAATATTGATGTGTCATAAAAAAGTTAAAGAAAAAAATGACGTTTTTTTATTACCAATATGATGGTAAAATGTGCAAAAATTGAAAACTTGAGTAGTAAAATTTACGAAATCATGAAAGTTGGATGGTAAAATTCGCGGAAAAAACTTGGATGGTAAAATTCACAAAATAATGAAAGTTGAGTGGTAAAAATTGCAAGAAAAAAACTTGAGTGATAAAATTTGCAAATTAATTAAAATTGGATGGTAAAATCTACAGTTAAGTCTAATTAATATTAAAAATAATTAAATAATGAAGACATTTGTGCAGGTTTAGAAAGTATCCTCAAAATATTCATCACCGTACGCACATTTTAAGAACATATTTGTCCATGTTCCCATATCGTAAGTTTAATGTTGATCCTCATACCTTATCAACACTTAAATAATGTTGATCCTCATTCTGGTTAAAGTTTTTTTTTTTTTTTTACTCAAAGGAAAAGGTTAATTCATACATATTCCAATTAGAAATGAGAAAACATATTCCAGTTTTAACAAAATGAGAAAAAACTTCTTCAAATTACCTTATGTATAAGTTAAAAATAAACTTTTAGTGAAGCAAACACAAAAAAGTTTCTACAATTTACTTATGCATAAGTTAATTTTAACTTATAGAATTTTTTTTTTCATTTTTTTCTTCTTATTTTCTTCTCTAAGTGCTTCTAGAAAAAATTATCTCAACAAACTCTAAATTACAGATTGAAGCAAAGATAACTAAACAAATAAAATGTCAATCATCCCAAAGGGTTCGTTCCATCAATTAATCTTGAAATTCCTTGTTGCTGTGTCCAACTCCTACTTATCTGCTGCTTTCAAGAAGCTCAATACTAGATAATATTAGCTTTAACAATACACTTTTTATATCAGTTGAACTAAATAGAGTGAAACTTATGATATTCATATGTTAAACTTTATTGCTAACATTCCACCTTAACAAAAACAAGTTGAAGAAAAATCAAACACAGTTTGTTCCTCTGGGACATTTACCGCTCAATAGATTTCTACTATTTTTAGTTCATAATATTCCTGAATTAACAGAAACAAATCAAGCCATCAGATATGAATTTCAATTCTTCAAAGTTTTGATACATACTAACATAGCTAAACGACTAGTGAACTATCTTTCATACTGGGTTCATAGTTCAGTTACTCCACTTTAGGTCAATGATATACATTTAATTTCCGAGCTAAAGAGTTTAGCTAAATGAACACAACAAAGATCAAGTTCCTTATATCGTTGCCATCAAGTTCTCAAATAAAATAGTAACATGTGGACATTTTTTAAAGAATTCCTAACACATTCATAATGTAGGTTATTTAATATAAGAAAACAATCCACATGTCATTGTTTAATTTGAGAATTTGATGGCAAGAATATATGGACCAAAATAAGGTGTTTAGTTGCAGGAAGCCTTACTGAAACATTGCTCAAAGATCTAGCCAAGGGTTCCAACTGCCCAACTTTGCTGAGGAATAAAGTTGTGATAGGATCTACTTCCTGGAGTGTTGGTGTCAACTCTGATACTGAAAAATGTTCTCCATTAACCGAGACCAACCCATTTTTTGTCTGTAGAGGACTAAAAGAAAGGCAAACGGTGATACAGGTTAGTGAAATAAATAAACTATACACCCCACGGATAAAGAAATATGCCACATTTCATGATGTATTTATTTCTTAGGAAGAGGACCTTGAAGTATTGTAATCCTTTACTCTATGATAACAACCCTTTAAACCTCAAGGACAAAGCAAATACCATTTAGTATTGAAAGCAAAAACAGCTTCCCCCCAAAATTCAGACAAAATAGTTCCACTCTGGCATATTAATAATGACCAGTATAAACTAAACAAAAAAAAATTGTTGCCCCACAAAAAAAAAAGTTAGTATGTTCTAATGGCTATCAAGGGACAAAATCCCTCTTTTTACTTTTCTCTTTCCCCCAGTAATGACCTGTTTGACGACCATCCCTTTGAAATTGAGAGCCATTATAGCCTAAAGCATGTCGATGAGAGCCTTCGCTCCACTGGTTGCCCTGATTCCACTGGTTACCATTATTCCGGGCAGTCCAACCTCCATAATTCCTTCTAGGAACATCAGCCTTTTCCTGTTGCTTCCATCCTGACACATTTGCTGCACTGTTTCGCCATCCTGTCTTCATTGGAGTTACATTTTGCTGACTAGATTTGCCTTGCCAAGAAGAATTACCAATGTTAGACAAATTATTTGACTGCTGCTGGCACCAAGAACTGTCCCTAGCTTTACCCCATCCTCTATCCTGTAAGTTTCCAGAATTCCAGTCCTTACATTGATTGTTATGGTCCTTTCCTTCGTTCCAACCCCATGACTTAACAGGACCACCTTCCCAAGCATTGTCAGTTAATCCTCCATTTCCATGAGTAACGCTACACTCCCATGGATTGTCAGTATTATCCACATCTCCAGAGTTTCCCTGGTTCCATCCTTGTACTTTATTATTTTCTAAAGCTCTGCTAAGAGGTGTATCAGTACATTCCCAAGGATTTTCATCATTAACTGAAGTTTTTGTTCTTTTGTTTTTCATGGCATTTTCTTGTTCATCATCAGGCACAGTAAAGAATGCCCTATCTATTTCCTTAATCAGATCAGGATCAATATAAGGATTCCAATCTATTTGATCAATATAAGTATCTGGATCAGGCGGAGAAATATCACAGGGATGGCAGTTGATCTTTGCCCAGTAATGATTTTTGGCATTTTGAAAAGCCTGTTCAGCGGCTGAATCATTCCAATCAAACACATTACTGTGGCAGTATACAAACAGCTTTGAATCAACAATTTTCTTCCATGGTACCAATCCAACTATAGTGCAGTATTTCTTCTCCCATAAGGGTATTCCATCCTGCCAATACTCTTACAAGATTGAAAAACATGAAATTCAGTATATTGAATATTGAAGTTACATTGGCAAGGGGGACTGTAATGAATAATAAAATCATCATATCATCATAGTAATTACTTTCAGACATAAAGGAATGGCCAAAGCCTCTTGTGTTGGTAGGTCAACACTCAACAACCACAAAAGCTATGCAGATTAATTATATGAAAATATACAAAAAATTCTGAAATCTTTTATAAATTTCTGTCGACCAGTAACCTACAGAACCAAACCAATGACAAAAGGTAGCCACCAAAGGACTTCTAAAAGCCTAAAATAAACAATACGAATATTGAATATATATTATATATAAAATAGTCTTTACTGTAGTTGCAGTGGCCAAGGTGGCACTACTTTTCAAAGCATGAGGAGTTTCAATTTTCATCTGAAACCTCTCAAACGTTCAAGTGAACACATGGCTCTACAATTAATGGAGGGATAAGCAATCAAACCCGTGTAGGAAACTCTTAATGGTTTGAAGTGAGAGTTGTAAAAGAGTGGTCACCTCACTAAAGAAGGATTTCATCCTAAGAAAAATAAGAAAACAAATATATTTGTTCAATTTGCAGACTCTTAGCTGTTTGCTACTGAATCCCAGAGACTGACAATTAGTTTTTTTTTTTTTTACCTTGATTATTCTACCCCTTTTAGCATTACAGTTAGCAAGTTAGAAGGCTAGGGATTTTGCGCTTTTACAGTAATCAATATGGTGCTAAAGCCATGCCCGTCTGAACCAGAACGATGTGGGGCACCTGTCTAAGGTGCCAGAGGCATGTGCCACATTGAAGGGTTAGCTAAGAAGCACACTTACTTGCAAATAGTAGCCATAGCCACACCAAAATGTTTACTTGAAAAGTTTAAATAAATGTTCAAATACTGATAAATTTTAACACATCATTTCTAAATGTGAAGCAATTTTCGAAAATAACAAATCATTAAAGAGTATCAACAAAGAAGAGAATATTGTCATGGTAAAAACACAGACAATTCCAAGTCACTGCATACTACATTGAATCATTGATCAACTCAATTCATAAGTCTATACCCCTTTTCACATCGGATGTCAAATTTTGGTGTGGTAATGTTTATTGTTTAAAATAAATCTTGTCTAATAATCTAATCCCTTAGACTTTCTCTGACCCATTCACTTTCCCAATTATATGTCTGGAAGATGAAGGAAGGGAAGGTTAAATTTTTGTTTCCAAATTGAGAGTTATGAAACATTTATGAAAATAAATAACGATGATTGGAATGTATCCCCCAATAATCTCCTATTTTAATCCTTTTTTTAAAAAAAAATCTAAATCAAGAGGATATTTTAAAAAAACTGAAAACTAACATACACCGGTGCCAAAGGCTCCTCGCTTCGCGAAGGTATGGGGGAGGATAATTGTACGCAGCCTTCCCCTTACATATACCAAAGCACAACTTTAATGTTGCGTCGGTGCTTGCCCTCAAGAGGATATTTTAAAAGTGGAAAAATTTTATGTTACCCCCAATCCTATTATTTAAAAAATGACAAAATTTAACACTCAACAATGGTTGGTCATCGTGAAAGTGGACTACTACCCCAGAGGAAAACTTTACCAGTAAGTAGCAATGTCAAGGATATGAATACTCTGAGTTGCCACTCTAGGGAGGGGCTTTCCCTAGCCATCACTTACAGTCCAAGAGTTAATCTAGCAACTTTGCCTATAAGGATTCCCAGTCACAGAAAAATAATAATAACAATAATAATAATCCGAGATAAATGCTAGCAACACACTTTCTGCAATCGGTTGAAATCTATTGTAAATCACAAGATTTCGTGAGTCTTACTTCTTATTTAACGAGTAATAATAACAAATAATAATAATCCGAGATAAATGCTAGCAACACATTTTCTGCAATCGGTCGAAATCTATTGTAAATTACAAGATTTCGTGAGTCTTACTTCTTATTTAACGAGTCTCACTTTTGGTACTTTTCAATAAATTTTATCCAACAGCAGATAACTGTGTTAGAAAAAGTGTGTTCAAAAGAGTATGTTAGACGAACACTCCTCTGCTGATTAAAAAAAAAAATAACAACTAATCAAAAAAGACGAGCACTCCTCTTCCCTCCAAACATTTTAACACTCATCTCAATCAATGGTATCAAATATCTCCGTTTCCAAAGATTTACCGGTAACCGTAATTGTTCAAATACAATATCTACTCTTACTCGTCAATTTTTCAACAAAACAATACAAAGAGTCCATAATTTTATTTATTATTTTTTGTTTTTGCAAAAAAGAAAACAGAAAGAAGAAAGATAGGGAATTAATTAAATGGAAAAAGCAAGAAGTTCGGAGAATACCAGGAAGAGGGGCATTGATGTCGTAGAATGTCGGAGGATGCACCGGAGATCTTCGACGGCGGAAGAACCTTCGCGACGGACGATGGTCCCATTTACCCATCAAAAGTTCAAAAGTCCGAATGAATGGGTTTCGCTCGCAACAATAAAGAAGACGAGAAGAGAAAACGCAACGAACGAACGAACGAACGAACAGTGGTGTGGTGTGGTGTGGTGTTGTTACTTGTGTTCAAACTATCTGTTTGGTTTGGGGAAATTTATAGCCCACGTTGCGTCACGCTGCTGATTTAAATTACCGTCATCCCCTGTCACAGTGATTATCATTTTACCACTCCTCCTAGCATATAATTTTTTTGAAGAATAAAAATAATCGAACACCCCGTCTTTTTTCACCCAAAACTTATTAGACTAAATTAACTATATTTTTTTAAGTGAATTATACGAATTTTCCTAAAATTTGTTCTTATTACACTTGATATTTTTTCATTTTTTACATTACTTTAAGCCCTTAAAGAAGGTCTATGTAACCTTTTTTATGCCTAAAAGTGGTCGGTATAACAAATGCCTAAAATTAAGGGATTTTTTGTAAAGTTAAAGAACGAAGGAGTATCAGGTGTAATAAGGATAAACCTTAGGAGATCCGTGTGATTTACTCTATTTTTTATCAGTAAATTAACTATATTTATATATGTAGTTAATTATATGTGACAATTAATATCGCCATAATATTATTAAGGGTAAAATATGTTGTTGGTCTCTGTACTTTCAGAAAAAGTTTGGTTTTAGTCCCTATGTTTTCGAATCAACCATTTTAGTCCTCAAATTTTGAAAAACACTTTTTAGTCCCTCCCCTCTAATGATGTTAATACTGTTAACGAAAATACAGTTTTTGACAGCTATAAATGGCTACAAAATACACATTCCTCATATATTTAAACTCAACATCATTGACGGCTAAAAACTGCCGCAGATTATTAAAAAAAATAGACACATAATGTGTCATCGTAATGGAAGAGACGGGTTTCTCGTTGAGTTTGAGTCTATTTTTTTTAATAATCTTGGTAGCGATTTTTAGCCACCAATGATGTTGAGTTTAAATACATGAGGAATGTGTATTTTGTGCCAGTTTATAGCCGTCGAAAACTGTATTTCCGTTAACAGTATTAACACCATTAGAGGAGAGGGACTAAAAACAAGTGTTTTTCAAAGTTTGAGGTCTAAAATGGTTGATTAGAAAGTACAGGGACTAAAACCAAGTTTTTCTGAAAGTACAGAGACTAAAAACATATTTTACCCCATTATTAATCACTTGTAAGATAAAGTTAATCATATTTATGATTGTAGTTAACTATGTGTGTAATGGTTAAGAATTTCATTATACTATTAACTACTAATAAGACAAAGTTAACCACAATTCGACATTTTAATAACCCCATGACATAATTAACCATATCTTAATAATTGAATATATTCATGTTAATTTATCCTTAATCAGTTGTGTGACAAAATTAATTATATTCACATATATAGTTAATCACGTGTGACAATCAATAACTCATGACATTATTAACCACTTATGAAACAACATTAACCATATTATATATGTAATTAACCACGAGCGACAATCAATAACCTCATAATATTATTAATTATTATAATAAATTATATACAATTGTGTTTATTTTCTTTAACCATTCGTAAAATAAAATTAACTACATTTTTATACGTAATTAATCACATGTCGGGGTGGACGCTGAGTGGATAAACCCAGTGGGACGAATATCACTACCCTTTCTCGAAATATAATTATTAGGAAAAATTACTCATATGATCTCTATAATTGCACAAACTTTACATTTTAGTCCCTACACTTAAAAATCATCCTCTTTTAGTCCCTGTACAAGCATTTTTAGATCTTTTTTGTCCTTACCATTACACAAACTTTACCTTTTAGTTTTAGTCTTTGCCATTAGGTAATGGCAGAGACCAAAAGGGATCTGAAAGTAATTGTACAATGACTAGAATGGATGATTTTTAAGTGTAGGAACTAAAAGACAAAGTTTGTGCAACTATAAAGACTAAATGAGTAATTTTTCCTAATTATTATTAGGCTTAAATATGTTTTTAGTCCCTCAAATATAGGGGTTTTCTTGTTTTAGTCCTCTAAATTAGAAATTGTTTTTTTAGTCCTCCAAATTTAAAAAATGTTTTTTTTAAGTCCTTTTCCATATATGAATTAGTGTATGTTAAATAGAGAATATTAAATTCGTAATTTGTGACGGCTTTAAACCCCCATAATCAAGTCAATTAAAAAAATTAAACACCCAATAATAATGCTCCCCAGAATCTCAAAAACAACCCCTTTAAGAAAAATACAAAGATCCAATTTTCAATAAAGGAAAAAAATGAATCTGAAAAACAAAATGCTGTCGTTAGAAGTGCTCTTCCTTTCAACAATTCAACCCCAGGCAAGTCCAAAATGTGGCTTTAGCTCCATTCCTTTAACCCATTAACAAAAACATAAACTATACAAACAACGAAAGACTTCACTTTCCCATTGAAAGAGGGTTATATGCTGCCTTACGTGTGGGTGGGAAACTACGAAAAACGATGTCCCGAGGTTTGTGCGTACCCCTTCACTATCCCCGGCTACATGGGCGGCGACGGCCCCTGCCATCTCACGTGGCTGAACGACGACGTTGGCATCGACGACATGGTGAGTGTGATCGGGCACGAGCTAGCGGAGCTCTCCTCGAACCCTCTCATTGGGAACCTCCATGTGCTGAAGCTTTTGGAAGCTTCCAGTTGCAAAATCAACGAACTGGTTCTGTTGCGAGGGTGGGGAGCACAACGTTTTCTGTTGCAAGGAGTGAACACTCGCATTCGCACTCTCAAAGGTTTGTTCAGAAGCTAATTCTTTTTGTCCATTTGTTGTGAATGTTGCTTTAAATGTTAATAGCGGTGGATTTGGATAAATGTTCATCGTGAAGGATTTTTCGGTGGTGTGGCTTTAGATTTGAATGTACACTGTAATTTGTGACAGTTTTTGATCGCCAAAAAGTGTATTTTAAAATTTAAATTTCAAATCAAATTCTGGAGGTTAAAAAACTCCACAAATTGCGAATTCATAATTCCCTATTTGGCATCCGCTAATGGCATATGGGAAAGGGACTACAAAAAACATTTTTCAAGTTTGAAGGACTAAAAAAAATAATTTTTTATTTGAGGGACTAAAAAGGATAGACATTATATTTGAAGGACTAAAAAAACATATTTAAGCCTTATTATTATAACTAGATCTTGCTTTTGCACCTGTGCTTAGTATATATATATATATATATATATATATATATATGAGGGATCAAATTACACCAGTGTAACTCTAAAAGAGTTACACCATTTTAATAACTTGATATAGAATGAAATTTTTATCGATCCAACTGTTGAATTATATCTACATATTACCAAGATTGTTTGTGTCAAATTTTGTCAAAATTGAACAACAATAAGAAGGTAATCAAATGATCCATATTTTAGTATATTTCGAAAAGTTTATATTATGTTGATTTTAATCTATATGAATGAGGTAGCAAATAATTTTGGATTAATTTGAAATTTTGTATACATGATCTATGTGAAAGGAACTTTCAATCCAACGGTGGGTTTTAAGAAAACACCATCCAGTTGAAAGTCATTGAGTGGTGTAATAGTTATTTAAGTTACATCGGTATAATTTGATCCCTCCTATATATATATATATATATATATATTATTTTTTTATTATATTGATTAGGGTTAATATTATTTGAATTATTGTATATTTTTAAAAAAATAAGCATTATGATTTATTTTAAAATACTAAATTAATTTTTTGATTTAATTAAGATTTATTTGACTTCATTTATCTTTCAAATTTCAAATATTTCCTGTAAAACATTCAAGAAAATTGTTTAATTTTTTCAATGTTTCTTACTATTATTCACGTTATTAACTATTATAATTATGGTTAATTATTATTTGCTTTTTATTGCATGATTTTCATAATGTGATTTTATTTCTGCCTTTTGGTTTGGCCTATTGTTTATTATGCTATTATTTGTTATTTTTATCATTTTTGTATGATTGTAATAATTTCTTAACTTAAATATATTTTTATAATATACTTATTTTACGCTTTTAGTCCTTATAAATTTTTTCTTATGATTTTGACTCCTATAAAAAATTTTCTTATAAAATTTTTCTTATGATCGTAATAATTTCTTAACTTAAATATATTTTTAGTCTTTATAATATACTTGTTTTAATTATGATTTTAGTCCTTAATTGCATTCTGTTAGTCCTTATAAATTTGTAAGCTTTTGATACCGATCCCTCTTATATTAGAAGATATTAATTTTAGTCCTATTGTTTAAGAAACAATAAGTTTATTCTCTAATATATGGTTGATACGTCATCAGTGATTATTGATAGGGACTAAAACTATAAATTATTAAAATCAACTAGTTGTTAGTCCAAGTAGTACTGGGTTCGGTCTCCTTAAGCAAGATCTCGAGTTCGAGTCTTGTGGATAGAAAAAATGTGATTGGAAGGAAAGACCTCATCAAAGGTAGTCAGTCAGGTTCCCGGACGGAGATTAATCATCGACAAAACTGGTAGATACTCCGTATCAATAACATGATAATAAAAAAAAACTATAAATTAAAATTTTATAGAGACTAAAATCATAAAAAAATAATTATAGCAACTAAAAGCATAAGACATGTATATTACAGGGATTAGAAATATATTTAAATCTAATTTCTTTTTTAATTTGTTAATGATGATAATATTTTTTTAGAATATTTGTAATATTTTTATGTCTGATTTTGATAATTTATTTTATATTTTTTTAATGATCATAACATTACTTTATTATTATTGTTTAATTTTAGAATTACTTTTAATTGTTTTTATTATTCTTTCATCAATTTTTTTGTTAATTATTTGTTTTTTTTACTATTGTTATGGGTTAATATATAAGGCCTAGAATTTTCAAAGTAAACATGTCCAGCCAAGTAAGTTTAATAAAATAAGGCAACCCAAGCCTAAACGCTTGGCACGTAAGCTCCAACAAAGCATGAAGGACAACACAATTGCAATACACTGAATACAATTCAAAATATATCTCTGAACGAGCACTTGAGAATTAAAAAAGTGGTGCAAGAGTATACCCATGCACACAAGATGTTAAATGAGAATTTTATTTCTTGGCACGATTTCAAAGCTTAAAATGTTTCATAGTCTTAGATTATAAGTATGTGACACATGGTAAGGCTTACTTTTAAAATTTCTATCACCTTAGCCTTATTATTTTACTGGAAAAATTTCTAGTAATGATTTAGCAAAGTAAGTAAAAACATATTTGGAGTTTCTTTACCCTTAAATAGACATGGTCTCTTGACCCATTTTACAAAGTATACCGGGAATATTCGAATTGTCGAATAGCCAAATACCTGAAGGTACGTTAGCATAAGACAACATCAGGACAAGGTCCCAGACACTTGGATGATTGAATGGCCGAACACATAGCTCAAGAATATTCGGACTGCCGAATAGCTGAATACCTGAAGGTACTTTGGCCCAATGATACATCGGGACAATATCTTGGACATTCAAATGGCCGAATGGCCTAACACATATATTTGGATGGCCGAATGGTTGAATATATGAGAACGTCTCAACCCATGACAGATCATAAAGACATAATAATAAGGATTATTCGTACGATTGTCTTCATAATGATAATTAAATCTAGATTAACCAAAATGGTAATTGTGAATAAGGCCCATGGATGCAGAAGCCCATGACAGATCATAAAGACATAATAATAAGGATTATCTGTACGATTGTCATCATAATGATAATTAAATCTAGATTAACCAAAATGGTAATTGTGAATAAGACCCATGGATGTAGAAGCCCATTAAGATGTGTATAAATAGGGGTTAAATTTTCAAGGTAAACCAATTATTCATTTATTATGCTCATTACTCTCTTAGCGCCGAGATCTGACTTGAGCATCAAAGTGCCTTTGCAAGTATTCACCCCTGCTAATATATGAAAGAGGAAGGCCAAGCACTAAGGAGAAGGACGAGATGATATCAGCACACAAAGGAAAAAGTACTCGGCCACTTCCGTGCAGGTACACAAAGCTTTGATGTTTTAAAATTGTTTAGTTATTTTCTTACCTCTAAGGGGCGTTTGTTTCACGAAATGTTATTGGATTTCCAAGAATGTGGAAATGGGAATATATATTTCCATGTTTGTTAGAAGGTAATAAAAAAATATTCTTATATTGATTTTATTCCCATGAAAGGAGGGCGGAAATGTGGATTCTTGTGTGGTAGAAATCATATTTATTATGCAAAAATTCTATTATACCCTCATTACTAATAGCCACTACCTCATTACCTATCTACTTCTGTTTGAATTGACGATAACTTCTAAATAATACCCGCCTTATTTTTCACACGTACTGCATATATAGTCTTTGCTACGCTTTGCTTTATGACTTGCCATGAGTACCCAAGATCTATTATACCTTAAGACATACAATTGCCCTCAAATTTATTTGTTGCCATTTTTTTTAATGAGTTGTGCTTATCTATTACTCTTATTAAAACAATGTTCTCTTGGGACATGTAACCCCCCTTCTAATAAAATTTAATTTAACTATTTAATTTATTTTATACATAATTGTTTTAATACATTCTATTAAAATCCAAAATAGATTCAGACTTACAATATTAAAACTTACAGAAACGCTACAAAAAAAATATATTTCTAAGTACTACATGTATTATCTACCCAAAATATTCTCATCCTACAACTCTGGTGATTTCTGCATCTTTATCTTTTATTCTCCATTCACCTGCATTTACATTTCCCTAGGATCTAGGGACAAAATTTACCGAATCAGGCATTTAATTTCTCATACAATTAAAACAATATCAACCATGTTCATTTCATATAACAATTAATAAATCACATAAATAAATCAAATGCAGTATGATTTATGCAAATGCAGTTTTGACTCAAAATCATTTTGACCCTGCTCCATGGAGACTTTCCCTTTGAGTGTTTAGTAAGAAACTGACCTACCATTACGCACTACAATTCAGCTATCAGCCCCTACTAAACGCGAATAAACTAGACAGAATTAGGAGATCAGGATACCCAGGAAGGCCACCACGACCGCAACTCAGTCCAGTTTCCAGCCACATGTGGAATTGCTAATATCCTTCACCCCACAGACTATACAGTCTTGTCTAACTTACTCTGCTCCCCAAAGATTCATTTCTCATTTGTCAAAATCATTTCTCATGACTACCGCAGTCCCGGTTAGTCAACATTTATTCTTTCTTTTCTTTTTTTTTTTTCTTTTCTTTTCTTTTCTTCTTTTTCATTTTCATGGCTACCGCGGTCCCGGTTAGCTAACATCAATTATTTTTCACTTGAATCTTTGTAAAACCCCCAAAAAGACTCATGTATGCTTATGCCATGTGATAATAATCATAAGTAATTTTAAACAAGCATATAAAGAAACATAAACATTCAACAATTAGCATTATAACATTAATATTTTACTAAATATCAATTTGGTCATTATTATAAAAATTTACTAAATTACCCTTGCTCTTTTTCTAAAATTCCAATTTTGTCCTTTAAATGTGAAATTACCAAATTACCCTTACTATTTTCTATTATTTCCAATTTTGCCCTTGATTTTTTCTCAAAATTCCAAAATTATCCCTAAACTTTCAAGAAAATGTGAAATTACCATTTTACCCTTGAATATTTTTATAATTCACTAATTTACCCTTAAACTTTTTATAAAATTTCTAATGTGTCCCTACATGTGAAATGACTATTTTGCCCTTAGATTTTTCTATCATTTCCAAAATTGTCCTTGATCTTTTTATAAAATTTCCAATGTGTCCCTACATGTGAAATGACTATTTTGCCCTTGGTTATTTGAAAATTTTGCACATAGTACCCCTAAAACCCAACCATGGCCGTGAGTGGTTTCCAACCATTTTTCAACAAATCTCCAAAATCAACCAAGCAATTTCAATCCAACAACAAACAACCAATCAATTTCAATCCATCACCACATCATGAAATCAACAAAACATTGATTCAAACACATATTTCAAACTTATAACATCAAGCATACAAAAGCCCTAAATTAATTTCATCTTATCATGGTTATTGATTAAAGTTTTGAAATTAAAACTCAAGACATGTTTTTCTTAATTCCAAGTTGTCTAAATTGAAATTAAATGCCAAGATCCTTACCTTAAATCCTTAGTTTGATGAAGAACCCTTGAATTTCTTTTCTCCCTTTCTCTTTTGTCTTCTTGAAATTTTTGGGTTCTTCTCCCAATTTCTTCTCTTTTGGCCAAAGCTATATTGAAATTTGAGAGGTTTTGGTTGGTTTAATTTTTGATTTTGGAAGAAAATATGAAGGTTTCATGGAGGGGGCAGCTGCAGCACCACTCACGGTTTGGGTTTTAGAAAAGGTAAGTTGTTGAACTTTTGGCTTTGTGTTGGTTTCCCACGTTTAAAATAAAATTTTCTCCACCAAATTTGATTTCACTTTCACGTCCAGCTGCAAGGTCCATGGGCAGCCAATTTGGTCAAGAATTACAGCTACTTGGACGTCCAAAGAAAGCTCCCTACGTTGGTTGCCATTTGCTTGGTCAAAGGGTCAAAAGTTGTAGAAAATTATGGATTTTTGTATAATTTATTTGGGGATTTTAATTATCTTAGAAACTAATTAGAATTTCAAGAAACTAACACCACCATTAAATTCCTCACTATCAAAAACCTTGGGGTAGTGTCTTAATTATCTCTTAATCAAAGCCTAATTAGCTTAATTTAATTACACTAGAAACTTTGAGTTGTCAAAATTTGATTGGCTAACACTTTTTATTTTTATTTTTCTTAGTTAAACAATTTTAATAATTATTCTAAATATATTATAATTAATAAAAAATTCCATATGTCTCATTCAAATTTTATCTTAATTTTCTGCCTTAGAATTTTATCGTAATAATTTCTCAGAGTTCTAACTCTCAGAAAATTCTAACAATTCAAAATTAGTATTTTAATTTCTCAACTGTATATTTTCTTAATCTACATTCAATTGTCTATTTATTAGGTTACAGATTTATCCAAAATGCTACACTGGAAAATTTTTATCCTGGATAGCTGTCTGACACAACTATCCGGTCAACGATAAATTCAGGCCTAAACAAAAGCACTAAAAGACTTAGAAAATTTTACTGAATAGAACTGTATTAATGTTATTATGAAAATATGTACAGAAGGTTTTTCTATAAATACAATACATAATTTCTCATAATATTTATATAAAAATATTTACAAATAGTAAAATAAAAATGAGGGTATTACAGGACACATGTTAACTTCTCCTTAAAAATTTTCCCTCCAAAACTTCTCTTTCTTTCTAAATTTTCGCTCTCTTCCTTTTTAATTTTTTTCTTTTTATCATTTTTCCTCTTTCATATTTATACTTATAAGACAAAAATATTTATTATTCTATTAGCCAAAAATCTCTATTATTATTATTATTATTATTATTATTATTATTATTATTATTATTATTATTATTACTATTACATATGTAATAATATATTTATATCTATTATATATATAAGAAAATTTGGTTCTTCCTAGGACACATGTCACTCTCTTTTATTTTTTTTCCTTCAAAACTTTTTTTTCTAGCTTTTCTCTTTCTTCCTTTTTAATTTTTTTCTTTTACCTTTTTTCATCTTTTGTATTTATACTTATAAGACAAAAAATCTCTACCATTCTATTAGCCAAAAATCTTTATTATTATTATTATTATTATTATTATTATTATTATTATTATTTAATAATATATTTATAATTTATCATATTGTTATAATATTATATATTATTTATGTACTATATTAAATATTTCTTTTTTTGTAATATTATATTTTTTTTTTAATAATGAATCAATGATTTACTAATCTATTATATCTATTATATATACAAGAAAATACAACTCGTATTCATCTCCTTTTCATTTTTTCCCTCTCTCTCATTTTCTTTTTTTCATATCTTTTACTATTAGTATTTTATACTTACACAATTTTTTTATAATAACTACTCATCTATTCTATTACTCTTATCAAAACAATGTTCTCTTGGGACACATGTTAACTTCTCCTTAAAAATTTTTCTTCCAAAACTTCTCTTTCTTTCTAAATTTTCTCTCTCTTCCTTTCTAAATTTTCTCTCTCTTCCTTTTTAATTTTTTTTTCTTTTTATCTTTTTTCCTCTTTCATATTTATACTTATAAGACAAAAAATCTCTACCATTCTATTAGCCAAAAATATCTATTAATATTATTGTTATTATTATTTAATAATATATTTATAATTTATCATATTGTTATAATATTATATATTATTTATGTACTATATTAAATATTTCTTTTTGTGTAATATTATATTATATATATATTTTAAAATAATGAATCAATGATTAACTAATCTATTATATCTATTATATATACAAGAAAACACAACTTCTATCCAGCTCCTTTTCACTTTTTCCTTCTCTCTCATTTTCTTTTTTCATTTCTTTTACTATTATTATTTTATACTTACACAATTTTTTATAGTAACACTCATTTATTTATATTAAATTACTGTTTTATGTACCTGATTTATAAAAAAATTATATTCAATAATTTATATTAGCTTGTATAATCATAAAAATAAAAATTTATTATGGTTTTATTGAAATTATATTTAATTTATTTTAAAATATTTAATATAATGATATGCTTGATATTAAATAAAAATATGTTATTATTATATTAATTTAATGATAAAGTTGTATAATTACTTATTACTTATTAAAATTAATTACAATTTAATTAACTAATTTTTTTTACTTCAAATCTCTATAAAATTATTTTCACTTAAAAATCGTATAAAATAATTTAAATAATTTCATAAATAAAAATTTTGTTGATTAATATTTATATTATAAGGTTGAGATTTTTATGCTAAAAATTAATTTAAATCTAATTAATGTTTTATATAAATTTGACTCTATGTTTAGAATTAATTTATTAAATATATTTTTATTATAAAATAATTTTAAATTACTTTATCAATAATATCATAATTTAAATTAGTTTTAATTTTGTGGTAGAAATCACAAATATCATTCATGGGAGACAATTCTACTTGGGACCATTATGGGCGACAAAGATCTCTCAGTATTTCACAAAAGTGTATGCCAAAGACTCAATAATATTATAAATTAAAATAATTTATATTTGTTTTATGGTAGAGACCACAAATATCATTCACGGGAGGTAATCTTACTCAAGATCATTGTGGACAACAAAACTCTTTTTCTCTGAGTATTTAACGTAATTGTATACCAAAGACTCAACATTATTTTTATGTACTTTGAAATCCTATAAAATCATTTTTACTTATAAATATATTGTATAAAATTATTTTAAATAATTTCATAAATAAATATTTTTTTCTTGAATGATATTCATATTATGAGGTTCAAATTTTTATACTAAAAAATAATTTAAGTCTAATCAGTTAATATAATTATTACAAAATAATATTTTGACTCTATGTTTAATAACTTCATATACAAAATTTTTATCGATTCATATTTATATAATATTGTTAAATTTTTTTCATAAATATATAAAAAATATATTAGAATTAATTTTTATTAAATATTTTTTTTTATAAAAAATTAGTTTTAAATAATTACTTACTGAATAATATCATAAATTAAATTAATTTTAATTTTAATTATACTTTATAAACTATAAATATTATAAAATTAATATCTTTCTTTTAGAGTATAATTATAAAATAATTGAATGCTTTTATTATTTCACATTTGAAAATTACAAAAATATTTAAATTTAACATAAGTTAAATCCTTTTTTAATTTTTAAACATCAATTTCTCATACCATTTTATAAATATTTTAAATAAAATAAGAAATAATTGTGCGACTATAATAAAATATATTTTCTCTGTTTGAATACTCTCACTCTTTCTGCATTTTCGAAAAGTTTAAATAATTAATTATGTTTTCTCAAAATATATTTAATCTTTTTATGATACTTGACATTTTTTTTATTGTAATGGGTTGAGTTTATGTTATGAATCATTGCATTTTTATGGCTTATTCAATTTAATGACATCTAAAATTAGTTTAAATTTAAAAATTAGACAAAAAATCTACAAATATATTATTTTAAAGCAGTAGCCATTTTTAGTGGACAAGGATGGGGACGAGTCGGATATACCCAACCTCGAACGGGGACAGGAGTGGGTACAAAATTTTATCCCCAACAGAGATCAGAGACTAGGACGGAAGTGGGGATGGGGACGGGGATGGGGAATGACATATCTGTCCCCGCTTTGTCCCGTTGCCATGCCTATTCACAATCATCACTTATACATTTTTTGGTTTTAATTAATTACAGATTTGGATAAGATTAAAATACCTTTTAGTCTTTTAATTATTTTATTTTTTATTTTAATTTTTTTATAAATTAAAAAAAAAGAATACTTTGATCCATTCACATGTTTTTATTAGATCAATTTATCATATAACATTATATTATTATATACAAAACAGTTTATCCTGTCTGTCATTCAGAAAAAAAAAAGGAATTCAACAAAAAAAAAAAGAAGTTTATCCTGTTTGTCTTTTTGTTGTTGCCTGTAATATACTAAATTTGAACTTCATCTATGGCTACTCCTATTTTGCATAGTATCATGTTTTTTAATATACAAATTCGCATTGTATTTGTTCCTATCCAAATGTTTTCATCTTATTGTTATGTTCTTACTAGCCACAAAAAATATAATTTAGACTTTTTTAAACAATATACTCACCACATGAACATTGATTCCTTTAACAACAATGACCTTAATAAATTGAATATGTATTACATTAATTACTTGCCTATAAAACATCTAAAAACAGTCGAGTGACTCGTGCGGAGGCACGGATATCGTGCTAGTTATGCTTACATGTTTTTAATTATTTATATGATTATGTGTGACGTATATTTATTCTTTGTACTGAGTTATCTATACGAGAAGCATAAAAACTAAAAAGATTGAAAACTTTGGTTGTTGCATCAAAATATAATATCTTCAATACAATAAGGACATTTTAGTAATTATAACATATATTTCTAGGAAAAAAAGTAAACCAAACACGTGTTTTAAATATTCCCGAGAATATAAAAAAGATTTCCAACCAATTTTAATATTTAACCAAATATGTTTTTTTTTAAATACTCAAAATTCTCATGTAATATTACTAGGAATAACATTCTCAAGAATGCAATAACATTTAGTGAAACAAACGTCCCTCAAGGGTTTATAAGAATTTTTTTTAAAAAACAACACTTGATTCTTTCTTTCCTTTTGTCTCAGGTTCAGCATGAAATAAGGGAAAAATTTGCCAACCTTGATTATTTATTTTAACACTGAATTCCGGTACGTAGAAAAAGTTTTAAAAGCCAAATTTAATCTTGGTTTTCTGTATATATTGGTGGGTTTGACATAGAGTAAGGAAACAATGATTCAAAATTTTATGCTAACATCTTACACACTTAATCTTACTACTTAAGACTAGATTTTAAATAGATTGTAACTTGATTTATTTTGTCTTGGTCACGGATTAAGCAGGAGAAGAGAGAAGAATTGATGGTTTTGTATTAATAACTTTAATGTCTAAGTTGTATCATTAGAGAATTTTTTTTTTTTAAATTATGGTGTTATTTCCTCTAAAAATTGCTCACGGGTTTTGAGTAGAAAATTGTTAGTTTTTCTATTTATAACCTTAATACTTAATTATCTCACTTAAGATATGATTTGAACAAAAATTTGGTTCTTTCTTTAAAATAAACCATGGCTAGCTTTTTGAAGAATAAAGGAATCGTTGTCTTCAAATATTAATAAACTAGGTTTTTAAAATTAATAGAATAAAATTTGGAGTATGCTGTGTGATCGCAGTTTCATCTCACCTTCCACATTAGAAAAAAGATTTTCTTACTATTAGTTTTTTAACTTAGTCTATGAAAAATTCTGAGTATGCTTTATGGCTGCAGTCTAATATGATCTTCTACTTCAGAAATGAATTTTCCAATATTAAAATTTATTTATACAAGAAATATTTTATAACAAGTTAGAAATGTTATCTCTTTTTAGCAATTTAAGTTAAGGAATTAGATAAAGGAAAAGATAAAACAAATAAATTTAACTTTAGAAGTTTTTAATAAAATTTTAATAGAAGAAGATAATTAGTTGAATATTAGCTAATTGTTAAATTAATGATTAGCGAAATTAAAAATTAAGTATCTAATGTCTTGCTTAAGTGCTTTGAGATATTACATAAATCTATATATTAGATATTAGATACTTAAAATGTGATAAGTGTTGGGGTTTCAAGGTCTATAATTTTAAAAAAAAAATTCTAAGAGACCCTAAGCGGAAGAACCCATCCCATGGACCTCACATTACACATGAATCACTAAGGTTTAGAGATTATCTTTGTAGCGCGCTTTCAACCCAAACAGAGTTCCATCTTGATCACTAAGCGCTGAAAAGTACGACGCCTCTACTCAGTCCACACGAGTAAAACTGAAGCGGGGTCTCGGTGCTAGCCGACGGTTAGGAATTTAGAGAGAGCTCACAAAAATGTGTTTTTTTTTCTTGTGTCATGTTTTGAGGCATGCACCTCCTTATATAGAAAACATAAGCTCTATTTTAATCCCCATAGAATATTTGATTAGATCAAATCTAATCTAAAATTCTATCAATCAATTAGATCATATATAATCAATTATCTTCTAATTAAATCAAATCTTATCTTATCAGATCAAATAACATTTGATCAATAATGTATTAGATCATATCTAATCATTTGTCTCTTATCAACTAATCAAATCATATTTGATCAACTAAAATATTGATTAGATCTTATCTAATCCATTACCTTTTATCAATTAATCAAATCATATTTGATCAATTAAAATATTGATAAGATCTTATCTAATCAAATCTTTTATTAATTAATTAAATCATATTTAATTAATTAATCTTTGACTCGATTTAATTAACTGTTCCTATATTTACTTTATGCGTGTGACCCTATAGGTTCCCACTAGACTGACAATAATATTAAATATTATATTTATAACATTAAATATTATAGATAGTGATTGACATCTAGCAATGCATCGCTGCCACCCAGCCTATGGAAAAATCGGTGATTCGATTTTAACCTTTCTGTAAACACATCCATTGTGTAGCCTTTGTCCCTTTGTCCAAATGTCTTGATCGAACACGAGGCATAAGATGGGTCATCCTAGTTAAGTCCAATAATTGATTCCTTGATACCCGAGTGGACGTGTAAACAAACGAACCCAATATCTCATATTGGCCCATTTCCGTGTGCCCACACATATAGCGTGTCCCACTTTGTTGAGAAGCCCAAAGACTCCCTCACATACCTCAACATAATTCATTGCAGGCCTAATTACTACCTTTATGATCACCCTGTTACAGATGATGTTTGATAGCATTAAAGCCCACAACTCCTACATGTAGGAATCGTAGTAACTTCAAGTTGAAGGACTATTATCACCTTATGGTTGCCATGAGAAGCGTTTATAACATTTACATAACTATTATGAAGGCTTCTCATAGTAGGGCTATCCAATATAAATATTACTCCTAATATTTATACTTGTGTGTTGACTTGATATCTCATATCCATGACTTTTGAGACGTGGTCATCAATCTACTCACACAATAGCCTCAATGTATTATTGTTGTCCTAGTCAACAATAATACTTGACTATGGATATTTTTTAGCATAACGTTTCATTGTTCAGTGAATCTCACAATCAAGTCTCACCTGATCTGCCATCGAACGAACTGCCTATTCTAAGGACATTATTATGTTATACAATTAATAACATAATAATTGACATGCCTCATGTATATATAAAATAAATCAAAGTCATGATACAAAATGTAGCCTAAAATGGATTGGCCACTAGGGCTCACTCCAACAATCTTCCACTAACACTAGTGCCAACCGAGCATTAACCTAATACCTATCAATCGATCTAGTGTCAGCATTATGCTTCTACTAAGCAAGGTGCTCCATAAGTAACATTCTCTAATGTTGGCTCTCTACATGTCTACCGAATGAGATGGAAGCGTCTAAGTATATGGGTTTAGATTGCTAGTTAGATCTAGGTTCCTTAGCCTGTGCGATTACTCCATTGTTATCACAACAGAGGTCAATCGGGTCTGCGATGCTAGGAATGATGCCAAGTTTAGTAATGAACTTCCTGATCCAAACAAGCTCCTCAGCTTACACCCAATGCAGCTATATACTGAGTCTTTGTAGTAGAATAAAAAATCGTCCCTTGCTTGGAACTCTTCTAGCTTACAACATCACCATTCTAGCACAACACAAACCCTGACTGCGATTGAGAGTCATCCCTATCAATTTGGAAGCTAGCATCAATGTAACACCTTACAATGAGCTCTTCCTCACCCTCATATGTCAAGAATGAATCCTTAGTCATTCACAAGTACTTTAGGATATTCTTGATAGCGGTCCAATGACCTTCACCGGGATCAGATTGGTATCTACTCGTCATGCTCAAAGCATACGAGACGTCTGGTCGAGTACACACATGGCGTACATGATAGATCCTATTGTCGAAGCATATTGAATCCTACTTATGCATTCCCTCTCATCCGATGTAGCAAGGCATTGTCCCATGGACAGGTACACACCGTATGTCATAAGCAAGAAACCTTTATTGGAATCATGCATATAAAAGCGCCTAAGCACTTTGTCAATATATGTACTCTTACTAAGGCCAAGCAGTCTCAATGTCCTATCTCTATAGATCTGATTCCCAGCACGTAAGATGCTTTGCCTAAGTCTTTCATCGAGAAATAACTCCCCAACCATGTCTTAACATAGGTTGGCTTGGTGGTTGGGAAGGGGGGCTAAGGGAGAAGGGAGAAGGGGGGAGGGAGAGGTCGCGGGTTCGAATCCCTTCCACTGACATTTCTAACAAAAACTAACAAACTAACATTTGCTGATAAAAAAATGATGCAGTGTCGGGATGTGTTTCTGATGAGTAGTATGTCATCCACATACAAGACAAAAAAAAATGATTGCACTCCCACTAACCTTCTTGTAGACATAAGGCTCATCTTGATTTTTGATGAGTCCAAACTGTCTTACAGGCTCATCAAAACAAAGATTCCAGCTTCTAGAAGTTTGCTTTAATCCATAAATGGATCTTTGCAACTTGCATACCTTCCCACTTTCCTTTGGATCAACATAACCCTCAGGTTGTGTCATGTACACATCCTCGAGAATATTCCCGTTAAGGAATGCGGTCTTGACATCCATCTACTAGACTGTATTTCTCAATCTGTGGAAGGTTAAAATCCATGGATAATTGATTCATGCGCTTTTGATCACATTTTTGGTAATAATTCCCTATTCTCCTCTATATCCTCACATAAATTTCCTCATCTTATTACCTTGGCCAATGGGTCTAAAGCTGCTTCTCAAAGAGTTGGTCAAGTGTCTCTCTCTCCTTTAAACTTAGAATTTGTTCTCTTTGTTCCTAAATGTCCTTTCAATCTGATTTCTTTAAGTCAATTAACCTGGTCTTAAAATTGCTCAGTAACATTTGATGCTGATTCCTTTGTCATACAGGAATGTGGTACGAGCCGGCTGATTGGCATAGGACATGAATATAGAGGTCTCTATTACCTTGAAACCAGTCCTTCTGTGTCCTGTTTTGCATCTCCATCTCCTAAACTTTTGCATGATCGCTTGGGTCATCCACACTTGTCAAAGTTGAAGAAAATGGTTCATGGTCTCAACAAGCTTCAGGTTTTAAAGTGTGAGTCATGTCAATTAGGGAAACATGTTAGGTATTCTTTTCCAAAGAGAACTAAACCAAAATGTAACTCTGCTTTTTCCACCATTCATTCAGATATTTGGGGTCCAAGCTGTGTCACATCTTTTGGATTCAGATATTTTGTTACATTTATTGATGAATATTCTCGATGTACTTGGGTGTATCTAATGAAAGATTGATTTGAACTTTTGTCTATTTTCATGTCTTTCTTTAGTGAAATTAAGAATCAGTTTGGGAAAATAATCAAAATTCTAAGAAGTGATAATGCTAAAGAATATTTCTCTTCTAATCTTTCTTCCTTCTTAACCACACAGGGCATTTTACATCAACCTACTTGCCCTCATACACCACAACAAAATGGTATAACAAAAAGGAAAAATATACATTTGGTTGAAACTACACGTACTTTATTGCTTGGTGCAAATGTCTCGGTTCATTCTAGGGTGATGTTATTCTTACTGCTTGTTTTCTTATCAATAGAATGCCCTCTGCATCTCTTGAAATTAAAATTCCTTATTCAATTCTTTTTCTAGACGACCCTTTGTTTCATGTTTCCCTTCGTGTTTTTGGTTGTGTTTGCTTTGTGCATGATGTATCTCTAGGTTTGGACAAGCTTTCTGCAAAGGCCATTAAATGTGTCTTTCTTGGTTATTCTTGTCTTCAGAAAGGGTACCGATGCTATTCTCCAGATGCTAAAAGGTACTACATGTGTACCGATGTTACCTTCTTTGAGGAGACTCCCTTCTTCTCCTCATCCATGCAGGATTGGAACTCCGTTCAACAGGTCTTACACATACCATCTTTTGATCCCCTACTATCTCCCATTCATGAGTCCTCCAAAACAGAAGAAAATCAAATCAGCAGTCCACCCGAGTCTTCTCCACCACCTTCCATTACATACCAAGACAAGACACAAAGCATTAGTTCAATGTCTCATGAAGAGCCATTTACTTCATGTCCTTCACCATTCGTTGTCCCTGTAACAGATCCATATGATGATAACTCTAGTTGGCCAATTGCTCTTAGGAAAGGTATTCGATCTACTCAAAATCCCTATCCTATCTACAAATTTTTGAGCTACCATTGTTTGTCCTCTTTATATTTTTCTTTTGTTTCCTCCTTGTCTTCTCTTACAATTCCCAAAAAATGTGTATGAAGCACTTGCTCACCCTGGATGGCAACAAGCCATGATTGCTAAGAATCGACGTCTCGACGGCTTACACTCTAGCCTAACTCCAAGCCAAACAATGGTATACTTCAATTTTGCAGGGACTGAAAATGTTTGTTACGTTTTTGGTCCCTATAAAATTTTTAGTATCTTTTTAGTCCCTGCAAAATTTTTTGTTTGTTTTTAGTCTTTGTAAAATTGAAATATACCACTGTTTGGTTTGGAGCTAGGCTCGGTTAACCCAAACCTAGCTCCAGGCCAAACAGTGATATATTTCAATTTTACAGGGTCTAAAAACACACAATTTTTTTTTGCAAAGACCAAAAAACAAGCATTTCCCACTTTATAAGGACGAAAAATATATTTTAACCTTTTTTAAAAAGTAGGGGGTGACAATAGTAGTAACGGGGTAGCAATAACACAAACCAAAAATTACCGCTCAATCTTTCTCAGATTTTGAAAACATATTTTAAATTTCCTATGTAACGCCCCTGAGAGTCGACGTCTCGACGACTCACACTCTATGACACTCCACACACGGTGACACTTCAGTCAACATCCTTGTTGGTCAGAACTCCACCAATCAGAACCCTTCGTAGGATCGTTGACTATCCCCATAAACCAATATAAGACTTCTAAGCGTGCTTTGTCCTCACTCCCACACTTCTTGAGAAACTTCCTAGGAGGTTACCATCCCATAATTGCTCCAAGCCAAGTACGCTTAACTGTGAAGTTCTTAAGTGACAAGCTACCGAAAAGTAGATGTATCTTGTTGGTATAGGTAGTACTAATTAATTCCTTTAAGTCATTCTCAATTGTATAGTCCCATACCTATACAGCCTTTGGATCCCTTTCATTCTGGTGTGATTTGTCCGGGGTGTTACATACACATTTAAATTTACAAAAAAATTAAAAGAAATGTAAAAAAATTTCAAGAAAAATCATATTAACAAAATTTGCAGGATATTCCCTCAAAAAATTCCAAAAAAATTGTAACTTTTTAATTGTGAGCATGTTTATGAAAATTGTCTTAAGCAAAAACATCTTAAAAGGGTATGAAGTAGGGACAAATCCAGAAATGTATCAAAGGATGGGTCGAATTTTTTTTACCCAATTGTTTAATTTAAGGAAATTAAGCAAACATCAACTAATTGGACTGGTTGGCATGGTGGTTAGGCACCCTGCGCTCACATGTTGTGGGGAATCCCGTGTTCAATCTCCGTCGTGTGCGAAAACCCTTCGGGCTAGCGGTAATCACAGTATCACGAGCGAGATTAGTTTCTGGTCTAGTGAGTTAAGAATACTCGTGGCAGGACCCCAAAAAAAAAAAGAAGCAAACATCAACTCAACACCTTATTTTTTTTATTCATTTTCGTCTATTTTTTATTTATTTTTTCTTCTTATATATATAAAGAATCTTGAAGGGGAAGGGAGGGGGGAGGCCCCTGCTTGCCTCCTTGGTATGAAGCTCACATGACTCAATTCAACCCTTCCCTATATATATATTTTTTTGTATTGATAATAAGATAATGGTGCTACTATCATTTGGTCATATTTTGATTATTTGTAATATCAATAAAAATTATTTAAAACTAACTAAAAGTAAATAATAAAGATGATCCAAAAAAAATTGTCAGTCAGATTTTTTGACAGAAATTAATCATCAATAAAATTAGTGGATACTTCAAACTAATATTGTAGTGACAAAAAAAGTAACTAAAAGGTGTAACGACCCAACTTCGTTACAAATTTGTTATATTAAGGCATTTACAAAGCTATTATAGTTATATAAAATTACCTAAAATTTTTTCGCACTTAACATATATATATATATATATATATATATATATATATATATATATATATATATATATATATATATATATATAATCCACTACATAATATTCAACATCATAATATAAAGGCGTCTAACCTTATGGATTTACAAAACCATAGATGTAAAAATGTATACAATACCAAAATGGTCTTCGTTTAGAGGATAACACATCAAAACGTAAGTATTTGTTGCTATATCCTAAACTGGTCCTCATACTATATACATATATATGAGAACAGACCAAAAAGTGGGATCTCATCCCATCTGCAACATCTACATTCACTTCAATCACAAGCGGCATGAGAACCTGCAACATCACCTCTATCTGCTCCCGTGCCAACCACATGATCATTGCAGTCATACAATACAAACACAAACACAAAATGTAAGGGTAAGCTTATATATATAAACGGAACAAAATATAATAACAATATAAAGAAAAGATAGATTTAACTTAAAAGGAAATTTAAATAAATCAACAATCCTACAATAAAACAATCTCAACTCATATTTAAATCTCATATGTCATTATATCATGAAATGTTATGCTGACTCGACTCCATGGAGATTTCTACAACTTTTGGGCGATCCCCCATAGGCCCCATCCCCTACCATGGTCTCACTCTCTGACCATTCAAGGAGTCCCTTGAGCTGACCCTGTGGAGGAAGTGTGGTTTTATCGAATATAAACAAGTGTGGGTATTGGCTTACCTCTGTAAGGTTTGCAAAACCTTACATCTATAGGAATTCTCCCACTTGTCTATTCGATAGGCCCATCGTTAGCCACCATGAAAACCTCCGACACTAAGTTGAGAGCCTACGCTTAAGAACTAATCTAGCAGTCCTATAAGCTCAGAAAATGTGAATTTCCTAACATAGATATAGAACCAAAGTTGTGGCCTATCCAACATCCTCATTCAACATTGATAAATCTAATACACATTACTATATTTTCATAAAATAAAAAAAAATAAGTCGAAGTGACTCATTTGGAGAATAAGAAAAACATATCATCATCTCATCAATAATTCATACATCATTTGTATAAATATTTAAAATCATTTAAATAATCAAAAAGGGAAATATTTTAAGAGAATTTTAAAAAAAGAATTCTAGCCCAGCCGGCCAAAATCGCAGCCCAGCCGAAGCTCCCTTGAATTTGTTTATTTCTCCTCTGTCACATTTCGGCCCAGTTGCACTAAGTTTCGACTGGGCCGAAACTCCCCTAAAGCTTATTTCTCTATTTTGACACATTCCGTCCCAGCTGAACCAAAATTTCGGCTGGGCCGGGCGAAAATGGGGCTGCGAATTTGCAAGCTCCATGGCCATCAATGGCATACCCACTCATCCCAACCTTATGCAATGACTTACCCAAGCTCATAGACATCAACAAACATTAATTACATATTCAATCCAAACATAAAACACCACCAAACCATTCAAACAAATTTAAAGCTTCCTTTACCCAAAATTCTTGAAATTTCTTGAAAGAGAAACTAGGAGGAGAACTTTGGGGTTCTTGAGTGATCCTTCCCCAATTTGTGTTATAGAATCTACTAGGAGGAACCTAAACCAACATCAAAGTAAGCTCCAAATCAAGATTTCTCTCATCTATTAAAATCTAACCAAGACTCGTTTCTCATGTTCTTGGGAGTAGATGAGAAAAATACTAAGAGATCAAGAATAGGGAGGAATTGAACTTACCAACTTGAAATCAACTAAGGAGGCTCTAGAGAAGAAGAAATCAAGCTTCAAGATGGTGTAGAATTTCACTTCAACTCAAGAGAAAGAGAGACTTAGAGAGAAAGGAAGATAAGAATGAAGGAAATGGAAGAAACATGAAGCTTTGAACGTGCAAAGCTTTGGGAGTATTTGAAATTTTACTATTTACCCTACACTTCCTCTAAGGACACCCCCTTCTCTTATTTTTTTTCTACAACTCACGAAACTCAAGTAAAAGTCCCAAAAATCTCACAACACACATTCTAAGTCCAACCATACATGAAAATCCAACAATAACACTTTAACACAAAAGAAAACATAAAACTTAAGTTAATTTTTTATATCAAATAACATAATTTAAATTTAATTTGCTCTTGCATTATTAATCAAATAATTAATCATACAATTAGGAAAACTACAACGTTACAATCTTCCCCAACAAGAACATTTTCGTCCTCGAAAATTCGCTTACTTGGGAAGAGATAAAGGTATTGTTCACGCATTTTATCTTCAAGTTCCCATGTAGCATCGCCCGTAGTATCACTCCATATAACCTTGACCAACCTAATTACTTTGCCTCTAAGCTACTTAGTCCTTTGGTCCTCAATCCTGATTGGATGAGTCTCATAAGTAAAATCTTCTTGCACTTGTATCACATCAGGCTCAATGACATGAGTAGGATCAGGAACATACTTCCTCAATTGAGACACATGAAATACATTGTGCAAGTTGGCCAGAAAAGGTGGTAAAGCTATTTCATAAACCACTGAACCTATACATCTAAGGATTTGATAAGGTCTAATGAACTTAGGAGTAAGCTTCTTCTATTTGATTGCCCGTCCTACACCAGTAGTTGGTGTAACCTTCAGAAAAACATGGTCACCAACTTCAAACTCAAGCGGTCTTCTACGCTTATTTGCATAGGATTTCTGCCTACTTTGTGAGGCTTTCATCCTTTCCTAAATCAACTTAATCTTTTCTGTAGTCTGTTGTAACATCTCTGGTCCTACTACCATATTCACACCATCTTGGTACCAACAAAAAGGTATTTTACACCTTCTACCATATAAAGCTTCAAATGGTGTCATACCAATACTAGCATGAAAACTATTGTTGTAGGTGAATTCCACCAAAGGCAAAACTTCGTCCCAACTTCTAAGATGATCCAAAACATATGCCCGCAACAAATCTTCTAATGATTGGATTGTCCTCTCAGATTGTACATGTGTCTATGGGTGATAAGCAGAACTAAGTCTCAACTTAGTTCCTAAAGCTTCTTGCAAACTTTGCCAAAATCTTGAAGTAAATCTTGGATCTCTGTCAGAAATGATATTGGAAGGCACTCCATGCAATCTTACTATCTCTCTGATATACAGTTGAGTGAACTTCTCCAAAGAATACTTCATATTAACAAGTAAGAAATGAGCATACTTTGTTAACCTGTCAACTATTACCCATATGGCATTGCACCCTCTAGTTGTCGTAGGCAAACTGGATACAAAATCCATGGTAATACTGTCCCATTTTCACTCTGGAATCTCCATTGCTTGCAACAAACCACCGGGCCTCTGATGTTCTACTTTAGCCTTCTGACAAGTTAAACACGCTGCCACATATTGTACCACATCTCTCTTCATACCAGACCACCAAAACATCTTCTTTAAATCTTGATACATCTTAGTCATACCAGGATGTAGACTAAGTTTACTTTTATGGCCTTCATCTAATATGAGTCTTTTCAACTTAACATCTTGTGGCACATAAATTCTACCTTTGAATCTCAAAATGCCACCATCACTCAAATTGAAATCTATTGCTTTATTTGTACCCAACAACTCCATTGTTCTACACAAGCTAGGATCCAACAACTCTTTCTCCTTGATCATCCCATGGAATTCATTAGTCACGGTTAACATACCACAACTAATGTGATCATGAGCCACTTCTACATACAAATTCAAATCTCTAAACTTCTCCACCAACTCCAACTCCTTCACCATTAGAGCGGACATTTGAATAGTCTTTCTATTATGGGCATCAGTTACCACATTAGCTTTAGCTGGATGATACATCAACTGAAAATCATAATCCTTCAAAAACTCCATCCATCGCCTCTGTCACATATTGAGTTCCTTTTGATCAAACAAGTATTTTAAGCTCTTGTGATCACTAAATACATCAAACTTGGCCCCATAAAGATAATGTCTCCATATCTTCAAAGCAAACACCACAGCTGCTAACTCCAGATTATGAGTGGGATAGTTCCTCTCATGAGTCTTCAACTGTCTTGAGGCATAAGCTACAACTTTCCTTTCTTGCATTAACACACAACCCAATCCTTGATGAGATGCATCACAGTAAACCTCAAAAGGTTCACTAGGATCAGGTATCACAAGGACAGGAGAAGAAGTCAACCTTTGCTTCAATTCTACAAAACTCTGCTCGCACTCTTCAGTCCATGCAAATGGTTGGTCCTTGCGAGTGAGTTGAGTCAACGGTGATACTATCTTAGAGAATCCTTCTATGAATCTTCGATAGTATCCAGCTAACCCAACAAAACTTCTAATCTCTGTAGCTATCTTAGGACGTTCCCATTGCAAAACTGCTTCTACTTTAGATGGATCTACTGCAATTCCTTTAGTTGAGATCACATGACCCAAGAACTTCACTTCTTCAAGGAAAAATTCACACTTAGAGAACCTTGCATACAATTGTTTTTCTCTCAAAATCTCCAACATAGCTCTTAAATGCTCTTTATGCTCTTCACGAGTACGGGAATAGATAAAAATGTCGTCGATGAACACAACAACAAACTTATCCAAGAAGGGACGAAAGATCCTATTCATGTAATCCATGAATATAGCAGGAGCATTTGTCACTCCAAAAGGCATGACCACATACTCATAATGTCCATACCGAGTCCGGAAAGCCGTTTTTGGTATATCTTCATCTTTCACCCTTATCTGATGATACCCCGACTTCAAATCAATCTTTGAGAAAATCTTCGCTCCATGCAACTGATCCATCAAATCATCTATCCTTGGCAAAGGATATTTTTTCTTGATAGTGAGCTTATTCAACTGGCGATAATCAACACATAATCTTGAGCCACCATCTTTCTTCTTAACCAGCAACACAGGTGCTCCCCAAGGGGAAACACTAGGTCTGATCATCTTCTTCTCAAGTAAATCTTCAATTTGTTTCTTCAATTCAGCTAATTCAGTTGGTGCCATTCTATAAGGAGCTATTGACACTGGTCCCGCACCTGGGACTAGGTCAATGGCGAACTCAATCTCTCTTTGTGGAGGCAAGTTAGGTACATCTTCAGGAAAGACTTCAGGAAAGTCTCTAACAACATCTATAGACTTCAAATCAAGATCACCCTTGACTAACAAGAAAGAAAGGACCACAAAACAAGAGGCTTCTTCCTTCAAAGAAACTTGTGCTTGCTTGGCGGAAATAAAATCAAGATCTTCATGATTAGGGAATACAAAGAGTCTTTCGAGCACAATCTATAAGAATACGATTGGAGGACAACCAATCCATTCCTAACATTATGTCCAAATCATTCAAAGGAAGACAAATCAGGTTAACCTTGTAATTATGTCCACTAACTACAACAGGACATCCAACACACATTAAGGAAGCTGCCACATGAGTGGCTGTAGGAGTAGAGACAAGTAGATCAAACAATAAAGGACATGCAGGAAACTTCAATATTTTCACACAATCATGAGAAACGAAAGAATGTGTAGCTCCAGAATCGAACAAAATAGATAAAGAGTTACCAGCCACTTCACACACACCTTGGATAACAAGATCATCATATTTGGAGGCTTCCACTCCACTCATAGCAAAAACCCTTCCAGCTACCTTAGGCTTCTCAACCTTTGGTGCACTTCCCGCTGGTGCAACTCTAACATTAACCTGACAATCTCTTGCAATATGGCCGGGCTTCTGACATTTAAAACAAACCATCTCCTTATAAGTATAATGGGTGCTGTAATGTGGACCACTGCACCTAAAGCATCTGATGCCTTGAGCTCCTGACTAAGCTACAACTGGACTTCCCCGAGGCTGTTGGGGTTTAGAATAAGGTTTCTTCTGAAAACTCCCCTTCCTACTACCAGAGGATCCACCACCATGAGTCCTGATTACTCTACTACCACCCTCCAAGCGTTCCATAGTCTTCGCCTTCTCTACCAATGCAGGAAACTCCTTAATAGCCATAGGGATAACCATCCGCTTCACCTCTTGCTTCAAGCCTTCTTCAAATTTCCTACACCTCCAAGCTTCAATTGTACCTTGAGAATAAAAACAAGCTAAGTGTTCAAACTTAGTCGCATATTCATGGACCGTCATGTTGCCTTGCTCCAACTTCATGAATTCAACTTCTTTTTCATACCTAGCATTATCTGGAAAATATTTTCCAAGAAAACGCTCCCTGAAGTTTCCCCAAGTGAGGGGTTCTCCATGTGCTTCCATCATTTTTTGAGTTCCATGCAACCAGAACTCTGCTTCATCAGCTAACATGTATGTGGCATAAGTAACCTTCCTATCTTCAGGACATGCCATGGCCCTAAACATTTTCTCCAGCTCTCTAATCCAGTGATCAACTACATCTGGATCAGAGTCTCCTTTGAACTGTGGGGGATCATTCTTCCTGAATTCAACTAGCCCTTAATATTTAGGTCAGGCTGTGCCAAAGCTGCTTGGTGTTGATGAGCCATGGTGGCACTCTGCTATTGCATTGCGGCTGCCATCACCTCTACAACATGGGCCATATCAAATGGAGGAGGAGGACTAGGTGATCTTACCATCCTAACAGAAGACCAAACCATGTTAGAGAATAACATTGGCTAAAGCCTTCTAATCCTCATATCAATCACACACAACAAAAACATAACAAACCTATCCCAATAGGTTTGTTCGAAAAGATATGACCAGCTCTGATACCACTATTGTAACGACCCAACTTCGTTACAAATTTGTTATACTAAGGCATTTACAAAGCTATTATAGTTATATAAAATTACCTAAATTTTTTTCGCACTTAACATATATATATATATATATATATATAATCCACTATATAATATTCAACATCATAATATAAAGGCGTCTAACCTTATGGATTTACAAAACCATAGATGTAAAAATGCATACAATACCAAAATGGTCCTCTTTTAGAGGATAACACATCAAAATGTAAGTATTTGTAGCTATATCCTAAATTGGTCCTCATACTATATACATATATATGAGAACAGACCAAAAAGTGGGATCTCATCCCATCTGCAACATCTACATCCACTTCAATCATAAGTGGTATGAGAACCTGCAACATCACCTCTATCTGCTCCCGTGCCAACCACATGATCATTGCAGTCATACAATACAAACACAAACACAAAACGCAAGGATAAGCTTATATATATAAACGGAACATAATATAATAACAATATAAAGAAAAGATAGATTTAACTTAAAAGGAAATTTAAATAAATCAACAATCCTACAATAAAACAATCTCAACTCATATTTAAATCTCATATGTCATTATATCATGAAATGTTATGCTGACTCAACTCCATGGAGATTTCTACAACTTTTGGGCGATCCCCCATAGGCCCCATCCCCTACCATGGTCTCACTCTCTGACCATTCAGGGAGTCCCTTGAGCTGACCCTATGGAGGAAGTGTGGTTTTATCGAATATAGACAAGTGTGGGTATTGGCTTATCTCTGTAAGGTTTGCAAAACCTTACATCTATAGGAATTCTCCCACTTGTCTATTATATAGGCCCACCGTTAGCCACCATGAAAACCTCCGGCACTAGGTTGAGAGCCTACCTAGCACCCTCAACTTACGTGCCTACCCATATGCAAATGCCATATAAGCTTGTACATATCCACATCATTCATCAAATCCAACACCTCTAGTTCTCTCTCTATGATATAAATTCACCATTTAAAAGCAACACGCTTAAGAACCCATCTAGCAGTCCTATAAGCTTAGAAAATGCGAATTTCCTAACATAGATCTAGAACCAAAGTTGTGGCCTATCCAACATCCTCATTCAACATTGATAAATCTAATACACATTACTATATTTTCATAAAAAAAAACATAAGTCTAAGTGACTCATATGGAGAATAAAAAAACATATCATCATCTCATCAATAATTCATACATCATTTGCATAAATATTTAAAATCATTTAAATAATCAAAAAGAGAAATATTTTAAGAGAATTTTAAAAAAAAAATTCTAGCCCCAGCTAGCCAAAATCGCGGCCCAGCCGGAGCTCCCCTGAATTTGTTTATTTCTCCTCTGTCACATTTCGGCCCAGCTGCACCAAGGTTTGGCTAGGCCGAAACTTGCCTGGAGCTTATTTCTCTATTCTGACACATTCCGTCCTAGTTGAACCAAAATTTTGGCTGGGTCGGGCGAAAATGGGGCTGCAAATTTGCAAGCTCCATAGCCATCAATGGCATACCCAGTCATCCCAACCTTGTGCAATGGCTTACCCAAGCTCATAAACATCAACAAACATCAATTACATCATCAATCCAAACATAAAACACCACCAAATCATTCAAACAAATTTAAAGCTTCCCTTACCCAAATTTCTTGAAATTTCTTGAAAGAGAAACTAGGAAGAGAACTTTGGGGTTCTTAAGTGATCCTTCCCCAATTTGTGTTATAGAATCTACTAGGAGGAACCTAAACCAACATCAAAGTAAGCTCTAAATTAAGATTTCTTTCATCTATTAAAATCTAACCAAGACCCATTTCTCATGTTCTTGGGAGGAGATGAGAAAGATACTAAGAGATCAAGAATAGGGAGGAATTGAACTTACCAACTTGAAATCAACTAAGGAGGCTCTAGAAAAGAAGAAATCAAGCTTCAAGATGGTGTAGAATTTCACTTCAACTTAAGAGAAAGAGAGAGTTAGAGAGAAAGGAAGATAAGAATGAAGGAAATGGAAGAAACATGAAGCTTTGAACGTGCAAAGCTTTGGGAGTATTTGAAATTTTACTATTTACCCTACACTTCCTCTAAGGACACCCCCTTCTCTTATTTTTTTTTCTACAACTCACGGAACTCACGTAAAAATCCCAAAAATCTCACAACACACATTCTAAGTCCAACCATACATGAAAATCCAACAATAACACTTTAACACAAAACAAAACATAAAACTTAAGTTAATTTTTTTATATCAAATAACATAATTTAAGTTTAATTTTCTCTTGCATTATTAATCAAACAATTAATCATAAAATTAGGAAAATTACAACGTTACAAGATGGACTAAAAGCAAGTATTTTTCAAAGTTTGAGGACTAAAACGGTTGATTCGAAAGTACAGGGACTAAAACCAAGTTTTTATGAAAGTACAGGGACTAAAAACATATTTTACCCTATTATTAATCACTTGTAAGATAAAGTTAATCATATTTATTATTGTAGTTAACTACGTGTGTAATGGTTAAGAATTTCATTATACTATTAACCACTTATAAGACAAAGTTAACCACAATTAGACATTTTAATAACCTAATGATTAACCATATCTTAATAATTGAATATAATCATGTTAATTTATCCTTAATCAGTTCTGTGACAAAATTAATTATATTCACATATATAGTTAACCACGTGTGACAATCAATAAATCATGACATTATTAACCACTTATGAAACAACATTAACCATATTTATATATGTAATTAACCACGAGTGACAATCAATAACCTCATATTATTATTAATTATGTATAATAAATTATATACAATTGTGTTTATTTTCTTTAACCATTTGTAAAATAAAATTAACCACATTTTTATACGTAATTAATCACATGTCGAGGTGGACGTTGAGTGGACAAACCTAGTGGGACGAATATCACTACCCTTTCTCAAAATAATTAGGAAAAATTACTCATGTGATCTCTATAATTGCACAAACTTTACATTTTAGTCCCTACACTTGAAAATCATCCTCTTTTAGTCCCTGTACAAGCATTTTTAGATCTTTTTTGTCCTTACCATTACACAAACTTTACCTTTTAGTTTTAGTCTTTGCCATTATGTAATGGCAGGGACCAAAAGGGATCTGAAAGTAATTGTACAATGACTAGAAAGGATGATTTTTAAGTGTAGGAACTAAAAGATAAAGTTTGTGCAACTATAAAGACTAAATGAGTAATTTTTCCTAATTATTATTAGGCTTAAATATGTTTTTAGTCCCTCAAATATAGAAGTTTTCTTATTTTTGTCCTCTAAATTAGAAGTTATTTTTTTAGTCCTCCATTTTTGAAAAATATTTTTTTAAGTCCTTTTCCATATATGAATTAGTATATGCTAAACAAAGAATATTAAATTCGCAATTTGTGGCGGCTTTAAACCACCACAATCAAGTCAATTAAAAAAAATTAAACACCCAATAATAATGCTCCCCAGAATCTCAAAAACAACCCTTCAAGAAAAATACAAAGATCCAATTTCCAATAAAGAAAAAAATGAATCTGAAAAACAAAATGCCGTCGTTAGAAGTGCTCTTCCTTTCAACAATTCAACCCCAGGCAAGTTCAAAATGGGGCTTTAGCTCCATTCCTTCAATTGATTTTAACCCATTAACAAAAACATAAACTATACAAACAACGAAAGACGTCACCGTGGAAGAGTTCTGCAGCGCCGTTTGCGGCTTCCACTACTTCACTTTCCCATCGAAAGTGGGTTACATGCTCCCTTATGTGTGGGTGGGAAAACTACGAAAAACAGTGTCCCGAGGTTTGTGCGTAACCCTTCGCCATCCCCAGCTACATGGGCGGCGACGGCCCCGGCCACCTCACACCGCCGAACGACGACGTTGGCATCGACGACATGGTGATTGTGATGGGGCACGAGCTAGAGAAGCTCTCCTCGAACCCACTCATTGGGAACGTCCATGTTCTGAAGCTTCTAGAATCTTCCAGTTGCAAAATCAACGAACTGGTTTTGTTGCGAGGGTGGGGAGCACAACGTTTTCTGTTGCAAGGAGTGAACACTTGCATTCGCACTCTCAAGGGTTTGTTCAAAAGCTAATTCTTTTTGTCCATTTGTTGTGAATGTTGCTTTAAATGTTAATAGCGGTGGATTCGGTTAAATGTTCATCGTGAAGGATTTTTCGGTGGTGTGGCTTCAGATTTGAATGTACACTGCAATTTGTGGCGGTTTTTGACTGCCAAAAAGTGTATTTTAAAATTCAGATCAAATTATGTCGGTTAAAAAACTCCACAAATTGCAAATTCATAATTTCCTGTTTGGCATCCACTAATGGCATATGGGAAAGGGACTACAAAAAACATTTTCCAAGTTTGAAGGACTAAAAAAATAATTTTTTATTTGAGGGACTAAAAAAGATAGACACTATATTTGAAAGACTAAAAAAATATATTTAAGCGTTATTATTATAACTAGATCTTGCTTTTGCACCTGTGCTTAGCATGAATATATATTATTCTTGTTATATAAAAAAAGAATATATATATATATATATATATATATATATATATATATATTACTTTTTTTTATTATATTGATTAGGTTAATATTATTTGAATTATTGTATATTTTTTTTAAAAAATAAGCATTATGATTTATTTTAAAATACTAAATTAATTTTTTGATTTAATTAAGATTTATTTGACCTCATTTATCTTTCAAATATTTCCTATAAAACATTTAAGAAAATTGTTTAATTTTTTCAATGTTTCTTACTATTATTCACGTTATTAACTATTATAATTATGGTTAATTATTATTCGCTTTTTATTGCATAATTTTCATAATGTGATATTATTTCTGCCTTTTGGTTTTGGCCTATTGTTTACTATGCTATCATTTGTTATTTTTATATTTTTTATGATTGTAATAATTTCTTAACTTAAATATATTTTTAGTCTTTATAATATACTTGTTTTATGATTTTAGTCCTTAATTGCATTCTGTTAGTCCTTATAAATTTGTAAGCTTTTGATACCGATCCCTCTTATATTAGAAGATATTAATTTTAGTCCTATTGTTTAAGAAACAATAAGTTTATTCTCTAATAGATGGTTGATACGTTATCAGTGATTATTGATCGGGACCAAAACTATAAATTATTAAAATCAACTAGTTGTTAGTCCAAGTAGTACTGGGCTCGGTCTCCTTAAGCAAGATCTCGAGTTCAAGTCTTGTGGATGGAAAAAAACATGCACTACTACAAAAATGGCTTTCAATATCGGTTTTTTTTGGGCTTTTAACATCGGTTTTTGAACTGATGTTGTATCTAACGACATTGAAAGTTGGCAACTTTCAACATTGGTTCCACAACCGATGTGGAAAATCACCTTCTACATCGGTTCTTGAGACAACTGATGTAGAAAGCATGTCTTAAAAGAGCAAAACTAACACTTTTTACATCGGTTCTAAGTATAATCGATGTAAAATGTACTCAATTTACATCGGTTCTGAGCACAACCGATGTTAAAAGCGTTCGTTTTACATCGGTTCTACGTATAACCAATGTTAAAAGCACTCGAATTACATCGGTTCAAAGAAGAACCGATGTAAAAAGTCATTTGTAAAACAAAAAAAATATAAAATTGGCACTTTTTTGTATTCTTCCTCATCCTCTGGATCTGCCATACACAGAACTCAATCTTCATATAACATTAAACACAACTTCAAAATAAGATAACATAAATGTATATTCCTAAATTGATTCTACACTACTGAAAGCTATTTTTTATCGGTTACATATCAAACGAAAATATTCTGCAGCTTCAAACCTTCAATCTTTGCAGTGAAAAAATCCAATGTTGGAGCCCTCACAGAAAGATATGTCCTTAGATATCAGTCATTGGCTTCCCATGGCTTAATATAGTCAATGCTGCAACTTCACTTGGAGTATAGTCAGCTTTATTCTGTTATGGAAGGTTGTGCTTTATTCTCTCTGAAGGCCGTAGAAGCTTGTGAATGTAGTACAAGGGTCAAAATATGTTGGATATTGAGTGCCTGAACAAATGAGAGGACTTCATCCTTACCAGTTGCTATAAACAGTCTTAGAACTTTCTCAGTTAGTTTCCCAGCTTTCTATATTCTCTGTCCATCAAAACCACATGTAATGCAGTGAGGATGTTGAACAATAATGACAGAATAAAACTTCAGGATAGAACCATGTAATGGCAAATAACATATATCAATTAGTAGGCTTCTATGGAAAACTCAGTAAAACTGCCAAAAATGACTAGCCCTACCAATCAATTACTTGGTGTAGTAAACACACAAACAACAAAAGAGACATATCAGTTGCATAGAGACATATTATTATGGCTTTAAAAGAAAGAAAAGGGAAGTTCAGTGAAATTTGAAGCAAATATAAACAGAGAGCTCTTACAATAAAAAAAATAGAGGATGTTACACTGAGAACTAATACTTTGAGCCGTCTTATAATACTTCTTATAATACATTTATACATCAGTTAATGCTTTAATGGATTTTATTCAATGAAATCAATTAAATTGGTTGCACGTATTATGTAATCCAACACAGTAAACAAAATGTTATAAATTTAAAATTAAATTACTCAATGAATGAATATTTTTGGGTTACCATAACATTGGATCAATGAATGAATATAATTGACAATAAAATTAAATGACAACTGAAAACTTGTAATAAAGGGAATAAATGAATCACAAATGGGAAAATATTACTCAAAGCTGATATCACTCTCTAAATGACACTAAAGCTAATTTTTACCTTTTTTTTAATTAATTCTTATTTAAGTCCTAATTAATTCGCTAAATGCATATCATGCACAATGTAAAGCAAGCCTTCGAATCACATGCTCAACCATTAATAGAGGACATGTAAACAAAAGAATTTATTATGCATTTTATTTCATTCAAAGGGCTGAAACAGTAAATGAGTTTCAATCTTTTATCCTATCCCACGAGCATGATGAACGAATATATGAAAAGAAGCAACCAAAACACAAAAGACCCAATCGCCATGATAAATCATAATTGTATGGTAAACTTAAGGTTTTCCATAGTCAGGACGTCTGACTTATTTGTACATGCTCTAGAGACAAAAAAAATTAGCTTAATTAAAGCAACCTGAACAGAGTCTTAATTTCCAAAAACAATGTTAATTTTAATTTCCACATGAATTGAATTCTTAAGCTAATCAAGCTATCCTCCCAAAATAGCAAAAGAATCTTTGTAATTAATCAATCATGGTATCTCCATAGAGTATTGCCATTTGACTAAGTTCATGTGTGAGGCAAGAAAAAGTTTGGGTATATGTGTAATCAAACAGTGTAATTGTTTGTGAACTACAAGTCTATCCGAGCGTAAACGTACGCACATATCATATTATATTAGCTACATGTGCATAGATTCTATAGAAGTTATTAAGAACATTGGTAAATGTGTAAAATAGATCCAAAAAAAAAATGTCCAGAAATTAAGATCTTGTCAGCCAATCCTTGAGCAACAACAAGAGCATTTGCTCCTTGAGCTTGAATAGGAATCAGAGTATACATAAGTATTAAATGAGGGGTTCCATCAAGAGCACAAATCCATGATCATGTCTATGTGTGTTCTAAACCACTGGCCTTTAGTTTCTCAACCATATCTTCATACAGTGCGTTGGCCTAAAGTGATAGGAACTAAATTATTAATTAAATAAATAGTATATGCTAGGGATGGCAATGGGTAGGGTCTGGATAGGGTCCTATAGTACCCGTCCCCATACCCGCGTTTAAAAAAAATACCCGTACCCGGCCCCATCCCCGCGCGGGTAGCAACTTTAATCCCCATCCCCGTACCCGCTGGGTACCTATATACCCATACCCGCACCCGCTACCCGCACTTTACTTATGTATGAATTTAATAAATCAATAAAAAATAGGTTTAAATGTAATTTTGGTCCCCCTATTTTGCACAATCCACAATTTTAGTCATCCTATTTTAAAATAGAGACATTTTGTCCTCCTATTTTGCACAATCAGCAATCTTGGTCCCTCTATAGAGACATTTAGTCCCCCAATTTTGTAAAATCCGTAATTTTGGTCATTTCATCAAATTGAAAGCATTGACAGTTAAAAGATTAACGTTGACCTTGACGTGACCCAAATATAGTGATGTGACATGAGATTATTTATTTATTTTTTAATTATTTTAAATACTGAGTAATAATATTTGTTTATCTACGTCACTAAAGCACATGTCACGTCAATTTTAATGGTTAGGGTAGTCGTGAGTCCTAAAATAGAAATCACAAGTCTTAATCATTTATTTTAAACTAGTTCTACATTGTTGAAGTACATGGCACGTCGTAGTTAAATAAATGATATTACCTTTTTTTAAAATATATTTTTCATCAATTATTCTATTCAGTATTTAAAATAATTAAAAACTAAATAAATAATCTCGTGTCACGTCACTAAATTTGGATCACGTTAAGATTAACGTTAATCTCTTAACAGTCAACGCTTTCAATTTGATGGAAAGACCAAAATTACATATTTTACAAAATTGGGAGACTAAATGCCTCTATTTTAAAATAGGGGGGGCCAAAATTGTGGATTGTGCAAAATAGATTAACCAAAATTTCATTTAAGTTATACAAATATTAATTAAAAATATTATTACAAATAAATTGAAAATTCACGCTTAAATAATTCAAACTTAATATTAAAAACATCCACACATAATATTAAAAATATAAAATATAACATTATTGTAAGTTATAACATAAATATTTTACTATTAGTGTTAGTTTATGGAAAGTATAAAATTATTTTTTTTTACAGAAAAGTATATATATAACATAATTATTTATTTAAGTTATTTTAATTATATATATATAGTAGGTGCGGGGTGGGGCGGGGCGGGTACTATAGTACCCGTACCCGTACCCGCACCCGCAAAAAATTGCGGCTAAATACCCGGTCCCGGCCCCAGCCCCAATAAGCGGGTATTTACCCGACCCGCTTGCGGATATTTTTGCGGGTACCCGTAGGGTCTGGGTACACTTTGCCATCCCTAGTATATGCAATAAGAATTAGTAAGTGGCATCACAGTTTTGTGAGGATTCTACACATAAGAACATAGAAGGGTGAAGGGGAAGCACTCATACTGAGGGGTCTTGGATATGAGCTCTGGGGCATTGGGTCTCGGATCCTTGCTCTGCTCCTCTTTTCTTCCTTCTTCTTCGCGTTCTCTTTAGCTTCCTTTCTTTCTCTTTCTCTTTCTAACTCTTCCTCCCCATTTCTATTAAAACCGTGGTGCATGTGTGTGGCTTAGTGAGCCTTGGCCCACCTTGGGTCTTGGCTCCCCATCAGGGTCCTATTATCTTATTCCGGTTATAGGGTAACTATTATTAATAATGCTTAAGGGTATCCTTGAACCGTTAAATATAAAAGCTACTCCATAAAGATATCTCTTTATTATTTATTTCTAAGGTCCGTAAATTGGGGCTGTTACACATCTCATGGACCTCACATTACACATGAATCACTAAGGTTTAGAGATTAACTTTGTAGCGCACTTTCAACCTAAACAGAGTTCCGTCTTGATCACTAAGCGCCGAAGAGTACGACGCCTCTACTCAGTCCACACGAGTAAAACTGAAGCGGGGTCTCGGTGATAGCCGACGGTTAGGAATTTAGAGAGAGCTCACAAAAATGTGTTTTTTTTCTTCTTGTGTCATGTTTTGAGGTATGCACCTCCTTGTATAGAAAACATGAGCTCTATTTTAATCCCCATATAATATTTGATTAGATCAAATCTAATCTAATATTCTATCAATCAATTAGATCATATATAATCAATTATCTTCTAATTAAATCAAATCTTATCTTATCAGATCAAATAACATTTGATCAATAGTGTATTAGATCATATCTAATCATTTATCTCTTATCAACTAATCAAATCATATTTGATCAATTAAAATATTGATTAGATCTTATCTAATCCATTATCTTTTATCAATTAATCAAATCATATTTGATCAATTAAAATATTGATAAGATCTTATCTAATCAAATCTTTTATTAATTAATTAAATTATATTTAATTAATTAATCTTTGACTCGATTTAATTAACTGCTCCTATATTTACTTTATGCGTGTGACCTTATAGGTTCCCACTAGACTGACAATAATATTAAATGTTATCTTTATAACATTAAATATTATAGACAGTGGTTGACATCTAGCAATGCATCGCTGCCACCCAACCTATGGAAAAATCGATGATTCGATTTTAACCTTTCCATAAACACATCCACTGTGTAGCCTTTGCCCTTTCGTCCAAATGTCTTGATCGAACACGAGGCATAAGATGGGTCATCCTAGTTAAGTCCAATAATTAATTCCTTGATACCCGAGTGGACACGTAAACAAATGAACCTAATATCTCATATTAGCCCATTTCTGTGTGGCCACGCATATAACACGTCCCACTCTGTTGAGAAGCCCAAAGAGTCCCTCACATACCTCAACATAATTCATTGCAGGCCTAATTACTACCTTTATGATCACCCTGTTACAAATGATGATTGATAGCATTAAAGCCTACAACTCCTACATGTAGGAATCATAGTAACTTCAAATTGAAGGACTATTATCACCTTATGGTTGCTATGAGAAGCGTTTATGACACTTACATAACTATTGTGAAGGCTTCTCATAGTGGGTCTATCCAGTATAAATATTACTCCTAATATTTATACTTGTGTGTTGACTTGATATCTTATATCCATGACTTTTGAGATGTGGTCATCAATCTACTCACACAATAGCCTCAATGCATTATTGTCATCCTAGTCAACAATAATACTTGACTATGGATATTTTTTAGAATAACGTTTCATTATTTAGTGAATCTCATAATCAAGTCTCACCTGATCTGCCATCAAACGAACTGCCTATTCTAAGGACATTATTATGTTATACAATTAATAACATAATAATTGACATGCCTTATGTATATATAAAATAAATCAAAGTCATGATACAAAATGTAGCCTAAAATGGATTGGCCACTAGGGTTCACTCCAACAATCTTCCACTAGCACTAGTGTCAATCGAGCGTTAACCTAATACCCATCGATCGATCTAGTGTGAGCATTATGCTTCTACTAAGCAAGGTGCTCCATAAGTGGGTCAACAACATTCTCTAATGTTGGCTCTCTACATGTCTACCGAATGAGATGGAAGCGTCTAAATATATGGGTTTAGATCGCTAGTGAGATCTAGGTTCCTTAGCCTGCGCGATTACTCCATTGTTATCACAACAGAGGTCAATCGGGTCTGTGATGCTAGGAATGATGCCAAGTTCAGTAATGAACTTCCTAATCCAAACAAGCTCATCATCTTGCACCAAATGCAGCTATATACTTAGTCTTTGTAGTAGAATCAACAATTGTCCCTTGCTTGGAACTCTTCTAGCTTACAACGTCTCCATTCTAGTACAACACAAACCCTGACTGCGATTAAGAGTCATCCCTATCAATTTGGAAGCTAGCATCAATGTAACCCCTTACAACGAGCTCTTCCTCACCCTCATATGTCAAGAATGAATCCTTAGTCATTCACAAGTACTTTAGGATATTCTTGACAGCGGTCTAGTGACCTTCACTGGGATCAGATTGGTATCTACTCGTCATGCTCAAAGCATACGAGACATCTGGTCGAGTACACACATGGTGTACATGATAGATCCTATTGTTGAAGCATATGGAATCTTACTTATGCATTCCCTCTCATCCGATGTAGCAGAGCATTGTCCCATGGACAGGTACGCAGCGTATGTCATAAGCAAGAAACCTTTCTTGGAATCATGCATATAAATTAAGCACTTTGTCAATATATGTACTCTAACTAAGGCCAAGCAGTCTTAACGTCTTATCTCTATAGATCTGATTCCCAGCACGTAAGATGCTTTGCCTAAGTCTTTCATCGAGAAATAACTCCCCAACCATGTCTTAACATAGGTTGGGTTGGTGGTTGGGAAGAGGGGGGGGGGGGGGGGGGGGGGGCTAAGGGTGAAGGGAGAAGGGGGGAGGGAGAGGTCGCGGGTTCGAATCCCTTCCACTAACATTTCTAACAAAAACTAACAAACTAACATTTGTCGATAAAAAAAAACATGATGCAGTGTCGAGATGTTGTTTTCGATGAGTAGTATGTCATCCACATACAAGACAAAAAAAAAATGGTTGCACTCCCACTAACCTTCTTGTAGACATAAGGCTCATCTTGATTCTTGATGAATCCAAATTGTCTTACAGTCTCATCAAACCAAAGATTCCAACTTTTAGAAGCTTGCTTTAATCCATAAATGGATCTTTGCAACTTGCATACCTTCCCACTTTCCTTTGGATCAACATAACCCTCAGGTTGTGTCATGAACACATCCTTGAGAATATTCCCGTTAAGGAATGCGGTCTTTACATCCATCTACCAGACTGTATTTCTCAATTTGTGGAAGGTTAAAATCCATGGATAATTGATTCAGGCTCTTTTGATCACATTTTTGGTAATAATTCCCTATTCTCTTCTATATCCTCACACAAATTTCCTCATCTTATTACCTTGGCCAATGCGTCTAAAGCTGCTTCTCAAGGAGTTGGTCAAGTGTCTCTCTCTCCTTTAAACTCAGAATTTGTTCTCTTTGTTCCTAAATGTCCTTTCAATCTGATTTCTTTAAGTTAATTAACCTGGTCTTAGAATTGCTCAGTAACATATGATGCCGATTCCTTTATCATACAGGAATGTGGTACGAGCTGGCTGATTGGCGTAGGATATGAATCTAGAGGTCTCTATTACCTTGAAACCAGTCTTTTGTGTCCTATTTTGCATCTCCATCTCCTAAACTTTTGCATGATCACTTGGGTCATCCACACTTGTCAAAGTTAAAGAAAATGGTTCATGGTCTCAACAAGCCTCAGGTTTTAGAGTGTGAGTCATGTCAATTAGGGAAACATGTTAGGTATTCTTTTCCAAAGAGAACTAAACCAAAATGTAACTCTGCTTTTTCCACCATTCATTCAGATATTTGGGGTCCAAGCTGTGTCACATCTTTTGGATTCAGATATTTTGTTACATTTATTGATGAATATTCTCGATGTACTTGGGTGTATCTAATGAAAGATTGATCTGAACTTTTGTCAATTTTCATGTCTTTCTTTAGTGAAATTAAGAATCAGTTTGGGAAAATAATCAAAATTCTAAGAAGTGATAATGCTAAAGAATATTTCTCTTCTAATCTTTCTTCCTTTTTAACCACACAGGGCATTTTACATCAATCTACTTGCCCTCATACACCACAACAAAATGGTATAGCAAAAAGGAAAAATATACATTTGGTTGAAACTACACGTACTTTATTGCTTGGTGCAAATGTCCCGGTTCATTCTAGGGTGATGCTATTCTTACTGCTTGTTTTCTTATCAATAGAATGCCCTATGCATCTCTTGAAATTAAAATTCCTTATTCAATTCTTTTTCCAGATGACCCTTTGTTTCATGTTTCCCTTCTTGTTTTTGGTTGTGTTTGCTTTGTGCATGATGTATCTCTAGGTTTGGACAAGCTTTCTGCAAAGGCCATTAAATGTGTCTTTCTTGGTTATTCTTGTCTTTAGAAAGGGCACTAATGCTATTCTCCAGATACTAAAAGGTACTACATGTCTACCGATGTTACCTTCTTTGAGGAGACTCCCTTCTTCTCCTTGTCCATGCAAGATTGGAACTCTGTTCAACAGGTCTTACACATACCAGTTTTTGGTCCCTTACTATCTCCCACTCATGAGTCCTCCAAAACAGAAGAAAATCAAATAAGTAGTCCACCTGAGTCATCTCCACCACATTCCATTACATACCAGGACAGGACACAAAGCACTAGTTCAATGTCTCATGAAGAGCCATTTACTTCATCTTCTTCACCATTTGTTTTCCCTGCAACAAATCCATATGATGATAACTCTAGTTGGCCAATTGCTCTTAGGAAAGGTATTCGATCTACTCAAAATCCCCATCCTATCTACAAATTTTTGAGCTACCATTGTTTGTCCTCTTTATATTTTTCTTTTGTTTCCTCCTTGTCTTCTCTTACAATTCCCAAAAATGTGTATGAAGCACTTGCTCACCCTGGATGGCAACAAGCCAAGATTGCTAAGAATCGATGTCTCGACAGCTCACACTCTAGCCTAACTCCAAGCCAAACAATGGTATACTTCAATTTTGCAGGGACTGAATATGTTTGTTACGTTTTTGGCCCTTGTAAAATTTTTAGTATCTTTTTAATCCTCGCAAAATTTTTTGTTTGCATTTAGTCCTTGTAAAATTGAAATATACCACTATTTGGTTTGGAGCTAGGCTCGGTTAACCCAAACCTAGCTCCAGGCCAAACAGTGATATATTTCAATTTTGGTTTGGTCCCATTTTATAGGGACGAAAAACATATTTTAATCTTTTTTTTAAAAGTAGGGGGTGACAATAGTAGTAAGGGGGTGTCAATAACACAGACAAAAAATTACCGCTCAATCTTTCTCAGATTTTGAAAACATATTTTAAATTTCCTATGTAACGCCCCTGAGAGTCGACGTCTCGATGGCTCACACTCTATGACACTCCACACACGGTGACACTTCACTCAACATCCTTGTTGGTCTGAACCCTCCACCAGTCAGAACCCTTCGTAGGATCGTTGACTGTAACATCCCCACAAATAATAATAATGATAATAATTAAATAAGAGAATGTATATTTTTTTTATATTATCCTTATAATTGCTTTTTCGGTGTTTAATGCAAAGTGTGCATTAGAGTAACTTATAGAGTAAGGAACCATAAAACCAATACCAGCCATATGTATATATATATATATACCCAAAACCCTTCCCTCCCACAATGCAAACAAAAACATAAATTTAGAGAGATAAAGAAGAGAGAAGGAGGAGAAGAGAGAAGAAGGAGAAAGGAAAGGAAGAATAAGGAGGAAAAGCTAGGACAACCCACACTACCCCACTCAGCATCCTTAGTTCAAAGGTCCTTGGTGAGTGTTTATGTATCCTTCTCTATCCCTCCATCTGTGGCTTGGGTAGAGAGTTAAGGAGGGTTAGGTTTCTTTCCATAGGAAAGGAGCTCCAACTCCCAATCTTTGGGTTTAGTGTGAGAGATGCATAAATCATAATTGCCTTGCTTGTTTGGCATGAGAATAGTCATTAAATTGCATTAATGTGAGGATTTGGGTTGTTGGGTAGCATTTATGGTAAAGGGGTTTAGCACAATCGCGAACCTGATGGCCTACAGAGTCGCGGACTCTCGCTTAAGCGAGCTCTGTATGTCGCGTAAGTGAGGAGCCCCTGGAGTGGGAAGTACTCTCTGTAATTCTTGCTTAAGCATGAGTTTCTGGCGCTTAAGCGTGGTAGTCTGGCGCTTAAGCGTGAGGATCTGGCGCTTAAGTGCAAAGCTCCAGGGACCATGTTCAAGTGCAGTACTCCGACGCTTAAGTACAAGTGTTTGGCGCTTAAGCGTGGCACTATGGCGCTTAAGCGGCAGGATTTGGCTCTTAAGTGAGGTGCCAGGGTTAGAATGGCTTAAGTGTAGGATTCATGCTTGAGCGACTGACCCCTGGAACATTATGTTAAGTTCTATCCTTTTCAAGTTAATTTCCTTAATATGTTTAGTATGTTTATATGAATTACAAGGATAATGATATGTTTAATTAAAGAAAGAGGAGATTCCTTTGGGGATCACAGAAAGTATAATGTTTTGATAAGTTAAGCATGCAAATGAAAAGATTGGCCCTCTTTAGAAGGTAGGCGGGACCCCTTCCGTCACTTCCTACTTTTCGAAGATGTGGCATAGCTCCTCGGGCCGGAGGAGAATAATACGAGGCCAAGGCATAAAAGGAAAGGGACGCCTTTCAATATATTGAGCTCAATAGATGCCGTAGGACGGAAGAAAAGTAAAGAAAGTTAATTTAAAGCATGCAAAGTAAATGTTAAGATTATGTTATTAGAGATGCAAAAGTAGTATATGATAGTACTTTATAGTACGTTTATAAATGATGAAAGATTATAATGCATGTCTTTAACACTCACTGAGACCCTGTCTCATTAGTTTAATGTTTATGTTCCAAATTAAACAGGTTTGAAGTATGAAGACAAGAGGCCTAGAAGATATTATGTTTATGTAATAATATCTTTATAGGCTAGTTTTGTTAAAAGAGCTTTTTATGTACTCTTTTGGCATAGGATCCCACATATAGGGGATTACCTTTTATGTATATGATGTAATTACTTAAGAACGATATAGACCTTTGTACGGTGTTATACTTGAGTAATGTTATCACATCATGTTGATATTATCCTTGTTGATGACTAAAATGTACGTTAGAGGGTAGTACCCGTTAGGGTGTTACATTTTGGTATCAGAGCAATTCAATCCTTTGGACTGTGGATAATATGTTAGTAGATTCTAGTTGTCTTGTTAGTCCTGCCACGAATTCTACCCTATTTGAGTTACTGTATATTGAGCCTGATCAACTCAATATGTGGTGCAGGGTAGGTAGAGATAATGGCGGGAAGAGGAAGACCATCTTCACGTACACGTACTTTCGAAATAGCAGCTATGGAGGCAATGGCTGCTGCCATGAGAGAACAAGTTGTAGCCACTACCAACCTTATCAACCAAGTGTTGAGGGGATCACCTGGAGGTTTTTCAAATGCTAATAACCAAGGGGGTGGAAACTAACATGTCGGATTCTCTAAATTCCGGAAGAACGACCCACCCACCTTCAAGGGGGAATATGACCCATCGGCTGCAGAATTCTGGCTCTAAGAAATGGAGAGTATTTTCGAAGTGGTGCCATCCACAGAGGAGCAGAAAGTGGTTTATGCCACGTTCATGTTGAAGGACGAGGCAAAGAATTGGTGGAAGGGCGCTAAGGAGGGAATGATGACCTTGGGGACTCCTCTTACTTGGGAGAACTTCAAGATCACTTTCTGGATAAGTGTTTCCCCAACAGTGTTAGGATTCAGAAGGAGACTGAATTCTTACAACTTAAGCAAGGGAGTATGACGGTGGGTCAATATGTGGCCAAGTTTGAAGAGTTGGCTAAGTACTCCCGTTACCTTCGACATCAACTTGATGAGGAGTGGAAGTCCATTCAATTTGAGCAAGGCTTGAGGTCCGAAATCCTTAGTCAAGTAGGGACCTTGGAGATTAGGAGTTACTCACTCCTAGTAAACAAGTGTCTCATTGTGGAGGGAAATTTGAATAAACTAGAGATGGAGCAACGACAAACCCACAAGAGGAAGAATGAAGAAGTGAAGTTCACCCCAAATGCCAAATACAGGAAGGAGGGTTTTAGGGGGCAAAAGGGTAGCGGTATTTGGAACTCCTAATATGGAGGCATGCCCTAAATATGGGAAATCTCAGAGGGGTATGTATGTTTGGGCAAAATGTTTGTTTCAAGTGCCATCAACCGGGACACTTTTCCAAGGATTGTCCACTTTGGAAGAAGCAGGGAGCTCCTAACCAGACAACTCAAACTAAAGGAAGGGTCTTCACCTTAAGTGGAGAAAAAGCAAAAGGGGTTGACAACTTGATTAAAGGTATATGTTTTCTAAACCAAAACCCTTAGTTTTCTTATATGACTCGGGGGCGACCCATTCTTTTATTGCTTATGAATGTGTACGTCGTTTGAAATTGCCAGCTACACCTTTACCTGTTATTTTAAATGTCTGCACCCCAGTTGAAGGCAATATTCCTGCCTCACATGTTTATGTAGAGGGTCCTATTGAAATACAAGATAAAAGTTTTGTTGTGAATTTAATATGCTTACCTTTAAGTGGTTTGGATATTATTCCGATGTTACCCCTATTCCCAAGTCCCATCCCTTGTTGTTCTCTAGTTCCACTCAAGTTTTCCAAAGCCTAGTGGAAGGAAGTCTAGTTTTTCTTTTGTTACTTTCCTCAAAGATGGAGGTTAAGCTAGAACTTGAAACTATTCCTATTGTCAAGGAATTTATGGATGTGTTTCCTGAAGAGGTTACTACCTTACCCCTAGAGAGAGAAGTAGAGTTCTCCATAGATTTGGTTCCTGGGGCGGGACCAATTTCTATAGCACCTTATAGGATGTCACCTCTAGAGCTTAGTGAGCTTAAGAACCAAATAGAAGAGTTAATATCCCAACAGTTCATTAGGCCTAGTGTCTCTCCTTGGGGTGCGCCTGTTCTGTTGGTAAGGAAGAAAGATGGGAGCATGAGGTTATGTGTAGACTATAGGCAACTCAACAGAGTGACTGTTAAGAACAAATACCCTCTCCCTAGGATAGATGCCCTTTTGGATCAACTTAGAGGGGCTTCGATTTTCTCTAAGATTGACCTTAGATCGGGATACCACCAGATTAGGATTAAGTCAGAAGATATCCCCAAGACCGCCTTTAGAACTAGATATAGGCACTACGAGTATTTGGTGATGCCATTTGGACTAACCAATGCTCCAGCGGTGTTCATGGATTACATGAATAGGATCTTCCGACCTTTTCTAGACAAATTTGTTGTTGTCTTCATTGATGACATCTTGGTGTATTCCCACACCTTGGAGGAACATGAAGAACACCTTAGGACGATTTTGCAAGTCCTTAGGGAAAAGAAACTTTTTGCAAAACCAGAGAAGTGTGAGTTTTGGAAGAGAGAAGTGAACTTCTTGGGACATGTGATATCCCACGGAGGGGTAGCTGTAGACCCTAGTAAAATAGAAGCAATGCTAGAGTGGGATAAACCCTAGACTGTGACTTAGATTAGGAGTTTCATAGGTCTAGCTGGGTACTATAGGAGATTCAATAAAGGTTTCTCCCAGTTAGTATTGCCCCTGACTAGGTTGACTAGAAAGGGACAACCCTTTGTTTGGGATGAGAGGTGTGAGAGAAGTTTTCATGAACTGAAGGAGAGATTAGCTTCTACTCCAGTGTTAGTTATACCTGACCCCTTAGGGGACTTTGAAGTGTATTGTGATGCTTCAAGTAAAGGTGTTGGTTGTGTGTTGATGCAGGACAGAAAAGTGGTAGCCTATGCTTCCAGGCAATTGAAACCACATGAAGAGAATTACCCCACCCATGACCTTGAATTGGCGGCTGTGGCCTTTGCCCTTAAGATTTGGAGACATCATCTATATGGTGTCAGGTTTGTGTGTTTAGTGACCATAAGAGCCTAAAATACCTGTTTGACCAAAAAGAGCTCAATATGAGACAAAGGAGATGGATGGAGTTCTTAAAGGACTATGACTTCGAATTGAAGTACCATCCGGGCAAAGCCAATGTAATGGCAGATGCTTTAAGTAGGAAATCCTTGCACATATCTTTTATGATGGTGCATGAGATGCAGTTGTTGGAAGAGTTTAGGAATCTCAACCTAGAGGTAACCTTACATGACCATAGCTTGAGTTTGTACAGGATAGAGGTTTCCTGTGATCTAAGGGATCGGATTAGAGAGGCTCAAAAGGGGGACATAGAGTTGCAAGCTCAGAAGAACCACCTAGGGTTCTCTGAAGCAGAAGATGAGACCATTCTCTTCCAAGGAAGGGTTTGCATCCCTAAGGATGATGATTTAAACGATCAGATTTTGAGAGAGGCCCATAGGAGTGGATTCTCGGTACATCCTGGAGCTACCAAGATGTATCAGGATCTAAAGAAGATGTTTTGGTGGTCGGGCATGAAAAAGGACATAGCTGAGTTTGTGGCTAAGTGCCTTATTTGTCAATAAGTCAAGATTGAACACCAAAGGCCATTTGGCTTGTTGCAACCCTTAAACATTCCAGAGTGGAAGTGGGAGAGTATTTCCATGGACTTTGTCACGGGTCTACCTAGGACCCAAACAGGGTATGATGCCATATGGGTGATAGTGGATGACTCACCAAGTCTGCTCACTTTTTACCCGTCAAGGCCACTTTCTCATTGGAGAAGTTGGCCAAGTACATTCAAGAGATAGTGAGATTACATGGGGTTCCAGTCAACATAGTTTCAGATAGGGACCCTAGATTTACATCTAGATTTTGGAAAGCACTACATAAGGCTTTAGGCACCAAACTTAGTTTTAGCACAACCTACCATCCCCGGACTGATGGGCAGAGTGAGAGAACCATACAGACCTTGGAGGACATGCTTAGGGCCTGTGTCCTAGAAGAGAAGGGTAGTTGGGATAAGTACCTACCTTTGATAGAATTTTCCTACAACAACAGTTTTCACTCTACCATAGGTATGGCACCTTATGAGGCCTTGTATGGTAGGAAGTGTATGACCCCTTTATGTTGGTGTGAGGTAGGAGAAAGAAGCCTAGTTGGACTAGACATAGTTTAGGAAACCACCTAGAAAATTCAAATGATTAGGAAGAAGTTGCAAGTGGCTCAAAGTAGGCAAAAGAGTTACGCCGACAAGAGGAGAAAACCTTTAGAGTTTGAGGAAGGTGACCATGTGTTTTAAAGTATCCCCTACCACTGGCATTGGAAGAGCCATCAAGGCAAGAAAGTTGAGTCCTCGTTATGTTGGTCCATTCCAAATTTTAGAAAGAATCGGGCTTGTGGCCTATAGGATTGCTTTACCCCCTTCTTTGTCTAATCTTCATGATGTTTTCCATGTGTCTCAACTTAGAAAATATGTCCAAGATCCCTCTCATGTCATAGAAACAGAGTCAGTTCAGTTGAGACCCGATCTTACCTTTAAATCAAAGCCTATCCGGGTTGTTGACCGGAGTGTGAAAACACTGAGGAACAAGACTATTCCTTTAGTCAAGGTCATTTGGGAGGGGCTTGTATCGGAGGAAGCCACTTGGGAAAAGGAGGACGAGATGAGATTGTTACACCCGCACCTTTTTGAGTAAGGTATGCTTTAGTTAGAATTTTCGAGGACGAAAATTTGTTGATTGGGGGGGAGTAATGTAACATCCCCACAAATAATAATAATGATAATAATTAAATAAGATAATGTCTATTTGTTTTATATTATCCTTATAATTTCCTTTTCGGTGTTTAATGCAAAATGTGCATTAGAGTAACTTATAGAGTAAGGAACCATAAAACCAATACCAGCCATATGTATATATATATACCCAAAACCCTTCCCTCCCACAATGCAAACATAAACAGAAATTTAGAGAGAGAAAGAAGAGAGAAGAGAGAAGAAGGAGAAAGGAAAGGAAGAATAAGGAGGAAAAGCTAGGACAACCCACACCACCCTACTCAGCATCCCTCCATCTGTGGCTTGGGTAGAGAGTTAAGGAGGGTTAGGTTTCTTTCCATGGGAAAGGAGCTCCAACCCCCAATCTTTGGGTTTAGTGTGAGAGATGCATAAATCATAATTGCCTTGTTTGTTTGGCAAGAGAATAGTCATTAAATTGCATTAATGTGAGGAGTTGGGTTGTTCGGTAGCATTTATGGTAAAGGGGTTTAGCACAATCGCGAACCCGATGACCTGCAGAGTCGTGGACTCTCGCTTAAGCGAGCTCTGTATGGCGCTTAAGCGAGCTCTGTATGGCGCTTAAGCGAGGAGCCCCTAGAGTGGGAAGTACTCTCTATAATTTTCGCTTAAGCATGAGTTTCTGGCACTTAAGCGTGGTAGCCTGGCGCTTAAGCGTGAGGATCTGGCGCTTAAGCGTAAAGCTCCAGGGACCATGTTCAAGTGCAGTACTCCGACGCTTAAGCGCAAGTGTTTGGCGCTTAAGCGTAGAACTATGGCGCTTAAGCGAGGTGCCAGGGTTAGAATGGCTTAAGTGTAGGATTCATACTTGAGCGACTGACCCCTGGAACATTATGTTAAGTTCTATCCTTTTCAAGTTAATTTCCTTAATATGTTTAGTATGTTTATAAGAATTACAAGGATAATGATATGTTTAATTAAAGAAAGAGGAGATTCCTTTGGGGATCACAGAAAGTATAATGTTTTGATAAGTTAAGCATGCAAATGAAAAGATTGGCCCTCTTTAGAAGGTAGGCGGGACCCCTTCCGTCACTTCCTACTTTTCGAAGATGTGGCATAGCTCCTCGGGCCGGAGTAGAATAATACGAGGCGAAGGCATAAAAGGAAAGGGACGCCTTTCGATATATTGAGCTCAATAGATGCTGTAGGACGGAAGAAAAGTAAAGAAAGTTAATTTAAAGCATGCAAAGTAAATGTTAAGATTATGTTATTAGAGATGCAAAAGTAGTATATGATAGTACTTTATAGTACGTTTATAAATGATGAAAGATTATAATGCATGTCTTTAACACTCACTGAGACCCTGTCTTATTAGTTTAATGTTTATGTTCCAGATTAAACAGGTTTGAAGTATGGAGGCAAGAGGCCTAGAAGATATTATGTTTATGTAATAATATCTTTATAGGCTAGTTTTGTTAAAAGAGCTTTTTATGTACTCTTTTGGCATAGGATCCCATATATAGGGGATTACCTTTTATGTATATGATGTAATTGCTTAAAAACGATATAGACCTTTGTACGGTGTTATACTTGAGTAATGTTATCACATCATGTTGATATTATCCTTGTTGATGACTAAAATGTACGTTAGAGGGTAGTACCAGTTAGGGTGTTACATTGACTATCCCCATAAACCAACATAAGACTTCTGAGCGTGCTTTGTCCTCACTCGCACACTTCCTGAGAAACTTCCTAGGAGGTCACTATCCCGCAATTGCTCCAAGCCAAGTACGCTTAATTGTGAAGTTCTTAAGTGACTAGTTACCAAAAAGTAGATGCATCTGGTTGGTATAGGTAGTACAAATTAATTCCTTTAAGTCATTCTCAATTGTATAGTCCCATACCTATACAGCCTCTTGATCCCTCTCATTCTAGTGTGATTTGTCCGGGGTGTTACATCCTACACATTTAAATTTACAAAAAAAAAATTAAAAGAAATGTAAAAAAATTTCAAGAAAAATCATATTAACAAAATTTGTAGGATATTCCCGCAAAAAATTCCAAAAAAATTGTAAATTTTTAATTATGAGCATGTTTATGAAAATTGTCTTAAGCAAAAGCATCTTAAAAGGGTATGGAGTAGGGACAAATCCAGAAATGTATCAAAGGAAGGGTCGAATTTTTTTACCCAATTGTTTAAATATATAACTTTTAATAAATGATAATTATTTTTTGATTTAGAATAAATAATTATTTAGTAAATAATGAGTTTCACAAAAATATTTATTACTAATTTTATGTGTAAAACTAGAGATAATATCCACTACCAAAAGGAAATTAAGCAAACATCAACTAATCGGACTGGTTGGCATGGTGGTTAGGCACCCTGCGCTCACATTTTGTGGGGACGATCTATTTAGTGGGGAATCCCATGTTTAATCCCCGCCGTGTACGAAAACCCTTCGGGCCAATGGTAATCACAGTATCACGAGCGAGATTAGTTTCTGGCCCAGTGGGTTGGGATTACCCGTGGCAGGACCGAAAAAGAAAGAAGCAAACATTAACTCAACACCTTATTTTTTTTATTCATTTTTGTCTATTTTTATTTTTATTTTTTCTTCTCATATATATAAAGAATCTTGAAGGGGAGGGGAGGGGGGAGGCCCCTGCTTGCCTCCTTGGTCTGAAGCTCACATGACTCAATTCAACCCTTTCATATATTTTTTTTTTTGTATTGATAATAAGATAATGGTGCTACTATCATTTGTTCATATTCTGATTATTTGTTATATCAATAAAAATTATTTAAAACTAACTAAAAGTAAATAATAAAGATGATAAAAAAAATGGTCAGTCAGATTTTTTGACAGAGATTAATCATCAGTAAAATTAGTGGATACTTCAAACTAAAGGGGGTGTATTCAATTAAGAATTGGAAGGATTTTAAAATACTTTTTTTGATAAAAAAAAGTCTTGTGGTATTCAATCAGGATTTTTAAATAAGATAAAAAAGTCTTATGGTATTCAATCAAGAATTTCAAGATTTTTTTTTCATGACAACAAAATCTGGTAGTATTCAATCAAGATTTTTTACAACTTAAAAAAAGTCATCTGGTATTCAAAATCCTATAGATTTCGATGGATTGTTTTCTAAATTGGATTTTGTGTGACTTTTTAGTTATATGTATAAATATCACACACATCAAACAATCCTGCCAAAACCCTTGAGATTTTTGTAAACCCTTGAGTTTTTTCTATTCTTTCATTCCAGACTTTTTCTTTTTTCCATCATCATGCATATTTTTCTCTCTGATGGTGGTAATATTGTTAGAGTAATTGGTCATCTCTTTCTTCTAATCCTACACACGCTCTTCATATGATCCTAACAGTGATGCGTTCATATCGCCAAATCACTACAAACCACCCTACCAGCCTACATCATCTAACCAAGTCCACCATCCCATTCCCTTAGGTTCAGAGGTTTCCGCTAAAAAATTAAGCTATCATAAGAGGAGTAGATCTGAGCATAGAGGGAGTTTTAGCTCATCATGACCAACAATAAGTTAAAGTATTAGAAAACATTTATACTGACATTGATACTATTGCTTTCAATTTTAAAAAAAGAGAAAGAGATAAAGAAAGATTGAAAAAAAAATGTATTGATTTTTATTTTTTTATCCAAATCTTATCATTTATTTGTTATCTTTTTCATCGATTCTGGTAATTTTGAATGTTTTCTAAAAATTCATGGAATCCTTTAAAATCCTGTAAATCCATAAAGTCCTTTCAAATCCTATGAATTCATATTTTATAAATCCATTAAAATCCAAACTACAAAATCCTAATCGTAAAAGTCTTTTAAAAAAATCTTAAAATCATTATATTCCTACAAAATCTTTTAAAATCCATAGGATTTTCTTGTGAAAAAAAAAATCTGTTAAAATCCTAATTGAATACACTCCCTTAATATTGTGGTGACAAAAAAACTAACTAAAAGTAAATGATAAAATGGTCAAATACTTATCTTATCATTCTTTTAACAAATTAACATATTTTGGATAATTAAAGAAAGATTAAAAAAAAGTGTTATGTTATTTCTAGATTAACTAACTTTTAAATAATATAATAAAAAAAATTAAAAGACAAATATAGCAAACAAATCTTTTTAAAAAATAAAAATTATGCTAGGATTTTTCAGGATTTTTGTTTTTGATCGAAAATCGAAATACTCCTACATACATAATTTTTGTATATCCGTTGTAAGTCTTTATATGGACATTGGATAATAAGATTATTTATAATTCTATTTTCATTTTTATCTTCGTATCATTAAATACCTTCAGCAAAAAGAATACCTTCAGCAAAAAAAAAAAAAAAGCTTATAAAATTATGTTTTTTTTTAATTTAATTTATCCTTTTATATTTTAATTTTTTAAAGGAGTAAAAAATAATGATAAATTTAAGAAAAAAATATACAGAAAAAAAAATCTAAAACTCAATATAATAATATAGATATCCATTAAGAAAATAAGTTTGTTACTTAAAGATTGTGATTTTATCATATAAATTTTGTAAAGATCAAGATTAGCGTAACAATACCAAACATTATCTCAACAAAATCTTATAAAAGAATAACAAGTACTATCTAAATAAAAGAAGAAATATAGCACTACATAAAAAACCTAATAGCAAGCACTATTCATTGTTTCATTCACGTTCACTTTCTCTTCTTCAAGAATGATCATCATTAACAAAGAATTTTTAGAGCGACTCGACGCTCTTCCTCCAATCAAAATAAACACTCTAAACAACCCATCTCCATCGATGTCAGCAACAGTGGATGATTCTTCTGACGATGCTTCTTCTACAATAAGACCCAGAAAAAGGTCCTACTCAGAGTTATTTAATACCGAAACATACCATTTGAGTTTGGGTTCAGCAGAAGGAGGTAATCTTTCACAAGGTACTAGTGAATTAAGATTCGAATTTCCGCTCGAAAAGGTGTCTACATTTGATACCAAAACATTCGACTCAGGTTTGGGTATGAATTCAGGAGAGGTTAGTTTCTCACAACGTGACGAATTGAATTTTGAATCCCAACCGCCAAAAGAGGTGGTGTCTACGGTTAACACAACCCAATTGTGCGTCGAACAGGATTGCCTCCAGAGAATGGTACTTGTGAGAGAAGAAAAAAACAGCAAAACATATCTATGTTTCCCTTCAAGTAATGATTCTAACCCCAAAAGGCTTAAGCGTGAAACGGAACCAACCCCAGAGGAGGAAAACTACACAAGTAGTAACATGATACTTCTGAAAACGGCAATGAGGAATTCAATGCTGGTGAATGGAGGAGAAGAGGCTGAGTTTGCAGAAGACAACATGGATATAACGCCCATACCTTTGTCCATTCGTCGGCGTCGATCTCAAGATCATTGTCGAGCCTTTCAAGTCAGGCCTTCTCGGTTATCAACCATGTCTAATGCTCAGGATATGTGATTTTGTTTCACTCTTCTTTCTTGGTTTAGATTCTTATGTTTATCTTAATTTGGATTAATGAAAACAGGAACAAAAGGTTGTCCTTTGGTTTAGTGAGTTACAACTTTTTTTTTTTATATTTTTGTTCTGTCCCATATTCATTTTTTAAATCAACCGCAAAACAAACAATTTTGTCTTGTCCCGTTCCTTAGTTTTATGCGAATCAAACGGACCCACAGATTGACTGTAATTTGTGTTTCTTAGGGGAATTGGTTAATGACATTTTGTTGTTTCATTGACTAATAGATTAATTTTATTTGCATGATGGGAATTTCATCTGTTTATTATTGAAGCTATGAATAAAACTGTGGTCTCACTTGAAAGGCTTGGCAAAAAAGGACCATGGTTAGGAAAATTTTAGAATGTTTTTGATCGTATATCACTATATGCTTAGGCTTAGCTATGTTTGATTGCTCCGCCATGTTGATTTGTTGACAGAGATATTTGTTAATTTTCATAATTATAATAAAAGGAAAAGATGTGTATAGTAAAAAATAAACTGTAGAATAATAGTTTATTGCTCTAAAGAAATCTTTTAGCCATGATAAAAATTTAACTAACTGTGTTCTGATAAGTTTCTCTCTGCTCCCAAAAGTAACTTTACTCTAATGAATAGTCTTGAATAACATCATGACATGTTTTACTCTGTTTTGGGGATATCTTATCCACCCACTTGTTTTACTTGCTTTTCTCTCATAATCCTTTTCTACAAAAACATTTGTAGGATCCTTGGATTTCTTTAACCTTTTGATTCCTACTGCCACTTTTTAAATTGTGTTAAACACTTAAATTTCTTTGTGGAAGGAAACTACTTTATTAATCAATAGGTTGATTTTGTCTAATTAAAGGAAGCCAATTAGAATAGTCAGTTACCTTGTAGTAATTGAACTAACAATTAACATTGACCGATAAAAAAAAAAGTCAGTTAGTTACCTTGTAGTAGTCGGTGCTTGCTTTGATGCCAATAGTCCAAGTATGACTTGATTTGATTTAGTTCACTAATCAACTTGATTATCCATAATGATCAATGCTTTGTGAGAAAATGAGATTGGTAAATTATTTTTAGTATGAGATTCTGGTCTTCTATTCTTTTTATTTGTTCAAATTGCCTAACTACACAAAGGTTATTAAGACCCATAGGGAAGGGGGAGGGAGTACAGTTATACTGTTTAATTTGGTGTTAAATGTAAATTTAATCAGTAAAGTATGGGTGAAGTGTTTAAATTGGTTTGGAATTTCTTTCGCTTTACATAATAATTGCAAGTGCATCTTTTTCAATTCTTAGATCTTCTCTGCTGCAATTCTAAAGAGGTGTGTGACAAATTATTTAGTACACTGGCATATGGTCTATTTGTCAAAAAAAAGAAGAGAAAAAGGTCATTTTTAATTTAAAAGGTTTTGAAATAGACGAAATCATAGAAGTAGTTAAATTGATATTATAATCATAACAGTGAATTAATTAAGTAGATTAATTAATTCACTGTTTGAGCCTGCAGAGTTAACATCATGATCTTTCTACAGAGTAGGCATAGCAGAATTTGTGGCCACATTCTTGTTTCTTTGTATCACTGTTTTGACTTTTGACATTATATGTTGCAAAATCTCTCAGCAAGTGCTCCAAGGCATTGCTTGGTCATTTGGTGGAATGATTTTTGCCCTTTTCTATTGCATGGCTGGTATTTCAGGCAAATTCTAACAAGTATTCTAAGGAAGTGAAGGGAAAAATATTTTATTAGAATGCACAAAAATATGTTCTTTTATAATTTTTAATTGCTTTCTTATGTGATTTCCAATACAAATTTTTCTCTTTTAATTTTTTAACTAATGCTCTAAAGACATTGAGGACCTTTCATTGGATTAAAAGTCCAAGTTTTATCTGATTATCACAACTCTTTCGACCTATAATTTACACGTAACATAATATATCATTGGCCTTCCATCAATGCCAGCAGAAAACACCTAATTAATTAACCACACAATACTGGCACGATAACTCAAACATATGACAATAAGTGTCGTAGTCAAAGTTGTCGGTAGAACCAAAGTTATCAAAGAAAGCATGACCCTAACCACGACCTGCCGGTAGAACCAACACTATAAAGTTCTTAACCCAAGAACAAAGGGGAAGCTCTCACAATAGAGAAACACTCAGTTTGATTGATTTGCAAATTCTGTCTTGAAAGCTTACAAGAGATTCTTATTTATAGGCTGCACTAAGCAACCCTTGAAGTACATGTAGTGAGTTCACACTAGGAATTAATTGTCCACTTACAATTACTTCCCACTAACCATTTATTTCCCACTAAACTTCCTACTAAGCATTTATTCCCCACTAAGCTTCCCACTAAGCTTTTACTTTCCACTTAGTATTAATTTTCCACTATCTTCTTGTCTTGTGAAAGTGGACTTTTCATACTGTCTTCATGTTGAGCTCAAATCTTGATCAACTTGTAGAAAAGAGACCCACTTTGGAGTAGCCTCTAATCCTTGATCTCCATTATTAGGTCTTGCAATGCTTGCTTCATCCTCTTTGTTTTGGACCTAGTCATGGGATCTCAAATGTCACACAAAATGTCTTTAGGTTGGCTTGTTGGATCTCTATCAATTATATGTATAATCATCCTAAAAAGTTACTCCTCATACGCTAATTAAAAAGAGAGACCAGCCATGAACAGTGCAGACTAAAACCAATATAAATGCACAAAAATTTCATTAGAGTGTTCTACTTGTGAATCTTGCACACAAAACCTTACCGCACACAAAATCTTAGTCCTTATTTTTTAACAAAATCCTAAATTACCTTTATTATTAATCAATGCAAAATTAGAAAAACATAACATCAAAAACTTGAAAGGATTTTTGTGACTAAATAAAAATAAAAAATCGTAATCGAATCCTAATATGCACTATTACTGAAACAATTTAGCCCGTTGTAGGAATTAAGAGCATAAAAATAAAATGAGATTCCTGAAAGAATAAAACATGAAAAAAAAATATGATACACATAATAATTTATACACCAATTTATAAATTATTTTTTATGTCTATCTCTTTTCACCATCCTATCATTTATTACATTTCAAATCAAATTTTTCTCTCAATCTTTTCTCTTTTTTTTTCTTCTTCTTGGTTGTATACTTTGTTATATAATTTGTTGTACAAGTATCATTTCTCAAAAAAAATTGTAAAATTTCTAAAATTAGCATAGTTATTCTTGAAACTAATATGAACAACTCTTAGTATTTTTTGCAGTGTTATCAAAACCAGACTGGACCGACCGGTTCAATCGAGAACCAGTCTGGTGATCGGTCCGGATACTCGATAAAATCAGAAGATTTCAGAACCGGTCAAACCTATCTAAAACCGGCCAAATTGGTCAAGAATCGGTGCAAAAAACTAGTTTGAACCCGTATTTTTTTAAAATTTAATATAAAATATTTTGAATATAAATATAATTACATATTTAATAAATATTTCAAATAGATATAAATTATTTTATCAATTATTATTAATTTTTTTTCTTGTAAAACATATAATTTACTCATTTATATTAATTTATAATTTTTTTATATCTTGATTTTTGATAATTTTATATTATATTATATTAATTTGTCATTTTCTTTTTTTATTTTAAATGTAAACTTGTTATTGTTAATGAACATTATTATATTTTATAAAAATTTGAACTTAAGTATTATGGTATATTTTATTAGACTTTTATATATTTTTTGAATGTTAAAAACTTGTAAAATGATGTTTTAAGTTTTATTTTAGTTTTTAATGTTATAAAGTTATGTGATATTATATTTATTCAATATTATTTTATAAATCATTTAATTATTATTATTTTATTAATACTAGTTGAACCGTTGAATCTTGAACCAGTGCCTTGACCGGTTTAATGTCCAGTCCGATTTTAAAAACATTGATTTTTTGTTAAACTTCTCATTCATCGCCCAATTGAGTAGTCTCTTAGAATATACTATATTAGTTTGAATAACTCAATAGAGATTTGTCACTTTCTTCTCGATGACACTGAAAATGGTTCAGTGAACGATTGAGAGAGTTTGAATAATGCCTAGGAGTTTTTTTTTTTTTTTTATGCATGAGAAAAAAAGAAACAACAGAAAAAAAAAAAAAAAAAACTAATGCAAAGGATGAGAAATTCCTATAGCATCTGCTAACAAAATAGGTGAAAGAGCGTGTGGACATGAGTCCAAAATCATCAATTCTCCTTGAGTGGATGCTCCTTTCTTAGCTAGCCAGTCAGCACACATATTACCCTTGTGGTAAACGTGCTGAAATTGTAACAGCCAAGAGAAGAGAGGAAGGTTTGAATCTTCTCAATTAAGGAAGCATAAGGATGGAAACCATTATTGCTTCTGTTCAAGACAAGGTTGATAGCCAGCTGAGAATCAGTTTCACATATGAGATGTGTGATACCTCTCGCCCAAGCTACAGATCACCAGCCTTGAAAGAATGCCAAACAACTCAGCTTGCAAACTTGTCAAATAGCCACACGAGCCTTGTTCGAGATCTCACGTCAACTAATGATATTGCTAAAATAGAGTATATAAGTGAGGTGCAAACTTCACCTTACAAGCCGGTTTGTAGGGTTGAGTTATATCCATAACCCACAATTCTGTTATTGGACCTATCGTGATCTATTGTTGGGCCTATCGTATCACCCGCTATCGAGCTGCTATATGACCATCCGTAGATGTCCAGCAAACTTCACGCTTGAGTCCTCGGGTGTGAGTAATCTCGTATTATGCCTCCAAAACCAGCATTTCCTGGGTTACCCAATGAACTGTCGTCAGAATTCAGCTTGAAGGTTTTTTTTTTTTTATTCTAGGAATCGAACATAGGTGCATCAGGAAGTTGCTCAAACCAACTGAGCTAGATCCCCTTAGTAACTTGAAGGTGTTTGAAGGTGGTGAAAGCGAATGAACTTGGACTGGTTGTTGTCTGCGAACCTGACATGGTTGTGACTGTAAGGTGACTTCATGTAATGCGCAAATCTGGTTGATTGTATACCAAACATTCCACACTTTATCATTGAAAGCTTCATCGGTTCCTTGACCGCCAAGGAGGGTTTGAAGAAGGCTAGAAGAACTTCAAAAGCCATTAATTGTTTCTATTATCAATGATTATTGATGTATCCTTTTCTATTCCGCACCCAAAGCAACCGAGTAGATAAAATAACGATTTCATTATGCGACTTTGGAGATTTTGCCTTGTGGACTTTGACTTTCCATTTGTTGCTTCCATCAAGCCTCTTTTGTTCAAATTCTACAATAACCAAATCTCTAATTGTTTACAATTAATAAGAAAATCAAATAACACAAGCTAGATAACTTAATGTGTATGTTAAAATGGAGAAAATGAGTGCAAAACAAAGGAACAAACAAATCCTATTTCAAAAGAGTGAAAAGAACATTAGAATTGTTTTGTGATTCTAACCAATCTATTAATATGAAAAACTAAATTAAACCAACTTAAATTAATTTCACAATTAAATAAAATCTTGTCATAATTGGAGTAAGAGTTTATAAACAACGGAAAAGTAAGAAATATCAATCAATTAATATTACCTTAGAAATACGGCAAAAACCTTTGCCCTCCAATTGTTTTCTTTCCAATTCTCTTTCTTTTTGTTTGAGTTTTTTTACTCTTTTACGACGAGCTAATGAGTGTTCCATTCAAGAATTTTTTTTCCTCAGATTTAAAAGAGGGGGGGTACGATAACACAAGGACATTAATATTCCTAATCAATCACTGTCTGCTAAGAATCATGGATATTATAAAAAAAAAAAAGAAAAAAAAAGAAAGGAACGTCTATCATACGCTGCCATGACTTATCAGAAAAGTTCTCCGAAAATGAATCAACAACCCCAACACTGTGTAACGGCCTCTCAGTCTTGGGTTTGTGCTGGTCAATAGGCGCTGCAAGTGGGGTTCACAAAGGTTTCTAATTGATAATTGCTAGCTATCTATCTATCTATTTCTACTATAATAAAAGTGTCTCTCTTTATTACCGGTGTCTAGCTCTTAACCATTTCTACTATAATAAAATTGTCTCCTTCTATTCACCAAAAAAAAAAAAAAAAGTTTCTCCTTCTACACTTAACTATTTTGCTTTCCTCACTTATTCTTTCTTTTAGCCTTTAGGCACTTAAATAGTGTATCTCATTTCCATTTTTTTTTAATGCAGGTGTACCCAATTTTCAAGTGTTAACAAAGGAACATTTACTATGAATAGAAATCCATAAAACATTAGCACCGACAATATGAATAATAATTTCTGTTATATTTATTTTAAAATATTATTTGTTTTACATAATTGAGAATATAAAAATTCACAAAACATTAGCATGCGTACCGTGAATTATAATTTGTTGTATTTTATTTCAAAATATTAATTATTTTATAAAACTAAAACAAATGAATTACTTTTAATAATATTCTTATTTATTAATATCTCACATAAATGTTTAAGTAAATTTTGAATTACATTTTAACTTTTAATAAAAGTAATTTAAAAAAATATATTCTAACTATAATTAATATTTTTTTTTATTATAAAAGTGTATATTACATTAAAAATACATAATTTAAATGTTAGAAAATATAGATATTTATTTATAACAATTAATATTTTTCTGAGTTTTATCATACAAATTAGTTGCGATATAATTGAATTGTAATATAAAAATAGGCTTAAATATATTTTTGGTCCCTTAGATTTAAGTTATTTTTGTTTCTAGTCCTTCAAATTTAAATTTGCTTCTTTTAGTACCTCAATTTTGAAAAATGCTTCTTTTAGTCCCTCCTACAACAAAAATATTGTCACAATTGTACATCCAAACTGTAAAAAATCAATAAGAAGAGATTAAGAAAAATATTTTTTGAATTTCAGGGATTAAAAAAAGTAAATTTAAATTTGAGGGACAAAAACAAAAGTTAATCAAATTTAAGGGACCAAAAACATATTTAAGCCTAATTTCATAATACTATAATTTTAAATTTTGGATCGAATATTTAAAATAAATTATTTTAATTTACAAAAAAAAAATTATACTACCAATGACTCAGAAATTATTTTTCATGTGACTTTTAAAATAGTATATACAAAAGTTAACAAATTTACCATATATAACAATTTGTGATTGAATGATAATATACAAAATCTTTAATTATACTATTAGTGTATTGAGTGATGACTAATCTCCGTCTCAACCACATTTTTTTCATCCACAAGACTTGAATCCGAGACCTTACTTAAGGGAACCAAGTCCAGCACCACTCAGACCAATAAATTGTTGGTCTATTACATTTATATTCTTTATATAAAATGAAAATAAATTAAAAGTAAAAATTATTAATATGCTTGATTCAATATACATTTGAAGAAATAATAATCAATTATTTTTTATATTTCTCTTAAAAAATTTTAACAAAAAGTTTCTCTTTAAATAAAATACTTATTAAGATTACTTGAAATATAAATTAAGAAATTGCTAACAAGTGTCAAATAAAAAAAATTACATTTCTATTTTTTAACAATTTTTTTTTTTGTGAATGATGCCAATTTGCTTTATGTTTAAGGTTGAAGTCTCGTACCTATTTGTTGAAAAATTAAAAATAATTATGTATTATTAGTTATAATTTATTCATCTTTATCTAAGAGTTGTAATTTGAACATAATGTGCACTAAATACTAATAGCATGTTTTTTATTTAATTTTTAAAAAATTCAAAATTATAATTAAGAGACAATCTAGCTATTTAATTAAAATTAACGACTAATTAATTTTTAAGTGAGAGTAACAATTAAAAAAAATAAAATTAAGGGAGCATTTTATTTCACGGAATGATATTGTATTCCCAAGAATCATATTCTTAGGAATATTATTCCTGAGTATATTTAAAAACATGTTTGGTTACATTTTAATATTCTTAGGATTATTTTTTAAAATTCAAAATAATTTAAATAAAAAAAGTAAAAATGAAAATTACATGTATATTTAGAGAATAAATTTTCATATTCCCATGTGAATATCACATCCCCATCCCTCTTCATAGGAATAAAAGTTTGAGAAAACGTATTAAAAAAGGAAACTACAATATTCCCGAGAATCAACAATACCAAAAAAAAATTTTTAAAACTTGTAACAAACATAATGTTCAAATTCCCGAGAATAAACTTTTAATTCGTGTGAAACAAACGCACTCTAAGGATCTTACAAAAAAAAAAAAAATACCAATAGTAAACAACTTTTTTGGGGTGCCTAAAGCAAGGCTTGTCCAGCCTTATGCTTGGGCCAACCCTAAATTAACTCACTAGGGTTAGCCTAGTGATGGGAGTTTGATAATATGGATGAAGTTGTAGGTTTTAACCTCAGTATAATCATTATAGACACAATTTTTTTTTGATAATTTAATAAAAAAAAATGAAAGTTAAGTAGTACCAAACATATTTTTTTCAAAACAATATAAATAAAAATTCTGCTAGTAATATATAGGATTTTTGTTGTCTTTGATCGAAATATCCTTACAAGCATACTCTGTGTTTATTTGTAAGTTTTAGAATGGATTGTAAGAGGTGTTTATAATTTTATTTTTATATTTATCATTAGATAAGTAACATGGAGATTTCATAATTTTTTTTTACTTTTTAAATTTTTAAATGAGTATATAATAATGTTTAATTTAAGATAAATCAAATACTACAGCAAAGTATATGAATCTCCTTATAGTAATAAGTATCAATTAAGAATTTAAGATTGTTTACCTGAAGATTTCGATTTTTTATAAAATATTTTAGAGATTAAGATTAGGATTAATTATATACACCAGATTCATGCAGTAGGTATTATCTAAAAAAGGCAAAAGGTTAAAAAAAAAAGTAACAAGCACTCATATCCAAATAAAGATATAGTATAAAAAATTAAGGTAATAAGAATCACTATATCAAATTAACGTCTTATTTAGTGGTGGAATAGATAATCATCGATAATTATTATTATCATCAATTTATCACGGTGAAGAAATATTATTTCTTTCAAGTAAAAAAACTCTAACCCTTCTCTATCTTATACGGCAAATACAATGGATTTTTGTAAGGATTCTTCTTCTTCCACTACAAGAAGCAGAATAAGGTACCTCTCAGAGTTGATTATGACCAAGTTGCACCAGATAGAGTCAAACCTTCGAGTGAAGAGACATCTATGTTTCTCTTCTTCAGATTCTTGTTCTAAGCGTGTAAGGAACAAATTATTATCCCAAACGGAACGCTACACTAGAAGCAACATGATACATCTAAAAATGGCAATGAAGAACTCAATGTTGAAGAATGGAGGGAAAGAGGCTGAGTTTGCACGAACCAATATGGTTATAATCCGTATACCCTTTTCATCCTTCAGACACCACCATCGTCGCCAAGCCTTTAAAATCATGCCCTCTCCACTATCCATCATGTCTAATGCGTAGGATTTGTGAGTTTACTTTTTAATTTTTTGTCTATCTTTTTTTTTTTTTTTCTGACTAAAAATTTAGGTGAGTTGGGTTCCAGGTACTCATCAGGGCTAGGACATGCCTCAAGGTTCACTAAACGCTTACAGAGATATTTAAAAATCGCCTACCAACAAGGTCTTCACATTGGCAGCGGGATTCAAATCCACGTCCTTATGGGATATGGGTCCGATCCTTACCAAGACTAATCTTTGTTGGCAATTTTTTGTCTATCTAGCTTACTTAGGATTACCAAAACCAAGAACTTATGATTGGATTGTACATTAATTTGTATAGTTTTAAAAAATTTGGGTTAATGATTCTCTATTGTTAGTTTGTTAGTTTTTGTTTGGTTCCTTAATTATCAATTAGATATTTTATCCATAAAAAAAAAAAGAGTATCTAGACATATCGATTTCTTCATATTTTGACTTCTATGAAGTTTTTTTTCTCTGTGTTACGGCTGATAAAAATTGTTATTTTGAACGATATATGCATAGGACCAATTGGGATATTGGTCATAGTATAAAAGACATTTTAGAGACACATAAAAGTCCATTTACTGACCAAAGTCATAAAAGTCTATATGAGATCCAAACAATGTAATGGCATACTCAATTATCTATTAACCTAGTTATGTTAGGCTCTTTAATCATTATTGTAGCTTACCGTATGTATTCTATACCTATTTATATATTCATACCTAACTACTAACTATGGTACACAACTAACTATCATGTGGATTGGTAGATTTCTCATGAAAGTCTTTCAAAGATAAAATTGTGAAGGCCTACAAAAGTCAAATTACATAATATCTCAAAAATAGTGGCCTATCAATACAGCTGACTTAAAGAATTTTCATGTTAGTATGTGGCACTTACCAAAACATTCAATGTTCTTCCATAAATATTTCCCATGCGTATTGTCTTCTTCTAAGATTAAAATTGGGGTTAATTCGTTATCATTTCACATAGTATGATTATGAATGGTTGGTTTTTATATTTATTTTTGGTTTGTTCATTGCTTATTAGTATATATATCCGATAGAGTTATATTATTCTTATAACAGTTTTGCAAATTTTTTTCATAACATTTGTTTTTTTTTTTTTTTTTTAATCTTTTTTTCATCGTATAAATTATCTAATCACATATTTTCTTCCTATTTCTAAATTTATTATACAAAAATTTATATACACAGGTCACAAAATTTTTTATTTGTGATGTGGTGAGGGAAAAGACCCTCACAGATCAAAACTCAAGTGGGAAAGCAATACAGGCTTTATCAGCCATCATAGACAAAAATAAAAGCGGGAACATATGATTAAATTGTCATAGTATCTATAATATATGGTTGTTTAAATGAGTTGTTTATCTTAATTTTGTGGATCTTACAATTACACATAGATTTAAACACTATACAAAAATTCACTCTAATAAGGTTGTTAAAGTGAGTGCTTAATTTTGTGGGTCCTACAATGCTTGAAAATATATTATTTATTGTATAAATTTAGTTAAGCAACGTTGTTTATATAAATAATGGTGCTTGTATAAACAACTCCATGTCATATGCTCCAATGGATTAAAAAAAAAGTTAGACAATATTGCGTAGAGAGTTAAAGTTAAGCAACTCATATAAGCACTCACACACACCGGAGATGCTTTAACATGACTATCTAACTTAATTCCATTTTTTCTAGGCTAAATGACATTTTTGGTCATTTATCTTATTTTTTTTTTTTGTTCATTTTGGTCCTTCATCTTTTAAAAAGTTTATTTTAGTTCCTTATCTTTTTAAAATGATTCAAAATGGTCCTTTCGTCACTTTAAAGTTAACACCGTTAATAGAATGCAAATATTGACGACTTTTAGCCACTACAAAATGTATTTTTTTTTCCAGATCTCTATCTTCTACCTCCCCTTCTTCTCCCTCCAGCGAAATGAACATGGATTAAAAGAACCTTTGATACAAAACCGATTACCACAACATGATTGCTTAATTAGTCGACACTTGTAACCAAACAAATCAAAAAGTAACCTTTGCAACAAAAGATAATTTCAAGAATGTGGAAGTAGTTAAATAATGAAGCGGTAATAGAGGAATCAAGTGAAGCAATGAAATTTGGGGAAAATAAAGTGAGAGATAAAGAATTAGAAACACCAGGGAATTAATGCGCAGCGAAGAAGAAACGCGAGGGGATAATAACAAAATGGAAAGATCTCCTTTGTGCTTCAGGATCCCGCTTCTCCGCAATTTCTCTGCGCTGCCGTGTCGATCTGTTAGTCTATGATTTCCGCAAACGCGAAGTCGCACGACACCACGCTTTTACGTGCCGCCAACTGCTTCGAGCGCATGTACTCGATGGCCACCGCTGCGCACGCGTTCATTGACGATCTCCTTTGCAGTTTGTAGATCTGGGTTTTCAAGATCCGACGTCGCTCTTTCCTCAGCTTCTTCAACGAGATTGAAGTGAGAGAGGGTGTACGACGGCAGCTGCGCATCGGTCGACGATGGTGCTGGCGGAGCGTGAGGAGAAGAGGAAGAAGGAGTGGGGAAGAAAAGAAAAGGAAAGAGAGAAGAATCTGCCACCGCGGTGGCCAAAACCGTCGAAGGGAGAAGAAAAGGAGGAGGAAGAGGGAGAACTAAGAAAAACACATTTTACGGCGGCTTTTAGCCGTCAGTATCTGAATACTATTAACGGTGTTAATTTTAAACTAACGGAAGAATCATTTTGAATCGGTTTAAAAAGATAAAGGACCAAAATGAATTTTTTTAACTATGAAGGACCAAAGTGAACAAAAAAAAAAGAAGATGAAGAACCAAAAAGTTCATTTAGCCTTTTTTCTAAGGGATTTGTCACTTGGTTTCTTATGTTGGAACATTTTTTAAGGCTTATCTTGGAAGAGGATTCAAAATGTTCTGACTAAACTGTGGGATGGATGGATCGTGTGGAGCAACCATTGTTGGGCAGCTTTAAAGCTATTAATATGACCAGTCCAAGCATAAGGCCATCCAAACCCTTGCTTTAGGCTCTCAAAAAATTTATTTAATATTAGAATTTATACAATTTTTATTATTAAATTAAGATGTCTTTTTTCTTTGGTAATGTGGTTTGAACCTGTTATGGTATGTTTGGTTGTGAGGAGAGAAATATAGTAGATGGAAATAGAAGAGAGATAATGATATGATCCTAGTTAGGAGTCATATTGTTTTTACAGACCATCCTTGAGTTGGTTATCTTGTAACTTGAAATTAAGAAACAAAAACAAGAATTGAGGTAGAAGAAAAGGAAAACAATGGAATCTTAAACAATTATATTAATGACGCAAAAAGAACAAGAGAATTAAAATAACAAATAAAATGGAAAGATAGAATAGATGGGAAAAGAGATGGATAAGAATAATAAAAGGAAAAGATGGAATAGACAAGAAATGGAAAAGAAGGCACCATACTCAAGAGAGTGATAAGCCAAGCGAGGAATCGCCACAAAGGTATGGAAGCCTTTGATAAGATTCAAAGAAGGTTCTAATCCAAGAGCCAAAAAGAGGAGCCAATGCTCTACTCACACTCACAATGGAGTAAACCTCAAATATTATTCAACTCTGAAAATGATAGGAATTACATCCCTATTTATAGATTTCCTAAGTAGCACACCTCTTCTAATAAGGTTGGTGGCTAACCCTAATTTTAAAGAAACATTAACAAAAGGCCCAAGCAAACTTAAGGCCTAATTTACAATTTAAATTAAACTAAAAAGAAACCTAATCTAGAATTTAAACTTGAGCTCTTAATTAGCATTAAACCAGCCCATTTATTACAATTAAAAATTGGTCCAAAAAACACTTAAATAAAATGAAATAAGAATTAGGTTGCAAGTCCATGTTGGTGCATTATTAGGTTGGCCTTCTTCCACTTGAATCAAGTGCACCATCTTGGACTCTTGTCTCCCATTTTAGGCTTAACCATGTATAGTGTTGATCACCTCTAAATTCTCCTTCGGTCTCTTTACTCTTCCTTTCATTGGTATTTCTAGCCCAACCATGAGGTCATCCCTTTGAACTCTTCCTTTCTCAAGTTCTTTAAGTCCAATTGAGGGCTTCTTCCTCTTAGGTCTTTCTTCTATTCTTGGAGACCTTCCTTGATCTCTATCAGATAATTAGAGAAAAGAGAAATAGAGTAAAAATAAAATAGAATGTTGAGTTGTTTGGTTTAAGAGAAATAGGTGAGAAATAAAGTAGAAATAAAATAGTAAAGTTGTTTGGTTTGAATGAAATGAGATGAGAGAATTTAATAAATGTATCAAAATTACTCTTATAGCCTTGATAAAATAAGAACACAAAAAGTAACATGACAAGGAAAAGGGGTACAAAAATCATTATTTATCCAAGACAAAAGTGCATTTTATCTTTCCCGCTTGGTGTGCAGATGGAAATAAAAAAAATGAGACTCACATATTTTAAACTTATTTCTTCTTAAAATCAGTTGTAACAAACAATGCTCCGTTAATTCCGTCCGCTCTATATTAATTTCATCTTGTGTAACAAATAGAGCGTTTGAGAAAAAAAGTTCTTTTTATTTTTAGCAAGATTCCTAATTTTTTTTTGTTACTTTTTAATAAAAAGGTCTCACCTCAAAATTTACTTAAATTTAGGCCTAAAATAGTGTTTGGGTCGCCCTCAGCTACTTGAGTTCTATGATGATGATGATGAGATATTTGGAAAAATGTTAAATAAACCTCCCTAAATTGTTAATATACCTCCCTTTTATTTATTTATTTCTTTCTAAAATTGCCCTTTCCCAAAATGTATAAGTTGTACTCCCTTTCATTGTGTTCCCAATGAACACCACACCCAGCAGATTGTACAAGCCACACCAGCTTCCAGAAAAAATTCTAAACCAACTCCAAACTACATCATCCTCTTCAACAAAGATGGCTGAGAAGGAAGCTGCATCTCTGAAAGTTTTGAGGATTTTTCAAAACTTGAAACAAAAAATTAGTACAAGTTATAAATACATGTGTTTCATTTTTGTATCATTTGAAATAAAAATCAATTTTATTTTTACGTATAAAACTAATAAATAATTTTGTAAAAATTATTATTTATTAAATATTTATTTGTTAGAAGTTAGATATTTAAATAATTAAAATAAATAAAAAAATTTAGCCCCGTTAGATAGTTTCCTGGATCTGTCCTTGATAGCATGAACTCCAATCTTAGATGCATTACACCAGAGACAACTTTACCTAGTCATAATTATTGATGGGTGGTTTAACCTAATATTTATGTCTCTTGAGAATAATTCAATTGAATAGGCTCAAAATAGTTACAATAATAAATACTCCCCAATTTTGCTTCAACATTGTTTCCCCTCAAACGTTCATTGCATCATTGAGAGTAGGCCCTGATTGACAAAGCTAACCAAACCTTGCTTGAGTAGTCTATTTATTACTAGACAAACATCTTTATCATTCAAAGGATTCAACCCTGAGAAGTCATTTTAAAGTGAACCACAAAGCGTGACAAAGTGTGTGCTTTTGGTTTTCAAATAGCCGACCGGAGCCTCACTTCACTCTTTATTAAAAGATGAGAAATGAGAGAATGTATTATGACACTTGCCCTCTTTGGGTCCCTTTTACAGCTGTCTTTACTCCATATAACCCAGATCTTCTTTTGTTTTCTTCCTCACATTCTATGCCCTTTGCATTTTAGGTGTCCACACATGTTCAATTATGCACTTTCCCACCCCCTCTTGTGTCCCCTTATGCTTGTGTAACATTGTAACATTAATTCATTCAAGTGCAAAAAGTTACTAGATTATGTATATACAATTGTTGATGTGACAGCTCTGCAACCATCTAATTGTTACCTACCTTTGCAGGATGGGAGAGCTATTAGTCCAAGTGAGCAACATGACTCTCTTAGTTTCCACTTTCATATATTAAAGAAATTTGACTTTTGGTGCAATGTCATATGAAATCAAAGCTGGTTCATGGAAATGCCATACTCTTGGGTCTGTGTTTCAACTGGCAGATAGTAGTTGTTATCCATGTGTAGACCCTCCTTCAACAAATTGACAATCCTATTATTATAATGAAGGGTTGATGTTGCTTGCTGTGTTTGCTAGCTATTTCTTGATCACATTATATTTGGATTTTTTTATTCATATTATTTAATTATTAGATTATTTTTTATTATTAAATAGATACTATGTTTTTTAAATTATAATGATGGATATTTATTATTTGAACTTGTAATGTGAATAAGCTTATGATAGATTGGATTCTCACTCGCGATGTCTAAAGGAGGGTGCTTACGTTTTTTGAAAGCTATTAAACTGTTGCCCAATTTAATAGTTATGTGATGTACAATGTTGTAAAAAGTCTAGTTGCCAAATAAAAAGAAATTTTCCCTTATTTCATTGTTTGCAAATCTAATCTAAATATAAAACATGAATTCAAACTCTCCCCTTTAGGACCATGCTAAAGATGGTTAGCTAAGTTTTCTGATGAAGATTAATCATCGATAAAGTCGATAAATACTCCATACCAATAATATGACAATAAAAAATAAAAAAAACTCTCCCCTTTAGATACACATTTTTTAAATTCTAAATAATTGTTTTGTGTGTTATAAACACATAAAAATCGTGCATCTATCACTATGTTTTGTAAATCCATCACATTACACTTCAGTGGGGGATACTTGTGCCATTACACTATTTTACACTCAACATGCATATGAAGATGTGCCAGTTGGAAAAAAATTGGAGGGGGGCCCACGAAGCTGAGAGCAACTGCTCATTATTGTTTAATCACTGGCTTTCTTAATGAAAGCAAAGTGGGTCTGTTTCTTTCCTGTGGAATGCTTGCTCTTGAAGGCCCACTTTGAACAGAGAAAGCTCATCATGCATGAGAAAGATGAAAAATGGGAAATGATTGCAGTTGCACCCACATAAAAATCATAGAGAAAAAAAGTTATGCATCGACAGTGTAAAATAATTTTATATGGTCACTCAATCACAATTTATCATATACGATAAATTTGTTTACTTTTATAATAATTATTTTAAAAATTATACCAATAATGATTTATCATTGAATAACTGTGTAAAATTATTTTATACTGTCAATCATTAAACTCAAAATCATATCCACTTCACCAAAAGTTGCAAGCTTGTGATTTGTAACTATTGAGGAAAAATAATACTACTATATAAAAATCTTGATATTCGTGCAAATTGTGAAATCCATCCAAAGTTCCACATTCTTGGGTATCTGATACTATAATAAAGAATGTTTGCTGATTTCAAAGCTATCCCATCTGATTTTAGTGACCACACTCTGCTTTTTTCCAAGCTCCTAGTTCTCTTAAACGGTGATTCTTGTCCTTTTTAGAGAGATAATGAGATTTCATAAGATGGGTAAGTGAAATACTGGGATGTTGGATCACACTCAATCTGCATCACATTCATCATTTAATCTTTTTTAACTATCTTGACTTGTGTGCATTAATGTTAAAATTACTCTGAAAGCAAAGTTTTTATTAATGTGCATGTTTTGGTCTTTGTAACGACTATTTGTGCCTATTAGAAGCTACTTCTATGACAAAGTCTGCAAATTGTTCCTTCTTTTGCGGACAAGTCTAATGTTTAGGTTTCAACAAGTCCATTACTTAGATCAGTCAAGTTTCTATTTACAAACCAACCATTAGATACTCAAAAACCAAGATATATCTGCTGTATAAGAGAGGATTCTTATGAGTATTTTCTCAGACCACAGAAACTGAAGCTGGTCCATGTGATATTGTTAAATGGCTAAGAAGGGCTGGTTTAGCATGATTAAGAAGCTCTTTTTATGGGACACAGAGTCCTCACAAGAGAAGGTAAATAAAATGTTCTGCCTCTTTGACTAATTATTTTTAAAGAAAATTGTGCTTCTCATGAGACATGAACCTTTTTTTCAGAAGGGGAAAAGAAGGGCTTGGATATTTGGGAGGGTTAAGACCAAGAGATTGCCTTCAATTACAGCTCCACCGCCACCACCAAAAGAAACAAGACTAAATGAAGCTGAGGAAGAACACAGCAAGCATGCTTTAACAGTGGCCATTGCTTCAGCTGCTGCTGCTGAAGCTGCTATTACTGCTGCTCAGGTTGCTGTTGAGGTTGTTAGGCTCCAATCTGCTGCTCATCAACAACTTAAAGAAAAACAAGAACAACTTCAACCTGTTAAAACTAGCAATGATGCTCCTCATTCTTCTCACCAATGCCAGAGGAAGATTCAAGAATCTTCAGCCATCAAAATTCAAACAGCATTTAGAGGATACCTAGTGAGTTTGTCCAATCTCTCTCATCATTCATCTCTCATTTACATATATGAAGCTTAAATCCTTTATCCACCTTGTTCATTTTTCTTAGCTAAGTGATCACTGATAGGTTATGTTAAAATTTGAGAAATCAAATATAATCAAGAATACACAAACTGAAGCTCAACTAAGTTTCAGAACTAAAACTTGCTTATAAAATAAGTAAATACTATTCACTAGAATTCTTCAACAAAATAGTGATTTCCCAAACAAGAATAAGGTGACTTGGGAACAGAAACTAGATTTTCATGTAACATATTTCACAAATTTGACCAATTAGTGATTTCCCAAAATCAAGAGTAAGGTAACTTCTGAACAGAAACTAGATTTTAAGCTTTTATATCATATTTAACAAATACTAAAGAAAGGAAAAGAAATCAGAAAACATTAAGGGAAAAGGAACATAAGTTGCAGTAGAAGAAAATAAGAAACTGAAGCCACCTTACTAGATTCTTACACACCATTCACTAACTGGTAAGAGTTTGCACTTTGCAGGCAAGGAAAGCTTTAAGAGCATTGAAGGGAATAGTGAAGCTTCAAGCTATCATTCGCGGAAGAGCTGTGAGACGCCAAGCTTTGAGTACTCTAAGGTGCTTGGAGTCAATAGTAAGTATCCAGTCACAGGTTTTTGCAAGGAGACTCCAAATGGTTGAAGGAAGATGGGATTGTGGTGAACATGAAGAGATGCAAGGTTCAAGAGACAAGATAATAAGGGTAGGGATAAAATGTTACTTTTGATAATTAGTTATGGTCTCATCACATTACAAAAATAAAGGTTCAATGCCAATGTCATAATCTACATGTTGTCATGGAAGCTTACAATCTCACCTGTTATCCCTTTCTCAGTTAGAATTTGAAACATCATTTTCATATTTTTCAGATGGACTCAAACAGTGAGAGAAGGTGGGATGACAGCATTTTGTTGAAGGAAGAGGAAGATGCCTCTTGCATAAGCAAGAAAGAAGCAGTTCTTAAGAGAGAAAAAGTAAAAGAATACCCATTTAACCACAGAGTAAGCTCTTAAACCAGTTTTTGCTCATAGTTTGAGAAAACATTTTCTATTTTCATAGAGAAAAAGGCTATGCACTGACATAGTAAAACTATTTTACACTGTCATCCAATCACAAACCACCATTTACGTTAGGTTTGTTGACTTTTATAAAACCATCTTAAAAGTCATGCAAACTGTGATTTGTGATTGGATCACCGTGTAAAACTATTTTACACTATCAGCATCACTATTAACCTCATTTGAGAAAAAGGGCTAAATAAATCCTTCAAAATAGGCCTTATATTTCCAACAATTTCTTTAAGAAATAGTAAAATTAAGATTTTGTTATTTTCACTGTTTCCTATATAAATCCTTCAAAATAGGCCTTATTGTTCCCATTCTAACTTGCAAAATACTTTCAGAGGTCAGCTGAATCAGAAAGAAATAAAATAAATGGAAGATGGAGGTACTGGATGGAGCAGTGGGTAGACACACAACTTTCTAAGAGTAAAGAACTTGAAGATTTAGACTCAGTTTTCAGCTCACATTATTCTAGACCTGGGGAGGAATGTGGAAGGAGACAACTAAAGCTTAGAAACATTCAGAGACAAAATCAGGTTGAAGCATTAGATTCTCCATCACTTGCTTCAAGGAACTCTTTTCCCCATAGGAGCCAGACTTCAGAGGCAGAAGATCACTCAGTTCCAAGCTCTCCTGCAATTCCAACATACATGGCTGCAACAAAATCAACACAAGCAAAAGCAAGATCAACAAGCTCCCCAAGAGCAAGGCCAGGAGGGAATTTTGACAACAACTCTGATAGCTATTCACCATGCAAGAAAAAGTTACCTATTGTGACTTCTATTAATAGTGAGGTGCTTAGTAATAATGGTAGGATGGGCAAGCTCAGTAGTAGTAATCAGCAAAGATCTCCTAGCTTAAAGGGCCTTCCAAGACCTCTAAAATTAAGTCAGACATTGAGGGATCTCAGCATTAATTCAGATTGCTCAGTGCCAATTTGAGATCAATTAAGTTCCTTCAAATGATAGGTACTGATGCTGCCTGATTTTTTATTCCTAGTACCATGAGCGGCTTGAAGTGAGAAAATTGTTTGTTTGTCATGTATATGTGAGTCAAACTTAATTCTTTTTTGGCTGAGAATTGGACTTCAATTTGACATAAAGTTGTTAATTTCTTCACTAAATAATTCATGACTTGTGTGTTCTAAACCATATCAGAAGCATCTTGTGGTGTTAGTTAAGGTTTTGACAAACTGTCCACGACCACAATTTTGGCCATAACGTCAAGGTTTTTGAGGTAGTGTCAGAAATGCACTCTCTAACTCTAACACTCTTTTTTAACACATTTTTTTCTATTAGTTAGTAAAATTTATTGAAAATTATAAAATCACGAGAGAATCATTAAATAGACGTGGGATCCACAAGTTTTTGTGATTTTGAACAAATTTTAATCAATAAGAGAGTGTGTTCCAGGAGTGATAAAGTTGGTTTGGTAGTTGAAGGAAGAAAGGAGAGGGAGAGGTCATGATTTGAATCCCTTCCACTAATGAAAAAACTAACAACTAATATTTACCAATAAAAAAAAAAGTATATTCTTAAAATTTCTCTTTTGAGATCACTATGACGGCATTGCATCTGCTATTGTCCTCAATTTCTCACAATGTCAAGGATTATGACTAAAATCGTATCCACATATATCTGCAATTTGCCACAAATGTGAAGATTTGTGGCAAAATTGCGACGGTGACTGCTGCAATTTAAACCTTGGTGTTATATACAACTAATGTTCTTGCTTTTTGGTTTCGGTGAAGAGTCAAGTAGCACTTGTTTTGCACTGCAGAATTAAGACAAGTCAATGCTATAATTGTTCTTATTCAAATTGTAATTTGAAATAATTAATCATGGAAAGAGGGTCCTACGTATATATATATGTCATGGGGTTGTCATAGCTGGCTCCACCGAAGAAAACGAAAAATGTAGGATTGCAATTAGGTACGTTTTATGCGCGAGTCTGTATTAATTTATTTTTTAGCAACATTACAATTAATGTTAAAAATATTTCTAAAAAATATAAGAATATATTTTACTAATATATATATTATATAGCCTTCTCCTTTATTTTAAAAATGGCTGTGTTTTTAATTCTTAAAATTTAGTGATTTTTTGTCTTGTATTTTTAATTTTTTTTTTAAATGAGTTGTTCATAAAACATATTTGTATAATTTTTGTTTTTTATTTAGTTCCCCTACATATCATAAGTTGTCTCTTTTATTTATTTATTTATTTTTTTGCGGTGAACTATCATAGTTCTTTTACGTCTTTAAATATCATGAGTTGTCCATTTCATGGTTGGGGGAGGAAAGGGAGTTGCTATTTTCACCCCGCTAATTGCTATTCTCATCTCTTATTTTTTCAAAATCCTTTAAAAAGACATTTTTATTCCTATCAGCATTTCTCCACACCCTTTCCCTTCCTTCCTCCTCTTTCCATTTAATAATGTACAACGGAATCATATTTCCGTTGTACATTATGAAACGGAATCATATTTCCATTGCAATATAAGGGGTGGTGAATAAATAAAACAGAATCATGATTCCGTTGCGTTATATGGGGGTGAAAAAAAATTGAAAACGGAATCATGATTCCGTTGTATATGTTGTACAGCGGAATCATGATTCCGTGGGAAGGGTAATTTTAGAATAAAAAAAAAACCACCCACATGGGTGGTGAGAATAGCAACCCAAGGAAGAAATCAGTTTGGGCGTCCATTTGGTAACAGTTTATTGTTAAGGAAGTTGTTATCTCAACCCCATTTTTGGTATCGCCACCCCTTTGCTTTTTCAAAGACATGCTAAAAAACACTCTTACCCTCCCCTATTTTCCTACACCCCATTCCTCTTTCCCTTCACCTTACTCCTCACTTCCCAGTAGGACTGTTCACTATTTAGTTCAGTTCAGTTTTCTCTCCCAAACTGAACTGAACTAAAAGAATAGTTCAAGAAAATTGAATTGAACTATATAATTTTAAAATCAAACTAAACTGAATTGTTTACAAAGTTCAATTAATAGTTTCTGTAATAAAAAAACTGAACTGAACTAGTAAAAATAATAAAAGTTTAAAAAATACATAATTAAATACATTTTTAACTAAACTGAATCGATATTTACCAATAGCACAACATCAAACAAAAATTTCCTTGATTGAATTTCATTTCTCAGGTTTTTGTACAGACAATAACAAAAGTAAGCATTGCTTAATCAAGAAAAAATGGATATTCGTTGCAATTAGAGGCCTAATATGATAAAATTCAAGTATTGCCGCAACGCAGTTCGTGAAACAGTTCTCGACTTCTTGTTCCCTACTTGTTGTTGTGTGCTTTTTTTTTTTTTTTAAACTCTGCCAGTTCAATTTTCTAACATGTGCACTGAACCATTATCTAATAGTTCAGTTTTCTAAAACTAAAATTACAGAGTAGTCTAGTTCAGTTTTTTTTATAAAAGCAGTTTAGTTTTTCCAGTTCAATTTAGTGCAGTTCTCATGTTAGTTCAGTTCAAACAGTTTATTTGGGCACCCCTACTTCCCAGCATCCCTCTTTCCTTATTTTCTTCTTCTCTTTTGCCTCCACACCTTTGCTTTCTTTCTTTATTTTTTAACCTTTAGATTCAACATAATCATGTTTCTGTTGTTTATAAACCAGAATCATGATTGTTGTGTATAAATACTAAATACAAAATAGAATCATGATTTTGTTTTGTATCTAAATCAGATACACAACGGAAATTATGATTCCATTATGTATCTTAATCCAAATACACCAAAAAATTGTGATTCCGTTATGTATCTAAACCTATATACATAATGGAATCGTGATTTTGTTATATTTGTTATTTTATTTTTTAAGTATTTAATTACAATGTAAGTTACCTTTTTAATAATAATTGAATCACATTACCTTTTTTAATAGTAATAGAATTAATTGTGATATAAATGACCTTTTTAATTGAAATTTGAATTAATGATGACACAAGTTACCCTTTTTAATTGTAATCGAATTAATTAATTATGATACAAATTAGTATCATAATTAATTTGATTATTAATAAAGGAAATTCATATAATAATTAATTTGATTACTTTTATAAATAGTAACTTTTATCTAATTTATTCAATTTTAATTAAAAAGATAATCTATATGATACTAACTACTATTAAAATAGGTAAATTGTATCTTAATTAATTTAATTTCAATTTGAAAAAAGATAATTTATATCACTATTAATTTGATTACTTTATAAAAAGTAACTTATATCTAGAATTAATTATAAATTTTTTCATAAAAATTTAACACAACAAAAACGCATTTCTGTTGAGCAAAATAAAATACTCAACGAAACACATTTTCATTTAGCAAAATACCCAGCAGAATTGCGTTTCTGTTATGTATTTGATCGATGAAAGTTAAACATATATAAGCATTTTCTCTTTCTTGCTTTCTGTCCTGTATGTTATTTTACTAGAGAGGGGTGTGCGGAAATTTTGGAAAAACATGCAAGCTCTTACTATGGTGTAACTAACGAATTATAAATGGATGCGAGATACTTGTGCCAAGAGAAATTAGTAGATAGTTCTGGATAACTATGTATTTATGGTCTTGACCAATTTTTACGCGAAACGTAATCAGAAATTTTAATTTATGAGAAAAAATTAATAATATGTCAACATAATTTTTAACTATGTAATAATGTCTAATTATGCTAGGAAAGGGGAGGAGATTAATAGTAATTGCGCAAATTTCACTTTTGGTCCCTCAAGTATTGTAATTGTAAGATTAATGTGTGTGAGTTGCTTAAATATAATGTAATATTGTGATAACCAATTATTGAAAAATAATTAAGAACTCAAAATAAGTTGCTTAAATTGCACCCAATAATGCTCTAAAAGATAACATCTTCATTTACAAATTCAATTTGTGTGCTTATGTATTAGACTTCTGAGTCAATTGCACAACTTAATAATTTATGTGGGAAACACCCACATTATGTATTTGATAAACGAAAATGCATTTTCGTTATATTAGGAGGTGTAAAAAAAATGGAGGTGAGAATAGCAACTCACTATTGTTAATTTGATGGCATGTTTTAGAATGAACTAGTACGATACCTGTGCCTTTGCACGAGTGATATCCATGCTTACGCACGTTTTAAAAGCAAGTAAACAATGTAATACATATTCAATTTATTGAGGTCATTGCTATTAGATATGTTTTTTGTGTTGCTAGTATATTGTTTACAAAAGGCAAAACTCTAAAATAAAAATTCGAAACAACTAACATATTAAAATGCATTTGTAATAGTTAGAGTCAAGAGCAATTCCAAGAATGTGATTTAGGACATAAGAATGACAATTTCATAGCTTCGGGTGACATCAGGAGCATGATAATTTCAGTTTAAAAGATAAACTTTTGCAGCAACATAACAAAATAGGTCCAACAGAAGGATAAAAGAGGCCATGTGACTATACATAAAAAAATTGTATGAGATTTCAATCATTCCTTCTTTGTTTTTATAGCAAGGAATCAAATCATTTCCATTTCAACAATATGGTAAATACAATTAGGAATGGAGTGGAAAGTATGATTCCTAGCATAAGCTATATATGCTTTAGCAAAGCTTATGACCACTACAACAAAAGGTACTTTTGGCAACATTTGAAAAATGTCGCAAAATTATGAATAAATGTTGCTAATATACTTTTGCAACATTTTATCAAATGTTGGATAAAGTCTACGTCGCTAAAGACTTTTAACAACATTTTTACATATTAATTGCTACATTTTAGAAATGCTACCAATCTAGCATTTTGTAACATTTTAAAAATGTTGCCAAGTTATCGTAACATTTATAAAAATGTTATTGTAACATTTTAAAAATGTTGCCAAATTATTGTAACATTTTTTAAATTATTCTTGTAACATTTTAAAAACGTTGCTAAATTATTAAAACATTTATAAAAATGTTTCTAAAGCTATTGTAACATTTTAGTGCACACAGTAAAAAGTTCTGGCTTATTCAGGTCAAATAATCAAAAGGTCATCTCAAAATCAGACAATGCTACACAATCTACATACCGAAACTTCAATCTCGAATGATTGATATAATGAGAAACATGTCAAAAGCATTTAAAACAAAGTAATAGGTACAGATATACTGAAACTTCAATCTTGGATGTCACACCAAGTTACTTCCCCATTTTACCAATTGCTTGTATTATCGTTATCAACTGATACTAACTAACAATTTCATATTGAATTCATATCTTCAGTGGTGTGTCCTGTGCCATCATAATCTCCACATGCTTGTATATCTTGCTTCAAAATACTGTTAAGTCTAGTTATGGTATCCATCTGCTGTTGTAAGACCTACCCTGCAGAAAAGTAAAGAATTAATACAACATACACTCTTACAATACCCCTCTTAATAAATGATGTAATGGGAAGTCAAAAACACAGAAAGTCAGAAACAAGATTACTAGGAGTATCATATCATCAAGACTGTTGAAATGTTCAAAAATCAAACATGCCCAAGTAGCTTAGCCACTGAAACATTTGCACTCATTCTTCAAGAGGCCAAAATTATTAAACAACTTGTCTGGAGATTAACAACTCACATCAGTGTTCTGCTCCTCACATAAGTTGTGAAAAGCAGTGCAGGCATTTCTCACCCTTTGTGCACATGCACCTATGCTGTAGACCAGACACAATTTTGTCTCACCAAATCAAGAAAAGACAACTTATATTAGTTTAGTTTGTGGCAAAGAGATACTGATTTTTTACAATAGCCTCTCCTTGATTTGGACCATGTTTGGTGAAAGGTCCAATTCCAACAGATGTATAGCCAAGCCTTGCAAAAGCAACAAGCCAATTGAAACTTAAACAAAGACATAAATAATTTTCTATTTTTCACATCTCTAGCTAACATATAGGACTCTTACTCTAGCCAAGTCCTCCTGTGCTCACAAAACCTTGGCCAAAATCACACTCATACAATAAATTATCCTTATGATTATAATGTCAGTGTTACTATTTTAATCAGATATTGCCAATCAATTGAATAAGCTGAAATAAGAGACAATAGTTAAAAGAAATAGAAACCTTGTTTTATTACCAGGTTCTGATTCTTCTTATTTCGGATATAGCTCCAATGCCTTTACAGCAACAAGACGAAGTTCAAAGGAATTCCTAGTGTCATCCTTCATATGGCACTCTTTGAATACCTACATGAAAATTGGAAGGATAATCAAAACGTGAGCATTTACATAATTACTAAATATTTCGTACCATACGAATGCAAAAGGAAATATATAAAATAATGGGTGGTGAGCTCACCCCGTTTCCTTTATTTTTCCAAGCTTTATATACATATATAATAACATTAAATCCTATAACAATATTAATAGACTATGTAAAATCCCTATAACAATTAATAATTTTATAAATTAATTTACTTAAATCCTAAAATGTTATTTTTAAAAATTAAGGAATTACGATTGTAAAAAAACTATATCATTCTTTTATGGCAGTGTCACACATACTGAGATGGAAAATTAAAGGAGGAGAAGGAGATACCACTAATCAAGTTTGGGAAATGTATGCCCTCTAGGGTGGTGAATCACAACAGGATCCTGGAATGTTTCCAACAAAGCAATCCTATCTAGCTTTAAGTCACAATAGGAACCTGGAATGTTCCCAACAAAGCAATCCTATCTAGCTTCAAGTAATCCTTCTCCTATTCACCATATAACACAGACAAAGTATATTAATTAGTTCAGTAATATGATAACAATATAAGATACAAAGGAAAATTTGTTGAAACAATGAATGATAAGGGACTTGGGTTTCTTGAAACTACCAATGAAGTTAAGGGCCGAGCAGTCAATTGGATTTGAAAATGCATTGGAAGCCAATGTAGGCATTCCAAATCTCTTTCCACCAAACTTTGTAACACCCTTTTTTACTATTAAAGATTTTCTTATTAATTAAGAAATTTGTGAAGTAATTCGATATCCAATTATTGAAAATAGCCTTTATAATTCGGGAAGATTTGTTTTTCCTTTAAAAAGGTTGTTACTTAAAACTCCAAACAAAATCATCCCCAATAACTTATTAATATATAAAAATTCCTTTTAATGAAATATCAGTCTTAATAAATCAGACTCATTTTATAAGACATTAACTTCGATGCAAACCATGAAACATAACAAAATCTTCTTTAATTAAAAACATCCTCAGATCCAACATTATACTATTCTATTACACCGAATATATTCATGCATTTACCTTCTTGGAATTTAACACATTATTCATTTGAGCCACGTATAAAGAGTTGTACATCATAATATTAAAACCAAGTCTACCCCTTTTTATACAAGAAAGTACTAAGACTCAGAGCAGTGACTCAATGAAAATTTCAAAATACCCAATAAATCCAAGTAGCATCCTAGAAGATCATCTTCTTTCTCTTAAAACATCCACTCGTGTTCACAGTGCTTGTTGTAGCCTTTCGTTCCATCTTTGTTGTCTGCATAAGATCATTTGTCTAAATCTGAAAAAATAAAGGCGTATGGAGTGAGTCTCTCTCCTCCTCTAAACCAACAACCAAACGACCTTCCGGTCTCAAACAAACATACAACATCAACCACTTCACAGTGGTGCTCTCACGAGTCTCACTCGAAATCTATTCGTCTTCACAACTATTCTTGTAAATTATTTCACACTGGCCAGCTGCCACTGGAACTTCCAGAACTCAGTGGTCTTACATATTTTTGAGTTGGATGACTGTTGGGAGTACACCCTTCACCATGGTACAATGGCGGGCTCTCACCAACCGATGATGGCTCGTATTTTTGTCAGGGTGGCCGAGTCAGCTATGTGATCTATCGTCACAACTCAGTGCCTTACCCTCCAAGGTCAACCTGCCTTACGATCATCTCCCAGGTACCAACTGTGGTCATCCATTACTCCGAGGACTGACTCCTCAACACTCTCTCACAGAGTTTATTTTCTTTCTTCGTCGCATGTGGGTTTCCCGCTGCACATGGTACAGGTGCGGACGAATTGACGCCGAGCTAAAGGTACCACCTCTACGCTCACATATGCATATATAAATAAGGACTTTGCCTTTATCGCTACATCGTAACGATCTCATCACCTCAAGTGACGCGTCATTCGCAATCCGACCTTGGTTCACAGATAACTCGCAGCTGAAATATCCCACGCGACTTTTCACAGGTTTGTGTGAGCTTTTCTACCAAAGGTACTCGACGGCGGTCCTCAATCAACATATGTCCCAGACATACAACACGGAGATCAAACTCCCCCACTATCACAGTGGTTAAACATTACGACCCCATCATCTCACAAGCACAATGCTCACCGTAGATAAAGCCTCCACACGACCTGTCTCGCAATTATCCGTTCAAGCTTTGTCCACGAACAAATCCGTTCAATCGTCTCACACGACTTAGCGTTGGAGGTTCTTTCCTCCTTTCGGTTCTCACCACGATTCGGACAATCACAATTCACAAACTTTCAAACACATGTGCGTATCGCACTTTACCCAATCATGACCCACATCATGATTCTTAACTGTCTTACTTTGTTTTATGGAAATCCTCACCCACTCTCACATTTTATGCTTATTTCAGTCATTTTGTCCAAATCCATGCAAAGGTCCTAAATTCCTTTCTAAGTCCAAACATCCGGCATCCTCCATGTGCATAGATAATTCCTAATTACCAATCCATAATGTTATTAAGTTCACACTCTTAATTATAGTTGATTCACTATTGCTCATAGTGAATATTATTGATTACTAGAATAACCTTCTAGTATTCACAAATGTACTCCATTTGGAGTTCATTTGCTCCCACACAAGAATGAATTATTCTCGTTCCCACAATCAACAAACCATCTCAAGCAATTCACATGCACAAACAAATTCCAGCACTCTTTGCCCGAGGATCACATTCCTCCCGGTCTCCAATTCACAGTTAATAATAGAATAATCATTAATAATTAATAATTCAATAACTCAAACTCAATCCATCACAAATCATTGCATTCATATTTCAATGGAAACTTCCCTTTGTAGGTGAAATTATTCCATAACAAGTACAATTAAAGGCATTAAAACCAAATACACAATTAATACAATTAAATTTCATGTGGACACATAGAGCTGTACACACACCAAAAATTATTTGATACATCATATCAACTTTAAATTTCATGAGATTTTACAGATAAACTATAAATCATACATATTTCATCATATAAATTTATCTCACGAAAATTCAACCCACAAATATTATTTTTGAATTAAAAACAGTGACTGTATGTGCTCTGTAAAACACAATTTCATATTTTTAGAAAATAGCATATCAAATTTGTTTTATGTGAAATTTTACAGAGAATATCTCCAACATGTGGACCATCACATATAATTTCCTCAGTATCAAAAACCTACCAAAAATACCCTTTTTGAATTTTTAAATCATTTCTGTCTCAGAACAGAGTCTCCCATATAAAAACATAAATAATTACCAAAATTTCTTATAAAATTCCGATAAAATTCACAGATGTTCTACATAATTCAAATAAGTTTATAAATTTTTCTCATAGCCAAATTCGCTCAAAAAGGATATTTTCCCCATTTAAATTCTCCACTGTCCAGTTTTCGGTTTTTCCAACAATAATTTTCTAAAATTACTTCCCGACTTTTCCTAACCTTGAAAAAATTTAGAGATGACCCTCATGATACATAAAATGAACGCATGGTTCCAGTTTTCCAAAATCGCATCCCAAAATTCTTGTAAAAATCAAAACAGTCCCAATCTCATAATTAACAGTTTTTGAAAATAATTCCGGTAAAAATAGTTACAGTGCTCAAAAAAATCTGAGAAAAATACCACAATATCCATAGGCATCAAAACATAGGAAAATATATTTATATCATCAAAAACATGCACGAAAACCGAGACGAAAAATCCACACAGTCACAGGACCCAAATATCAAGTAGCTTATTTCGGGTTTTCAAAATTATTTACAGACCATCAACAACAGCCACAATCCATATTTAACAAGAAAACAAGGAAATAGCTTAGGGGAAAAAAAAAAGAAACCCCTCCATACCTCGACGAAATCGAAATCCAATCGGTGGGTATTGAAGCTCTAGTCTCCCTCTATGATATATCCAAAATTAATCGGTAGAAACTTTGATTTGGATACTCAAATATTAGAGAGAAGATGCATAGAGAAGGAGCATGGAGAAGACGGCCTCGCGTGCAGTACGAAAATGGAAAATAAAAGAAGACTCACGAACGTTTTTAACGTCGGGGGAGTAATTATTTTGTAATTTTGCTATTTGCACCACCTCTTCCTATAAGGACACCCCCCTTCTTTTTTTTTTTTTTTTACAACTTACGGAACTCACGTAAAAGTTTCGAAAATCTCAAAATAATACTAACTATATTTTAATTACTCCAATATATATTTTCCTATTTAAAAGAAATAAATTCCAATTAAATCATAACTCAATCACACAAATATATATTTATTGAGTTGTAATTTTTTAGGGTGTTACAAACTTCGCTCCTGATATCACAATCAAGAACTTGATCTTGTTTACCTTCCCAAGTATAATGCCCCAAAGTCATGACTGACTGCCCCTATGCTTTCACACTATTTTCATCAAAAAGGGCAAAATATATGTTTCTTTAATTCAAAACACTTTGTCACTTCATTAAAACACACACTAACAATATATAACCTCATGTACACACAGATGCCACAAGTATAAGTTAAAAAGACTTGTATTATGAGAATCCTTTTTTCCTTTCTACACAGCTTGGAAAGGGACAAGGCAAGAGCTTAGAACTTAAAACTAATACAAACAATTTTGCATTAAAAAACATCATGATTTCATCTATTTTGGCATTTTGACCCATTTTTATCTATACATTTATTCACTTTTATTTTTGCTTTCCCCCCCCCCCCTTAGTTTAAAGAACTAAAAGAGGTTGGAAGACTTGAGCTTATTATGAGACAGGAAAGGTTCTACTCAATGTTTTCATCTCTGGCATTTTCTCGTCGTACATCATCTTGGTCTTTTTGCCTTATTCAAGGGTAGGTGTATTTATAAGGTTGCTTATTCTTCTAAAAGAACACTTGATCCATCAAATTGTTTTTCAGGGGACAAAACTACAAATTATTCAATTAATTTGCTTATTTAATTTGGCTCTTCTTTGAAATATTGCCAAAAGCAAACCTGTATCAAGCACTTTATTTGAAATGTAATTAAATAAATGCTACAAGTGGATTAAAATCTTGCCTGAATATCATTATCTTTTGGATTAACTTCCTTCTTTCTTGGATGTTGTTTGGATGCTCTGCTTGCAGCAAGTGAATTCCAATTTTGTATTCAAATAGCCTGTACAATGATCAGATTAAGAAAATATATAAAAAAGTGAGCAAAAAAGTGAGCTAAAAGTGGGGTCCAAGTCACTATCATCCTCTAGATAGGAGAAAACATCGACCTACCACAAATATTACCGAAGAAGGCTGCACTTATCTCCCAGTAACTATGGCACGAAAAATCAACATTAAACCTACACCTTCTTCAATTCTCAGACCATGCCAATTGAGGTTATCATAACAAAAATTCCAATCTAGTCACAGTAGTGACTATAGTAGCAAAAAACTAGACTGTACAACTTGTAAGTAAAAATTGAGCTAAAAGGTGACTGGTTTTTACGTTTGCAAACATAATCATGAAAAAGAATCAAAGTGAATAGACAGTGAACCTTTATGAAGGGATATTAGCCTAGAGAAGCAATTAAGACTTCTTAAACTGATTGAAGATATAAAATTCTCACATTTGGAAGTGGAAGGGATTCCAGGAGCTGAGTTGATTTGCAACAAAACAAAGCTTAGATTAACATTACTAAATTCTCACATAGGAAATTTATCAAACACTTGAAATGCAAAAGATGAGACAATACGTAGACAGAAACTCTTCTAAATTAACAACCACAAGAACGTACTTAAAAACTTATAGAGAATAACTAAAGGTAAGTTCGCATGCAGATCAGAACAAGAATCCTTTGTAAATGACTTGAAAACCAGAAGATGACCAAGTTCTAGTTGATGCTAAAAGAATCCAACAATGAAGCAGAAGGTGTCGAATCTAAAGCGATGAACTCACCAGAATAAGGTTTCAATTAAGAGAACTAAAAAAGTACTTGTTATAGAGCGATGAAATCAACAACATTAATGATTTCGAAAAAGAGAACTCAACGGAAGAAAGCAAGCGATGAACGAAGAAGGATGCTATGAAGGATGAATCGAAGAGAACGAGGGCACCTTGCGAATGCAGAGCACAAACCACAAAGTGTTCTATCCTTTAGCCTTTAGGTCCAATTCAAGGAAATTAAAATTTCCTTGTAACGAGCGTGAAGGTAGCTTGGCACATTGTATCGAGATTACGTGTTGTGATAGCTATGGCAATGAGATCAGGTGTTGCCGTGTTGCAAACATGTAAAAGTTATGGACTTATTGTATACTGTATTAAAGGATAGTAAAATAGTTAATACTTAATAGGTAAAAATAATTAAATATAAAAAATAACTAAAAATAGTAATATTTATTATTAAAAATATGTAGTTAAGATAATTAGTAACAATTATTATTAGTAACATTTTTAAAAATGTAAATAATAAAAATGTTGCAAAATGAAGTATTAGTAACATTTTTATAAATGTAAATTAATAAATGTTGCAAAATAAATTTTATTAGAAGTATAGTAACATTTCTAAAAATGTAAGTAATAAAATGTTGCCTAAAGCCATATGTGCAGTAGTGCAAGATGCAGTCATTGCGAGCACCATGCTGAAACCTCTGATCATTTGTTTTTGACTTGTTCCATTGCTCAATATTTTTGGAACTGGTTAAGTCACAGGCTGCAGTGTAGATTGGACTTGTCTTCACCGCATAATCTTTTGAAGAGTATGTCTAATGCATCTAGCAAACAAATGCAAGATGTGGTTGTGACATCAATCATCAATGTGATTTGGTATATTTGGTTTAGCCGAAATAGGCTTCAATTTGATAATATATCAGTGGAGCCTCAGCATTTATGTAATTTAATTACTGCTGCAGTGTCCCTCTCGGGAAATCTTTCCACTGGCACTATGTCGAATTCACTGTTTGATTTTTCAATTATGCATTATTTCCATGTTAGTGGCCATGCTTGCAAAGCTCCCTCATCAAGCAAGTGGTTTGGTATCCACCTTTTTGTGGTTGGATTAAATGCAATTGTGATGGAGCTGCCAGAGGGAGTCCTGGATTGGCAGCCTGTGGTGGCTTATATCGTGATAGAATGGGAAGTGCTTTAGGTTGTTTTTCAGAAAATATTGGTGTCACATCTTCTCTGGAAGCTGATCTTACAGCAGCTATGACAACTATTGAAATTGCTACTTCTAAGGGCTGGCGTTATTTCTGGTTAGAGTGTGATTCGTCTACGGTAGTGGCTGCCTTCAAATCGTCCAGCCTTGTGCCTTGGAGATTGTGGAACAGATGGAATAATGCCTTGCTCTTAACTCACTCTATGAAGTTTGTTGTCTCTCACATATACAGAGAGGGAAATTGTTGTGCAGATAGGTTGGCCAACCATGGAATTTCGTCTTACAATTTCACTTGGTGGGATACTATCCCATTTTTTATTAATGATGTTTTTTGTAGGGATAAGATGTCTCTCCCTAATTATCGCTTTCGCTGATTGTTTCTTATGGGTTTTGGTCTATGTCCCCCCATGTTTACTTGTTCTCATTTTATATTTTTAATAAATCAGGGCCTAGCTGCAGGTGATTTTTATTTCCTTTGGTGCCAACCTAGTTGGGATTAATGGGAATAATTTGATGTTTGCTAGTTTCCTACCCTTATAAAAAAAAAAAAATACATCATCACATTACCGTGATCCAAGCTTTTGGAGAAGCCAATTCTCCACCATGACTTCTTGCTTTTCTCAGTAGTCGTTATAGATTCTCTATGCTTCTCTTGCACATTACCATTAGTTGTTGTTGGAAGGAAAAGGCTAGCACCAAGAAGAGAAAAAAAACCAAAAATGAAAACCCTTTAACTTGTTTAATCATTGCCCCTGCTCCCTTAAAGTCCCCAATTCTCAAGACTGTACTGTCCACAGGATTAACCAATAAAAAATAAATATGGTCAAACAAGGTTATGTATCAACAACATCAAATCATGATAAACAATATAGTTGTACTTATCTAGAGGATTGCCAACAAAATATTGGACATCCTTAAATGTTGTTGTCAGTGGCTCAAAGGGCAGGACCATGTTCCCTACATGACCAACCATGCAAAAGCTACCAAACTTCCTTACTATTTCCTTGAAAGAAAGATTGGCTAAACTTAATTATATTGGAATAAATAATGAGAGGTATAAAATGTCTAATTAGGCAAAAAAAAAAAAAAGAAAAAAAAGTTAACAAATAAAGCTACACAATCTAGAAGATATGGGAACAATGAAATTTAAAAAAAAAAAAAAAATCAGTAGCCACTTTCATCAGTACTCTAATACAACTCCAATCCTTTAGACAAATATTTTAAATTTATTTCCAGGGTTTGTTAAGGATATCATATGCTATAGCTTTGCCAGAAACTGTCAGAACCTCAACCAACAATGTCTATGATCCCAATAACATAATAGTTAATAAACCTACAGGTTACTCTTGAAGCTTATTTTTGGTGATTACACTTCTCAAGCAAAAAAATGGTCCATATTAACAGAAATTTACTTAGCCAGATAAACTATGCCCAAGAGTGTGCTAAGTATGAAATGTTTGACACAAAAAAAGATAAGGCATTAGAAGATTGCTAAGACTCACCCACACCACAACATATTCTCTAGAGACTTCAGCTTCATTCAAAGTAGTAACAATCTTCTTCACCTACTCAGTGGTCCCACTCCGCAACAAAGTCAATTTGAAGCATCAGTTGACCACTTTTATTTGAGGGCTAAAATTTTTGCTTATTTGCAACTTTACTTTCCTTTTCTGAAGTTACTGTAGCATTATGATAAACTTAAAAAGGTAAAAAGAAAATTATAAATCAAACCCAATAAAGGCAAAAAACTTATAACAATGTGTGAAAGACAAATATAGACCAAAATTACCTATGAGTCCATTTGCTTCTTATCATTTTTTTTCATGCCCATAATTCAAACTAGAATAAAATGAAATGAAATTAAGGCACTAATATATAGATAAATAGGTAAAGGAGGAATTTATTGGTGCCAAGCATAGAATTTATTAGTAAAAAAAATTCCACAAACACACATATACACCCCTATTTCTAGGTGATAAATATAGATAAATAAATTTACAAAGTCAGATTGTAAAAATTAAAGAAAATGGACCAAGCATGAGCAAAATAACATTAACATATCTTCAACCCCAGCCTATATAAGTATGTACTTTGTAGTGTATTGGGAAGCAAAAATTAGCATCAGATAACAAAAATTATATAAACATACCCATGTCCCGTAGTAGCTCTTTAATGATTGTTTCAAGCCCAAGAAGAGGCTCAATACCACTGCTCATAGAATTAGGATTCGTTGAACCATGCAGAATGAATTGTTTCAAACACGTGATTGTATAACTCTGTATCAAGGTGATAAATAATAAATTGACAAAACCAGAATGTAAAAATTAAACAAAATGGACCAAGCATAGAATTTATTCATAAAAAAATTCCTCAAACACACATGTTTATGTTTATATTCCCCTGTTTCAAGGTGATAAATATTTTTTTTGATTGACAAACATTAGTTGCTAATTGTTAGTTTCTTGTTAGTCGGGGATTCGAACCCACGATCTCTCCCTCCTTCCCTTCTCCCTTCACCACCAAGCCAACCTTATAACTCATTCAAGGTGATAAATATAGATAAATGAAATTTAAAAAATCAGAATGTAAAAATTAAACAAAATGTGTCAAGCATGAGCGAAATGGCATTAATATATCTTTAATCCCATCACATATAAGTATGTACTTTGCAATGTATTTGGAAGCAAAAGTTATTAGCATCAAAAAACAAAAATTAGATAAATATACCCATCTTCCTATAGTAGCTCTTCAAGGATTGTTTCAAGCCCGGGAAAAGGCTCAATACCACCATTATCACCACCACTCAGAATGGATTTCAAACACACGATTATATATCCCCGTCTCAAGGTGATAAATATAGATAAATAAATTGTCAAAATCAGAATGTAAAAATTAAAGAAAATAGGTCAAGCATAGAATTTATCGATAAAAAAATTTCCTCAAATACACACATTTATATTCCATTGTCTCAAGGTGATAAATATAGATAAATAAATTTACAAATTCAGATTGTAAAAATTAAACAAAATGGACCAAGCATAAGCCAAATAACATTAACATATCTTCAATTCCAACACATATAAGTGTGTACTTTATAGTGTATTGAGAAGCACAATTTAGCATCAGATTGTTTCAAGCCCAGGATTTGCTTAATACCAATGTCTCTATCTCGAGGTGATAAATATATATAAATAAATTTTAAAAATAAAAAATCTAAAAATTAAACAAAATGTGCCAAGCTTGAGCCAAATGACATTAACATATCTTCAATCCCATCACATATAAGTATCTACTTTGTAGTGTGTTGGGAAGCAAAAGTTAGCATCATAAAATAGAAATTAGAGAAACTTACTCTTCTTATTCCTATAGTAGATCTTCGAGGATTCTTTCAAGCTCGAGACTTCAATACCAACGCCGCTATCACCACCATTCATAGAATCAAGATTGTTTGAAACACAACGGTTATACACTCCCTGTCTCAGTGAGAAATAGAGATAAATAAATTTACAAAATTAGAATGTAAAATTTAAACAAAATGGACCAAACATAGGATTTACCGGTAAAAAGAAATTTCCTCGAACACACATGTTTATATAGCTCTGTCTCAATGTGATAAATATAGATAAATAAATTTAAAAAACAAAATCTTAAAATTAAACAAAATAAGCCAAGCATGAGCTAAATAATATTAGCATAACTTCAATTCCAACACATATAAGTGTGTACTTTGTAGTGTATTGGGAAGCAAAAAATTAGCATCAGAAAACAAAAAATTAGAGAAACATACCCATCTTCCTGTAGTAGCTCTTCAAGAAATGTTTCAAACTCGAGAAGAGACTCAGTACCACTACAGGATCAGCCGAACCATCTAGCATTAGGATTGAAACACATACAGATATATACCTTGTCTGAAGGTGATAAACATAGATAAATAAATTTACAAAATAAGAATGTAAAAATTAAATAAAATAGATCAAGTATAGAATTTATTGGTAAAAAATTTCCTCAAACACACACAACCCTATCTCATAGTGATAAATATAGATCAATAAATTTACAAATTCATATTCTAACAATTAAATAAAATTGGCCAAGCATGAGCCAAATAACATTAGCACATTTTTAATTCTAGAAAATATAAGTGTGTACTTTGTAGTGTATTGGGAAGCAAAAAATTAGCACCAGAGAACAAAAATTAGAGAATCATAACGGATCATTAAAGAAAAAAAGGGGGGGAACTTACCTATTGATGACAATTTCATTCAAAGAGGGTCAAGATGGAGAAGAGAAAAGAGTGCAACCAAATAAGGAGGAGAAGCTATTAAACCATTTCAGGAAATAGAATAGGTTTTCTATACAGGGGAAAATATGGGAAGAGGAAAATTCAAAATGGAAAGACTAAGCTTATGGGAGACGGGATAGAGCCGGCGGGAGGTGGGACATCGCTGTTTGGCGGGACGTTGTTTAACGACAACGATGGTGAAGGGGTGGGTTTCCAAAAGAAAAAAAAGGAGAGAGATGGAGAGGTAGAGAATATGGAAAGAGGAAGAGGAGAAGAGATACATGATAGAGAAAGGGAGTAGGGTTTGTGTGTGGGGAGGGACAATTTGACAAAGAAGAGAAAAAAAAAAGAAAAAAGAAAGAAGCTTAAAAGAAAGAAGCTGAGGGGACTTTTTTAGGCGGGAGAAAGATTTTATAGGAAGGTGACATGTGTCCAGGAGAACATTGTTTTATTAAGAGTAATAGACAGATAGATAGATAGATAGATTGCTTGGATCAAGCTTCGTCGGAATGAATTGTGTTCTCTTGTCTTCTTCCATTTCGTAAATTAGCTATTTGTTGATGGTGAAAATTTGAATATAAGTTTCGAGGACTTCATGAAAACTTATTAGATAACTTCTCACAATGATTTTAGACCAACAAATAATAGTGTTTTTGAGTTCGTGGAACTTAGAATCACAAGATTCAAGGATGTGAATTCTTTTTATTCGAACTAGCGACTTCTTGTGCTTCAAATTGTGAAAAATCAGTTTATTCGAATTTTGCAACAATCTTAATGAAAAGACAAGTACTGAAATATGAATTCCAGTAGCAAATTCGAAGATATGTGATAATTCTGCATCTTTTGATAAAAACAAAGATTTGCGTGCAAAACATATAATTTTCGAAGACAGATATGTTCAATTAAATATTTTTGAAAACCAATTTAATAAACAGTAATTTAAAAGAAAGAGCTATCAAAAGTAGAAAAAAGTCATAGAAAGATGAAGAGTTATAGATAGAAGTGCAGATTAAAAGTAAAAGAAAAGGTCATAGGCAGGAGAAGGGGTCATAGGCAATGAAGGAGTCATTGAAAGTAGAATCTGAGACGAGAAAAGAAATTGCATTAATATGAAAGTTGGGCAAAAACATACACTTTTCTCACGGAACCTGTAGCCATTTCAATGTGTGGCGTGATGGTGTAATGGAGATGTTGTGTAAGTGTTTCTAACCAAATGAAAAGTGTAAGGCCCTAATCTCTATAATGGAAATATTCGATATTTATTTTGATTAATTACTTTTCAAAGCTCTTTAATTAATTTAATTATGAAAATCAAGTGAAGTTAAAACATTATGGTTGGGATTTTAGTGAATTTTTAAAACTTTTTATTTTAAACTTTGCATTTCAATTTTAAATTTTAATTTCAAAAGTCATAATTTATTTTAGCAGTTATAACACGTCATTTGATTTGGCAAAAAGATTGTGGCGTGATAACAAATATAAAAGGTCGCTTTGAACTTTCGAATACGCGGAAATAAATAAATAAAGGCAATGACAAAGACTGAGAATATAAAGATGCATAAATACATATAGCAGATGTCTGACAAGCTACATGGAGTACCCCTGTGACTGAGTGTAGCAAAAACATGATATGGTACGCAGCAATGACTGAATATGTACAACAAAATATCTGAATGCCTAGATCTACCCCAACAAAATACATGATAAAATAAAAGAAGATCCTAGCATTCAGAGTAGTCATCTAACTATCTACCCCTAGAGACTCCACCCATGCCTGAAGGAACTGTTAGCCGGCAGAAGGCTAAGTGTGGGACTCGTGGGAAGAAACCTTAAAAGAATCCCCAGAGGAATCCTCCTCTGGGTCCTCCTCGGGATCCTACACATCCTCTGCTGGCAACCACCCAGCTTCTCCGGCAGGAGCCTCTACCGCCTCTTCTACAGCTGCTACTGCTGGCTCTACCTCATCTACCTCCATCTCCATTGGGACCGCCTCGGGGCCTTTCTCCTCCTCATACTCCAGCTGAGGTATGTAATCTGGCACCACCGAGGAGTTCCCCTCAGTAGGAACTTCCTCTGTGTCGGAGTCATCGAACTCCTCCAAGTGCACATCTGAAGCTGGGGAGTAAGAAGTAGTCGGAGTATGCTTCGATGATGAAGGAGATGAAGAGATCATAACTACATCCACAGGCTCGGCGTAGCAGTAGTAAGGTGGTGTCGGCTGCGTCCACCACGGAAAATACTCGGTGATCACGGGGTAAGCTCCTACGGGCTCATCTTTGGGCGTCCTAATGAAGCGTATGTAGCCGGTGAAGTGGTTCACACTCCGGACCACGTCGACTATCCATCGACCGAAGTAACAATCAACCTCCTAGTGGAGGGCTGGCTCTTCGTCCGCCATCCTGACATAAGAAAGGAAAACACACAGAAAGGGTGAATCTTTTTGCTTCGTTAAGCAAAACACACATAACAACTTTAAAAGTCACAACACAATCTTGCTGACCACTACGATGTGGTTCTCTAACGATCGCACTCGAAAACCTATTCGTTTCCATGATTAAGTATGTAAATTGTATCTCACTGGCCAACTGTCACTGGAACTCCCAAAACTCAGTGGTCTTACATGTTGTGTGGAATGACTGTTGGGAGTACACCCTCACCATGGTACAATGGCCGGCTCTCACCAACCGAGAATTTCTCGTGGTTAATGTCAGGGTTGTCAAGTCGGCTATGTGAACAAAGTCATAACTCAGCACCTCCCTCCAAGGTCATAATGCCTCACGATCATCTCTCAGATACCAATCTGTGGTCATTCATACTCTAAGGATTGACTCCTCAAACACTCTCTCACAGAGATTATCCTTACTCGTCGCTGTGGGCTGCTCATGGTACAAGATGGGATGAATCGACGCCAAGCCTGGGACCCGGTCCCGTCCAAAACAAAATATACAAGCATATGAGACAGTTGTCTCCATCACCTCGTGGGTGAACACGCCATTCGATCTCCGCTTTCAACTTTAGCATCTCTCTCTCACAGCCAGAATTGCCCCACGCGACTCTCTTTGTACTTCCAGCGATCTGCCGTACACACGTGTCTCTGTTGCACGACTCTTGAAAAGCGTACTTCACGACGCATATCAAAATCTTATTAAGTTTTATTTGTGCCTCACACTCTCAATTTCTACAATTTTTTTTATTAATTAATACTTACCGATGGTTCCTCCATGCAAAGGTCCTAAAAATATTTTTCTAAGTCCAAAGCACAAATAAAGAGTTCATTAATTAAAAGTACTAATAAAAAATTAAATCTTAATCCTAATTAAATAATCTCACTATTAAAGTTTATTTTTATTATTGCTGGCAAAGTTGCCCAAGTCGCTGGGACAGAGTCCCAGTTCACACAAGCACTCACGTTCGAGTCTTATGAACACAAAAATACAAACAATAGAAAAACACAAATCACACTACAGTCCACATGACTGTGTCACAGAGCGTTCACAGACGAATAAGTTGTAACACCCTAAATTTTAGAGCTTAAGACTAAATAGAAAATTAACCTTTTAATTGGCGATTAATTGAGTAATTAAGAAAAATAATGGAAATAATTAAAATAAGCATTACTTAATAAGGATTAAGTAGAGAATTACATTATTAGTATAAGGAAATTCAAAATTTGAAAAGTCAAAGATACACTCACTTGGGTCAAAGTCAAGGGGAAGGGATTCGGTCAATTCATTAATGACATTGTTGTAATTAAGTGAAATTTGTGTCTAGAATCTAAATTTAGACTTTTAAGAGCATAATTAGCTTACTAATGGGTTTAGAATGACTATAATTAGTAAAATTAATTGTTCTAAAGTAATTAGTGATTTAGAAAATTTAATTAAGGTAATTAAACAAAATAGAGTGCAATTTGTTTAATTAAAGCCTAAAAAGAATTAGTTAGCAACTAAATGAATGTGAGACATTAAATGTTCATTAATGAAGTGAAAATAATTAGTAAAATAAGTTTTGACCATGATTTGACCAAAATTCAAAGAAAGTCAAAGCTGGTCAAAGTAAAGAATATTCTCATTAATGACATTTTCGTAACTATGAGATTTTGAGCTTAAAAATTTATTTTGGACTTAGATAAAATTTTAATAGTTATAATTAAGCATAGAAATGACCTACGTTCATAAAAAATAATTAAATTGAATTAATTAATAATTTTAGCAATTTATTTAGTATTTTGGGCCTAGAAAATTCGTTTTAAGTCCAAATTAAATGATTCAAGAAGCATGAGTTTTAGAAAATTAAATGTTCTAAGTTAATTAACGATTTAGAGATTTTAATTAAGGTAATCAAACATGATTAAGCTCAATTTATGTAATTAGAGCCTAAAACGGGACTAGTTAGTAATTAAATAATTTAGTGCACATGAACCAGACTTGATTAATTAAACTTAAGCTAAGATTAAGTGACATTGACTCTAATTATGTTAGAACCCTAACCCTAAACTTAGTGGGACCCACCCAATTAGGGTTTTGGGTCCCAATAAAAAGCAAATGAAGGCCCTCCCCCATTAGTTGTAGCCGTCAATTTTGGAGAGGAAGAGAGAGTGTGTGTGTTTTTAAAGTTTCTCCTCCTTCTCTCTAGACCCACCCTCACCTTCTCTCTACAATTTGGACCCCAAGCAAAAGGCTTTTCTTCTTCAATCTCAAGTATGTTAAAGAGGAGCTCAAGGACTTTCAAACCTACCAATTGGTTTTCGGTTTATTGAGGTATGGGAGGAGTTTTTCATTTCTCTTGAGTCTATTTGGTCGTTCTAGAACCTGGCTCTAGTGTGTTGGGTCATGGAGACCTTTGGTGTACTTTTGAATGTTTGAAACGTATGTATATATGTGATTTTCGTCACTGTTTTTGGGCTGGTACTTATGGGTACATAATTTGTGATTTTGGACCTCAAAAATGGGTTCCTTGGGTATGAAAACCTAGGGTTACATGTATGGTATGTTGCAATTGAGTTTGAAAATCATTTGGAGTGAAAATTTTAAGTTTTGAAACTCTTTATGTGCATTTTGCTCTGCTTTTTGAATTTCAATGATGGGTCTGTTGTCTGCTGTTTTTGACCTCAAAAATGGATTCCTCATATTCTAAACTGTTGGGTTACATATAAGATTCATTGAAAATGGATTTTTACATCATTTGGAATTTAATTCTTAAGTTTGAGTGTATTCTACTATGTTTTGCCACTGTTTTAGTAACTGGAAATAATGGGGCTGGATTTAACTATTTTTAACCTCAAAAATAGTTTTCTCATGTTTTAAAATGTTGGATTGCATATGTGGTTTGTTAAAAATGGATTCCTAGATCAATGAGAATCTAATTTTTAAGTTTTGAGACACTTTTACTCTGTTCTGCCTCTGTTTCGAAAACTGGGAGTTTTGGGGCTGGTATTGGCTGTTTTGGACTTTAAAAATGGATTCCTTACACCTTAAAATATAGGGTTGCATATTTGGTTCGTCAAAAATGGATTTCTACATCAAAGGGAAATTAATTTTTAAGTTTTCATGCGCTTTTGCCTAAACCTGTTGTTGTTTTCGAAATTCAAATTTTTAGAGCTGGAATTGGCTGTTCTAGACCAGTAAAATGGATTCCTTACGTCTTAGAATGTAGGGTTGAATATTTGGTTTGTCGAAAATGGATTTCTACATCAACGGGAAATTAATTTTGAAGTTTTGAAGTCTTTTTAAGGGAATTTTGAACCAATTTCGGGTTGAATATTAAACCGTCCAAAATCTAAGTTTTAAATGCCTAAAATAAGTCATTTATAGTGAAAAATGAAAGTTTACATGTACATGTGGGTTGAGACTTGATTTATGAGTGTTTGAAACCCAATATAGGAAATTGTGATGCTTGAAAATTGAGGTCTTGTGTTGACTGCGGATTTGACCAAAAACTTAGAGTTTGTAATGACTTTAAATTGTATAAGTACATGGATGTACTATATGAATGTTATTCTAGTTGTGAAATTATTTGGCTAAGACTGAAAGGGCGTGATCTTCGGCACTATATTTATTGAATTGTATATTAGTATGTCATGAGTACGTTGTGATCAATTATTTGCTAAGACCGAGAGGATGTGACCTCCTGCATTGATATGAATTGTCAGATACTTCCTGTGTATATATATTATTTGCTATGATCTGACTCCGAGGGGCGCTGTCCCTCGGCAATGTATGTTGGTTTTGCTTGTGCATGAGTAGGGTAGATGGGTTTGGGGTGCCTGAGGCACTAAAGTGTGTGTAAGTGGATATATCCACTTCAAAGGGTCATGTTGTTCATGACACTAAGAGGTGAGGAGGGATGAAACCCTTCTCCTCTTGTTGTACAAGGAGTAGTGAATGACGTTCGTGTCATTCGCCTTGCACGGGATGACGCATGCTATGAGGAGACGGGATAATGTAAATAGGGCATCGGTGACAAAGACAAGATGGATTTAGAGAGACAATGTTATGAATCAGAGGTGGGGCTTGACTCCATGCTCGGTGGGGAGGGTCCTTTAACATCCTCTTGGCAGTACCGTTGAAACCGATTGCCATGTGAAATACATCTCGCATCGTGGAAAACGTGTGAGGAAACGTTATGAGGAGTGAATGATTATAGCTGGTACACTGGGGGATAGTTCATTGACTCAAAAGAGGCTTGGGGAAAATGGTGTAAGGTTGTGATAACCCAACTAAGGTTATAAGTTCTTGGCGTTCCCAACAAAGACAGGGCTATATCCAGGGTTGGTGAGAGCGACGTGTCATTTTATTTGTACCAGACATGCGTCGTGTACTCCCAATCGTCATACACGTAATTGCGTAAGACCATTAAAACTTGGGAGGTTTAATGGCAATGAGACCCATAGGAATAGATGATGTGAGATAGATACTCGGACTAGGATTACCATGAGTGGTTATCGCTAGTGAGCCACACACAGTGGTTGCGTAGGTTGTTTGGGACTGTAAGTCCGATTGTTTGTGGCGACCAAGGAAACGGAGAACTCACTCCCATGTTTTTATTTTTTAGAGGAAGATCGTTGACCCTATACGAATGATTAAGACAAAGTGGAAACACTACGCCAAGTGCCAATTATGCAAATGAATATGTTCAGGGAAGAAGAGGATCCCTCTGAGGATGCCTCATGGGTATTTTGGGTTTTAATTTTCATTGAGTCACTACTCTGAATCTCAGTCTCTTCTTCTATAAATGAGGGTATAAATGAGGGTAGACTAGGATTTAGTATTATGATGTATCTTTTTCCTTCATGTGACTCATTTGAAAATGTATTCGTTTTGAAGGATGTAAAAGTGTATTCAGTCTTGAGTAAAAGAATTGTTTAATGATGAAATTGGGGATGTTTAAAAGAAATTCTATTATGTTTTAATGGTTTACCATTGTTATGATGTTTGATAATTTGAGTTTAGTTTATTAAGAAATTTATTTCACAAAAAGGGCGTTTTTAAATTAATGATATGTTAACAATAATTTTTCTTCTTTTGGAGTTAAAAGCAGTAAGTTTTGAAAGTTAAAAAGGGAATAATTTCCTCGTATTTGGAACATTACTTTACAATCAAGAATTAAATTATTTTCGCTAATAATGCAAATAAGTAGAAATTCCTTAATAGTAACAAGGGGTGTTACATAAGTCACACGCAGAGAATTGCCCAAGGTTCGCATTCCAAGGGTCTTACATCAAAATAAGACAAGGGTAAATTACCCACTGCCCCACATATAAATACAATTATTTCAACTATACAATTCAACATAATTCACACATCACAAATTAAGGGCATTTTTAAGGCAGATTTCCTCTTGGCAGTACCAAATCTTGGTTCGAAATTAATTTTGTAAATGATTTTTAATCTATAAAATTTTGATATGAGGTTAAACCCCTTGAAATCTATTTTCCAAAATGGTATCCCAATTTTCTATTAAAAATCTACAAAAATTATTAAAAATCTTAGAAGTTGAAAGTACAACTTGCTCTTTTCAGTGAACATACTTCAAAGATGTGAAATTTTCTAAGACTTCCCAAACCCGAATTTGATTCAAATTTTTACAGTAAAGATGTAACACATATAATTTTCTGAAAAGGTAAAACTTGAATCCTAATTCGTTCTACATTTTTACCAGTAAAATTTTTTCTAAGACCCAAGTCTTAGGCCCAAAAACTGAAACCAAAACACTTGTCCTGTGAAAACCTAATTTGTTAAATTAGTTTTTGTTAATGAAAATTTTCGAAATTCATATGGTTTAAAATCTATTTCTGTATAGTTTCCAGAACAAAAATTATATTTTCAAAAATATAATTACTTTGGTATAAAAAGCCCAAAAACCGAACCTTGTCCAGACAGTTTCCACAAATAGAACAGTCTCATTGCATGTCACGGATGAACCCCTATTTGAGGTTATCTCACAATAGTTACAAAAGCAAAGTTGTTTTATTTTGAGTTTAGTTTCACTGAGGACAAGTTTCATGGAAAACCAACGGTTGGATCAAAAGTTATAAGCAAAATAGTGAGGGCTGTCCAGGGCTCTATGTGAAAATAGCCACTGCCACATTTTGATTTGGGGTTTAAACCTTGGTGAAAACTAAGTTATAAATTTTGACAAAAATTGGACACGGTCTCCTTTGCATTAGGGACCATTCCACAAAATTTTAAAATGAAAAAGAGGAAGAGAAGATTGCCATGCAAACTGAAACAGTTCCAGCCAAAAGAAATTTTTTCCAAAAACACCATTTTCACTCAAACCAAAAACAAATACATGTACAAGCAAAAACAGTGGAGGCATACATGCATATGGGTGACTGAACCCCCAGCTACAGCCACCCTTTGAGTCCACAAAGAAATCCCCCTTACCAAGAAAAAGTTGGTCCACGTGAAAGAGGAAGAGAAGAGGAAGAGAAGTCTCCAAAGGTGCCTAGTAGTTTGTGGCCTCTAGCTTTGGCATGCAAGCCTTGGAAGTGGATGAAAATGGTTGCTCCTCCTTGTGGGTGTGGTTCGGCTGAAACAAGAGAGAGGGAGGAGAGTTCTTTGTGTTTTTTTTTTTTTTAAATTTTGAAAATGAAGAGTGATGGGTTGTGAGAGTTGAGTTGATGTGAGGTGATTTGATTCAAGTGAGTTGGTGAGAGAAGTAGTGGGTAGTGTGTGTTGTGTGTGGCCATGTGATAGAGAGAGGGAATGGGGTGTGTTTGCATGAATTTTAATTGAGTTAGAAGGGTGTGAGTTGAGGGCTTATGTACTAGATTAATTTACACAATGTAGAAATACACTGTGTAACAGAAAGGAAACCCAACTTTTTAATTTTAAAACTAAACTTTGAAACTTCTAATTAAATTTTATAAATCTTATGAAATAAAAACTTTTTAATAACTTTCATAAAATTTTCTCCATAGAGTAATTGCTCACAGATGAATTTTACGAAAGGTAACTTGACGTGCAAGTTTCAGAAATGGTTAAAACAAAATTTTAGTCAAATTAAATTATTTATACAGAGTAACAAACATCTTTATTATTTATTATTAACAGTTACCACAGACAGATGAACTACATTCTCAGATATCTCAAACAGTCAGTCCACAGATAAATTTAAGTATTTAAATCTTAAATACTTATCACACTGCACATCCTCAATTAAATAAAATAACCCAGGCTATTTTATTTACACAGAAATCTACAATCAATCCTACAGACAATTATATAGAAAAACAACGACAGAGAATTAATTGCGGGGAATTAATTACTGTCAGTTACTTACAGAGATTTATATACAGACAGATATAATTACACACACACACACACACACACACACACACACACACACACACACATATATATATATATATATATATATATATATATATATATATATATATATAATTGAGTTGTAAATTTCAGGATGTTACAAAATGGCTGCAAGACCCTATTTTTGAAATAAACAAATTCAAAATAAACAAAGTATTATAGAGACTAAAACGAAAAAATAGATATATTACAAGGACTAAAACAAAATAACAAGGAAAAAAATGAATTTTACAATAACCATTTAGGAAAATATAATAATTTTATAAGAACAAAAACTAAAAAAGTAATATATTATATAGACAAAAAACAAATTTAAGCCTTTTTCTCTTTCTTTCTTTATGTCATGTCTTGTATGTTATTTTACTAGAGAGGGGTGTGTGGAAATTTTGGGAAAACATGCAAGCTCTTACTATTGAGTAACTAACAGATGGTAAATGGAAGGGAGATACTTGTGCCAAAAGAAATTAGTAGATAGTTCTGGACTACTGTGTATTTATGGTCTTGACCAATTTTTACATGAAACGTAATCAAAATTTTTAATTTATGAGAAAAAATTAATAATGTCAACATAATTATGAACTATGTAATAATTTCTAATTATGCTAGGAAAGGGAAGGAGATTAATAGTAATTGCGCAAATCTCACTTTTGGTCCCTCAAGTATTGTAATTGTAAGATGTTGGTCCCCCATGTTTCAATTGCGTAAATTAAGTCCTCTAAGTATCACAATTATGTAATTTTGTCCCTTTCATCAGCCTTCCGTTAAATGTTTAACTTATTTTGCTGACGTGGTATTGAATGATGACTTGTTGCCTAACATATATGTTGATAGCTTAGTTGCACTTTTGGTCCCTCTGGAATCGCAGTTGTAAGGGATCAAAAGTGCAATCACTACTACAAAATATACATTTTACATCATCCAATTAACATCGGTTGTATGAGAACCGATGTTAAAAAATGCGCGGTGACATTTTTGTAAATAAATGGTTGTCGTTAACATCGGTTATCTCATAACCAATGTTATAAATCGTCGTTAACATCGGTTATATCTCATAACTGATGTTATCTATATGCTTTTTCTAGCCTTTTCATTCTCACTCTCCAGCGCGCCCTCTCATCAAACTTTCATTCATTTCACAATTCCCCCATTTCTTTCTCTTTCTCTCTCTATTTTAATTTCAATCCCAATCTCAACTATTCTATTCCCTTCCAATTCCTCTCCCCGATAGGGTTCCTAATTCATCTCTTCCTTCTAGTCCCTCCTCCCCTCCCTCAAACATGGCCACCGAAACCCTTCTCTCCAAGACGATGACCACATGGAGTCGAAAATTCCTAAGAAAGAGGCTTCCTTGGACGCCACAAAATCTGAGAACACGAATGACGACGACAAAGACGGAGCGGACAATCAAGAAGTAGAAGAGGAAGATATGCCGTTGAGAAGAAAGAAGAGATCGACGAAGATGAAGAGAAGAAAGACGACGACGAAGCAGTAGAGGAAGATGAAGCAGAAAAGGAAGAGAAAGAGAAAGATAGGGTGAAGGATAAGTGCAGGAAGAGTAAGAAGGAAGCAGCGTCGGAGCAGAAAGATCCAGTTATGCCGGCAGTGAGTGAGAGGCCCACAAGGAAGAGGAAAACGGCGGTGTTAGAGTCTAAAACTTTGGATTTTGTCCAACCCCTAAAACTTTGGTTTTGATGATAACAAATGAGATTAAATTTTGAAGTATCTAATGATTAATGTTTGAGTATTACAGGTACTACACCGTCCAATGCCTTCATGGTATTGTATTTCTTAAGCTCAAACTATATATATCACTATGTGCTTATCGCGTCCAATAAGTAACTGGAACTTGTTTTTCTTAAGTGTAAATTCAGCGTCCAATACGCTGCTATAAAACAAGCATCCAATCTTTGTGAAAACCAGTGTGCAAACACTGCGTCCATTTGTGAAGAGTCCAATCGCTTATATAACTCACACAAACCTTTTCTATCAAACAGTTATATAACGCGTCCATCTATCAGGAAGTACACTTATGCTTTTCGATGATGATTCGAATGTTCTGTTATTCCCTCTCTTTTCATACATGACATTTCATTTGAATATTCAAAAAGCGTACCACAGGAGACAGGAAAACTTCTATCTACAAAACCGTACAAGTAGTGGAGGCGCTGCATGTCCTGCTGTCCCCTCTCTCTCTCTACCCCAAGCTGTCATGTGGTAACAGTCATATGATTGTGAGAGAACGGTTTTTGGCAAAGGCTCAGATCCCACAACGTATATTTTTGCTCAGAGGCCTATATATAGAGGATCAAGCTCATGAAGAAAAAAATGAAGCATTCAAGTTTTTCAAAGAGCTGAAACTCTGCCAAAATACTTAGACGACCAACACTTGCGCGAAAAGAGCTTTTTCTTAGCTTTGCTAAGTCATTATGTGTAATATGTTTTACATTGTAATATCCTCTATGTGAGAGTTGATCTGATATTTGTAATCAAATTGTTTTGTTTGGAAAGCCAGGAGTGACTTAGTGATAAATAATACTTGGGTGTTGTTTTAATCTCAGGGGGAGATTAAAGGTGTGCCAGAAGTGGCCTAGAGAATACTTGTAGCCAGAAGTGGCAAGGTAGAATACTTGTTTGTAATCAAAGTTTTGATTAGTGGAACCCTTCAAAAGGTTGTTTTTGAAGGAGAATTGGACGTAGCTCAGGTTGAGTGAACCAGTATAAACCAAGTGTTCTTACTTTATTGCTTTTCGCTTATCAGTTGTCTCTTGTGTTATTTCTCCGCATCTAGACACACAAGCTTTCTTTATATATTTGTTTGTGAAAAGACTTTATATCTCATCTGGACGATAACTTGAAAATGCAGTTTCATCGAATTGTTATTTTGAATCATTGGACGATAGCTGTGTTTATGCATTTTACGAGTCCCTTGTAAAATCTGAACTAACATATCTCCATCTTTGTGAAAAAGTTTTCAGATTCTATCTAACACACTATTCAACCCCATTCTAGTGTGATCTATGCATTTCAGTTGGTATCAGAGCTCGGCCTCTCGGGTTAAGTACTTAGCAGTACAGAGGAAAAGCAGATCCTGTGAAAGATGGAAAACGAGGGACAAGCTATAAATAGACCACCTCTCTTTAAGGGAGTCAAATATGATTATTGGAAACAAAGAATGATAGAATTCTTTGAATCTTGTCATATTGATATTTGGGATGTTGTGGAGATGAGGGACTACATTCCATATGATGAGAACCTCAACGAGATCCCCAAGGCTAGATGGACGGAGGAGCAAAAGCAGAGATTCTATCTCAACTCCAAAGCCAGAAACACCATCATGTGTGCACTATCCGAACAAGAATACAACAAGGTGCACAGCTTCAAAAGCGTAAAACAGATGTGGGATACTTTTGCGTTAACGTGTGAGGGTTCCACCTAGGTAAAATGTAACAAACTTAGTCTTCTCACTCGTCAATATGAATTGTTTAGTATGGAGGGAAACGAGGACATACAAAGTATGTTTGGATGATTTTAAACCATACTAAATGAGCTTAGAGCACATGGTAAAGATTACAATAATTATGAGCATATTGACAAAATTTTGAGGAGTTTACCCAGGTAATGGAGACCACAGGTTACAACTTTGAGAGCAACCAAGGGACTGGACGACATGTCCTTAGAAGAGCTTGTGGGAATCCTTAAAGTTCATGAGTTAGAACTACAACAAGATGATGAGGCAAAGAAAGGCAAGTCTCTGGCACTCAGGGTCCAGAAGCCAAAGAAAGCTTCATCATCCAAAGCTATGCAAGCAGAATAGTCATCAGAAGAGCAATATGAAGATAAAGACTTTGATGAGGATGATGAGTTGTCCTTCATATCTAAGAGGATCCATGCTATGTGGAAGAAGAAAGGTGGATCAAGAAGGAGAAACCTGAACAAGAAAGGATTCAAGGAGAAGAAGGACAAAGAGAAGAGTCCAATCGTCTGCTACGAATGCAAGAAGCCCGGACACTTCAAGTCAGAATGCCCAGACCTTGAGAAGAACAAGGATAAAAAGAAGAAAGCCTTCAACAAAAAGAAGGGCAAGAAAGTTCTAATGTCCACATGGGAAGACTTGGATGATGACTCATCATCGGACGACGATGAAGTAGAGGAAGCCAACATATGTCTGATGGTAGACACTACATCAGAATCTTCTAAACCAGAAGAAGAAGATGAGGTAGACTTTAATGATTTAAAATCTCTTCAAGAAGCTTATCATGAATTACTTTCTAACTCTTCTATTCTGTCAATGGCCTACAAAACTTTGAAGAAATCATCCAAATCACTTTCAAAAGAAAAAGAAGTTTTAGAAAATCGTTTCAAACAACTTGAAAGTGAGAAAGAGGATTTACAGAAAAAGTTTATAGAGCTCTCAAAGGAACATAAAGCCTTAGAAGAGGATAGACGAACTCTATGGAATGACAGTGCTTATGCTATAAGTCCTATGAGGAATCAAGGACTAAAGAAATGAACTTTCCATAGAGATTCAGACTCTCAAAGGAGAAAACAAAAGGCTGGTTGAGAAGCTTCTGAAAGTTGAAGCAGGTACTTCCTTAAGAGGTCAACCACATGATGTTGTAAAACTTCATGAAGAGATTGATAGCCTAAAGAAGGATCTGTCCAACTTTGTCAAGGGATCTGACAACCTTGACATGCTTTTAAAATATGAAGGTTGTAAGAGACCCAATGACAGGTCAGGACATGGATATAAGGTAAAGAAATATATTCATGATGAAGATGTGGATGTTTGTTACTTCTATGGGAAACCTAGACATATAACGTCCAGATGCAGACACCTGCCAAAGAATGGAGCGTCCAATGCCCTTCAAACTAACAAGAAAGGACCCAAGTCAATATGGGTACCTAAAGATAAAATTGTTCCTATTGCAGACATGCTTAACAGCAGGAAAGAGACTTTAGTCATGGTACCTGGATAGTGGGTGCTCACATCATATGACAGGTGAAAGGTGTATGTTCCAAAGCCTCCAACCCAGGACTGGTGGGACAGTCACTTTTGGAGGGAATTAGAAAGGGATAATAGCTAGCGTTGGTAAGATTGGCATTCCACCTTATCCCTCAATTGATAATGTTCTTTATGTTAAAGGACTCAAGCACAATCTACTTAGCATAAGTCAATTATGTGATAGTGGATATGATGTTGCCTTTAACAAAGGTGAATGTATAGTCAAGAACTCTGATGGATCCCTTCTCTTCACTACGAAGAGGCAAGGTAATCTGTACAAGATTAAACTTGGGGAACTATCAAGTCAAAATGTATCTTGCTTGGTTTTAGTTAAGGAAAATCACTGGCTATGGCATAAAAAGCTTGGTCATGCAAGCTTGAGGTTAATCTCAAAGCTTAATAAGCATAACCTTGTAAAAGGATTACCAAGTATGTCATACAAAGATGATCTTCTTTGTGAAGCCTGTTAGAAAGGGAAACAAGAAAAAAGTTCTTTTAAAAGCAAAAACATTGTTTCCACTTCTAGACCCCTTGAGCTGTTACATATTGACTTGTTTGGACCCACAAGAACAACCTCAGTAAGTGGCAAGAGATACATATTGGTTGTAGTAAATGAGTATACAAGATGGACATGGGTCATGTTCCTATCTCACAAAGATGAGTCCTTTAAAGTCTTCTATAACTTCTGTAAAAGAGTTCAAAATGAGAAAAGAGTATGCATTACTTTGATTAGAAGTGATCATGGGGGAGAATTTGAAAACGAGAGTTTTCAAAGGTTCTGTGAGGATAATGATATCCTTCACAACTTCTCAACACCCAAGACGCCTCAGCAGAATGGTGTTGTTGAGAGGAAGAACAGGTCACTCTAGGAGATGGCCAGAACCATGTTGAATGATGATTCAACCCCTAAACACTTTTGGGCTGAAGCAATGAATACTGCCTGTTATTTACAAAACAGAATTTATATGAGACCCATCATGAAAAAGACTCCATATGAATTATGGAAAGGGAGAAGACCCAACATATTCTATTTCCATCCATTCATATGTCAATGTTTCATTCTAAACACTAAGGACAATCTAGGAAAGTTTGATTCTAAGTGTGACAATGGAATATTGCTTGGATACTCAGAAACTTCGAAGGCATATAGAGTCTACAACTCTAGAACCTTAGTTGTAGAAGAGGCTATTCATGTGAAGTTTAATGACACTAAGCCTGATAAGGAATTATCAGAGCTAGATAAATCATTTGCAGATCTCAGGCTGGACGATGGAAAGAAGTCATTAGACGCAGATGCGTCCAACCATGATGTGTCAGCTGAAGAGTCCAACACTCCTCTGGACGGTCCAGTAGAAGAACAAAGAGAACCAATTGGACGCAACTGGCAGATGAAAAAGCATCATCCAGAAGATCAGATCATTGGTGATCCAAAAGATAGAGTCAAAACCAGATCTTCACTTCAACAACAAGGTCACACAGCTCTCATATTAGAAATAGAGCCTAAGACTGTGGACGATGCATTGGAAGATGAAAGCTGGGTCAAACCAATACAAGAAGAACTTGATCAGTTTCAAAAGAATGATGTCTGGAAGCTTGTTGAACTACCTGATGATAAAGAAGCTGTAAGAGCCAAGTGGGTATTCAGAAACAAGCTAGATGAAACAGGTAAGGTTGTGAGAAACAAAGCCAGATTGGTAGCCAAAGGTTACTCACAATAGGAAGGTATAGACTATACTGAAACTTATGCACCTGTTGCTCGTGTTGAGGTAATTCGCATTATACTGTCATTTGCAGCTCAGCAATATGAAGCTATATCAAATGGATGTAAAAAGTGCATTTCTCAATGGAGTGATAAAAGAAGAAGTCTATGTGGAACAACCCCCAGGGTTTGAGAGTGATGCTTTTCCAAATCATGTTTTCAAACTAAACAAAGCTTTGTATGGATTGAAACAAGTACCAAGAGCTTGGTATGAACAACTCAGTCCATTTCTTATAGAAAATGGTTTTTCAAGAGGAAAAGTAGACACTACCTTGTTTCGCAAAGATTATGATTATGATTTTATCATTGTTCAAATTTATGTTGATGATATCATATTTGGTGCTACTAATGAAACTTTATGTGAGGATTTTTCTAAGTTAATGTAGACAGAGTTTGAGATGAGCATGATGGGAGAACTAAAATTCTTCCTTGGACTGCAAATCAAACAAACTGACAAAGGCATATACATACATCAAACCAAGTATGTTAAGGAGCTTCTAAAGAAGTTCAAGATGGATGATGCTAAACCAATGAAAACCCCTATGCATCCAACAACAGTACTTGGACTAGACGAAGGATCAAAGAAGGTGGACAACACCTTATACAGAGGGATGATAGGATCACTCATTTACCTCACTGCGTCCAGACCTGTCATCATGTTCAGTGTAAGTCTATGTGCCAGATTTCAATCTGATCCGAGGGAAGTTCACTTAACTGCTGTTAAAAGAATTTTCAGATATCTCATTGGAACATCTAATCTTGGTCTGTGTTTCAAAAAGCAGAAAGATTTCAGATTAGTTGGATACTGTGATGCTGACTATGCTGGAGACAGAATTGAAAGAAAAAGCACTAGTGGAGGATGTCACTTCATTGGTGGAAACTTAGTCTCTTGGATATGCAAGAAGCAAGGCACCATTGCACTGTCCATTGTTGAAGCAGAGTATATATCAGCTGCAAGTTGTTGTTCTTAAATCCTATGGATCAAACATCAACTTGAAGACTACAGTATATATGAGAGTAGCATTCCTATCTTCTGTGATAGCACTGCTGCAATTGAACTTTCTAAAAATCCCATATTGCATTCAAGGGCAAAACATATAGAAATTAAACATCACTTTATACGAGACCATGTTCAGAAAGGGACTGTGGAATTACAGTTTGTATCCACAGATGATCAGCTAGCTGATATATTTACAAAACCCCTTATTAAAGACAAGCTAGTCCTTCTAAGGAGTAGACTTGGTATGGACTTTGTAAAGGAATGATTAACTTCTATGTGCAGCATCCAATATGACTATTGCGTCCAATGGACATAGCGTCCAAAGGTCACTTAGTCAAGCATATGCATTGCATGTGTTACATTAAAGTCCAATGTCTGGACGATCATATCTGTTATGTGTTTTCATTTAACACGTTTTATGTCGTGGCCAAAACGGTTTCGTTTTGAGTAAGTGCCAGTTAATGTTCTATTATGAGTCACTTAACAATTCATACACAGTTACCCAAATATCTCAGCACGCCTCATCATGGCGGAATTAATGGCATAACTTCCCTCTTCGAATTCAAAAACCAAAACCATTTCGTTTGCCCTAAGTAAACCCTTACATAAGCTGTCACATCTTCAGAAAAAACACTTTACCAAAATTTCTCTGAACTCCCCTTGTCTAGGTCTTACTCTTTCTCTCACATTCCCTATCCAAACACTCACCAAGAACACTAAAAATATCACCTTTACTACAATGTCAAGCTCCAGCGAGTCAACAACTATGGAACTTGATGTTCCTTCATACCCCATCACCACCATTGAAACACAAGGTGCAACCACTGCTCACATTGAACACTTCTTTGATATCAAACACCTAGAGAGTCTTGGTCTTGAACTGGAAGAGAAACTCTTAATGTGTGGCATTCGAGGATACTTCAACAACACACATAAAATCTACCTAGAGCTGATCAGGATGTTTTGGAAGAATGCAAAGTTTGACACACAACGACAGATTGTGTCCAATGTGATTGGACAAGATGTGGTTCTGTCTACTAAGACTATAGCCAAAGTCACTGGTTGTATCAGGGAGCAGAATCAATACAAGCCAGACTGGGCAGAGAAGTATGAAAATCATGTGGGGAAGGTGCTGTGCAAAGACAAGTCTACTGATACAAAGAGGATTGAGTACAGGAATCTATGTGAGCAAGCAAAGATATGGCAACAAAAAAGCAACAAAGGCATTTTGCACAAGGCTGGGTCCAAGGATTTAGTAACAGACTTACACAAGTTTGTACTATTTCACTTGAAGGAGGGCATTCAATTCAACCTACCTCACACCATTTACATCAACATCCTCCGCATGTTGAAGAAGCCCGGTGGAAGTGAGGATATTTTCTATGCTACTCTTTTAAACAAAATATTTTGGGATCAAAAGGTCTACCGGCGTTTCTATGATGAGCTGGACGAAGACGAACGTGAAGAGATCATCAGAAAAGGTGAACTGATAACACAACAACAAAAGTTTGGTGAAACGAACATCAAATCGATGAAGATTCAACTGACTGCCAAAGTTCTCAAGGAGTTAGACAAGACAAGTATAAATAAGAAGAGAAATGAGTAGAGCAGACTAGTCCAAAATGATGAAGAAGAAGAGATGGACTTCTTAGGACTTGAAAGGAAAATCAAAAGACTGATGTAAGATCAAGAAACCAGGAAAGTGACAAGGCAGATGTCACAGCAACATGTAGAAGCTGCTGATAAGGAAATGAGAACAAAGAAGAGACAAGAAGCACCAACACCGTCCAATCCTCCTCCTACTGACAAGCATCCAAAGACCATCCCAAAGCAGCTAGTCCAAGAAAAACCAAGAGTCAGAAAGCTCAAGATTATAAGTGATTCTGATGATGATGATGATGTTCCAATTGGCCAGATCAAGAGATGTAACGACCCAATTTTCACCTATAGGAATTTACGTAATTAATTTATTTTAAGAAATTAAATATTTCCTAAAATAATTGTTTGAATGAAAGAGAATTATGAACGCAAGAAATTGCGAGTAATTCTTTTAATATTGTGTGAATTCTTTTATGATTACATTTTATTTGATTTCATGTTTTAATAATTCAATTATTAATTATTTTCTATGTGTTGTTATTATTATGAATCTAGAATGAAAAGATGTTAGCTTTTGGGCTTATAAAACAATAAAATAAAAATAAAAGCTTATGGGGTGTGAATAGCAGAAAGGGAGGTGCTTGAAGTAAATCTGTTCAGTTTCTAAAACAAGAATATCGAAAGTTTTTAATTTAATGGGAATAATTAGTATTAAATTACTATCTTAATTACTTAAACAAAATTATTAAATAAAAACAATAAATTAGAATATGAAGAGGTAGAATAATGAACAATTAAAGGCTTAATAATCATAGGATTTATGAGTTCTTAGGCATCATTAGTCTTATTTATCACCTTGTCTCCCATCTTAGCCTATAAATACCACCCTTCATTCCTTAGTTCAACACACCTTCCTAGAGAGAAGTTAGAAAGATTATAGAAAAAGCTACAGAGAAGGAAGATTTTGGAGCTCTCCTTAATGGTGGTGGTGTTGAGCACGTGGTTGAGGGAAAGGAATAAGAGGCTTTCAACTTCATCCAAGCATAGGAGAAATAGGTATGAGTGAGGTTGTATTTTTAAAATGTTATTCTATGTTAGTGTAGAGATGGACCTCAAAAGTCCTCTCATTTCATGGTTTGATCTTATATATGCATGATATGTATTCTATAATTGTTTGTATGTTATTATTCTAAATGTGTATGGATTAAATATTGAAATTGGGATGAATGTTATGATGAATTTGTAAGAACAAGTATGAACATGATGAGTGTAGTAAGAAAATCAAGAATTCAGTCCTTTAATCCTAGAAGGGGGAGTGATTTTTATGATCCTTTGTTAGTGTTTTCTTTATTTTAATTATTATTAAGTATAATGATGTTATTAAACTACGAAAGATACATATTTCTTTACATAACTTGTATGAGGAAAATTATATTTTTGAGATATATTGTTGTTGCATAATTATATTGAAATTATAACTATGAAAGTCCTTTATTTTAGGGAGAATTATTATTACAAGTGATTATTATCAATTGTATGTGAAATGTTTTATTTAAATAAATACTAAATTTTATAGGTTGACAACGTTATTATTTTATATTGGAAATATTTGTTATCATAAGTAACCTTATATATATATATATATATATATATATATATATATATATATATATATTCCAAACTTATTTAAATAAATAAATTATATTTTTAGTTACGAATGACTATCTTATTTTATAAAGAAATTAAGTATAATTGAGATATCAAATATTTGAGATTATATACTTGTGTATGATTTTATTATAATAATTTTCTTATAGTAACGAATTTTAAATGTAATTATTTCCATAATGTCTTGAAAAGAAAAGCATGGAAAATAATATGTGAACGTGTTTAATATGTTGCCACTGTTAAAACGCATTATATGATGTGTATGAAATTGTTATGACTTGGAATGATTGATAGTGTACCAAGATTATTATTTATTGATGTTTCTCGTACCATGTCCTTTATATAAATTTCTAAAGGGTGAGAACAACCCTTATGAGTAGTTTTACTCTGTGGAAATATTCCGAGAGTAAGTACCTTAGAGTCTTGAGGACTTGGACTAGCCAAGTTGGACGGAAGGTACGATTGGATATGGTGCGGGAAGCTACGGTTTGGTACACTGCGAGTTGAGATGCGTGGCCCAGGTAAGAGGTCTAAGGATGGAAGGCATCGAGTGTGTGACGTCCCAATGGGTAGGTCGGCCCCCTACATTTCGGGACTGATAGTGCCAGCTCGTAACATCCCGATAAACGCAGAGACAACTTATGATGACACGGAGGGTATACCTCTTTTGAAAACAATTCGATGAGTATTTTGAAAAGTTACTCGTAATGAGATTATTTATCTAACAGCCGATAACAGCCGATATTGGTGTCAGTGTACCAAGATGGATGTTGACTGGATAGGTATGGGATTGTGGCAGGGTTGAGGTATACTTACTCCCCATCGCTTCTCGAAGGTTGAATCGTGATCAGTGGTTGATCAACCGAGAGTATGGATCCATACAGTGATGATGATATAAAGAAGAGGATGATGATGGGATGAGACTTAGGATGTCTAGACATTTCTACTATATATATATATATATATATATATATATATATATATATATATATATATATTTGTATATACTCTGTTGTTTGTTGTGTGCTAGAATGAGAAAAGTTCTCTACTTTTTCCATGGGGTGACATCGGAAGAATACGACCTCACCCCATTTCCCTTTATTTTTTTTACACATAGATGGACCTAGCAGCATGGAACATGGAAGTAATGTTCAGCCTGACTGGACAGTGGTTTTTCCATAGAGGCAATGGTAGATGTTACTATCAAGGAGATCTCATCATTCTTAACTCACCAACAATAGGCACACTGATTGTATCAGCTGAGCTTATCTTTCCTGCTGGAATATTCTCTGTACCTGACTGGGAGCAGCCCATTATGAATCCTGGACTCGCTGATGAGTACATATGTCCGCCTCCGTCACCTCTTATACCTAGGGGCGATATCCATCATCCTATTGAGATTGATGACGAGGGTGGGGACTAGATTTATGTTAGGTGCTGCTCTGATGGGATAGGTTGGTCAGTGTTCTCTGTTTGTATTAACCTTTAGTTAAGTTTATCAACTTTGTAAGAACATCTTGAATAATTATTAAGTTATATTTCTTTTCATATTGGTGCTTATATTTTAATTTCCACAATTATCCAAAGATGTTTTCAAAACGTAAAAAATTCACATGGATTTTCATGAATAAATTAAACAAGAGTTTTATTAAAATTAAATACAAAGCACTTTATCTATGTTTCAGAGTAATGTAAAGAGGGATGTTACAAGAGAAAAGCTGATGAGATGGAGTCTGGACCTCTAAAGAAGCAGAAGGTGTAACCCCCTAAATCCGGGTTTACATATATTCTCAATTTAAACTTATTTTAATTCAATAGGCATGTTACTTTATTCAATTCTTGTAAAAGAAAGAGGAGACCCTTTATTTAATTATTTTCTAAAATACGATAGCTTGTTTAATTGTGCAAATCAAGTGTAATTATGAAACATAAGTTGGAATTTTACCAAATTGTTAAAAACTTTTTATTTCAATTTTTGAAAGTTGCGCTTTGCTTAATAATTAAAAACAAGTTATTTAAGTTTGCAAGAAAACTATGTAGTGTTGTTCAATTATAAATGGACACTTAATTTCCAGTTAAGCAGAATGAATAAAATGAGATATTTTTCTGTTACAAGATATACATATATACATAAAGTAGAGAATTTCATAACCTAAATATTTTCCGGGGTACTAGTAATATATACACATATACACATTGCTCAAGGTATATACCAAATACATAGGGTAATAGAGTATGAAAACTAATATACATAGTAAAATCTGAAACCTAGGTCTACCCGTATTCAAATACATAAAAGGGAAAAACCTAGTCTCAGAGGAGTCATCTCTAAACCCAACCCTGCATGTTAGACTAATCCAAAGAAATAGGATAGCGGGGGATCTTTGACAAGATCCCTGAGAAGAAATCTAGTGGTCATCGCCCACGGGATCCTTCACAGAATCTTCCTCAAAGTTCTCCAAATCCTTCGTAAAAACCTTGACTCACTATTCCCTAAGTTCACGACTAGCGGCGGATCCTCCTTGATTGACTCCCACCCAATTACGTCTCCAATTCTTTGACGTAAGAGGGGTTCGGCGAAAGGCGGGAAGTGTCGGACCAACGTGAACTCCTCGGATGGTGTGGCATCGAGAACAATAGTGGGTATCAATGAATTCCTCAAGAACACTCCGGAGAGACGGATGATGACGAGAGCGACGAAACTAATGAGGATAGCCCCCTTGTGATCTCCACAGGTATTTCCATCAGCTCCTAAAACAAAAACGTAAGGGTGAACTCTTCGCTTCATCAAACAAACAACACAAAACGACTTTGAAAGTCATACACACAATCCTGTTAACCACTGCGGTGTGGTCCTTTAACGTTCGCACTCGGAACCTACCCGTTTCCATGACTATTTCTGTAAATTGTAACACATTGGTCAGCTGCCACTAGAACTCCCAGAACTCAGCAATCTTACATTGAGTGGAATGACTGTTGGGAGTACACCAACACCCTGGTATAAGGTGGGCTCTCACCAACTGAGACTTTCTCGTGGTTATTGTCAAGGTCGCCAAGTCGGTTTGTGTGAACGTAGTCACAACTCGACGCCTACCCTCCAAGGTCGTAATGCCTCACGATCATCTCCCAGGTACCAATCTGTCATCATTCATACTCCGAGGACTTACTCCTCGCATTCTCTCTCATGGAGATTATCTTTCCTCGTCACCGTGGGTTTCCGCTGCTGGTGGTACAAGATGGGTGGAATCGACGCCAAGCTCAAGACCTTGTCCTGGCTCCAACAAAATTATACCATATGAGAATATGCTCTCCATCACCCATTGGTGACCACGTCGTTCAATCTCCGCCAACATCTTTACATCTTTCTTCCAGCCAGAATTGTCCCATGCGACTTCCTTCACAAGTCCGCCGTACATGCATATTTTCTCGTTGCACGACTCTCAAGGCACATATCGCCATCACGTATCAAGATTCTTTATTATATTTTATTTGTGCCTTACCCTATCAATTTCTAAAGTTTTTAATAATTAATACTTACCGATGATTCCTCCACGCAAGGGTCCTAGTATATTTATCTAAGTCCAAAGCACAAATCAAAGAGTTAATTTATTAAGCCTAGAAAAATAAATAAATTCTTAAGTCTAAATTAGTTATTCTCACTGTTGGAATTTATATTATTATTACTGGTACAATTTTCTCGAATCACTAGGACAATGTCCTAGTCCACATAAGCACTCACGATCGAGTCTTATGCTCACAAATAACAGACATCACAGAGAAATTTAAATCACACTACAATCCACATGACTGTATCACAGAGCGTTTCAAAACGCACAATCACACACACGCAGAGATGCCCTAGGTTCACATTCCAAGGGTCTTCCAATCACATGAGGCAAGAGTCAATTTTACCCACTGCCTTGCACGTACATATTTAAAATTAATTCACACATTCAAATATATCATAGTTCAAATATCACATATCCAGGCAATTTTAAGAACAGAATTCTTCTCTGGCAGCACCCAATATCTGTCCAAAATTAATTTAGCAAAAGATTTTTTTTTGGAAAAATTCTTATATCAAATTAAAGATCTTAAAACCTATTTTACAAAAAGGTAATCCACACTCTCAGATTAAATCTACAAAAATTACGAAAATTTCTAAAAGTTCACAGGTCAGCATGCTCCTCACAGTGAGCATACCTCAAAGATGTGCAATTTTCTCAACCTTCCCAAATGATATTTTCTCTCAAATTTTTATGGTAAAAAGCTAACATTCATACCTTTCAGAAAAGTTAAAACTTGATTCCTAATTCTTCCTACATTCTTCCCAGTAATTTATTTTCTAAGACCTATGTCTCAAAAACCAAACCTTGCCCGAACCAGTTTTCATAAGCAAAATAGTCCCATTGAATGTCACGGATAAACCTTCATTTGAGGTTATATCACAATGGTATCAAAAGTAAAGTTGGTAAATTTTGAGTCTAATTTAACTGGGGACAAGTTTCACTAAAATCCAACGGTTAGATTAAAAGTTATGTTTAAAAACGTAAACATTGTCCAGGGCTTCTACATGAAACAGCCACTGCCCAACCAGTTTCCAAAAGTAGAACGGTCCCATTGCAGGTCATGGATAAACCTTCATTTGAGGTCATCTCACAATAGTCTCAAAAGTAAAGTTAGTTCATTTTGAGTCTACTTCAACTGGGAACAAGTTTCATCAAAATCTAACGGCTAGATAAAAAGTTATGGTCGAAAACATAAACACTGTCCAGGGCTTCTATCATGAGACAGCCACTGCCAGCATCACTTTTTTTCGAAATTTCTTGAGAATGCATGAGTTTCTAACAAATTTTGGGCATGGCCTCCTTTGTATTGGAGCCATCCCATGATTTTTAGACAAGAAGAAGATGAGGAGAAAAGTTTTGACATAGACACAGCCACTGCCAAAGAGAAATAAAAGAAAACAAAACCAGTCACAGACATACAACTACACATTTCATGCAACCAGTTCACATGGGAGGCAGTTAGGGTGAGAGTGGCTGGATCCTCCACCTCCAGCCACTTGAATCCATAAAAGAGTCCCCTTACAGTGATGAGGATCTTGCTGGACTGAGGAGAATAAGCTGGTTAGCTTCCTTCAAAGGAGTATTGGCTGCAGGGCACTCCAACTAGAGTATGCAAGAGGAAGAAGAAACTGAAAAAAAAATGGTGTTTGTGAGGGAGAGAGTGAGCTACGACCACAGAAGGGAAGAGAGAGGGAGGAGCTGTTTTAATCTTCTCCTTGGACAGAGGTGGTTTGGCTGGAGTTAAGTGAGTGAGTGATTGAGTGAGTCTAGGTGAGTGTTAGCCTTAAGTGTGATTTGAGTGATGTTTAGCTAGGGAGGCTGAAAAAGTGTGATAGGGCTGGCTGCTGGCTTTGGCAGCAGTGAGGCTGTCCTTGCATGAGATGCAAGTGGCCAATGGTCACTTGATTGGATGGTTGAGGGTCATGTCAATTTACACAATGTAGAAATACACTGTGTAATTTAACTCAAAATGCGGTTTTTACAACGAAAACTAATCGATAACTATCTAATTTAAATTTTAGAAATTCTTTACAATTGAAAAACTTTTTAAAGTGACTTTCTTAAAATTTCTTTGTAGAGTAATCACTCACAGATGAATTTTACGAAAGATTACTTGTCTTGTGAGTCTTAGATTTTAAAAACGACTCAAAATGGTCCGTTTTTCTTCCAGATATTTCTAACAGATAATTATTTATTTAATTTTATAAATCTTTATGAAATGAAAACTTTTTAATAACTTATAAAATTCTCTCTGTTAGAGGAATTGTTCACAGATGAATTTTATAAGCGATACCCTGACGGGCAAGTTTCAGAATTTAAAATAATCAAAATAATTAAAACCAAATTGAAACCAATTAATTAATTAATACATAACAATAGATATATTAAGTATTTACTAATAGTAATTAATCATAGTCCAATTAATTACTAGTAGGCGTAACAGATAATCACTCACAGATGAATACACAGGAAAGTAACTACCGAGAATTAATTGCAGAGAATTAATTCCAGCGAGTTACTCACAGAGGACTTTTTATTACAAGCAATTGTTTTAATTAGATTACTCACTTAGATTTTAATTACAGAGGATATTATATCTTTTGATTTTATAAATCTTTTCCTATTTGACTATTATAACGAATTACTCATGTTATTTATTTTCCTTTGTTTTTTCTTATTTACTCAATTAATTACTAATTGTATTTAATTACTCCAAGTATATTCTTTTCTTATTTAAAATAAGCAATTAAATCCCTATTAATTTCTAATTAATCTCTCATGTTCTTACTTACTGAGTTGTAATTTTCGGGGTGTTGCAGAAGGTCACTACAGTGTCCAAAGAGGGTAAATCTGTTATACCCATTGCAGTACCACGAAGGATCAAGACCCAAGCAACCAAACCAAGGTGAATGCATGTTTCACCTTTTTCCTCTCAAGACACTGAGAGTGAATCCACTGCCACCACATCTGTTGCTCCAACACAACAACAACAGCCTACACAATGTCCACCGCTGAAGTTGAACTTGACCAAGACTGTGCGTCCAAGGGACACTTGGAGAGATTCCTGGATTGCTTGGACCATTCCTCCAAAGGTCCAAGAGAAGACAGAAGAGAAGAGAACAACAAAGAAAGATTTCCAGTCGCCTACTTTACGAGGAACAAGTATAATTATTGCAAGAAGAGGGATGTTATTTGGAGACCTCTTCAACAACCTCTTGAAAGAAGCTTCACTTCAGCCTCTGCTCCTGCCTGGACGAGGTATGATCATGTTCATCCATCCTCCCCAGCGCACTCAACGTTACTAGAAGGCGCAATCATTTGCAATCCACCACCAACTTGGACGAGGCAATCTTATCCAAACTTGGTTAGGATGGAAGGTCCCTACATATGCCCAACTAGTACACAACAAAGGGTGCGTCCAACAGAAGAAGAAGTTCCTGAACCTGAAGTGGAGATTGCTTCACGATTTGCCAAGTCTTTGCTCGACAAATCAGGCAAATAGTAGAAGAAAAGAAAGCCTGCACCAAAGAAGCAAGCAACATCCAACATGGACAAAGAGTTGGTCGCAGAATTTCAAGTTGCAATCAAGGAAAGCTTGGATCCATCCAAGATGAAGCAGAATCCAACAGTGAAATGGGTAAAGGACATTCAGTTCTGGAACCCAATCACTCAGTTCATACCTCTTCATCTAGGAACTTATGTGCTCAACTTCCAACCTGATGATTATGAAGCCTTGGGCAAGCTACTCCAACAAATTTTCTTAAAAGATCAAGCCATTGCTTATCCTCCCAACCTCCACATCAGACGCTCAACAGATATCAAGTTTGTACTTGATAAGGTATGTCCTAGACTGCATATTTTTTATGCTGGACGGAAGAAAGGTTTCAAGTACTATGGCACTGAGATGCCTGATAGAGAAAAGAAGGTTCAACTTCTACCTTCATCCCACACTTGGGATCATCTTTTTGACAAAACTGGCAAGCTCACAAGGCCTTTAGGCACTTTTGATGCCATCACTTTTTGGCATCAAGTTGTTTGGACTAATTTGCAGAAAGCCTCAAATTCTGGATGCTCAAAAGCTGACTTCTTTTTCCACCAGAAAGCATTCAAGTCATGCGTCCAGTGAAGTCTTATCATTCAATGACTCAATAGCCTGCTTTCTGACTGGTGATGATGATTTTCTTGAAGTTTTGAAAACCTTGCCAATCATCAGAAGCAATAAAATATATGATATTCGCAAGGTGGATAGAGCTATTTTTGAACAAGAGGTAAGGATGATTCATGACACCTAACAAGCTGAAAAAGTAAAAGAAGAACAGGCTGAAAAAATAAGAGCAGAGCAAGCTGAGAAAGCTCATGTAGAACAAGCTGAAAAATAAAAAAACAAAATAGATTGAGAAGGAGAAAGCAAAACAAGCAGAATTGGACGCAGCATCTACCAAAATCAATAAAGTTCTTATCCAACTGGATATTGAAAATGAAGTACAAGTGGACGATGAACACTTTGTCACTTCTCATGAAGAGCAGACTGCCCAATCAGACAAACCATCTGAGGCGTCCAAGGTTGAAGAGATGCAACCAGTGGCTGAACCTAAGGTGCCACAACCACCGGAGTCCACTGCTGATAAGCCTACTCCAGAAGTTACTACAAGTGTGCCTATTGCTGAAGCATCAAATGAAGCTCACTCTGGAACTCGACAAGTATTGATACCCGCCAGTTCCTCAAGTCCAAGGGCCATTGTACCCTTGCTGTTTGCTAAACCCAGTGGTGTTTCTAAAGACAGAGTGCAAGAGATTGTCAATCACACTCTTAGGCAACAACAAGCTGAAACAGAAGCCACTCTTCGAGTATTCCAAAAGAGACAACAAGCTGAAGTTGAACAACATAGACGCATAATGCAGACTGCTAATGTTGACCAATTCATGAATCTCTCTCAGATGTTCGTAAATCAGATACAATCAACAATTGCTAATCTCATTGGCACTATTATACTCCCAGTTCAACCTGTGCATCAACAGCAACATCAACAACAACCACATGTTGACTAACCAGCACCACCAGAACAACCACCTCAACAACCACCACCTCCACCACAAGAACCACCTCAACAGCCTTAGGTGACCATGATGGTCAATCATTTTTCCATCTTTCAAACCCATATTTTGTTGATGACAAAAGGGGGAGAAAATGGAATTTTGATTATAGAGCCTTGACTGCACTACTCTATGTATATATCTTTTGTTCCTTGGCTATTCATTCAATATATGAGGTGTTTTTATCATATGCTTCATATTCATATCTCTAATATATTTATACTTACTCTGATATCATTGTTTTTAACATGCTTCAGTTTTTATCCTCTGATATCCTTATATTTTTTAAGCATGAGAAATGTTGAACTCAGGGGGAGTACTTCATTTCACATCTTTATACCCTGTCAACATTATCTGGCATTGCATAATCATCTCAGTTACACATGTATCTCTGATATCTTTGTATGATTATGTTATTGCTCTCATCAAAATTTAACATTGTTTGTCATCATCAAAAAGAGGGAGATTGTTAGAGTCTAAGATTTGGACGATGTCCAACCCCTCAAACTTTGGTTTTGATAATAACAAATGAGATTAAATTTTGCAGTATCTAATGATTAATGTTTGAGTATTACAGGTACTACACCGTCCAATGCCTTCATGGTATTGTATTTCTTAAGCTCAAACTATATATATCGTTATGTGCTTATCGCGTCCAATAAGTATCTGAAACTTGTTTTTCTTAAGTGTAAATCCAGCGTCCAATGCGCTGCTATAAAACAAGCGTCCTATGCTTTGTGAAAACCAGTGTGCAAACACTGCGTCCATTTGTGAAGAGTCCAATCGCTTATATAACTCACACAAACCTTTTCTATCAAACAGTTATATAACGTGTCCATCTGTCAAGAAGTACACTTATGCTTTTCGATGATGATTCGAATGTTCTGTTATTCCCTCTCTTTTCATACATGACATTTCATTTGAATATTCAAAAAGCGTACCACAGTAGACAAAAAAGCTTCTCTCTGCAAAATCGTACAAGTAGTGGAGGCGCTGCATGTACTGTTATCCCCTCCTCTCTCCACCCCAAGCTGTCACGTGGTAACGGTCATATGATTGTGAGAGAACGATTTTTGGCAACGGCTCAGATCCCACAAATTATATTTTTGCTCAAAGGCCTATATATAGAGGATCAAGCCTATGAAGAAAAAAATGAAGCATTCAAGTTTTTCAAAGAGCTGAAACTCTACCAAAATACTTAGACGACCAACACTTGCGCGAAAAGAGCTTTTTCTTAGCTTTGCTAAGTCATTATGTGTAATATGTTTTACATTGTAATATCCTCTATGTGAGAGTTGATCTGATGTTTGTTTTGTTTGGAAAGCCAGGAGTGGCTTAGTGATAAAGAAAACTTGGGTGTTGTTTTAATCTCAGGGGGAGATTAAAGGTGTGCCAAAAGTGGCCTAGAGAATACTTGTAGCCAGAAGTGGCAAGGTAGAATACTTGTTTGTAATCAAAGTTTTGATTAGTAGAACCCTTCAAAAGGTTGTTTTTGAAGGAGAACTGGACGTAGTTCAGGTTGAGTGAACCAGTATAAACCAAGTGTTCTTACTCTATTGCTTTTCGCTTATCAGTTGTCTCTTGTGTTATTTCTTCGCATCTAGAAGCACAAGCTTTCTTTATATATTTGTTTGTGAAAAGACTTTATATCTCATCTGGACGATAACTTGAAAACGTAGTTTCATCAAACCGTTATTTTGAATCATTTGACGATAACTGTGTTTCTGCATTTTACGAGTCCCTTGTAAAATCTGAACTAAGATATCTCCATCTTTGCGAAAAAGTTTTCAGATTCTATCTAACACACTATTCAACCCCCCTTCTAGTGTGATCTCTGCATTTCAGGAGGAACGCTTCTCTATGCCCTCACCGGCCAAGTCTGGAAGGTCATCCGCTAGTAAAGGTTTAATCATTGAAAAGGTACATTTTTATTTATTTTTTATTTTATTTAATTGGTTATTTTTTGGGTTCATGAGGACTGAAGTGAAGTGTTCGTGTTTTGATCGTTTGGATCTCTTTGGGTTTCAGGGATGTGGCACGTAGCTCAAGGATATCCCAAACGGTGCGAGGCTTTCTGTGATTTGGTCTGGAGTTTCAGCAATTGTGTTTTTAATATGCATAACCATAGGGTTTTTAGATTATTGCTTCTTCAAGGTGGTGTTTCTTAGATGCAGAGAGACTGTGTTCTTGTTTTGTATTTGGGTAGGTCTAACATGAAAATATGAAGATAATGTTTTCACGTGATTGGTATTTGGAGGCCTATTTTTACATTCAGCGTTGTCTGATTTGATTGCTGAGGCCAGTCTTGATTGTGGTAGAGAGAATATTAATCAACTAAAAAATTTCTCTACCGAGACCTTATAATTGTTATTGTTTTCCTAGTTCCTTATTGCTTTCCTTACATTTAATTTTTTTTTTATTTGGTTGGCCTTTGTCCTGTTACTTAATTATAAATAATTCATTTTTTAAAAAAATATTATAAAAAATTAATTTAGTCTTTAATTTTAACAATCTTTAATTAGGGTCCGTTTAGATAAACAACTTAATTAAGATCTTATTAATTTGATAAGTTCTTATTACATAAGAACTTATGTTATAAGTGCTTAAAATTAATAAGCTATTTGCATTTGGATATGCATGTTAAAAAGTGCTTATACATTGAATCGTTTGGATATATAAGCACTTATAAAATGATGTCTTATTTTACAAATTAAAAAAAATTAAGAATCTAATTATAATTAAAAATAAAATAAAAATTTGACATTATAAAAATATTAAAAACTAGTTATTATTTATCTTTTTTGAATTTGTAAAAACAAAAATTAAGAATAGTGTAAATAATAATTAAATATTAAAAATAAATTAACATTATTTCTAAACTATTAGGCAACCATGTATACAGAATAGTTCATTGGTTTGGATTGGTCCAAAAAAAAAAGTTGATTGGCTTGGAAGAGTGGATGCACCTAGGCAATAAACAATTTCTCATTGCTCACATAAACATAAAGCAATAAAAAGTGGAACGAACAAAAATATAAGCTGAATATTACAAGTGTCAGGATTCGAATAGCGGCTGTTTGAGAAGTGCCACATAAGCTGTTATCAATAAGCTATACAGAACAACTTATCAAAATAAGCTTAAAAGATCTTATACTATTCATAAGATATTTTTATAAGTTTTTTCAAACACTTTCATAAGCACTTATAATAAAAGATAAGTACAAATAACTTGTTCGTAAGCTTTTACAAACGGAACCTTAGTCCTTAAAACTAATATTAAATTCAATTTTTATTATTGTACTAATAAATCAATCTTTATTTCATATTTTTTCTCTCTCATTTCTTTTTATCTCTTTTTTTAGTGTTCATAATAATATAATATAAACTTAAATTATTTACGTGTTTGTTATTTTAGAAATTTGTCTGGTTTTGTATTTTCTGAAGAATAAAAAAAAATTCCTTAAATTTGGCTATCATCAACTGTTTGATTCCGGAATTTAATAACCTTCAGTCATATTGATCTCTTACAATAATATAATCAAAGACTAAATTGAATGGTATGTGAACATTGAAGTCAGGAATTGAAACGATTGATAAAGTTTTTAAAGATTAAATTTACAAATGCTTAATATCAAAACTAAAATAATTGACTGATACCAGTTTAAAAAGCTAAAATTCTTTTTTCATTATTTAAGAAAAACTAAAATGATCAATAATTATAATTTAAAGGCAAAAAAGAGAACAGAGATGCAATGAACTAAATATAAAGAAGATTAACTTACAAGAGTATCAACTTAATTAAAGAACTATATTTGCATAATGCAAAGCAAGGCCTGCAGCCCAATCTTTGGCGATTGCTCATGTGTCCAATTAATGGTTTGTGGCCATCTGCAGGTTCCCATGGATAAACAACATTACAAGTATGTAGAATATAGATTTCATTTTGAACTGATTTCAATAGTAATTTGATGAGAATATAAACACGCAGTGCTCCGATTAATGCCGAGTTATTCACCATGGAGATTTGCATGACTTCGCCGGACGATGGAAAATCTGGCGACTCTGCCGGGAAGGAGATGACAGAGTTCACTTGGATCAATGAAATAAACCCGGACACACTTATCTCAATGGCATTTCAATCAATGGCATGGACGACGACTGGTAAGGTTTAGGCCTAACTCAACCCTACACAATCTGCTTGTAAGGTGAGAATTGCTCCCCACTTATATATTTTATCTTGGTACTATCTCTAGCCAATGTGGGACTTCAACAAGCTCCCTTTCTGCCCACGGCTACCTGCCACAATGTGGGACTTCAACACACCCCTCTTCTGCCCATGGCTACCTACCACGACTAAGGTGGGCCTAGGGGTGACCACAATTAAGGTGGTTTTCCAACACTTCCCCTCACGCTCAAGGCCACTTGCCTAGAGTGTGACAAACACAGGGGGTTCACCAATGGATCTAGGATAAACTCTGATACCATATTAGAACGTGGGTTTAGGCCAAACTCAATCCTACAAAACTGACTTGTAAGGTGAAGATTGCTCCCCACTTATATATTCTATCTCGACACTATCTCTGACCAATGTGAGACTTCAACATTCTCCTTTTCTACCCACGACTACCTACCACAATGTGAGATTTCAACACACCCCTCTTCTGCCCACGTCTACTTGCCACGACTAAGGTGGGCCTAGGGGTGACCACAATTAAGGTGATTTTCCAACACATTTTAATCAATGGCATGGACGGGGACTGGTATTCCACCATCCACATGGACTGTTTCTGCTACGCGACCTACGAGTGTGTCAGCTCTGTTAAGGACAACATAGGACATGCAAAAAAGGAAGGATACTCGCCAGAGAGGCATCTCTGGTGACCAAGATTTGGGACTGGTGAGTTACAGATTATTTGGAGTAGGTAATGGAAGAGCGTCCTATGAAGCAATTTTTGGCGGTTTTAAACTGTTATAAATTGTTTAATACTCTTCTAGACTAAAATATAAGCAAAAAATAACTAATTCATGCCCATTAAGAAAATTAGTTAGTATCATCTAATTTTGATAGTCTTAATAAAAAAATTAACTCATTTCCTAAAGTACTCTTACATTGAATTGCATAGGACAAAAAAAGAGAAAGTTATTGGAAATAAAACTCTAATTAAATGAATGATATTTTAAAGATGGTATCATTAAATAGGGAGAGTTAGTTAAATTTTGCTTATATTTTAGTCCATCACACATGGAATTTTTTTTTGCTTATATTTCAGTTCGGAGGGAGTAACTATTAAACACTAAAGTGAAGCAATCTCTGGCAGTTTCCAAAAAAAAATAAACGCTGCAAAATGTGACTGTCACATCATCATTTAACGGCTACACTTGACGACAGGGACTAAAAACATTGACGGAAAATAGTTCAGGGACTAAGACCGGTCAAATATTTGTTAAACAAAAATTGAGAAAAGTTGAGGGAATAAAAACATATTTTGTCATATATATATATATATATATATAATTTGAATTTTTAAAATTATAACTTAATTAAAATATTAAGAACTAATATACTTTAACCTATCTTATAATATTTTATGTATATAGTCTTGAAAAAAGTCTAAATTTTGTTTTATATTTATATGTGTGTGTGTGTGTGTGTATTTCTCTATCAATATATTAAATTTCTAAACAATTACCCTTATTAAATATTTTATTTTAATTACTTAGAAATGTTCAACTTTCAATTAAAAAATATTTTTATTTTAACTTTATATTTCATAACCTAGTAGCGAAATTTTCACTATTATACAAAAAAAAAAAAGGGAGTTGCTATTCTCACTCTCGGAATTGCTATTCTCACCAGCCACGTGGATGGCTTTTTGACTAAATTCCAAAATTACCCTTTCCACGGAAGTATGTTTGTACAACGGAAACATACTTTCGTTGTATATATTTTTTTCATAAAAAATATATGCAACGGAAGTATGATTCTGTTGTACATTTGTACAATGAAATCATGTTTTTGTTGCATATATTTGTTTCTCGCCATATGAATCACAACGAAAAACATGATTCCTTGTACAAATGTACAACAAAATCATACTTCCATTGTATTGTTAGACGTACAACTTGTAGTTTTGTTCAAAAACAGTACTTGAATCATAATACAATATTAATGGCCAAAATGTGCAACAATTAACAAGCTTTGTAATCAACATTGGAGGACTACAATCAATAGTAGTTGAGGTATAACATCACTAAAATCAATACACATAACATAAAAAGGTGATAGCAATAACAGTAATTAATACAAAAGTAATTACCTAAAATGAATCCCTAGTAATGTCTACTACATATTGAGATCTTCTAGTTGAATGAAATGGTATTGAGTTTAATTCTTGTATGCGTTGCAGGTACGGTTTTTGCCATGAACGAGCTTCAGTAACGCAATATCTTCTCCATTGTGTTGAATAGGAGGCAGGGGACAGTCATGAAATTATTGGAGAAGTTAGGATAATTACGCTGGGGTCAATGTCCAAATCATTGTCATTTCCCTTAATCAGATTTCCCAAACCATTATCTCATATGCTTGCATTGGATTGTCAAAAGTATCCTTGCTTGCATCAATCATATTTCCCCAACCACTTGGCATCGTAACTTCACCAGAAATAGAAGTATTTCAACTTCTATCCACTATGCATACTCTAAAAAAATAGTTGGTTAATTCATATTTCATAAATTCATAAAACTGTGAAAAAAATTTCTTATACCAATATATAAAACGGAATCATGATTCCATCATGCAAATACACAATGGAATCATGATTCTGTTGGTATGTGTGTCGAGACACACAACGGAATCAACACACAACGAAATCATGATTCCGTTGTGTGTCTCGACACACACTAATGGCGGAATCTTGATTCTGATGTGTGTCTCGACATAGGCAATAAGGAAATCATGATTAATTTGTTCTTTTGCGAAAAAATATGGAATCATAATTCTGTTGTGTCTCCAACACAACGGAATCATGATTTAGTTCATCTAAAATGAAAAAAAAAAAAACCCATCAAATTGCATATCCAAGTGCAACCAAGAAAAAAAAATGAAGCAATGGGGTTGATAGGAGGGAGATTTCAGGTTTGGGTGTGATGAAAAAGAAGGCAGAAGAAGTGATGGGGGTGTCATAAGAGAGGAAAGGAGAAGATTGTGAGGGAGAAGAGAAAGGGTTGTGGGTGTAGGAAAGAGAGGAGGGTAGGGATGTAATTTTATAAATGCAAGGGGTGAGAATAACAATTTTGGGGGTGTGAATAGCAACACCCTAAAAAGAACTAGTAGCAATAAAAAAGTTGCAAATAGTTGGGCCCATTTGGAAATGGCTCAGAAAGGCCCAAAACTCTAAAAAAAAAAGAGAGAGAAATACCTAGTTTCGATTTGGTTAATCTCAGGAAAAAAACTCATTCCGTAAGTAAAATCTACGCTTAATATTAGTTTAGATCCAGGTCCTAATTACACTTAAGAATTGAAAATTAGACTCAAGTTTCCCATTCATTATAAATAACTTTGGGTCTTTCTTTCAACGACATTCTCTTTCATTAGGGCAATCTCACTTAGCTTGCCTACTTGCACTCTCTTTTAGAAGGTGAGGGTCTCACGCAGCTCTTGCTTATTTGTTATGCTATTGCTTATTCTTGTATGTTCTTTCTTATTTCTACTACATTCTTGATCTAAATACTCTTTCTGATTTGATTTGAATATGCTTTATATTCTATTTCGTACTCAGTTTCTTGCACGATAGGAGATAGGAAATTATTTCTTTATGCTCTTACTTATTCTTGTATGTTCTTTCTTATTTCTACTACATACTTGATTTGAATAGTGTTTTTTGCTTTTCTGATTTGATTTGAATATGCTTCATAATCTGTTTCTGCACAATAGGAAATTATTTCCTAATAACCTTTTTTGCTTTTCTGATTTGATTTGAATATGCTTCGCAATCTATTTCTTGCACGATAGGAAATTATTTTGTAATAATCTTTTTTGCTTTTTTGATTTGATTTGAATATGATTCATAATCAATTTCTTGCACAATAGGAAATTATTTCATAATAATCTTTTTTGTTTTTCTGATTTGATTTGAATATGCTTCATAATATGTTTCTTGCATGATAGGAAATTATTCCGTTATGTTCGTAATCTATTTCTTGCACGATAGGAAATTACTTCATCATGCTCATAGTCTATTTCTTGCATGATAGGAAATTATTTCGTAATAATTTTTTTTGCTTTTCTAATTTGATTTGAATTTGCTTCGTAATCTATTTCTTGCACGATAGGAAATTATTTCGTTATGCTCTTGCTTATTCTTGTATGTTCTTTCTCATTTTTGCTACATTCTTGATATGATTTTTTTTTTTTTGCTTTTCTAATTTGATTTGAATATGCTTTGTAATCTGTTTTATTTCTCTTTTTCATTTTTCTGATCTAAATAATCTGACCTGACCTGACCTGAATAATATGTTTCGTAATTATTTATTTGATCGGTTCTCTTTTTTTGTTTCTCTGATCTGAATAATCTGACCTGACCTAAATAATGTTTCATAATTATTCATTTGACCGGTTCTCTTTTTTGTTTATATGATCTGAATAATTTGACCTCACTTGAATAATATATTTCTTAATTATTTATTTGAATTTGTTTCATAAAATTAATGATCTAACTTGAATAATATTTTCTTGCAGTCAATAATCTGACTTGACCTACCCTGAATAATATGATTCTTGCTCGATTGTTATTTAATCTTATTTCCTAATTACATGATATCTTTCTCTTTAGTTTTGGTTTGATTTGAATATTTTTTGTATTATTTTATCTTACTTGAATAACCTGGTTCTTCCTTTTCATAAGATAGTAAGTATCTTATGAATTTTGACTTTATTTCATCATAACTATTTATATTATGTTGGCTAGCAAGGGGAATGATTTGTAATCTGGTTCTTGCATTTCGTAAAATAGTAATTATCTGATCCGACCTTAATATATTTTTCTCGGATTTGTTCTTGCTTAATTCACACATATGTGTAATTAAAATTTTTAAATTTATAACTTAATTTAAACATATAAGATCTAATGTAATTTAACCTATCTTAATTATAATATTATATGTATAGTCTTGATACATAAAAAAAAAATTGTATAGTCTTGATAGTTAAAAAAGCGTAAAGTCTTAATTTTGTTTTATATTTGTATATAGTATTTCTCTATCAATATATTCAATTTCTCAACAGTTAGCTTTATTAAATATTTTTATGGCATAAATATGATTTTAGTTTCTCAAATGTGAGTCATTATTTTTTTAGTCCTCCAAATTTGAAATTACTTGTTTTAGTCCTTGGAATTCACAAAATGCTCTTTTTAGTCCCTTTGCATAATGTGAGTCAAACGGGAAATAAAAAATTCGCAATTTGTGATTTATGGCGGTTTAAAATCGCCAGAATCAAGTCAATAAAAATAGGCTTAAAATTTTTCAACTTTCAATTAAAAAAATATAGTTAACTTTTCAATGGTCTGAATACTTTTTTTTTTATTATGTTTTTTGCTTGGCTAATTATCTGATATGAATATTTTACAGAATCAATTACTATCATAAGGGTGAAAGAAATGGAAGCGAGGACGACAATTTCTTGGATGATCTGTCTCTACAGGTATGACAGGATGATTTTTTTTATTGTTGTACAAGACATAAATAATCAATGGTTGATCATGCAAAACATTGCTAAAAAAATAAAATAGATATGTAAAATAGGAAGTCACAGATGGATTGATATGTCTACAGGCATGAAATGATTTTTTTTTTTTTTTAAAGTTTGTTAAGTTTGTTACGTTGAAGGTGCACCTTATCTTTTGCAAAGATATTGAGGCTAACCCATTTAAATATCTGGCATTCCTACTCCATTTATTAAGCTTAGCTATGCATTGTTTTAATTATCTTTCAGGTCATCTAGTAGATAGTTTCAAACATCAAGGCAATGTCATACAATATAAGTGTTATGACAAGAGTGACCATTGATTTTAGATTATTATTATTATTATTATTATTATTATTAAAATCTGAATTTATAAGAATGGAAAATTATATATTACGTAAAAAAAAGATATTATGAATTATTTTAAATTTAATCACATATTTATAAAATTATTTTAATTATTATTTTTATGAAATATATTTTAAAGTAATTAATTTTAAAAAAATAAAGTAAAAAATAAGTATTAGTATAATATTCATTACTTCTTCTTTAATAAGTATAATATAATATTCAATAAAAATATAAATATATAATATTCAATGTTTTATTTATATATTTAAATATGTATGACATATTTAAGATTTGAATAAAATAAAATAATAAACATTAAATACATTTCTTTTAAAACTAATTATCAGTAAGAGAAAACTATTATTTAAAATTAAATTAAAAACAGGGCATACTAAATTGTAGCATCTAAATTTTAAATATCTATAATAGTATTTAATATTTGGATAAAATTAAATTAGAAAACAAAGTAAACTAAATTATAAAATTTAAATTTTAAGTATAATAAACTAAATTAAATCGAATTATTATAACATCTAAACCATCTCACAAAATTTATAAAAACATAAATTTATTTAAAATATTATCATAAAATATTTTAAATATGTGCATAAATTGTATAATAAAGAACATTATTGTGAGTCATTTAATCTTCATTAATACTAAATTTGATCAAATCAAATTGATGACTATTGTGAAATTAAAATTTTGATCAATGACATTAAATTCTTTAAGTGAACTTTACTTATATACTATGTGTAATACCCGTGCGTTGCACGAGTTTACTTAAATATAAAAAGATAATTTTTTTACTCAAAATATAAAAAGATAATTTAAATTTATAAATATATGTTAAAAATAAAATTTAATCCATTTATAATTTATTATAAACAATTCATTGTAATAATGGTTTGAAAAATATTATTTTTTTTAGGATATTATGTCCATATAAAAGAAATTCAAGATATCAGTAACTATATATTTCATATTTATTTACATTTAAACAAGAGAAATATAAAATAATTAACCTAACTCTATAATTATTAAATATATGAGTCTACTTTTATAGCATATAATTATAATAATGTTATGAGTGATTTCACACTTATATGATTTTATACTCATATAATTAGTATGAAATAAGGAAGAAAAAAAACATGATCAAACATTTCTTTTTCATTTTGTATCCATAAATATTTTTTATATAAAAATAATAAATTAAAATATATACTCGATCAATAAATAATAATTTAAAAAATATAGAATTACAAATGCTGACTTGGTTTAAAATTAGTTAAATTCAATTAATTTGTATAAATTGAGAAGAAACAATATTAAACAATTTTATTTTTCAAAAATGTTTTGTATCATTAGACTTATAAGTTATCAAAAATAGAGAAAATGCATTATAAAATATCTTTTATAAACAAAATATTTAGTTTCAATAAATAGTTGTATTCAACAATTCAATGTTTGAGGTCTTCTCCATAGTAACCATCATTATTTGTTTTTATTTCTAATTACAACAAGAGTATAGAATGAAATAAATAATCTATAATAATTTAAATTTAAATTTATAGTGTCATGATAAACAAAATGAGGAATGCTAGTGACACTATCTGTTGCTAACACTCTCTATGTGATTAGTTGAAATTTGTTGAAAATCACAATTTTGGTGGGTCTCACACATATCATCTAATGATTCTCTCTCCTAATCTAGAAGTGAGACCCACCAAAATTAGTGATTTCCAATAAATTTTAATCAATCACATAGAAAGTGTTAGCCAGAGAATGTCAAAGAGAGTGTCTCTAGCATTCCTCTAAACAAAATATATAGAAAGAAATATATTACTAACATATAATACAATATTCTATATATTTTTAAGAATTTAGTTTTATACATTATTTTTAACACTTTACACTATCAACCAATCATAAATAATGATAAGTATGACTTTTAAGATAGTTATTGCAAGACTCATCAAACTTATTATACATGACAATTTATGATTAAATGATAGTGTAAAAGGTTTTTACGCTGTTAGTGGATAAATTATTAAAGTGTATAAGCCTTTGGAATAATATATAAACCACAAGTTATCGACATTATTTAGTCAATATAAACTTTAATATTTTGTATTGTCAACTATTTTTTATTTTTGTCTTGTAGATTAACTACTTAACTTTTTTTTATCTATAATTATTAATTAAAAAAATATTATGAATCATTTTATATTTACCTACATTTTTATAAAATTATTATTTTAAATTATTATTGTTCATAAAATATATTTTAGAATAACTAATTTAAAAAATAAATAGATTTGAACATAAATATTAATATAATATTTAATGTTATTATTATATTATTTATATATGTAGCTTTTACACATACGACAATTTATCTATTTTTTTATTTTTAAATATTACTTTAAAAATAACTAAATATCTACAAACTCCTTATTTGTATTTACAATTGTTCATAAAATATATTTTAATAATTAAATTGAAAATATTATACTTATATATATATATATATATATATACACTTATTAAATTATCTCATAATTTATATCCTTAGTTATTAATTAAAATAAAATATTATGAATTATTTTAAATTTAGCTACATATTTATAAAGTTAGTAGTTTTAATTATTATTTTTCATAAAATACATCATAAAGTAACTAATTTTAAAAATTTAATAAAGTTGAGAATAAGTATTAATATAATATTCAATATAATAATTATTAAAATATTTATATATCTATAAAATATTTAGGATTTTAATAAAAAAAACATTAAATATATTTTCATTTGAAAACTATTGGTAAGAAAAAAAAAACTAATAGTTTATAATACTCAGGCCAAGGTCAGCCAAAAATAGCCTTGGTCAATGTTGGCTATAAACAACCCCAACGAAGGTTAGCCAAAAATGCCTCTGTCGAGGTTGGCCAAAAATGCCTCTGTCGAGGTTGGCCAAAAACAGCCCCCGTTGGGGTTAGCCAAAAATGTCCCAACCGAGGTCAGCCGAAAACAGCATTGGCCGAGGTTGGACGAAAATAGCCTCGGCCGAGGTCGTCGGAAAACATTCGCAACTGAGGTCAATAGAAAATAGCCCTGGCCCAGGTCTGTCAAAAATAGCCCTGATTTAGGTCGGCTGAAAACAGCCCCAGTCAAGGTGGGCTGGAAATTGCACCAACTGAGGTTGGGCGAAAATGCCTTGGTTAAGGTTGGTCGGTCGAAAATGGTCTGGCTGATGTCGGCTGAAAATGGTTCGACTAAGGTCCTCTGAAAATAGCTTTGGCCGAGGTTGGCTGAAAATAGCCTTGATTGAGGTCGGTCTAGTTATAAAATTACTATGGTTGAGACCAAGTTAAAATTATTCTTGTTGAGGTCGAATTGGAAATATATTTTTTGCGCAGTTGAAAAAAGAAATCAATTTTAAAATAGCATGACCCATGGGCTAGCCCTGGCCCTGACCCTATATTAAGTGGGGCTTTGTGGGTTAGGGCCTTTTGAACCCCCTTATTAGGTGGGCTAAAAGCCTCTAAGGCCATTATAATCGATCCAGTGGGCTAGTCCTAGGGCCTAGGGCCAAAGTGACAGCTCTATATTCAAGGACTACATCAAAATTTACATTCTTTTAGGGACTAGATTGTCACCAATTTACATATTCAGGGACCAAAATAATCATTTACTCTTGATGCAATGCAGAGATTTAAAAGGAAAGAAATGACAATATATCTAAATATAATAATGACTTTAAGTAAGCTAGACACAATATTATAAAACTTATTATATGGTTTACCTTTTCTATTTTTTCTAAGTCTCCTGATCACCATAACTGTGATATATATTATGAGGACCACTGCAACAAATGTTGTTATAGATGCAACTAAAGGAATAACAAACTTCCTATGGTTGCTCTTGCATGACCCTGTCTGATAGGGACAAAGAATTCCATCCAAACTAGAATGTAAGCAAGTGTCTGTTATCATAAGATTGATGATAAGAGAAAAAATTTGAAATGGGGTGAAATGGAACTATATAATCATGAATAGTATTAGTACTTTTTAAATAGAAGCAATGGCTAAAGAAGAAAGTGTAACAAATTCTAGAATTCTCATAATTTTAGTTTTGTTAGTTGCTGCTAATTGTTTCTAAATACTAGTAAATTAATAAAGGATTTTTTTTATTAGAAAAAAGGAAACAACAGAGAGTGAAAAACAAAGATTGCTAAGGGAGTTAGCAAAGTCTTGTGTGCATCTTTAGGACTGTTATTGCAACAAAGTTATATGTAGCTATAGCCTAGGAGCAAAGCTCAATTGCAAAGAGTTGTTTGATGAGTTGTGAGCATATTCCTAGACAAATTACCGCAAAGATTGTGTATGTGTTGTTAAATATATTAGGAGAGTGTGACATGTAAAGTTTCTTGTGGCAATGCTCAATGTCACGCACAACTTATAGGATCTATAATTGTGGCAGTTTTGCAAAAAATTCTGGCACCTCCCCTGTCAATTTATTGTTTAACAAATCCCCGCAACACAATAGTTATTGCTTTGGTTATGACAACTTAATCCCCTTACAACCTCTAATGTTGCTCCTATAGAGTGCTCAGGTACTGATATTAAAATACAAATTTCTATAAAATTAATAGAAAAACTTACAAAATCTCCGAATGTGAGGTTAGAGAATGAGACATCTATTTCGTGTGACAACTTGCTTGAGCTCAAGTTCCTGCTTGGATTTTGTGAAGAATAAAGGTTTTGCCATTAAAATAAAAAAAAATGGAGATATGAATCATGTTATATTCTTCAAAATTATTTCATTTTATCAATACTTACAATGAAATGATTCTTGGAGTGTCCCCACTGCTGCAAGTAACACCTTCCCATGTAAAATTATTTGGTCCACAAAGGTCTCCTTGCCAATTCATTCTAGAAATCGTATAAAATTCTTTGATGTGCCAGATAGCATTGATTATTGTTAATATCCAGTAGTAACCAGAATATCAGGATTGAGATTATGAACTTTGGAAGAAAACAAATTTTCAGTAGGTGTGCACATAATGGATTAAGAATGCATTATTAAAAAAAAGGAGGAGAATAAACGAATACTTGAGAAAAACAGAACAAGGATTTCTCATTTTTATAAATAAAAAGGTAAATGACTATTTTCGTCCTTGAAAGTGCAAAGTAGTGACAATTTATTTCCCGAAAGAGCGGAAATTTTGATTTAGTCCTTAAATGTGTAAAAAATGCGATAATTATGTCATGTCGTTAGATTTCGTAGACCATTTTGTCATTAAGATGTAGTGTTCAAGGACCAATTTGACATTAAGTTGTAAAGTTTAAGGACCAATTTGACATTAAGTTGTACGACAAGATATAATTGTCGCACTTTTTACATATTTAGGGACTAAATAAGAATTTTTGTTCTTTCAGGGACTAAATTGTCACCACATTACACTTTTAGGGACGAAAGTGACTAATTGCCCTATTTATTTTTCTTTAAATTTTTACAATGTTACTACAAATGCATATATAAAATTATACTTCATTATAAAGTACCGTAAAAGTTTAAAGCCTATTATATACTCAATTAAACATAATAATTTTGTAACAAAATTCTTTTTATAAAAAGTTTTTGTATCACTGGTCAAATGATAAATTAAAGCCGTCATTCTTTTATTGAATAATGAATATTAATTTATATTCAAAAAATCATCTTTTGCATACTGCTATATCATATAAGATTATGACTCATCAAATGTTCTTTTGTTATCGAATAAAAAATGATTATAATAAGATTTACTGTTATTTTTATTTCTTTTGCATATTGCTTTTAAGAGATAATATCATATAAGATTATGACTTATATCAAATGTTCTCATGTTACCGTGTTAGGAGGGAAATACCTACCTTGATTTGCGCTCACAGTCTCTGACGGAGTTTAGTCATTGCTTCCAGCGGTGAATAATCCGTACCAATACCCTAGTCAGCAAAAAAAAAATGTTATCCAACTTCTCAAATTCGTTGGATCCTTCTAAATTCAGCTCAAACACCAGTGGCTCATGAGGTGTAACATTGCTGCCCCAGTACATGAAGCACATGATGATCTATTCATAATTGAATTATTCCCAAATGCTTGGCAGTTTTTCTACTTTTAAGAAGAAAAACTAGAAAAAGCTAGCTAGGCCAAATGCTACCTTATACTTATAAACTACATGATCTAATTGGTAAATTGCTATGAAAAGAATGAGTGCTCCCCAAGATTATGAGCCAGTGTTAAAGGAGTGATCCATATTGTTTAATAGTTTAGTAAAGTGATCTAATAGAAAACTTATACACCACATGATCCTTTGTTTTATAAGTTGGTTCACAAACTTAATGAAAGAGGATGGTTTACATGATATGCTTAAAGACCACATAACCAAGTAATGAAACATTCTAAATGGAAGACCAATATTCCTTTCAATTTGAAATCAACACAGTCAATCGTAAAACTGCACATGCAGGAAGAGCTGACAAAAAATAGATAGCATGGGCACTATATTCAACTATATCAAACACCAACAATATACAATAGCAAAAGTATATTTGTAAGAAAATAGAATGTGAACAAAGTTCTAATGATAAAAAACATTTATGAAATATGCAAGTCATATTTTTAGTAAGCCTTCTTCAACACTGTGTAGAAGGATCCGAACGCGGTGGGCAATACAAGCGGCTCCAGTGAGCAGTAGCAGTGGTTTCGGAGAGCAACAAGACCTGCATACAACTGCACAAACACTCCAGTGCCAAAGTTAAAGTGTAAGAGGTGAATAATCAAGTTAAGCTGTATACTTGTAGGCATGAAATGTCTTATATAGTGGTAGATAGAGCTAGACAAACGGGTAAGTCCGCTCGTTTAGCTCGTAAACCATTTAGCCCGCAAAATAAACATGCACTGTTTTAATGAGCCCGCAATCGCCTCGTTTAGCCTGCCAGTCTGCAACCGTAAAAAAAATTAAAAAAATTGAAAATTAAATTTTATAAATTAAAATTTAACCATTTTTTAAACCTTTTTTTTTTTGGAAAAAGCCAAATAATTTATTATGATAACATTAGCAGACAAGAAGGTTTCACCGAATTGTAAGATAAATAATTTACCAAGAACGCCACAACTTATATGAATTTAGAACACCGGTAAATTGATAAAGTTTGAAGACAAGATCAAGGTGATGAGAATTGCCCGTGCATTGCGCGACCTCCTAAAACCCAAAAGCCAAGTCTTCCTTTGCCTGATCACACGCTCCAATTCTAGAGTTCTCAATGGGGCAAACCCTAGCGAGCAGTTGAATGACGTGACGACAAAAGGAACCTAGCCTCGCTATTTATTAACCCTAGGCACCTCCCATTATGGGCCAAGTGGTTCGGCCCACACTATTTCCCACACTTATCAGAATTAGGTGTCCAAAGCCTGTAAAAATTAATCACATTATTAGTGGGCTTAAGTATCATCAAATGGATCATAATATTAGCCCGTTTTTTGGCAAAACAAATTATTACAATTAATTGTAGCCCACATAAATTCATAGGAAAACATTCTCCCACTTGGGCAAAATTAATTGTGTATCTTTAATTTTAAAAACATTTTCGAAAATAACTCTCGGGCTAATAACATACTGTGGCCACAAAACATATGATCCCAAGATACAACATCTAATTAAGACTCCATCCAACAAAAGCCATGTAACACCGAATCATGGCGGTAATTGCATCCCTTATTGACGTACACTACTACAAAATACACTTTTAACATCGGTTAAATAGGGCCTTTAACATCGGTTTAGGACCGATGTTGAACCAAACAACGTTGAAAGTGGACAACTTTCAACATCGGTTCTACAACCGATGTGAAAAATCACCTTCTACATCGGTTCTTGTGACAACCGATGTAGAAAGCATTGTGTAAAGAAAAAAATTGACACGTTTTACATTGGTTCTACTTAGAATCAATGTAAAAAGTGCATTTTCTACATCGATTCTACTCGTATGGGATTGGTTTCCTAGTCAAATAGTAGAGAGAATACAAAATCAATATAGCCACAAGTCAATGAGCAGAAACAATGCTATCAAAATTAAATCATGGATATCAAATTCTAGTAGGTCTCTTAAGTCGTGCAGTAGTATCTAGCCAAATAGTCAATGGAGATATGTCATGCTTTTGTCTGCACTGCACTATGATTTATCCCTTTTAACGATATTTAAATACCATTCTTCAATCTTTTCAAAGATATATATATATATATATATATATATATATATATATATATAAGATTTTTGGGATGTTTAAATTATGTGTCTGATTTTATTCCCAATATTAGAATTATCTGTAAACCCCTGTTCAATAGGCTTCGTAAAAATCCTAAGCCTTGGTCTCCTGAATTAACCCAAGTAGTAATTAAGGTAAAAGCCCTAGTAAAAAGTCTTCCATGTCTAGGTATCCCTCATCCAGATGCCTTTATGATAGTGGAAACAGATGCCTCTGAAATTGGATTTGGAGGTATTCTAAAACAGAAATTCTCTGAAAATCCAAAAGAACAGATTGTCAGATATCATTCCGGTGCTTCGATGGAAGCCCAATTGAAATATAGTACTATTAAAAAAGAAATTTTATCTATAGTACTTTGTATTATGAAATTTCAAAGTGATTTAGTAAATAATTTTGTTTATTAAGAATTGACTGTCAATCAGCAAAAAATGTTTTAGAAAAAGATGTTAAAAATATTGTTTCAAAACAAATCTTTGCCAGATGGCAAAGCATTTTATCTTGCTTTGATTTTGAAATAGAATTTATTAAAGGAAAAAATAATTCCATTCCTGATTTTTTAACCCGTTAATTTTTACAGGGAAACCCTCCAGTAAAATGAGGCCTACTGCCCTATCCAGTAAATCCAAGGGACTTTCCCTTGATGACTTTGCTCCTTCTTATTCTAAGCAGGTAGCCAAGTCTCCTCTGAATTCCCGAATTCTCCCCTCTTCTATAAATACCCCTAGTACAGCAAACAGATTTACCCCTTTGGCTTAGCCAAGTTCTTCAAAATTACCCACAGAAAAATCTTCAGAAAAGCCCCATGATCATGTGGATCATCATTTTAAATCTTGTCAGAAAATAGTTTCTCTGGAACCAGAATTTGAAAATTTGGGAGCCCCTGAAATTATTGAAAAGCTCTCCCCAAAGGGATGGGGATAGATTCCAAAAAATGAAAACCTAAAAAAGAATTTGAAATTCTATCAGTACATCCTGATAGATAGCAAATAAGTAGAAATAGTCCAAAATAGTAATGAAGGTTCTACTACTATAGACTATTCCAGTCTAAAAATATTGAAAGTATTAACCTTTGCAGATTGGGCTCAGCATCCCTTAACAGAAAAAAGGTTTTCTAGGCCCTTTGACCCTCAAGTATACCATTATTTTGATTATCAGGAAGCCTGGTATAAGGTTTTTCGTGAATCTAATCCAAAGCATTCTTGGTATATCACCTTCAAAAATGCTCTCCCTTTTGAATTACCTACCTGGTTTAATGATTGGTTTCTAGCCATTGGACCAGTTAAAGCCATCTTTCCAAGAACTGTAGTAAATTATTACAACAATTTCAAAGAATTAACCCCTAATTTGCCAGCTCACACCAAATTTTTAAATTTTTGTTCAACAATGGGAATCAGCTGGTTAGTACATCATAAATATGAATTCCATCTGCATCATGATCTTTCTTATCCCCAAACTCTTTGCTTGAGAATTAAAGTGTTTTGGTGGAAAAAGTACAATGAGGAATTTCTTGTAGAAAAATTTAGAAATTGGAAAAACAAGAAAGTAATTTTGCCCGCTACTCCTGAAAAAAGAAATGTTATTACGGAAAAACTCCCTCTTAACCTTCAGCTTGAGTCTCTATCTAAAGCTGAAAAGAAGAAGTTAATAGCAGCTTTATCTTCTTTGGATTCTGACGAAGAAATAGAAATCCAAATGACACAGGCTCTAGTAATCCCTATTTTCAAAATGAATATGACTGCTATGGAATACAGCTAGCACCGGGACTAGATGAATTATGATGGTCTGTTGACAGAGTCATCCGAAAAGACTCCTCAGACTCCCCCATAATTACTTCAAGAATTTGGATAAAACCTCAAGAATATTGGTAGACAGAATTTTGGGAAGATATCAACAGAATTAAAGTTTTACAATCTTTACCCGAGTGGCCAACCATCTTTACTGAATTAGTCAAAAGACTTGAAAAGATGTGCCAACAGATAGAATTGGATAGAGGAATACCAGAAAAGCAGAATTAATTAAATTTGGCATCCGAGTTTGAAGTCTGTCGACACTTTGAAGTCCGCAGTTGGCGTCCGTCGACACTTTGAAGTCCGAATTTGAATTCTGCTTGTATTTTGAATTCTATAAATAGTTGTAATGAGTTGAGAGCAAGGCATCGATTGCTCAGCCTTCTCTCTAACTCTTCTTTCTCACTCTAAACTCTTCTTTGTAATTCAAAAGTGTTCTCTGCTATTGCTTCAAGTAATAAAGAAATATTTCTGTAAGTGTGAATTTCTGAAGTTTACTTTCATATTTTACTTTGATTTAATTTTTATCTATTACTTTCTGTTTTATTAACCTACTTTTGTCCCTGAATAAACATATTATCCATCACTATTAAATATGTATGCATCGATCCTCGAATCTGGTATCAAAGCCTTAGGGCGCTGGTAGTAGGTTGGATTTACTTATCTCGTCTTATTATTAATATTTGTATCTTTCTGTCCTTTTGAATTCCATTCAAAGTCATTAAGTTTATTAATTAGACAATATCCTTTAGTTACTCTATCATCTGGTTCGTTGGTCAGTCGGTAAGGGTGGTCCCGATAGTAAGTCCCAGTGAGAGGCAGTGAATTCGTTGGTTTAGCCTGGTGGTCCCGGATTGGGGGATAGATAAAACTAAAGATAATGTCCAAATTAATGAAACTAATGTCTATGAAAGGAAAAGAAAAGATAGAAGATTTAGAATTAGAACAAGAAGAGATAAACGATTCCATAATTCATCATGAACTTAGAATTCCTGAAATTGAATCTCAATTAAATAAATGGACATTACCTAAATTAGAAATATCATCTATGTATAAAACTAATTTAAAAGATTGGTTCAAAGGAGAATATGTAATTAAGACTGTAGAAAAACAAATAGGTTTAATAAACAGTCATGAAACTATTCCTTTAATTTCTAGACAGTTAATCGTTGAACACATAAAGAATTATAAATACCTGCATATAGGATCTATTCAAATTGCTATTAAACCTCTGATTAGGCAAGGAATAAATACGCCCTTATTCGCCTCCCTTAGAGATAATCGGCCTATATCCCTAGAAGATCAAATATTAGCCTTATTTGAAACTAATTTACATAATGGACCGATTTATATAAATAATTACCCAAATTATTCAATAGCCTTATCTAGTTTTCATAATACTCCTCATAATATTATGCTAGATATTAAAATGCTAGAAGAAAAATGGAACCCAAGATCAATGCCCATCTCTATAATATATAGAATATATTATAAAGTAATGAAATCCCAATTAGCCCCTGGAGCTCTTTTGATGTCTCCTACGGACGAAACTACCTTACTACTAGTAAACCCATAAAAGGTAAATGCAACTGTGCCTAAAAAGTTAAAACACGAAGAAATAACTAGTGGGTTAAAATGGAGATTAGAAGACATTCTTCCCCCAAGAAAAACCAGCACCTGTTATGCTAGATGACATAATAGAATACAAATCAGGAATAGTGGAAGTAGCTTTCGTTCCACTTAGAAGAAGTAATTCTTTAAGAATTCCCCATAACTCTTCACCTATTCCCATTAGGAGATCAGTCTCTAATTACACTATTCCAAGAGGGTTATACCTAAAAAGAATTAGAAGTGACCCAATAATACCTACTCCGGAATATGAAGCTGAAGCATCTGTAGCACCTTCGCTACATTATGAATCAACTCAATAACAAAATTCCCCAACCCAATCTGATATGAATCAATTAAATGTTATTAAAGGCTTTGAAATAAGCAAAGAATTACTTAGAGAAGAATTCTTAAAAGAAGAAAATAAAGAAAAAAGAAAATGGTTCTTTGAAACATTTAGTCAAGATGAATTAAAAGCTTATAGAGAAAACTATTATAATCATTTAAATAAAATACAAGAAAGTATTCCTTATTTTGAGTGGTTTGAAATAAATTGTCTACCCAAATTGCAGATATATATGTTAAAATCTGCAAAAAAAAATAAAAAATATGGAAAACAGTTAGAGGAGAAATCATAGGAATTATTCCTCCCTTAGAAGAAATTAAATTCTCTAACATTCAAAATAAAGAAGTAATAGCCTCCCCATTTAAAATGATAACTGAGCATAAAGACCTATTAGATAAACAACCCGCTAATAGAAATGATATACAAAAAATTCATAATCAACTAAACTATACTAATCAATTACTACATCAAGTAGCAATAGAAATACATAGCCAGATAAAACCCCTAGCATAATCTATGGAGGAAGTTCTAAATTGGAAAAACCCTTGATAAAACCCTTTAAATTTTCAGACTTAGAATTAAAAAACCTAAAAATCGGAACAGATGACGTCTTAGACGAAATAAACAAAAAACTAGATAATTTAAATATTAATAAAATAAATGCTATTACCCATATTCCAATTGAAGAACTAGGTTCTGAATTTAACGAAGATCAATTTGATGATTCGCTATTAAAAATACAAAGAAAAGGATTTAATAATAGAAATAATCTTACTCATAGGCCAACTACAAGAAATTTTTATAATAGGCCAACCTTCCCTGACATTTAGTTTGAAGAATGGGAGCTAGAAAGCCCGTCCTCCTTTGATGGTGTAGGAATTACATAATGGAATATAGATGGGTTGACGGAACATCAAATATTAAGAATAAAAAATACTGAAGAACAAACCTTAAAATTAATTATTGCCGGTTTTACTGGTATGCTTAAAGGATGGTGGGATAATTATTTAACTCTTGAAAATAAAAACTATGTTGCTGCAAGTATTAAAATAGAAAATGGAAATAACATTCCAATAATGGTAGAAACCTTAATCATAGCAATAATTCATAATTTTATAGGAGATACCAATCTATTTGATAAACGAACTTCAGAATTACTACATAATTTAAGATGTCCTACTTTAGGAGGTTTTAGATGGTATACTGATAATTTTATGGCAATGGTCTTAACCCGAGAAGATTGCCGAGAAGCCTTTTGGAAGGAAAAGTTTATAGCAGGATTGCCATTAGTTTTTGGAATTAAAGTTAGAGAACATCTACAACAAGAATATCCTAATATTCCCCTAAATGAATTAACTTATGGAAGAATAATTTCTGTTGTAAAAAACACTGGATTAGAAATATGCAACAATATGAAATTAGAAAATAGGATCAAGAAGAATCAATCTAAAGGAATAAAAGAATTAGGAAACTTTTGTGTCCAGTATGGGCACGAAAGACTTTCTCGCCCTTCCACAAAAACTAAAAAGAGTATTAAAAGAAATAAACCTGTACAAGTAAACAAAAGACCTCCTTTCAGAAAACGAACAAATTATCCTCCCAAACCCTCGTCAAAACCCATAGAAAACAATAATAACTCTAATAACAAAAGAAAAACTAATATTGTTTGCTATAATTGTGGCCGCTTTGGTCATATAAAGAAAGAATGTAGAGTAAGAGAAAAAATTATTCCTTTAATGTTAAATGATTCTGAAAACTCTAAAGAAGAAGACCATGAAATTTTAATGACCCAAGAACTCACCACTTCTGACAGTGAAAATGAATTAGATAATTGTGAGTCAGATAACTGTGAATGTTCTTATCAAATTAATATGATTAGAGCAGAAACCAAACTAGCCTTAGAAATGGTGGATGAAATATCTAATGAAGAAGAAAGATATGAATATTTAACAAAAATTAAGAAAATGTTATTAGAGCAAAAACAGGAAGAAGAAATACCTAAACCTGAAAATTTTGTAGGATACGACTTTGCTAGTATACTAAAGAAAGCTGAAATACAAAAGAGAAAAGTTACTATAAATGATTTGCAAAAAGAAATAAATGATTTAAAATCTGAAATACAAATTATAAAAATAGAATTAAATAAATTAAAAGAAAATGATTTGGTACAAGATATTACCCTATTACAGCTAACGGATTCCTTAAAGGAAGAAGAAGAATCAAAACCAGAATTAAAAGTTGAAACCATAAATCGAATTAAAACTTTACAACAAAAATGGCAAGCAAAAGTAACTCTAAAAATAGGAAAATCATTCCATAAAACATTTATAGCTTTAATAGACTCAGGAGCCGACCTTAACTGTATCCAAGAAGGATTACTTCCTACCTAATATTATGAAAAAAAACCATTCAAAAATTAACTGCAGCAAATAATGCAAATTTAAATGTGCAATATAAATTATCTAATGCAAGCATTTGTAACAATGGAAAATGCTTTAAAAATACTTTTATATTAACTAAAGATATTACTGAAGATATGATCTTAGGAACTCCTTTTCTAACCCAAATATATCCTTTTGAAGTATCCGAGCAAGGGATTAAAACTAAAATACATGAGCAAGAAATTATTTTTCAATTCCTAAAACCAGTGCGACAAAGAGAATTACATAACATAAAAGAAGTAGAAGAACATACCTTTATAAATAAAATAAGTAATAAAACTAATCAAATAATCTTATTACAAAAAGAAATAACCTATAAACGTATAGAAGAACAACTAAAAACTAAAATAAGCAAAGACAAAATAATAGAAATAAAAAAATCCTTTATAAAAGATGTTTGTGCAGATATACCTAATGCTTTTTGGAATAGAAAAACTTTTACTATAAGTTTACCCTATGAAAAAGATTTTCATGAAAGTAAAATTTCCACTAAAGCAAGACCTATTCAAATGAATAAATAAACCCTAGAATATTGCAAGAAAGAAATACAAGGATTTTTAAATAAAAGATTAATTAGACCTAGTAAATCTCCATGGAGTTGTGCTATTTTTTATGTGCAGAACGCTTCTGAAATTGAAAGAGGAGAACCTATGATGGTTATTAATTATAAACCTTTGAATAATGCATTCAAATGGATAAGATACCCCTTACCCAATAAAAAAGATTTAATTGGAAGATTATGTGATGCCACCATATTCTCCAAATTTGACATGAAATCAGGATATTATCAAATAAAAATTGAAGAAAAGGATAAATACAAAACAGCTTTTGCCGTACCATTCGGACACTATGAATGGAATGTAATGCCCATGGGATTAAAAAATGCTCCCTCAGAATTTCAAAATATTATGAATACCATAATAACTCCTTATAGTCAATTTGCCTTAGTTTATCTTGATGATGTATTAATTTATTCAAATACGGTAGATCAACACCTTAAACATCTAAAAATCTTAAAAAATATAATCAATCAAAATGGAATTGTGATATCACAAAAGAAAATGAAACTAGCTCAAACCAAGATAAGATTTTTAGGTCATGAAATACATCAAGGAAAAATCACTCCTATTACTAGAAGTATAGAATTTGCCTCTAAATTTCCTGATGAAATAAAGGATAAAAATCAATTACAAAGATTTTTGGGATGTTTAAATTATGTGTCTGATTTTATTTCCAATATTAGAATTATCTATAAACCCCTGTTCAATAGGCTTCGTAAAAATCCTAAGCCTTGGTCTCCTGAATTAACCCAAGTAGTAATTAAGGTAAAAGCCCTAGTAAAAAGTCTTCCATGTCTAGGTATCCCTCATCCAGATGCCTTTATGATAGTGGAAATAGATGCCTCTGAAATTGGATTTGGAGGTATTCTAAAACAGAAATTCTCTGAAAATCCAAAAGAACAGATTGTCAGATATCATTCCAGTGCTTGGATGGAAGCCCAATTGAAATACAGTACTATTAAAAAAGAATTTTTATCTATAGTACTTTGTATTATGAAATTTCAAAGTGATTTAGTAAATAAATTTTTTTTTATTAAGAATTGACTGCCAATCAGCAAAAAATGTTTTAGAAAAAGATGTTAAAAATATTGTTTCAAAACAAATCTTTGCCAAATGGCAAAGCCTTTTATCTTGCTTTGATTTTGAAATAGAATTTATTAAAGGAAAAAATAATTTCATTCCTGATTTTTTAACCCGTGAATTTTTACAGGGAAACCCTCCAGTAAAATGAGGCCTACTGCCCCATCCAGTAAATCCATGGGACAATTCCTTGAGGAAGAGCTGCCTGTAAATTTTGGCAATCGAATTTCAAACAACAAAATTAAACAAACTGGTCAAATGTGATTTCGAATGTTTGTTGTAAAATCACAAACTCAAGAAATTATGAAGATCTTATTTTTTAGGGTGTAAGTTTTTGTTCTTTTCTTTTTTTCGGATTCAATCTTTATATGCTAATTAAAGTTATTATTTCCATAGAACTTAAATCTATTTTCTGTAGAAACAACGGTGCAGATCATCGACATTGTAGCAGGAAATTTAACCAATTAGCAACTTTAATTAATTTAAGCAAATATAATAGGTTATCTTGGCAGAGTTATATATACATATTTTAACGTAGTGGAATTTTTTTAGCTTATGAGTGAATATTGTATTGGTAGTGTTTTGAGGGAGCAGAAAAGAAAGAGAGAGAGAGAGAGGAGAGGAATACTACATACTACATTACATTACATACCTGAACAATGGCAACATGTAAGAGAACTCCTTTGAGTCCAACAGCAATGGAAGCAACTGCCATGACAGCTGGGCCTGTAAGGAATCTCACGGCCATAGGAAAAGCTGCTGTGGAATTTCCACATGCTATGATCCACGGTTGCAAAGCCATGAACAAACCTGTCATGCACATCAAAAGCATCATCATAAGCAAACCAAATCATAACATCCTCAAATATGGAGAAATCTAGCAGAAACATATTCTGATGAAAGGAGAGATGTAATATATAAGAGCAATATAAAGACAAGTTAATCATCCCAATAAGGTTCTGTTTATTTAAGCTTTTGAAAAAAGTGACTTTAAAAATGTAGAGCATAAATGCACTGAAGATGTTACCTAATTCAGAGCACTAGTAAGAAAAATTAGTCCTTCTCTGTCAATTTCAGGACAAATTAGTCCTTCTCTGTCAACTTAGTGCCAAAATTTGTCAACTTCATGACAATTAAGTCCCTGAATTTGTTAACTTAATCACAAATTTAGTCCCCAAATTTGGTCATGTTCATGTTGAAGGATGTTGATTCTTTGGCAAGCGTACCAAGTCGTCAATAGTAATAGATAAGTATATAAGTATCGTTCTCCCAAAGGACTCACGTAATAATTGGCAAATTTCACGAATTTCTACTAACTAGACTTAACAAATTTTACAATAAATGGATGGAACTGAGATTTCAGTTGTGACAAAGGAAATAAAGCAAATAAACAAACTTTGAAACTATTTTTAGGTTTTTAATATTCGAAGAGACTCAGAAAAAGATAGGTTTTTGCAAATGAGATGGAATTGTTGGGGTTAGACTTCACTAATCATCACTCTCTTTCAAAACACATTACAAGCATATTTTTGTACTTCAATATTGACATCAATCATGGAAAATCACCTAACCCTAATCCCTTAGGTGAAAGGATACTAAACTTCATTGTTAAGCTTCAATCCCTTGATAACTTAACAATGTAGCTTGCTTTAAGCTCAATGATCATAAGATGACCAATAAACCAAGACCCATTCCTAGATACATGGTTCATTGGGTGTTTTTATCTCAGTTCAAGACCACAAAAGCATTTTCCAATCACTTTCAAGTCACAAATCATGTAATGGGTGATCAAGCCACAACAAGCATGAAGCAAAGAAATAAAACACCAATACTGAAGAACAAAGTAGATGATATATATAAAGAACTATACAAGAGAGTGTAGTTTAGTTACATCTAACCCCAACAATGGAGGATTTAGCTACTCATTGTCATGTGTAGCATCAAAATACAAGAAACAATGAAGAAGATGATGAATGGAGGCATGGGAGAGCTTCTCTTCTTGTAGTGGGGTTGCAGCTCTGAAGAAAATTGAAGACCCCTCATTTATGACACTTGGGCCCTTTTATAGCATCTAATTTCAAGCAACCAAAAAAGTAATTTTTACGCGCCTTCGCTAAGCCATGGAGTAAGCTCGCTAAGCTAGATAGCTACGTGCAAACTTTGGTTGCTCTCTGTCAACGAGCTCGCTAGGCTAACTCTTTAGCCCGCTTAGCTAGCTCGAAGACAGAATTTTCCACCACAGGCACCGGCTAAGCTGCAGAGAGCACTGGCTAAGCTAGCCTTGACTTTCTTCAAATTCCAAAATAACTTCCAAATGCTCTCTCATGATCTCCAAAAAGCTTCCAACATTCTTCCTCCAATTCCTACACACTAAGGGTTAACAAAAGTTAGATGTTTATCAAAAAATATGTATAGTTAGCTAAATCTTGTAAAATGATAAAAACTAAATTAAAATATGCTAAAACAAGGTTCAAAAGGAAAGGAAAAGTGATATAAGAGCTTCATTTTGCTTACTAAAGGTATGCAAAATTGACACTTATCAAACTCCCCCAAACTTAGAACTTTGCTTGTCCCTAAGCAAAAGTAACAAGGATTGAAATAAACTGAAGCTACTTAACATGACAACTAGAACACTACACAATGGTTTGAGATCAATCACATCCTACCATATCCATCGCTCAATCCCCCAAAACAAGGATTATGCACAAAATGCAGAATGGATACCCACCAAAAACTATGGTGTCCACAAAGGAAACCATAACAAGGATGCAAGAGCTGGAATGCAAAGGGTTAACAAGCATGGCAATCCATCATTGAAGTTTTCACTGAACACTAACACCTCCCAAGTCAACTGTTTCTCTCTATCACACTGGTGTATGAAGGTGAGTGTATCTCTCTAATCCACACAATGGAACCACACAAATCAACTTTGCTATTTTCTCAATCAAATCACAAATCATGCATGCAACATAGATCACAAAGGACTTTTTCAAGGTTCTAATGTGGCTAGGCTACAAACAAAATTGGTTTTTCTGGATGCAAATTTCACCAAGAGATTAGGAGAGCAAAAATTTCAGACAAGTATCATTCCCTCACCCTTTCTCACATTTTCCAAGAAAACCCACAACCAAGAAATTGGCCCATTTATTTCAACCAAAGTCACACTATTTACACACAAACACCATGGTAACACTCTTGACTTTGATTTTAATTTTTAATTGGAATCTTTTTTTTTTTTTTTTTTTTTTTTGAAGAACAAAGAAGAAAGTATCCAAAATATGGCATTTATCTTCTGCTGAAAATGGCTATCACTTAAACTTCCTATCAATCTATCCCTTCTTAGTTGGTGTAACCCAATTCCCCCAAACTTGTGCAAAACTCAATCATGAAACCATTGCTCTCCTATCCCTAAAGTGGGGACAATGCATTGTTTTTCTTTTAAGCTCAAAGGTTTATGAAAGAATTAATAAACATGAAGCTCAAAGGGGTTAACAAGGGATAAAACTTTTGGTTGGTTGGCTTTTTGGCTTAGTAGCTCATAATCAAAGAATAAAATGCCTTGATCATTTCCATAAATGCATGCACAACAATGATGAGAGAATCAAGCAAAATCAATTGTATCAATCCCAAAGGTGCCACTCAATAAGTATCCAATGAAGCACACACAACTCACAAGGTTTATAGCTCAAGCATTCAATGATCCACAACAACATCATGCCACACTCATTAGCCTTTTTGACAAGCTCACACGCATCCAAGTTATGCTAACTCTTAGTACAACCACACGAAATTAGCCAAGCAACACATTCACAATTGAACTATCACTGCACGGGATAACGGAACGATGCAATTTTTCTCAAACCATGACATAACACAGCCACAATTTCACCACAAGGTATTGAACACAACACGAAATAACTTAAACTACGACATGAAGTATGAACATCACAGAACATGCATCACCATAAGTCTTAAGTACCAATACTACACTCACAAAACATAACTAAAGAACTGAAACTAAAATGCATAAAATAAACTAAGTCCTATAACACAAAACATAAATTGGCTGACTCCACAGGCTAGTCGTCATCCATCTCCTCAACGGCTCCGGCTACAGTGCCATGTTCCAGTCCATCCTCATCATCAACATTGCTCTGGTTCTGGTCATCATCTCTTGCAGCACCGGAAGGTCCACCCCCTCCAAAAAGATCAACCTGGTCTCCAGGAAAATGAGGCCAAGCAACAGCAATAGCATACTCCTCATCTGAAGGCCAATGAAATGGTCCTGGAGCTCCTGAAGACATGTGCAAAGTGTACCTACGAAAAGACTGATTCAAAAAGAGGTGAGAGCGATGAATAGCAGCATTTTGCTGCCTCAAGTCATGCACATTGGCAGTCAATGCAAGCACTTGGCGTTGAAGGGTCCTTGGGGCACACGGTGGGCTAGGAGGAAAATCAACTGCTGCAGTGGCATTCACACAGTGACTCCTGATGAATCTTTTGGTTATGGGAGGAAGAAGGTGGGTGGTAGCATAATCAGTCACAATAACACCCTGGCTAGCACCAAGGTGACTGATCAAGGCAGGGAATCCAAGCTTGTTTCTGCCAGTGGAAATAACAGTTGTGAAAATTTCATCACTAATCAGGCTGCCAATATCAATCTCCATCCCAGTAATGACAGCATAAATGAACCGAGCCCTCCTAACAGATAAGTCAGAAGTATGAGAACTGGGATAAATGTTAGAGAGCATAAAATCCATCCAAACTATAGCAAGAGTAGTCATGTGTCTCCTCAGTAGGCTCACAGCAGTCCCATCATCTTTTATCTTGAATCCACCACCTGAAATGCATAATTCTTTAGCTACAGCATCAGCATCAAAATCCTCCTCTGGACTTTCAATCCACTTAGTATAAGCACAAGATGTGCCCCTGGGGAGATGGATGCCGGTTTCCAGAAGGTTGTTCAGTGCCCGTGCATCATAAACAACAGTAACTCCCCTTACAATAGATTTCTTGATCACTGATTGGCCTTGTTCGGGAACAGCGTTTGCATAAAATTCTCTCACCACTCCCTCTTTAATGCAATTAGGCAAGTTAGCTAATTTGTTCCACTTCCTTCTGTTGATTTCATTGGCAAAGTCATCATACTCGCCGGGCTGCAATGACACTTTTCTTTCAGCATTCAGCTTTCTTGCCTGGAGGTTTTCAAATCTCTCTTGATGAACCTTGGACCGGAATCTAGAATCATCAAAATCTTTAGGAGGTGTTGTCCTTGGTTGAGCAGCTTGTTTAGGACGGGGCCGTGATGAAGACTCAGTAACAGTAGGAGTGCTTTTCCTTTTCTTTGAGATGGACTTTGCAGCTTGAGAGGATTTCTTAGAGGGAGCCATCCTATATAAAAAGAAATCAGAAAAAGAACACAGAACATAATTGAGAAATCAAAGTTGAAGAGATTTAACAATGCAAAACAAGAATGATGCTAAAAGAACATAAACAAATGGATTAAAGAAAAGAAACAGAGAAGAATTTAGAGGAACTAGCTTAGCTAGCTGATGCAGCAGCTTAGCCGTGGCCTTTAGAATGGTTCTCTATTCTTTGCCATGAATGCACCATTGAAATAGCAAGCCCCAAATGTGAAAAATTTTGGTTTGGGCATTCTGTCGAACACCATGGGGGCAACAACTTGAATACCAAAATGCAAAACGTTAAACAAATGCAGGGCACCAAGAAAACCCCAAGAGCATAACCCAAAGAAAAATGTCAAGACCAAGAAGCAGAGAACAGAAACCAAACGTAAAAATAAATAACTAAAAACAACACAAACAAATAAAAAATTTAACAACTCAATGCACAACTATGCAAATGAACTGAAACGAAAGCATCACAATACACAACTAGGATGAAGAAAATGAAAATGATGCAAGAGGCACAAGTGGTTTACAATGGAGTTCTAATGGAACGACACAGTGGAAGAGCGAGACGTTTCAACGATGAGGCCCAACGAAGTCGGTCGCTACAGGCGCGCGAGTGGCTTCGACGTTGAGACTCAGAACGTTGAAGAGACTAGAAGAGGGGAAAAAAAACGAAGTGGTGTTGCTTTGAGTCCAAACGCAAGTTGTTTAGGAACTTATTTGATGCGTTGGGCCACACATGGATCTATCCGATCCATTGGAGTTCTATTTGATGTTGAATTTGATTTTTTTTTTTTTTTTTGCCAGGCACTGGCTTAGCTGGAGGAAGCACTCGCTTAGCTATTTTGAGACAGAGAGTTAAAGAGTTAAATTAATTTTTTTCTTGCTTAGCTAGCTTGGTTCATAGCTTAGCCAGGTTATGCAGAGAGCTATTGAAAAAAAATGCAGCTTTTGGATGGCTTAGCGAGTGCCTGTGCTAGCTTAGCTATGAAACTCCTGAAACAAAATATTGACGCACTAGCTTAGCTATTTAGAATGCTAGCTTAGCTAGCTCAAAAATGATCCCCCAACAAGAATTGTAATCCTCTCACACAATGATGCAAGTAACTTAATACAAATCCATCATCATGTAAATGCATCAAACACACAAACAAGCACCACACTTATGCAAATGCATTATGTAATTAAAATAACACTAACACTTATGGAATGCTAAAATCAAAACAACCAAGCATGACACAATAACTAAGACCATGTAAAAATAAACACAAACCACAAAGATAAAAGCAAAACACACAAAGAGAAAGGAAAGAGAGTTGGGTTGCCTCCCAGAAAGCGCTTCTTTAACGTCACTAGCTTGATGGGCTAAATGACCTCAAGGGTCATTGAAATGGATCACAGTAGTGAGTCTCTCAACATCACCACCCAAATAAAGCTTTAGCCTTTGGCCATTGACAGTCCAGCTCCTTTGTGATGTGGAGTCTTCTAGTTCTACAGCTCCATAATGCTTCACTTCCTTGATGGTAAATGGCCCTGACCATTTTGACTTAAGCTTCCCTGGAAAGAGTTTAAGCCTAGAGTTAAATAAAAGAACTTGTTGTCCAGGCCTAAACTCTCGGTGCAAGATCTTCTTATTATGATAAGCCTTCACTTTCTGCTTGTAATGCTTTGAGGACTCATAAGCATTGAGCCTCATCTCTTCTAGCTCATGCAATTGCAGCTTTCTCTTCTCTCCAGAGGTGGATGGATCAAAATTCAAGAACTTTAAGGCCCAATAGGCCTTGTGCTCTAGCTCCACAGGAAGATGACATGCTTTCCCATATACCATTTGGAACGAAGACAACCCAATGGGGGTCTTAAAAGCAGTCCGATATGCCCAAAGAGCATCATCCAACTTCATAGACCAATCTTTCCTAGAAGATGCAACAGTTTTTTCTAGGATGCGCTTGATCTCACGGTTGGAAACTTCAGCTTGCCCATTTGTTTGGGGATGATATGGAGAGGCCACTTTGTGTCTAACACCATAGTGTTCCAGCACCTTTTTCAACTGTGCATTACAAAAGTGTGACCCTCCATCACTAATGAGAACTCTAGGAGTACCAAATCGAGCAAAGATATTCTTTTTCAAGAACTTGATCACTGTTTTTGCATCATTTTTAGGGGCTGCAATGGCTTCAACCCACTTGGAAACATAGTCCACTGCTACTAAGATGTATTCATTGGAGAAAGATGATGGCAAAGGACCTATGAAGTCTATCCCCCAACAGTCAAACACTTCAACTTCAAGAATGTTTTGCAAAGGCATCTCATGCCTCTTGGAAATGCCTCCGGTTCTTTGACACTTGTCACAATGTTGCACATGCTCATGAGCATCTTTAAAAATGAATGGCCAAAAGAAACCTGATTGAAGGACTTTTGCAGTTGTCTTTTCTCCATTATAGTGCCCTCCATAAGGTGAATTGTGGCAGTGCCACAAGATGCTTCTTGCTTCTTCCTTGGAAACACACCTCCTCAAGAGATTGTCCGCTCCAATTTTGAACAAGTGAGGATCATCCCACACATAATAATGAGCATCACGGAGGAACTTTTTCTTTTGGTTCCAAGTGAGATCTTCAGGAATAAGACCCGCCGCCTTGAAATTTGCCATGTCCGCAAACCAAGGGCGTTCATGCACCACCAACAAGGACTCGTCTGGAAATTCATCACGAATCTCCTTCTCTTTAAGGGTAACTTCTTCATTCACCAATCTAGAGAGGTGATCGGCTACTACATTTTCACAACCCTTTTTGTCCTTGATTTCCAAGTCAAACTCTTGAAGTAGAAGAATCCACCTAATCAACCTTGGTTTGGAGTCGGCTTTAGTCAAAAGATATTTGATGGCAGAGTGATCTGTGAAGATAGTGACTTTTGAGCCAATCAAATAAGGTCTGAACTTCTCCAAAGCATAGACAATAGCTAGCAATTCCTTCTCTGTGGTGGCATAATTCAACTGAGCGTCATTCAACACCTTGCTAGCATAATAAATAGAATGAAAGACCTTATTTCTCCGCTGTCCTAAAACAGCACCCACAGCATAATCACTTGCATCACACATGAGCTCAAAATCTTGACTCCAATTTGGGCCCACAATGACAGGAGCTGAGATGAGCTTCTCTTTGAGAGTGTTGAAGGCCTTTAAGCAATCCTCATCAAACTTGAAAGTGGTGTCCTTGTTCAACAAATTGCACAAGGGTTTGGCTATCTTGGAAAAATCCTTGATAAACCTTCTATAGAACCCCGCATGCCCAAGAAAACTACGGACACCCTTCACATTTGCTGGAGGAGGTAGCTTCTCAATAACATCAACTTTAGCTTTATCTACCTCTATCCCTCTTGATGAGATCTTATGACCCAAGACAATCCCCTCTTGGACCATGAAGTGGCATTTTTCCCAATTAAGCACAAGATTAGTCTCCACACATCTCTTCAACACCAATTCAAGGTTGGACAAGCAATGATCAAATGAGGAGCCAAAAACGGAGAAATCATCCATGAACACTTCAATACATTTCTCCACAAGGTCCGCAAAGATAGCTAACATGCACCTTTGGAAAGTTGCGGGAGCATTACACAACCCAAATGGCATCCTCCTATAAGCAAAGACACCAAACGGGCATGTGAAAGCGGTTTTCTCTTGATCTTTTGGATCCACCGCAATTTGGTTATATCCGGAGTAACCATCTAGAAAGCAATAAAATGCTTGGCCGGATAACCTCTCAAGCATTTGATCCATGAAAGGCAATGGAAAGTGATCCTTTCTTGTAGCTTGATTTAGCTTGCGATAGTCAATACACATCCTCCATCCGGTGACGGTTCTTGTTGGAATCAATTCATTCTTGTCATTGCGCACAACCGTCATACCGCCCTTCTTAGGAACCACTTGAACCGGACTAACCCATGAGCTATCGGAAATAGGATAAATCATCCCGGCTTCCAAAAGCTTGAGAACTTCCTTCCTCACTTCCTCCTTCATGATAGGATTTAACCGCCTTTGAGGTTGAGTGACTGGCTTAAAATCTTGCTCCATGTGAATTTTGTGCATGCAATAGGATGGACTAATCCCCTTGAGATCGGAGATAGACCACCCAATAGCTTCCTTGTTGGCCTTCAAGACTTCAATTAATTTTTCTTCCTCCATAGGAGATATTGAGCTACTAATGATCACAGGCTTGTTGCCATCCTTCTCAAGAAAAACATATTTCAAATGTGACGGCAACACCTTCAATTGAAGCTTTGGCTCTTCTCCTTTATCTTTTTCTCTAAGATCTTCAATTTGAACTTCATTCGGGTGGACCTTCAATGTCTCCAAGCTCTTCAAGCAATCTTCAATTTCTTTCTCCTCCTCCTCATTGAGAGCTTCAAATGCATCTATGAGAGCTTTCTCAAGAGGTGAAGCATTAGATAATTGCTTCTTGGAGTTGACAAGAACTTTATCAAGAACATCTATCCGGAAACAACCTTCTTCATCATTTGGGTGATTCATAGATTCAAATACATTGAATTTGAGTTCCTCATCATGCACCCTAAGCTTCATTTCTCCATCATGAACATCAATTAAGACCTTAGCTGTGCTCATGAAAGGTCTTCCCAAGATAAGTGGCACCTCAGAATCTTCCTCCATGTCCATCACCACAAAGTCAGTGGGAAAAAGGAATTTATCCACTTTCACAAGCACATCTTCAAGAACACCATATGGATGCTTAATAGAACGATCCGCCAATTGTAAAGTCATCCGAGTGGGCTTAACATCAAGATCACCAATCTTTGCCAAAAAGGTGAGAGGCATAAGATTTATGCTAGCTCCAAGATCAAGTAAAGCTTTTCCCACCTTGAGATTTCCAATAGTGATTGGAATAGTGAAGCTACCCGGATCTTTTAATTTTGGTGGCAAATCCTTTTGAAAAATAGCACTACATCCGGCCGCCAATTGGATGGTTTCCTTCTCTATAAATTTGGTCTTTTTAGTGAGGAGCTCCTTCATAAATTTGGCATAGGTAGGCATTTGCTCTAAAGCTTCATGAAAAGGGATGTTGATTTGCAATCTTTTGAAGATCTCTAAAAACCTTGCAAATTGCCTCTCCTTGTCCTTCCTTGTTGGAGCATGTGGATATGGAAGATCCGTGACGGGAGGGTTAACCACCATCTCCTTCTCCTCCTTGGCTAATTTGCTCTTTATTTTTATCTCCCCACCATCCTTCTCTACACACTTCTCACTCTCATTTTTTTCATTTTTCTTCATTTTCTCACTCTCAATTTTTTTACTCTCAATCTTTTTCTCACTTTCTTTTTCAAGCTCATCTTCTTCACCATCTTCCACATCTTCAACTACTCCCTCTTGCTCACTTTTCTCTCCACTCAAGTCACCTACCATTGTACCCCTTCTTGTAGTGATAGCCTTGCAATGCTCCTTAGGATTAGTTTGAGTATTGGCCGAAAATGCCCCACTTTTAAGTTCCGCCAATTCCTTAGCAACTTGTCCCACTTGCACCTCAAGGTTCTTGATTGAAGCATCCGTATTCTTTTGGTTGGTGATAGAGACTTGGATGAATTGATTCAGAGTGTCTTCCAATTTGGAAGTGCGGTCTTGATGGAGAGGTTGATGTTGTTGGCCTTGATGAGCTTGGTTACCATGATGTGGTCTATTTGAAGGACCGACATCTTGCTTCCAACCATAGTTGTTGTTGTTCCTCCACCCTTGATTGAAAGCATTGTTGTAAGGAGGATTGCCATAATTTCCTTTCCGATTTTGGTTTCCCATATAATTAAGCTCTTCTTGAGATTCCGGTGGCATAATGCATTGGCCACTTATATGACCACCCCCACACAATTCACAACTAAGAACTTGTTGAGCTCCCGGTTGAGTAACTTGCACGGCTTGAAGTTGTGGAATTTTGGCAATTTGCTTGGTGAGTGCATCTAGTTGTTGAGTGAGAAGTTTGTTTTGAGCAAGGATAGCATCTTGAGAATTCAACTCAAGGACTCCTCTCTTTTGCACCTGAACCGGGGTTCTATCATGTTGAACCTCATAATCATTGGAGGCCATATTCTCAATGATCTCCTTGGCCTCATCCGGTGTCTTGTACATAATTTTGCTTCCAGCTGAAGCATCAAGCATGAGCTTAGTTTGAGGCCTTAACCCCACCAAGAAGGTGTTAATTTGAGCGGCCTCATTAAGACCATGAGATGGACACCTCCTCAATAAGCCATTAAATCTCTCCTAAGCTTCACATAAGGGCTCATCTAACCCTTGGGTGAAAGTAGAAATAGCTGTCTTCCGTTGGTTGATCTTGGATTGAGGAAAGAAGCGATTCAAGAATCTATCAACCAACTCACCCCAAGTTAGAGGAGTATTTGGGGGAATGGCTCGGTACCAATCTGTGGCTTTCCCATCAAGAGAGAATGGGAAAAGACTAAGCCGGATGTAATCATCATTCACTTGATGGAGCTTCACTGTGTTGCAAACATCAATAAAATTAGCCAAGTGAGCATAAGGATCTTCATTGTCAAGGCCATGGAATTTGTTGTGCTTGATCAAATGAATGAGAGAAGCCTTCATTTCCACATTGAGGGCTTGCACTTCAGGTCTAGCAATGGTGTTGAAATATCTTGGCCTGGTGTTGGCAATGTAATTATTCAAAGTCCGCCTTAGCGGGTGAGCTTCTTCCTCCGCCATAATGAATTCCTCTTCTTCTTGGATGGGTGGCAAAGGAAGATTGGGCAAAACAGTGGATGAATTAGGCTGTTGGATGGCTAATCTCTCTAGTGTCTTTCTCTTCCTTGTTGAACTATTGTTCTTCCGAGCTGTCCTTTCAATCTCCGAGTCGAAATACAAGGGGTCGGTTGAGCTTCTAGTTTGCATAAACAAGGAAAATAAGACACTAAAAGAGGTAAGTTAGCACAAGAGAATAAACACAAATTAAATTAAAACCAACAAACAAAAGAATAAAAGAATAGTGCCTAAGCAAATAGAAAATGTAAAATTGTCGAATATTGAGACGCAAGTCCCCGGCAACGGCGCCAAAAACTTGTTGATTCTTTGGCAAGCGTACCAAGTCGTCAATAGTAATAGATAAGTATATAAGTATCGTTCTCCCAAAGGACTCACGTAATAATTGGCAAATTTCACGAATTTCTACTAACTAGACTTAACAAATTTTACAATAAATGGATGGAACTGAGATTTCAGTTGTGACAAAGGAAATAAAGCAAATAAACAAACTTTGAAACTATTTTTAGGTTTTTAATATTCGAAGAGACTCAGAAAAAGATAGGTTTTTGCAAATGAGATGGAATTGTTGGGGTTAGACTTCACTAATCATCACTCTCTTTCAAAACACATTACAAGCATATTTTTGTACTTCAATATTGACATCAATCATGGAAAATCACCTAACCCTAATCCCTTAGGTGAAAGGATACTAAACTTCATTGTTAAGCTTCAATCCCTTGATAACTTAACAATGTAGCTTGCTTTAAGCTCAATGATCATAAGATGACCAATAAACCAAGACCCATTCCTAGATACATGGTTCATTGGGTGTTTTTATCTCAGTTCAAGACCACAAAAGCATTTTCCAATCACTTTCAAGTCACAAATCATGTAATGGGTGATCAAGCCACAACAAGCATGAAGCAAAGAAATAAAACACCAATACTGAAGAACAAAGTAGATGATATATATAAAGAACTATACAAGAGAGTGTAGTTTAGTTACATCTAACCCCAACAATGGAGGATTTAGCTACTCATTGTCATGTGTAGCATCAAAATACAAGAAACAATGAAGAAGATGATGAATGGAGGCATGGGAGAGCTTCTCTTCTTGTAGTGGGGTTGCAGCTCTGAAGAAAATTGAAGACCCCTCATTTATGACACTTGGGCCCTTTTATAGCATCTAATTTCAAGCAACCAAAAAAGTAATTTTTACGCGCCTTCGCTAAGCCATGGAGTAAGCTCGCTAAGCTAGATAGCTACGTGCAAACTTTGGTTGCTCTCTGTCAACGAGCTCGCTAGGCTAACTCTTTAGCCCGCTTAGCTAGCTCGAAGACAGAATTTTCCACCACAGGCACCGGCTAAGCTGCAGAGAGCACTGGCTAAGCTAGCCTTGACTTTCTTCAAATTCCAAAATAACTTCCAAATGCTCTCTCATGATCTCCAAAAAGCTTCCAACATTCTTCCTCCAATTCCTACACACTAAGGGTTAACAAAAGTTAGATGTTTATCAAAAAATATGTATAGTTAGCTAAATCTTGTAAAATGATAAAAACTAAATTAAAATATGCTAAAACAAGGTTCAAAAGGAAAGGAAAAGTGATATAAGAGCTTCATTTTGCTTACTAAAGGTATGCAAAATTGACACTTATCAAAGGACTACTTTGCTTCACTTTGCATGTGCACTATGTTCATGTTTTGCCAGTGAATTATCATTTTAACTTACCTACATGCAAGAGTATTCCAATTAAAATAAGTGCCTATTGGCAGGATGATGCAGAGCACTATATAGACAACTTTACTTGTTCTTAGTGGAAGAAAAGGATCGAAACAGAAGTACAGCTAGCATAATCCAGGACACTGATAAGCATATAGCGTAAGATTCATATTATATTAACAAGATACCAAACAAATTTGTTTAATGTTCCAAGATTGTCACTCTGTAAATTGATTTGAAACCACATGCGCATTTTCGAAATTAATCAAGCATTATAACAGAATACCATGATCAGAGCAAATTAACCCCATTGTTATTTCACTCACACATAGCAAATTCAAACGACAGGAAAAGATAATTGCTTTTAAGCTATTTAATGTTTATCAAAAAAGAATAAGATTTGTCTGAATAGACAAATAAGTTATCTACTGCATTATAGATAATTAGTGTCATACATGACAAACATTTGTAGTTTTAGTAAAAGGAAAGCCATCAAATACCTGGAACAAAGCAAAATGAATAAGATGAAGAACTAACTGTGGCTGACCTTGAAGTCATCTTCTAATGATCTTTTGATATACTTTTGGAAATTAAATTTACTTCCAGGAGCCAAGTGGACCTATTCAAGTATACATAATTCACTGTCAATGTAGAAGGCAAATCCACAATGAAAAGAACATATTGTTCTATAAGAAGTGTTGACTCACAGTGATAAACCCATTCCGCAAAGTCAGGTACTCAGTTTTATTTACAGACCTATAAAACTGCCTAAAGAAGCAGCACTGAAATTGGAAAATAAAAGATATGTTACGTCATCACTTTAAAATAAGCATGAATAATATCAGTTCAAATCCCCATCTAATACAAGATGCTTCGAGCAAGGGAATCCAAATGAATAAAATAAAGGCATATAATATTAGTACAAAAAAGAAAAATCATAATACCACCAGTGTAAGATGGCAGAGCTTTTACTTTGCTCATCATGTCATTCAAAACGGTAGCAGATGGCTGCACCACCATGACTCCCGAATTCAACCTCTCAGAATGCTTTAAATTAGCACAGAATTTTCCACATTTGAAAAGCCCTACCCTAAAATTTAGGATTCATGTCAAATGAAACATTAATATCCAAATGAGGTTGTGGGATCAGCTTCAGCCCCGCGTCGTCGAGCCTCTCCGTCAGAAGCACTGTGGGCTTCGTGTCGAGCCTGGCGGAGACGACCAGCCCGAGGAGGCGAGAGCCGCGGAGCGAGACAGAGAAGGCAGAGGAGAGAGAGAGTAAGGGAGATGGGAATCGAAGGGTTTGGGATATTAGGGAGAAAATTGCGATGAAGAATGGGAGCGAGCGAAGAGTACGGTGTTTAAGACAAGTTAGAATAGGCATTGTACAACATCGGTTATGAGATATAACCAATGTTGATTATGATGAATAACATCGGTTTATTAGACAACCGATGTTAACGATGAGCATTTATTTACAAAAATGTCACCGCATATTTTTTAACATCGTTCTCATATAACCGATGTCAATTGAACGATGTAAAATGCATATTTTCTAGTAGTGGTAACACCTTCCAAGGTTACAAATATTACTGACTCCGTCAACTAATCATCAATGTGGAATGTAGCAAGAAAATGACGTGGCAATGTGATTAAAAAGCCATACCGTCATTTTCTTCGTCAATACTCAATTTCTCTCAAGTGCTTGAAAGCCAGAGAAATTACATGGTTTACCTAGAAACCATCAAGCCTCAACTCCAATCCTAGTGTCGATCACTAACATAGTGACCCTAACAACACCGAGCTTCAATATCATTATACCTTAGCTCCAATACTGGTGTCGATCACCAGTACAGTGATCCTAACAACACTGAGCTTTAATATTATTATGCCTCAGCTCCAATTCTGGTGTCGATCACCAGCATAGTGATCCTAATGACACCGAGCTTTAATATTATTATGCCTCAGCTCCAATCTTGGTGTCAACCACAAGCATAGTGGTCCCAACAACACCGAGCTTCAATATTCTCATATTCAATGTACATATAATAATATTCAAATCAAAGTTCAAGCTCCCGACAGAGTTTCAAAACCATTGCTCTGTCTCCCTTCAAAAAATTGATCTAGAAATCGCAATTGATAATTTTCGTAAATTACTTGGTTAAAAAGCTTGTTTTGTCTACATTTTAATGGAACAAAAAAGAAAACAAAACATTAAGTGTAATATTAGAAATTAAAGAAACCGAGACATGTTCCAGGGGAACTCGAAAACAGAACAGTCATTTTGCAAGCCATGGATGAACTCCAAGACGGGGTCCTCTCCATGGTGTCAAAATAAAAGTTGTTCCTTTTCGTGTCTAGTTTTATTTAAAACAAATTTTGTGAAAAAACAACGGTTGGATCTTTCAAAATTCATGAAATAGTGGAGGCTGTTAAGGGTAACCCGAAGTTACGGCCACTGCCACTTGAATTTTGGAGTCTCCTTCTACATGCAACACACAAAAACGAGTTTGAAGAAAATGGGTATGGCTTCCCTTGTTCCAAGGGTCATCCCTTCTAGTTTAAAGAGATCAGAAACACCATCAAGGCCATGCATGCTCTCACACAAACAGCCATTGTCTAAGGCTCATTCTTTCCCTTAAAAATTTTCACATGCAAAGCTCAATAAACACATTCAACAACCAAAGAGAGGCATTCATGCAAGATGTGATTGACACCCCTAACCCTCAACCACATTTACAGAAGCTTAAATTCACATAAAGTTTCCCTCACCTTTGGGGTTGTTGGGCCGTGGAGGAGAAAGAGGAAGGAGAGGGGATAAAGCTGGCTGAATTTGGTGGTGGAAATCTTGCTCCTTGTGGCTTGCATGCAAGGTGAGCAAGAAGAAAATGGCTTCCATCCTTGCTATAGGAATCTCAGCCAGAACAGAGAAAAGGAGAGAGAGAAGAGAGAAAAACATATTTGGGTGTTGTTTGTTGTTGTTGTGACCGTGTGAGAGGGAAGAGAGAGAAAGGAGAGCATTTGAATTTCACTTAATGCTTAAGTTAGGAAATGAAAATGTGAGTTGGGTGATGGTGGCCGTGAGATTCAAAATGAGTGGGGAGCGGTTTGCATGCAATTTTGATTGGTTAAGGGGATGTGAGGTGATAGTTTAGGTGCTAAGTTATAAATTACACAGTGTGATTTTACACTGTGAAATTGAAATGGGACGTGATTTTAAATTTTGAAAATCAAACTTTGAAACATCTATTTAATTTTATAATTTTTTTATGAAATTAAAACTTTTTAATAACTCTTATAAAATTCTCTCTGTAGAGTAATTGCTCACAAATGAATTTTATAAGCGATAACTTGACATGCAAGTTTCAGAATTTAATTTAATTAAAATAATTAAAACCAATTTGAAATCAATTAATTAATTAGTACTTAGTGATAGATATTTTAAATATTTACTACTAGTAATTAATCATAGCTCAATTAATTACTAGCAGACATCTCAAGAAATCAACCACAGACAACCTTATAATTTAAATGTAAATACGCACCACACTGCAACTTAATAATTAATTTGGATAATGCGGACAATTTAACCACAGGAAATATCACAGACAATTCAGTTACAAGGAATTTTAATCACAGGCAAGTGGTACAAAAAAGTAACTACAGATAATTAATTCTAGAGAATTAATTACACAGAGAACTTTTAATTACAAGCAATTGTCTTAATTAGATTACTCACTTAGATTTTAATTACAGAGTATATTATATCTTTTGATTTTATAAACCTTTTCCTATTTGACCATTATAACGAATTACTCATATTATTTATTTTCCTTCATTTTTCTTATTTACTCATTTGATCACGAACTATATTTTAGTTACTCAAAATATATCTTTTTCTTCTTTTAAAACAAACAACTAGATTCCCATTAATTCTAATTAAATCTCTGACGTTCCCACTTACTGGGTTGTAATTTTCGGGGTGTTACAATACTCCCCTCCTTTTAGGAATTTCGTCCTCGAAATTCACTAAGCGTATGGTAAGCTACGCTAGGGCTATAGCTCTCTTTGTCTACACTCGGACCAATATATATATTTCTATAGCTAGTCTTAGACGGCTCCTATAGGAAGTTGTTTCCATTGCAGAGCTCAGTTCTAACTTACTATCCTTTTCACCATGAAAGCATAGATATGGTTCGTTCTAAAAGAGTATATACGGTTTTCATCTAAGTAGATTCACTCTTAAGGCTATAGGATCACTAACATAGAGCGGGTTTTGGTAGGAATCTAATCGAGTTGCTAGGTGGGCAACATAGTCCTTCTTAAGATTAAACTTAAATCTACTCAACGTTGAGGGTTTAGGTTTGTTACACTCTATATGGGTAGTAGGTAAATTCCTAGACTTGTCTCTAACTCTTGGTCACATCTTAGTACCCTACTCCAACTATTTCACCATTAGGATCACTTCTAATTTATTCCCAAACCACTTCAATCCACTACTACCAATCCAATCACTTCTAACATATAAGTCACACTCTCTCAATTGTTCCCATTACTTACTTTTCATCTTAAACTTTCTGCTACTATTTATGGCATTTGTATTTTATTCCATCCATCAATCCATGTCCTAACCATCAAGGACCATCGCACTTTCACACTATGCTTCCACTGCGAACTCAGCTACAAGTCATTAAAGACTCACTTACTCCATGGAAACGAATCCAACTTGCCAAACTTACAGACCAATCTTCCGTGTTAGTAAGGTACACTATTTTGTTTCTATGACACGCTCCCAACACACAGTTCCAAATCTTAGTGGTTATGGTATCAACCCTATGATAACGCCAAACCACAACACTTAACTTCACTCTTCTAACCACAGGGAAACAACCATCAGCATTATAAGGTAGAAACTACATCTCTAACCTCTTCTTACCTTCTCACTTATCAAGACATTCTCAGACTTCTCCTTACCCTCCTTTTTCCTTACTCCCTTCAATCAAACAACTTGAAAGCACACATCTACACCATGTAATAACACTATAGTTCTAACATCTCATTGTACCCACAAACATCAAGGCACCTTTAAACTCCTTTTTCCTTTCCTTTCTCTTAAGATCACTCCAATTCACCAACCTAGACTTTCAAACCTCTATTCTCAACCAACTCAGGAATACAGACTCATAATCTCACACTATGTAGAAAAATAACAAAACCACTGGGACAGTCTTTCCAAGGAATTTTGGTATTAGGAGAGAAAGTCGTCTCGACCGAGTCCTGAGTGTGCACCCTCACAACTCTATCAAGATTTCCTTTCTTCCTTCAAAACATCCACCTTGCTTCAAAAGCAGGAATGATAGAAGAAGCAATTCCTCCATATGGATCAAATAACTCGTAAGATTTGAGAACAACATATCCCCATAAAGCAAGCGACTTACACTGGGATTGAGGATAACTCAATTATCATCAATACAATTTCTCAGAACACGATCAATCAATTTATTTCCACTGGAGACTTAGACACAGAAAGAAGTTCAGGTTACCACATGATTTAAAAAAAAAGAAACATCATGTGTAAGGCATCATTCATACAAAATGAATGACCCTACTAAGAACTAAGATATTTTATTTACATGAATAGTAGACTACTCAAAAGTAGGTTACTTGAAACGTGTCCAATCGACTCATTCTTACAATAATAGTAATGACAAAATAAGATATCTGACATCACTGTACAACTCGGAAGAGAGTAGAGTGCATAAGGCATTTACTCATAAGGAGTCAAAACAACTTGATAACAATGAGGGACAACTTACACATAATGCATAGACTTCTCTATCACACTCAACCCATTATCCCGCTATAGATGCCAAGGTCTCAAGGGTTCCTTAAGGCAAGGCATAGTCTAACAAAATAACCTTGTTCCTTAGCTTTACGTTGTCTAGCTAATCTCACAGTTCTATTAGCAATTCTAAGGGCTACTACACATCCTCAAAATGTCTACATTCCCTTCTAACGGCACCGCATCAATGATCTCTCATGCCTATAGTCTAACTAATCCTACATTGCCACCACAGTAGTCAATGCAAGATTACACTGTTAGAACAACTTCATATCTTACACCACTACCCACACATAGTAGGTGTAAGATCACACAACATATAACATACAATGTTTCCTTCACCACTGTTAAACAATAGTCGATGTAAGAGCAAGCAGTTCAATCAATTCATCCTACATTGCTATTAAAGAATAGTCAATGCGGAATCACACAACATCAAAAAATTCATCTATATTGTCGTCAAGCGACAGTCAAACCAATCACACACAGCACAAGCAATGGTTAAGTCCACACCCTAGTATTGGTAGGACGAACTACTCTGATACCACTAATGTAACACCCTAAATCCGGGTTTACATATATCCTTATTTAAAACTTATTTTAATTCAATAGGCATGTGACTTTATTCAATTCTTGTAAAAGAAAGAAGAGATCCTTTATTTATTTATTTTCTAAAACAAGATAGTTTGTTTAATTGTGCAAATCAAGTGTAATTATGAAACATAAGTTGGAATTTTACCAAATTGTTAAAAACTTTTTATTTCAATTTCTATTTCGAAAGTTGCGCTTTGCTTAATAATTAAAAACCGGTTACTTAAGTTTGCAAGAAAACTATGTAGCGTTGTTCAATTATAAATGGGCACTTAATTTCGAATTAAGTAGAAAGAATAAAACAAGATATTTTTCTGTTATAAGATATGCATTTATGCATAAAGTAGAGAATTTCATAACCCAAATATTTTCCGGAGTAATAGTAATATATACATTCCCAAAGTGTATACCCAAATACATAGGGTAATAGAGTATGAAAGCTAAATGTACATACCAAAAATCTGGAACCTAGGTCTACCCATATCCAAATACATAAAAAGGGGAAAACCTAGTCTCGAAGCAGTCATCTCTAAACCCAACCCTACATGTTAGACTAATCCCAAGGAATAGGATAGCGGAGGGCCTTTGACAAGATTCCTGAGAAGAAATCTAGTGGTCATCATCCACAGGATCCTTCACGGAATCTTCCTCAAAGTTCTCCAAATTCTTCTTAAAAACCTTGACTCACTGTTCCCTAAGTTCACGACTAGCAGCGGATCCCCCTAACAGGCACTCACCCATTTACACCTCAAATTCTTGACATAAAGGGGTTCGGTGAAAGGTGGGAAGTGTCAGACCAAACGTGAACTCCTCTGATGGTGTGGCATTGAAAACAGTAATGGGTACAGATGACCCTTTCGAAGACTCTCTGAAAGAGAAAGACGATGACGATAGCCTTTTTGCAATCTCCACAGGTACTGCCACCGGTTCCTAAAAGAAAAAAATAAACAGAGGGTAAACTCCCTGCTTCATCAAGCAGTACACACCGAACGACTTGACAGTCACAAACACAATCCTGCTAACCACCACGATGTGGTTCTCTAACGATCACACTCGAAACCTATTCGTTTCCACAGCTATTTCTGTAAATTGTTTCACACTGGGCAACCGCCACTGGAACTCCCAAAACTCAATGGTCTTACAAATATTTTGAGTGGAATGACTATTGGGAGTACACCCTCACCATGGTACAAGGCGGGCTCTCACCAACCGAAGAATGTCTCGTGGTTATGTTAGGGTTGCCAAGTCGACTATGTGAACGAAATGTCACAACTCGGTGCCTACCCTCCAAGGTCAACATGCCTCACGACCATCTCCCAGGTACCAATCTGTGGTCATCCATTACTCTGAGGACTGACTCCTTAACAACTCTCCCTATCGGGATTATTCTTTCTCGTCACTGTAGGGTCTCGCTGCATATGGTACTGGACGGTCGAATTGACACCAAACATGAGATCCCGTCTCTCTTCAAAACATATATATATATATATATATATATATATATATATATATATATAGATAGATAGATATAAACAAGGACATCGTGGCTCGATCACCTCTCTATGGGTGACCGTCACATTTTGTGACGTGCCATTCGAACTCCGCCCCCTCTCTTTGGTATTCTCACAGCTTGGAAAAGCCCCACGTGACTCTTCATAATCTCCATTGCACCACTCTCGAAAAGCGCACTTTTGCAACGCGCATCACAATTCTTGTTAAGTTTTATTCTTGCCTTATCCTCTCAATTTCTAAAATTTTATTAATTAGTAACTTACCGATGATTCCTCCACGCAAAGGTCCTAAAATTATTTCTATGTCCAACGCATAAAAATAAAGAGTTAATTAAATTAATTCCTATTAAATAAAATAAAATAATGAAATGAAATCGTGAAGCTAATTAATAATACTCTATATTGAATTTTCACTTATCATTATCGTTCAATGACGATCTTGCCATAATCACTAGAATCAAATTCTAGTATCACAATTACTCGCGCCTGACTCTTGCGAACACATCACATAGACAACACATACATTCAAGGAATAATTCCACACAATCATTCAAAGTCACCATTGTCCAATAACTTTGTTCTTTGGGACTTAAAATAAAAAATTGGGTATATGGATACATGGTATCCATTGCCCCTTTCATTCACAGTTATAACCATACACATCACCCATGTATCACACACAATGTTACAGTCACAGTCAAAATTAATAAAACAAAAGTTGACTGAAAAGGGGAAAGTTTCCCTTTCGCAGTATTGAATGTGAGATCAAATTGATTGCATTAAATGACCTTGAAACTATGAAATTTTCATATGAAATGAAAGCTCTTGAAGTCTATTTTTCAGATTGATATCCCACTTAATTTTCAAAAATCTACAAAAATTATTAAAAATTTCACAAGTTGACAGGTTAGTTAAATCCTTTCCAGAAACATGTTTTGAAGAAATTTTATTTTCTAGTACTTCCCAAAACAAATTTGAATTGGAATTTTTACAGCATAGAAATAACATCTGGATCCTTCCAAAATGGTATCCCATGCCTTCCAATTCGTCCCCAATTGTTCCCAGAAATTTTTTATTTACAGCCTAAAGTTCGAGATCCCGATAGAGTTTCAAAACCATTGCTCTGTCTCCCTTCGAAAAATTGATTTAGAAATTCTGCTTGATAATTTTCATAAATTACATGGTTAAAAAGCTTGTTTTGTCTAGTTTTTAATGGAACAAAAACAAAACATTAAGTGTACAATTAGAAATTTAAGAAAAACAGAGATATGTTCCAGGGGAACTCGAAAACAGAACAACCATTTTGCAAGCCATGGATGAACTCCAAGACGAGGTTTCCTCTCCATGGTGTCAAAATGAAAGCTGTTCCTCTTCATGTCTAGTTTTATTAAAAACAAATTTTGTGAAAAACCAACGGTTGGATCTTCCAAAATTCATGAAACAGTAGAGGCTGTCCAAAGTAACCCGAAGTTACGGCCACTGCCACTTGAATTTTGGAGTCTCCTTCTACATGCAACACACAAAAACGAGTTTGAAGAAAATGGGTATGGCGTCCCTTGTTCCAGGGGCAATCCCTTCTAGTTTAAAGAGATCAGAAACACCATCAAGGCCATGCATGCTCTCACATAAATAGCCACTGTCCAAGGCTCATTCTTTCCCTTCAAAATTTTCACATGCAAAGCCCAACAAACACATTCAACAACCAAAGTGATCAAAATATTTCAAAACGGTAGCAGATGGCTACACCACCATGACTCCCGAATTCAACCTCTCAAAATGCTTTAAATTAGCACAGAATTTTCCACATTTGAAAAGCCCTACCCTAAAATTTAGGATTCATGTCAAATGAAACATTAATATCAAATTTAAGATAAAGTGATCAGAAGATTTCACTTCTCGTTCCACATTAATACAATTGGCAAACGAAAAGAGTACCTGGAGAAGGGTATTGGCATAATAAGAGACACCATCTAAGACCAAAACGACCATGTCTTTGTTGGACTCGGTGTCGCGCATCGGTTTTGCCGAGAACTCGAATGCCCAACAGGAATTCATCTCCGTACAATAGAGTCACGTATGCCACATCCGTCCTCTCAGATCCCAATGAATGAAATGAACCAGCAAAACTGTCAACCATAACCATATAATGCATTATTTCGAGGTTTCAAGGTGGAACGCGGTGGCGGTGAAGATAAAGTTAGGGTTTCAAGGGTTCTTGTGTACACTTGTTGCGGCAGCAGCAGCTAGGACTTCAACAACAGCGTCGAGATCCACATCTTACACACTTGTCTTCCGACGACCTTGAGCCTGCCGCCGGAGGGCTCGAAGACCTCGTGCGTGACCATGGTGCCACTGTGAATGATATGCACGTTGCAGAGCGAGATTTCAGTGCTGAGGTTGTAGGAGCAGCTTTAGTCCCTCGTCGTCAAGCCTCTCCGTCAGAAGCACCGTGGGCTTCGTGTCGAGCCTGGCAGAGACGACCAGCACGAGGAGATGAGAGCCGCGGAGCGAGATGGAGAAGGCAGAGGAGACAGAGAGTAAGGGAGATGGGAATCGTAGGGTGTGGGATATTAGGGAGAAAATTGCGATGAAGAATGGGAGCGAGCGAAGAGTACGGTGTTTAAGACAAGTTAGAATAGGCATTGTACAACATCGGTTATGAGATATAACCAATGTTGATTATGATGAATAACATTGGTTTATTAGACAACCGATGTTAACGATGAGCATTTATTTAAAAAAAATGTCACCTCATATTTTTTAACATCGGTTATCATATAACCGATGTCAATTGAACGATGTAAAATGTATATTTTCTAGTAGTGGTAACACCTTCCATGATTACAAATATTACCAACTCTGTCGACTAGTCATCAATGTGGAGTGTAGCAAGAAAAAGACGTGGCAATGTGATTAAAAAGCCATATCGTCATTTTCTTCGTCAGTCCTTAATTTCTCTCAAGTGCTTGAAAGCCAGAGAAATTACATGGTTTACCTAGAAACCATCAAGCCTCAGCTCCAATCCTAGTGTCGATCACTAGCATAGTGACCCTAATGACACCGAGCTTCAATATCGTTATACCTTAGCTCCAATACTGGTGTTGATCACCAGTACAGTGATCCTAACAACACCGAGCTTTAATATTATTATGCCTCAGCTCCAATTCTGGTGTCGATCACCGGCATAGTGATCCTAATGACACCGAGCTTTAATATTATTATGCCTCAGTTCCAATTCTGGTGTCAATCACCGGCACAGTGATCCTAATGACACCGAGCTTTAATATTATTATGCCTCAGCTCCAATCTTGGTGTCAACCGCAAGCATAGTGGTCCCAACAACACCGAGCTTCAATATTCTCATATTCGATGTACATATAATAATATTCAAATCAAAGTTCGAGCTCCCGACAGAGTTTCAAAACCATTGCTCTGTCTCCCTTCGAAAAATTGATTTAGAAATCGCAATTGATAATTTTCGTAAATTACTTGGTTAAAAAGCTTGTTTTGTCTACATTTTAATGGAACAAAAAAGAAAACAAAACATTGTGTAATATTAGAAATTTAAGAAAAACTGAGACATGTTCCAGGGGAACTCGAAAACGGAACAGTCATTTTGCAAGCCATGGATGAACTCAAAGACGGGGTTTCCTCTCCATGGTGTCAAAATAAAAGTTGTTCCTTTTCGTGTCTAGTTTTATTCAAATCAAATTTTGTGAAAAAACAACGGTTGGATCTTCCAAAATTCATGAAAAAGTGGAGGCTGTCAAGGACAACCCGAAGTTACAGCCACTGCCACTTGAATTTTGGAGTCTCCTTCTACATGCAACACACAAAAATGAGTTTGAAGAAAATGGGTATGGCTTCCCTTGTTCCAAGGGCCATCCCTTCTAGTTTAAAGAGGTCAAAAACACCATCAAGGCCCTGCATGCTCTCACACAAACAGCCACTGTCTAAGGCTCATTCTTTGCCTTCAAAATTTTCACATGCAAAGCTCAACAAACACATTCAACAACCAAAGAGAGGCATTCATGCAAGATGTGATTGACACCCCTAACCCTCAACCACATTTACAGAGCAAAGCTTAAATTCACAGAGAGTTTCCCTCACCTTTGGGGTTGTTGGGCCGTGGAGGAGAAAGAGGAAGGGGAGGAGATGAAGCTGGCTGAGTTTGGTGGTGGAAAGCTTGCTCCTTGTGGTTTTCATGCAAGGTGAGCAAGAAGCAAATGGCTTCCATCCTTACTATAGGAGTCTCAGCCAGAACAGAGAAAAGGAGAGAGAGAAGAGAGAAAAACATATTTGGGTGCTGTTTGTTGTTGTTGTGACCGTGTGAGAGGGAAGAGAGAGAAAGGAGAGCATTTGAATTTCACTTAATGCTTAAGTTAGGAAATGAAAATGCGAGTGTGAGTTGGGTGGTGGTGGCCGTGAGATTCAAAATGAATTGGGAGCGGTTTGCATGCAATTTTGATTGGTTAAGGGGATGTGAGGTGATAGTTTAGGTGCTAAGTTATAAATTACACAGTGTGATTTTACACTGTGAAATTGAAATTGGACGTGATTTTAAATTTTGAAAATCAAACTTTGAAACATCTATTTAATTTTATAATTTTTTTATGAAATTAAAACTTTTTAATAACTCTTATAAAATTCTCTTTGTAGAGTAATTGCTCACAAATGAATTTTATAAGCGATAACTTGGCATGCAAGTTTCAGAATTTAATTTAATTAAAATAATTAAAACCAATTTGAAATCAATTAACTAATTAGTACTTAGTGATAGATATTTTAAATATCTACTACTAATAATTAATCATAGCTCAATTAATTACTAGCAAGCATCTCAAGAAATCAACCACAGACAATCTTATAATTTAAATTTAAATACGCACCACACTGCAACTTAATAATTAATTTGGATAGTGCAGACAATTTAACCACAAGAAATATCACAGACAATTCAGTTACAAGGAATTTTAATCACAGGCAAGTGGTACAAAAAAGTAACTACAGATAATTAATTCTAGATAATTAATTACGAAGAGTTACTCACAGAGAACTTTTTATTACAAGCAATTGTCTTAATTAGATCAGTCACTTAGATTTTAATTACATAGTATATTATATCGTTTTATTTTATAAATACCTTTTCCTATTTGACCATTATAACGAATTACGCATATTATTTATTTTCCTTCATTTTTCTTATTTACTCATTTGATCACGAACTATATTTTAGTTACTCAAAATATATATTTTTCTTCTTTTAAAACAAACAACTAGATTCCCATTAATTCTAATTAAATCTCTGAAGTTCTTACTTACTGGGTTATAATTTTTGGGGTGTTACACAAGATACCTCCAGAACAAATATAATATAATTCCCTTTTTTCATATTTAATGACAGGTAGAACTTGAACCCTGAAAAAATAGAACATGGATTTATATGTAGGGACTCATACTTAAGACTCTGCCTTTGAGTAACGACTTTAGGTAAGCCAGACATAATATATCTAAATATAATAATGACTTTAAGTAAGCTAGACATAATATTATAAAACTTATTATATGGTTTACCTTTTCTATTTTTTCTAAATCTCCTGATCACCATAACTATGATAGATATTATGAGGACCACTGCAACAAATGTTGTTATAGATGCAACTAAAGGAATAACAAACTTCCGATGGTTGCTCTTGCCTGACCCTGTCTGATAAGGACAAAGATTTCCATCCAAACTGGAATGTAAGCAAGTGTTTGTTATCATAAGATTGATGATAAGAGAAATTTTTTGAAATGGGGGTGAAATGGAACAATATAATCATGAAAAGTATTAGTACTTTTTAAACAGAAGCAATGGCTAAAGAAGAAAGTGTAACAAATTCTAAAATTCTCATAATTTTGGTTTTGTTAGTTGCTGCTTATTGTTTCTAAATACTAGTAAATTAATAAAGGATTTTTTTTTAGAAAAAAGGAAACAATAGAGAGTGAAAAATAAAGATTGCTAAAGGAGTTAGCAAAGTCTTGTGTGCATCTTTAGGACTGTTATTGCAACAAAGTTATATGTAGCTATAGCCTAGGAGCAAATTAACCTCAATTGCAAAGAGTTGTTTGATGACTTTGCCTTTAGACTCAGGAATGGAACTTGTGAGTTGTGAGCATATTCCTAGACAAATTACTGCAAAGATTGTGTATGTGTTGTTAAATATATTAGGAGAGTGTGACATGTAAAGTTTCTTGTGGCAATGCTCAATGTCACGCACAACTTACAAGATCTATAATTGTGGCAGTTTTGCAAAAAAAAATTGGCACCTCCACTGTCAATTCATTGTTTAACAAATCCCCGCAACACAATAGTTATTGCTTGGGTTATGACAACTTAATCCCTTTACAACCTCTAATGTTGCTCCTGTAGAGTGCTCAGGTAGTGATATTAAAATACAAATTTCTATAAAATTAATAGAAAAAACTTACAAATTCTCCGAATGTGAGGTTGGAGAATAAGACATCTATTTCGCCTGACAACTTGCTTGAGCTCAAGTTTCTGCTTGAATTTTGAGAAGAATAGAGGTTTTGCCACTAAAATTAAAAAAAATGGAGATATGAATCATGTTATATTCATCAAAATTATTTCATTTTATCAATACTTACTATGAAATGATTCTTGGAGTGTCCCCACTGCTGCAAGTAACACATTCCCATGTAAAATTATTTAGTCCACAGGGGTCTCCTTGCGAATTCATTCTAGAAATCTTATAAAATTCTTTGATGTGCCAGATAGCATTAACTATTGTTAATATCCAGTAGTAACCAGAATATCAAGATTGAGATTATGAACTTTGGAAGTAAACAAATTTTCAGTAGGTGTGCACATAATGGATTGAGAATGCATTATTAAAAAAAAGGAGGAGAATAAAGGAATACTTGAGAAAAACAGAAGGATTTCTCATTTTTATAAATAAAAAGGTAAATGACTATTTTTGCCTTGAAAGTGCAAAGTAGTGACAATTTATTTCCCAAAAGAGCAAAAATTTTGATTTAGTTCTTGAATGTGTAAAAAGTGCGATAATTATGTCATGTCATTAAGTTTTCGTAGACCATTTTGTCATTAAGATGTAGTGTTCAAGGACCAATTTGATATTAAGTTGTAAAGTTTAGGGAACAATTTGACATTAAGTTGTATGACGGGATATAATTGTCACACTTTTTACATATTTAGGGTCTAAATAAGAATTTTTGTTCTTTCATGGACTAAATTGTCACCGCTTTACACTTTTAAGGACGAAAGTGACTAATTACCCTATTTATTTTTCTTTAAATCTTTACAATGTTACTACAAATGCATATATAAAATTATACTTCATTATGAAGTACTGTAAAAGTTTAAAGCCTATTATATACTCAATTATATTAAACATAATAATTTTGTAACAAAATTCTTTTTATAAAAAGTTTTTGTATCAGTGGTCAAATGATAAATTAAAGCCGTCATTCTTTTATTGAATAATTAATATTAATTTATATTCTAAAAATCATCTTTTTCATACTGCTATATCATATAAGATTATGACTCATATCAAATGTTCTTTTTGTTATCAGATAAAAAAATGATTATAATAAGATTTACTGTTATTTTTATTTCTTTTGCATACTGCTTTTAAGAGATAATATCATATAAGATTATGACTTATATCAAATGTTCTCATGTTATCAGATAAAAAAAATAATTATAATTAGATTTATTGTTATTATCAAATGTTTTCATGTTATCCAACTTCTCAAATTCGTTGGATCCTTCTAAACTCAGCTCAAACACAAGTGGCTCATGAGGTGTAACATTCCTGCCCAAGTACATGAAGCACCTGATGATCTATTCATAATTGAATTACGAGAAAAAGGATTATGCGCTGACAATGTAAAATAGTTTAACATAGTCATCCAATCACAACCTACCATATATAGTAAGTTTGTTGACTTTTACAAAATTACCTTAAAAGTCATGCAAACGGTTATTTGTAATTGGATAACAGTGTAAAACTATTTTATTCTCCCAGTACATCACCACTAAACTCTTGAATTATTTCCAAATGCTTGGTAGTTTTTCTACTTTTAAGAAGAAGAAAAACTAGAAAAAGCTAACTAGGCCAAATGCTACCTTATACTTATAAACTACATGATCTAATTGGTAATTAAATTGCTATGAAAAGAATGAATGCTCCCCAAGATTATGAGCCAGTGTTAAAGGAGTGATCCATATTGTTTAATAGTTTAGTAAAGTGATCTAATAAAAAACTTATACACCACATGATCCTTTGTTTTATAAGTTGGTTCACAGACTTAACGAAAGAGGATGGTTTACATGATATGCTTAAAGACCACATAACCAAGGAATGAAACATTCTAAATAGAAGACCAATATTCCTTTCAATTTGAAATCAACACTGTAAACCGTAAAACTGCACATGCAGGAAAAGCTGACAAAAAATAGATAGCATGGGCACTGTATTCAACTATATCAAACACCAACTATATACAATAGCAAAAGTATATTTGTAAGAAAATAGAACGTGAACAAAGTTCTAATGATAAAAAACGTTTACGAAATATGCAAGTCATTATATATTTATTAGTAAGCCTTCTTCAACACTGTTTAGAAGGATCCGAACGCAGTGGGCAATCCAAGCGGCTCCGGTGAGCAATAGCAGTGGTTCCGGTGAGCAACAAGACCTGCATAAACCTGCACAAACACTCCGGTGCCAAAGTTAGAGTGTAAGAGGTGAATAATCAGGTTAAGTTGTATACCTATAGGCATGAAATGTCTTATATAGTGGTAGACAGAGCTGGACAAACGGGTAAGTCCGCCTGTTTAGCCCATAAGCCGTTTAGCCCGCAAACAGTTTAGCCCGCTCGTTGAACCTGCAAAATAAACGGACTCTATTTTAACAAGCCCACAACTGTCCCGTTTAGCCCGCGGGCTAAACAAGCCAATCCGTAACCGCAAAAAAAATTTTAAAAACTGAAAATTAAATTTTAAAAATTAAAATTTAACCATTTTTTAAACTTTTTTTTTTTTGGAAAAAGCCAAATAATTTATTATGATAACATTAGCAGACAAGAAGATTTCACCGAATGCCATACTACATATTATGTCAAATAATTTATACATATGCAGCACCTATCTAATATATACATATGCAACACCTATCTAAATAATAAATATGCCAAATATTTCACCTAAACCGCAAAAGCTAACATGACAGAACATAGTCACTTTCTATTCTAATTTCTAATAAGTTCTAACTAAGTTTTATTTTTTTATTTTATTCTAATTCTAATTATTATATTTTTATATTTTTTAAATTAAAATGTAAAAAGCCCGCGGACTGTCCGATTAACCCACGGTTGAGCTCGTTTAACTTGTGGGTTAATCGGGCCGGGCTAAAAAGCCTGCAAGTTAAATGGACTAAAAAAATAAACCCATATACCGTGCAGGCTACGGGTTTAACGGGCAGCCCGCGAACCCAAGCCCAAATGCCCAACTCTAATGGTAGATGGAGGGAAAATCAGTTAAGTAGCTATTGTGGACTATGGGCCACGTGGTAGGCCCAAGATACCTCCAAACAAATATAATATAATTCCCTTGTTTCATATTTAATGACAGGCGGAACTTGAACCCTGAAAAAATAGAACATGGATTAATTGGGTTTATATATAGGGACTCATACTTAAGACTCTGCCTTTGAACTAAGGTGCACGTGTAATTAATTCAAGGCTTTTGGTGTTGGGTGTAGATGTAATCCAAGTGAGCATTCTTCATCCTTCATATAGCACTCCTCTGATCCTATTAGATTAGCATGGAACCATATCAGAAAATTAGATTAGCATAGCAGTCATGTAGTAATTTCACTAATTTGATTCTCATTTAATAAGTAAATTCCTTTGATAAATATCATACCTGAACCTGTTGGACCCATCAAGAGAACATTTACTTGAAAAATCAATTTCAGGCAACTAGCATGTAGAATATTTCAACTTCACTGCATTTACCTGAAAATTCTCTACCACAGGACTCATATTTACTTGGAAATTAGGCTTCTCGAAATATACACTGTAAGGTGATTGCTTTTTTGCATGGTTGAGTTTTTTAGCATCTATATCATTCAAAGAAGAGAGAGACTAAAGGTTATGTTATGGCAAAGACCAATAGCACTTGAAGCCCCCAATAACATGACTTCACACTTTTCAGTGCTTAGTTCTTTAAGCTGAAACAATTTCAAAGGAAACGAAGCTTTTAGTCACACATACAAACACAAATACATGATAAGTAAGGAATATCAAAGATATATAATCCTACCATGACCTGTGAGTTCCTTAAATGTTCCCTTCTGCTAATGCTGTCAATGCCAATTTCATCTTTGGGGTGTTCTTTGTGAATCAAAGATGGGTTCTGCAAAGTTTGATATAGAGAAGTTCACAGGGCAAGAACGATTTCAGTCTATGGAGGATGAAGATGAGAGCTTTGCTGGTTCAACAGGGACTGGAGCAGGCTCTTGAAGGAGAAAAGAAATTGCCTGCAAATTTGTCAGAGAAGGAGAGAAAGGATGTACTTGATAAAGTGCATGGTGCTCTGATCCTACCTCTGGGTTACAAGGTTCTGAGAGAAATATCAGAGGAGAAGACTGCTGCTGCGATTTGGTTAAAATTAGAGAACCTGTATATGACCAAATCAAGATGCCAGCAGGGAAGGCATTGGAAGATCACTTGGATGATTTCAATAAGATCATTCTTGATCAGGAAAACATTGAAATCAAGATTGACGATGAAGATCAGGCATTGCTGTTGCTCAGGTCATTACCAAGCGAATTTGATAGCCTCTCGGACACACTCATATATGGCAGGGATTCACTGTCATTGGAGGAGGTGTAGACTGCTTTGTTCTCAAAGGAATTAAAGAGGAAGTCTGAGGGAAGAGGTAAACAAGATGCTGAAGGATTATACATCAGAGGTAGGACAGAAAAGAGAGAATTTAAGAGCAAGAAGGGATCAAGATCCAAGTCAAAGGAGGGCAAGAGGAAGAAATGCTTCATTTGTGGGAGTGAAGAGCATCTGAAGAAGGAGTGCCCTGAAAACAAGAAGAAAAAGAGACATGGAGATCAAAGGAGTCACAGTGGGGATGCTGATGTTATCTCACAAAGGTAAGAGAGTGCTGAGGTTATGTGTGTTTCAGAGGTGACAATCAAACCAGAATGGGTTCTTGATTCAGGATGCACATTTCATATGTGTCCTAACAAGGACTGGTGTATCTCCTATGAAGAAAGCCATGGAGGGCAGGTCTTGCTAGGCAACAACAAGGCCTGCAAAGTGATAGGAATTGGATCTGTAAAGCTTAAACTTGCAGATGGAGTAATAAGAACCTTGCAAGAAGTGAGACATGTACCCGACTTGAAGAGAAATTTAATTTCTCTTGGAATGCTCTGATACCAGTTGTAAAGACCACTAGTGTATGCACCCGTGCGATGCACGGGACAAATTATCTGTGGGTAAATTATATTTTTATTATTTAAAAAATAAATAAATTTAAATTTGAAAGGAATAATAATATTTTATAAACATTAAGTGAATAATATTTATTTATATACTTTAATAGATTATTAACCTATTTTTATCATATTAACGTAATCATGTTTTATAAGAACATTTCATATTGAAAATTATAAATTTATAGGCTTAAAAATAGTTTGATGTTATTAGATATAATTTTTTTTTCTATTCAGTTCTAGTAGACAACTTATATTTTTTCATTCAATTTTCACTTTTTTTCTTTTTTTTTGGTTCAAATTGTAAACTGGCAGTGCGACCAGTTTAATGTCCAATATTATTTATGCAATCAGGTTTTCTCCCTATATCTGATAATATAGATTTATGCAATCAGGTTTTCTCCCTATATGCTATATAAGTACTTGTTATTGTCAGTCAATGTAATTCAGAAATGTTCTTTAACAATTGAAGAATAGACCTACTATTCTAAACTTGAACTGAATGTATTTTCTTGAGCTTAAATACGTGATTTGGTTTCCACAGTCAAATAATTTTTTTTAAGGCTAAACAAATTGTATTAATGAATAGTTTAAAACAGTGAGTGTAGCAATAGATGGCATCACCTGATACAAAAACAATAACCCCCCCCCCAATATGCTATTGATAAAAAAAAAAAAAAAAAAAAAAAAGCCCCCCGATATGCTAAGAGATAATCACCTCCCTATTCAAATGCCAACTGCCATAGTCGAGGCTTTCAACAACAACAAAACAAAAAATCAATCAGCTCCTAACTAAAAAAAGTAAATAGCCAAGTGTCCAAAAAGTGGTATAGCTGTCATATTCCGAAGGTTTTAGCGCGGCCTGTTATTGCATCAATCTCCCAAGCTTGCTGACTTCCAACTTCCAAATATAAAAGTCTTTAAACTGCACGCTGAGCTACTCTTCTAACCAAGCAGGCTTTTACACTTCAAAATTACACCAAAATATTTCCAACCAATATGAGTTTAAAAACATGAAGTTTCAATTGTCTTGACACAGCTTGAACAGTTGTACAGTCAAATAAAATTTGGCTTCTCATATTGAAGTAACAGGCTTCCATACAGTGAAGAAAGAACTAACAGTAATAATAACAGGCTATATTATTCATTTAACTATTATATTTTTATTACCTTGGTCAACATTCGATGCAGTATATCTTAAAAAAAATAGTTTTATTCACAATGAATAGAAGCCATTTACCTGGTGTTGCTGCTAGTTACAGAATCATATGGTACAATTAGAAATCTCATAATCTATATTTTACATATGTATTGGTGTAGGTAGGAAAATTCTGAGTGAACAGTGCAAAAAGTAACTGAATAACTGTCAACCATAATCTTTTATCAATAATAAAAAATATCAAAATATAGAAATGGACACCAAATCAGCCTCTACAATTACAGTTGTAAATGATACATAAGACTAACTTAAATATATATTGATTCCAGTAGAGTATAGAGTTATTCCAAATGGATTAGATCGAATCAACTGGCCTTTTGAGAGATTTATATACAGAAAAATTAAGGCCAATATTTGGTATCTGCAGACTGCATAATTTTCCTGCAAAAATGAAATCAAATATATCAAAAAATAGAAAACTTCACACTTGAGGTCTCATTCTACATTTTTTCCTGATTGGTTTGTTTCCTTTCTTGTAGCAAAAGAGTTGTTTTACAATCTAAAAAGCGATAGCAATGTTTGCATGTGCATCAGCATTAAAAATAATAAATGAAGTTATCCTAGATGCTTACTCTCATTGCATTAGCAATGGTAACTGTGAGGTTGCCAAAATTCCAATTCAGTGTTTTCTTTGGAGCTATCTAAGGAAGACCAGTATTCTACAATGTGCTAGTCTATGTCATTATACTGGTCAGTAAAAAAAACTGTTTTAAATGAAAATATTAAAAATATGATACAGTAAAATAGAAAAAGGGTAATACCATCCATCCCTGTGATCATTTTACACCATCTTTAATTGCATAGGTAGCTTTAAGCCCATTAATTAACTGTAACCAACTCTGTAACCAGTTCAGAGTTCGTATGAAATCTGGCTCCCATCATAGGTTCACTCAATAGTTGTTGCATGCACATATATGTTAAATGGCTGATGAGATCACAGATTGCTGGGACAAAAAGATTGGTCATACCTGTGTTAGCAAATGAATTTAGATTACATATTTACAAAATCAACCATCACCTATTTGTAGTGCCTTTCCTGCAAAGTAATTTCCTCAAACTTATTGTGTCCCTATTTCCTATCATCCTTGGACTCCCACAATCTCCTTCCACCACGCATACACCTAAAAAACACAAAAGTAAAAAACAAAACCTTAAAATTAACCACGTGACATACACACAAATTATGCAGATGTTTAAATGAAGATTCAGACCCCTGTGGCATGCGCTCGCATTATCCCTGTCGCAGGCATCATGCATATAAAATGGTAAAGCAGTAGGCACCACAAACAGATCATTCTCTTTCGTCTCTTCATCATCCTCGTTCCTTGATTCTTCTAAAGTTAGCATTAGAATCCTTAATCAATGTCCCAATTTTCAGAGAAAAATGAATTAAAATTGGTGTATAAAGACAAACCTCTCAAGATGCTTATCTTTCTTTGAGAAAGAGAGTACAGAAGAAATGCAGAAGGAAGAGTAACGGAACGGTGCTACATTTTGTGGAACTAAAACGCGTCTGTTCATTGGGTTGTTTGATGGTCGATTGAATATTTGAAATGTTGGATTTGAAATGGCACTTTGAAAATGTCCAATCTTTTATTCCCTCATTAAATTAAATAAAAGCTCATTTAATTTCTTTATCATCGGAAAAACAGTATGAATTAATAACGCAATTAAGGCTGCTTAATTACCTCTTGAGGACCGTGCAATTGGTATCAACTATTGTTCATGTGATGGTTTAGCATTAATGAACTAAATTACTCATTTGGCCTGCGAATTTTAGGCGAGAAAGATTTGATTGCAGATTAGATTGCTGAACTTATTCGCTTTATAGTATTAAGATAAGATAAACTGATATACTAGTAAAAGTAGACAACAGCAAAAAAGAACCCAGCAGAGCCAAATAATGCAGAACCAAGATTTATGCAGAAATGAAAAGGAAAACGAAGATTGAGAGAAGAGGAGAAGAAGACACAGAATTGTTTACAAGGTTCGGAGTAAACTCCTACGTCCCCGGGACTGAATCCGACTTGTGAAGATCACTATGAAGAAAATGTTGATAAACCATCTGAGATTGCACAGAACTTGTTTTCCCCAAGTTCCCCAGACACTCACTCAGAATTTCCTCTCTGTTCTCACTTACAAATTCCACGCTCCCTCTCTGATACAGAATGTGCAAATTGTTCCTCTCTCAGCTTTTCAGTAACACAATATAAGGCTATTTATACACCCAAAACCCCAAATAGAATTAGAGATAAAAAAAAAGTCTACAGTTACAGCTGTGGTGGCCATATATAAATCTGGTAACAGATTTATATCTTTGAAACTGATAACAGATGTCGATTTTGGCATGATCTCGGTTCCATGGTACGCAATTCAAGAATCAAGACTCTATCCTAGAAATTTTGTATGCTCCAGTGGCTCAACTTAGATCTATCCAACTAATAATGGTGGTTTTCATACATAATATTAAAACAAACAAAGACACATTTCATTACATATTTTACCTTAAGACATTTCATACATATTTTACCGCAGGAGGAGGTCCACACTAATTTATAATGAGACACTTCAATTCAAACGTCTTAAAACTGGAACTAAAACAGATCAGTGAAACTCAAATGGAGAAAACAAAACTCATATGGGAGTGGTTGAGATAGAGAGAGAGATGATACAATTTCCAGCTAGGAGTTTATATCCTTGACTCGATACAGCTGTAATTCTGCAATCAAAGTGTACATGTAAGTGAGAACTATAAATGAAAAGTAAACATAATTTCAGTAAAGAACTACAAATAAAGAAAAATGACATCATAGAATGGACCTCTATTTCCATAGAAAAAAGAACCATCATCCTAAATAGCAGTAAAACATAAACAACTAAATGCTTATATGACAAAATCAAATTATTATTCACTCAATTTCAGTTGTTCGCTAAACTCTGTTAAATATGAAAATTAAAAAAAATATTTAGGCATTGTCTTAGTTTAATTTAATGCTTAAATACCTTTTTAGTCCTTGCAATTTAGCATTTTTTTACTTTTTGTCCTTGCAATTTTTTTTTTTTTTAGTCCTTACGAATTATGTTTGTGTTATTTTTCCTCCTTAAAGTGGTTTAGATAGCGTTTTGAATAGTGAAAAAAGCGCTATCTAAACCGCTAAAAGGACAAAAAATAAAACAAACATAATATGCAAGAACTAAAATAAAAAAATAAATTTGCAAGGACAAAAAACAAAAAAACACTAAATTATAATGACTAAAAAGGTATTTAAACCTTAATTTACTTATGCGCCCATGCTAACCAAACTTCAGCTTCAGTTTTTTATTTTTATCAGCAAATATTAGTTGTTAATTATTAATTTTCTGTTAGCAGAAGGATTCGAATCCACGACCTCACCCTCCTCTTCTCTCTTCACTACCAAACCAATCTTCTAACTCCAGCTTTAGTAACCGAACTATTTGAAATTAACCACCGGAATAAAAAATCCAATTCGCTTAATTGCCTAAGCCCACAATCCTCAGAATCATCTCATTAAGCTGACAAACCCAAATAGGCTTTATGATTTAGGTCTCAGCCCATGGTTTGAATTTTAAAATTCAGTTGCCAACAGGACCAATATCTTTTTTTAAAATAAATCTTAACTGAAAAAATTAAAAAGTTAAAAATATGATTTGATGAAAAACAAAAGTTTCGTGCAGTTTTACGAAAATCTTTTCGTATTTATTAACATTTTCCATTTTTTTATTTACCCATTGTTCTCATGTTAGAATCAATTTGGACTATATATTACAAATGATTAAACTCTTCTACCGAGTTCTACTGCAATTATATTCTACTCAAACTTTTTGTTTTTTTTAAAGTAATATTCTACTCAAACTTGAAAATTATAGGTTAGGATAAAATAGTTTCTTATTAACTGATGCATGTGACGGGTAGTAATTAAGTGTTTGACATAAAGGTTTTGAATTATTTTATACTTCATGCTAAATATAATAAAATTATGATAGCAAACTAGCAGCAAGTGTCTTTACTTCACTTAATTTTCAGTACATAGAAAGGTTATACATAGCAGGTTGATACGCGTATACGTACAATAGTTGAGTTGGAGATCAAGAACAACTACTACGCCAAACTACCAATATATAGAGTATATTTTCTCAATAATTTTCTCATCCTTCCTTCATTACCAAACATATCTTATTTGAATTGATCGGTTGTAAAAGATGGGTTCGAAGATGGCAATAATTATGATCCTAGGCCTGTTTGCCATGCTCATTTTGACATCCTCACAGTCACAGGTGGCAGCAACGAATTCGGAAGAGGGTAGGCCATACATCATTTTGCCATATAATAATGAGTATTTTAATTTAAAGAAAGAGATCGATACTAATAAATGTCTTTAAAATACCAGTTAAAGAATTACTCCCTCCGTTCCAAATTATATGACGTTTTAGAGAAAAAATTTGTTCCAAAATAGATGTCATTTTACAAAACCAATGCTGTATTAAATATCTTTTTCCAGGACTACCCTTAATTAATACTTAGTGAAAGTAGTGTACTATGAGTAATTAATTAGAGAGATAAAGGATATATTAGGAAGTTACCTAATATTTTCTAGGAAATTCAACAAATTAATTGCATTCCTTAATACCTGTGCTAAAACCTTAAACGTCATATAATTTGGAACGGAGGGAGTAAGAATTAAAAAATTCTAGAAAAAATGTTACAATATATTTTCGTTGTAACTTCTATTGTATATACTTTCAATGCACTTTAATTTATAAAGTATTTTTATTTATTAATTTCTTAATTAATATCCCTAAAATATTTATTATATATATATATATTAAAATATACATTAAAAATTTCATTGTTTTATTATTGTTTATAAAATATTTTTAATAAATTATTTTAAACTATTTTAAATTTAACTATATATTTTAAAACATCTTTATCAATAATCCATAGGATTGACGCAGTGGTATAAGGTCTCGTTGCATTCACATATAGGGGAATGATCCATTTAGCGGGAGACAATGGTGGATCCAGGACCCGAAGTCAATGGGGGCAAATTATTTTAAAAAAATTTAATAATATTTATTAGGTTTAAATACCTTTTTAGTCCTTTCAATTTAGCATTTTTTTGTTTTTCATCCTTGCAATTTTTTTTTTGTTTTAGTCCTTGTAAATTATGTTTGTTTTATTTTTCGTCCTTAAAACAGTTTAGATAGCGTTTTTTTACTGTTCAAAGTATTTTTTCACTATTCAAAGTACTATTTAAAGCGCTTTAAGGACGAAAAACAAAATACACATAATTTGCAAGGACTAAAATAATTTTTTTTTTGCAAGAACGAAAAGCAAAAAAGCGCTAAATTGCAAGGACTAAAAAGGTATTTAAGTCTATTTATTATCATACATATGAAAATAAAATATGTTTTGTTCCTCTAAAATTTTTGAAGTTTGGTTTTGGTCTCTGTAAAAAATTTTGTCCTTTTTCGTCTCTTAATTTTGAAATGCATCATTTTGGTTCTCAAAACGCTATCTAAACCATTTTTGTCTCTCTATAAAGCATTATTATCTAAACCATTTTGAGAAGAAAAAGTGATGCATTTCAAAATTAGGAGATGAAAAGTGGACAAATTTTTTTTAAAGGGACTAAAACTTAACTTCAAAAATTTTAGAGAAACCAAAAACATATTTTACCCTATGAAAGAGAATGAAATGTCCAACCAAATAAGCGTAAAAGGAACAAAACATACGAAAGAAACTAGTCAATAAAAGATAAAAATTGATAACAACTAAAACATTAAAGGCAATGGGGTCAAATTACAAAATTAGAGGGGGCAAAAACACAACACTAAATATATCCTTATATTTTCCACAAAGTAAGGGGGTGCATCTGCACCCCCTGGAGAGTATGTAGGTCCGCCACTGGCAAGAGAACCAATGTTCGATTCTCTCCGTGTGCAAAATTTTCTTGAGCCAACAGCAATTACGCACCGCGAGCGGGATTTGTCTCTGACCCAGTGGGTTGGGTGACACCCGCGGTCTCAACACCCCCTTTCAGTATTTTGTATCATTTTCCAATGATCGAAGTATGTTGTTATCATATAACACTTTACACTTCAATTTTTATGTTCACCTTGTATCTTTTTTTTTTTTTTTTTTTTATCTTTCCCTTTACCATTTCATCACCAATTACATTTATCATTAATTTTCTTTCTTTTTCAATTCTATAATTCTCTTCTTTCACAAAGTATATGATACACTCAATGGCCGTTAAAAAATCCTTTTTCTATTGTAAATGTTCACTAACTTTTTCTATTTTGTTTTTGTTAAAGTGACAAATAAAGTTGGTGATGCCAAATACCCTAGTCATGGAGTCAATGGTGGTGGCTACTCAGGTCGTGGCAGTGGCTACCCTGGTCGTGGTGGTGGCTATGGAGGCCAAGGAGGAGGGCATTGTCGCTATGGCTATTGCGGTGGGTCATATGGGGGAGGTTGCAGAAGGTGTTGCTATAACGCTGGTGAAGTAGTCGCTGCCCAAACTGAGGATAAGACTCACAATTGAGACCATGCAATTCTACTTGATACTTATAATATTTCATGAATAAAATCTCATGTGATGAGAGGCATGGATTCCCATGACCTTTGGCAAGTAGAAATAGTGTTGAATATTATGCCTGTGTGATAAATTTAAGAGCAAATTAAAGTGGTGAATATCTATTGTACAAATTCTAATTTTTCCTAAATTGTGAGTTTTACTTCTTTTTTTTTAATTATTATTATTATTATTATTATTATTATTATTATTATTATTATTATTATTATTATTATTATTATTAAATTTGTTCTTTTATAATTATCATGTCGTTATAGATGACACTTGTAGCCATATATATCTATTTATTCAGAAAGTAGAGAACTCAGCAACCTAAAGCTTAATTGAACTAGGGTCAATCCTGCATTTAGTTTTCCCTAATTAAATATGGCTAATAAACTTTGAATAATATGACTGTCACATGGCTTACAAGTCAATCCTAACCTAAGCTTATTCATATAGACTAACCTTTAGTCTAGTAAATTCGATACTCGTGTATTTGCACGAGTCATGCTGATTTTTCTGTATGTTTTAAAATTGTTTTTGTATATATTAACACAATGATAAATAATAAATTCATTAATCTAATTCATGACTACTACATGTTATTGTAGAGTGGAAAGATGAAAAAAATCAATTAGTATAAAATCAAATGTGTTAAAAAGTACTTGAAAGTACATAATTTTTTGCTTACACACCATGACAAAACACATCTTCCTTTAATAGAGGATTATAAATCGAGACTCTACCCTCTAACTCCTTGGAGACTTTTCCATTGCCATGGGAGTCATCAAATATATATTTAGGCTTAAATATGTTTTTAGTCTCTCAAATGTGGATCATTATTTTTTTAGTCCTCCAAATTTGAAATTACTTTTTTTAGCCCCTGGATTTCGCAAAATGCTCTTTTTAATCCATCTGCACAACGTGAGCCAAACGAAAAATAAGAGATTATCAATTTGTGACGATTTTTTATCGTCAGAATTTGATTTTCTATTTTAAATTTTAAAGTACGATCTCTAACTGTTTAAAATCACAAGAATCAAGTCAATAAAAGAATTTAAATCAGTTTTTAAAGCAATTAATGAGTTTTTGATTTTTTTATTGACGTGATTCTGCCAATTTTTAAACGCCAGAAAATCATACTTTAAAATATAAAATAGAAAATCAAATTCTGACGGTCAAAAGTTGTCACAAATTATGAATATCTTATTTTTCGTTTGGCTTACATTGTGCAGAGAGACTAAAAAAAGCATTTTACAAATTCTAGGGACTCAAATTTGGAGGACTAAAAAAATAACGGCTCACATTTGATGGACTAAAAACATATTTGAGCCATATATTTATGTGCATTTTTTTTTTTGGATAAGCATTTGTGTACGTTAATATTGTACATGCCAATTTTTCAATGAAAGGAAGATGTAGATATTACTCCAGGTATCATAGGATACCAATGCACATCAAAGTCCTATAAATGAAAAGTTCAACCCAATTAGGCAACTATGAAATTCTTCAAAAGAAAAAAAAAATGAAAGCAGTAAAAGAAAGGCAAAGACCACCTCTGCAGAATTTGTGTCCCAGCATATATTCAATTATCTTTGCCACATGTAAGAAAATAAGAGCTATCATTAGGGCACCATGACATTGTAATTACACCCATATCGAGTCAAGCAATATATATATAATAAAGTCAAATAAACATAAAACAACAATGTAGACTGTATAACTTCAAAGTATAAACGAACTAACAAAAGTTGAACAATTATGTGGCATGTACGGTTGTAGAACATGTTAAAATTAAATCAACATAAACTCATTTATGTGCCTACTTATAGGCATGTAAGATTGACAATCACTTATTTATTAGAGATTTTGGAAAACCTCCTTAAACACAATAATGGTAGTTGTATTTAGCACTCTTTTATCGCATAAATCAGGGTGAATTTCACACTTCAATATTCATTTATTTATTGACAAAAGACTTGAACATTAATTTACATGCATTATGGCAGCCACACTACGTGTTTTAATTTTTCGTTATGCTATAACAATAGTTAGTTTTCTTTATGGAATAACCATAGTTATGTTTGAAACATTGGGTCTTTAACTTTATGGTGCAAACTTAAGTTGGGTAAGGTGAAAACGTTCGTACGGGAATTAAATGATGGTCATATATATGTTTTTATCAGTTTCTTAATGATGCTAATTAATTGCTTCAGTTTCTTTATTTATCCGTTAGAGATAATCAAAACCAATTCATGTAAATGATAAGGCTATTTTTCAACTATAAATATATAGCTTTACTAATCAAAACCACCATAAAATTTTCCTACTCACTAACAATAAAAAAAAAACCTCGACCTTTTAAACTATGACTACATTCCACAACTTTTGTCTAATGGTGATATTTATGTTTAGTTATGCTTTGATGGCCAAAATAGGACTTTCATATGATGTTCTAGAATCAAATGCTCCATCCACTAAAATTAAACATGCACCAAGCCCATTGTCACCATATGAAATTTATATATCCAATTGTGCAAAGAAGGTAGATTCATGTGTTGATGAGATGTTCCCAGCAATATTTTTCGCTAACCAAACTGTTGATATTAAATGTTGTGACCTACTTGTTAATTCTGTCGGAAAACTCTGCTATGATGACATTACAAAATTCTGTATAAACACAATCCGGTGGACAAATAAAACCGAGCTCTTAAAGAGCAGTGAGAAAGTTTGGAATGATTGTGTTTTGCTTGAAGCTCGTAAGCTTGTACCGATTGGTGCTGACACCCCTTAATTTTGCTTGAGCCAATTGATGCTGAATATTAATAAGTTCTTCAAATGAACAGTTGTAATCTCACATAAAGTTTATTTTTTATTACCTTATTTTCTTGAAATTAATCCACAATATTAAGCCCATGTGTTACAGTTTCTTTTATAAAAGAATCACTTATTTTTATAAACTAATTGCTTCTTTTTTATGTTTTATATGTTTGTTTCAGATTTTCAAAATAATTATAAGCTGAAAAATATTTATAATTTGATTAAAATAAACAGTTATTTTGAATATCTTTTCGTAAAACCAAATGTTTCTTTTAAAAAGCTAATAATTTTATAATTATAAATAAGCATAAATTAGTTTCTACTTTTTTTTTAAAAAATAATCTCTAAAAATAATCACAAGATTATTATTTTTTTCACCGTGTTATTAATCTGTCGATAGTAATGGCTCGCTTCTATATTTTCAAATTATATATATAGCACATTCAGCACATTCAATTAAATAGTAATTAATGTTCAATGATAAATCTAGATATTTTAGCCGATTAAGATAAAATTACCGAAAGAAAACTTTTGGGCTGAGAATAAAAAACACAAATGTTAATAATTTAGATTTAGATTTAGATTACAACGGTGCAAGGACAAAAATATAAGAGTATTATAGATAAAGCTATACATAGTTTGGGTCACATTGTCACAATATTTGAGTCACGTGATGTACTGGTCGTCTTTAAAGTATGCATCAATATATTATCTATTTCTTTTTTTGCTCCAAATATATTATCTATTTCTCAAAAATATACATTTGATAAATATATTATCTATTTCTCAAAACGTTCAAGTATGTAAAATAAATTATAAATTGTTGATTATAGTTGATAAATTTTTAAATAGTTTTTTGAAAAACTTGTTGCCTGTTAATATAATCCGGTGATTCACCTAGAGTATGATACTTATGAATAAGTAGGGTAATTATTGGCTTCTATTATTGTTAATGACATTCCCTATCTTCCACGACACTTCTATAAAATGGAGAAGTTTCTTCCGGTCAATGTCCATTTCTAGCTTGTAAAATCTAACGCAAAGATTTCATATATGTCCTCCGTATCATTTGAAGTTTTACAATTTTAAATAGAGTCACTATAAAAAAATTGTTGTTTAGTCGATGCTAAATAGTTAATACTTAAGCTAAGTACAATATAGCATCCACTTTTGTGTCAGTGTTGGGTTCAACACAAATTCACTCTAAGTAAATTTTTTTCCGTCAATTCTAGAGCACTAACGCAAAAATGGAAGCTAATTGTAAATTTAAAAAGGTTGGTACTAATCATAGCGTCCACGAAGAAGATGCAAAAATCCTTAAAAACTTATGTTACTAGTGTCGGCTTCAAAATCAACGCTACTAGCATCAATTTATGAGCCGATGCTATGTAACTATGAAAAGGATAGCGTCGGCTTAGCCGACCCTAATGTTATATATTTTAAAATAATTTTCTTTATTTATTATTGATATATTAAAAAACCTGAATATATAAATTTAAATAATAACAACATAACCAATACTTCTTAACAAATGTTCACAAATATTCAAAGAATATTTATTTAAATAGGCTAGGCCATAGGCTTTAGCAAATTTGATGTTCTCAAAACCTCATACAATATTCAAAATCAAGAATAGGATATCAACACCCTTATCTCAGTTTGTGTTCAAGAGGAAGAAAGGATGAACAATGTGAATTGTGGGAGTGTGAATTTATTTTCCCAACGTAATCATAAACATGGAAAGAAAGGTCATTTTGTGAAGAATGGAAAGAAACATAAACGTGGAAATGAAATGAAGGCTAGTTTAAATGTAGCATCTAGTTCAAAGCCTAATTTTAAGAAAAAGGTGTTGAAGTGTTGGTTTTGCAAGGGTATAGGACACAAAAAGGCAAATTGTCAAGCCCTTTAAAACTTCAAACCAAAATGGAACACAAGGTAAGTCTTATGCTTTAGTTTGTTTTGAATCTAGTTTAGTAGATACTCCTTTAAACTCATGGAAATTAGATTCGGGGGCATCAATTCACGTTACTAATTCTTTACAGTGTTTAAGACAGAGAAAACCAAGTGAAGCTGAAGTAAATCTATTTGTAGGAAATGGAAATAGAGTCAATGTTCAATATATAGGAGTAGTAGAATTAAGATTGGATTCTGGTTTTGTTTTGCAATTAAGAGATACATTGTATGTACCATCTATGAGGAGGAATTTAATTTCTCTATCAAAACTTGATGATTGTAATTTTTCTTTTAGTTTTAATAAAGGATTATGTTCATTGTCTTATAATTCCAAGGTTGTTGGTAAAGCATATAAGCATGATGGTTTATATTGTTTGGGATTAGATTCTAATGTTTATAATACCTTCAATGTTCAAAATATTGGAAATAAGAGACCTTTATTGAAGGACACTTCATTCTCTTTATGGCATGGACGTTTAGGACATATATCTAAAGAAAGGATTAATAGGTTAATTAAGGATGAAATCTTGCCATCTCTTGATTCTAGTGATTTTGAGGAATGTGTAGATTGCATAAGAGGGAAGTTTACAAGGAAAAATAGGAAGGGTTTGTTTTGTGAACACCTATTTTTGTCCATCTCTTTATATTTTATTTTATTTTATTTTAATGAGGTTGTGTCTCTCTTTGAAGTTAGATTAAAAAAAAAAAAGGAGAAACGAAAATAAAAAATAAGGTCCAAGATATTTTACAAAAAAAATATATAAAAATTAAGAATACAATACAGAAAATAAAAATATAAAAAAATAAATAACATTTTTAAGAAACAGGCTAGAGGACAAAACGCAAGTTTCAGGAATGCTCTAGTTTTGCTCCTCAGCCAGCCTCGGGTGTATCAGAGAACTAAAGCTCAATTTGCACACTTTGACCTTTGTTGCATATGTGTGTGCACTGCCTCAACACCAAAAGGGAAGGGTAGATGATGGTAGCACAAAGCATAGTCCTATAAATCTGATCTTCCTACATATCCTCCCTGAACCAAATCAAATAAACCAAGCAAATGAGACAAAATAAACCAAGAAAAGGAAACTTAGATTCTGAGTATTAAAAAAAATTTGAATTTCGTTAACACTAGAGGAGGAGGTTCACGGGAGTGGTTTTACAGTGTGACCTTGGTGCCTATAAATTGAGAGGATACATACCAAAGGGGATCCCTTTTGGACGGATACCAAAAAACACATACTCTAATTCAGAAGCCTCAAGTCAATATTCCCAGCCTTCATACGGAGAGAGCTCGTGCCCTTATTATTTTTTCCCTTTTTCCTTTGCTAACAGCATTGTTCCTATTCTTTTTTATTTTGGGATAATAAAAGGGGGTTTGGCTAAATTGGAGTTGGGTTTGGTGAGGCACCGGTGGAAATGTGTGTCTTTACCTACTGCAGCAGGTTAGTCATCAATTTTTAACCTGCTGTAGCAGGTTAGTCATTAGGAGAAAAAAAAATATTTTATTTAAAAAATGAAATTATATAAAATTATTATAATAAAAATTTTCTCTTTTTTTAAAAAAGTGAAAACCATCGGTGGTACTTAAACAAATTACCTACTATGTAAAATTATTATAATAAAAATTAAAATAAAAATTTTCTCTTTTTTTTAAAAAAGTGAGAACCATCGGTGGTACTTGAACAAATTACCTACTATAATAGGTTGGTTAATCGGGAGAAAAAATCATTTTTTTTATTGAATGAAATTATATAAAAATTATTAAAAAATATAGGTAATTTGTTCAAGTACCACTGGTGGTTCCCACTTTTTTCTGGATATTCCCACTTTTTTAAAAAAAGAGAAAATTTTTATTATAATAATTTTATATAATTTCATTTTTTAAATAAAATATTTTTTTTTTCTCCTAATGGCTAACCTGCTACAGCAGATTAAAAATTGGTGACTAACCTGCTGCAACAGGTAAAGACACACATTTCCACATGTGCCTCACCAAACCCAACTCCACTTTAGCCAAATCCTAATAAAAGGTCTCGTGATGCTGCTTGTTTGTTGGGCGAGCAGGTTCGTGTCAATATGTGTGTGTTTACTTGGGCCAGTGTAATAAAACGTAGAGGTTGTTGCTATTTCCACTTCCCCTTTATACTAATCCACTCCTCCTTTTTCTTTTTTTTCCCAAACTATCCCACTAAAATATACTCCCCTCATCTCCTTCTCCTCCCGTATATAACTCTCTTCTGAAAAAAAAAAAAAAAAAAACACACCCTTCTTCAACGTCTCTGCACATATAAAAACACATTCGATAAATATCAATATATAAATTTCATGTGAATGTTTTCACTTATCGGTGCTTCTCGATCTCTGTATTGCGGTCCCATATGAGTTTTCACTTTTCAAAAGAATTTGGACCTCACGGGTCACTATTTGCTGCCAGTTACGATCATGATACCACATAATATTATGTTAGGGGCTAGGCGGACGATATTAGATCACGATATCACATGCTAATAGAGTGTAGAATCTATATGCCTATTTTTAATTCCTAACTAAACTATTTTTTTACTGTTCTGAAAGACATGCCTAACTAACCAATGCCTAACTAACCAATATTAGATTAAACAGTAACTGGTTATGTATTTTAGTTGTAACATTGTGGAACATGTACTCATTGAGATGGAAGTCGCAAACAAGGAGGATGATCAGGGGGTAGGTGTGTTTTTTTTTCCTGGAAGAGAATTAAATCGGAAAGAGAAAGAGATGGGAGGAGTGTAATTAGCAGGGTAATTTGGGTAGAAAAATGAAAAAGGGGAGTGTATTAGCATAAAAGGGAAGTGGATATAGCAATAGCCAACGTAGATATGTTAGTTTAGATTTTTAATCAAGGATTAAGTCCAATAAATGAAAAGCGATGACACAAAAAAAAAAAAAAAGAATAAGAGGTTCAGGTATATGGACCCTTCAAGCACGAGAATTTCTCCTTCTTTTTTTTTTTTTTTTTGAATAATTTGTCTTTTTATTTGATATGATTACGTCAGTTTAATGTTTAAATAATTTATATGTCTTAGTTGAAATATTAGGTAGTGTACAAGAACTAATGACTTGTTTTAAGCAAAGTTTTATTTGATGATTATACCTATATAATGATCCGTATTCATCACTTATTAATAATTAATAGTTTTCATAAGTCACTTTTTTTTTCTTTCATTAAATTAAATTTTCAATTAATATAACTTATTACGTAATCAACATAAATATTAAAAGGTTTAGCAATAATTACTTTGGATGTACTTCTAATTTGATTATTGTAAAAGCCATTAAAAGTTAATGATAACACTATAGATGTACTTCTAATTTGGTTATCTTGAAAACTTTTAAGTTAAGAATTAAAATAAGAGTTTTACAATGGCCACTTTAGATGCACTCCTGATTTGGTTATTGTAGAAATCATTAAAAGTTAAATGATAGCCACTTTGGATATACTTCTAATTTGGCTATCATGGAAACTTTTAAATTAAGAATTAAAATAAGAGTTTACAATGGCCACCTTAGATGCACTTCTAATTTGATTATTGTAGAAATCATTAAAAGTTAAATGATAATCACTTTGGATGTACTTCTAATTTGGTTATCATGAAAACTTTTATAATAAAAAAAACTAAAAAAGATAAAAACAATAAAAATATCAACAGACAGATATTCTCTACCAAAGAACTACGTAACTCTTAATTCTCCATTGCATCTGGAGATACGTAGGAGTAGGGGACCATTCCTGTCGAGCTAAAAAAATAAAAAAAAGAATATGACATTGTAATTTTTCTTTTAGTTTTTGTATTACTTAAACTCGGCACTCCACCGAGTAGATGACCTGGTCGAGTAGCATAAGCATACTCAGACCAAGGTAGTTATAACGGAAAATATATCTTACTAAAAGATATGATACACAAAGATTAAGACACAAGATCATGATAGAAGATTAGTATATCTCTATCATAATTAATAGGATTCAATAAGATTTGATAGGAAACTAACCCTATCAAATCTATCTCTTTACACTCTATAAATACGAAAGTACTCGTTCCAATCAAGGTACGAAACTCTATACCCAATTGTGATACCTGTCTCCTACCTCTGCGCCTCTAACTTGAGAGTCGGAGTGTCTTGGCAGGTACACCCCACACCATTCATCAAGGAGATCTCGACGGAGCCATCGCACTGGAAAACTTACCAAATCTGGTAAGAACATTTGGCGTCCACCGTGGGGAACGGTGAAACTCTTCCCAGCCACACTAATCAATGAGAAACAATCGCGATGACAACAACCCGAGACAAAACAGCGAATCTTGAAAAGCGACCACAAGTGCTGGAACCTGTAACATAGGGAACACCGGCACAGGGGGATACCAGCCTAGGTAACCCGCACAATGTGGCGCCCATCCCGCATTAGGCGCTTGAGAATCACCTGTTGATCCAAGCCCTATAAAGGGACGTCAACACGCTAAAGCAAAGCAGCACAAAGGAGATAGAGGACCTCCGTAAGGAGAACGCTAATCTCCGAGAGCAATACCAGAAACTGCAAGCAGACTGAAACGCGTACTCGGCTGCCCACGCGACAAATCATGAACATGATGAACTGGACCCTAGGGAGGGTGAGCCAAGAGCAGAACCCACCGAGGAGGTAAAGTCCTTCCAGTTAGGAAGAGAAGCAGGTCAATGCACAAAGCTCGGGACTCAGCTAACCAGCGAAACCGAGAGTGCAATCGCCCAGGTCTTATCAAAGAACGCCCACCTATTCGTACGGTCAGCAGCCGATATGCCTGGAATTGACCCAAGCTTCCATTGTCACAAACTCGCCATCTACCCAGAGGCCAAACCAATCTCCCAAAAGAAGAGAAAACTTGGGGCCGAGAGAGGAAAAGCAGTCAGAGAGGAAACTAAAAAGTTACTCAACGCCGGTTTTGTGACACCCTTTACCCCCCAAAAACTTTATTTAAAAGGAGGATGCGAAAATAATAAGACTTTATATAAGGAAATATGAATTTTTCAAAAAAAATTTCTCACGAGTAAAAGGTTCACATTCTCAAATCTCATAATCGTTCAATGTATATAAAGTATAAAAGGATAAGTTAAAAGGGTTGGCACTCCAAATGCCATACATCATGTAAGATATCTAACAATAAGGAAACATAAACATATAACCCTGCCCCGATGTCACAGCTATCAGAGCACAAGCCCCAAACTGAAATATAAACTAAGCACGAGAGGCTAAGCCTCTTCTCCAACATCATGCTCAATGCCTGGATGATCCTTACCTGTAAATGGCGATCAACCCAAACACATACAACAGGGATAGCAACAAAGAAAGGGAATGAGAATCATTCTTGCATCAAGAATAAAACATAACGTAAGTAATAAACAAGAGATACACAAACGTAGGTTCACACATGGAACTCACACATAGATCACATCATTTATCAATGAAGTCATTTAATGCACGTGTGATGCAACATTTGTTAGACTTTACTTCGTATGCCATGTGGTACCAACACTAACTCTTGAAATAGTTCAGGAGCACATGTCTACCCATAAGAAGCTCATCGACGTCAATGCCTTCGGTATAGACCACACTACCTAGAATGGTGCCCTTCAGTGGCTCGTCAGGGTCGCCTAGTGTTGCAAGTAGGCTCTAACTCATAGGATCAACATGAGCCATCGGAGCTTCCACACTAAGACGCTCAAAACCCCCAAGGTCCAGGCTAAACCTATCGCGACCTCCACCTTGCAGTCCATGTCTATTTCACCCTAACCAAACTCTAAAATGTTTTGCTATGTGACAAACTCCTTACGCATACACACTACACTAAAGTGAGCCCATCCTCGCCTCTCACAAGATACCACCCAGGCCCATCCTCGCCATCTCGTAGGCTAGGTCACTCGTCTCAATGGCATCCAACAACACCTCTTATCTTATACTCATACATTATGCATTAACAATTCATATATTATACATCTCATAGCATGTCAATTACACATTTAAAATGAATAATTACATAAGAAAACAAATATAAATCACATTCACAACAAAACTGGGTCCTGGACTCAATGCTGAATAAACGCATCAGAGTTGACCAGAGTTGACCGGACGTTGGTCATTGGACGCTGGAGTCACTGGACACTGGGGTCAATGGACGTTGGGGTCACTGGACATTGGGGTCACTGGACGCTGGGGTCACTGGACACTAAGGTCAGTGGACGCTGGGGTCAGTGGACACTGGGGTCACTGGACGTTGGCAAAATTTACGACGAACAGAACATCGTAACAGGGTTTTCTGCAAAACCCAAGGCCTTCCAAAGGATCCCAAACACCCAAAAACATGTCTCAAAGGTTTAGAAACAATTCCTAACACTTATAAGACTATTCTAAGGCCAAAACAACCTAGAATGACCACAAATTCATACAATTTCATCATGGGTCATAAATTCCCAAATCACAAAGACACAAAAGGGGCAAAACTCATGCAGCATAATAATCAATTCAATCACAGAACCCAAGTGCTTCGGGGGTATTCACAACCCGTCCAAATAACAAGAAATGTAAAAAGCCTAATAGTTTTGGGGTCTTGAGCAATCCTTTCTACCCATGGCCAATGTCATTCTAACAATGAGAAGAAACCCACTCCCCCTTACCTCAAGAGAAGAAAAATGCAGCAAAGGGAAGAAGAGGATACAACGATACTTCTTCAATCCCTCATTCACGAAAGCAGCGATGATTCTTGCGGAGTCTCTTGTGATGGCTTTACAACCACAACGTACGTTCCAACAAGAGAGAAGAAGAAAGAAAAAGGATTTTAGGTTTTGGAAGCAACATGATAGCTTTTAGGCACTATTGGACTGTGAGCTTAAAGGCCCAATAAAAGAGAGTTTCTAAAGAAAAGCTTGTGTACCACACAACAAGGCCCACTACAAGACTTTAAACAAAATACTCATTCTTTCTCGCATATTTAATTATAAAAACCCAAATTTTAATATTCATATTCGTATTCCCAAATTACCATTTATTTAGTTAATTAATTAAAATCATTTTCACAACACTTATTTACATACACATGTAATAAAATAAATAGTGGGGTGCTACAGGTTTCATAAGAGAAGTGCACTACACCACATGGCTTGCAAACGTCGTGATGGTAAAAAAGGCAAATGGCAAATGGCAAATGGAGGATGTGTACTGACTACACAGATCTCAACAAGGCGTGCCCCAAGGACTCATACCCATTACCGAGTATTGACAGGCTGGTGGACAGAGCATCCGGCTACCCCATCTTGAGCTTTCTGGACGCTTATTCCGGTTACAACCAGATACCCATGTTTCACCTGATGAGGAGAAAACGACATTCATAACCGATACGGCCAACTACTGCTACATGGTAATGCCATTTGGTCTAAAGAACGCGGGAGCCACATACCAACGTCTGATGGACAAAATATTCACATAGCAACTTGCGCGAAATCTAGAAGTCTATGTAAACGACATGGTAGTCAAAAGTCGAAACTCGGACTCACATTTAGGAGATTTAGCCGAGATATTTGATGAAATCAGAAAGCACAATATGAGGCTAAATTCGGATAAGTTCATTTTCGGAGTGCAAAGCAGAAAGTTCTTAGGCTTTATGCTCACACACAAAGGAATAGACACCAACCCAAAGAAGTGTGTAGTTATCATAAATATGAGAAACCTGAATAACATGAAGGAAGTACAAAGGCTAACTGGAAGGCTGGCTTCCTTATCCCGTTTTCTACCAAGAGCGGCAAAGGTGGCCAGACCTTTTTTCCAACTGCTCAAGAAGCAACAAGCATTTGACTGAAGTAAAGAGTGTGAACCAAACTTCCTAAAGCTGAAAACGCTACTCACCTCACCACCAATCCTAACTCGACCTAAACCCGGCAAAGACTTGGTACTGTACCTAGTAGTCTCGAGAGACGCAATCAGCTCAGTCATCATCCAAGAAGAAAAACAAATGCAAACACCAGTCTACTACGTAAGCCGAGTGCTGAAAGAGGCCGAAATAAGGTACCAGATGATCAAAAAGTTGGCACTAGCCTTGGTCACTTCAGCACGATGACTACGACCGTACTTTCAGAGCCACCAAGTGGTGGTACGAACTGACCACCCAATACGACAAGTGTTGAGGAAGCCAAAACTCACTGGAAGAATGATAGCCTAGTCAGTAGAACTATCAGAATTTGGCATCAAGTATGAACCGAGAGGACCTATCAAGGCCCAATGCTTAGTCGACTTCATAATAAAGCTAGCACCAGTAGAAGAGGCACCCTCACCATGGTGGACCCTCTACGTGGATAGCTCCTCAAACACCAAAGGCAATGGAGTAGGCGTCATAATTGAAAGTCCTAAAGGGATTGTTTTAGAATAGTCATTCAGGTTCGATTTCAACGCATCTAACAATTAAGCTGAGTATGAAGCCCTGTTAGCTGGGCTGAAACTCGTTAAAGAAGTAGGAGCAAAGAACCTTAGGTGCTAGAGCGACTCAAAACTGGTGAAGAAATCCTATCAAACAAAGGACCCCCAGATAACAAGATACTACCACCTAGCTTCCTAGTTGAAGAACGAATTCACCAAGTTCAAACTCAACCACATCCTAAGAGAGCAGGACGAAAGAGCCGACCTGCTATCAAAATAGGCAAGTATAAAGAAGAAAGGCCAACACCAAACTGTCATACATGAGACGGTATCCACTCCAAGCATCGACAAAGAAGTTTCCAATGTCAACCCGGCAGACCGAGAGTGGATGACTGAAGTGTGGAACTTCTTGAAAGAAGGAGCCCTCCCCAAAAACTGAGAGGAGGCTAGGAAGATTAGAAGAAGGGTGAGTTACTATGTGATAGAAGGAGAAGACCTTTACAGAAAGGGCTTCACTACACCATTGCTAAAGTGCATTATGAAGGAACAGGCCGAGTACGTGGTAAACGAGATGCATAGAGGAATATGTGGAATGCACTCTGGAGGAAAAGCCATGGCCACCGGAGTATTACGAGTCGGATACTATTGGCCGACAATGAGTCAAGACTGCATCGAGTACATAAAAAATGTGAAGAATGCCAAAAATATGGCAATATATCTCACCTGCCAGCAAAAGAACTACACAACATCACTGCACCATTGCCTTTTGCTATATGGGGAGTAGACATCTTGGGACCATTCCCACTAGCTAAAGGACAGGTCAAGTTCCTTTTGGTCAGAATCAACTACTTCACAAAGTGGATCGAAGCAGAACCCTTGGCCACCATTACGGCCAACAACATCCAAAAGTTCATATGGAGAAACATTATATGCTGATTCGGCATCCCACACTCAATAATATCTGACAACGGAAAATAATTTGTTGAAAAGAACCTGGAAGAGTTCTTTAAGAACATCGAGATTCGGCACCGACTGACTTCAGTAGAACACTCTCAAACCAATGGGCAAACTGAAGCAGCTAACAAGGTCATACTGGGAGAACTAAAAAAGCAAGTCGGCGACGCCAAAGGAAGCTGGGCCAAAGAGCTTCTAGCAATCATTTGGGCATATCGCTGCATGCCACAATCTACAACTAGGGAAACACCTTTTCGACTCTCATATGGATTAGATGTCAAGATACCAGTAGCAATCGGAGAACCCTCTTTACGACAAGCGAACTTTGTTAAAGAGAACAAGGACCAGTCACTAAGGCATGCAATCGACATGACTGAAGAGACCCTCAATGAGGTCCAAATCAGAGCAGAGGCTTGCAAAAGAAGATCCGAGAAGAGATACAATAGCAAGATCAAGCCAAGAAGCTTCGAAGTCGGAGATCTGGTTTGGAGAAAATGCGAAGAAGCGAGAAAAATAACCGGAGAGGGCAAGCTAGCAGCTAACTGGGAAGGTCCCTTCAGAGTAACTGAGACACTGGGAAATGGAGCCTACCGACTAGAGCATCTATCCAGCAAAGCCATCCCTCGTACTTGGAATGCTACTCATATGAAGTTTTACTACAGTTGGAATATTGTAAGTGGTGATGTACTCTTTTTCCTACCTTGACATTTTTTCCCAAGAGGTTTTTTGTCAAAGAGGTTTTAATGAGGCTCACCTGGCTTTTATTATTTATAAAGTTCTTTTTCCATTACATTATCTTAATTCGCGTAAGATCGAGTAGACCAACTGGATACTCGGCACAAAAAGCCACTTAGTAAGCAACATTTCGACATCCCGAAAGGAGAATGACCGAAAACTTCGATAACTAGTTCTCAAAAGACTAATTTATGAAAATAAGCTAACCGTGTAGACCTTTACAGGATGTGAAAAGATGAGTTAAGCTAAAAACCATGTAGACCTTCAAATATGATACGAAAAACGAGTTGAAATGATAGCGTAGACCCTAACCGGATACAAATCCTAACCACCACATGGATAAGCGAGTGCAATAACTTAATAGAAAATCAAATTTCATTAAGATACATGCACCCTATTAGATGGGCTGAGTGTGAGCCTTCTACAAAAAAAAAAAAAAACCTAAAAGCTAAGCTACAGGCTGGTCAAGTTGGGTCGAGTCTCCAAGAGCCTTCTCATTGGGGATGGCCAACTCATCCACCAACTCTCCATGTTTGTTGATCCTTATTGATATAAAAAACAGAGGTGTCAGCACCCTTAAAGAAGAATCGGACTTGGTGAATCGCCTTCTTAAACCCAACCTCATGAGTAGAGATGACCTCGTCCACAGCTTCACTCAAGTCAGCTTTCAGCTTGGCCTTAGAGTTAGCAACATCCAACTTGACCCGCTCCAACTCCTGGTTAAGACGCTCCACCTTAGCATGAAGATCCTCAAATGACTTCTCAGCCTGAGTCAATGAGAGCTTCAAAGCATCCTCTTGGACCTCAGCTTCCTTTAACTTTGCTTCTATTGCCTCAAGGGACTTACGAGGCTCCTCAGCTGATTGAAGTAGAGTCTCGTTAGCCAGAGTAGCATCCACCAAGGCCTGCTCGGCCTTTAAAGTGGTCTCCTTAGCCATGGTAAGCTTGCAATGACCATGGTCAAACTCTTCAGCCCAAAATTGGGCAATGGCCCAAGAACGAACCTGGAAGCGGGAGATCGCCTCCATGGAAAGTCAAGGCCCGACATCCCTCAGCATATCCCAATCAGCTTGACCGAGATTCTCGGTACTCATGATAGCTTGAGGGTTGAAATCCTTACCCCAAAGAGAAGCTCGCTCGTCCTTCATAGAAAGAAAGGTCGGATGCCTCTCAACAAGGGAAGCCATAATTTAAGCAGGAGGCAGACTCGGCTTTGCCCTCTTTGAAGGGTCGTCTTCCCCTTGAATAGCCTTTTTCCTCTTCAATGAAGGAGGAGGAGGAAGAGGAGGAGGAGATGGAACTGGAGAAGCAACTTGGACCCCTTCGACAGCAGCGTCCTTGCTCTTCAGCTTCTCAAGCCGAAGCTTCTTAGCATTCTTATAATCGTACTTCCCCATCACAACTGCAAAAAAGGAGGAAAAATGGTTAGCAAAAGCAAACAAGTACAAAAGAAATAAAGCCAAATAAAAATCACTCACTGTCCCAATCTTCTCTCGAAGTCCGAGAAATGGGGATCCCCACAATGGTTTTATAGTGCAACAAACACGACAACTTGCACAGAGTAACCATGTCATCCTAATCTTCAGGAGACATACACATAACCTGCCAAGACAACCACTTATTCAGGGTTGGGTCTAATAAAAAGGGAACCTCGGCCTACGGCGCCGATCAAAGAAATCAATCTCCCCTTCTGGACCCGACCGAACTCGAAAGAACCCACTCTTGAAGTTTTTCCAAGATGAGGTATAAGGACCCAAGATTGATCGACCTAGGATCTCGGTCAAAGAAACCCAACCACCCTTTTTACTCTCTTTAATAGAATAATGGTAAAGAAATTTAGGAGAGTTTTAAGTGATATAGAATTTACTGCAGAGCACCCGGAAAGCCTGAAGAGAAGCCTAGGCATTTGGATGCAACTGAGTAGGAGCAACATTCAGCTCCCAAAGAACATCAGCCTCGAACTTATCAAAAGGCACCGTGATGCCAAGAACTGAGAACAAAGGCTCATACACATACGTGAAATAAGACTGACACGAGATAGCAGAAAGGAAAACATGCTCGTTAGGCCCACAAGGCTCAACATGAACCATACCCGGCCTCTCCAAGTGAAACAAATCAATTTGCTGAAGGAGAGAAGTTGAAGACTCCTTGGTCTGATATCGGGAGAAGTAAGCCCTTACCTCACCATTAACCCAGAAATAACCTGGAATTATGATAGGGAGATAAGATTTTTTCGAACCCTTAGACTCATTGGGTCAGGGGAAAGAGGGAGGAGGGGGAGGAGGCCGTGTGCGCCGAGTAACTACAGGATGCACCTCCGTAGCCTCAAAATCATCTAAGACCACAACCCCCTCGACAAGGATGGCCAGAGGCACCTGCACATAATCAACAGAGGGACGAATCACCCCTGCATCCATATCAATAGCGTTTGTCGTCGACGTGCCGTCACTAACTCCACCGAAGTTAGAACGACGCAACGAAGGAACATCATCGAAGCCCTCTCCGATGAGGTAAACCTCCGGCGATAGCATACGACCACCACCAGAACGTCCTGGTTCCCTAGAAAAGGAAGACATTTTTAAGAAAAAGAGCAATACAGGAGGAAGAGGGGGCCTACCTGGATGAAAGAAAGAAATAGAGCAATAATAAGGAGGAGAAAGTGGTGGAGAAACGATCGCTGAAAGAAAACTCAGGGGAAAAGAAAAAGTGAAGGTTCAGTGAGCACAATGACCCTTATATAGAGGTCCAAATGCTTGAATGCGAAGAGATGAGACGACTCAGACCATTGGATCAAGACCCTTCACCAAACAAATCAACAGCTGGGGAGGCTTAAGACCTTTAATTATTCCGAGGACATTTCAAAATTCAAAAATAATCATTGCCACCACCCTCAGGGAACGTTACAAGTTAATAAGTCTGAAATGATGCGAGTACTCGAAAATGAAGTGACGCGACCTTTCGAAGTGAAACGACAGAGCCGAATCTGACAAAACGAGACAAGTAAGACACAATGCCAACTCGGCCAAATGAAAATTTGAATTCGGCAGGATCACCACTTAAGCTCTTACATAGCTTTAGAGCTTGAGGGGTATGCGTACTTCTCGGACTCGGCACTCCACCGAGTAGATGACCTGGCCGAGTAGCATAAGCTTACTTAGACTAAGGCAGTTATTGAAATGTAAAGATTCACACTAGAAGGGGGGATTGAATAGTGTGTTAGTTATATTTTTGGTTTTAAAAACTTTTCGCAAAGATGGAGATAAAATATCTTAAGTTTCACAAGGGACTTGTAAAACAAAAGATCACAGGTATCGTCCAGTCGTTAAAATGACAGTTTAGTGAAATTGCATTTTCTTGTTAATCTTCCAAGCGTAAATAAAATATTTTTGTAAATAAGATATAAAGAAACTTGTGCGCACAGTGTGAAGAAATAACTTAAGAGAATAGCAAGTAAGCTTGAAGGCGATAGAGTAAAAACACTTGGTTTAAACTGGTTCACTCAACCTGAGCTACGTCCAATTCTCCTTCAAAAACTTTGAAGGGTTCCACTAATCAAATTTTGATTACAAACAAGTATTATATACCCTGCCACTCCTGGCTACAAGTATTCTCTAGGCCACTTCTGGCACACCTTTAATCTCCCCTTGAGATTAAAGAACACCCAAGTATTCTTTGTCACTAAGCCACTCCTGGCTTTCCAAACAGAAACTGTTTGAGTACAAGTTAAATAAACAGCTCTCACAGAGAGGATATTACAATAAAACTCAATTACACATAATAACTTAGCAAAGCTAAGTAGATTACTCCTTTTGCACAAGTGTAGGTCGCCCAATCGATTTGGCAGAGTTACAGCTCTTTGAAAAACTTGAATGCTTCGTTGTTGAAAACGTGAGCTTGTTCCTCTATTTATAGGCAACTTGGTGAAGATATCCCTTGTGGGATCTGTGACTTTACCAATAACCGTTCTCTCACCACCATATGACCGTTGCTACGTGTCAGCTTGGGGTGGAGGGATGGAGGAAACAACAGTACATGCAGTGCCTCCACTACTTGTATGGTTTCTACATAGAGAAGCTTTTCTGTCCCCTGTGGTACACTTTTTGAATATTCAAATGAAATGTTACATTAGAAAAGAGAGAGAATAATAGAACATTTCAGAGAATCATCATCGAAAAGCATAAGTGTACTTCTACTCAATTATGGACGCATTATATAACTGTTTGCTAGAGATAGATGATGTAAGTTATATAGGCGTTGGACACTTCCTTGAATGGACGCAACATTTACACACTGGTTTTCACAATGCATTAGACGCTTGTTCTATAACAGTGTATTGGACGCTGAATTTTACACTTAAAAAAAATTTCCAGTTGCTCATTGGACGTACAGTACACATAGAAATATAATATTTGAGTTTAAGAAATGCAATACCATTGAGGCATTAGACGACATAGAACCTATAATATCCAAACATAGATCATTAGATACTTCAAAATTTGACTTCATTTGTTATCATCAAAACTGAAGTTTGAGGGGTTGGTCATTGTCCAAAGTCTTAGTTTCTAACAATCTCCCCCTTTTTGATGATGACAAATAATACTAAATTTTGATGTGTGCAAATACATAATCATATTAAAGAATATCAGGGCAGATGATTGAATGATTATTTTATGCTAGTGTATTTGACAGGGTGAAAAAGGTATGAAATGAAGTACTCTCCCTGAGTTCAACATTTCTCATGTATTTAACAAAGCAATATATCAGATAACACTGCATGATAAAAATGTATCAGAGACAATAGATATCAGGGTGAAAAGCATATCATAGATATGAATGCAGAACTTATGATCAAAAACACCTCATATGTATTCAATGAACAGCCAAAGAGGTTTCACATAGCAGTGTAACAAAAAAAATACTCTATGACATCAAAAAATTCCAGTTTCTCCCCCTTTGTCATCAACAAAAAAAGGGTTTGAAAGATGGAAAAATTATTTGACCATCATGGTCACCTAGGGTTGTTGAGGTGGATCTTGTGATGGTGGTGGGGGTTGTTCTGGTGGTGCTTGAGGAGGTGGTGCAGGGTGGTTAACAGGTGGTTGTTTTTGAGGTATGGGTTGAATAGGAGGAGCCTGATGAATAACAGTGCCAATGAGGTTAGCAGCAGTGGATTGAATTTGATTGACCAACATCTGTGAGAGGTGCATGAACTGATCAGTAATAGCATTTTGCAACATTAATCGGTGTTGTGCGACTTTTGCTTGTTGTCTTTCCTGGAAGGCACGAAGAGTAGCTTCGGTTTCTAGTTGTTGTTGTCTTAGAGCTTGTTGAACAATCTCGTTCACTCTGTCCTCAGAGACTCCTTGAGGTTCGACAAAGTGCAAGGGAATAATAGCCCTTGGACTTGAAGACCCTATAAGAATCATTTGTTTGGTTCCAGAGTGTGCTTCATTGGACGCATAAATAATTGGTTAGCTTGTAGCAACCTCTGGAGTAGGCTTTTCAACAGTGGACTCCTTTGGTTATGGTTCTTCAGTCTCAGCCATATGTTGTATAGCTTTATCTTTGGATGCGTCAGATTGGACTGTTTGTTCCTCATGAGAGGTGACAAAGTGTTTCACATCCACTTGTACCTCAGACTGTAAGTCCAAATGAATGAGCATATTAGTGACTTTTGTAGAGGCTTCATCCAATTCTGCTTGTGTGAATGTTGGTTTGGCAACCTGTTCAGCTTTTTCTTTGGCAGCAATTTCAGCTTGCTCATTTTCAATTTGCACTAGACGAGCTTGTTCAGCTTGGTGTGCCCGTTCTTGTTCCAAGCGAACTTGTTCAGCCCTTTCTCTTGCAGCTTACTCTTATAGGGCTTTTGCTTCTTCAGCCTTTTGTAATTCATGAAGCTTTTGAATCTCAATTGTAAATGCAGCATGGTCAAGACTTCTAAGATCATAGACCTTGGTGCTTCTGATGACTGGTAAGTTCTTCAACAGATCAATGTAATCATCATTGTCTTTCAGAAAGCAGGCGAAGGTGTCAGTGAAGTGATGTGTCTTGACTGGACGTAGGACTTCAATACCTTCTGGAGGATGAATGAAATCTGCTTGGGAGATTCCAGATGGTGAAGCGGTTTGCGTGTCTTTCCACATGATTTGACGCCAGAAAGTTATGGAATCAAAGGTGCTAAGGGGCCTGATTAGATTTCCAGCTTTATCAAAAAGATGTTTCCAATTGTGTGCGAAATTCAAGAGTTGAACCTTTTCATCATGACTAGGCATCTCAGAGCTGTAGTACTTGAATCCTTTCTTCCTTCCAGCATCATATACAAGTAGTCTAGGACATACCTTATCAAGTACAAACTTGATATCAGTGGAGCGTCTGATGTGGAGGTTGGGTGGATAGGCAGCAGCTTGGTCTGCTATGTACATTTGTTGGAGCAGTTTGCCAAGTTCATCATAATCTCTGGCCTGAAAATTAAGCATTGGAGTTCCAGGTGGTAGAGGTAGAAACTTTGTGATGGGAGTCCAGATGCGAACATCTTTGACCCATTACACTTTTGGACGTTGTTTTGTCTTGGATGGGTCCAAACTTTCTTTAATGGCTAATTGCAGTTCAGCAACCAGTTCATCAAGATCGCTGGGAGATGACTTCTTTGTTGCTGGCTTCCTCTTCCTTTGAGTCTTGACCTTTTGTTCAGCCACAACATTAGCAAGACTTGATTCAATTTCAACCTCTGGCTCAGGAGGTACATCTTCAGCTGGACGCACCCTTTGTTGAGTACCAGTTGGACATGTATAAGGGCGTTCCATCTGAACCAAGTATGGATAAGATTCTCTCATCCAAGTTGGTGGAGGATTGCTGATAATGGTTCCTTCTGGTAATAAAGCAAATTCAGTAGATTGAGGATGAACATAGTCATACCTCGTCCATTCAGGTGTAGATACTGAAGTCAGACTCCTCTCTAGTGGTTCCTGTCGAGCTCTCCAAATAACATCACTTTTCTTACAATAGTTCTGTTCATTCCTTGTAAGGAATGCAACAGGAAACCTTTCCTTGTCTTCTTCTTCTTTCATCTTCCCCTTTGGTGGAATCGTCCATTGAGGCCATGCATCTCTCCAAGTATCCCTTGGATGCACAAATTTTGAAAAGTTTAATTTGAGAGTTAGACGCTGTGCTAATGTGATTGTTGAAGCAACTGTTGGAGCAGGTTGTGGAGCACTTGTAGATTCGCTCTCAGTGTCTTGAGAGGTGGGGAGTTTAATCGAAACTTTCCTTTGCCTTGCTGCCTAAGTTTTTACTCGTCTAGGTACTTTAGTAGGAAAAACTGTAGAACCAGTTTTGGATGCAGCAGATAACTTTTGTTTCTTCTGTTGTGCAGACTCCATCTCTTCAGCTTTCCTTTTAATCTGGCCAATGGGCATTTGATCCTCGTCATCGGAGTTGTCAAGCATTTTTAGCTTGCGAACTCTGGGTTTCTGGTGCAGGCTTCACTGAAGCAGTCTTTGGACGCTACTCATCCTATTTTGGTTTGGACGGAGCAGTCCTTGGACTCTTCTCAGCAGGTGGACTGGACGGAGCAGGATCAACATGTCTTTTCTTGGTCCTTCTTTCTTTTTCTACATCTTCTTCATGCTGTTGCGACATATGTCTTATTACTTTCCTGCTTTCTTCTTCCTTCATCAACCGTTTGATCTTTCTCCCAAGACCAAGAAGATCAATTTCTTCTTCATCATCATTTGAAATGAGTCTGCTTTGCTCATGACGTTTCTTGTTTATACTTTCCTCGTCCAAGTCCCTTAGGACTTTTGCTATAAGCTTTATCTTCATTGGCTTGATGTTTGATTCACCAAATATCTGTTGTGTTTCAACTATTCCTCCTTTCTTCACAATGTTTTCATGATCATCTTCGTCCAACTCATCAAAGAAACATTGGTATACTTTTTGATCCCAGAGGATCTTAATTAGCAGTGCAGCATAGAAGATGTCATCTTTTCCACCAATAGTTTTCATCATTCGTAGAATATTGATGTAAATGGTGTGAGGTAGGTTGAATGGGATACCTTCCATTAGATGAAATATCACAAACTTGTGTAAGTCCGTGACTGAGTCCTTAGACCCAGCTTTGTGCAAAATGCTCTTGTTGCACACTTGCTGCCATATCTTTGCTTCTTCACATAGATTCTTGTACTCAATCTTGGATGAGTCTGTAGACTTGTTCTTGCAAAGTACCTTCCCAACGTAGTTTCCATATTGCTTGGCCCACTCTGACTTGTACTGATTTTGTTCCCTGATACAGCCAGTGACTTTGGCTATAGATTCAGTAAACAAAATCACTTCTCATCCAAGCATAGTGGACACAAGTTCCCTTGAGTTCTGGAATCTTGCATTCCTCCAGAACATTCTGATCAACTATGGAAATATCTTCTGGTTTTCATTGAAGTATCCTTTGATTTCGCATTTTAGAAGACTTTCATCGAGATTCAGACCTAACTTTTCTAGCTGTCCAATGTCGAAGAAGTGCTCAACGTGGACAGTGGCAGCACCTTGAGACACTATAGTGGTTTCAGGGTAGGTATGAACATCAAGTTCAGAGTTGCTTGAGTTAGTAGAGTTCGTCATGATGATAAAGGTTTGATTTTTAGGTTTTGTGAGAGATAACATTTAGGTTTTCTAAGAGAGAGAGAAAAAGAATGTTGAAGGTAGAAGATAATTTCGGAGAAGGGAAATTTGGTAAAGTATTTTTCTAAGTGAATTTGTTAGTTTAAGTATAAGCTCTATTTGGAGAACATGAAACGGTTTTGGGCTTTTGTGAATATTTGAAATGGAGGTTATGCCATAAGACCCGCCATGATGAGACGTGCTAAGGATATTGGTAACTGTGTATGATTATTAACACCTAGGTGATCTCAGCATAGGGCATTAATTCGCAATTACTCAAAATGAAACCGTTTTGGCCATTAAAACAATGTTAAATGAAAAACCATAAAAAAATGTCGTCCAGTCATTGGACTTAAGTGTAACATATGCAGTGCATGTGCATGACAAAGTGACCTTTGGACGACATGCCCATTGGACGCTGTTTGTCACATTGGACGCTACATATAGATTTTAATCATTCTTTTACAAGATCTATGCCAAGTCTATTCCTTAGAAGGACTAGCTTGTCTTCAGTAAGGGGTTTTGTAAATATATTAGCTAGCTGATTATCTGTGTTTACAAAATGTAATTCCATAGTACCCTTTTGAACATGATCTCTTATAAAGTGATGTTTAATTTCTATATGTTTTGCCCTTGAATGCAATATAGGGTTTTTTGAAAGATCAATTGCAGCTTTGCTATCACAGAAGATAGGAATGTTACTCTCATATATACTGTAGTCCTCAAGTTGATGCTTAATCCATAGGATTTGAGAGCAGCACTTTGTAGCTGAAATATACTTTGCTTCAGTAGTGGATAGTGCAATAGTTCCTTGCTTCTTGCATATCCAAGAGACTAAGTTTCCACCAATGAAGTGACATCTTCCACTAGTGCTTTTTCTTTCAATTCTGTCTCCAGCATAGTCAGCATCACAGTATCCAACTAATCTGAAATCCTTCTGCCTTTTGAAATATAGACCAAGATTAGTTGTTCCAACAAGATATCGAAAGATTCTTTTAATAGCAGTTAAGTGAACTTCCCTTGGGTCAGATTGGAATCTACCACATAAGCATACCCTGAACATGATGTCAGGTCTGGACGCTGTGAGGTATAGGAGTGATCCTATCATTCCTCTGTATAGAGTGTTGTCCACTTTCTTTGAACAAATCGTCCAATCCAAGTACTGTTGTTGGATGCATAGGAGTTTTTATTGGCTTTGCATCGTCCATTTTGAACTTCTTAAGAAGCTCCTCAACATACTTGGTCTGATGTATGTATATGCCTTTATCAGTTTGCTTGATTTGCAATTCAAGGAAGAATTTTAGTTCTCCCATCATGCTCATCTCAAATTCTGTCTGCATTAACTTAGCAAATTTTTCACAAAGAGATTCGTTAGTAGCACCAAATATGATATCATCAACATATACTTGAGCAATAATGAAATTAGAAGAATAATCTTTGCGAAATAGTGTAGTGTCTACTTTTCCTCTTGAGAAACCATTTTCTAAAAGAAATGAGCTGAGTTTTTCATACCAAGCTCTCGGTGCTTGTTTTAGTCCATATAATACTTTGTTAAGTTTGAAAACATGATTAGGAAAAGCATTAGTCTCAAACCCTGGGGGTTGCTCCAGACTTCTTCTTTTATCAATCCATTGAGGAATACACTTTTTACGTCCATTTGATATAGCTTTATATTGCTATGAGCTGCAAATGATAGTAAAATGCGAATTGCCTCTAGACGTGCAACCGGTGCATAAGTTTTAGTATAATCTATACCTTCTTATTATGAGTAACCTTTGGCTACCGGTCTGACTTTGTTTCTCACAACATTACCTGTTTTGTCCAATTTGTTTCTGAACACCCACTTAGCTCCTACAGCTTCTTTGTTATTAGGGAGTTCTACAAGTTTCCAAACATCGTTCTTTTGAAATTGGTCAAGTTCATCTTGCATTGCTTTGACCCAGCTTTCATCTTCCAGAGCATCGTCCACAATCTTAGGTTCTATCCATGATATGAGTGCTGCGTGACCTTGTTGTTGAAGTGAAGATCTGGTTCTGACTTTATCCTTTGGATCACCAATGATTTGGTCTTCTGGATGATGCTTCTTCATTTGTCAGTTGCGTCTAGTTGGTTCCCTTTGTTCTTCTGTTGGACCGTCCAGGGGAACATTGGACTCTTCAACTATGACATCACTGTTGGACATGTCTGATGATTTCCTTGCATCGTCCAGCCTTAGTTCTATAAATGATTCATCTAGCTCTAATAATTTCTTATCAGGCTTAGTGTCATTGAACTTCATATGGATAGCTTCTTCAACAACTAAGGTTCTAGAATTATAAACTCTATATGCCTTTGAAGTTTCAGAATATCCAAGCAACATTCCTTCATCACACTTAGAATCAAATTTTCCTAAGTTATCCTTAGTGTTCAGAATGAAGCATTGACATCCAAATGGATGGAAGTAGGATATGTTGGGTCTTCTCCCTTTCCACAATTCATATGGAGTCATTTTTAAGATTGGCCTGATATAGATTCTATTCTATAAATAACAGGCAGTATTCACTGCTTCAGCCCAAAAGTGTTTAAGGGTCGAATTATCATTCAACATGGTTCTGGCCATCTCTTGGAGTGACCTATTCTTCCTCTCAACAACACCATTCTGTTGTGGTGTTCTGGGTGTTGAGAAGTTGTGAAGGATACCATTATCTTCACAGAACCTTTGAAAACTTTCGTTTTCGAATTCTCCCCCATGATCACTTCGGATCGAAGTAATGCATACTCCTTTTTCATTTTGAATTCTTTTGCAGAAGTTATAGAAGGCCTTAAAAGACTCATCTTTGTGAGATAGGAACACAACCCATGTCCATCTAGTATAGTCGTCCACTACAACTAATCTGTACCTCTTACCACCTACTGAGGCTGTTCTTATGGGTCTAAACAGGTCAATATGCAACAGCTTAAAAGGTCTAGAAGTGGAAACAATGTTTTTACTTTGAAAATAATTTTTCACTTGTTTCCCTTTCTGACAGGCTTCACAAAGAAGATCATCTTTATATGACATACTTGGTAATCCTCTCACGAGGTTGTGCCTATTAAGCTTTGAGATTAATCTCAAGCTGGCATACCCAAGTCTTTTATGCCATAGCCAATGATTTTCTTTAACTGAAACTAAGCATGAAACATTTTGACTTGATAGTTCCCCAAGTTTAATCTTGTACAGATTACCTTGCCTCTTTGCAGTAAAGAGAAGGGATCCATCAGAGTTTTTGACTATACATTCTCCTTTGTTAAAGGCAACATCATATCCACTATCACATAATTGACTTATGTTAAGTAGATTGTGCTTGAGACCTTTAACAAAAAGAACATTATCAATACAAGGATAGGGTGGTATACTAATCTTACCCACGCTAGCTATCATCCCTTTCTGATTCCCTCCGAAAGTGACTGTCCCACCAGTCTTGGGTTGGAGGCTTTGGAGCATACACCTTTCTCCTGTCATGTGATGCGAGCACCCACTGTCCAGGTACCATGACTGGAGTTTCTTTCTTGCTGTTAAGCATGTCTGCAACAGGAACAATTTTATCTTTAGGTACCCAGATTGACTTAGGTCCTTTCTTGTTAGTTTGAAAGGCACTGGGCGCTCCCCTCTTAGGCAGGTGTCTGCATTTGGACTGTATATGTCCAGGTTTTCCACAAAAGTAACACACATCTATATCCTCGTCATGAATATATTTCTTTCCCTTATATCCATGCCCTGACCTGTCATTTGGTCTCTTACAACCTTCATATTTTTAAAGCATCTTAAGGTTGTCAGATCCCTTGACAAAGTTGGACAGATCCTTCTTTAGGCTATTAATCTCTTCATGAAGTTTTACAACATCATGTGGTTGACCTCTTAAGGAAGTATTTGCATCAACTTTCATAAGCTTCTCCTAGCTTTTTGTTTTCTGTTTTGAGAGTTTGAATCTCTATGGAAAGATTCATTTCTCTAGTCCTTGAATCCTCATAGGATTTATAGGCTTGAGCAGTATCATTCTAGAGAGTTCGTCTATCCTCATTTAAGGCTTCATGTTCTTTTGAGAGCTCGTTAACTTTTTCTATAAATCTTCCTTTTCACTTTCAAGTTGTTTGAGACTATTTTCTAAAACTTCTTTTTCTTTTGAAAGTGACTTGGACGATTTCTTCAAAGTTTTGTAGGCCTTTGACAAAATAGAAGAGTTTGAAAGTAAATCATGATAAGCTTCTTGAAGTGAATTTAGATCATTAAAGTTTACCTCATCTTCCTCTTCAGGTTCTGAAGAATCTGATGTAGTGTCTGCCATCAGGCATATGTATGCTTCCTCTTTCTCTTCATCGTCCGATGATGAGTTATCGTCCAGATGTTCCCATGTGGACATCAGAACCTTTTTGCCCTTCTTTTTGTTGAAGATTTTCTTCTTCTTGTCCTTGATCTTGTTAAGGTCTGGGCATTTTGATTTGATGTGTCCGGGCTTTTTGCATTTGTAGCATAAGATTGGACTCTTCTCCTTTTCTTTGAGACCTTTCTTGTTCAGGTTTCTCCATCTGGATCCACATTTCTTCTTCCATATAGAGTGGATTCTCTTGGATATGAAGGATAGCTCATCACCCTCGTCTGAGTCATCATCTTCAGATTGTTCGTCTGATGATGCTTCAACTTGCATGGCTTTGGACAATGATGCTTTCTTTGGCTTCTGGACGCTGAGTGCCAGAGACTTACTTTTCTTGCCATCACCATCTTGTTGCAGTTCCAGCTCATGCACCTTAAGGATTCCCACAAGCTCTTCTAAGGACATGTCATCCAGTCCTTTGGTTGCTCTCAAGGCTGTAACCTGTGGTCTCTATTGCCTAGGCAAACTCCTCAGAATTTTGTCAATATGTTCATAGTTATTGTAATCTTTACCACGTGCTATAAGTTCTTTTAGTATGGTTTGAAACCATCCAAACATACTTTGTATGTCCTCATTTCCTTCCATACTAAACAATTCATATTGACGAGTAAGAAGACCAAGTTTGTTACGTTTTACCTGGGTGGAACCCTTATACGTTAACGCAAGAGTGTCCCACATTTGTTTTATGCTTTTGAAACTGTGCACTTTGTTGTATTCTTGTTCAGATAGTGCACACATGATGATATTTCTGGCTCTGGAGTTGAGATGAAATCTTTGTTTCTGCTCCTCCGTCCATCTAGCCTTTGGGATCTCGTTGAGACTCTCATCAACTAGAATGTAGTCGCCCATCTCCACAACGTCCCACATATCAATGTGACAGGACTTAAAGAATGCTATCATTCTTTGCTTCCAATAATCATATTTGACACCCTTGAAGAGTGGTGATCTGTTCACAACTTGTCCCACGTTTTCCATCTTTCTTAGGGTCTGCTTTCCTCTGTACTGCCAAGTACTCAACCCGAGAGGCCGAGCTCTGATGCCAACTGAAATGTAAAGATTCACACTAGAAAGGGGGTTGAATAGTATGTTAGTTATATTTTTTATTTTAAAAACTTTTCGCAAAGATGGAGATAAAATATCTTAAGTTTCACAAGGGACTTGTAAAACAAAAGATCACAGGTATCGTCCAGTCGTTAAAATGACAGTTTAGTGAAACTGCATTTTCTTGTTAATCTTCCAAGCGCAAATAAAAGATTTTCGTAAATAAGATATAAAGAAACTTGTGCGCATAGTGTGAAGAAATAACTTAAGAGAATAGCAAGTAAGCTTGAAGGCGATAGAGTAAAAACACTTGGTTTATACTGGTTCACTTAACCTGAGCTACGTCCAGTTCTCCTTCAAAAACTTTGAAGGGTTCCACTAATCAAATTTTGATTACAAACAAGTATTATATACCCTGCCACTCCTGGCTACAAGTATTCTCTAGGCCACTTCTGGCACACCTTTAATCTCCCCTTGAGATTAAAGAACACCCAAGTATTCTTTGTCAGTAAGCCACTCCTGGCTTTCCAAACAGAAACTGTTTGAGTACAAGTTAAATAAACAGCTCTCACAGAGAGGATATTACAATAAAACTCAATTACACATAATAACTTAGCAAAGCTAAGTAGATTGCTCTTTTTACACAAGTGTAGGTCGCCCAATCAATTTGACAGAGTTACAGCTCTTTGAAAAACTTGAATGCTTCGTTGTTGAAAACGTGAGCTTGTTCCTCTATTTATAGGCAACTTGGTGAAGATATCCGTTGTGGGATCTGTGACTTTACCAATAACCGTTCTCTCACCACCATATGACCGTTGCTACGTGTCAGTTTGGGGTGGAGGGATGGAGGAAACAACAGTACATGCAATGCCTCCACTACTTGTATGGTTTCTACATAGAGAAGCTTTTCTGTCCCCTGTGGTACACTTTTCGAATATTCAAATGAAATGTTACATTAGAAAAGAGAGAGAATAATAGAACATTTCAGAGAATCATCATCGAAAAGCATAAGTGTACTTCTACTCAATTATGGACGCATTATATAACTGTTTGCTAGAGAGAGATGATGTAAGTTATATAGGCGTTGGACGCTTCCTTGAATGGACGCAGTGTTTACACACTGGTTTTCACAATGCATTGGACGCTTGTTCTATAACAGTGTATTGGAAGCTGAATTTTACACTTAAAAAAATTTCCAGTTGCTCATTGGACGTACTGTACACATAGAAATATAATATTTGAGTTTAAGAAATACAATACCATTGAGGCATTAGACGACATAGAACCTATAATACTCAAACATAGATCATTAGATACTTCAAAATTTGACTTCATTTGTTATCATCAAAATCGAAGTTTGAGGGGTTAGTCATCGTCCAAAGTCTTAGATTAACAGTTATAACGAAAAGTATATCATACTAAAAGATAAGATATACAAAGATTAAGGCACAAGATCATGATAGAAGATAAGTCTATCTCTATCATAATTAACGAGATTCGATAAGATTTGATAGGAAAGTAACTATATTAAATCTATCTCTTTACACTGTATAAATATGAAAGTACTCATTCCAATCAAGGTACAAAACTCTATACCCAATTGTGATACATGTCTCCTACCTCTGTGCCTCTAACTTGAGCGTCAAATTGTCTTGGCAGGTACATCCCCCACCATTCATCAAGGAGATCCCGGCGGAGCCACCGCACCGGAAAACTTATCAAATCTGGTAAGAACAGTTTTGATAAAGGATTATGTTCATTGTCTTATAATTCCAAGGTTGTTGGTAAAGCATATAAGCATGATGGTTTATATTGTTTGTGATTAGATTCTAATGTTTATAATACCTTCAACGTTCAAAATATTGGAAATAAGAGACCTTTATTGAAGGACACTTCATTCTCTTTATGGCATGGACGTTTAGGACATATATCTAAAGAAAAGATTAATAGGTTAATTAAGGATGAAATCTTGTCATCTCTTGATTCTAGTGATTTTGAGGAATGTGTAGATTGCATAAGAGGGAAGTTTACAAGGAAAAATAGGAAGGGTTTGTGAACACCTATTTTTGTCCATCTCTTTATATTTTATTTTAATGAGGTTGTGTCTCTCTTTGAAGTTAGATTAAAAAAAAAAAGGAGAAACGAAAATAAAAAATGAGGTCCAAGATATTTTACAAAAAAAATATATAAAAATTAAGAATACAATACAAAAAATAAAAATATAAAAAAAATAAATAATAATTTTAAGAAACAGCCTAGAGGACAAAACGCAAGTTTCCAGAATGCTCTGGTTTTGCTTTTTAGCCAGCCTCGGGTGTATCAGAGAGCTAAAGCTCAATTTGCACACTTTGACCTTTGTTGTACCTGTCTGTGCACTACCGTAGCACCAAAAGGGAAGGGTAGATGATGGTAGCACAAAGCATAGTCCTATAAATCTGATCTTCCTGCATATCCTCCCTAAACCAAGCAAATGAGACAAAATAAACCAAGAAAAGGAAGCCTGGATTCTGAGTATTAAAAAAAATTGAATTTCGTTAACACTAGAGGAGGAGGTTCACGGGAGTGGTTTTATAGTGTGACCTTGGTGCCTATAAATTGAGAGGATACGTACCAAAAGTGTTAAGAAAATAAATAAAAAAATTATTTGTTTTGAGTAGTTCAGTTATTATCCTAGTTTTAAGGAGTGTGTTACTCCACGTAGCATAGTGGTTATGTTTTTTCTTAAACGTTAGGATTTCAGTTTCAGATTATGCAGTAGTGGATTTGATTCCTATTTTCTTGTTATTCTGTTATGTACTAGCCTATTTAATAGGCATGAGTTTACTTGTTTTGTATAACACAGAGAAACGCATTTCTCATATTCTAGTCTTTATTTCTTTATGTGTTAACAGTGGTATCCGAGCTAAACGGGACTTGAAAAAAAAAAAAAAAAAAAGGCAGCAGCTTTTGTGATAACAGCAACCAAAAGAGATGTCATCTGAAGGGCACTTTGTGCAGCCTGCTATTCCACGCTTTGATGGTCACTATGACCATTGGAGCATGTTGATGGAGAATTTCTTGCGGTCTAAAGAGTATTGGCATGTTGTTGAAAGTGGTGTTGAAACACCTAATGTTGATGTAGCACTCACAGAAACACAACAAAAGGAGTTGGAGGGACTGAAGTTGAAAGATTTAAAGGCAAAAAATTACTTGCTCCAGGCCATTGATCGCTCTATCTTGGAAACAATTCTTTGCAAAGAAACTTCCAAAGATATTTGGTATTCAATGAAGAAAAAATATCAAGGCTCTAATAGAACAAAGCGTGCACAGCTTCAAGCCTTGAGAAAGGAATTTGAAATGTTACACATGAAGAATGATGAATCGGTAACCAACTATTTTGCAAGAACCATGACAATTGCAAATAAAATGTGATTCCATGGTGAAAAGATGGAAGATGTTGTTATAGTCGAGAAGATCTTGCATTCCATGGCACCAAAGTATAACTATGTTGTGTGTTCCATTGAAGAATCCAAAGATGTTGATACACTCTCCCTTGACGAGCTCCAGAGTTCTTTGCTGGTTCATGAGCAGAAGATGAATCAAGATACAATTACAGAAGAGCAAGCTTTGAAGGCATCTACGTCTTCAAGAGGCAGAGGTAAGGGCACAGGGAGAAGTGGTAGAGGCAGAGGACGGGGAGATCAAAACAACAACAGTGGAAGGGGAGATCAAAACAACAACGGTGGCAGAGGTAGAGGACGAAATCAATTTGATAAATCTAAGATTGAGTGTTATCGGTGTCACAGGTTTGGACATTATCGTTCTGAATGTTATACAAAGCTGCCACGCGACAAAGAAAAGGAAGCGATTTCAAAGTTTGTTGAAGAGAATGAAGCTGAAACGCTATTGATGGCTGTTCAAAATAGTGAGGAACCAAAATCAGATATTTGGTATATAGATACAGGCTGCAGTAATCACATGAGTGGAAGTAAGTCCTCCTTTTCTCATCTAAATGAAGATTTTCATTCAACTGTTAGTTTTGGTGATTCTTCCTCTGTAAAAGTGAAGGGTAAAGGTGATATTAAAATAAAAACCAAGAATGGTTTTGTGGAAACAATCTCTAATGTATTGTATGTACCTGACTTAAAAAGTAACTTGTTGAGTGCTGGTCAGTTACAAGAGAAGGGATATGTAATTACTATTAAACATGGTGCTTGTGAAATTTATGATTCTACTAGAGGTGCTATTGCTGTTGTACAAATGAGTTCCAACAGGTTGTTTCCATTGAAGATTGAAACTATTCAGTCTTGCTTAGTGGCTGAAATCAAAGATCCTTCATGGTTATGGCATTTTCTTTATGGCCACTTGAGTTTTGGTGGATTAAATACTCTCAACCAGAAGAACATGGTGACAGGACTTCCTCCAATTGCAGCCCCTTCCCAAGTGTGTGAGGATTGTGTTGTTAGCAAACAATATTGTTCTCAATTTCCTAAAAACAAGTCATGGAGAGCAAAGGATGTTCTGGAGTTGGTACATTCAGATATATGCGGGCCAATAAGTCCATCTTCCAATGGAGGTAAAAGTTATTTAATTACCTTCATTGATGATTTTTCAAGGAAAACTTGGATTTATTTTTTGCAGGAAAAATTTGAAGCATTTACTGCATTCAAGTTTTTTAAAGCTCGTGTTGAAAATGAGGCTGGAAAAAATATCAAGACCCTTCGTACAGATCGTGGTGGTGAATATTGCTCAAATGTTTTTGAAAACTTTTGTGCAGAGCATGGCATACGAAGAGAACTCACAATAGCCTATACACCGCAACAAAACGGTGTATCAGAGAGGAAGAATAGGACAATTCTTAACATGGTGAGGAGCTTAATGACACGAGGAAGGGTTCCAAAGAATTTTTGGCCAGAAGCCGTAAATTGGAGTGTTCATATTTTGAATAGAAGCCCAACATTTGTTGTTCAAAACATGACTCCTGAAGAAGCTTGGAGTGGGAGAAAACCAGATGTGAATCACTTCAAAAATTTTGGATGCATTGCCTTTGCCCATGTTCCTGATCAGAAAAGAAAGAAACTTGATGACAAAGCTGAAAAATGTGTGTTTATTGGTGTAAGTGAAACCTCCAAAGCATACAAATTGTTTAATCCCAGTACAAAGAAAATTGTGACCAGCAAGGATGTTGTTTTTGATGAAGAAAACACTTGGGATTGGAATAGGCAGCAGCCTACCCAAGTATTTCTTGATGAAAATGACGAGAAAGGACAAACTTCGACCTCTGGTACATCTGAAAGAATTGCTCCAACAGTCACTGAAACTTCTCCAACAAACAGTGACAATGAAGAAGAACTACCTCCCCGTATTAGAAAAAGGCCAGCTTGGATGGATGACTTTCTTGTAACTGGAATTCCAGATTCAATTACTCACTTTGCTTTGTTTTCAGATTGTGATCCTACAACTTTTGAGAGTGTTGTCAAAGAAGAGAAGTGGCGAAAAGCAATGAATGATGAAATTGATGCCATTGAAAGAAATGATACTTAGGAGCTGTGTGATCTTCCTAAAGAACACAAAACCATTGGTGTAAAATGGGTTTTTAAAACAAAGTTGAAAGAAAATGGTGAAGTTGACAAGTACATGGCACGTTTGGTGGCGAAGGGATACAAGCAACAATATGGGATTGACTATACAAAAGTTTTTTCTCCAGTTGCAAGACATGACACGATCAGATTGATGATTGCTTTAGCGGCACAAAATTCATGGCCCATTTGCCAACTAGATGTTAAATCAGCATTCTTACATGGGTACTTGAAGGAGCAAGTCTTTATTGAACAACCACCGGGTTATGTCAAGATTGGAAGTGAGCATAAAGTTTATAGATTAAAAAAAGCCCTGTACGGGCTGAAACAAGCCCCACGGGCATGGTATAGTCGCATTGAAGCTTATTTTCTTAAAGCTGGTTTCACAAAATGTCCTTATGAGCACACACTCTTTGTTAAAAGTGGAGATAAAGGTAAAATGCTCATTGTTTGCTTGTATGTTGATGATCTTATTTTTTCTGGAAATTGCAATGTCTTGTTTAAAGACTTTAAGAAATCCATGATGGATGAGTTTGAAATGACTGATCTTGGTATGATGCATTACTTTCTTGGTATAGAAGTGAATCAAATAGCTGATGGAATCTTTATTTGTCAAAAGAAATATGTGGGAGAAGTCTTGGACAGGTTTCAGATGAAGGATTGCAATCCAGCAAACACACCATCAGAGTTTAGTTTAAAGCTTCACAAGGATCTTGAAGGAAAGAAGGTTGACAGCACACTTTACAAACAAATTGTTGGCAGTTTGATGTATTTAACTGCAACGAGACCCGACATAATGTATTCTATAAGTATGATTAGCAGATATATGGAGGAACCTACAGAATTACATTTGTTGGCTACTAAAAGGATCCTTTGCTACTTGCAAGGAACCAGAGAATTTGGGCTATTCTATAAAAAGGATGAAAAATCCAATTTATTGGGTTTCACTGACAGTGATTATGCAGGAGATCAAGATGATAGAAAGAGTACTTCTGGTTATGTCTTTATGTTGGGAACTGGTGCCATTTCATGGTTATCTAAGAAGCAACCAATAGTTACTTTGTCAAGCACAGAAGCTGAATTTGTTGCTGCTACAGCTTGTGCTTGTCAAGCCATTTGGTTAAGGAGAATTCTTGAAGAACTGAAGTTCAAACAACCAGGTGCAACCACAATATTCTGTGACAATAATTCAGCTATTAAATTGTCCAAGAATCCTGTGCTACATGGAAGAAGCAAGCATATAGATGTGAAGCACTATTTTTTAAGGGAACGAAGCAATGATGGCACTGATCTGCAGTATTGTACAAGCAAGGATCAGATAGCTGATATATTCATAAAATCTCTCAAAATTTCACCTTTCCAAAATTTGAGGAAGTTGATGGGGGTCTGCTCTTTGAAGGATGTTAATGTTTCTGCTGCAACATTAAACTGAAGCACTGCAGTGTTCAATTTAAGGGAGGGATTGTTAAGAAAATAAATAAATAAATTATTTGTTTTGAGTAGTTCAATTATTATCCTAGTTTTAAGGAGTGTGTTACTCCACGTAGCATAGTGGTTGTGTTTTTCCTTAAACGTTAGGATTTCAGTTTCAAATTATGCAGTAGTGGATTTGATTCCTATTTTCTTGTTATTCTGTTATGTACTAGCCTATTTAATAGGCATGAGTTTACTTGTTTTGTATAACACAGAGAAACGCATTTCTCATATTCTAGTCTTTATTTCTTTATGTGTTAACAAAAAGGGGATCCCTTTTGGACGGATACCAAAAAACACAAACTTTGATTCAGAAGCCTCAAGTCAAGATTCCTAGCCTTCATACGGATAGAGCTCTAGGACATTGAATCAAAGCTTGAAGACTAGAACAGGATAGGTAATATCTCCATTTCTTCACCCTTCTCATATTTTGATTCATTGGTGGTAACTGTGATGTAAATAACTATGCTTTATTTTATTTTATTTATTTTTGTATCTTTTCTTCCTTGTAATGTACCAGTGTTTAGACGTAATGGTTTGCTCCTTTTACTTTTGATTTAATCCCTGTTATAGTCATGTAAAAAGAAACTAATGGAAACCAAAATAAAAGGAAATAAACAATAATACAACCACAGACCCACCATCACAGGACCCAAGCTATCTGCCCCCAAATTTCAAATCCAAAAGCTTATTGTCAAACCTACAACAAAATCCAAAAAAAAAAAAGGGCAACAGAAAAGCCAAGTCATAAAGATCACCTCGTCCCACTGTCTTCACCGTTAACCCAACCGGAATCCACGTAGAAACCTCAAAACATTCCGTCACCACCACAAAACCCATCCCTTGAACCTCTCTGCCGCATGCGCGATGCCGACATCACCCTCCCTTACCACCACGAAACCGAGATTGTGTTAGTTTCGAACCTTCCCCTTTTTCCTTTCCTAACAGCGTTGTTCATATTCTTTTTTATTTTGGGATAATAAAAGGTCTCGTGATGCTGCTTGTTTGTTGGGTGAGCAGGTTCGTGTAAAATTGTGTGTGTTTACTTGGGTCAGTGTAATAAAACGTAGATGGGTGTTGCTATTCTCACCCCTAACTTTTTCAATTTAATGGGTAAAGACTATCTTACCCCACCCCTCCCTCTTCCCCCCACCTCCCCCACGACACACCACTCTGTCTTCTTCTTCTTCTCACCCCACAGTCCCCTCGCTCTCTCTTCTCCTCAACTCTCTTCCCCACGACCCACGAAGCTCTGTCTCTCTTCCTCCCTCTTCCTCCTCTACTCTAACTTGGTAATCTTTTTTTCAAACTTTTTTCATTCAACGGAATCATGATTCCGTTGTTGTCCCATTCATAGATCCCAGCAGAAGCACGTCTCCAAAATGTATCACAACATAGATGCACAGCGGAAACGTGTTTCCATTGTGTGTGGTATTTCCGCTATGCAGTTTTGTTTAATTTTTTTAAATTATATTTTTCAATTTTTAAAAGAAAATCTATTTGTTGTTAAGTTTACAATGTATGTTTTAATTTAAATATTTATCATTTACATTAAATGTAATTGTTATTTTAAATTTAATTAATTTATTTTACAATTTTTTTTAAAAACTAATTATATGTTTATTTCTAATTTACATTATATGTTTGTGCAAATTTAAATTTACAAGTTTTATATAATTGTTATTAATTTTAATTTACAAGTTTTAATTAATTTTTTTGTAATTTTCATTTTTATTTTTAATGTTTATTTTATTTTATTTTTAATTACAACGAATGAAATAAAGAAAGTAACAATTATTAGTTATTAGGATGTTCAAATAGAAAAGATTATAGAATGAAATAAAGAATGTAGCGTTGATGATGTTTCGTGGGGTGGGTTTTTTTTTTTTCTAAAAAAAGAATGAAGCGTTGATTATCATGACATCTATGATGTTTAACTAGAAAATATTATACTTACCATTTACAAATAAAGAAGAATGAAACGCATGACATCAACGGAAATGAAATTCCGTTTTGTTTTATTGAATGTAGCGGAATCACCTTTTTGTTTCTTTGCAATGGGGGTCCGAAAAAAAAAAAGGCAACGGAAATGCAATTCCGCTTTATTGAATGTAACGGAATCATCATTCTGTTGTTTACTAAAGCAGTGGAAAAAAATTAAAAGACGGAAACATGATTCCGTTGAATTATTATACAACGGAATCATGATTCCGTTAGATATAAAAATTAAAAAAAAAACATATCACAACGGAATCACGATTCTATTGTGTTATGCATAACGGAATCGTGATTTCGTTGTGTTAAGTGGAGGTGAAAAAAAATATTAAAGCTGAATCGTGATTCTGTTGTACATGTTGTATAGCGGAATCGTGATTCCGTGGGAAGGACAATTTCAGAATAAGTAAAAATCCACCCAAGTGGGTGGTGAGAATAGCAACCACCAAGTAGATATGTTTGTTTAGATTTTTAGTCCAGGATTAAGTCCAATAAATGAAAAGCCATGACATAAAAACAAAAAGAATAAGAGGTTCAGGTAGATGGACCCTTCAAGCACGAGCATTTCTCCTTCTCTTTTTTTTTTTTTTTGAATAATTTGTCTTTTTTATTTGATATGATTACGTCAGTTTAATGTTTAAAAATTTTATATGTCTTAGTTGAAATTGAAATATTAGTTAGTGTACAAGAACGAATGACTTGTTTTAAGGAAAGTTTTATTTGATGATTATACCTATATAATGATCCGTATTCATCACTTATTAATAATTAATAGTTTTCATAAGTCACTTTTTTTTTCTTTCATTAAATTAAATTTTCAATTAATATAACTTATTACGTAATCAAGATAAATATTAAAAGGTTTAGCAATAATCACTTTGGATGTACTTCTAATTTGATTATTGCAAAAGCCATTAAAAGTTAATGATAATCACTTTAGATGTACTTCCAATTTGGTTATCTTGAAAACTTTTAAGTTAAGAATTACAATAAGAGTTTTACAATGGCCACCTTAGACACACTCCTGATTTGGTTATTGTAGAAATCATTAAAAGTTAAATGATAGCACTTTGGATGTACTTCTAATTTGGTTATCATGGAAACTTTTAAATTAAGAATTAAAATAAGAGTTTTACAATGGCCACCTTAGATGCACTTCTGATTTTGTTATTGTAGAAATCATTAAAAGTTAAATGATAATCACTTTGGATGTACTTCTAATTTGGTTATTATGGAAACTTTTAAATTAAGAATTAAAATAAGAGTTTACAATGGCCACCTTAGATACACTTCTAATTTGGTTATTGTAGAAATCATTAAAAGTTAAATGATAATCACTTTGGATGTACTTCTAATTTGGTTATCATGAAAACTTTTAAGTTAAGAATTAAAATAAGAGTTTTACAATGGCCACCTTAGATGCACTCCTGATTTGGTTATTGTAGAAATCATTAAAAGTTAAATGATAGCCACTTTGGATGTACGTCTAATTTGGTTATCATGGAAACTTTTAAATTAAGAATTAAAATAAGAGTTTTACAATGTCCACCTTAGATGCACTTCTGATTTGGTTATTGTAGAAATCATTAAAAGTTAATTGATAATCACTTTGGATGTACTTCTAATTTGGTTATCATGGAAACTTTTAAATTAAGAATTAAAATAAGAGTTTACAATGGCCACCTTAGATGCACTTCTAATTTGGTTATTGTAGAAATCATTAAAAGTTAAATGATAATCACTTTGGATGTACTTCTAATTTGGTTATCATGAAAACTTTTATAATAAAAAAAACTAAAAAAGATAAAAACAATAAAAATATCAACACACGGATATTCTTTACCAAAGAACTACGTAACTCTGAATTCTCCATTGCACCTGGAGATACGTAAGAGCTAAAAAAATAAAAAAAGAATATATAAATTACAAAGACAAAAAATACAATAATAATCCTCTCTCTTCATAATAATAAACTTCTCTTTTTAAATAATAAAAATTTCCATGCTAATAACAATAAATAAAATATCCAAAAATATTTTGGTTTTATTTTGAGGTGTAAAATAAGTAAATTTAAAGTTATTAAAATTTTGCACATTTAATTAGAGGTAACCGTCTTCATGACGGGCATTGTAGGGTAATAATACCTTCCCTATACGTAATCGACTCTTGAACCCAAACTTTGGTTTTCAAGACCATTTTCTTTTAAAGGTTTTTTTCATGGTTTTCCTTAATAAACTATGGTGGCTACTTCTCTGTTTTTAAACTAACTTTTCGTCGTCCCGTCGCGACCCTGGTTACGACAGGGTTCTACAAGAAGTAGAGAACTTTTATAAATAATTCACACTGAATTAAGTCGCATCAACATGTGTCAGACAAAATGTCAATCATCACATCATCATCATCTAATGTCACATTAGCAAAATATGTTAACGAAAGACTGATAGAGAAACCAAAATTGCACAATTGCGATATTTGAGGATTTTATTTGCAAAATTATAACTTAGAGACCAAAATTGTACAATTACAATATATGGAGACCAAAAGTACAATTAAGTAAAAAAGTAAAAAAAAAATTAAAAAAGAAGAGAGTTTGGGGACTTGTTGGAGTATTAATTCATTGTTGGACCTTGGCATTAAGGGAGCTAACTTATCGTGTTGGTTGCAAACCGGGGGCAGGTCGGTTTAACATACTTATTTTTACCTTTATATTAGTGTTAAATTATCAAAAATATGCCTTTAAATAGGCTTGTAGGCTAAGCCAGATTATTAAAAAAGAACTTTGACAGGTAAATAGGTCAGACTCAAGCCATGTAATTTTAACTAAGGTCAAACTCAAGCATAACAAAGCCTAGCCTGATCTAACCTACTTCTACCCCTAATGATAATGATGACGATGATGATGATGATGATATTAATAGTAATAATAAAATTAATATGATAAAATTTCATAATGACTTAGGTGAGAATATAGAGAGATAAAAGATGATATAGATAGAAATGAAGGAAGACTTATTTGTACAGATATAGAGTTAAATCCCTAATACCATTAAGAAAATAAGTATTTTGAAAAATATAATAATGATAAGAAGGGTATACCTACACTACACACAACAACTTAATAAAGAAAATTTCTATGATTTGAATTAGTGGGGTGTCCTCTTGAAAAGCATGATACCAGATACGTAAATCTAAATTATAGATAGATTGGATTGATCATGTCTTGAAAACGTAGATAAATCAATTTATTTATAACTTGCTTATTTGATTAATTTAACCAAACCAATTTTAAAAAAAAAAATAGAAAGAGCTTAATTAGGTATATTATAGATCTTAGTTTCGTCTAAGACCAAATAATAGGCATCGAGATACTAAATGGAGTAGATTTTGAGCCTTAGAATCCTACTGTGTAGGTGATACTACAGAATCACTCCACCTTTTTCGGAAGGAACAAATAGGTGGTAGAGACAGTGACATGGAAGGAAATTGAAGCTAATCAACAATCAAACCTCCAATGATACCAAAATCAAGCGGAAAGGAAGAATCTTGCGCTGAGAAGCAACTAAGCAAGATAAGTTAAATTTACATTTTGTGTGTGTGTTAGGTGTTGAGTCAAAAGACGAATTAAAACCTCAATAATTTTGATAAGATGCAAATAAATATTAAGATCAAAAGTTGTGTATGAAAATTGTTAATAGACGAAAGTGTTGCATCTACGTCAGTAAGATATAGACGATAGCAGACAGACGTCAAGTCTGATAGTATTTAAGGCACAATTAATGCATTGTCATTTTTTATCCTTCATGCAAGGAATGTCTGAATATCCTTCCTAGGATATGTTGAAGTGCAAGGGAACTGAAGAAGAGTCAAAGCTTAAAGTTTCCCTCCGCCTTAAAAAATGTGCTCAGCTGTAATGAGTACTTGTTTGAGCATAAGCGATTTGACTACTGAAGTAAGGACATGGAGTGTCCTACAATGAAGATAAATGGACTGCTTTATCAGCTCTGAGTGACTAGTTGGTGACAAACGGACACCAAGCTTCAGGTAATGGTTAGACACAAGAAAGAAGGCTGTTTAGAGACAACGATTTCTTCCTCAGCAAGTCTATAAATACCAGAAGATTTGAAGTGCTCAAGTGTTGACTTACGATTTGAAAACGCAAGCAATCTTTCAAGTCTTCATTTCTTTCTTGTTCAAAATTTTCTAAGTTGTAAAAAGCTCTCAAAACACTTTGTTCATCTTGAGAGAAAAAGACTGTGAGCTTAACCTTTGTATCCGTTTGTAAGATGTTATCATAGTCTGTGTGCACCAAACCTTAAACAAATCTGTTGATTTGTTGAAGAGCCAGAAGTGGCTTGGTTAGAAAAAATACTTGGATTTTAGCTTGGAGAGACTATTGTAAACACTACTTGGGTTGAGACAGAAGTGGCAGTGAAAAATATTTGTAACTTTGTGAAAGTTAGTGGAACTTGACGGGATGCCAAGAACTGGATGTAGTCTCAAGGTTGAGATGAACCAGTATAAAAATTCTCTGTGTGTTTATCTCTTCCTTTTCTCTTATGTTGTTTGATGTAACGCTGGGTTGTGATTTGCTTTTGTGAAAACTACGTCTATTTTCATCTGTTGAAAACATCGTCTGTCTGTTCATCTTAAAACTTTGTTTTTAGTAACTTACAGATGATAGTCTTTTCGAAAAAGTTTGCAAAAAATTTTAAATCACAATTCAACCCTCCTTATTGCATTTTTTGCCATTATAGTAGGAGTAGTCCAAAATCTTGTCTGAGGTATATGGCTAAGTGAATTACTCACCTAGATCCTTCTGTTAAGAAAGACTAGTTTAGTCTCACTAATTAAAAATATTTTTCTCTATTACTATTGATGTGTTTATGTGATTGTCATTGTATAAACTGATTCTTGATTATTGAATTGATTGATTTTTATTTATTTATTGATTGAGTCTCGTTGAGTTTATCACATGCATGATGATTGGTCCTTCAAATTAGAGTTGGTATCATTTAAAGATGTGCAAATACTGATGTTTGTATAGTGAAACAGTAGTGATGCCTACTAACGGTGAATAATAAGATTTTGGTAATGAAGTTCTTATATGATATCAACTGTAATTAAACCCAACTATGATCATACATCATTGTTTATTGGGCCCAAGCCTTAGTGTTAGCTACACTTTGTGATGGGTGAGAACTTTGTATTGGAGGTCAATGAGACCTTGAGAATGCCTAGTGTATGTCATCCCACATGAGACCAAAGGGTAACAATTCTTGGTGGTGGTCAAGGTGGTTTATGGATTAATGTTTCCAATGAATCACTATAATTTATCCACAATCAGTGTAGTGTATTGATACATACTTGTTATCACTTATTATTGATGAATATTGATTTGCTTTTTTTTTTTTTTTTGCTGACCATGGTATTGGTACGAAGTAATCATCGTCGAAAACAGTGATTAATCTTCATCGGGAACCGTGAGCATACATAAGGTAGGTATCCCCCCAACATATTACTCTATTGATTTGCATGCTTAGGTCAATGGAGTATGAGCTTCTGATCATATTACTCCATTGTTAGAATGTTCTTCATAAAGATATTTGATATGACACGCATTTTATGTATTCCATTGCATAATATGTCGGGTGGCCTTGTATCATTTAATTGTGATTGAACTGCCTTATCTTCCATAATTTCATGCTTAGAATTAATTGTTGTTAATATATATGTAAACCCTTTAATTATTTACTCTTTTCTAGTGGTAAGATTTTACCTCCTAAGTGTTTTTTTTTTCTCTTTCTTTCTTCTCTTTTTCTTTCTCCTATCATGGTTTGTGTAGGAGTAGTGAGCAACAATTGTCTGTGCTCGACAACAACAAAAAACGTCTTCCTTAGTAGTAATCAATATTAGTGTAGCACAGTAAAAGCTTGGGGAGACGTATACATGTTCTTTTTCTTGTAGCAACTCTATGCTACTCCATTTCGTTACTAGTAAAATTTAATTTATTCTTATTAGACATAGTAAGCTTTAAGAAGTCTGTAATTCTGCTTTAAATATATATTGTTCACCATGTAATTTAGAAAAGAAAATATTTTCATAAGTCTACTTTCTTTCCGAGTATTTATATCCAGGACTCGAACTCGAGATCTCTTGTTAAACTAGAACAACTCCAGGGACGGATCCAGAGATGTATCAAAGGAGGGGGGGGGCAATTTTTTTTACATAATTATTTAAATATTTAATTTTTAATAAATAATTATTTAATAAATTGTGAGTTTCACATAAATATTTATTATTAATTTCATGTGTAAAACTAGACATAAAATTTGCTACTAGAAGAAAATTAAGTAAACATCAACTCAATATCCTAATTTTTTATTCATTTTTTTTCTATTAATACATTTTTTTTAATTTTTTCTTCTTCTCAGATATACAAAGAGTCTTTAGGGAGGGAGGGAGTCCCCTGCATTGCCCCCTTTGAATCCGTCAATGAACAATTCTACGTCAATTAATCTATGTACTTAGGTTTTTTTTTTATCAGCAAAGAAAATATATTAAATATTAAAGGGTACCAGAGGTACCAAAAGTTACATCCAAAGTCTATATCATGTTAGTAGTAAATTAATTGTTCTTTTAGTTTATTTTTTTGCTTTTTAGATAACTTCTTAGCGCTTACACTAATCACGGAGTGTTTATATAGATTTCCATATTGGTACATAGTGTTTATATAGATTTCCATATTGGTACATAGAGGACCTTTAAGAGACTTGTGAGAGGGAAGGGGAAGAGCGGGGTTGGGGGGGTCCCCTGCTTGCCTCTGAATCCGTCAATGAACAATTCTATGCACTTAGTTTTTTTTTTATCAGCAAAGGAAATAAATTCATAAAAAATAATTTCACTCTAATAATTTAATTGTTAATGTAATTTTAGGTAAATTGTTCCTTCCCGTGAGTTAAGTATAAATTCTCCTACTCGATTTAATAAAAAATGATCATCCCAAGAGTTTGATTTAAAAATTCAATTTTTTATTAGGTTAAAAAAATATAAAATTGTAATTGTAATAAAAAAATGTTTTTTAAATGCCAAAATAATTTAAATACTTAATGTAAAAGCTTCTTGTCCAAGTTTGTAAGATAATGTAAATTTTTTCAATAAATCATACATCAAACCTATGCTTTTATAAATCTCCCTACGCATAAGAAAATGTTCATCCCATGTTAGATAAAAAAACATATTCAATAAGTTAATTAAGTCACATGTTAGTAAGCAAGAGAATTTTTATTTATATTAATAGTATAATAACAATAAATTAAAAAATATTACTTTAACTCTAATAGTTTAAAAGTTATTGTAGTTTTAGATAAATTGTTCCTTCCCGTGAGTTAAGTGTAACATAAATTAAATTAAAGAAATTTAATTTAACCATAAAATTTAAGCCTTACACATGCTATTCAACATTTTTATTTGAGTTCCATTCATATGCCTTTATGCATTGCCTTTTACATATTTTAGCACGATTGCTTGGATGCTAAGAGACCATAATATAAATATTAAATAAGAAAATCTAAAGATTAAAATTGGTCACAAATTTAAACAAAATAATAGAAATTAATTTTTTTCATTTTAATCCAAATTTTCTCCATCAAAATTAATTATTATAATTATTAATTATTGATAACAACAACAATATTTTTCATAAGGAAATATTCTATAATAACAACAATAATTATAATTAATTATTAATAATAACATCAATATTTGGTAATACATAATGGAAAGTTCTATACTTGGATCCATAGTCCATTCGAAACATTTAATCTAATCATTTAATTATGAATACAATTATATAATATATTATAGTTATGACAATAACAAAATCATAATTACAAATGTTGCCAAAAAAAATTATGTACATCAATTTTTTACTCTTTGGTATGGCAATCTGCTCATAGGAGATGATATTTATAACCCAATCGCAATTAATCTATAAATCAAGATTAAACAAATCGCATGAATTTATCCCAACACCCCCCGAAGGAAGCAAATCTTTTTGAGAATCATTGAGCCAAACTGCACTGATATCATCCTATGTGATCCTATGTACAGGTAACACTTTCTTTTGAGAATCATTGAGCCAAACTGCACTGAGGCCTTCAAATTGCACTGAGGCCTTATTCTTTGCCAAATACCTTATGTAATTTGAACAATCCCTGAGTTCTTCAACCTTTTTGTGCAATTTACTTCCTTTGTGGGTAAGTAACATCAAGAATTCTTCTTCTCAACAAGAAAGGAAATAAAGAAATTAAATAATATAATTAATAAATAAGTTAATTTACAATAAAAACTTCAAATCTAACTACATAAAAGAAAGAAACATAACAAACACAAAAAAAATCCAACTTCAGCTCTATGGCTTATCATATGAACTCCCCCACCCTTACAATTTCACCGGTAACACCCCCCACCCAAAACACAAACAGAATCCAACTTCAACTCTACCATGTGAGTTAGGCAAAGTTCAAGACCTCTTGTATTCTTATGTGATCTGACATAGCACCCACCAAGACAGGACATGATAAAGATTATGAAATGGCCATGAAAGACAAAACTTAAACAAATAACCTCTCATAAATGAGTAATTTCTCCCCATCTTTAAGAACAAACATATGTTGATAACTTACCACATGTTCAAGAAAATGCCCATTACATTATACCTTATGTCCATTACAGGTAACACTTTCTTTTGAGAACCATTACATGTCTTATTCTTTGCCCAATAGGATCTGTAATTTGAACAATCCTTGAGTTCTTCAACCTTTTTGTGCAATTTACCTTCTTTGTGTGCAAGTAACCTCAAGAATTCTCCTTCTCAGCAAGAGAAAAAAAGAAAGAAATTAAACAATAAAATTAATGAATAAGTTAACTTACAACAAAAAGCTTAAATCTAACTACATAAAAGAAAGAGACATAACAAATTCTACCAGTTTTATGATGAGTGGTTACTATAGAAAGATATTAGAAAGAAATCAAGAAAATGTTAATGAAAAGAGAGAAATTATAATACTAATAGAATGCCCAAACCAAAGCTTCATAGATAAGGAGCCTGAACCAATATGATATTTCTTGAAAATTTTCATAAACAAATAAAATGATCTGAATAACATAATATGTAAACTCATTTTCAAATTTATAGAGTCGGATTTGAATTGATAAAAGGAGATAGAAATATATTATACAAAAGTAAACTTAAATTAAAAGTTAAACCTGTAAATCATAAGTAATTTTCTCTTACTCATTATCCAAGTTAATCAACTGACAATACAAAAGTTCCTCCTCCTTAGTTGAATACTCAAAAGCCAAATTTAGGCATATAATGTAGAAGCCATCAAACAAATTTAAGAAACACAAATAAACAGAAATTAATGTGGGTTCATGACAAGTTGCATAATAATTTGTTCTCAGGAACAAAGATTTATATAAAAAATATATAGATAAAGAGGAATGTGAAGGAAACCACTCACCTCTAATGGCAATAGTACCTGTCACCAAAAAAGAAGCAATATATACTTCAATTGTGAATATCTCAGTTTCTCTTTGCAGTTTGCTGACTAAAAATACAGGTTAAAAGAGAAATATCTAATAAAAAAAGAACCAACAAAAAAAAAGTAAGGGGAGAAAGGCTGAGAAGTTTGGGAGAACACAAATAAACAGAAATTAACATGGGTTCATGACAACTTGCATAATAATTCATAGTTCCCAGGAACAAAGATTTATAAAAAAAGAAACAGTATAATTAAGATAAAGACGAATGTGAAGGAAACGACTCACCTAATGCCAATAGTTTTTTTTTTTTGGCAAATCTTGACCCTATAAAAATATTAAACAAGATCATTTTATAACATTTATAAGTTCATGAGCTTACACGTTTATAAATTTCATTTTATACACTCACCTTTTACAATAAAAATTTAAAAAACTTTAAGCATACCTGCCACCAAAAAAGAGGCAACATATACTTCAATTGTCTATTGTGAATGTCTCAGTATCTCTTTGCAGTTTGCTAACTAAAAATACAGGTTAAAAGAGAAATATCCAATAATAAAAAAAAGAACCAACAGAAATAGAGTAAGGGGAGAAAGGCTGAAAAGTTTGGGAATACACAAATAAACAGAAATTAACATGGGTTCATGACAACTTGCATAATAATTCATAGTTCTCATGAACAAAGATTTATAAAAAATAAAAAAAAAAAAAAAAAAAAAAAAAAAAGCAGTAAAAGTAAAAAAGTAGAATAAAAAGGAATGTGAAGGAAATCACTCACATTAGAAGGAAAAAAAATTGAAACTCACCTCCCGATCGGATTGAAGTCCTCCACATTACCAAACTTCAACTGTAGATAGAAATTTAATAATCAGTTGTGAATTCCATTATAGCAATTGCAAACAACACCACCATAGAGATGCAGGCCACAATTGTAAATGGAGGAAGCAACAGAGTTCGCTTAAGCGAAACAACAACAAAAAATGAATGAACGAAGAAAATTCGGGAAGGCATTTTACCTTGGAGTTTCAGACTATTTCAATCGGTTATGAGTGTGCTCCAGAACAAACACTCTACTGTTCAATAAACAAACAAATGATAAAAAAAAAATAGTGAACATGGTTAATAGAAGGGAGACAATGCATTGTGCCTTTGAAACCATAATTAATTTCCAAAAAAAATAAATAATAAAAAATAAATAAATTGGTTACCTTATGCTTATGCTTTGAAAAGTAGCCCATAGCAGATACAAAAATAAAGAAGTTTTGGTCAGTAGATGTTGGTGGAGGCAATTCCAGTGAAGGTTACGAAATCGGAATCATGGTCATCCGGTATCTGCAACCTGCCACCTAGGGTTCGACCATGGAGAAGGTGTTGGAAAATATTTTATTATAATTTAAAATTTAAATATTTTAATTAGTTTTATTTTTTTAAAATAAATAAAATCTGTTTTATTTTCAGATTTTAGTTTTTCCGTAAAAACCAAATACAACCCACTATCTTTTTAGTTCCTATTATTTAGGAATTCTTTTGTTTACTTGGTCAATGTTTTTTATGAACGTTAGAAGCTATCCTTATGCAGTTAAGGAGATTTTATTGTACTCGTTTTATTTTCTTAACGTTACTAGTTCTTTCAGGTTGAGTTAGTTTTGATTTATTTTCTTTGTAACGTTGCTGCTCCATAAATTAGTTGTTGCACGTTTTGGCTGTTTGTTGCTGTACGTTAGCCTTGGAGGTGTATATATATTGTTGCTCCCTGATGGGAAAATATATAAGACACACACAACACAAAAAACATACTCTGCTGTTCTTGTAAAATTAAATTAATGCAGCAGCAGCTTTCCTTTAATTCTTTCTTTTACTATTAAAAATATATTTTGGAGCATGGTGTTGTTTGGTTCGGAGATCTTTCTCTGCACAAGATTGATCTAACGGTTGTCGTATCTTGGGAGAGGAGCGCATCGATATCAATTTCAAGTACCAGTGCAGTGGGGCATTTTCTCTCTAAGGATAGCTCACAACGCGCTTCAACCCAGGCTCTTTCTAAACTATCTTTTGTTATATTTATTTTTTTGTATTAATTGACTGTCATAAGAAGTGTTATGTATTTTGATTCTATATAAAATATCACTACTATATTTGTTGTTTTGGTTTTTTCTAAATTCTTATCTAACAATCTTAGAGAGAAAAACTTTACTTCTTTTCCATTAACTATATTCTGTCACGGTTTTATTATAGTGTATTGAATAATTTGTGACATCATATCTATACAGCCTTTTCAATACATAGATCGATATATGGTCTTCCTTTTGTTTTCTATTATATTGGCAACATTTTTTTTTCTATTATTGTGTGCCAGTATTTTTTTTTTTGCTAAGTGATAGCAATCTTATCTTTTATAATTTGCTATTTGCTTCTCCTGTCTTCTAACCTTTGGTTTTAAATTTATTTGCTTCAACAATGCTTCTAGCTAAATGAAGCGCTACGTTGGTGCCCTTTTCGCTAAGTGATTGATGTTTTTTGTTCCCCTTTTTGCTATGTTGGTTCAGGTCTATTTAATATTGGCGCTTTGTATTGATGTTCTATTTTCTTGACCCGAGTGATTGATTTGTATTGCCTACGATTACTAATGATTGCAATGATTGATAATTACATTTCTATGGAAATTAAAGTGTTTGTCTAATCACATTCTAAAATGGCTATCATATTTTTAGTTAGTGTAAGTTCATAGATCTGTTTCATCCCTTCTTAGCTTTTGATCCACTGCCTTCCATTTCCAAGATGGTTAAAGTGATAAATTATTCTATATGATTTTCTATATCTGGTAAGTGGCATATATATGATAAACGTTGATGCTGAGAATTATATGGTGATAAGAAATATGTATGATTTCATGCAAGTCCTTGAAATTTGTGGTGATAAAAATTGGTTTGATGATTGATAATGTATTTAGATAATGGGTACTTGGAAAAATATCAAATGCTTTTTAAGAGTTAGAACCAAAGTTTACTTGCAATGTTTTATGATATATATATATATAGGAATTGCAAGAGATATGATTAAAATCATTCTCGTGCCTTCTTATGACTTCAACTTTGGCTTTTAAATTGATTCTTGATAATAGTAGAAGATATATTTGTCGAGATAATCTTGTATGGGAAAATTGGAAACTATTTATTTGCATTATGATACTCTTTCTATTTTCTGAAACTCGAATGAGTTTTCTTAAAGATGTCATCTTTGTATCTATAAAGCTACATAGTATCAACATGTCAGCGTGGTTTTATGGAAGCATGGAGGTTTGTATTTAATTTATGACTGTTTGTTTTGGAACTTCTATGCCTAACTTGAATTATAATATTATTGAATCATAGTGGACTTACAATTTGATTTGATGTGCTCACAAATTTTTAATGTTTATAAAGCTGTCTTGAGTATAGAATTGAAGGTGACTTTATTGATATATAAGTTTATCATGCTCTTTGAACATATTATGATAATAGTTCTTTTATATTATCAGTTGGATCTTTCAACTATTATAAAAGAGGATAAATATACTTGTTAATAGATATAAACATGTGCTTCAAGCTATGCTTTCGTTAAATTATTTATCTATGTCAATTGCATGGTTGTATTATGCTCAAATATGTGGGATAAATTGATGTATTATTATGTTTGGGTAGACTTTGTAATATTTAGTGCAAGCTAAATCTCTCAAAACATAGTATGTGTTGCAGGGTCCACAGGTTGGAAGCATGATATAATATATGTCATTGAACTCAAAAGCCGTTGTATATCGTATGATATAATACTAAAGTTGATCAAACAGTACTTATGTGTTTCAAACCAGTGCAACAAGCTTTCCTTTTGGTTGTGTCAAATGATACATCCTATCTCTATGCATTGCAATAGCCAAGTTGCTATTGCCAAAGTTACTGACAATGTTTTAATGAGAAAAGACGACACCTCAGAGTAAGACAATAGTCTATTAGAGATTTGATATCTCATGGTGTTATTTCTCTTGATTTTGGCTGAAAGAAATATTGCGAATTCGCTTTTAAAACAAAGATTGACATGTCAGCATATACTTAAGTTGTCGAGGGGAATGGGACTAAAGTCCATCAATTAGTCACAACAATGGACACCCGTCTCCGTGTGATTGGCGATCCCATGAATGGAGTTCAACAGGTAACAACGAAGTTGTTTTGTTAACTAAAGTACACCAAAATTATTATTTTTACGGAGCTGTTCCGATTCCCATTCCTATGGCACGGTGTACTGTAAACTGTGGCGATTATAAGGTTGAGGTATACATATTTTTATGAAAAGATCAAATTTAAATACATCTTAATGAACCCAACGACAGTTAATTGTGGGGGTGGTAGTCATAGATCACTCTTTGAGGGTTCACCTAGTGAGTGTGGTGGTGGGGCCGCTGTTGTGAGATATGGGCTAATCTCTAAGTGACACTCACGAAACAAGATACATGCGCAAGGCCGTAATGCGCACCCACTGATTAGAACTCAAATGAACACCTATATTATATTGTGTTGTGTTCTAAAGCTTGGTTAAAGGGGTGTAGTTCAAGACAATCTAGTCACTACATTTTCCTCAGGTGGAAGTTCATGCACTAGGTGTAAGGCTCAAACCCGGAAGGTTCCTTATACTGAAAATATAATATCATATGCTCCATTAAAAATTGTTTTTTCAGTATTTTACATTATTATATTATTATATTGTTTTATTTCTTTAAATTTTAAATTAGTGGGGGATTGTTGGAAAATATTTTATTATAATTTAAAATTTAAATATTTTAATTAGTTTTATTTTTTTAAAATAAATAAAATCTGTTTTATTTTCAGATTTTAGTTTTTCCGTAAAAACCAAATACAACCCACTATCTTTTTAGTTCCTATTATTTAGGAATTCTTTTGTTTACTTGGTCAATGTTTTTTATGAACGTTAGAAGCTATCCTTATGCAGTTAAGGAGATTTTATTGTACTCGTTTTATTTTCTTAACGTTACTAGCTCTTTCAGGTTGAGTTAGTTTTGATTTATTTTCTTTGTAAAGTTTTTTTTTTTTTTTTTTTTTTGGTCGGCAAAAGAGAATATCAAATATATATATAATAAAAGGCACCAGTGGTACCATACAAAGAGAGTAACTAAACTTGGGTGAACAGGTTAGCAAATATTTTACACATATTGTAAAATATAAGATAACCAAACCCCCAAACAGCAACCACCCCACTAGACTAGATACCCCTGTAATTAAATGTAAAAGAATGCAAAAGAAATTGGTCCCCACCGAGCATAACAGGAAGCTGATAACATGTGTCCAAGCCAGCTCAAAAATAAATGCCGTCCATGAGACAGAACTCATGCAGCCAGAGTCATACCTCTAAAAACACTACTGCATACTCCCACCACCTCCCGAAGTTTGGTTCACACCCCCTAAACTCTTCCAGAGAAAAACGCACCAGGGTCACTTTGCCATACATCAAACCACCATCAAAAATGATTCTGTTTCACCACCTCCAAATATTCCACACCACTGCACCCCAAACTATATTCCAGCTATGACAGTCTATTCCCATAATTTGCAGGAAATTATGTTGCAAAAAATGACTTGCTGGTTCCTGCAGCCAGTACGTAATGGAGGGGCTACGAAGTCAACCACCTCGAATGCTCACAAGATACACTTCCAGGGAACAGCTCCATGACCAAATCATCCGTGTAAACCTGCTGGCAAATTTGATACCCACTTCACAAAGGAAAGAACTTATACTCTCCGCCTGCATTAGCTGCAGCATAAGTCATGCTAGAGAACAAGCATATACACATCACGTGAGACCAAAGGAAGTAATTACCAAAGACCAACCAGTAGCCAGCAACACTGATTGTGCAGCACTCTGCAGGAAGTAGAACTCATCCAAATAGGCATGCTGCAGGATTACTTGTCCACTGAACAAAGGAAAATTGAAATTCCTTACTGTTACTATGCAACCACGACCAAGCCAGGAATTTAATCTCATCTACCATATTTTTCCACTCCACCGAAACCTGGTTGAAAAGGCAATTATTCCTAGTTTTCCAGATACAAAAGTAAACTGCACACCAAATAACCTGCCAGAAAGATTGTTCCTTTATATTCCTCCCAACACCCATATTAAGCCAAAAGTGCCCCTCTAAAGAATTAGGAAAAGCAATAGCAAAATGGGGGGATATCCAAGAATAGCAATAATACCATATTTTAGAAGCAACCTCGCACATAAGGAAAAGGTGACAAGCAGATTCCAAATGCTTTCGACACAAAGGGCAGAGTAAATCTCTCTGATGTTGCAGAATATTTCTTCTAAATAAATTCTCCTTTGTTGGCAGCCTGTCGCGCAGAGATCTCCAAATAAGAAAAGCTACCTTGGATGGAACTTTGATGCGCCATAAATGATCAAAAATATTATTCGATACTTCCATCCCTACATTTCGGGAGCGCGAAGAATATGCAGATTTAGTTGTGTATTCGCCCGAGGAGCCACCCAACCAAAGCCATGAATCTGGTGTAGAGTTATGCACCTGCACATTAGCCAGAATATCAAGAAGTTGCTGAATAAGCTCCTTTTCCCATTGAAAAGTTGTTCTCCTCCACTTAAGATCCCAAATCCACCTCCCTCCCTCCCAAAATCCCATATTCCTGATAACATCATCCTTTTGCTTAGTTATAAGGAACAATCTTGGGAATAAATTTGCCAAGCATTTGCCATCCATCCACACATCAATCCAAAACCTAGCTTTATCACCCACACCTATTTTCCAGCGGATGTCCTTATCAAACCATTTTGCCTCATTTTTTCCCCCACATACTAACTTCAAATCCTTCCACCATATAGATTCCTTAGGAAGTTCTTCACCCCTTATTAACCCCTGCCACCCCTCATATTTTGCTTTTAACACCTCACACCAAAGTTCATTTTGTGCATAGAATAAGTTCCATCTCCATTTACCTAAGAGTGCTTCATTGAACAACAAAATATTTTTGACTCCTAAACCTCCCTCCTTCTTACTTTTGCAAATGTCTTCCCAACATACCCAAGCTACTTTATTGTTCTCCTCATTACCCCCCCCCCCCCCCCCCCCACAAAAACCTCCTTTGGATCCCCACAAGCTTCTTGCAGATAGCCCTAGGTATTTTAAAAAAAGAGAGAAAAAAGAGGGGAATAGAGGATAACACCGAGTTTATTAAGCAAACCCGACCACCAAAGGACACATGTTTATATTTCCAAAGAGCCAACTTTTTCTTAACTTTCGAAATGATAGGTTGCCACATTGCTTCTTTTCTTGGATTTGCCCCAATGGGTAAACCAAGATAGACAAAAGGCAAAGAAAAGGTTTTGCAGTTTATCATGTCTGCATATCTAACCACCACCAAACTATCCACACCAATGGCTCCAAAATTGCTCTTAGAGAAGTTCACTCTCAAACCGGAAATAAGCTCAAACAATCTTAAAATGGACTTAATAGTAAAAACATTTCTCACATTAACCTCTCCAAAAAAGATTGTGTCGTCCGCGTATTGTAGAAGGGAAACCTCACAATCGTTGGAGCCCACCAAATAACCATCGAACAAATTGTTTTTCTTCGCTTCTCTCATCATTCCACTCAAGCCTTCCACCACCACCAAGAAGAGAAACGGAGCCAAAGGATCTCCTTGGCGAAGCCCCCGGTGTGATTTGAACTCTTGGGTTGGACTCCCATTAACCAACACTGAAGACCATGAAGACTCAAGACACCCCTTGATCCATTTAATCCAAGTTTCATGGAAACCCAATCTATAGAGCATATAAAGAAGGAAATCCCATGATACCGAATCATATGCTTTTTCAAAATCTACTTTGAAAAATAAACATTTCTTCTTTCTCCTCTTTGCATCATCCACCACCTCATTAGCCACCAACACACTATGTAGAAGTTGTCTACCACCAAGGAAAGCACTTTGTCGATAATCAATAACCGCACCAAGCACCTTTCTCAATCTATTGGCTAGCAACTTAGCCACAATTTTGTATAGACAACCCACAAGGGAAATAGGCCTAAAGTCACCCAAACTTTGGGGGTTCTCACATTTGGCAATTAAAGAAATAAAAGAAGAGTTAGTGCCCCTAGGTAGGGTTCCATGAGAATGGAATTCATACACAAACCTCAAGATGTCCACCTTCAACACTTCCCAAAATTCCTTGATGAAAAGGAAATTAAAACCATCGGGCCCGGGACTTTTTGAACTTCCACAATCCCATATAGCTTCCTTCACTTCCTCTTCTTTGAAAGATGAGATCAACATGCCATTGTCATCATTTGAAATTTGTTGAAAGAGGATCCCATCAAGTCTTGGCTCTTGCCAAGAGGTCTTCATAAACCTATTTGCAAAAAACAACTTCACTTCATTTTTGACAATAGCTGGATCCTCCACCCAAATCCCTTCCACATGTAAACCTTTAACCAAGTTTTTCTTCCTTCTCCAATTGATCACAGAATGGAAGAACTTGGAATTACAATCTCCTTCTTTGATCCATCTCACTTTTGATTTTTGGCAAAGCAAAGATTCATTGTACTTGGCCACCCTCCAAAGATCTTCTTGTAATTGCAATCTCTTGATGAAATCCACCTCACTAAGGCCACCATTCTCATCCAAAATGTCCAATTCATTAATATCTTTCTCCACTTGTTGTTGTTTTGTGTTCAAATACCCAAACACCTCCAAGTTCCACTTCTTCAAAACTTCCTTGACCCTTTTGAGTTTTTCTTTCAACACAAAGGCCCCCCAACCCTCCACCTTGTGATTCACCAAGACGTCCTTGACAACCTCATGAAATCTACTATCTTGGAACCAACAATTGAGAACCCTAAAAGGTTTAGGGCCCCAATCAAAGAGATTATTTCTGACCACCAAAGGACAATGGTCAGAAATGTTCCTATCCAAAATATATTGTGTGCATCCTTGCCAACAATTCAACCACTCCCTTGATAGCAAGACTCTATCAATTCTACTTTTAGCTTTACCGTTAGGTCTATACCAAGTGAAGTTTCTTCCCACTAGAGGAATGTCTATAAGATCCATATCTTCAATGAACTGGTTGAATTCCTCCATCTCCCTTCCACCATGGTTAGATGTGCTCATTCCAACTCTTTCTCCCCTTTTTCTAACACAATTGAAATCACCCATAACGCACCATCTAGTAAAATTGGATAAAGCTTTGTGGGTTTTCAATTGGTTCCATAATCTTCTCTTTCCCTCCAAATCGCAAGGCGAATACACGTTAACCAAAGTAACCTCCTTATTTCCTTCTTTCCAGATCCCCTCCAAACCTAAGAAACCAGCCCCTCTAAAGGAATTATTTAACTGAAACGCGTCATTGCTCCAAAGGCACAACAAACCACCCGCTGCATTCAGAGAAGGATTTGACTCCCAAGACACATCGTGGTCACCCCAAATAGCAAAACATAATTCTTTACTTATGACCTCCTTTTTTGTCTCTTGCAGAAACATTAACTGCCCATCCTCTTTTCTCACAAGATCTTTTATGAACTTCACCTTCAGCCTCCCCCCAATACCCCTAATATTGTATGAGATCAGCTTCATAGACACTTTTCATGATTCCCCTCCTTATTCAGGCTTCTAATTTTTTCTTTTTGCTTGAAATCTCTCTGTTCCAGCTTCACTAATTCCTGCACCAAAGTCTCATCAGTCCCCTTAAAAGATACACCAATGTTCTTCCCTAATTCCCACAAACGCTTTGCCTCTTCTTCATCATTCTTCAACCAAAACACCTTATTACAATTCTGAATGTTGCAGTCTGGGACCGAATTGCTGAAAGAGAGGCATTGTTGCCTCACACTTTTTCTCCTCCTTTTCACGTTAACCAAAGCAACCAATTTTCTTTGTAACGTTGCTGCTCCATAAATTAGTTGTTGCACGTTTTGGCTGTTTGTTGCTGTACGTTAGCCTTGGAGGTGTATATATATTGTTGCTCCCTGATGGGAAAATATATAAGACACACACAACACAAAAAACATACTCTGCTGTTCTTGTAAAATTAAATTAATGCAGCAGCAGCTTTCCTTTAATTCTTTCTTTTACTATTAAAAATATATTTTGGAGCATGGTGTTGTTTGGTTCGGAGATCTTTCTCTGCACAAGATTGATCTAACGGTTGTCGTATCTTGGGAGAGAAGCGCATCGATATCAATTTCAAGTACCAGTGCAGTGGGGCATTTTTTCTCTAAGGATAGCTCACAACGCGCTTCAACTCAGGCTCTTTCTAAACTATCTTTTGTTATATTTATTTTTTTGTATTAATTGACTGTCATAAGAAGTGTTATGTATTTTGATTCTATATAAAATATCACTACTATGTTTGTTGTTTTGGTTTTTTCTAAATTCTTATCTAACAATCTTTGAGAGAAAAACTTTACTTCTTTTCCATTAACTATATTCTGTCACGGTTTTATTATAGTGTATTGAATAATTTGTGACATCATATCTATACAGCCTTTTCAATACATAAATTAAATCACATTTAATTTATTCATATGCTCCAATTAATTACTCTATGCGTGTGACCCTATAAGCTCTCACTAAACTGGCAATACCATTATCTCTATAATATTATAGACAGTGATTGGCATCTAGCAATGCATCGCTGGCATCCAGCTTATGAGATAATCAGTGATCTGATTTCAACCTTTACGACAACCATTTCCATCGGGTAGCCTTTGTCCTTTCGTCCGAATGTCTCGATTGAACACGAGGCATAAGAGTGTCATCCTCGTTAGGTCCAATCATTTATTTCTTGATACCCAAGTCGATGTTTAATTACAAATGAATTCAATATCTCATATCAGTCCATTTGCGCATGGCCATGCATATTGTACGTCTCACTCTATCAAGAGGCCTATAGACATAACTCCTGTTATGTAGGAGGGACGAATCCTATCTACATCTTTCACATTCCTCAACATGATTCATTGCATGCCCAAGTACTACCTTTATAATCACCCTGTTACAGATGACGTTTGATAGCATTAAAACATACAACTCCTACATGTAAGAATCGTAGTGACTTCAAGTCGAAGGACTATTATCACCTTATGGTTGCCATGAGAAGCGCTTATGACACTTACATAACTATTATGAAGCCTTCTCATAGTGGGTCTGTCTAGTATAAATATTACTCCTAATATCTATACCTGTGTGTCAGCCTGATATCCCATATCCATGACCTGTGAGATGCGGTCATCGTGCTACTCACACAATAGTCTTGATGCATCATCGTCGTCCTGGTTAACAATGATACTCAACTACAGACAATTTAAGAATTGCATTATATTATTCAATGAATCTCACATCATCGAATAGCCCGCTTATTTTAAGGACATTACCATATAACAAATAATATAGTAACTGAAATGCCTCATATATAAAATATATATAAATCAAAATCGTAATACAAATATAGTCTAAAATGGATTGGCCACTAGGGCTAACTCCAATAGATCCCAATTAATATATTTGTAGTGAGCTAACATATCCCAATATGGAGTCTGTGTTTCACCTATAATAAAAAAAAAGAAAAAAAGAAGTCTGAAATACATGGAACTACATTGTTACATACAAAAGCTAAATACATATCATACTAACCTCCAACTTGTGTTTGTTATTGATCATTCAGAATTGATGAACTAATGAGGGATGCACCTAGAACAGTATGGGACATACTACTAGGACCAACATTAGCATCAACATCACCATCTACATCTGTATTAGATGAACTTCCATATGCAATTTGACCTTCATCGACAGCATCACCATCATCACCATCATCACTTAAATGTGCAGTAAAATCAACATTGTCATAGTCCAAATCTTGCGATAACCCAACGTTATTCAACTAATGAGATACACCAATTGTTGCATCAATAGACATTTGAGTATGAATGTCATTTGTCTCAACAAGTATTGATGACGAGCCAACATACTCAACATCAACATATAACTCAATCACTGTCATCCGAAATTGTTGTTCGAAAGCATTGATCATACACTCAACATCTTCATCATCACATAATAAAAGACCTGAATATATGGTTGGATTTTGAGATATCAAAATTCTACATGTCATGGAAGAAATTCTTTGATTACAAGCAAGCTTCAATTTATCATGAATCTTCATTTTTAAAAAATCATAGCTCATGCCGCGTTTAATTTGAATGGTTCTTTTATCACCTTTGAAAGACATTCCTTTTGGACCTTCAAATTTTCTACCATTCCAGTAAACAATACTAATGAAACTCACTTTTTCAACTTTTTCAAATTGTTGTAACAATAAAAAAAATAATAGATACAAATTTAAAAATCAGTACAACAAACAAGAAAGAAAAACACAAAACAAAACAAAGAGTAGATAAATAAAATAAAGCGTGCGTGGTAAACAAATGGATTAAGGAAAGAAACAACAAGGAAAGCCAAACAACAAGAGTATTGTGTAACTTCAGGACTGGATGCTAAAAGAGTGTTTTCAAACACTTATAAATAAGAAAACGTAAAGCTTTTGTCAAAACAAATTTTACGTCACATCACTTGAAGCTGGCCAGTTAAATCATTTCATGCATTCACTCTCGTAAAGTCATTTCATGCAGTTGACAGATTTCATTTACTCTTGGTAAGTCATCTCAGGCAACAGTTGAGGCATGCAGAATAATATTTACAGAAGAAGTCACTACACTTGACTCTTCCACTAAAGGACAAAAAAAATTGTAGACTAACACACGCTAACTCCAACCACAGACTCCAACCGCGGGCCTGAACGTGGAACAACGTGCCTAGAAAATGCAAGGAGTCAACATAATTAACGCCATGTACTCAATCAACGTAAAACGTCAACAATGTTGATGCCATACATAATTCTATTAAAATAAAATAATAAATAAGCATGCAAACCTCACGTGGCTGAAAAGTAATTTAGCTTTTTCTTAAAGTGTCAACAGTATGACTCTTTGTCATGTCTACATGTCCAGAACCATGGCAGGTAAATAGTTTTTTTTTTTAGTTTGGTGATTACTTTTTTCTAATTACTAGAATGGTCAAAAAGCCTACGCAGAGGACCTTTAAGAGACTTTTGAGGAAATAAATCCAAACTCTACTCCTTTATTTTTGCAATCCACGTGAAAATAAAGTATGACCTGAAAAAGCTTTGAAGGATTTTGCTTTCCTTTCAAGTCCATGAGATATGCACACTTAATTCTCAAGCCAGTTTGTACAGGTATATTATATTATTCTGAGATCATTTTAGATGCTTCAGTATCCTTTATTCATTTTGGGGGCTTTTTTTTTTTTATCATTTTGGGGTAATTTTTTTTAAAAATTACCAAAATAGATAGATTTCAAATAAATTACAAAAATGAATAAGTTGTGTTTTAAAACACAACTTCTAATGAAGAAGTCGTGTTTTAAAACATGACTTTAATTTTTTATTTTTTTATTTTATAAAAGTCATGCTTGCTAACATGATTGCAATTAAAAATTTTAGGATTAATTAAGTTTTTAGTCCCTAAACTTTTTCAAATTTCGGTTTTTAGTCTCTAAATTTTAGTTTGACTGGTCAAGGTCCTTAAACTTTTTAAAAATTTGGTGTTTAGTCCTTGAACAAAATTTTGACCAGTCAAGGTTCATAAACTTTTTAAAAATTCGGTTTTTAGTTTCTGAACTTTTTAAAAATTCAGTTTTTAGTCCCTAAATTAATGAGATTTTAGGGACTAAAAACCGAATTTTAAAAAGTTTTGGAACTAAAAACCGAATATTTAAAAAGTTTTGGGACCTTGACCAGTCAAACTAAAGTTTAGGGACTAAAAAACAAATTTTAAAAAAGTTTAGAAACCTTGACCAGTTAAATTAAAGTTTAAAAAATAAAAACTGAAATTTAAAAAAGTTTAGTAACTAAAAACTTAGTTAATCCAAAATTTTATAACTGCACTCAAAGTACAGAGATGCATTCAAAGTGCACCCGAAATGCTATTCCTTCTCACCGCGTGCCTAAAGGAATGACTACACCAGACATGCACCCAATCAGAAAAAGCTTCGAGAGTGCATGTTTCCCTTACACTTACAGCTTTTTTTTTTTTTTTAATTAACTGAAGTCGTTTTAGTAAGCACGACTTTTAAAAAAACAAAAATTAAAAAATTAAAGTAATATTTTAAAACACGACTTATTCGACTTATTCATTTTTTGTAATTTATTTGAAATCTACTCATTTTAATAATTTTTTCAAAAAATTACCCCCAAAATCGTAAAAAACCCCATTTTGGGGCTTTACCACATGACGACCTCAATGATCATTTTGTCCATCTCTTCCTAGAAATTTAATTGTGGCACCATATAATATCACAAAGGGGGCTTTAGACAATTCCACTATAATTCACTTGTGGCTTTTACTATGCTTTTGTCTCATAGTCACCCACTAGTTAGCAGTCATTTTGGTAATAATTTTTTATACATAAACGTAAAACACGTTAGTTGAATTCAGACATTTTAGTCTAAGGTTTGTATGAGTTTTCATATGGTAAAGTTACATGGTTGATGGTCATGACCACTATATACGGTGGTGACTTTAATTTCAAGCATGCCTTCAACATAATTACTCGTTGGACCTGGACCTAACCAACATTTTTTTTTTTTAATGAGGTGCACATGGGTAATCTAGGACAAAGTTTGTATTTTGCGGCCGACAAACAATGCCGCAATGCAAGATGCAAAGTTGACCTATGGAGAAACACGCATGAATGGAGGCACTTTAACGAAAACATCAAAGAAAATCTTGTGAACACGGAGTGTTTGATTTGTAATTTGTAAAAGAACATTCTCATTCTAGAGGGTGCTGAAATTTGAGAACACTCACAAAACAACGTTGTTGTATTATTGCAGAAAACGACATTTTAAATTCGTTGTTGTATTTATCGCAGAAAACGACATTTTAACTTTGAGCAGTCTTAGCAACACATTCTGAAACACATTTTTTTTAGTACATATTCTATTATTGGTTAAAATTTAATAAAAATTATAAAAATAGGATAAGAAATGAAACCACTAAAATTTGAATCTATAGGATTGGTGTAGTAGTGTAAGGTCTCGCTGCGTTCACATGTGAAAACGATCTATGTAGCGAGAGAATCCATATTCGATTCCCTCCGTGTACAAATTTTCTTATACCAGCGACAGCTACGCACCGCGAGCGGGATTTATCTCTAATTCAGTAAGTTAGGAGACACCGTGGTTCCTGACCCAGAAAAAAGAAAACCACTAAAATTTGTGATTTTGAATAAATTTCAAACATTAGTAGAAAGTGTGATCAAAATAATGTGTTGCTAAACTTTTTTTTTTCTTTAGACTTTAGACTATGACTATATATTGGAAGTAGATTCTTATATGAAAACTGAATCAATATGGATAGATATCGGCCTGCTAGTAGGACTAGGGGTCTAACCCTCTAAGCCCATTAGTTGTATCACATGCCTAAACCAAAGAAGATAGGATGAAGGCGGCTAATTATGAATATTTGAGACAAACTTTGCCCACTTTGAAGAAAGTTTGTTCGCTAAGGAAAAAAAGGATGAGATTTTTTTTGGAGGATAAAATATTTATGAAGGAGAATAATACATACTTATACATTTACATTCATACGAACACGTACACATATATAGAGGACTAATTTATAAAAATAATTTTATTTTTTGTAGCATTTGGGCAGATAGCACAATATATATATATATATATATATATATATATATATATATATATATATATATATATATATATATATTCTTTTATATTTCGTTTTACAAAACTTTGATATATGCATATATATTTTTGGATACATACGATCATTTTTGGGTAAAATATGTTTTTAGTCCCTCATAAATTTTTTCTGTATTTTTATTCCCTCAAAAATGATTTTCTTTTGTTTTTAGTCATTGACATTAATTTTAATTGTTAAGTGATGTCGTGACGAGCATAATTTGTGCTTGAAAAATTTCTGTTTAAGTTTGTAGTGATTTTTAACTACTGCAAATTTTCTAGCAAACTAAAACTGTTAGAAATGTTAAAAAAAAAAAATCAAAACCTCGAACACCAGATTTTCTGAAATCATAAGAAAATTTACAAAAGTAAACATTTCTGACCGCCAAAAAATTTGTAACGGTTAAAAGTCACTAGAAACTTAATTAGGAAATTTTTACACATATACTTTATGTCTGTCATGTCATCACTTAACAGTTGAGATTAACGTCAGGAACTAAAAACAGAACAAAACAATTTATGAGGGACTAAAAATAGAACAAAATAATTTATGAGAGGCTAAAAACAGTAAAAAAAATTTGAGGAACTAAAAACAGAAATCAAGATAAAATGAGGGACCAAAAACATATTTTATCCATCATTTTTCTACAAATATTTAAATTTTGAAAAAAAAAATCAAAGGAGTATATAAAAGTTATTTAGAATATAAAATCATAAAGAATTTTTATAAATTAACCCATATGGCGATAGGCTATAGTTTTTCTTTAAAATCATGAGTGGGTAGATTTTTTATGTTACTGTGTTCGTTAAAGGGGGAAAAAAACAAACAAACAATTTGGTTTCTTTAGTTCCATGAAAAACGTGCCAAATGAGTTCCATTAGTAGCAGTATATCCTAATCCGGCCGACATTGTATGTACTATGTATGCAAGCTTGGGCAGATCCAATCAATCACGTCATATATTCTTTTGATTGTTTCTAGTTAATGACAGTTTTAAAAATTATTAAAGATCTAATGTTTTTTTTTTTTTTTTTTGAGAATAAGATCTAATGTTGATTACATGATTTTTTTTATTTTTATTTTTGACTGAACATGATTTTTAAAAAAAAAAAATTTCATAATAAAAATTGAGTTTATTTTGATGTTTATATCAATATAAAAAAATTTATGATATCAGTTAATTAAAAATTATCTTAAATATAATTTTTTTTGAAAAAAAATATTATAGACGTTAACAATCTTAAATCCTAATCCTAATTTAAGAATCTAGTATTACTTGAACCAAGATATATTATTTTATTATTCGAAAATTAACACAACCGGAAACGTATGGAGTAAACCCAATATTTAGCAAGCAATTTTAATAAATATGTATATTATAACAATACGTCTTATCTTACTAATTCAATGTGATTCAGAGTTACCTTTTACATGTTTTAGTTTAAGAAATTAGTTTGAATGCATTTTTGAAGATGATTGAATTACATTTTACAAAGTTTTAATTTAATTCAATGTCTTATATTCTTTTAAAAAATATAAAATTTTAAACCATTATATATTAACAATATAACTTGTTGACTTAATGAATATTATTTTTATACAATATTATGTTATATTTATATTTATTTATTTTTAAAATATATTATAAAATATATCTTGATTATAATTATACACTTTCTACAATATTAATTAAGATTGACATATTATGTAAATAAATTAAATTAACCTAATTTTATCTCGTATAATTTTTGGGTTTAAATGAAATTAAATTTAAATTTAAATAAAAAATTAAATAAATTTCAATTCAGATTCAGATAGAGACAAAAACAAACCCTTATGAAGTTATGAACCCGTTGCACACAAACAGCAGTACTGTATACGTAGGCAATTTTCGTTTTAGCTATAATCATATTTCTAGACTAAGATGTCTAGTTTATATTATACATGAATGAATATATAGCCATCTAACTCATAATGATGAACCCTGTTTGTTGTATGCTTCATTCATTGATGGTAGTATTTGACCTGAGGAGTGGTTCACACTCCTCTGAAACGATTATCTGCAGCAGTAAAGTAGCATCATATATATAATCATTATGAGTAGTATCGTTCACACACACTAATTCTTTTTAGTACTTTCACTCACCACCATTCTTTTCTTTACTTTATTTTTCTTTTCTGCTTCTGTCCAATTTGGGTTATATTTGGTTTTCAGCTGGAAACGCCAACTTTAAAAAAAAAAAAAAAAAATCGAAGAAATCTTTTATTCGATTTTTAGTTGTGTTTGATTATAAATTGAATTTTATTTCAAATTTTTCTTTGAAACTGAGATTGAAATGAAAATAAAAGAGAATATATTGCTTTTGCTAACTAATTTGCAAAATGAAATTGATCTAAATTTAAGTATGCAAACTTTAATCCAAACATTGACTTGATTTTCTTGTTGAAATTTATTGTGTACAACCTTTGACTCTAGGCAAGCAACAAATATTTTCCAATAATTAAAAAATAATTTAAAAATATTATAATTAATAATAATAAAATGTAATAAAGGGTAAATAGTCACTTTGGCCCTTAAAATTGTGAGGCACTAACACTTGAGTCCCTGAAACAACAAAAATTATAAAACAGTCCCTGAAAGTGTAAAAAGTGTGTCAATTTAATTTTGTTGATAAGTTCATTACCGTTACCATTCTTGCTTACATGACAGCTGACGGTTGCCACATGTCATCAACGTGGCAATCCAGTCAACCGGACTAAATGAAAGTTGACTTACTGTCATTTTGGTCCCTAGACTTAACCACTTATTATCATTTTGGTTCCTAAATTTAACCACTTACTGTCATTTTAGTCTTTGAACTTAACCACTTACTGTTATTTTGATCCCTACAAGTACTTTCAAATTTTCTATCAAGTCCCACATTACATGTAAATTATTAGCATAGAAATCACCATATCCTCTCACTTTCATTTTTTTATCCATCATATTTTTGACCTTCTTGCCAAGTCCATTTAAATTTTAAAAACATGTAGAGTCAAATGTAAGCCATAATATGCTTTTAAATATCATAAAAAAAAATATAAGTAGACTTCAAACTACATTTCTACATATTTGATTATACTCCTTACAGTCCTATTTATAAGACCCAAATAAAAAGTGATGTTTGGTCCTTTTTATAAGACTCAATACATATATTCCTTGCATTAATTATTTTTAGACCGAAATACCCCTAACTATGAAAATAACTTATGAGTGATTACATAACAGTAGTTAACGACTAAATCCAGGACATCACTAGCAAGATTCTATAAGGTTCGAAACCAGATCTTCTACCCAAATCAAGTTATTAACTTATATGCCATTAATATGTGTAGAATGTTAGATTAATTATTCAATTCTACTTTTTGGAGTAACATTAATCACAAAAAGACAGTTAAAAAAAAACTTGAGAAACACGAAAAGGAGAAAAAAGAAAGTGTTAGAACAATTTGCTTGCACACCCTTTTGATAGGGCAACAGTAGTACATCTTGCCCCAGTTTTTATTAGTCTTTGTAGTTTTCATATCGTTGTTCAAGGGTCTAGTATTAGAGGACTTGAGTGAACAGTGCATGGACTAGTGACCCTCTGGCACGCGAAGCACGTGTCATTTTCCATTCTTTTGATTACGTTTGGAGTGTAGTGAATGAAAATTTTCTAAGTATGAGGGAGGTGTAAGTGGGAGGGGTGGCATAGGATTAGAGCCATCAAAATGGGTTGCAACCTGTGGGCCAACCTGGCCCACCACGGGTTTGGGCCGGGGTGGGTTGAAAAAAAAATAGTCTTTTCTAGTAATAACAAAAAATTGACCCAACCCACCTACGACTTGGCCCACCGGGTTGAACCCGTGGTGGGCCGGGTTGGCCCGTGAGTTTGCCTAAGTACTAAAAAAATAAGAAACCTACTTCACTTGCCCTTAGTCCCTCACTCACTTTTTGGGTTCTTTACTTGTGAAATTTTACATTGCTTTAGTTCCCTTGAGAATACATTAATATGTGTAACACCCTAAAAATTTAAACTCAATATGTCTGTCATGTGTGAAGCTGTATGATTTCAATTAAGCATCTGTGAAATTATTTTCATTAAATGAAAATAATTAAACTTTGTGTGAATTAAAGTCAAGCACATGATTTATGGCTTTAATTAACTATTTCACTGTTGGATTAATTCTCAGTGTTTGATTGATTAAAGAAATACAAATATTGATGAAAATAAATTTAGTGAGGATTTAATTAATTAATTAATTGTGTTTTAGAAAAATATTAAATAGAATGAGAGTGAATTAAAAATCCTTTTCCGCGTTGATTAGAGACCCAGAAGACCCAATTCCACAGGGATCCAAAATCCTATACTGTAAAATACCCTAACCCTAGACCTAGTGGACCCGTGTGGGCCCAACATAAAAACAAAACCCTAGACCTAAGGACCTTGGAGGGGGGGGGGGGGGGGGGGGGGGGCGACCCTAGTGTAGGGACAAGGGGGGGATTTTTTTTTCAAATTTTCACTTTCCTCTCTCTTCTTTTAGGTGTGCAAGAGTGTTTTTTCTCTTATTCTCACTTTTCCTTCTCCAACAAGTTCATCCTTTTTTCTCCCACTTCTCTCTACAAATTCTCCACCTTCTCTTTAAAATCTAAACACCCAAATCAAAGTTTCCACCAATTAAATTTGGATATATTGTTGAGCAGAGCAAGGGCTACTCAACAACACCATTTTCATCTCATTTGGGTGAGGAACCAAAGAGGTATGGAGGGGTTTCTATCTTTCCTAAGCTATTTCTTGTTCCTCTTGATATTTTTGGGCTGTTTATGTGATTGTGAGTCTCTAGACACCATGGGTGTCTCAAAAGCACTTGAAATATGTGAAATGTGTTGTTTGTCACTTGTTTACTGCAGCTGTTTTTGATTTTTCTAAAATACTTTCGTGCATTATTTTTACAATGTAAAGGTTTTTTCCTAGGTTTTAGCACCTCTGGATATTATGGTAATTTTTTTAGATTTTTCTAAGCACTGGAACTATTTTTTTGGAATTATTTTCAAATACTGTTGAATCTGAGAAAGTGGTTGTTTTAAATTTTATAAAAATTTTGGGATGTATTTTTGGAAAAATGGACCATGACTTCGATTTATATGTTATTAGGGTCACCCCTGAATTTTTTAAAGTCAGAAAAACTCGGGAAGCATTTTTAGTGATTTAATAATGAGAAAACTGAAAAACTGGACAGCAGAGTATTTAAATGTAGAAAATATCTTTTTACTATAATTTGGCCTTAAGAAAATTTGGTAACACTATTTGGACTATGTGTACTACCCATGAATTTTCTCAGAATTTTATAAACACTTTTTGTAATTATTTACATTTTCTTATGGAAAACTCTATTCTGGAGCAATAATATTTTAGAAATACAAAAAGGGTATTTTCGGTAGGTATTTGGCACTGAGAAAATTCCATGTGCTGACCTACATGTTGGGGGAATTCTCTGTAAAGTTTTACAGAAAAAACAGTTGATTTTCTATTTACTAAAAATTTAGAGGTGTAATTTATAGAGCATGTCCAGCAACTGTATTTAATTCAAAAATAATATTTGTGGGTTGAATTTTCATGAGAATAATTTATGTAATGAAATATATGTGACGTATTATGTCTCTGTAAAATTTCACAAAATTTCAAGTTAATATGCTAAGTCAAATAATTTTTGGTGTGTGTGTACAACTCTATGTATATGCATGAAATTTAATTGTGTAATTTTGTAATTATGCCTAATGCCTTTCAAATGGACTTGCTATGGAATATTTCACCTCAAAAGGGAAATTTATATAGAATATGTGTATGTAATGTTGTGTGATGAATTACATTGAATTATTGGATTATTGTTTGTTAATGATTATTATGTTATTAACTGTAAATTGGAGATTGGGAGGAGCGTGATTCTCGGACAAAAAGTGTTGAATTATACTTGTGCATGTGACTTGTTTGCAATGTTTTGTTGGTTGTAGGGACAAGAATAATTCATTCTTGTGTGGGAGCAAGTGAACTCCAAATGAAGTACATTTGTGGATACTAGAAATTTATTCTAGTAATTAATGGCATTCACTATACACAATAGTGAATTAATTATAATTAAAGAGTGAGAACTTAATAATCTTATGAGTTAGTAACTAGGAATTACCTATGCGTACGGAGGACACTGGACAATGGACTTAGAAAGAAATCTAGGACCTTTGCATGGACTTGGACCAAATGACTTAAGTAAGCATAAAACGCGAGAGTGGGTGAGGATTCAATAAAGCAAAGTAAGACAATTAAGATCATGATTTTGGTTCATGATTGGGTGATGTGTGATATGCACATATGTTTGAAAGTTTATAAGTTGTGATTGTCCTAATCGTGGTGAGAACCGAAAGGAGGAGGGGAACCTCTAGTGCCAAGTCGTGTAAGACGATTGAAACAGATTTGTACGTGGACAAAGACCGAATGGACAATTGTGGAAGAGTTTGTGTGGGGGTTTCGTCTGTGGTGAGCGATGCGCTCATGAGGAATGGGGTCGAAATGTGTGATCACTGTGGTGGTAGAGAGTTGGATCTCCGTATGGTATGTCGAGGACATACGTCGTGGAAGACCGCCGTTCGGTACCTTTGATAGAGAAGCCACACAAACCTATAAGAGATGAACTCCAATGAGAGTGAATGTGACACGAATCTACTAAACGGATCGTCTTGAAAACAGGTAAAGGATAGAAAGAGGAACTTGACCCTAACCGCGACCTGCCGGTAGAACCAAAGTTATCAAGAAAGCGTGACCCTAACCGCGACCTGCCGGTAGAACCAACACTATAAAGTTCTTAACCCAAGAACTAAGGGGAAGCTCTCACAATGGAGAAACACTCAATTTGATTAATCTGAAAATTCTGCCTTGGAAGCTTACAAGAGGTTCCTATTTATAGGCTATGCTAGGCAGCCCTTAAAAGAAGTAAAATTCCACTAACAATCCCACTAGGCATTAATTACCCATTAACATTTATTTCCCACTACCAATCACAATGGTTCATGAATTATCACAATGGTTCATGAATCATCACAATGGTTCACCAACCATCACAATGGTTCACCAACCATCATAATGGTTCATTAACCATCACAATGGTTCACTAACCATCACAATGGTTCATGAGGTCCCACCAACCATCACAATGGTTCATGAAGTCCCACCAACCATCACAATGGTTCATTAAGTCCCACTAAACTTTCCACTAAGCATTTATTCCCCACTAAGCTTTTACATTCCACTGAGCATTAATTTCCCACTATCTTCTTGTCTTGTGAATTTGGGCTTTTCATGCTGTCTTCATTTTGGGCTCAAATCTTGATCAACTTGTAGAAAAGTGACCCACTTTGGAGTAGCCTCTAATCCACTTTGAGCTGAACTTTTCTTAATCTCCATTATTAGGCCTTGCAATGCTTGCTTCATCCTCTTTGTCTTGGACCTAGTCATGGGACCTCCAATGTCACACAAAGTGTCTTTAGGTTGGCTTTTTGGATCTCTATCAGAATGGTTGAGGAGTTAGTCCTCAGAGATTGGATGACCACACAGAGTGGTACCTGAGGTGTGCTTGCTGACTTGTTGTTTCTTGGGGATCTAGCGCCAAGTTTGTGGTCGCGTTTTCCACAGTGCCGACTTGGCAATCCCGACAAATGTGAGGCATAATCGTGTTGGTGAAAGCCATACCATTGTACCGTGGTGAAGGGTGTACTCCCAGCAAGTCATCCGACTTAAATTGTGTAAGTCCACTAAGTTCTGGGAGTTCCAGTGGCAGCGGGCCCGAGTTGTGATTGAAGGACTCACTCCATACATTTATTTTTCATATACCGATGGCTCAGCAGAGGCCCTCATTGAGGGTATGGATAGTGATGTTTGAGGGTCGCTGGACCCACGATGGGGAATTCGACAAAGACCACTTCGAGGGCCATGTTCGTTTTAGGGTAGTGCCACTCACACATTAGTTCGTACAGTCGACCTACTATGATATCTTTTTGTTGTTTACTCAGCCTACACCATCTTACTATCGTCATACTGGGTCGGTAGATATCATGGAGCTTTCTTCAGACACCTCTGAATTGTCATCTTCATCTTCTTTTGATCCGCCTTCAGGGGGTCAGTCTCTTCCTCACATTGATCTAGATGCCACACCTTCCAACGACCTTACTCCGAGGTCGGTGCTTCCTCCCTTTCGCCCAAGGTTGCTTCCGACTGGGACAGGCGCTCATCGCGGAGTGGTCATGGGTGTAGTTGTAAAGGGTAGTGACACTGAGGAGGAGGAGGATCTAGAGAAGGATTCGGAGGAGGATCCTGAGCCGATAGAGGAGGATCCCATGGACGAGGGCAGTCTGACAAAGGGTAGGGTTTAGAGATGACTGTTGAGTCATAGGTTTTCCCTTCTTTTGTATTTTGATATGGGTAGGCCTGGATTCAAAAAAAATTTATTTTGTTTCAGTCATCTATTTTCTTATTTCGGTGTATTTACTACTTTCAGACTTGGGCTGTACATCATATTGATCCTGTGTGTGAGACACTTCTAACCCTTACTCTCCGAAACTTATTTATCTATATATTTTGGTGGCCACAGAGCCACACCTTATTTATATCTGTTTTACATTTTTATTTCAATGAATGTTTAATTACGATGTAATGGACACGCGATGTTTATACAATGTGGTTTTACGCGTAACTAATTTATTGTGAATTGAGTTTGAAAGCGTTTTAAATTTACTACCCTATTTGTTTTAATTACCTGTCTCTTTTTTTTCAATGGTTTGTGAAAATGAATAGATTAATCACGCTTTATTAATGTAAAATAAAGTAAATCGAATATATGTAAACCCGGATTTAGGTTGTTACAATATGCATTTTCAAAAAATATAAAAAAAGAGAGATAAATGTGTTGGAATTGGTTTTTTATTTTTTAAAAATAATTTTTCTTTATTTTTATTTTAGGTGGGCCAACCCGTTTAACCCACCAACTCGTGGTGGGCCGGGCTGGGCTAGCATTTTATAGACTCACCAAGAAGTGAGCTGGGTTGGGTTGGCCCACCTAATAAGCGAGTCGTGGTGGGTCGGGCCAGGTGGGCCGGGTTGACAGCTCTACACAAGATCCATGTGATCGTTAGGCACTTGATCAATGATCAAAGTTAAAGGATCAAGCAAAGCATAAACTGTAAATAGCGAAAGTTGTTGTTTGCATGAACTACTACTGCAAGATATATATAGACATGAAAGGATTTTGAATGTAGTGGTTACTTGAGGTGAAAAATATGAGGAATAAGGAATAGAAGTGAGGGGATATGGTGATGACTATGCTAATAAGTTACATGCAATGTGGGACTTAATTGAAAATTCAAAAATATTTTCAGGGACCAAAATGACAGTAAGTTGTTAAGTTTAGAGACTAAATTGAAAAGTCAATTTTCAGACACGTGAAAACTTACTGAATTGTCACGTGGATGACACGTGGCAACTGTCAACTACCACGTGTCATCCACGTGTGCACAAAATGTGCCATGTAAGCAAGGGCGTTAACAGTAACAAACTTAACGACAAGACTAAATTGACACATATTTTACACTTTTAGAGATTATTTCATAATTTTCGTTCTTTCAGGGACTATTTCATAATTTTTGTTCTTTCAGGGGCTCAAGTGTCAATGCCTCACACTTTCAGTGACCAAAGTGGCTATTTACCCATGTAATAAATAAAATTTTCACAAAATTTAGGTCCAATACTTTAAGTATTTGTAATATATTATTCTTTAATCAAATTTAAAGTTTCAACTTAATAATATATATAATAAAGGTCCACATTAAAGGTCAATAATAAATTGAAGTAAAACTTCAATTAATTTCAATTAGAAAATGGTATTAAAAATACTTAAAATTTCACACCAAAATTTTATTCATAAAACATACCAAATCATAAATAAGGAAGGTGGTAAGATCAATTAATACTAGGTTTCAAGTTTTCACAACTACAAAATGGGGATTCTACATCGGTTAAAATGGGGATTCTACATCAGTTATAAGACCAATGTAGATATCGCCGTTGTAGAATGTGAGAATTTTTTACAATGGACATTGAATCATTATAAAAAAAATTACGTTGGTTACTGTAACAATCGATGTAAAAAGTCGCAATTCAAACAAAAAAATTACATTATGATTTGCGATGTCGAGAAGCACGATGTTAGGGTCACCGCCGCCACACCCTTATCACTTTCCACCGCATCCCTCAAATCTCTATCCCCTGCCGTCCTCCCTCCCCAGGCCCTCAGTTTGCATGTGTAACACCCCAAATTTTGAATACTAGAGATAAACCACAAGGAAACTGTAACACCCTCATTTTTATTTTATTGTTTGTAAATATTTTTCTATAAATATTATGAGAAATTATGTACTGTATTTTATAAAAAACTTTCTGTTCACATTTTCATAATAAAATTAATACAATTTTATTAAGTAAAATTTTCTGAATCTTTTGATATTTTTGTTTTTGTTTGAATTACTTGTTGACTGGACAAATGTGTCAGACAGCTGTCCAGGATAAATTTTTCTGTGTAGCATTCTGGATTAAACTGTAATCTAATAAATAGATAATTGAATGTAGATTTAAAATATATACAATTGAGAAATTAAAATGCTAATTACGAATTGTTAGAATTTTCTGAAATTTAGAACTTTGAGAAATTATTACAAGAAAATTCTAAGGTATAAAATTAAGATAAAATTTGTATGACACCTATGGAATTTTCTATTAATTGTAGCATGTCTAGAATAATTATTAACATTGTTTAACTAAGAACAATAAAAATAAAAGTATTAGCCAATTAAATTAAGACAAATCATTATTTTTAATTTAATTAAATTAAGCTAATTAGACTTTGATTAAGAGATAATTAAGACACTACCCCAAGGTTTTTGATAGTGAGGAATTTAATGGTGGTGTTAGTTTCTTAAAATTCTAATTAGTTTGTAAGATAATTAAAAAGTCCTAAAACCTGCTGGAAGACTCTACAATTGTCTACATTTTTTGACTAATTGACAACACACTTAGCAACTCACCTAAGCAAGGTGTATTGGCCGTCCAAGTGGGCTGGAAATCTCAGCCAATTGACTGCCCTTGGACCAAGGCAGCTGGACAGTTATATATAAAAAAAAAAAAAAATTGGGTGGGAAAAATTTCTAAAAAAATGAGAAACCAAGGCATAAACAAAAGTTCACAAAACTACCTCTCCAAAGTCCCCAAAACCGTGAGTTGTCCAGCAGCTGTCCCCTCCATAAAACTTCATCTTAGCTTCCAAAATCAAGAGAGAAACCAACCAAAACCTCACAAACTTTAATATATATTCAGCCAAAGAGAAGAATTTGGGAGAAAAATTCTAAAATTTCAAGAAGACAAGAGAGAAAGGGAGAAAGGGTTCAAGGGTTTTCTTCATCAAACTAAGGACCCTAGGTAAGGATCTTGGCATTTAATTTCCACCTAGACAACTTGGAATTAAGAAAAACATGTCTTGAGGTTTAAATTCAAAATTTAATCAAGAACCATGAAAAGATGAAATTAATTTAGGATTTTTGTATATTTGATGTTGGAAGTTTGAAATATGTGTTTGAAATAATGTTTTGTTGATTTTATGATGTGTTGTGATGGATTGAAATTTTGATGGTTTGTTCTTGATTGGAAATGCATGGTTGTTGAAGAGAAAATTTTTTTTGATATGATGTTGGAACTTGTTGTAGGCCATTCGGCCATGGCTAGAATGTAGAGATACCATGTGAATTTTTTAAAATAACCAATGGCAAAATAGTCATTTCACATGTAGGGACACATTAGTAATTTTATAAAAAGTTTAGGGGCAAATTAATAATTTATAAAATATTGAAGGGTAAAATGGCAATTTCATATGTTCTAGAAAAGTTAGGGGTAACTTTGGAATTTTATAAAAAGATCAAGGGCAAAATTGGAAATTATAGAAAAGAATAAGGGTAATTTGGTAATTTTACATTTTGAGGACATAATTGGAATTTTAGAAAAAGATCAAGAGTAGTTTAGTAATTTTACATAGTAAGGACCTAATTGGTATTTTAGTAAAATATTAATGTTATAATGGTAATTTTAGAAAAGTTTAAGGGTAAAAACGTAATTTAGAAGAATGTTTAGAAATAAAATAGAAGAGAATTAAAATAATAATAAAAAAAAATAAGATATATATAAGCATTGTTAAATTTTATATTTCTTTATGTGATTGTTTAATATTATTTATTTACTTATGATCATTGTCATATTGCATAAACATGAGTCTTTTTGGGGGAAATACAAAGATAAAAAGATGGATTACCAGGACTGTGGTAATTCAGAGATATAAAAAAAATGAATGAAGAATGATTGATATTGGCTAACCGGGACTGCGGTACTCAAGAATTTAAAAAGATGATTGAGAATGATTAACCGGGACTGCGGTAGTCAAGAATTTAAAAAGATGATTGAGAATGACTAACCGGGACTACGACAGTCATGAGAAATGATTTGATAGAGTGAAAAAAATTGGGTGAGCAGAGTAAGTTAGACAGGGCTGTATAGTATGTGATTATATAGTCTGTGGGGTGAAGGATATTGGCAATCCCACAAGTGGCCGGAATCTGGACTGAGATGCGGTTGTGGTGGCCTTCCTGGGTATTCTGAACTCCTAATTATGTTTAGCTTATTCGCGTTTAGTAGAGGCTGATAGCTGAATTGCAGTGTGTAATGTTAAGCCTGTCTTTACTAAACACTCAAAAGGGAAAGTCTCCATGGAGCAGGGTCAAAATGATTTTGAGTCAAAACTGCATTTGCATAAATCATACTGCATTTACTTTATTTATGTGATTTATTAATTATTATATGAAATGTATCTATTTGATATTGTTTCTAATTGTATGAGAAATTAAATGCCTGACCCGGTAATACTTTGGCCCTAGATTCTAGGGAAGTTTAATTGCAGGTGAATGAAGAATAGTTAGAAGAAAAAGATGCAGATATTACCAGAGCTATAGGATGGGTAATTTTGGGCAGACAATAGTTCTGGAAAAATTTAGTAGTGTTTCTGGAAATTTTAGTAATGTAAATTTGAATTTTAATAGAACGTATTGGAAACTTCTATGTATAATGTAAATTAAATTTTAAAAATTTTCATTTTACGAAATTAGATAAATATATAAAACAAAAATGTATAAAGAAATTAAATAGTTAAATTAAATGTAATCTAGAAGGGGGTTACAGAAACCCTTACTAGGACCCTCCTAATATGACAAAGGACGCCCAAGGCATTATTACTAATTAGTATCATCGTTTATTATTATTACCATTACTATCCCTGTTGTTGTTAATAATTTTATCATTATTGTTGTTGTGTTATTATTGCTATTTTATGTTATTATTATTGTTGTTGTTGTTGTTGTTGTTGTTGTTGTTGTTGTTAATAATAATAATAATACCCTACTATTAAAAATTAATAGGAATGGGCTAATAGTACCCAAGGAAGGGACTAAGGCCCAACGAGAGACCAATCCCATTAGGTACTATGAGAAGGGAATGTACAGAGAGGTTAGGGTTAGTCGTCTGAAATGGAAGAAAGAAAATAAAAGAAGAGAAAACGAGGAGAAAATGAAGAAAAAGAGAAAAAGAAAAAGGAAGAGTAAGGACTGGAGGACCCAAGCCTCGAAACTCAACTTCGCGTGTCTCTAAAAGTGAGTGTTTTCCCGCTGTCCTCCCCTACCCTTTTAGATTGTGGTTTTTATCTTTGTTTCCCCTTTTTCTCCTTTGTGCCTGAGTTAGGGATTTGATGGGTTTTGGAGAGATTGCGTATGATAGAAGAGTTTATAAAATAGATTAGGTATTTTAAGGATGATTGAATGAGTATTGAAATCATGTTTTGTATCATGTATTCTTTCTTTGAAATTATTAGGAATATGTTAGGAATTCATCTTAGACCCTTTTTGACACCTTTTACCCCGCATAGGTCTATTTATGGTAAAAAGGCATGGTGGAATATAATAAATGCGGATTTTTGAAAACTTTCTCATAAGATAAAAGATATCATATAACTCTGGCATTTCAAATCATCTCATAAACAAATAAACTAAATAAATTATATTGGCTCTTCAAAGGCCATATAAATCCATTGCTATTACAAGTTTAAAACACAAGTCCAAAGGAAATAATCATAAATCTAGCCTTGAATTACAATCTATTAGAGCATTATAACCCATGAGAAAACATGAAATGAACTGATACTAACGAGGCCCAAGCCTTTCCTCTAGCATCATCCTCAATAGGGTGTTGAACCTAACCTGCAATGGCGATTAGCCCAAACACAAACAATACAACCAAAAAAGGGAGTGAGATACATCTCACCACATACATACAGTATAAATATTGAAAGCAATTTAAAGCATACATTATTACACGTGGCAAATCACTCATACCATAATCACGCAATCATATACATTCTCATAAACACACATGTTAGAACCAAAGACATGAAAGATGTTTAATCCCTCTAAATCTCATAGTTTTGATGATCACAAAGATATTAAAATTTGATAGACAAATTAGATTTATTAAGTGTTATAGGGAAACACGCATCCAAATAAGATATAGGTATTATATTCCATACCTTAGATGCAAAAATTGTTTTAATTGAACATGCGTCCAATGTGATGAAACTAGACTCAATCCAATGTTTTCATAAGTTAAAGTGAGCATCCAAGGCGCTATAATTGAATATTCGTCCAAAGATTTCATTATACAAAACCAGCATCCAATATGTTGTGCTTTCATGCATCTAATAGGCTTAAGAAAACTTACATTTTAATTTATACTTGTACTAAGTTTTCTTACGTCCAACAAAAAGTTGATCACATGCACTCTTATCAAGGATGATTCTATTGAAAAGCTTCTATTGTCCTTATATTCCCTCGCCTTTTTAAAATATCTCATCATTTGAATTTCAAATGTGTATTATAAGGCAAGACACAAGCATAATCAGAATATGCTCTACAAAGGTCATTTTCGTACAAGTAGTGGAGACAAGGAGAACGCTGCTTAGAAAAAGGACGACAATACCTTTTGTTTATCTCTCTCCACTAGAAACAGACACGTAGCAAGAAGCATGTGTTGTGACTCTCAACGGGAAAGAAGATCAAGGGCTCAGAATTCTACAACGGTCATCTTTTTCAGTGAAGCCTATATATACAAGATGGAAGCTTTGAAGAAGCATGAAGTGAAAAATACAAGTGCTGAAAGAAGTCAATACAACAGTGAAAGCTCTCATCTTTGGACGAAAGATCTCTAACATAGTCTAATATAGAAAATTCCACTCTTTGCTTAGCAAAGTTGATTTACTTGTTCTGCAATTGTTTATCCTCACATTATGAGTTAATTTCTTTGTAAATCTTTCAAACCTTTGTTGTTTGAGAAAGTTAGGAGTAGCTTGGTGACAAATAATACTTGGGTGTTTTGTTTTTGACAATCTCAGGGTGAGGTTATGGTAGTTCCAGAAGTGGCTTAGAGAATACTTGTAAGCCAGAAGTGGTAGAGGAAAGAATGCTTGTTGTAATCAATTATTGATTAATGGAACCCTTCTCAGGTTGAAGGAGAACTGGATGTAGCTCAAATTGAGTGAAACAATATAAAAACAAGTGTTCTTGTTTCTGTTCATATGTTGTTTTTGTTGTCCCTCACATTTTACATCTTTGGATGCTAGTTTTGCGAACTTGTTTTTAAACTTATAGTTGCGAAATCATTTTCGAAAAAGCTTTAAGTTTCTACATACACATTATTCAACCCCCTTCTGGTGTGTTCTATTTATTTCAACAAATCCATTATGATGTAGATTTAACTTAAGACTATATATGTATGTGGTACTAGTAAAAACACCTGCAAAAGAAGCTTGGGAGGACATGTAGTCGACAAATCCACAAGATCCGACACTACCCTCTCAATAGAGATGAGACAGTTGGCGACACGTCAGGGTTACCTAGCATTGCAATGATACTCCAACTCATGGGATCAACATGAGCCACACAGAGATTTTAAACCAGATAACACCTCCATGGCCAGAGTCATATTTCAACTCATTCATGGCCTCCCCGGTTAAGCTGAACAACGTTGTTCAAAAAACTTTACAAGATACGATGTATGAGGTACACAAGGCATCCATGGCATTTTGATATATATCATAACATGGTGGTCCCTACCCCACATAGACTTGGGCCACATACTTGTCATTTCAAAATATTACCATGATATCACTTGATCCACCTCATGTATACATCATACTCTTAACACAATCATATAAGCTAACAATCATAGCGATACCATCACCGAAGTATGAAGTGGATCAATTGGTCACTAGAATAGGGGTTGAATAGTGACACTCAAACTGACCTAGCCTTTTTCTACACACAGAACACTACTTCTAATATATCTTCTCAAGCTTCTTGCTTGGATATAAGAAGTTTGTTAGAAGAGATACTTTCTTCCTTGTATAAGATATTTAAAGGATAAATCAGAGTAAATCAAATATCTTAAAAATATTCATAATCTAAGCTTTATTATCATAATCTAGTTTTTAGTTTAAAAACAAATGCTGCTTCTGAAGTTAAAAACCTTTTTGAAAAATCCTTTTAAATTAAAAGAATGTTAACTAAGTTTAGTTCTAAAGATTTTTTAGAGCATATGATGATAAAAAAATAGATATAAGCATGAGAAGCATAAAAGAAAAGAAAGACAACATGCAAAAAATTTATATTGGTTCACCTACAACCTTGGGCTACATCTAGTCCCTACAACTGTAGGATTTCCACTAATACAAGCACCAACAAGTATTCTTTCTCCTCAAGCCTCATCATACTTTCACAGTCTTCTTTAAGATTTTGTAGGCTCTCCCCAGGTATTCTTTCGAAAAGCCTCTCTAGGCTTCACCTCCAATATTCTCTAAGCCTTTATAGGCTCTACAAAGTATTCTTTCAAAAAGTCTATATAGGCTTCACCCAAAGTAGCAACTACTGCTTGACTCACAACACCTATTGTGTTCAGTTAAACTCAAGAAGCAACAATCCCCTAATTGCTTTTTTGAGTTTTCCCTCTATTCCTAAAGGGTTATGTTTAAGGTCAAACTCTTATGACACCTTTGGGATGCCTTCTTCAATAAGGCTCCTCGAGTCAAGGTGTTTACAGACACTCTATGGATTTGAAGAATTTGGCTCTAATCCTAATCCTAGATTGTTTAGGCTCTGGAAGACTAGTATCAGAAGCAAAAGATATCTCTGTATGGCTCGACTTCTTGTTCTTACCTTTTTTATCCTAATTTCTTTCCTTGCAATGAGCTTCAGCAAGTGCAGGTTCTTTTATAGGCCTTGAGGTGACCGTTGCTAGCTGCTGGAGAAGATTGGAGATCAAGTAAATCTGTTGTGAGTTGTTTTTGTCACACAGTTGACTATTGACTGTTCCCATTGCTTTTTTGATGCTTCTGAACTTTACATGCTGACACCTCTTATTCCTTAGCTTGATTTGCATAATTGAATTTTGAAATTGTGACATGTTGGTGCTTGCTATTGTTAATGGATCATGACATCTTCTTCAGTTTAGTCATGAGATGCTACTTGACGAGTGTTGGAGTTAGCCCTAGTGGCCAATCCATTTTAGAGTATATTTGTATCGTTATTTTGGTTTATATATTTATTATATATGAGGCATTTCAATTACTATATTATTTGTTGTATAATATGGTAACGTCGTTAGAATAGGTGGGCTATTCAATGATGTGAGATTCGTTGAATGATAGAACGTTATTCTTAAAGTGTCCATAATTGAGTATTATTGTTAACTAGGACGACGATAATACATTAAGACTATTGTGTGAGTAGACTGATGACCACATCTCACAGGTCATGGATATGAGATATACATCAAGTCAGCACACAGATATAAATATTAGGAGTAATATTTATACTGGACAGACCCACTATGAGAAGGCTTCATAATAGTTATGTAAGTGTCATAAGCGCTTCTCAAAATGACCATAAGGTGATAGTAGTCCTTCGACTTGAAGTCACTATGATTCCTACATGTAGGAGTTGTAGGCTTTAATGCTATCAAACGTCATCTGTAACAGGGTGATTATAAAGGTAGTACTTAGGCCTTCAATGAATCATGTTGAGGAATGTGAGTGATGTAGATAGGATTCGTCCCTCCTACATAACAAGAGTTATGTCTATAGGCCTCTCGATAGAGTGAGACGTGCAATATGCGTGGCCATGCTAAATGGACTGATATGAGATGTTGGGTCCATTTGTATTTAGATGTTTACTTGGGTATCGAGAAAAAAATGATTGGACTTAACAAGGATGACACTCTTATGCCTCGTGTTCAATCGAGATATTTGGACGAAGGGACAAAGGCTACACAGTGAAAATGGTTGTCATAAAGGTTGAAATCGGATCATCGATTATCTCATAGTCTAGGTGGCAATGATGCATTGCTAGATGCCAATCACTGTCTATAATATTATAAAGATAATGTTATTGTCAGTCTAGTGGGAGCCTATAGGGTCACATGCATAGAGTAAACAATTGGAGCAGATGAATAAATTAAATGTGATTTAATTTAGTTGATAGTTAATTAGTAAAATATGATTTAATTAAATAAAACGCAATATGATAAGATAATTAATTAGATATGATTTAATTAATTATCTAATCAAATAAGATTTGATAAGATAAAGATATGATTGAGATTTGTGTTAGATCAATCTTCTATATATATGAGAGGTTGACCTGACATGACATATGATTTTTTACATGAAAAATTCACTACTAAGAGAAAAGTGTGTGTCACAGCAAATCCCAACGCATCTACCGTTGGCTAGCACCAATACGCCACTCCAATTGTTGCTCGCGTGGACTGAGTAAAGGCATCGTACTCTTCGACGCTTGGTGATCAAAAGCAACCTATGATTTGAAAGTGCGCTACAAAGGTAACATCTAAACCCTTAGTGATTCATGTGTAATGTGTTTTCCATGGGAAGGGGTTCTTTCCGCTCATGATCTCTTAGAAAATTTAAAATTATAGACCATAAAACCCCAACAAGGAGATTGTTTCTTCTGCGGAATGTTGTTGCACTATTGCTTTTGATAACTACAATGTTGATGTAACAATTTTCCTTGCTCCTGGTTGCTTTGTTTTGGTCAAGACTTGGTGATATCTGCAAGTTTTGTGCTTATGAATTTCTTCATGTTTTCTGGAGATCTTGTAGCTTCTGATTCAGTGCTTCAGTACACTGATGCATGGTTTTTGTCCTTGTAGCTTATGGTGTGTGCTTCTGAAGAGTGTAGACTTCAGTATCTTCATTCTTATATTCAATAGTACATTTTTTGATGATCCTCTAGCCATGTGTAGCTTATTGTAACACCTTAATCTCTGATTTTATAAATATGCATTAATTGTTCTTTTTATTTATTGTCTAAAACGTGTTAATTAATTTAGTTGCGCAATTACTATAAGTTAAGAAAACATAGGTTGGAATTTTACTAAGAATTATTTTTAAAACTTTTTATTGATTATTTTCGAAAGTTGGTATCGTGTAGTGAATAAAACATGTCATTTAAATTTTTGAGAAAGAAAGCGTAGTGTCATCTCACTTAGAAGTATATATTTAAAAGCGAGTAAAGTAGAATAAATAAAATGAGATATCTTTGGCTACAAAACATACATATATACATGAAATAGAGAGTGTCATAGTATAGATGTTTCCCTGAGCAAGAGTAGTATGTACAACCCCAAAGTATAAGCAGAAATACATATGGTGATAAAGTAAGATAATTGAATATACATATGCCAAAAATCTAAAGCCTAGGTCTACCCATATCAAAATACATAAAAAGGAAAAAGATCCTAGACTCAGAACAATCATCACTAATACCTAACCCTGTGTAGGAATTACACCAAAAAGCCTAAGTCAAAGGTCAGAGGAATCCTATCAGCAGGATCCCTGGGAAGAAACCTCATGAAGATCCTCATCTGGATCCTACTCAGGGTGCTCCTCAAAGTCCACATCAGAGTCCTCCACCAACCAACCTGCTCCTCCGGCCGGGTCCTCTCCTCCCAACTCCGCTATAGCGACGGGTGCCTCTGGGTCCACCTTAGCAGGGACCTCCTCCATCTCTTCTAGCTCTCCCTTCTCCGTTGGATCCTCCTCAATCATCTCATGAACCTCCTCAAGCATCCCGGGGTCCTCCTCAATATCAAAGTCCCTAAGCTCTACAACCGGAGGTGCTACCATCCTAGCCCCAGCCCCAACCAAAGACAACACTCGGGGTTCAGCACCAAAAGGAAAAGTGCGCACTACCGGGCAGCACAGATGTCGGAGAGAAAGGGGTAGTCAAGGTGCGCTCAAAATCCTAAGAGTCCTCCTCTGGTCCACCGGATGAAGAAGACGAAGAATATGAAGATGAAGATGTTGAGATCTCCACAATCTCAACTGGCGTCGCGTGGCGATAGTATGGTGGGGGTGGGCTGAGTCTACCACATATAGTACTCGAATATCTAGGGTTGTTCCTCAAGGTCATCGAGGGGCGTCAGAGTGCAGCAGAGATACCCGATAAAGTGATCCACTCCTCGGACCACAGATATCCATCTTCCCATAATGCAGTCAACCTCTAGGTGGAGTGTCGGCTCCTGATCCGCCATCTGATCCTAAAAGAAAATAAAACACAAGGGTGAGTCTTCCTGCTTAATCTAGCCACACACAAAATGACTTTACAAGTCACACACAATCTACTAACCACAACAATGTGGTTGTCTAACAGGTCTCACTCACAATCCAATTCGTTTCCATTACTAACTCTTTGGATTATTTCTCACTGGCCAGCTGCCATTAAAACTCCCAGAACTCAGTGGTCTTACAACAGTTAAGTAGGATGACTATTGGGAGTACACCATTCGCCATGGTACAATGGCAAACTCTCACCAACATGGTTATGCCTCGCATTTGTCAGGATTGCCAAGTCGGCACTGTGGAAACCTGACCACAAACTCGGTGCCGGATCCCTAAGAAACCGCAAGTCAATGAGCATACCTCAGGTATCACTCTGTGGGGCCATCCAACTCTGAGGACTAACTCCTCAACAACTCTCCTCACTGGTATTATCCTTTCTTTGTCACTGTGGGATTCCGTTGCACATGGTACTGAACAGCGACGAATTGGCATACGAGCCTGAGACCATGTCTCTAGCTCCAAAAACATAATATATACGAGGACACTAGCCTCCCTCACCATACTAGATGAACACTGCCATTCGACCTCCGTTTCATAAGCTCTAACATCTTCCCAACAGGAACGCCCCACGTGACTCTCTTTATCTCGTACTTTCAGCATCCCACCGTGCACTCACATTTCCATACACGCATATCAATATCATAACAATTCACGCCGTGCAACAATTATATTAAGTTTTATGCACACCTTGCCCTCTCAAATCTTATGATTATCTATACTCACCGTTTGTTCCTCCACGCAAGGGTCCTGAGTCCATTCTATGTCCAAAGCACAAATAAAGAGTTCAATTATGTAAAAGTTATTATTAAAATTAATAGATCGTCACCTAGGTATTTTTAAAACTCTGTTTAAAGTTTGTTTATCATTTTATAACCAAAAATCGCTATAATGCCATAACAAAGTTCTAGTCATCACGGGTCCTCGCACTCAAGTCCTTGTGATAGCACCACAAAATAACTACCACAATTTTAAAATTTTCACACTACAGTTGAAAGTCAACTGTATAACACAGAAATTACATGCACACACAAATTCAGTGCCCGAGGTTCACACTCCTCCCGGTCTTCAATACAGTTAAAAATTAAAATAATTACATCACACATATCAAATAACAATTGCCCGAGATTCACACTCCCCAGGTCTTTCAATCAAATTAAAAACAACAACAATTCCAATCATTCATGAAGTCACACAAATCAAATCAAATTAACTTAGAAAAAGGGCATTTGAATTTCCAAAAACAATGCAAAGGTTCAAATTGAATTTCCTGAAAACAGGACAGAAATGTAGGCTTAAGGTAAAATTAGTAAATGATTTTTAAAACACAAAATTTTTATATAGAGTGAAACCTATTTAAATATATTTTATAAATTGGTATCCCAATTGCCTAGAAAAAATATACAAAAATTCCTAAAAATTCTAAAAGGGCAGTAAGACAGTTTTAACTCCAAAATGACCTTGGTTCAAAGAATTGCACTTTTCTAAACCTTCCCAAACTAAATTGAGTTGTACTTTTTCCAAATTAAATATAACACAATTATATTTTCAAAAAGGTAAAATTTGTACTCAAATTATTTTCCTACCATTCCCAGAAAATTTTCCTTTAAAGCCTTTTTACAGACTCAAAATAGTTTTCACAGCATTCCTTCTCTGTCAATTTTAAATTTAGAAGATGAAATTGGTAATTAACTTGGGATACATGGTTGGAAATATTATTTTGTCTAGTTTTAGGATATGTAATCACATTTTTAAGAAGATGAATACAAAAGTGCAGAATTAAATAAAACAGAGCACTGTCCTGCTCAAAGACAAAAACAGAGGGGCCATGTTGCATGTCACGGATGAGCCTCAATTTGAACTTATCTCACAACGACTCCAAAATAAAAAGTTGTAGAATTTTGTGTCTAGTTTTATTTAACATTAATGTCACAAATATCCAATGGTTAGATTTTGAGAAAACCTTAAGACAGTGGGATTTGTTCCAACCAAAACGAGATTCCAGTCACTGCTTCACTTGGTTTGGCTTTGAGTTTCAAGATAAAACCTTATCTAAAAATTTTGATAAAATTTGGACATGGTCTCCTTTGTATTTAGAGTCTTCCCAAAGAATTGAAGAGTTAAAAAGATAGAAGAGAACGTACATGCAAAGCATGCACAGCCAAACAGCCAAGACACAAAACAACACAACAAGGGTTTTCCCACCAACCAAAGTCACATGCAAAGCAAACAACATCAACAATGGAGGCATTCATGGAAGACCATGGTTGAATCCCCCAAAGACAACCATGGTTTTGAGTCCACAAGGATAAATTCCCCTTACCTAGTTTAGAGCTCACATAAAGAGAAAGATGGAAATGTGTTGCTGAGAATGGACACTAGAGTGTGATGAGGTGGTGTGCCTAGGCTTGCATGCAAGGTTGAAGCATCAACAATTGTTGAATCTTCCTCTTCTCCTCCTCGAGTCTCTCGGCCAGCAGCAAGAAAAGAGAGAAATGGAACTATTTTTTTTTTACTAAGTGTGGTATTAGGAATGAGAGAGAGATTAGTGAGAGGTTTTTATTTTTTTTTAAATTGCATGTGAGTGGGGTTTTTGGGTGATTAGGCCGAGGGTTAGGTGTTAGGTGGGGATGAGGTGTTGAAGTGTGGTGTGTTGCATGTTGTGAGGTGTTGGTTTAGTGGGGATTAGGGGTTTTAAGTACACCGAGTTTCATTTACATAGTGTAATTGTGATGCAATTCAATTAAATTTTAGAAATTAAAATCACCATTTAAATTTTATAAAACTTTGTGTAATAGAATCTATTCTAGTTGATCAAATAAAATTTCATCTATAAAGAAATTATTTACATACAAAATTTTACCAAAAATAAATTAACAGGCAAACATTAGAATTTAAGTAAATACCAACAACATTGCAGACAACTAATTAATTAAAACAATGTAATTAAATATTTAAATAAAATACTACTAGTAATTGATCGTAGACAATTTAATTACAAGCAAACATTGCAGGTTATTAATCACAGAGAATTCAATCATAGACAAACTATACAGAGAAGTAACTACAGAGAATTAATTACAAAGAATTACTTACAAATATATATATATATATATATATATATATATATATATATATATATATAATTGAGTTGTAATTTTCAGGGTGTTACACTTATGATATCTACCTGTTGACTAAAGTTACCCCCAGAATCATGCTTCTGGTCAGCTCTCTTTCTGGTAGTCTTGCTTTTGATTGGGCATAATCTATGTTTGGAAAACCTCCATTCTGCAAGCCAATGCTTCAGACCTTCTTCATGCTTAGAATTTTCTTCTTAAAAGTTTATTTCCATTAAAACATTTTGGTTCAGAAAGGATTCTGCTTCAACAAAGTAAGCACATATACACATATACACATGGTTGCCAAACATATCATATAGCCATTTTTCCTCCTATGCCACTACAACCTCCATAGAGTATAATTATCATATCTAGAGTCATAATAATCCCATCAAGTTGATTCTTATCTTGTTAGAAAGCTAAGATAATTATCTACAACTTCTATGTTGACCTCAAAATCTAGTTTAATTGTTTACTATGCCTAATATTGAAAGAAACATGAACTCGCTACCTAATTTTGACAGCTCGACCTTTGCTAACTAATTTGATCATATCTTGAGTTTTGCACATTTATTTTAGTGAAACCAAAGCCACTAGTTAGCTAACATCCAAGACTACAACTCTTATGAAGACCACAAAGTCTAATTCAGTCATCTAAGTCACCTGTAGAGTCACTCTCAGCAAATCCAGGCTCGCTCAGAGAATATGCAAAATCTACAGTTCGCGATTTTGGGTTTTGTTGTTGGAAAATATTTTTATTATAATTTAAAATTTAAAGTTAAAAAAATATCTTTTGATCAGTTTTGTTTTTTAAAGATAAAATATATTTTTCAAAATTAGTTTTTTGTAAAACTAAAAAAAAACTTCCCACTATCTTTTGTGTTTTCCATATCTTTTTCTATATTTTAGGAAGTTTATTTTTATTGGGTCAATTTATTTTCTTAAAGTTATAAACTAAGCCTTTTGCACGTTAAGGAGTTTTTATTGTTCTATTTTTATTCTTAACGTTGCGGATTAGTTGCTGCACACTGCGAATTCCGAGCCAGTACTTGTGTTTCTTTGCCTATATATATTTTGCTCCCAATTGAAAAATTACAAGACACACACGTACTAAAATAAAACAAGATTTGCTAACTAATTTGATCATATCTTGACTTTTGCACATTTATGTTAGCGAAACCAAAGCCACTAGTTAGCTAACATCCAAGGCTACAACTCTTATGAAGACAACAAAGTCTATTTGAGTCATCTAAGTCACCTGTAAAGTCACTCAATTTGCTCAACAAATCCAGGCTCGCTTAGCGAATCTGCGAAATCTACAATTTGCGATTTTGGGTTTTCTTGTTGGAAAATATTTTTATTATAATTTAAAATTTAAAGCTAAAAAAATATATTTTGATCAATTTTGTTTTCTAAAGATAAAATATGTTTTTCAAAATTATTTTTTTGTAAAACTAAAAAAAAAATCTCACTATCTTTTGTGTTTTCCATATCTTTTCCTATCTTTTAGGAAGTTTATTTTCTGGGTCAATTTATTTTCTTAACGTTATAAACTAAGCCTTTTGTATGTTAAGGAGTTTTTATTCTTAATGTTGCGGATTAGTTGTTGCACGTTGCGGATTTAGAGGCAGCTCTTGTGTTTCTTTGCATATATATATTTTGCTCCCAATTGAGAAAATTACAAGACACGCACATACTAAGAGAAAACCATATTTGCTCACTAATTTGATCATATCTTGAGTTTTGCACATTTATTTTAGGGAAACCAAAGTCACTAGTTAGCTAACATCAAAGGCTACAACTCTTATGAATACTACAAAGTCTAATTCAGTCATCTAAGCCACCTATAGAGTCACTCAATTTGCTCAGCAAATCTAGGCTCACTCAGCGAATATGCGAAATCTACAATTCGCAATTTTGGATTTTCTTGTTGGAAAATATTTTTATTATAATTTAAAATTTATCTTTTATTCAATTTTGTTTTTTAAAGATAAATATGTTTTTCAAAATTAGTTTTTCGAAAAACTAAAAAAAACATCCCACTATCTTTTGTGTTTTTCATATCTTTTTCTATCTTTTAGGAAGTTTATTTTTACTAGGTCAAATTATTTTCTTAAAGTTATAAACTAAGTCTTTTGTAAGTTAAGGAGTTTTTATTCTTAACATTGCGGATTAGTTGCTGCACGTTGCGGATTCAAAGGCAACACGTGTTTCTTTGTCTATATATATTTTGCTCCCAATTGAGAAAATTACAAGACACACACATACTAAGAGAAAACCAGATTTGCTCACTAATTTGATCATATCTTGAGTTTTGCACATTTATTTTAGCGAAACCAAAGCCACTAGTTAGCTAACATCGAAGGCTACAACTCTTATGACGACCACAAAATCTAATTCAGTAAGTCATCTGTAGAGTCACTCAATTTGCTAAGCAAATCCAGGCTCGCTCAGCAAATCTGCGAAATCTACGGTTCGCAATTTTGGGTTTTCTTGTTGGAAAATATTTTTATTATAATTTAAATTTATCTTTTATTCAATTTTGTTTTTTTTAAAGATAAATGTGTTTTTCAAAATTAGTTTTTTGAAAAACTAAAAAAAAAATCATCCCACTATCTTTTGTGTTTTCCATATCTATTTCTATCTTTTAGGAAGTTTATTTTTACTGGGTCTATTTATTTTATTAAAGTTATAAACTAAGCCTTCTGCACGTTAAGGAGTTTTTATTATTTTTATTTTATTCTTAATGTTGCGGATTAGTTGCTGCACGTTGCGGATTCGGAGGCAGCACTTGTGTTTCTTTGCCTATATATATTTTGCTCCTAACTGAGAAAATTACAAGATACGCACATACTAAGAGAAAACCAGATTTGCTCACTAATTTCATCATATCTTGAGTTTTGCACATTTATTTTAAAGAAACAGAAGCCACTAGTTAGCTAACATCCAAGGCTACAACTCTTATGAAGACCACAAAGACTAATTCAGTCATCTAAGTCACCTGTAGAGTCACTCAATTTGCTTAGCAAATCCAGGCTCGCTCAGCGAATCTGCGAAATCTACAGTTCGCGATTTTGGGTTTTCTTGTTGGAAAATATTTTTATTATAATTTAAAATTTAAAGTGAAAAAAAATATCTTTTGATAAATTTTGTTTTTTAAAGATAAAATATGTTTTTCAAAATTAGTTTTTCGTAAAACTAAAAAAAACTTCCCACTATCTTTTGTGTTTTCCATATCTTTTCCTATCTTTTAGGAAGTTTATTTTTATTGAGTCAATTTATTTTCTTAACGTTATAAACTAAGCTTTCTGCACGTTAAGGAGTTTTTATTGTTCTATTTTTATTCTGAACGTTGCATATTAGTTGTTGCACGTTGCGGATTTGGAGGCAGCACTTGTGTTTCTTTGCCTATATATTTTGCTCCCAATTGAGAAAATTACAAGAGACGCACGTACTAAGAGAAAACAAGATTTGCTCACTAATTTGATCATATCTTGAGATTTGCACATTTATTTTAGCGAAACCAAAGCCACTAGTTAGCTAACATCCAAGGCTACAACTCTTATGAAGACCACAAAGTCTAATTCAGTCATCTAAGTTACATATAGAGTCACTCAATTTGCTCAGCAAATCCAGGCTCGTTCAGCGAATATGCGAAATCTACAGTTCACAATTTTGGATTTTCTTGTTGAAAAATATTTTTATTATAATTTAAAATTTATCTTTTGATCAATTTTTTTTAAAGATAAATATCTTTTTCAAAATTAGTTTTTCAAAAAACTAAGAAAAAAACATCCCACTATCTTTTGTGTTTTCCATATCTTTTTCTATCTTTTAGGAGGTTTATTTTTACTGGGTCTATTTATTTTCTTAATGTTATAAACTAAGCCTTCTGCACGTTAAGGAGTTTCTATTGTTTTGTTTTTATTCTTAAGTTGCGGATTAGTTGCTACAAGTTGCGAATTTGGAGGCAGCACTTGTGTTTCTTTGTCTATATATATTTTGCTCCTAACTGAGAAAATTAAAAGACACGCACGTACTAAGAGAAAACTAGATTTGCTCACTAATTTGATTATATCTTGAGTTTTGCACATTTATTTTAGCGAAACCGAAGCCACTAGTTAGCTAACATCCAAGGCTACAACTCTTTTGAAGACCAAAAAGTCTAATTCAGTCATCTAAGTCTCCTGTAGAGTCACTCAATTTGCTCAACAAATCCAGGCTCGCTCAGCGAATCTACGAAATCTACAATTCACGATTTTGGGTTTTCTTGTTGGAAAATATTTTTATTATAATTTAAAATTTAAAGTTAAAAAAATATATTTTGATCAATTTTGTTTTTTAAAGATAAAATATGTTTTTTCAAAATTAGGTTTTCATAAAACTAAAAAAACCTTCCACTATCTTTTGTGTTTTCCATATCTTTTCCTATCTTTTAGGAAGTTTATTTTTATTGAGTCAATTTATTTTCTTAATGTTATAAACTAAGCTTTCTGCACGTTAAGGAGTTTTTATTGTTCTATTTTTATTCTTAACGTTGCGGATTCGGAGGCAGCACTTGTGTTTCTTTGCCTATGTATTTTGCTCCCAATTGAGAAAATTACTAGACACACACATACTAAGAGAAAACAAGATTTGCTCACTAATTTGATCATATCTTGAGTTTTGCACATTTATTTTAGCGAAACCAAAGCCACTAGTTAGCTAACATTCAAGGCTACAACTCTTATGAAGACCACAAAGTCTAATTTAGTCACCTAATTCACCTGTAGAGTCACTCAATTTGCTCAGCAAATCCAAGTTCGCTCAGCGAATCTACGAAATCTACCTTAGCGATTTTGGGTTTTCTTCTATTAAATATTTTAAAGTAAATTACATACATGTCCTCACCTTTTTTTAAAAAAAATACAATGGTAATAAATAAAAAAATACAATGGTCAACTTTCACCAAGATTAAAGCCGATTTTGTAGCCAGCTTTCCACTGACGCAAATGACACCTCGAACGGACAAGTACAACTTAAGATATGATGTGATCTTTCTAGGATTTTCATCATAAAACTTAACACTAGACTTGGACACTAGTATCAATGTAGTGTCATGCTCAAATCAATCATTTTGTTTAATTTTTTTTTTGTGCATTTTGATAATGGTTTTAGAACTCATAACTTATTACAAGTAAAGAAAACATTTAGATTTTTATCAATTGTTTCTGTTATCACCAAACTTATAATTAACTTTTCAACAAAAACAAATAAATATAATAATATGAAACTAGTTAGCACTAATGAAAATAAACATCGAGAAATACTTATAATTAACTTTCCAACAAACACACCAATGAAAATAAACATCGAGAAATACTTATAATTAACTTTCCAACAAACACAAATAAATATAATAAATATCAAACTAGTTAGCACTAATGAAAATAAACCTCGAGAAATAGGGCTAAGTGTAGAAGTAATAGGGCTTAGCTAAAAAGAAAGTAAGGAGATGACAAAGGATGTAAGCCCCTATTATTCAAATTTGTACACCTATGCGATCCACTATGGAGGGAAATTTTGGGGAAGCTTTCTGCCACTTCCAGTACACACACTTATATATATATATATCACGAAAGTGACTTCAGTCAATGTACAAGGGAATGCTTTAATACACTCTCAGAGAAAAGGAAAAGGAACAAGCATCACAAACACAGAAAATAAGACCCAAAATCAAGCAAATGATTTAGGAGAGGAGAGCATCTCAACTACTAAATTTTCTCATGTTTTTGTGTTACTTTAGAGAGAATATGTATCAACCAATATGAATGTTTTTCTTGATGATATTGTAATGACTGTAATGCATATATGTGTGTTATCGAGAGTGTGCATGCCCTTTTTCTTTTAAACTCCCCCCCCCCCCCCCCCCAAAACCAAGTAATAAAATAATCCAAATAAATTAGAAAAATACTAAGAAATAATTCTAAGCAAGTGATCGAGAAAACAATTTAATTTACAAAATAATACTAAGAATATTTCTAAGCAAATGACTATAACATAAATCCAAAATAGGGTTAGCCAGTTGGTGCTAACCTTAACACTGACACAATTTGCATGGGTTTGACCAACGTTAAGTTGACACTGAAATAGTTTTCGTTATTTTTTTTTTTATCTTTTAAACTTGTTGGCCGGTAACAATTTTTGTAAAAAAAAAAAAAAAGAAAATTCAATATGAGCATCAGTTAGGTTAACACTAATTTTTAATTTGCACACTTAAATTGAAATTCCCTCACCCACCTTTCGTATTTTAATCTAAACCTTTCTTCTCTCAACCCTTCTTCTAGTAACCTTCAACTAGATTTTGACCCGTGTGTTGCACGGGATAAACAAAATATTTAAGAAATTTATTTGGATTTTGTATTGTTCGTATGTAATTTATTACATTTTGTATTTTTTTCTATAATAAAAAATTAAAATTTGTTTAGGTAGAACAAAATCTTGAATAATTTATTTAAGTGAGAAGATAATAAATAAAAAATTAATAATTATTTGCTTAAAAATTAATTATAGAAACTAATTTTGCGTGAGAAAATAATAGTGATTGTGTTTATTTAATTGGATTTTTTATGTAATTAAATAAATATTATATATGCAAAAGAAATTTTAATTTTGATTGGACAAAATTATTTAGTAAAAAAGCTTATCTTCATAAATTCAATGTAAATATTTCTACTTGTTTTTATAAAAAAATATTCATCCCCGTATGTTATACTCTATATATTTATCTAGTAAGTTAAGTCTAAATTTATTTAACTTAGGAAAGAGACAACCATAAAAAACATTTAAATTAAAATTTTATAATAAAAAAAAATTCATCATAATAATTTTGATATTCAAGTGATTTCAGGAAAATTGTCTATTCCCGTGAATTAAGTAAAAAAATTTCTACTTGCATTTGTAAAAAAAAAAAATTCATCCCTATGTGTTATAATTTATAATTAAATTTTATTTTAATATATTGGCATTTACATATCAATGTATAAAAGAAAATTAAAATTTGTCCAAATAGAAGAAAATAATGAATAACTTATTTAAATTATAAGATAATAAATGAAAAACGAATAATTATTTGCTTAAAAGTTAATTTTAGACACCAATTTTGCAACTGATAAAAAAAACTTTAATTTTACGTTAAGAAAATAATAGTGATCATGTTGATTTAATTTGATTTTTGTTATGTAACTAAATATGTATTAATTATATAAAAGGAATTTTAATTTTGATTGAATAAAAATATTTAGTAAAACGGTTTTTGTCCCATGAATTCAGTGTAAATTTTCTTATTTATTTTTATAAAAAAATATTCATCCCCGTGTATTATATGTTATATATTTAATCTAGTATATATTAATTCTAATTTTTTCTTCATAGTTTCATGAAAAAAATTCATCCCCATTTGTTTTTTTTTCCGTACTTTCTATGTTTGTAAAATAAAACATTGATTAAATTTCTTAAGTCAGGAAAGAGACAGCCATAAAAAATACATTTAAATTTAAATTATTATAATAAATAAAATATAAATTCAACGTAATAATTTACATATTAATGTGATTACAGGTAAATTGTTCATCCCTGTGAATTAGGTGAAAATTTGCTACTTGCTTTTATCAAAAATAAATTCATCCCTATGTGTTATGTTTAATATATATTTTTTTTTTTAATATATTGCCATATACATATCAATGTATAAAAGAAAATTAAAATTTGTTTTGGTAGAATAAAATCATGAATAGTTTATTTGAATGAGAAGATAACAAATAAAAAATGAATAATTATTTGCTTAAAAATTTATTTTAGACACTAATTTTGTGTGCACAAACTAATAGTGATTATGTTGAATTAATTTGATTTTTGTTATGTAATTAATTATATATTAATTATATAAAAGAATTTTTAATTTTAATTGCACAAAAATCTTTAGTAAAAAAATTTATTCCCATGAATTCAGTGTAAATTTTCCTACTGATTTTTATAACAAATGTTCATCCTCGTGTGTTGTATTGTATATATCTAATATGGCATGTTAAGTCTAAACTTTTCAGTTTTTAATGAAAAATATTCATCCTTATTGTTATTTTTTTTTTCATACTTTCTATGTTTGTAAAATAAAAATTCAATAAATTATTTAAGTTAGGAAAGTGACTGCCATAAAAACATTTAAATTAAAACTATTATAATAAAAAATACAATTTCACCATAATAATTTATATATCAATGTGATTTCAAGTAAATTGTTCATCCTCGTAAATTAAATAAAAATTTTCTATTTGCTTTTATAAAAAAAAAATATTTAACCATACGTGTTATATAATTTTTATTTTAATATATTGACATATACATGACTGTGGCTAGCGTGCACAAGTCGTTTCAACTTTGGCACCGTGCACAAGTATTATGGACCGTTGGATGCAGGTAAAATAAATGAACAGCTGTGATTTTATGTTATAATTGAATTTTTGATATTTCTCTTATGTATTCTGTAATTATACACGTGGAATCTATCTCCACCGTAGGCAACCAAACAACACCAAACACCACTCAACAGCATCACCAGAATCCATCTCCACCGTAGGCAACCTACAACCACAACATCGCAGTGCATCTATTCACCACAACAGTCGCCGACCAAGTCTGCACCTACGATTGTCTTGCTGCCATGTTTGGAGCCACTAGCATCGAGTTCGCGGCGGTTGTCGATTTTGAAGGGAGGTCGACGGGCATCGCCAACAGGGAGATCAATCTCAATAAAACACAGATCTAACAAAATAAAGCTTAGGTCTTTGTCATTAGTTCTCAGTTCTCACCGCAAATAATATATTTTGCCAAAAGGGTGGGTGGAGATGCGGAGACCTTGGCCGGTGACGGCAGCATAGTGGAGAGGTGGCGGCGGTGGCAATGCGGTGTAGTGGCCTACACATTGGAACTTGTGCACGGTGTATAATTACCAATTCTATTAAAATATTAATTTATTTTTCCACGTGTATAATTACAGAATACATAAGAGAAATATCAAAAATTCAATTATAACATAAAATCACAGCTGTTCATTTATTTTACCTGCATCCAACGGTCCATAATACTTGTGCACGGTGCCAAAGTTGAAACGACTTGTGCACGCTAGCCACAGTCCATATACATATCAATGTGTGAAAGAAAATTAAAATTTGTCCAGGTAGAAGAAAATCATGAATAATTTATTTAAATGAGAAGATAATAAATAAAAAACAAATAATTATTTTCTGAAAAGTTAATTTTAGACACTAAATTTGGATGTAGAAAATAATAGTAATTATGTTGATTTTATTTGATTTTTGTTATGTAATTAAATATATATTAATTATATAAAAAAATTAATTTTGATTTGACAAAAATCTTTAATAAAAAAGTTTCTCCCCGTGAATTAAGTGTAAATTTCCCTACATATTTTTATAAAAAAAATATTCATTCCCCGTGTGTTATATTTTATGTGTTTAATCTGGTAAGTTAAATCTTAATTTCTCTTCATATTTTGAAGAAACATATTTATGTCCATTTGTTATTTTTTTTTATACTTTCAATATTTGTAAAATAAAATGTTAAATAAATTATTTAAGTTAAGAAAAAGACAGCCATAAAAAATGCATTTAAATTAAAATTATTATAACAAAAAATACAATTTCACCATAATAATTTACATATCAATTAAGTGCAAATTTTCTACTTGCTTTTATAAAAAAAATCCATCTCTATGTGTCATATTTTATATATATTTTTTATTTTAATATATTGGCATATACATATCAATATATAAAAGATAATTAAAATTTGTCCAGGTAGAAGAAAACTATTAATAATATATTTAAATGATAAGATAATAAATAAAAAAATAAATAATTATTTACTTAAAAATTTATTTTAGACACTAATTTTATGTGGTAAGAATAATAGTGATTGTGTTGATTTAATTTGATGTTTGTTATGTAAATAAATATATATTAATTATATGAAAGAAATTTTAATTTTGATTGTACAAAAATCTTTAGTCAAAAAGTTTATCCCTGTTAATTCAATGTAAACTTTTTTATGTACTTTTTGTAAAAAAATATTTATCCTTTTGTGTTATATTTTATATATTTCATTTGATACATTAAGTCTAAATGTCTCTTCATTCTTTGATGAAAGATATTCATTCCCATTTGTTATAATTTTTCATACTTTCTATGTTCGTAAAATAAAATATTCAATTAATTATTTAAGTTAGGAAAGGGACAACCATCAAAAAATAATTTAATTCTAAATTATTATAATGAAAAAATATAATTTCATCATAATAATTTAAATATTAATGGAATTTCTAGTTAATTGTTCATCCAGTGAATTAAGTGAAAATTTCTTAGTTATTTTTATAAAATAAAAATCATTCCTATGTGTTATATTATATATATAATTTTTATTTGAATATATTGACATATACATATCAATGTACAAAAAAACTTAAAATTTGTTCAGGTAGAAGAAATTCATGAATAATTTATTTAAGTGAAAAGATAATAATTAAAAAATGAATAATTATTTACTTAAAAATTAATTTTAGACTCTAATTTTGCATGGAAAAAATAATAATGATTATGTTGATTTAATTTGATTTTTGTTATTATATATATATATATATATATTATGTAAAATAAATTTTAATTTTATTGGACAAAAATCTTTAGTAAAACAATTTATCTCCGTAAATTTAGTGCAAATTTTTCTACTTGTTTTTATAAAAAAATGTTCATCTCTCTGTGTCATATTTTATATATTTTATCTGGTAAGTTAAGTTTAAGTTTCTCTTTATACTTTTGTGAAAAATATTCATCTATATTTATTATATTTTTTCATCCCCGTGAATAATTCTTATTTCATATTATTTTTAAGTAAAATTTTAAATTTATGGGTGAATTTGTTAGTCTACAATATTTATTATGCATATAAATGAATAACATATTCCCATTGCATATATTTTTTTGAAAAGAGAATTATAAACTATTTAAAACAATATATTCTAACGATGTCTTATACTGAATTTTAAGAAATACTAATATTTTGTTGAACCTCTTCTCATATATATATATATATATATATATATATATATATATATATATATATAATTTTTATTTTAATATGCTTTAATTAATATGAGTTGGGTATTAAAAAGATAACAATTTGCTTGCACACCCTTTTGATAGGGCAACAGTAGTACATCTTGCCCCAGTTTTTATTAGTCTTTGTAGTTTTCATATCGTTGTTCAAGGGTCTAGTATTAGAGGACTTGAGTGAACAGTGCATGGACTAGTGACCCTCTGGCACGCGAAGCACGTGTCATTTTCCATTCTTTTGATTACGTTTGGAGTGTAGTGAATGAAAATTTTCTAAGTATAAGGGAGGTGTAAGTGGGAGGGGTGGCATAGGATTAGAGCCATCAAAATGGGTTGCAACCTGTGGGCCAACCTGGCCCACCACGGGTTTGGGCCGGGGTGGGTTGAAAAAAAAATAGTCTTTTCTAGTAATAACAAAAAAATTGACCCAACCCACCTACGACTTGGCCCACCGGGTTGAACCCGTGGTGGGCCGGGTTGGCCCGTGAGTTTGCCTAAGTACTAAAAAATAAGAAACCTACTTCACTTGCCCTTAGTCCCTCACTCACTTTTTGGGTTCTTTACTTGTGAAATTTTACATTGCTTTAGTTCCCTTGAGAATACATTAATATGTGTAACACCCTAAAAATTTAAACTCGATATGTCTGTCATGTGTGAAGCTGTATGATTTCAATTAAGCATCTATGAAATTATTTTCATTAAATGAAAATAATTAAACTTTGTGTGAATTAAAGTCAAGTACATGATTTATGGCTTTAATTAACTATTTCACTGTTGGATTAATTCTCAGTGTTTGATTGATTAAAGAAATACAAATATTGATGAAAATAAATTTAGTGAGGATTTAATTAATTAATTAATTGTGTTTTAGAAAAATATTAAATAGAATGAGAGTGAATTAAAAATCCTTTTCCGCGTTGATTAGAGACCCAGAAGACCCAATTCCACAGGGATCCAAAATCCTATACTGTAAAATACCCTAACCCTAGACCTAGTGGACCCGTGTGGGCCCAACATAAAAACAAAACCCTATACCTAAGGACCTTGGAGGGGGGGGGGGGGGGGGGGGGGCGACCCTAGTGTAGGGACAAGGGGGGATTTTTTTTCAAATTTTCACTTTCCTCTCTCTTCTTTTAGGTGTGCAAGAGTGTTTTTTCTCTCATTCTCACTTTTCCTTCTCCAACAAGTTCATCCTTTTTTCTCCCACTTCTCTCTACAAATTCTCCACCTTCTCTCTAAAATCTAAACACCCAAATCAAAGTTTCCACCGATTAAATTTGGATATATTGTTGAGCAGAGCAAGGGCTACTCAACAACACCATTTTCATCTCAATTGAGTGAGGAACCAAAGAGGTATGGAGGAGTTTCTATCTTCCCTAAGCTATTTCTTGTTCCTCTTGATATTTTTGGGCTGTTTATGTGATTGTGAGTCTCTAGATACCATGGGTGTCTCAAAAGCACTTGAAATATGTGAAATGTGTTGTTTGTCACTTGTTTACTGCAGCTGTTTTTGATTTTTCTAAAATACTTTCATGCATTATTTTTGCAATGTAAAGGTGTTTTTCTATGTTTTAGCACCTCTGGATATTATGGTAATTTGTTTAGATTTTTCTAAGCACTGGAACTATTTTTTTGGAATTATTTTCAAATACTGTTGAATATGAGAAAGTGGTTGTTTTAAATTTTATAAAAATTTTGGGATGTATTTTTGGAAAAATGGACCATGACTTCGATTTATATGTTATTAGGGTCACCCCTGAATTTTTTAAAGTCAGAAAAACTCGGGAAGCATTTTTAGTGATTTAATAATGAGAAAACTGAAAAACTGGACAGCAGAGTATTTAAATGTAGAAAATATCTTTTTACTATAATTTGGCCTTAAGAAAATTTGGTAACACTATTTGGACTATGTGTACTACCCATGAATTTTCTCATAATTTTATAAAAACTTTTTGTAATTATTTACATTTTCTTATGGAAAACTCTATTCTGGAACAATAATATTTTAGAAATACAAAAAGGGTATTTTCGGTAGGTATTTGGCACTGAAAAAATTCCATGTGCTGACCCACATGTTGGGGGAATTCTCTGTAAAGTTGCACAGAAAAAACAGTTGATTTTCTGTTTACTAAAATTTAGAGGTGTAATTTATAGAGCATGTCCAGCAACTGTATTTAATTCAAAAATAATATTTGTGGGTTGAATTTTCATGAGAATAATTTATGTAATGAAATATATGTGACGTATTATGTCTCTGTAAAATTTCACGAAATTTTAAGTTAATATGCTAAGTCAAATAATTTTTGGTGTGTGTGTACAACTCTATGTATATGCATGAAATTTAATTGTGTAATTTTGTAATTATGCCTAATGCCTTTCAAATGGACTTGCTATGGAATATTTCACCTCAAAAGGGAAATTTATATAGAAAATGTGTATGTAATGTTGTGTGATGAATTACATTGAATTATTGGATTATTGTTTGTTAATGATTATTATGTTATTAACTGTAAATTGGAGACTGGGAGGAGCGTGATCCTCGGGCAAAAAGTGTTGAATTATACTTGTGCATGTGACTTGTTTGCAATGTTTTGTTGGTTGTAGGGACAAGAATAATTCATTCTTGTGTGGGAGCAAGTGAACTCCAAATGAAGTACATTTGTGGATACTAGAAATTTATTCTAGTAATTAATGGCATTCACTATGCGCAATAGTGAATTAATTATAACTAAAGAGTGGGAACTTAATAATCTTATGAGTTAGTAACTAGGAATTACCTATGCGTACGGAGGACACTGGACAATGGACTTAGAAAGAAATCTAGGACCTTTGCATGAACTTGGACCAAATGACTTAAGTAAGCATAAAACGCGAGAGTGGGTGAGGATTCAATAAAACAAAGTAAGACAGTTAAGATCATGATTTTGGTTCATGATTGGGTGATGTGTGATATGCTCATATGTTTGAAAGTTTATAAGTTGTGATTGTCCTAATCGTGGTGAGAACCGAAAGGAGGAGGGGAACCTCTAGTGCCAAGTCGTGTAAGACGATTGAAACAGATTTGTACATGGACAAAGACCGAATGGACAATTGTGGAAGAGTTTGTGTGGGGGTTTCGTCTGTGGTGAGCGATGCGCTCATGAGGAATGGGGTCGAAATGTGTGATCACTGTGGTGGTAGAGAGTTGGATCTCCGTATGGTATGTCGAGGACATACGTTGTGGAAGACCGTCGTTCGGTACCTTTGGTAGAGAAGCCACACAAACCTATAAGAGATGAACTCCAATGAGAGTGAATGGTTGAGGAGTTAGTCCTCAGAGATTGGATGACCACACAGAGTGGTACCTGAGGTGTGCTTGCTGACTTGTTGTTTCTTGGGGATCTAGCGCCAAGTTTGTGGTCGCGTTTTCCACAGTGCCGACTTGGCAATCCCGACAAATGTGAGGCATAATCGTGTTGGTGAAAGCCATACCATTGTACCGTGGTGAAGGGTGTACTCCTAGCAATTCATCCGACTTAAATTGTGTAAGTCCACTAAGTTCTGGGAGTTCCAGTGGCAGCGGGCCCGAGTTGTGATTGAAGGACTCACTCCATACATTTATTTTTCATATACCGATGGCTCAGCAGAGGCCCTCATTGAGGGTATGGATAGTGATGTTTGAGGGTCGCTGGACCCACGATGGGGAATTCGACAAAGACCACTTCGTGGGCCATGTTCGTTTTAGGGTAGTGCCACTCACACATTAGTTCGTACAGTCGACCTACTATGATATCTTTTTGTGGTTTACTCAGCCTACACCATCTTACTATCGTCATACTGGGTCGGTAGATATCATGGAGCTTTCTTCAGACACCTCTGAATTGTCATCTTCATCTTCTTTTGATCCGCCTTCAGGGGGTCAGTCTCTTCCTCACATTGATCTAGATGCCACACCTTCCAACGACCTTACTCCGAGGTCGGTGCTTCCTCCCTTTCGCCCAAGGTTGCTTCCGACTGGGACAGGCGCTCATCGCGGAGTGGTCATGGGTGTAGTTGTAAAGGGTAGTGACACTGAGGAGGAGGAGGATCTAGAGAAGGATCCGGAGGAGGATCCTGAGCCGATAGAGGAGGATCCCATGGACGAGGGCCATGAGATCTCTTCTCAGGGGTCTTGCTAGAGATTCCTCTGACATCCTTTTCTTTGTGGGTACAGTCTGACAAGGGGTAGGGTTTAGAGATGACTGTTGAGTCATAGGTTTTCCTTTCTTTTGTATTTTGATATGGGTAGGCCTAGATTAAAAAAAAAATTATTTTGTTTCAGTCATCTATTTTCTTATTTCGGTGTATTTACTACTTTCAGACTTGGGCTGTACATCATATTGATCTTGTACATGAGACACTTCTAACCCTTACTCTCCGAAACTTATTTATCTATATATTTTGGTGGCCACAAAGCCACACCTTATTTATATCTGTTTTACGTTTTTATTTCAATGAATGTTTAATTACGATGTAATGGACACGCGATGTTTATACAATGTGGTTTTACGCGTAACTAATTTATTGTGAATTGAGTTTGAAAGCGTTTTAAATTTACTACCCTTTTTGTTTTAATTACTTGTCTCTTTTTTTTCAATGGTTTGTGAAAATGAATAGATTAATCACGCTTTATTAATGTAAAATAAAGTAAATGGAATATATGTAAACCCGGATTTAGGTTGTTACAATATGCATTTTCAAAAAATATAAAAAAAAGAGAGATAAATGTGTTGGAATTGGTTTTTTATTTTTTAAAAATTAATTTTTCTTTATTTTTATTTTAGGTGGGCCAACCCGTTTAACCCACCAACTCGTGGTGGGCCGGGCTGGGCTAGCATTTTATAGACTCACCAAGAAGTGAGCTGGGTTGGGTTGGCCCACCTAATAAGCGAGTCGTGGTGGGTCGGGCCAGGTGGGCCGGATTGGACCGTTTTGACAGCTCTACACAAGATCCATGTGATCGTTAGGCACTCGATCAATGATCAAAGTTAAAGGATCAAGCAAAGCATAAACTGTAAATAGCGAAAGTTGTTATTTGCATGAACTACTACTGCAAGATATATATAGACATGAAAGGATTTTGAATGTAGTGGTTACTTGAGGTGAAAAATATGAGGAATAAGGAATAGAAGTGAGGGGATATGGTGATGACTATGCTAATAAGTTACATGCAATGTGGGACTTAATTGAAAATTCAAAAATATTTTCAGGGACCAAAATGAGAGTAAGTTGTTAAGTTTAGAGACTAAATTGAAAAGTCAATTTTCAGACACGTGAAAACTTATTGAATTGTCACGTGGATGACACGTGGCAACTGTCAACTACCACGTGTGCACAAAATGTGCCATGTAAGCAAGGGCGTTAACAGTAACAAACTTAACGACAAGACTAAATTGACACATATTTTACACTTTTAGAGATTATTTCATAATTTTCGTTCTTTCAGGGACTATTTCATAATTTTTGTTCTTTCAGGGGCTCAAGTGTCAATGCCTCACACTTTCAGTGACCAAAGTGGCTATTTACTCATGTAATAAATAAAATTTTCACAAAATTTAGGTCCAATACTTTAAGTATTTGTAATATATTATTCTTTAATCAAATTTAAAGTTTCAACTTAATAATATATATAATAAAGGTCCACATTAAAGGTCAATAATAAATTGAAGTAAAACTTCAATTAATTTCAATTAGAAAATGGTATTAAAAATACTTAAAATTTCACACCAAAATTTTATTCATAAAACATACCAAATCATAAATAAGGAAGGTGGTAAGATTAATTAATACTAGGTTTCAAGTTTTCACAACTACAAAATGGGGATTCTACATCGGTTAAAATGGGGATTCTATATCAGTTATAAGACCAATGTAGATATCGCCGTTGTAGAATGTGAGAATTTTTTACAATGGACATTGAACCATTATAAAAAAAATTACGTTGGTTACTGTAACAATCGATGTAAAAAGTCGCAATTCAAACAAAAAAATTACATTATGATTTGCGATGTCGAGAAGCACGATGTTAGGGTCACCGCCGCCACACCCTTATCACTTTCCACCGCATCCCTCAAATCTCTATCCCCTGCCGTCCTCCCTCCCCAGGCCCTCAGTTTGCATGTGTAACACCCCAAATTTTGAATACTAGAGATAAACCACAAGGAAACTGTAACACCCTCATTTTTATTTTATTGTTTGTAAATATTTTTCTATAAATATTATGAGAAATTATGTACTGTATTTTATAGAAAACTTTCTGTACATATTTTCATAATAAAATTAATACAATTTTATTCAGTAAAATTTTCTGAATCTTTTGATATTTTTGTTTTTGTTTGAATTCCTTGTTGACTGGACAGATGTGTCAGACAGCTGTCCAGGATAAATTTTTCTGTGTAGCATTCTGGATTAAACTGTAATCTAATAAATAGATAATTGAATGTAGATTTAAAATATATACAGTTGAGAAATTAAAATGCTAATTACGAATTGTTAGAATTTTCTGAAATTTAGAACTTTGAGAAATTATTACAAGAAAATTCTAAGGTATAAAATTAAGATAAAATTTGTATGACACCTATGGAATTTTCTATTAATTGTAGCATGTCTAGAATAATTATTAACATTGTTTAACTAAGAACAATAAAAATAAAAGTATTAGCCAATTAAATTAAGACAAATCATTATTTTTAATTTAATTAAATTAAGCTAATTAGACTTTGATTAAGAGATAATTAAGACACTACCCCAAGGTTTTTGATAGTGAGGAATTTAATGGTGGTGTTAGTTTCTTAAAATTCTAATTAGTTTGTAAGATAATTAAAAAGTCCTAAAACCTTCTGGAAGACTCTACAATTGTCTACATTTTTTGACTAATTGACAACACACTTAGCAACTCACCTAAGCAAGGTGTATTGGCCATCCAAGTTGGCTGGAAATCTCAGCCAATTGACTGCCCTTGGACCAAGGCAGCTGAACAGTTATATATAAAAAAAAATTGGGTGGGAAAAATTTCTAAAAAAATGAGAAACCAAGGCATAAACAAAAGTTCACAAAACTACCTCTCCAAAGTCCCCAAAACCGTGAGTTGTCCAGCAGCTGTCCCCTCCATAAAACTTCTTCTTAGCTTCCAAAATCAAGAGAGAAACCAACCAAAACCTCACAAACTTTAATATATATTCAGCCAAAGAGAAGAATTTGGGAGAAAAATTCTAAAATTTCAAGAAGACAAGAGAGAAATGGAGAAAGGGTTCAAGGGTTTTCTTCATCAAACTAAGGACCCTAGGTAAGGATCTTGGCATTTAATTTCCACCTAGACAACTTGGAATTAAGAAAAACATGTCTTGAGGTTTAAATTCAAAATTTAATCAAGAACCATGAAAAGATGAAATTAATTTAGGATTTTTGTATATTTGATGTTGGAAGTTTGAAATATGTGTTTGAAATAATGTTTTGTTGATTTTATGATGTGTTGTGATGGATTGAAAGTTTGATGGTTTGTTCTTGATTGGAAATGCATGGTTGTTGAAGAGAAAAAATTTTTTTGATATGATGTTGGAACTTGTTGTAGGCCATTCGGCCATGGCTAGAATGTAGAGATACCATGTGAATTTTTTAAAATAACCAATGGCAAAATAGTCATTTCACATGTAGGGACACATTAGTAATTTTATAAAAAGTTTAGGGGCAAATTAATAATTTATAAAATATTGAAGGGTAAAATGGCAATTTCATATGTTCTAGAAAAGTTAGGGGTAACTTTGGAATTTTATAAAAAGATCAAGGGCAAAATTGGAAATTATAGAAAAGAATAAGGGTAATTTGGTAATTTTACATTTTGAGGACATAATTGGAATTTTAGAAAAAGATCAAGAGTAGTTTAGTAATTTTACATAGTAAGGACCTAATTGGTATTTTAGTAAAATATTAATGTTATAATGGTAATTTTAGAAAAGTTTAAGGGTAAAAACGTAATTTAGAAGAATGTTTAGAAATAAAATAGAAGAGAATTAAAATAATAATAATAATAAAAAAAAATAAGATATATATAAGCATTGTTAAATTTTATATTTCTTTATGTGATTGTTTAATATTATTTATTTACTTATGATCATTGTCATATTGCATAAACATGAGTCTTTTTGGGGGAAATACAAAGATAAAAAGATGGATTACCAGGACTGTGGTAATTCAGAGATATAAAAAAAAATGAATGAAGAATGATTGATATTGGCTAACCGGGACTGAGGTAGTCAAGAATTTAAAAAGATGATTGAGAATGATTAACCGGGACTGCGGTAGTCAAGAATTTAAAAAGATGATTGAGAATGACTAACCGGGACTACGGCAGTCAAGAGAAATGATTTGATACAGTGAAAAAAAATTGGGTGAGCAGAGTAAGTTAGACAGGGCTGTATAGTATGTGATTATATAGTCTGTGGGGTGAAGGATATTAGCAATCCCACAAGTGGCCGGAATCTGGACTGAGATGCGGTTGTGGTGGCCTTCCTGGGTATTCTGAACTCCTAATTATGTTTAGCTTATTCGCGTTTAGCAGAGGCTGATAGCTGAATTGCAGTGCGTAATGTTAAGCCTGTCTTTACTAAACACTCAAAAGGAAAAGTCTCCATGGAGCAGGGTCAAAATGATTTTGAGTCAAAACTGCATTTGCATAAATCATACTGCATTTACTTTATTTATGTGATTTATTAATTATTATATGAAATGTATCTATTTGATATTGTTTCTAATTGTATGAGAAATTAAATGCCTGACCCGGTAATACTTTGGCCCTAGATTCTAGGGAAGTTTAATTGCAGGTGAATGAAGAATAGTTAGAAGAAAAAGATGCAGATATTACCAGAGCTATAGGATGGGTAATTTTGGGCAGACAATAGTTCTGGAAAAATTTAGTAGTGTTTCTGGAAATTTTAGTAATGTAAATTTGAATTTTAATAGAACGTATTGGAAACTTCTATGTATAATGTAAATTAAATTTTAAAATTTTCATTTTACTAAATTAGATAAATATATAAAACAAAAATGTATAAAGAAATTAAATAGTTAAATTAAATGTAATCTAGAAGGGGGTTATAGAAACCCTTACTAGGACCCTCCTAATATGACAAAGGACGCCCAAGGCATTATTACTAATTAGTATCATCATTTATTATTATTACCATTACTATCCCTGTTGTTGTTAATAATTTTATCATTATTGTTGTTGTGTTATTATTGCTATTTTATGTTATTATTGTTGTTGTTGTTGTTGTTATTGTTGTTGTTGTTGTTGTTGTTGTTGTTGTTGTTAATAATAATAATAATACCCTACTATTAAAAATTAATAGGAATGGGCTAATAGTACCCAAGGAAGGGACTAAGGCCCAACGAGAGACCAATCCCATTAGGTACTATGAGAAGGGAATGTACAGAGAGGTTAGGGTTAGTCGTCTGAAATAGAAGAAAGAAAATAAAAGAAGAGAAAACGAGGAGAAAATGAAGAAAAAGAGAAAAAGAAAAAGGAATAGTAAGGACTGGAGGACCCAATCCTCGGAACTCAACTTCGCGTGTCTCTAAAAGTGAGTGTTTTCCCGCTGTCCTCCCCTACCCTTTTAGATTGTGGTTTTTATCTTTGTTTCCCCTTTTTCTCCTTTGTGCCTGAGTTAGGGATTTGATGGGTTTTGGAGAGATTGCGTATGATAGAAGAGTTTATAAAATAGATTAGGTATTTTAAGGATGATTGAATGAGTATTGAAATCATGTTTTGTATCATGTATTCTTTCTTTGAAATTATTAGGAATATGTTAGGAATTCATCTTAGACCCTTTTTGACACCTTTTACCCCGCATAGGTCTATTTGTGGTAAAAAGGCATGGCGGAATATAATAAATGCGGATTTTTGAAAACTTTCTCATAAGATAAAAGATATCATATAACTCTGGCATTTCAAATCATCTCATAAACAAATAAACTAAATAAATTATATTGGCTCTTCAAAGGCCATATAAATCCATTGCTATTACAAGTTTAAAACACAAGTCCAAAGGAAATAATCATAAATCTAGCCTTGCATTACAATCTATTAGAGCATTATAACCCATGAGAAAACATGAAATGAACTGATACTAACGAGGCCCAAGCCTCTCCTCTAGCATCATCCTCAATAGGGTGTTGAACCTAACCTGCAATGGCGATTAGCCCAAACACAAACAATACAACCAAAAAAGGGAGTGAGATACATCTCACCACATACATACAGTATAAATATTGAAAGCAATTTAAAGCATACATTATTACACGTGGCAAATCACTCATACCATAATCATGCAATCATATACATTCTCATAAACACACATGTTAGAACCAAAGACATGGAAGATGTTTAATCCCTCTAAATCTCATAGTTTTGATGATAACAAAGATATTAAAATTTGATAGACAAATTAGATTTATTAAGTGTTATAGGGAAACACGTATCCAAATAAGATATAGGTATTATATTCCATACCTTAGATGCAAAAATTGTTTTAATTGAACATGCGTCCAATGTGATGAAACTAGACTCAATCCAATGTTTTCATAAGTTAAATGAGCATCCAAGGCGCTATAATTGAATATTCATCCAAAGATTTCATTATACAAAACCAGCATCCAATATGTTGTGCTTTCATGCATCTAATAGTCTTAAGAAAACTTACATTTTAATTTATACTTGTACTAAGTTTTCTTACGTCCAACAAAAAGTTGATCACATGCACTCTTATCAAGGATGATTCTATTGAAAAGCTTCTATTGTCCTTATATTCCCTCGCCTTTTTAAAATATCTCATCATTTGAATTTCAAATGTGTATTATAAGGCAAGACACAAGCATAATCAGAATATGCTCTACAAAGGTCGTTTTCGTACAAGTAGTGGAGACAAGGAGAACGCTGCTTAGAAAAAGGACGACAGTACCTTTTGTTTATCTCTCTCCACTAGAAACAGACACGTAGCAAGAAGCATGTGTTATGACTCTCAACGGGAAAGAAGATCAAGGGATCAGAATTCTACAACGGTCATCTTTTTCAGTGAAGCCTATATATACAAGATGGAAGCTTTGAAGAAGCATGAAGTGAAAAATACAAGTGCTGAAAGAAGTCAATACAACAGTGAAAGCTCTCATCTTTGGACGAAAGATCTCTAACATAGTCTAATATAGAAAATTCCACTCTTTGCTTAGCAAAGTTGATTTACTTGTTCTGCAATTGTTTATCCTCACATTATGAGTTAATTTCTTTGTAAATCTTTCAAACCTTTGTTGTTTGAGAAAGTTAGGAGTAGCTTGGTGACAAATAATACTTGGGTGTTTTGTTTTTGACAATCTCAGGGTGAGGTTGTGGTAGTTCCAGAAGTGGCTTAGAGAATACTTGTAAGCCAGAAGTGGTAGAGGAAAGAATACTTGTTGTAATCAATTATTGATTAATGGAACCCTTCTCAGGTTGAAGGAGAACTGGATGTAGCTCAAATTGAGTGAAACAATATAAAAACAAGTGTTCTTGTTTCTGTTCATATGTTGTTTTTGTTGTCCCTCACATTTTACATCTTTGGATGCTAGTTTTGCGAACTTGTTTTTAAACTTATAGTTGCGAAATCATTTTCGAAAAAGCTTTAAGTTTCTACATACACATTATTCAACCCCCTTCTGGTGTGTTCTATTTATTTCAACAAATCCATTATGATGTAGATTTAACTTAAGACTCTATATGTATGTGGTACTAGTAAAAACACCTGCAAAAGAAGCTTGGGAGGACATGTAGTCGACGAATCCACAAGATCCGACACTACCCTCTCAATAGAGATGAGACTGTTGGCGACACGTCAGGGTTACCTAGCATTGCAATGATACTCCAACTCATGGGATCAACATGAGCCACACAGAGATTCTAAACCAGATAACACCTCCATGGCCAGAGTCATATTTCAACTCATTCATGGCCTCCCCGGTTAAGCTGAACAACGTTGTTCAAAAAACTTTACAAGATACGATGTATGAGGTACACAAGGCATCCATGGCATTTTGATATATATCATAACATGGTGGTCCCTACCCCACATAGACTTGGGCCACATACTTGTCATTTCAAAATATTACCATGATATCACTTGATCCACCTCATGTATACATCATACTCTTAACACAATCATATAAGCTAACAATCATAGCGATACCATCACCGAAGTATGAAGTGGATCAATTGGTCACTAGAATAGGGGTTGAATAGTGACACTCAAACTGACCTACCCTTTTTCTACACACAGAACACTACTTCTAATATATCTTCTCAAGCTTCTTGCTTGGATATAAGAAGTTTGTTAGAAGAGATACTTTCTTCCTTGTATAAGATATTTAAAGGATAAATCAGAGTAAATCAAATATCTTAAAAATATTCATAATCTAAGCTTTATTATCATAATCTAGTTTTTAGTTTAAAAACAAATACTGCTTCTGAAGTTAAAAACCTTTTTGAAAAATCCTTTTAAATTAAAAGAATGTTAACTAAGTTTAGTTCTAAAGATTTTTTAGAGCATATGATGATAAAAAAAAAATATATAAGCATGAGAAGCATAAAAGAAAAGAAAGACAACATGCAAAAAATTTATATTGGTTCACCTACAACCTTGGGCTACATCTAGTCCCTACAACTGTAGGATTTCCACTAATACAAGCACCAACAAGTATTCTTTCTCCTCAAGCCTCATCATACTTTCACAGTCTTCTTTAAGATTTCGTAGGCTCTCCCCAGGTATTCTTTCGAAAAGCCTCTCTAGGCTTCACCTCCAATATTCTCTAAGCCTTTATAGGCTCTACCAAAGTATTCTTTCAAAAAGTCTATATAGGCTTCACCCAAAGTAGCAACTACTGCTTGACTCACAACACCTGTTGTGTTCAGTTAAACTCAAGAAGCAACAATCCCCTAATTGCTTTTTTGAGTTTTCCCTCTATTCCTAAAGGGTTATGTTTAAGGTCAAACTCTTATGACACCTTTGGGATGCCTTCTTCAATAAGGCTCCTCGAGTCAAGGTGTTTACAGACACTCTATGGATTTGAAGAATTTGGCTCTAATCCTAATCCTAGATTGTTTAGGCTATGGAAGACTAGTATCAGAAGCAAAAGATATCTCTGTATGGCTCGACTTCTTGTTCTTACCTTTTTTATCCTAATTTCTTTCCTTGCAATGAGCTTCAGCAAGTGCAGGTTCTTTTATAGGCCTTGAGGTGACCGTTGCTAGCTGCTGGAGAAGATTGGAGATCAAGTAAATCTGTTGTGAGTTGTTTTTGTAACACAGTTGACTATTGACTGTTCCCATTGCTTTTCTGATGCTTCTAAACTTTACATGCTGACACCTCTTCTTCCTTAGCTTGATTTGCATAATTGAATTTTGAAATTGTGACATGTTGGTGCTTGCTATTGTTAATGGATCATGACATCTTCTTCAGTTTAGTCATGAGATGCTACTTGACAAGTGTTGGAGTTAGTCCTAGTGGCCAATCCATTTTAGAGTATATTTGTATCGTTATTTTGGTTTATATATTTATTATATATGAGGCATTTCAATTACTATATTATTTGTTGTATAATATGGTAACGTCGTTAGAATAGGTGGGCTATTCAATAATGTGAGATTCGTTGAATGATAGAACGTTATTCTTAAAGTGTCCATAATTGAGTATTATTGTTAACTAGGACGACGATAATACATTAAGACTATTGTGTGAGTAGACTGATGACCACATCTCACAGGTCATGGATATGAGATATACATCAAGTCAGCACACAGATATAAATATTAGGAGTAATATTTATACTAGACAGACCCACTATGAGAAGGCTTCATAATAGTTATGTAAGTGTCATAAGCGCTTCTCAAAATGACCATAAGGTGATAGTAGTCCTTCGACTTGAAGTCACTACGATTCCTACATGTAGGAGTTGTAGGCTTTAATGCTATCAAACATCATCTATAACAGGGTGATTATAAAGGTAGTACTTAGGCCTTCAATGAATCATGTTGAGGAATGTGAGTGATGTAGATAGGATTCGTCCCTCCTACATAGCAGGAGTTATGTCTATAGGCCTCTCGATAGAGTGAGACGTGCAATATGCGTGGCCATGCGTAAATGGACTGATATGAGATGTTGGGTCCATTTGTATTTAGACGTTTACTTGGGTATCGAGAAAAAAATGATTGGACTTAACGAGGATGACACTCTTATGCCTCGTGTTCAATCGAGACATTTGGACGAAGGGACAAAGGCTACACAGTGAAAATGGTTGTCATAAAGGTTGAAATCGGATCATCGATTATCTCATAGTCTAGGTGGCAATGATGCATTGCTAGATGCCAATCACTGTCTATAATATTATAAAGATAATGTTATTATCAGTCTAGTGGGAGCCTATAGGGTCACATGCATAGAGTAAACAATTGGAGCAGATGAATAAATTAAATGTGATTTAATTTAGTTGATAGTTAATTAGTAAAATATGATTTAATTAAATAAAACGCAATATGATAAGATAATTAATTAGATATGATTTAATTAATTATCTAATCAAATAAGATTTAATAAGATAAAGATATGATTGAGATTTGTGTTAGATCAATCTTCTATATATATGAGAGGTTGACCTGACATGACATATGATTTTTTACATGAAAAATTCACTACTAAGAGAAAAGTGTGTGTCACAGCAAATCCCAACGCATCTACCGTCGACTAGCACCAATACCCCACTCTGATTGTTGCTCGCGTGGACTGAGTAAAGGCACCGTACTCTTCGACGCTTGGTGATCAAAAGCAACCCATGATTTGAAAGTGCGCTACAAAGGTAACATTTAAACCCTTAGTGATTCATGTGTAATGTGTTGTCCATGGGAAGGGGTTCTTTCCGCTTATGATCTCTTAGAAAATTTAAAATTATAGACCATAAAACCCCAACTAGGAGATTGTTTCTTCTGCGGAATGTTGTTGCACTATTGCTTTTGATAACTACAATGTTGATGTAACAATTTTCCTTGCTCCTGGTTGCTTTGTTTTGGTCAGGACTTGGTGATATCTGAAAGTTTTGTGCTTATGAATTTCTTCATGTTTTCTGGAGATCTTGTAGCTTCTGATTCAGTGCTTCAGTACACTGATGCATGGTTTTTGTCCTTGTAGCTTATGGTGTGTGCTTCTGAAGAGTGTAGACTTCAGTATCTTCATTCTTATATTCAATAGTACATTTTTTTGATGATCCTCTAGCCATGTGTAGCTTATTGTAACACCCTAATCTCTGATTTTATAAATATGCATTAATTGTTCTTTTTTATTTATTGTCTAAAACGTGTTAATTAATTTAATTGCGCAATTACTATTTACTATAAGTTAAGAAAACATAGGTTGGAATTTTACTAAGAATTTTTTTTAAAACTTTTTATTGATTATTTTCGAAAGTTGGTATCGTGTAGTAAATAAAACATGTCATTTAAATTTTTGAGAAAGAAAGCGTAGTGTCATCTCACTTAGAAGTATATATTTAAAAGTGAGTAAAGTAGAATAAATAAAATGAGATATCTTTGGCTATAAAATATACATATATACATGAAATAGAGAGTGTCATAGTATAGATGTTTCCCTGAGCAAGAGTAGTATGTACAACCCCAAAGTATAAGCAGAAATACATATGGTGATAAAGTAAGATAATTGAATATACATATGCCAAAAATCTAAAGCCTAGGTCTACCCATATCAAAATACATAAAAAGGAAAAAGATCCTAGACTCAGAACAATCATCACTAATACCTAACCCTGTGTAGGAACTACACCAAAAAGCCTAAGTCAAAGGTCAGAGGAATCCTATCAGCAGGATCCCTGGGAAGAAGCCTCATGAAGATCCTCATCTGGATCCTACTCAGGGTGCTCCTCAAAGTCCACATCAGAGTCCTCCACCAACCAACCTGCTCCTCCGGCCGGGTCCTCTCCTCCCAACTCCGCTATAGCGACGGGTGCCTCTGGGTCCACCTTAGCAGGGACCTCCTCCATCTCTTCTAGCTCTCCCTTCTTCGTTGGATCCTCCTCAATCATCTCATGAACCTCCTCAAGCATCCCGGGGTCCTCCTCAATATCAAAGTCCCTAAGCTCTACAACCGGAGGTGCTACCATCCTAGCCCCAGCCCCAACCAAAGACAACACTCGGGGTTCAGCACCAAAAGGAAAAGTGCGCACTACCGGGCAGCACAGATGTCGGAGAGAAAGGGGCAGTCAAGGTGTGCTCAAAATCCTCAGAGTCCTCCTCTGGTCCACCGGATGAAGAAGACGAAGAATATGAAGATGAAGATGTTAAGATCTCCACAATCTCAACCGGCGTCGCGTGGCGATAGTATGGTGGGGGTGGGCTGAGTCTACCACATATAGTACTCGAATATCTGGGGTTGTTCCTCAAGGTCATCGAGGGGCGTCAGAGTGCAGCAGAGATACCCGATAAAGTGATCCACTCCTCGGACCACAGATATCCATCTTCCCACAATGCAGTCAACCTCTAGGTGGAGTGTCGCCTCCTGATCCGCCATCTAATCCTAAAAGAAAATAAAACACAAGGGTGAGTCTTCCTGCTTAATCTAACCACACACGAAATGACTTTACAAGTCACACACAATCTACTAACCACAACAATGTGGTTGTCTAACAAGTCTCACTCACAATCCTATTCGTTTCCATTACTAACTCTTTGGATTATTTCTCACTGGCCAGCTGCCACTGGAACTCCCAAAACTCAGTGGTCTTACAACAGTTAAGTAGGATGACTATTGGGAGTACACCCTTCGCCATGGTACAATGGCAAACTCTCACCAACATGGTTATGCCTCGCATTTGTCAGGATTGCCAAGTCGGCACTGTGGAAACCTGACCACAAACTCGGTGCCGGATCCCCAAGAAACCGCAAGTCAATGAGCATACCTCAGGTATCACTTTGTGGGGCCATCCAACTCTGAGGACTGACTCCTCAACAACTCTCCTCACTGGTATTATCGTTTCTTTGTCACTGTGGGGTTCCGCTGCACATGGTACTGAACAGCGAGGAATTGGCATACGAGCCTGAGACCATGTCTCTAGCTCCAAAAACATAATATATACGAGGACACTAGCCTCCCTCGCCATACTAGATGAACACTGCCATTCGACCTCCATTTCATAAGCTCTAACATCTTCCCAACAGGAACGCCCCACGTGACTCTCTTTATCTCGTACTTTCAGCATCCCACCGTGCACTCACATTTCCATACACGCATATCAATATCATAACAATTCACACCGTGCAACAATTATATTAAGTTTTATGCACACCTTGCCCTCTCAAATCTTATGATTATCTATACTCACCGTTTGTTCCTCCACGCAAGGGTCCTGAGTCCATTCTATGTCCAAAGCACAAATAAAGAGTTCAATTATGTAAAAGTTATTATTAAAATTAATAGATCGTCACCTAGGTATTTTTAAAACTCTGTTTAAAGTTTGTTTATCATTTTATAGCCAAAAATCGCTATAATGCCATAACAAAGTTCTAGTCATCACGGGTCCTCGCACTCAAGTCCTTGTGATAGCACCACAAAATAACTACCACAATTTTAAAATTTTCACACTACAGTTGAAAGTCAACTGTATAACACAAAAATTACATGCACACACAAATTTAGTGCCCGAGGTTCACACTCCTCCCGGTCTTCAATACAGTTAAAAATTAAAATAATTACATCACACATATCAAATAACAATTGCCCGAGATTCACACTCCCCGGGTCTTTCAATCAAATTAAAAACATCAACAATTACAATCATTCATGAAGTCACACAAATCAAATCAAATTAACTTAGAAAAAGGGCATTTGAATTTCCAAAAACAATGCAAAGGTTCAAATTGAATTTCCTGAAAATAGGACAGAAATGTAGGCTTAAGGTAAAATTAGTAAATGATTTTTAAAACACAAAATTTTTATATAGAGTGACCTTGGTTTCCCAATTGGTTTCCCAATTGCCTAGCAAAAATATACAAAAATTCCTAAAAATTCTAAAAGGGCAGTAAGACAGTTTTAACTCCAAAATGACCTTGGTTCAAAGAATTGCACTTTTCTAAACCTTCCCAAAACTAAATTGAGTTGTACCTTTTCCAAATTAAATATAACACAATTATATTTTCAAAAAGGTAAAATTTGTACTCAAATTCTTTTCCTACCATTCCCAGAAAATTTTCCTTTAAAGCCTTTTTACAGACTCAAAATAGTTTTCACAGCATTCCTTCTCTGTCAATTTTAAATTTAGAAGATGAAATTGGTAATTAACTTGGGATACATGGTTGGAAAGCTTATTTTGTATAGTTTTAGGATATGTAATCACATTTTTAAGAAGATGGATACAAAAGTGCAGAATTAAATAAAACAGAGCACTGTCCTGCTCAAAGACAAAAACAGAGGGGCCATGTTGCATGTCACGGATGAGCCTCAATTTGAACTTATCTCACAACGACTCCAAAATAAAAAGTTGTAGAATTTTGTGTCTAGTTTCATTTAACATTAGTGTCACAAATATCCAATGGTTAGATTTTGAGAAAACCTTAAGACAGTGGGATTTGTTCCAACCAAAACGAGATTCCAGTCACTGCTTCACTTGGTTTGGCTTTGAGTTTCAAGATAAAACCTTATCTAAAAATTTTGATAAAATTTGGACATGGTCTCCTTTGTATTTAGAGTCTTCCCAAAGAATTGAAGAGTTAAAAAGATAGAAGAGAACGTACATGCAAAGCATGCACAGCCAAACAGCCAAGACACAAAACAACACAACAAGGGTTTTCCCACCAACCAAAGTCACATGCAAAGCAAACAACATCAACAATGGAGGCATTCATGGAAGACCATGGTTGAATCCCCCAAAGACAACCATGGTTTTGAGTCCACAAGGATAAATTCCCCTTACCTAGTTTAGAGCTCACATAAAGAGAAAGATGGAAATGTGTTGCTGAGAATGGACACTAGAGTGTGATGAGGTGGTGTGCCTAGGCTTGCATGCAAGGTTGAAGCATCAACAATGGTTGAATCTTCCTCTTCTCCTCCTCGAGTCTCTCGGCCAGCAGCAAGAAAAGAGAGAAATGGAACTATTTTTTTTTTACTAAGTGTGGTATTAGGAATGAGAGAGAGATTAGTGAGAGGTTTTTATTTTTTTTTAAATTGCATGTGAGTGGGGTTTTTGGATGATTAGGCCGAGGGTTAGGTGTTAGGTGGGGATGAGGTGTTGAAGTGTGGTGTGTTGCATGTTGTGAGGTGTTGGTTTAGTGGGGATTAGGGGTTTTAAGTACACCGAGTTTCATTTACATAGTGTAATTGTGATGCAATTCAATTAAATTTTAGAAATTAAAATCACCATTTAAATTTTATAAAACTTTGTGTAATAGAATCTATTCTAGTTGATCAAATAAAATTTCATCTATAAAGAAATTATTTACATACAAAATTTTACCAAAAATAAATTAACAGGCAAACATTAGAATTTAAGTAAATACCAACAACATTGCAGACAACTAATTAATTAAAACAATGTAATTAAATATTTAAATAAAATACTACTAGTAATTGATCGTAGACAATTTAATTACAAGCAAACATTGCAGGTTATTAATCACATAGAATTCAATCATAGACAAACAATACAGAGAAGTAACTACAGAGAATTAATTACAAAGAATTACTTACAAATATATATATATATATATATATATATATATATATATATATATATATATAATTGAGTTGTAATTTTCAGGGTGTTACACTTATGATATCTACCTCTTGACTAAAGTTACCCCCAGAATCATGCTTCTGGTCAGCTCTCTTTCTGGTAGTCTTGCTTTTGATTGGGCATAATCTATGTTTGGAAAACCTCCATTCTGCAAGCCAATGCTTCAGACCTTCTTCATGCTTAGAATTTTCTTCTTAAAAGTTTATTTCCATTAAAACATTTTGGTTTAGAAAGGATTCTGCTTCAACAAAGTAAGCACATATACACATATACACATGGTTGCCAAACATATCATATAGCCATTTTTCCTCCTATGCCACTACAACCTCCATAGAGTATAATTATCATATCTAGAGTCATAATAATCCCATCAAGTTGATTCTTATCTTGTTAGAAAGCTAAGACAATTATCTACAACTTCTATGTTGACCTCAAAATCTAGTTTAATTGTTTACTATGCCTAATATTGAAAGAAACATGAACTCGCTACCTAATTTTGACAGCTCGACCTTTGCTAACTAATTTGATCATATCTTGAGTTTTGCACATTTATTTTAGTGAAACCAAAGCCACTAGTTAGCTAACATCCAAGACTACAACTCTTATGAAGACCACAAAGTCTAATTCAGTCATCTAAGTCACCTGTAGAGTCACTCTCAGCAAATCCAGGCTCACTCAGAGAATATGCAAAATCTACAGTTCGCGATTTTGGGTTTTGTTGTTGGAAAATATTTTTATTATAATTTAAAATTTAAAGTTAAAAAATATCTTTTGATCAGTTTTGTTTTTTAAAGATAAAATATATTTTTCAAAATTAGTTTTTTGTAAAACTAAAAAAAATTCCCACTATCTTTTGTGTTTTCCATATCTTTTTCTATATTTTAGGAAGTTTATTTTTATTGGGTCAATTTATTTTCTTAAAGTTATAAACTAAGCCTTTTGCACGTTAAGGAGTTTTTATTGTTCTATTTTTATTCTTAACGTTGCGGATTAGTTGCTGCACACTGCGAATTCCGAGCCAGTACTTGTGTTTCTTTGCCTATATATATTTTGCTCCCAATTGAAAAATTACAAGACACACACGTACTAAAATAAAACAAGATTTGCTAACTAATTTGATCATATCTTGACTTTTGCACATTTATGTTAGCGAAACCAAAGCCACTAGTTAGCTAACATCCAAGGCTACAACTCTTATGAAGACAACAAAGTCTATTTGAGTCATCTAAGTCACCTGTAAAGTCACTCAATTTGCTCAACAAAGAATCTGCGAAATCCACAATTTGCGATTTTGGGTTTTCTTGTTGCAAAATATTTTTATTATAATTTAAAATTTAAAGCTAAAAAAATATATTTTGATCAATTTTGTTTTCTAAAGATAAAATATGTTTTTCAAAATTATTTTTTTGTAAAACTAAAAAAAAAATCTCACTATCTTTTGTGTTTTCCATATCTTTTCCTATCTTTTAGGAAGTTTATTTTTCTGGGTCAATTTATTTTCTTAACGTTATAAACTAAGCCTTTTGTATGTTAAGGAGTTTTTATTCTTAATGTTGCGGATTAGTTGTTGCACGTTGTGGATTTAGAGGCAGCTCTTGTGTTTCTTTGCCTATATATATTTTGCTCCCAATTGAGAAAATTACAAGACACGCACATACTAAGAGAAAATCATATTTGCTCACTAATTTGATCATATCTTGAGTTTTGCACATTTATTTTAGGGAAACCAAAGTCACTAGTTAGCTAACATCAAAGGCTACAACTCTTATGAAGACTACAAAGTCTAATTCAGTCATCTAAGTCACCTATAGAGTCACTCAATTTGCTCAGCAAATCTAGGCTCACTCAGCGAATATGCGAAATCTACAATTCGCAATTTTGGATTTTCTTGTTGGAAAATATTTTTATTATAATTTAAAATTTATCTTTTATTCAATTTTTTTTTTAAAGATAAATATGTTTTTCAAAATTAGTTTTTCGAAAAACTAAAAAAAACATCCTACTATCTTTTGTGTTTTCCATATCTTTTTTCTATCTTTTAGGAAGTTTATTTTTACTAGGTCAAATTATTTTCTTAAAGTTATAAACTAAGTCTTTTGTAAGTTAAGGAGTTTTTATTCTTAACATTGCGGATTAGTTGCTGCACGTTGCGGATTCAAAGGCAACACGTGTTTCTTTGTCTATATATATTTTGCTCCCAATTGAGAAAATTACAAGACACACACATACTAAGAGAAAACCAGATTTGCTCACTAATTTGATCATATCTTGAGTTTTGCACATTTATTTTAGCGAAACCAAAGCCACTAGTTAGCTAACATCGAAGGCTACAACTCTTATGATGACCACAAAATCTAATTCAGTAAGTCATCTGTAGAGTCACTCAATTTGCTAAGCAAATCCAGGCTCGCTCAGCAAATCTGCGAAATCTATGGTTCGCAATTTTGGATTTTCTTGTTGGAAAATATTTTTATTATAATTTAAATTTTATCTTTTATTCAATTTTGTTTTTTAAAGATAAATATGTTTTTCAAAATTAGTTTTTTGAAAAACTAAAAAAAAAAAACATCCCACTATCTTTTGTGTTTTCCATATCTATTTCTATCTTTTAGGAAGTTTATTTTTACTGGGTCTATTTATTTTATTAATGTTATAAACTAAGCCTTCTGCACGTTAAGGAGTTTTTATTGTTTTTATTTTATTCTTAATGTTGCGGATTAGTTGCTGCACGTTGCGGATTCGGAGGCAGCACTTGTGTTTCTTTGCCTATATATATTTTGCTCCTAACTGAGAAAATTACAAGATACGCACATACTAAGAGAAAACCAGATTTGCTCACTAATTTCATCATATCTTGAGTTTTGCACATTTATTTTAAAGAAACAGAAGCCACTAGTTAGCTAACATCCAAGGCTACAACTCTTATGAAGACCACAAAGACTAATTCAGTCATCTAAGTCACCTGTAGAGTCACTCAATTTGCTTAGCAAATCCAGGCTCGCTCAGCGAATCTGCGAAATCTACAGTTCGCGATTTTGGGTTTTCTTGTTGGAAAATATTTTTATTATAATTTAAAATTTAAAGTGAAAAAATATCTTTTGATCAATTTTGTTTTTTAAAGATAAAATATGTTTTTCAAAATTAGTTTTTCGTAAAACTAAAAAAAAACTTCACACTATCTTTTGTGTTTTCCATATCTTTTCCTATCTTTTAGGAAGTTTATTTTTATTGAGTCAATTTATTTTCTTAACGTTATAAACTAAGCTTTCTGCACGTTAAGGAGTTTTTATTGTTCTATTTTTATTCTTAACGTTGCATATTAGTTGTTGCACGTTGCGGATTCGGAGGCAGCACTTGTGTTTCTTTGCCTATATATTTTGCTCCCAATTGAGAAAATTACAAGAGACGCACGTACTAAGAGAAAACAAGATTTGCTCACTAATTTGATCATATCTTGAGATTTGCACATTTAGTTTAGCGAAACCAAAGTCACTAGTTAGCTAACATCCAAGGCTACAACTCTTATGAAGACCACAAAGTCTAATTCAGTCATCTAAGTTACATATAGAGTCACTCAATTTGCTCACCAAATCCAGGCTCGTTCAGCGAATATGCGAAATCTACAGTTCACAATTTTGGATTTTCTTGTTGAAAAATATTTTTATTATAATTTAAAATTTATCTTTTGATCAATTTTTTTTAAAGTAAATATCTTTTTCAAAATTAGTTTTTCAAAAAACTAAGAAAAAAACATCCCACTATCTTCTGTGTTTTCCATATCTTTTTCTATCTTTTAGGAGGTTTATTTTTACTGGGTCTATTTATTTTCTTAATGTTATAAACTAAGACTTATGCACGTTAAGGAGTTTCTATTGTTTTGTTTTTATTCTTAACGTTGCGGATTAGTTGCTACAAGTTGCGAATTTGGAGGCAGCACTTGTGTTTCTTTGCCTATATATATTTTGCTCCTTACTGAGAAAATTAAAAGACACGCACGTACTAAGAGAAAACTAAATTTGCTCACTAATTTGATTATATCTTGAGTTTTGCACATTTATTTTAGCGAAACCGAAGCCACTAGTTAGCTAACATCCAAGGCTACAACTCTTATGAAGACCAAAAAGTCTAATTCAGTCATCTAAGTCTCCTGTAGAGTCACTCAATTTGCTCAACAAATCCAGGCTCGCTCAGCGAATCTGCGAAATCTACAATTCACGATTTTGGGTTTTCTTGTTGGAAAATATTTTTATTATAATTTAAAATTTAAAGTTAAAAAAATATATTTTGATCAATTTTGTTTTTTAAAGATAAAATATGTTTTTTCAAAATTAGGTTTTCATAAAACTAAAAAAACCTTCCACTATCTTTTGTGTTTTCCATATCTTTTCCTATCTTTTAGGAAGTTTATTTTTATTGAGTAAATTTATTTTCTTAATGTTATAAACTAAGCTTTCTGCACGTTAAGGAGTTTTTATTGTTCTATTTTTATTCTTAACGTTGCGGATTCGGAGGCAGCACTTGTGTTTCTTTGCCTATATATTTTGCTCCCAATTGAGAAAATTACAAGACACACACGTACTAAGAGAAAACAAGATTTGCTCACTAATTTGATCATATCTTGAGTTTTGCACATTTATTTTAGTGAAACCAAAGCCACTAGTTAGCTAACATTCAAGGCTACAACTCTTATGAAGACCACAAAGTCTAATTTAGTCACCTAATTCACCTGTAGAGTCACTCAATTTGCTCAGCAAATCCAAGTTCGCTCAGCGAATCTACGAAATTTACCTTAGCGATTTTGGGTTTTCTTCTATTAAATATTTTTAAGTAAATTACATACATGTCCTCACCTTTTTTTTAAAAAAATACAATGGTAATAAATAAAAAAAAGGGCAGACTCTTCACTTCCTCCCCACACTTCCACCGCGACCCTTACTCCCACTGCTGGCGCACGCTGCAAAATCGACGTCGCTGTCGACCTTTCTGACACATGCAGAGGCGAAACTTGATCATTGAGTGTTGTTGTTGTGTTATCGGCATTTGATTAAGCAATAATCGTTCCACACGCTTCGATTTGCAGAGGATGTCGAGGATGGCGTTGAAGGAGTTGAGGTCTTGTTGACAACCGTGCTCGTGCATGGAGAGGAAGGTTCTGACGGCACAGTGGGATTTTTTGTTTGAGGCATAGCACTCGGTGATGATGGCAAAGGTTTTGTTTCTTTTCATCCCCGTTGCCACTCCCCTCCATCTCCTTTTCACCATAGATCCATTCTTCCAAGGCCGTTAACAATGGTTGCAACCACCCTTTTATTCATTCAAAGTTCTACACTTTTGGTTCATTTGAACTATGAAGGCCCGATACCTTTGATTGTAAAGAGGAAGAGATAACTATACGTCCTTGCTAATCCAATATCTCAACAAAACGATTACCAAAAAAAAAATATCTCAACAAAACTATGAAGCTTCATGGTAATTTCATTTGCATTTAGCTTTTTGTTTATCATTTTATTGACTCACATTTTTTCACAATTATTAAGTTCCCTGCAAACTAGATGACATAACCAAATCCTATAGAATTTTTTTCACAATTATTAAGTCCCTACTATCACAGAAAAAATATATGAACAATTGGGAGAAACAGGCCTATTGATTCATTATGGTTGAGGTGGGGCGGTTTGTGAAGGTTCACGATGGATTCATGTTGAGATTTCTTAATTTTTAGTATTAATTTCTGGTGTTGATTCATGTTTCATTCTTCTATTATGGGTTCATGCAAATTAACAAACAAGCTTAAGCCTTTTTCGAGTTTTGGAAAATGAAAATTGAAATCACTCAAAGGAAGGAGATGGGGACATTTTGGGAACAAAAAATCATTAAAACTCCAATTGTAATTGGAGTTAATCACATGCGCGGTTCGTTAATGACGTTAGGGGCTTAGGGGGTGCAACTGTAATTGGAATGCAAAAGTTAGGGAGTTTTCTGTAGGGTGAAAAAACTAAGGGAGTCCATGTGTAATTAGTGAAAACTTCAAGGGGCATTGTTGTAATTTGCTCTCAAACTTATTAACTTAGTGGGCTTTGTGCTTTGCACTAAGCCCTCTTTATTTTTTTGATACTCTTAAGGCTTGGTGGTCTCATCTATATATATATAGGGAGGAAAGGGGTGTATAAGGTTGTTTTGTCCAATGTGGGACTTAAAGTGTTTTTCATGATCAGGTGGCCTACTTCGTGGTCAACTTTCACCAAGATTGAAGCCGATTTTGGTTTCTAAGATGTAAGAATGAATTGTAGCTTTTGTAGCCAGCGCCTGGTACTCGAACTTTGGCTCGAGGCAGCTTTCCACTTACGCAAATGACACATCGAACGGACAAGTACAACTTAAGATATGATGTGATCTTTCTAGGATTTTCATCATAAAACTTAACACTAGACTTAGACACTAGTATCAATGGAGTGTCATGCTCAAATCAATCATTTTGTTTAAAATGTTTTTTTTTTGTGCATTTTGATAATGGTTTTAGAACTCATAACTTATTACAAGTAAAGAAAACATTTAGATTTTTATCAATTGTTTCTATTATCACCAAACTTATAATTAACTTTTCAACAAACACAAATAAATATAATAATATGAAACTAGTTAGCACTAATGAAAATAAACATCGATAAATACTTATAATTAACTTTCCAACAAACACACTAATGAAAATAAACATCGAGAAATACTTATAATTAACTTTCCAACAAACACAAATAAATATAATAAATATGAAACTAGTTAGCACTAATGAAAATAAACCTCGAGAAATAGGGCTAAGTGTAGAAGTAATAGGGTTTAGCTAAAAAAAAAAAAAGTAAGGAGATGACAAAGGATGTAAGCCCCTATTATTCAAATTTGTACACCTATGCGATCCACTATGGAGGGAAATTTTGGGGAAGCTTTCTGCCACTTCCAGTATATATATATATATATATATATATATATATATATATATATATATATATATATATATATATCACGAAAGTGACTTCAGTCAATGTACAAGGGAATGCTTTAATACACTCTCAGAGAAAAGGAAAAGGAACAAGCATCACAAACACATAAAATAAGACCCAAAATCAAGCAAATGATTTAGGAGAGGAGAGCATCTCAACTACTAAATTTTCTCATGTTTTTGTGTTACTTTAGAGAGAATATGTATCAAACCAATATGAATGTTTTTCTATTAATACTAAGAATATTTCTAAGCAAATGACTATAACATAAATCCAAAATAGGGTTAGCCAGTTGGTGCTAACCTTAACACTGACACAATTTGCATGGGTTTGACGAACGTTAAGTTGACACTGAAATAGTTTTCGTTATTTTTTTTTTTTTTTGTCTTTTAAACTTGTTGGCCGGTAACAATTTTTGTAAAAAAAAAAAAAAAGAAAATTCAATATGAGCATCAGTTAGGTTAACACTAATTTTTAATTTGCACACTTAAATTGAAATTCCCTCACCCACCTTTCGTATTTTAATCTAAACCTTTCTTCTCTCAACCCTTCTTCTATTAACCTTCAACTAGATTTTGACCCGTGTGTTGCACGGGATAAACAAAATATTTAAGAATTTTATTTGGATTTTGTATTGTTCGTAATGTAATTTATTACATTTTTCTCTTCATACTTTTATAAAAAATATTCATCTTCATTTGTTATATTATTTTCATACTTTCTATATTCCTTAAATAAAATATTCAATAAATTATTTAAATCACAAAAGAGAAAGCCATAAAAAATACATTTAAATTAAAAATTTTAAAATAAAAAATATAATTTTACCATAACAATTTCGATATTAATGTGATTTCAGGTAAATTGTTCATCTCCATGAATTAAGTGAAAATTTTATGCATGCTTTTATATAAAAAAATATTCATCCTTATGTGTTATATTTTATAAATAATTTTGATTTTAATATATTGGCATATACATATCAATGTATAAAAAAATTAATTATTTTTTCTATAATAAAAAATTAAAATTTGTTTAGGTAGAACAAAATCTTGAATAATTTATTTAAGTGAGAAGATAATAAATAAAAAAATAATAATTATTTGCTTAAAAATTAATTATAGAAACTAATTTTGCGTGAGAAAATAATAGTGATTGTGTTTATTTAATTGGATTTTTTATGTAATTAAATAAATATTATATATGCAAAAGAAATTTTAATTTTGATTGGACAAAATTATTTAGTATAAAAAACATAATATTCATAAATTCAATGTAAATATTTCTACTTGTTTTTATAAAAAATATTCATCCCCGCGTGTTATACTTTATATATTTTATCTAGTAAGTTAAGTCTAAATTTATTTAACTTAGGAAAGAGAAAACCATAAAAAACATTTAAATTAAAATTTTATAACAAAAATAAAATTTCATCATAATAATTTTGATATTCAAGTGATTTCAGGAAAATTGTCTATTCCCGTGAATTAAGTAAAAAAATTTCTACTTGCATTTATAAAAAAAAAATTCATCCCTATGTGTTATAATTTATAATTAAATTTTATTTTAATATATTGGCATTTACATATCAATGTATAAAAGAAAATTAAAATTTATCCAAATAGAAGAAAATAATGAATAACTTATTTAAATTATAAGATAATAAATGAAAAACGAATAATTATTTGCTTAAAAATTAATTTTAGACACCAATTTTGCAACTGATTAAAAAAAACTTTAATTTTATGTTAAGAAAATAATAGTGATCATGTTGATTTAATTTGATTTTTGTTATGTAACTAAATATATGTTAATTATATAAAAGGAATTTTAATTTTGATTCAATAAAAATATTTAGTAAAAAGGTTTTTTTCCCATGAATTCAGTGTAAATTTCCTTACTTATTTTTATAAAAAAATATTCATCCCCATGTGTTATATGTTATATATTTAATCTAGTATATATTAAGTCTAATTTTTTCTTCATAGTTTCATGAAAAAATTCATCCCCATTTGTTTTTTTTTTCGTACTTTCTATGTTTGTAAAATAAAACATTGATTAAATTTCTTAAGTTAGGAAAGAGATAGCCATAAAAAATACATTTAAATTTAAATTATTATAATAAATAAAATATAATTTCATTGTAATAATTTACATATTAATGTGATTACAGGTAATTGTTCATCCCTGTGAATTAGGTAAAATTTTGCTACTTGCTTTTATCAAAAAAAAAATTCATCCCTATGTGTTATGTTTAATATATAATTTTTATTTTAATATATTGGCATATACATATCAATGTATAAAAGAAAATTAAAATTTGTCTTGGTAGAATAAAATCATGAATAGTTTATTTGAATGAGAAGATAACAAATAAAAAATGAATAATTATTTGCTTAAAAATTTATTTTAGACACTAATTTTGTGTGCACAAACTAATAGTGATTATGTTGAATTAATTTCATTTTTGTTATGTAATTAATTATATATTAATTATATAAATGAATTTTTAATTTTAATTGCACAAAAATCTTTAGTAAAAAATTTTATTCCCATGAATTCAGTGTAAATTTTCCTGCTTATTTTTATAACAAATGTTCATCCTCGTGTGTTGTATTGTATATATCTAATATGGTATGTTAAGTCTAAATTTTTCAGTTTTTTATGAAAAAAATTCATCCTTATTGTTATTTTTTTTTCATACTTTCTATGTTTGTAAAATAAAAATTCAATAAATTATTTAAGTTAGGAAAGAGACCGCCATAAAAACATTTAAATTAAAACTATTATAATAAAAAATACAATTTCACCATAATAATTTATATATCAATGTGATTTCAAGTAAATTGTTCATCCCCGTAAATTAAATGAAAATTTTCTATTTGCTTTTATAAAAAAAACAATTCATCCATACGTGTTATATTTTATATAATTTTTATTTTAATATATTGACATATACATATCAATGTGTGAAAGAAAATTAAAATTTATCCAGGTAGAAGAAAATCATGAATAATTTATTTAAATGAGAAGATAATAAATAAAAACAAATAATTATTTTCTTAAAAGTTAATTTTAGACACTAAATTTGGATGTAGAAAATAATAGTAATTATGCTAATTTTATTTGATTTTTGTTATGTAAGTAAATATATATTAATTATATAAAAAAGTTAATTTTGATTTGACAAAAATCTTTAATAAAAAAGTTTCTCCCCGTGAATTAAGTGTAAATTTCCCTACATATTTTTATAAAAAAAATATTCATTCCCCGTGTGTTATATTTTATGTATTTAATCTGGTAAGTTAAATCTTAATTTCTCTTCATGCTTTCAAGAAACATATTTATGTCCATTTGTTTTTTTTTTTCATACTTTCGATATTTGTAAAATAAAATGTTAAATAAATTATTTAAGTTAAGAAAAAGACAGCCATAAAAAATACATTTAAATTAAAATTATTATAACAAAAAATACAATTTCACCATAATAATTTACATATCAATTAAGTGCAAATTTTCTACTTGCTTTTATAAAAAAAAATCCATCTCTATATGTCATATTTTATATATATTTTTTATTTTAATATACTGGCATATACATATCAATATATAAAAGATAATTAAATTTTGTCCAGGTAGAAGAAAACTATTAATAATATATTTAAATGATAAGATAATAAACAAAAATAAATCATTATTTACTTAAAAATTTATTTTAGACACTAATTTTATGTGGTAAGAATAATAGTGATTGTGTTGATTTAATTTGATGTTTGTTATGTAAATAAATATATATTAATTATATGAAAGAAATTTTAATTTTGATTGTACAAAAATCTTTAGTCAAAAAGTTTATCCCTGTTAATTCAGTGTAAACTTTTTTACGTACTTTTTGTAAAAAAATATTTATCCTTATGCGTTATATTTTATATATTTCATTTGATATATTAAGTCTAAATGTATCTTCATTCTTTGATGAAAGATATTCATCCCCATTTGTCATAATTTTTCATACTTTCTATGTTCGTAAAATAAAATATTCAATTAATTATTTAAGTTAGGAAAGGGACAACCATCAAAAAATAATTTAATTCTAAATTATTATAATTAAAAAATATAATTTCATCATAATAATTTAAATATTAATAGAATTTCTAGTTAATTGTTTATCCCGTGAATTAAGTGAACATTTCTTAGTTATTTTTATAAAATAAAAATCATTCCTATGTGTTATATTATATATATAATTTTTATTTGAATATATTGACATATACATATCAATGTACAAAAAAACTTAAAATTTGTTCAGGTAGAAGAAAATCATGAATAATTTATTTAAGTGAAAAGATAATAATTAAAAAATGAACAATTATTTACTTAAAAATTAATTTTAGACTCTAATTTTGAATGGAAAAAATAATAATGATTATGTTGATTTAATTTGATTTTTGTTATTAGATATATATATATATATATATATGTATATATATATATATTAATTATGTAAAAGAAATTTTAATTTTATTGGACAAAAATCTTTAGTAAAAAATTTATTTCCGTAAATTTAGTGCAAAATTTTCTACTTATTTTTATAAAAAAAATGTTCATCTCTGTGTATCATATTTTATATATTTTATCTGATAAGTTAAGTTTAAGTTTCTCTTTATACTTTCATGAAAAATATTCATCTATATTTATTATATTTTTTCATCCCCGTGAATAATTCTTATTTCATATTATTTTTAAGTAAAATTTTAAATTTATGGGTGAATTTGTTAGTCTACAATATTTACTATGCATATAAATGAATAACATATTCCCATTGCATATATCATGTAGATAAAATACAAACAATTTAGAAAATGAAAGGACTAATAATAAATATATAAGCAAACAACCTTTTAAATGCACTAATTAAAACCTACCTACATTAATTAATGATAACCTTTTAATGGACACCTTATTTTTTATGCATAATAATTCATTTTAAACCTTAATCTGAATTATAATTTATTTTTTTGAAAAGAGAATCATAAACTATTTAAAACAATATATTCTAACGATGTCTTATACTGAATTTTAAGAAATACTAATATTTTGTTGAACCTTTTCTCATATATATATATATATAATTTTTATTTTAATATGCTTTAATTAATATGAGTTGGGTATTAAAAAGATAACACAATGCAAGATCGATTTTGTTTTAAAATTGACTTTTTAAATTAATTTGTACTTGACCTACATTGATTTTTTAAGGATTAGATTGATATAAAAAATAAAATAAAATAATTATTAAAATATTTTGTTATACTTAATTCCAAATTTGTACTATTTTATGAGGTTTAAATATGTCATAGTTAACCTTCCAACTTCACTCTTTCTTAGTTCTAAAATATGTCTATTTAGTAAAAATGTTAATTTTATGTGCCTTAATAATCCAATTAAAGCATGCAGATGGCTTGCCATGTAAGTTGTAATGATTTATTCAAATCTTCTACCTCTTCAAATTAATATTTTGTGTTTTGAACGTAGATGTCACCTCCAAATTTCACAAATTAAATATATATATATATATATATATATATATATATATATATATTATGAAATGTATCATTAGAGATTTAATATATTTAATATAAAGCATAAAACATTTTATTTTAAAAAAGATGTGTATGATTTAGAAAAAAGTTATTTCAAACGTCATTTTAATTCATTGAATTATATATATATATATATATATATATATATATATATATATATATTTGCTTTTATCAAATAAGATGTATAATTAGAGATTCAATATTGAATATAAAAAATTAAAAATATGTTTATGATTCTAAAAAAGGGATCAAAAATAATAATTTTATTTATTTATTTATTCAAATTACAATTATTATAATTTACTATAAATCTTTAATTACATTTAATTAAAGATTTAATTAATACAATAATTATACAATTATGGGTGGGTGTGATTTAAAAAATAAAGAACGTGTTTTGATTATTAATAGTATTTTTTTAATCAAATCTTGCATTAAATTAATTTTAATTATTATGTAATTTTTTCATTTCTGTATTCGTTTTATGATTATAGAATTTGTCTCCGCTTTAATTTATTAATAGTAATTTCCCATTTTTGTCTCTTCGTTTTTTTTTTTTTTGGAATTTAATGCATTGAATTATAATAATTAAATTAGTGAATACAATAAATTATTTGAAATTATTAGAAGACTTAACATGTTATCTTTAATAAAATATTTATATTAGTCTTTATATATTAAAAAATATATATTCGACATTATCTTTGTAAAATTTAATCTTTAATTTCGTTAAAGGTAACATGTTAAGTTTTTTTTAATTTTACTAATTAGCCTTAATGTATTCTATTTAATATATATATATATATACATATATATATATATATATATATATAATTTGGGATTATCAGCATTATCTTATATTTAATATTTAATGAAATATGGGATTAAACTCATATTTTCTGTAATTTTTTTTAATTTGAAACTTAACGAAGGAGACAAATATCTATCCAGTTACTATGTTATTAATTTTGAATTAGTTAATGCATTAATTCTATTTTAATAATTGTAATTAATTCAAATTATTAACAGCAATATGTATTTTGTTGTAAAAAAATAACAGTAATATGTATTTTTATTAAAAATAGTACTCCCTTCGTCCCAAAATGAGTGTCGTCCTAGGTTTTTTTACATTGACCAAGAAAAGCTATTAAATAGATGAAAGAGAGAAGTAATTTTACAAAACTAACCTTATTATTAATATTGCATTGAAAAACTAAAGTCACACTTATTAGGGGTATTAGTGGAAAAAAATAATTAATATTACATTTTGGGACACTCATTTTGGGACGGAGGGAGTAATAGGTAATTAATTATCTTCTTTTAAATACTCATCTGTGAAATTTGTTTCTGCATTAACTTTTGAGTAATTAATAGTAGTAGTTACTTTTTCATTTCTGTCCAATATTTTTTTGAATTTCAAAATTTTGCAATTAGTATTAATTACCAAATAAGGGTTTTAATTAGGGTTTATGGTTACTATATTTTGAAATCTAATTAAAAAAAATGAAGAAATTTGAAAAGTCATGGAGTACAGAAAAGGTAAATTAAATCAAATATAATTGCATTTAAATTTAAAATATTTTGCTGAAAATAATGTAATCCAATAATTCACAAAAAAAGAAAGAAAATTAAATAAAACTTCATAAAATAAAAATTAATTTTACATTTGCATATACTTAATCCTTTTCTTCTTCCACATCCTCTGTTTCATCATCTACATATTCTGGAGAATCATTATTTTTGGTTCATCCTCATGGTCATTATCAAATATATGTAGAATTTTGCCATTTGCAGTCTTTCAATTATAAAGACCGGTTCTTTACTATTGTTAGAAATTTCTCCTTGCAGAATATTGCGAATAGTATATGCCAAATTGTGCTTCAATTTGTTGACTCATAAGTCCAATAAATGATTCATGATAAATATAACATTCTAAGGAAAAAAAAACTGTTAGTACAATTTAAAGAAAACCTCCATTATTATTGGGAAAAAAATGAACTACCTGCTCTAGGTTCAACATTGAAGCAAGGATCTGAACCATTGGTTGAAAACTCCATTCTTATAAGGAACCATCCCAAAAAAGAAAAAAAAAATTGTTAAACCTTATCAGGACCACTCATTTAAATAGAGGAGAAAATCCAAAGCACTTTAAAATCTTGCAACCAATAAAATTTCGATTTGAAATTATTGTTTCCTGAAATTGCTCCATTTAATTTAATTGACAAATTGAAAGTGCTAATTAATTGACAAATAGATATGTATTTTTTTTTTACAAAAACAATCATATTTTGGACGGGAAAATATTTCCTTTTTGAGAGTGACATAACATAAAAATACAAAAATGTCCATCTTTTAGGTGGGAAAATATTTCCTTTTTAAAATGAAAAACTATTACTTTTATATATATAAAGATTTGCAGTCTTTCAATTATAAAGATCGGTTCTTTACTATTGTTAGAAGTTTCTCCTTGCAGAACATTGCGAATAATATATGCCAAATTGTGGTTCAATTTGCTGCCTCATAAGTCCAAAAAATGATTCCTGATAAATATAACATTCTAAGGAAAAAAAAAGTGTTAGTACAATTTAAAGAAAACCTCCATTATTATTGGAAAAAAAAAATGAATTACCAGCTCTAAGTTCAACATTGAAGCAAATTATCTGAACCATTTGTTGAAAACTCCATTCTTATAAGGAATCATCCCAAAAAAGAAAAAAAAAATTGTTAAACCTTATCAGGGTCACTCATGTTTAAATAGAAGAGAACACCCCCCCAAAGCGTTAGTACCATTTAAAGAAAACCTCCATTAGTAATGAAAAAAATGAAATACCTGCTCTAGGTTCAACATTGAAGCAAGGATCTGAACCATTTGTTGAAAATTCCATTCTTATAAGGAACCATCCCAAAAAAGAAAAAAAAAATTGTTAAACCTTATCAGGACCACTCATTTAAATAGAGGAGAAAACCCAAAGCATTTTAAAATCTTGCAACCAATAAAATTCCAATTTGAAATTATTGTTTCCTGAAATTGCTCCATTTAATGTAATTGACAAATTGAAAATGCTAATTAATTGACAAATAGATATGTATTTTTTTTTTACAAAAACAATCATATTTTGGACGGGAAAATATTTCCTTTTTGAGAGTGACATAACATAAAAATACAAAAATGTCCATCTTTTAGGCGGGAAAATATTTCCTTTTTAAAATGAAAAACTATTACTTTTATATATATAAAGATTTGCAGTCTTTCAATTATAAAGATCGGTTCTTTACTATTGTTAGAAATTTCTCCTTGCAGAACATTGCGAATAGTATATGCCAAATTGTGCTTCAATTTGTTGCCTCATAAGTCCAAAAAATGATTCTTGATAAATATAACATTCTAAGAGAAAAAAAGTGTTAGTACAATTTAAAGAAAACCTCCATTATTAATGGAAAGCAAGGATATGAACCATTTGTTGAAAACTCCATTTTTATAAGGAACCATCCCAAAAAAGAAAAAAAAAATTGTTAAACCTTATCAGGACCACTCATTTAAATAGAGGAGAAAACCCAAAGCATTTTAAAATCTTGCAACCAATAAAATTCCGATTTGAAATTATTGTTTCCTGAAATTGCTCCATTTAATGTAATTGAGAAATTGAAAATGCTAATTAATTGACAAATAGATATGTATTTTTTTTTTTACAAAAACAATCATATTTTGGACGGGAAAATATTTGCTTTTTAAGAGTGACATAACATAAAAATACAAAAATGTCCATCTTTTAGGCGGGAAAATATTTCCTTTTTAAAATGAAAAACTTTTACTTTTATATATATAAAGATTTGCAGTCTTTCAATTATAAAGATCGGTTCTTTACTATTGTTAGAAATTTCTCCTTGCAGAACATTGCGAATAGTATATGCCAAATTGTGCTTCAATTTGTTGTCTCATAAGTCCAAAAAATGATTCTTGATAAATATAACATTCTAAGAAAAAAAAAGTGTTAGTACAATTTAAAGAAAACCTCCATTATTATTGGAAAAAAAAATGAACTACCTGGTCTAGGTTCAACATTGAAGCAAATTATCTTAACCATTTGTTGAAAACTCCATTCTTATAAGGAATCATCCCAAAAAAGAAAAAAAATTGTTAAACCTTATCAGGGTCACTCATGTTTAAATAGAACAGAACCCCCCCCCCCCCCCCCAAGCATTAGTACCATTTAAAGAAAACCCTCCATTAGTACTGAAAAAAAAATGAAATATCCTACTCTAGGTTCAACATTGAAGCAAGGATCTGAACCATTTGTTGAAAACTCCATTCTTATAAGGAACCATCCCAAAAAAGAAAAAAAAAAACTGTTAAACCTTATTAGGACCACTCAATTAAGTAGAGGAGAAAACCCAAAGCATTTTAAAATCTTGCAACAAATAAAATTCCGATTTGAAATTATTGTTTCCTGAAATTGCTCCATTTAATGTAATTGACAAATTGAAAATGCTAATTAATTGACAAATATATATGTATTTTTTTTTTACAAAAACAATCATATTTTGGATGGGAAAAAATTTCCTTTTTGAAAGTGACATAACATAAAAATACAAAAATGTCCATCTTTTAGGTGGAAAAATATTTCTTTTTTAAAATGAAAAATTATTACTTTTATATATATAAAGATAAAGATGCCTTTGCCCTCTTCCTCCTCCACTCCACCCTTCAAGGCCAAGTGCCTATTCGCCTCCTCCTACCTCATTGCCAACACTGCCTTTTCCCTATTGATGTCACCCTTTCTACTGCTAATTGCGATCGCAACCTCTGAGTAGTCTAGATTGACTTTTCCCTCTACGTGGTCATTTTAAGTGGGAGAATGTGAAGAATAAGTTCTAAGGCACTTTTTTTTTTCCCCCTCTCTTTCTCTTTTTATGAAGACAAGTCCAAAGGTATCTCCTTTCGTATAGATGAAGATTGAAAAACACATGAAAATGAAGCTTGGAGGAAGAGGTTGGTGTTTCTATAAAGACAAGTCCCTTTCTTGGTGAAGATGAAGATTGAAAAGCACTTGATAGAGGGAGATTATTAGTGTGTGTTTGGATTAGATTCATGGTGGGAAATAATCAATTAATTTTTCATGGTGAAGGCAAAGTAACAAATAGTTGCTTCTACTTTTTCATGGTGTCACCATGATTTTTGTGAAGTAAAATTGATTCTGGTGTGTTATCCAAACACACTATACGACTTTTTGACACTAAACCAATGTTTTTTTTCTTCTTATATATATAAAAAGTTAGTGTCAATCTAATTGATGCTAAACAAGACAAGAAAGATAAATACGGGTAGCGTCAGCTTTTCTTAATGTCAATTTAAGTGTTGGTCTCTTTTAGTATTGACTATGTTAACATCGTTTTCGTAGTCGACACTTGATCAATGCTAAAATAATTATTAACTTCAATTTTTCATTATTAGTGTCAAAAAAATTTATTCTAATATATGTTAATATATGTTTTCTAAGATTTGTACAGGAAACACTTGAAAACAACTTTTTTTTGTTTTCTCTGTTTCCTGTACAAATATTAGAAAACAGAAAACAAAATGAAAACAAGGTGACAGTTTTGTAATTAAAAACTGAAAACAGAAAATGAAAACAGAAAACAAAATTCCAAGTAAACGCCACTTTAGTTTTCTACAATAACTAACATATACGTAATTAAGGAAGTGTAGGGCGACAGAAGTTATCTTGATTGATATCTGAAACAAGGTAAGACATACACCTCATTTCATTCATTTTTATCCGAACAAATTGGAGTTCTATATTTTCAAATTATCTGTTTCCGGATGTTGGCCACAGCCACAACTTGGGCATCTAGAATGATTTAGAATCAATCTCTCTGTACTAGATTATATACGTTATGTCTCTTTTTCACTGTGTGGTCCTATACATACATATCTACTTTTCTATATTTGGACACTCTTGTTTTTGTCTACTGCTTCTTTTTTTTTTCTCGTTCTGATCACTTCATGAAATTTCTTTCATTATTAGTGGATACATGACAAAATATTGTTCTCTATATATATACAACAGTTATTGTGAGATGATGACCATCAAATGGGTAAAGCTTCATATGCCTTAGAAGAGTCATGGAAGATATTCAAAACATTTTTATATTTATCCCTTTAAAGATGCTCTTCTTATTAAACGTGTAAAGTCATTACACTTTCGGTTGCATCCGGCGTACGGGAAAAAGTTTTAGAATAACTTTGGATTTCATTGTTCTTTTAAGATCTAGATTTGATACATTTTTTTTCTTTTCTTGCAGTGGTACATTAATATATTATTTTCTAAGACTTACTGTGCATGCTGATATTTTTAATTTAATGAAATTTGACCTTATTAATTAAAAGCTAATCAAAATCGACAACATGGTTGTCCTTTACCTTTCTTGTCAAAGGAATGAGAACAACAAATGTAAGTACCCTAAGCTTTACAAAGGGAAAATTAACAGGTATTTTGTTTTCACTTGATGAATAAATGGCAGTGATCAAAGTCACGACAAGAATAGAATTGGGTGGTAATAAGGGATTTATTAACATTTAGATTTAACCTCTTATGATTGGTGGTGAGACAAGGAGACATTGATTAAAGTGGAATAAAAGTGGTGTGGGGAACATGATAAGAAAAATTATTTATAATCTAATGGTCTTTAGCATCTTAAATCAAATTTGTGCCCTACCAACCCCTCTAAGGGCAATTTTTTAATCACCATTGCATCATTATGGGGATCGAGAGTACCCTTATGTGTTGATCCCAACTCTCAAGTTCGGCTTGGTGGATCCTTATCCTATTTGCAATATTATCATTCGTCAGTGAACAATCGCTGACTACCCAATCGTGATGAGGCTGATGTAGTAATTAATACTTTTGTTTTAGTTTAATAATTAAATGACTCGATTGCGAAATAACACTTGTAATTTTTCATCCTGGTTTCTTAAGATCGAACTGGTGGAACGAACCTGATCTAATTAAGTCAGTGGCTAGCTAGCTAAGACCATGAAAATGAAATCAATCACCTTGTTAAGCTTGAATGATTTCCATGAAGACGAGAAAGTTATGATTTAACTCCGGAAAATACCTATCAGCTTCCAAATCTTTATTACATTAAATTGCAATAAGTTATAATACATGGTGGTGGTGAATCTTAGAACGTGGATTTTAGCCTAATTCAATCTTACAAAACCACCTTGTAAAATTGAGTTAAGTACAAACTCACATTTTTAATATGATATCAAAACTTATCATGGATCCGTTGAAAAATGTCACACATCATATTATCCACGCACCAAACCCAATAGTGCTGGGTGTGAGGGGGTATATTGGGAAAATATCCGAGTCTTACGTTAGTTAGAGATAGTGTCTAGATATAATATATAAGTGGGGAGAATTCTTACCTTACAAATCGGTTTTATAAAATTGAGTTAGGTCAAAACCCATGTTTTAAAATTGGATTGCGGAGAAGATTTTTAATATTTTTTTATATATTAATGATGAAAGATCATTTTAAAAAATTAATTCACAATTTTTTATTTTTATCAATTGAATAAAATATTATTTCCTACTTATTTATCATAAATAATGGATAAAAATTACTCTCGAAGGATTGAAGAATAATTATATATGCTTTTGTCTAATAATTTATTATAAATATAAAAAAAATGTTCTTATATTAGCGACAGAAAATTAAAAATGGAAAAACAGGAAATTCATCTCTAAACATTAAAAGGGACTTACAAACCAATTTTATTTTCCTTTGGTATATAAAGAAAACAAAGAGAAGAACAAAACTAGGGGCGGAGGAAATGGATAGCAACAGCAGCTTCCCGGATAACTTGAAATGCACCAGAAGAAGAAGCTCCCTGTTTAGCCGTGAAGTCCCCACAGAAATTCCCTTCCCGCAGGGTTTTTTGTCGTCATTCATTTTTTTCTACTTTAAAAATCAAATTTGTCAAATATTAAAAATCTTTTGCTTACATTATTTAATAAAAAAATTAGACTTAAATATATATATAAACTTACTCCTAAAGTAAATTGATTGTTTTACATTGTACTCATTCAAAAATTAGGTTTTATTTCAAAAGTAAATTGGGTTCAGTCTCCTTAAGTTATAAGTAGAGCTGGGCATTTGAGCTTGAGTCAGCGGGCCACTAGCATAACTTGCAGCCTGCACGGTATATGGACTTTAATTTTTTGAGCCCATTTAAATTGTAGGCTTTTTAGCCCCGCCTGTTTAACCTGCGGGTTAAACGGGCTTGACTGTGGGCTCTGTGGATTGTCAGCGAGCTTTTATGACTTAAGTAAAATAAATGTATTTTTTTGTGGTTTAGTAAAAGTAAAATAAAAATAGAAACTAGACTACTAAAATAAAAAATAAAAATTGTGGTCATTCTACTTGAAATTAGATACATTTCAAAATAGCCAACACCAAACTAAAATCCATAAAGAATAATTCTCATATATCTAGTGATTAATTGGACTATAAAATGATAACAAAAGAATTTTTAAAAGGGGTTTTAATTTGATTTTTAATCACGTTTTTAATTTGATATTTTGTTAGACAATTATTTTTAAAAGGGATTGAAAAATGAGTTAAATTTCATATTTTTAAATTTTGATTTTCTTATTTTGTTTAATATTTTGAGGATGCGGGCCGGCTCATTTAACCCGCGGGCTAAACAGTACGGTTGTGGGCTCGCTAAAATAGAGCCCGTTTAAATTGCGGGCTTTGCGGGACGGGTTATGCGGATTGCAGGTTTTGTGGGTGCGGACTCAAATGGGCGGACTTACCCGTTTTGCCCAGCTCTAGTTATAAGGTTTCAGGTTTGAGTATTATGGGTCTAAAAGACATGGTTGAGAGAAAATATCTAACTAAAGGTGGTCAGCTAGGTTTCTTGGCGGAGATTAATTATGAGCAATATTTAATACTTCGCACCAATGTTATAATAACTAAAAAAAACTACTTTGATCAAATACCTTTAATTCAATAAAGTTTAACATCTTTTATTAAAAGTTATCTTTTCAACTATTTTTTCCCAACTACTGGTGAAACTTATTTTGGTTTATAAAAGTAGCATATGACCTACTTATAAACTCCTTTTGAATTATTTCGGTAAATTTATCAAAAAATATATATAACCATTTTTTAGGAGATCAAAATAAAATTTTCAACTTAATTTAATTAAGTTTTATAGTCAAACTTATATTATAAACTCTTTCATAATAAATTTATTAAGTAAACACTTAATTAAGCTATTTCATTTTTAATGTCCAAACATCTAATAGGAGGAGTTCCATCTCCATCTCATATTCTTCTCATGCATAATGAACAACTTACTTGAGCTCGGTCTCTAGGGAGACTTGAATTAATGAACAACCCACTTATATAATACATAACCATTCTATGAGCATCATGTTATCTATGTAAGTTATTAATATGGTTTTAATTTTGATCATTATATTTAATTTTTTATAATGTTAACTTGTAATTAACTAACGTTGTATATCACGTTACATATTTTTTTGTCGAGACCACGGGTATTTCTAATTCATTGGATCAGAGACTAATTTCGCTCGCAGTGTGTGACTGCCGCTAGCTCTATGGGTTCAACAATACTAACCAAAGGAAGGCGCAACATGATTTCCTCATCACCGCCCGCTTATTGTTAAATATTGTGACAATTCTTCATTTTACACTGCCTAAAAGGTGTTTCTGCTCCCCATAATCTAAGCATCATTGGTCACTAGAGTCGCCCAATAATGTGGCCACCACCATACTTGATTAAGAGTATTCCCACATGATAATTACTCAGCTAACAATAATTTGTGCCCTGATTTATTTATTAATGGGCGGTCTCCTTCTAGAAAACATGCCATCAATTAGGTTTCTCACCATAATTCGGAAGTCTATGTTACTTTTGTTTACATTTCACACTATCATAACCAACAATAGCAGTGAAAATGCAAATATTTAAATTATATTATCCATTCATTTATATCTTATTATATTCACTTACATGAAAATTATGAAACCCAATTAATATTCGAATAAAAAAAAGGATTATAACACATGGTAAAAATTGCGTGAAAATGGGTCTCTTGAGCAAACAGAAAAGAATATTAGAGTTTTCAATTTTTCAGTTGCTTGTTGGATCACTTTTCATGTGATTTTCATCCTATTTATGATCATTTTTGGATCGAACATTAGTTGGATACTATTTTTCACGTACGTAAATTTAATAAAATAAGTTTCATGTCTTGAATTAGTCAAAAACGAGTTCAAAATTGTGTTCTAAAATCAAAAACGATAATTGTTCCAGAAAGATCATTTTGACTCACTTGAAAAACATAAAGCACTAAATTGAATTTTTTAAGAAATAAAGGACCAAACTGAATATAGTAAAAAACATAAAGAACAAAAAGTGCATTTTAGCCGGTAGGTTAATTACTTTGATTGTCAAATGGAATGTTTGGATTCGCATCTCCGAGGCAGATATGCAGGTATTCAACATGAAAATCTGAAGCAAATAAAGAAATTTATGTGTAACTAATGTGATTTTGAGGCATGACAATGAAGATCCAAATACGCATTAAATAAGTCAAGTCAAGACTTCTTAATTTTTTCTTTTAAATTGTTAGGTTTCAAATCATCTAAAGTGTTCTCTTCAAAAAAAAAAAGTCATCTAAAGTGTTTTTTAAATCCAACAAATCAACCTATCTAAATAAATACAAATAATATAATAATAATAATATTATATTAAGTTTTTACTACTATAATATTTTGAGACTATATATTATTATTATTTTTTACTGCAAATATATATTATTATTTTATTTTATGTTAAATGCTTAAATTTGCGAATACCAAAAAAGTTCAAATTTTAAAATCTAATTTAATGTAACTCGTTTTCACCCATTCTTGGTGCACACCACAAAAGAAATCATATTCTAACAATCTCAATTTATTATAATAGCACTGAAAGATTATTTAATCTCTGAATCTTGGCTGGGGCATTTGCATGAACAGAAGTCACTCTATATGCCATAAAAAATAGTGGTATTATCATGTTGGTCTCACATATCATGATTATGTCATTTTCATACCAATGAATCCTTATTATTAATATTTTTTTGGTTACTTTCAGTGAACAGAATTAGTTCCCCCACTCGTCACTATCCTTCCCAACACGGAAGCCGTCAAATATCAGTACGCCACACAAGGGTGAGGGTACATCCATAATCTTTTAATTATTATTAAAGGCAATTATTAATTATTATCATATACAGTAATAAGAGTTATCTACTTATAAATTTATAAAAATATTTTAGTAAAAGTGAGATCTAGCTAGTTAATTGATGAGGAAATAATCAAATCGGTCCCCAATGACATTATGTTGGCGTTTCGAAAACTTCTAATATGTTGATCCTTCCTAATGTAAATTTAGGGTCAACTTATGATCAAATTAATGTTCAAAAGAAATATATATATATATATATATATATATATATATATATATATATATATATCCAAAGGTGTTGTTTGTGTATAGAATTGAAATGTACTTTCCAATTTCAATCATTTTGGTTGCTGTATACTGGAATTGAAATTTAAATTGAATCCAATTCTATATATAATTCAAAAAATAATTTATTTAAATACATTAACAATATAAAAGTTTTTTAGATTGTCGTTCAATCATAAATTGTCATGTATGATAAAATTGTTGACTTTTTATTAAATATTTTAAAAGTTATATATAGAGTTATTTATAATTGGTTAACAATATAAAATTTTTTGTAGTATGAAATTAAACTCTTCAAAAAGTAACTAACTTATAATATAGTATTCTTTTTTTTGTTGTTGTTGAATTATAATATATTCAACCCTGAACTTAAACCTGTACAATTATACTTTCAAATTCTAAAGAGAAACAAAATCAGTATTTTAAATATAATTATCTGTTATCATTGTTAACCCACTAGAGTTGGCCTAATAGTTGGGGGTTGGGGGTTGAAGTAGAATGCATGAAATCATATGTTCGAACTTCAATATGACTATTATAAAAAAAAAAAATCTGTTATTATTTTTAAATGCTTCAGAAATTATTGTTGTTGGTATAGTCCAAATCTCCAATGATTATGATCATTCTTGCTATCATCATCCATGTTGCAATGAGGACCTTTAACCATCACTGCCATTGCGACCTCTGAACACAACAGTTGCGCTGCCACTAGTGTCCCCTTCTAGCATTTTCCAATTATCATCGATGTACTAGCGTTCACGGTCAGCAATGACCATAGGTTCCCTGATTATTATACACACCATTGATACTAATGTCCTTCATTAGAATTCCAATCGGTAACAGTCCTTTGAAAGATAGAATATTTAAGAGGAAAAGTTGCACACAATGTCATTAAGGCATGGAATGTACATTTTTCATCAAGTTTAATGCCTTTACCTATTCCAAAGCCTTGTGTACAATTTGGGTTAATAAAATTTTCTTTAAGATATAATTAAGACCCTCAAATATAGTTTGCACAGTTAAAACTCAAGTTAAGATAATAATCGTGTTTACAAAGTTTTGCTTTTATTGTTTGCCCAATTAAAAGTAAAGGAAAATAAATTTATGAGCATATTGCCTTAGAATTGTTCTACATGAAGAATGTTTTTTTATCTATATACAGTATATACAGTGAGGATCCAGAAACCTATTAGAAGGGGGACTTGATTTTTTTTCCTTCTTTTATAATTGTTTAAATTTTTAACTTTTAATAAATAATAATTTTTAAAAAATATTTACTATTTTTGCACGTAAAATTGAAATTAATTTTTATTTTAAATGTTAATAATCTTAACCGTTACCATGATAACAACGAAATACGACTAGTTTTACATAATTTTACAGTAGTTATTATCTTAATTATTGCAATAATAACACTGAACACAACTAGTTTTACACAATTTTACACTAGTTAATCATAACTAGTATTATAATAACAACATACATAATTAATTTTATATAATTTTATACTAACTAATTTAAAAATTAAAAAATATACATATATATACACAAAAAATCCCAAGGAAGGGGGAGAGGAAGGGGCGTGGCACCCCTGCCCGCCCTCTCTCTATCCGTCCCTCTCTCTCTCTCTCTCTATATATATATATATATATATATATATATTTGTTATCATGTTATAGATTTATAAACACATGTGTCTATTCATTAAATTCATATTATTTTAATTAGTGTATTTCAAAAGGAATCGTATAATTCTAATTATTGTTTACTAAATAGTTAGATCAATTGATACCTATATATGTAAGTGTTAAGACAAAAAGGAATTCTGAGTCGTGACAATGGTCGCTGTCTTAAAAGAAAATTTCGACGAATTTTCGGTGCAACATGATATCTGATTTTGCCCCCAAGGTTTACACAACAGTGTCGTACAGTAGAAGAAAAATTATAGAGAAGATAGATATTGGGAAGTGGTCTTAAAATACATGCTTGGACATAACTTGTAAGGTAAAGATTGTCCTCCATTTGTATACTTTTTTTTTTTATCGATAAATGTTAGTTGTTAATTATTAGTTTTTGTTAACCGGAGGGATTCGAACCCACGACCTCTTTCCCCTTCCCTTCTCCCTTAACCATCTAACCATATAACTCCTTCCACTTATATACTTTATCTTGATACCATCTCTAACCAATGTGGAACTTTGATTTTTCCCAATACATCCCTCACACCCAACACTATTGGACTTGGTGCGTAAATAATATGATAGGTGACTTGTTAATAGATCTAGGATAGGTTCTAATATCGTCTTAAAATGTGGGTTTGTGCCTAATTCAAATCTTACAAAATCGACTTGTAAGGTGAGTGTTGCCTTCTACTTATATACTTTATCTTGACATTATCTCTAGTCGATGTGGAACTTGGATTTTTCTCAATAAGTGAATAAATGTTGGTGGAGTCTCAAGTCTCATGTCACTGTTCCTTATATAGTGCAAAGGAAATTAGTCCGTTGGTAAAAGGTTTATGCATAACTTTTAATGTTAGAAAAAACGAACGGTATGAATAATGATCAACAAAGGTAACAAAAGAAATAATTAATACTTATATATGATTATTTCCATAGTAAGAACATGTTCTTTGATTTAAATCATGTTTATAACTAACGCTTATGAAGGATTATAACCATTAGAATGCTTGAATGTGAATGAAACAAACTCTTCAATTTGAATAAAATAAGACAACTCTTCATATTATGGAAATATCTCACATTCTAATTCTAATTCAAATAAGAATTGTAACTCTAGCTATATCTTAATTCTTTTTTGTTCCAAAAATAAAAATTATTATTTTTAATTAATTATAATTCTTAAAGAATTAGAATTATAATTCTTAAGGATGTGATTTCAAATTTCATTGTCGATGTGAAGACCTTATTAGTGAGCAATCTATAATTATAAGCACTCTTTGAACCTTGAAATATGTCCTAACCATGATGAGCTCCCGAGACTTATCTCACATAAACTTTTTACTTACCAAAATAAAAATTCTTAAAGAATTGAAATTGAAATTATAGTTATAAATATAATTTCAAATTTATAATACAAATGGATTGTGTTAAATCTTAATTCAATGTAACAATTACTTTTTTAATCTAAAAAATATTTTATACTCTATGAATAAAGGCCTTCACTACCACATATTCGTTAGAGAGCCTACAAGAGATATGGCAATTCTAAGAAGATTTTTATGATTTTTGTGTGATTAGATTGTAAGTGGTTGAGAATTCAGATGCATTTTAGCTATAAATTTGAATTTCAGTTTGTAAATAAAATTGTTTTAACAAGTGAGACTAAACCAAGTTAGCTCAATAGTCTTAATTAAATTCGACGCTTGTCGCTAATTTTTTTAGTGGCAAGGTCATTTGTAAGATGATCGTAAACCATTGTTGAAGTTTGTAATATGTCATAACTCTTTATTTTTTTTAAGAAAATATGTCATAACTCTAGAATTAGACAATCTTAAGCTTAATTGTATCTGGAAGAAAAAAAGTTCCAATTGTGGTTGTGATCAAAGATTCAAGAGTTTAAAATAAGTAAACTCCCAAGGTAAACTTTAGAATTGTAAGTATCAATCACTTTAATATTTGATATTTTTGAGATCATTATTTAGTCCGTCACTTTGTAAAAAGTCATTCACTTTATTTTTTTTTTCACCTCATCTTTTACCAATAATAAAGACTAAAGTAGATGATTCTTGAAGTAAAGAACAAAATGAGAATTTAACAAGGTTAAAGTCTCTTAAACTAATATAATGATTTATGTATCATTAAGTGTGTGGATCAACTGGTGTATAATTATTTCAGCTTAACTAGTTGTAAGTTCAAGTTCTTGGTATGTAGCTGTGTAAATATTAAAGAGAATTTTTGATGTGATACTCTTATGCCATAAATCATCAAAGGACCTTTCTAGGTTGGAAATCGCGAAATTGGACCAGAATTGACGTTCTGTTAAGAAAAACCAGTATCTCACGCTACAGAACTTGGAATTGAGTGTTTCCAAAACTAGGAGAAAGATGACGTCCTGAAATTCAATTTTGGCTCAAGAAACACCTAAAAAGGATATGTATAACGTGAGATACGATCCAAAGATAATATGACAGAAATCAGGATGTGGAATTGCGAAAACAACAAGAGAGAAGAAGAAATTAGGCGCCACAATCAGTGATTGATAAGCCTAAATCTTTGAATGCCACAAGGAAGAGCTTCCTTGATAAGTTCTGGATGATTCTATCAAGAACCGATGAGGGAGCATACAAAGGAGTTATATAAGAGAATTGAACAGTTAGAAAATCAAAGGAATCATGATGATGATGGAGGAAGAAGGAGGTTTGATAGAAGGAGGAGAAGAGATAATGCTGATGATGCTAGAGAGGATAGAATTGAGGGAGTGAAGCTTAACATACCACCTTTCTAAGGGAAAAGTGATCTGGAGGCTTATTTGGAGTGGGAGAATTCAGATTACTAGTTAACCTTTGGGTGTGAGACTAGTTCTCTTAGGTTCTTCTGAGAATCTCTGAACTTATCAAGGATGCTTATCCTTGTGGCGTTCGCAGGCTTATCAATCTATGGATTGTGGTGCCTTCCAACTTTGGTTCCTGTGTTTGTTTTCGTTCTCAAATCCCCTTTGAGTCAAAACCCTAATCCTCAAATCCCCAATTTTCTCTCGACTAAGCTTGGATCGTATCTCACAATTTACAAGGTCATTTTCGGTGATTCTTGAGTCTATCTTGCAGTTCAGGAAAAGATCTTTCACCTCGTTTTGGAATCACTCAATTCCGAGATTTATAACCTGAGATATGGACGTTTGATAAAAAGACGTCGAGGAGGTTGCGATTTGGCATAAATTCCATTCTTAGTTGATCCAATCATCCACTCCTCATAGGGGTTCATATCATTTGATATTCAGAGCTCGGTTCTGGTCACTCAATTGCTAACCCTAAACCCTAAATTTTGTTTTCTAAAATTGAATTGTGCAATTCTGTTTCAGCCTTTGTGTTTTTTCCTAATTTGGTCTTCCTATCTTTTGGTTGTTTGCTTCCTTCAATTTCTTGTTCACTTCATACATTTATGTATTTGTGTTCTTAGTGTTCATCTTATGTTCATTATTGTTCATGAACTTTAATCCTTTGAATCCATGTTCCTTGAGTAGTATGTTGTTAGTGTGTTAAGTAATAGCTTGTTTTGTTGGGAATTCTGTCTAGTTTCATTCTCAATTGCTGCAATTTCAAAGTTTTATTCCAAAATTACAAATTCCAACTATTAGAGGCTGCACAAGTTTAAAAAAAAAAAGAGTACTTGTTGTTGACATTTTAAAAAAAAAAATTACTGCAGTAAGGTTGAAAAAAAAAAAAAAAGAAAGAAAGTACAAAAAAAAAAGAGTTTAAAGTAAAAGTGCAGCAACTTGTTATTTAAGTTCAATTACACACTACTTGTTTAAATCAAGTCCTAAGAGTCTTCCTTGAATCTTTCCTCCAATTTGTTTTGCTTTGTCTTGTCTTCATTGACATCTTTTCAAAACTGTGTTTGTGTCTCATCACCATTTCTTTTGAGTTTGGGATTGTACTCTTGTGTGTTCTTGGAGATTCTATTAAGAACTTAAAGAGAGCTATTGAGTGGTAAAAGGCAAGAGAGAACATTACACAAAAGCCTATTAGAGAGCAACAAACACGAGTGATACATCTCTAAGAGTGTAAACACGTGAGAAGTGTGGTGAGGTCCTATTGCTTTCACTTATGTTTCTTTTGTTTGAATCATGGCAGGTACTGGTGGTGAAAATAACCCTCCTCATACAGGAGACAACAGATTGCTAATTGATGCCATTACAACTCAAATGCAAAGGATGATGAGGGAGCATACAGAGGAGTTATATGAGAGAATTTGAGCATTTTTGGCTTGTGAGACTTTGTTCTCTAGGGTTCTTGAAAGAATCATCCAGAACTTATCAAGGAAGCTCTTCCTTGTGGTGTTCAAAGATTTAGGCTTATCAATCACTGATTGTGGCGCCTAATTTCTTCTTCTCTCTTGTTGTTTTCGCAATTCCGCATCCTGATTTCTATCATATTATCTTTGGATCGTATCTCACGTTATACATATCCTTTTTAGGTGTTTCTTGAGCCAAAATTGAATTTCAGGACGTCATCTTTCTCCTAGTTTTGGAAACACTCAATTCCGAGTTCTGTAGCGTGAGATATTGGTTTTTCTTAACAGAACGTCAATTCTGGTCCAGTTTCGTGATTTCCAACCTAGAAAGGTCCTGTGATGATCTATGGCATAAGAGTATCACATCAATTTTACTGTTCATAACGGTCCTATCAAATTCGAGCAGGATTGTCTCCTTTAAAGGATTTAAGTGGTTTGTAAAAACAAAAAAATATAAGGGTTTGTTTTAAAAATGTACCTTTCTAATGTTACAATTTTTCTGAAGTAAATTGTCTCTATGATGGGGCAAGAAAAAGCGTATCCATTTTTAATTTAATTTTCATACATAATTAGATCTTAATTCACTAAAACTTAAAGATTATTGCACTCTTGCTTTAGAGACAAGAACCCTTGCACTAGACATCAAACTCGGGCAGCAATCAAGTATTATAGAAGAATAAGGACTTAAATTATATAAAAACAAAATGGTAGGACAGGCTTAAAAAAAGGAAAAGAAAATGAAGAAATAAAGCAAAATAAAACTAGAGTAAGAAAGAAAAAAAAAATCTTAGCAATAAAACATCTTAGCAATAAAACTCGAACATGTGGAATCCATAACCATGAAATAGAATATCCTAATTGCAACTCCTCTCTAATTGACTCAAAATAGTAATCCAACTTATTAAGGAGAAGAAAACAAAAAGATAGACAAACACTAATCAATTATCATCATTGCGTTTTCCCCTCAATGAAACATAGATGCTGCTATACCTAGAGGCTATTCCCATAATAAGTGAACATTTTCCCACATAGAACAAGGGAGGTTTAATTTCTTTCCAATTCCAGGACCACATGCAACCCATTGGAGACCAAAATATAATTTCAACAAGAAGAGATTACGAATGCATGCTAGCTTTAATTTCCGATCCAATAAAGTGACAAATTTATAGAGGGATTGGGAGATGAGATGCTCATTTATGACTCTAAGAAGCTGTAAAATCTCTCATTGGACCAAAAATACAACTTGCTATGAAAAAGGATAAAAAGGCACACAAGAGTACAAGTACTAGAGTAATTCAGTGCCATCCAAATATAACAAAAAAGAATGTATAGACAACAAGAGAAACCACTAAAAACTTGTCCGATAGCTGTGTACTAAAGATTCTAAATAAACATCAGCAGCAACAGCAGTGGGGGTGCAGTGGTGTGGTTGTGCAGCATTGCATCAGAATGTAAGTAGCAGTCTTTCATTGTTTCCATTTGTTGTTCTTCCAATACCTTGGCCTCAAGGGAGGGCCCAAGAAGAGGTCCCTATTAGACCCTACATGGCCAATTCATAGCACAAATGAATGCAAACTTCACGTGTCACATGGACCAACAAAGACCCCACCAATGTCATATCTCCCTATTGAATGTATTAATACAACCCTGCAAGTCCTTCTCATTCAATTTAATGGCAGGGATACAAGATGTTTACACTCTGACAGTAATGGATTCACCACCACCACCCCAACATAGTGAGGTAGACAGCATGCCCCAAGAGGCAGAGAAAATATACATGCAGTGGCATACATAACAAAACCAAGGACTTGTTTTTCTTTTATTTGTTTTTTTTTTCTTTTTCTAAATTGGGAAAAATACAGCATGCTTAAATTGGTTAATGATCAAAAAAATTGAAACATGTCTGTCCTTGATGGAAAGATGATGGGGTTGTGGTAGGAACTGTTTGGAAAAAGTGGGAAGATTTGTGAGATCTCTCTTTGTTGTCACTTTTTCCTCTTCAACTTGGCATTAAGTATGATGATGGCTTTGGTTTCTCTTTTAAACAAAACTATATAGCCCGAAAGGGGAGAACCAAAAGGAATCCTCCCAAGTAACCAGTCTTCATACGGATTCTCATAACTTAAAGGTTGACTCATCCACCTACAAACTTCTATAAATTCTGCCCCAACCCTCTCTTCCTTCGTCACTACTTCATCACTTCCCCTTTTGTTTTGTGCTCACAAACAAACAAACAAAAGCCTACATGATGATTAAGCTTCTCCACCCTCCTTTAATCACTACCAACATGTCTTCCTACAGAAAAATGAGATATCCATCATTTAGCCTCCTTAGAGAACACAACATTCTGTTCATAAGGGGCTTCATGATCTTGTTCCTCAGTTGCATAACCATTAGGCTTAATTTCTGTATTTCTAGCATCCCCTCTTCACTCAAAGCATTTCCCTTGGAGGGAAACTTCAGTTTTGAAGAAGCTGACCTCAAACATGCAGCCAGGGACTTTGGCAACAGGTACCAGTCTCACCCCATGGCAGTGCTGCATCCAAAATCAGTGTCTGACATTGCAGACACCATAAGGCATATCTGGAACTTGGGGCCTAGCTCTCAGCTCACTGTTGCAGCTAGAGGCCATGGCCACTCACTCCAGGGCCAGGCACAGGCTCATGGGGGAGTTGTGATCAACATGGAATCTCTCAGTGCCCCAGAAATGCAGGTGTATGCAGGAGAATCTCCCTATGTGGATGTCTCAGGAGGGGAGTTGTGGATAAACATCTTGCATGAGACACTAAGGCATGGATTGACACCAAGATCATGGACAGACTACTTGCATCTCACAGTTGGTGGCACTTTATCCAATGCTGGTGTAAGTGGCCAGGCATTTAGGCATGGTCCCCAGATAAGTAATGTTCAGAAGCTGGAGATTGTTACAGGTTGGTAACTTAGTGAAAAAAATAAATAAATGTGAAAAAGCATATGGCAGATAAGAAGAACAAGGTCAAGGGTCTAAAGGGGAAAACCATATAAAACATATTCTACATACACGACAGCTACTATTTTGTCTCTTGTGAACTAATAATTCACTTGAAACTGACCTAATAACTTCCCATAATTCCTTAGTATACATTATTTTTCTTTTTTTTACTTAACCTTGGGCAAGTTGGGAAGTCTCAAATTGTAAATAAGTTTTTAAACAAAAGACATGCTTTCTCTTGGATGAATGAAAAGGATGGTCCATAAAATGACTGCAGGAACTGGAGAGGTGGTAAACTGTTCTGAGGAGCAGAATGGGGAACTCTTTCACAGTGTACTTGGAGGGCTAGGTCAGTTTGGCATTATAACAAGAGCAAGAATATTCCTGGAACCAGCACCTGCCATGGTAATGCATCAAGGACAATAATAATATACAAGAAACAAAGGTCCTTTCAATTTTAATTAGTGGTTTGCAAGTACCAGTTGTGAACGTGGAGTATTTCTGTTTTTGAACAGGTAAAATGGATCAGGGTGCTGTATGCAGATTTCACAGCATTCACAAGAGACCAAGAGCAATTAATATTTGCAGAAAAGGCCTTTGATTATGTTGAAGGATTTGTGATAATAAACAGAACTGGTCTGCTAAATAACTGGAGATCATCCTTCAACCCACAAGACCCAGTTCAAGCTAGCAAGTTCAAGTCAGATGGAAGAACTCTCTTCTGCCTAGAATTGGCCAAATACTACAATCTGGAAGAAACCCTTGTGGTGAATCAGGTGAGGGACCAATAGCTCAACCTAAAGTTTGATTTGATTTGATTTAGGGTACGTTTGTGTAACCGTTTGCGTTTGCAAACGGAGTTTGGCAAAAACATCCAGACCCTTCTTTTTGAGTTCAGTTTGCGGTTGGATTCATCTTGGAATTCGTGCGACAACAAGTTGAACGGATAACCAAACATGCACTTAATTATTTTTGCAAAATACATACTCAAATAAATAATTACTTCATTATCACACAAAAACAAATAAAAATTAATTTAACTATCTATCTCACTATGTTATGTTATGTTTCTTTTCTTTGCAGGAAGTTGAGAAACATTTGTCCCACTTGAACTATATCCCATCAACACTTTTTGTAACAGAAGTCACATATGTGGACTTTCTAGACAGGGTGCATATCTCAGAGGTCAAGTTGCGCTCAAAAGGCTTGTGGGATGTTCCACACCCATGGCTCAATCTTTTTATACCCAAAACGAAAATACACCATTTCGCAGAGGTTGTCTTTGGGGACATCGTAAAAGAAACAAGCAACGGCCCTGTCCTTATCTACCCAGTAAATAAATCAAAGTAATGGTACACAAAAACTTGTTTTCTTCTTTCTTTTTTTCCCCTCCACCGATCTTTTAACACCATAATTTAAAATTGAGTTTATTAGGCATGAAATCATTGATATGACTTTTAAGTTTTAACTGTTTAAATATATTTGCACGGTCGACTAATCAGAAATCATCATTAATATAATTTTAAAGATAATTATTATGAAAGTCAATAAACCTTTCATATATGACAATTTGTAACTAAATGATGATATTAAGGTTTTAAATATTGGTCGTGGTCACGGTTGCGATTTCGTTGCATTTGTTGATATCGCGGGAAATTGCAGACAAATGTGGCCGATGCAGCCCCAATCGCGATCGCGGTCGCAGACAGTTAATAAACCTTGATGTTGCGGCCCAAATCACGGTCACGGATCATTTTTTAAAACCTTGGATGATATAAAAGACTTTTACACTGTAAGTACATGTCTTATTTATTGATGTTTTTTTTATTTTTTTTTTGGTGCAGATGGGACAACAGAACTTCTGTTGTTATTCCAGAGGAAGATATTTTCTACTTGGTGGCATTTCTTGCCTCTGCAATCCCCTCTTCCAATGGTCCTGATGGCCTTGAACACATTTTGAGTCAGAACAAAAAAATTTTAGAGTATTGTGAAAGAGCCCATCTTGGGGTAAAGCAATATTTGCCCCACTACACTACACAGGAAGAATGGCTGGCGCACTTTGGTTCCCAATGGGAGATTTTCCTGCAAAGAAAATCCCTTTATGACCCTTTGGCTATACTTGCCCCTGGCCAAGGAATATTTCAAAAATCAATAACCTTCTCATGACCGTAGCCACGTTTTAATTAGTAATGTGAAAAAGAAAAAAAAGAAAAAAACATTAGGCCCTTATGGCATACATATGTGAATATATATATATATATATTCTTACATATATATGCGTACTTTGTGTGGTGCACCAAGACAGCAGAGTCACTGGTCAACACAAGAGAACAAAGGTTTCCAAACGTGAATTATTATAGGGTTTCCAAAAATATAACCATATTATCAGTGCTAGAAACGAATGTATATATCAATTTTGTAAACAGCTCCTTATTGTATTCTCTAATGTAGCCAATTTCAAGAACAAAAGTTATGTGTTGCCCCTGCTACATAAATTTTAAGACATCTATAGCAAAAATCAATTCATCAATGTCATGGCTCTAAAATGCGGGACAGTCACCTGAAGCAGTGGCAATGGCATCACCCTGCAATAATGATTTTGGCTTTTCGCACTATGGTTTTACACTATTCATACACCCCCACCATTTGTCGCACTAGGATGGAGTAGAATTTTGGAGATTTTTTTTTAAATAAGATATAAGATATTTATAATAATATGTATTTCTTTTTATATCCATAAAGATATTGGGAGATTTATAACAACTCATGCATCTTATTTAACCAACTAAGTTATACTACTCGGTTTTATAATAATATGTATGAATAAATAAAAGAATAATCTATTATTTTTTTAAGTATTTTTCATGCACTGCATCAGTTATATATATATATATATATATATATATATATATATATATATATATATATATATAAATATCATAGATATCGCTTTTAAAAATAGTTATTATAAAAAAATTTATCATACATGTAATTTATATTTGAATGGTAGTTTAAAAAATACTTACTAGCAACGAATACTAATTAAATTCTTATTTTAAAAATTTTATTAAATTAGAAAATGTTTATTTACAAAAAGAAAAGTGTTATTTCTTATATATTTTCATTTAAAATTCAATTTCTACTAACGGAAAAAATTATTAAATTAGAAAATTTTTATTTAAAATAAAATTTTAATTTCTTATCTATGTCATTCAAAGTTTAATTTCCACATGTAACAAAATATATACAACAAAATGAAGTTTTAATTACAATTTTACGTTCTTAGGTATCACAATTCTTTATATTTTTATTGACAATAGTGTCAATTAAGTCTCTTAAGTTTTCTTCAATCTATAGACTCTTCAATTTTGATTACATCTAATAATAGAAACATTATTAGATGACCTGAGGACAAGAAGTATAAAACAGTAATGGGCTCGTTTGTTTAAGTTTATTGTTTTCAAAAAAGAAATATTTTTTTTAATAAAATGAACAGTTTTTTACTTTTTTAATGTGTTTGTCTAAACTACTTTTACTTAAAAAAAATAGTTTTATGGTTTTTTGTTACAGGGTGAAAAATATAAATCAAACAATATTTAGATTTTTTAGCAATATTTCAAAAAATTTCTGATATGACTTATAATAGTGTCACAATAAAAAGTTTAAATATTAAGATAAATAATAATAATAATAATAATAATAATAATAATAATAATAATAATATAACAAAGTTCATCCAAATATAAATGAGAAAGTAATAGAAAAAATTTAATAAATCAAAAGATTTATAACTGATAAAAAAAATCAAAACATTTATAAATAATACAAACTAACCTGAAGAAGAACTGATAAGCCTATGTGTGGATGAACTAACAGTGTCTTCTTTTTCTTTTTTTTCTTTTTTCTGAAAGAACAGTGTCTTCTTTATCCTTAAGGAATGTTACCACTGAATAATTTATAAAAAAGGTAACGAAATAAACTATTATAATGTGCATCACGGTGTTTAACATAAAAATCGAGGAATATATTCGTTTAAGGACTAACTATTTATAGTTTGGCTTCAACTTGAACTATATACAGGTTGAACATCCATATCTGGTTCTTTTCTTGAACATCTGACGGCAATGTACTTTTTACGTTTACCCATTTCAAGCCTGAAAAAAAGGAATAAACTTTGTATTTCATACGAGATCCACCAATAATAAAAATATAAGAAGCAGGTAAAGTTGTTAAAATTTCAAAGAAATGATTCAATTTAAATAGGAGTTATAAGGTTGGTTTGGTAGTAAAAGGAGAAGGGGATAGATCGTGAGTTCAAATTCCTCCGTTAACAAAAACTAACATAATAATAACTAATATTTAGCCAATAAAAAAATGATTCAATTTAATGTTTACTTAAGAATAAGAACGATCTTAAATATATCATTTAATATTAATAAATAAATAAAAATTCTTATTTCTGGTAAAAAAAAGGAAGCAAACGATAAAAAAAACCAGATGAACATGAACGGAGCAAGCAAACAACAAATGGAGAAGAAGAGAGGATGATCGTATATGGTCAAAAGCAAATGTAAGCATAAAGGCACAAAAAAAGTTTGAAAAAAAGGTAAATGCAAGTACAACCAATCGTTTTATCTTATCTTATAAGAGAATAAGAAAGGTCATGTAAAAAAATAAAAAAAATAAAAGAGGTACTAATTGTTAAAGTCCAGGCCTCTAAATGCAATGACCAAGGGTGTTGCTATTCTTATACCGGATTGTTATTCTCACCTCCTACTTTTTCAACATTCCATCAAAAGATATTTTTGTCCTTATTATCATTTCCTCACATCCCCTCCCCTCCCTTCCTCCTCTCCTTCCGCTGCTTTCTCTCTCTCTCCTTTTCTATTTTTTCTTCGCACCCCCACATAATATTTTATGTTTTTCTTTTTTTTAAGTTTTAACATGGTTACTGAAATTTAAATTTAAGGCTTAATTAAATTTGGTTCCTAAATTTTCAAACGCTCCAATCAGGTCATCTAATTTGTAAAAATGTTTCAATCAAGTCCTTTCCATTAAATTTTGGTGGTTTTCACTTACAAATAGTGGAGGTTTTCATTAAGGGTATCAAATTCAATTTGACCGAAAGGATCCGATTGAAGAATTTTTAATAATTAGAGAACCTAATTGGAGTGTTTAGAAATTTATTAAAAAAAAATCAAAAACCTAAAAATTTAAATTAATCTACAAAAAAAGAATTCAACATAGAATATTATTAAAACAATACAACAGAAATATGATTTCGTTTAATAGTGTACAACAAAATCATATTTCTGTTGTACATTATTAAATGGAATCATATTTCCGTTGCAGTATAAGGGGTGGCGAAAAAATAAAATGGAATCACGATTCCGCTTACAAAATCAACACTGAGACGTGATTCTGTTTTATATTTTGTACGTGCGTACAAATACAAAATGGAATCACGTCTTAGTGTTGATTTTGTAGGTGGAATCGTGATTCCATTTTGTATTTTGTACGTGCGTACAAAATACAAATTGGAATCACGATTCCACATACAAAATCAAAACGGGAACGTGATTCGGTTGCGTTATATGGTGGTGGAAAAAAAAATGAAAGTGGAGACGTGATTCTGTTGTATATATTGCACAACGAAATCATGATTCCATGGAAAGGACAATTTTGGAATAAAAAGAAAACCACCCACGTGGGTGGTGAGAATAGCAATTGTGGGATGAGAATAGCAATCCCCATGGACCAGATAGATAGTGAAGAAAGGCCCAAAAGCTTTTTGGCTAAACAATTTCATTTTATTAGATATTAATATTATTACGTAGTTTCTTTTATTTTGAATTCCCTAAACCAAATGTTGACACTTGGATGGTTGATACTCTTTTCCTTCTGGTTGCTAGAGACTATTTAACGTTGTGTAACAATTGTTAAAGGATATGAAGAAAGAATATTAATATTTTATGTTTTATCTTCTCTCTCTTAGTTTTGTAATGGTAGTTTTGTAGCTTTAAAGTAGCAGTAGCAGATAGCATCCTATCAATGGTGCTTTCATAGTTCGATCTCCGCCTCCGCCTTGGACACAAACTATTGCGGTTATTGGTGGATGCCACAATTGCCAGCGTCACCACCTCAACCACTGTTGTCTTCACGGCCGCAACTAAGTTTTTCCACATACCCTTATGGCTTTTTTCCTTCATCATCAGCGCAACCCAATGCTTCTTTTTTTCCCTCACAAACCTAAAACCCATCAACCAATTTTCAATACCCCAATGCCCACAATGTTTAATCCCTAAACTTCCACACTTCTGCAACCCTAAGTTTTCCTTACCCCTATGGCCACCCCACTCCTCAAACACCACCGCTTACCCTTCACCCATATTTCCTCCCTGTTATCCCACTAAACACCACACCAACATATACTTACCATTTACTAACACCCATTTCCCAACCCTGTCAACCAAATACATTCACAGATACAAACTTCCACATACTCCCTAAATCCCATAGATCGTCCATGTGTACCAACACCATCAGAGATTCCAAACCGGACTTCCCTTCATACCCCACCCAATACATTCGACCTTCCCCTAGATGCTATCTACAAACAAACCGACCATCCACACCAAAATCTGACCATTTCCAATTCTTTGTTTTTGGGAGCTCGAGATTCACTTCCTTTGCCGGAGCGTCCAAAGTGCAAAAAGCATCGTCGCTTTTGTCGTCGGCCTCCGCCAGATTGTTCCCAACGTGTTCGTCGTCCTTCTCTGCAAGCTCTTCCACGTCGTCGCCGTCGTCTACCACAAACTCGTCCCTGTCACTGTCGTTGTCCTCCGTACACCCGTCCACGTTGTTGTCGTCTTTCTCCGCAAGCTTGTCCACAACACTGTAGAAGTTAGTTTCGCAAAGTTCCTCGTCTACACAAAGCTCACACTTCTCATCAACTCAACCCCTGTGCGCACGTGCCTCCTAATGGAGTTCAAGCTCCATATCGTGCATGTAAGAGAGTTCGCCATGGCCGCGGACACATTCGATGTCGTTGTAGTCGTCGTCGTAAGGATAAGCCTTTCCCACTCCTACCACAAACAGTCAAACACCTAATTTTTTGGGTGCCTGCGGCATGCCTGTAACGCTGTGATTTTCCTAATGCATGATTAAGTGATTTTAATTGAATTACAAGAAGAATTAAATTTATTTTATGTTGTTGAAAAATATAAATCAAGTGAATGATGTTTTATGTTGTTGTGATAGATGGGTCTAGTTATGTGAGGTTTTGGTTGGGTCGGGCTTTAGTGAGAGAGGCTCATTCCCTCATCCTTTCTATTTCTACGAGCCACTCTTGTGCCAAGAGCTCATTTTCTCCCATAAGCTCTAAGAGCTCTAAGAGTTCTCTCTTCCTCTCTTTTCTCAAAAACCCTCAGTCTCCTATGTTCTCCTCCACTCACAAGGAGCTCCCTCTCAAGGATGGGGCTTGTTTCCCTTTCAAGAGGAGATGCCCTCTTCCCTCTTCCTTGAGTTCATAACCCCATTGTTGAATGGTAAGCCCTCTTTTGTTCCTCTTTCCCTTTTCTATGTGTTAACCTATAATGGGTATTTGTACCATTTCTCATTAGTGTTGTTTTGGATGATATTTTTGTGGGTTTGGTGAGGTGGTGTTGTTGAGCTCAAGGTTTCCCCTTTCTTTCCGCTTCTCAAGAACCAAAGCTTGAAGACCCATAGGTAAGGGAAGTTCTATCCTATACTTTATTGTGTTGTGATATTGAAATATTGATTGGTTGGATTATTATTGTGTTGTTTTCTGTAACACCCTCATTTTCGCTTTCTGTAATTAATTATTTGTTTATTATTAATCTTATTTTTAAGAATTGATAAGCCTAAATAGGATAATAAAAATATTAAATCACATTATTGTGATTAATATTTTATATTCTATATGATTGAAAATTTTAATAATTATTCCAGATGAAAATCTGAAATAACTATTAAAGCGATAATTATACTGGATTATCAATATTTGTGGCAAACGTGAGGACAAGTCTCAAATAATTATAAAGTAATTATTCGAACTTAAAATCATGTTTCATAGGTTTAAATATGGTTAGGAAATTTTCTCAAAAATTTTAGAGACTTCTAAGGAAATTTTACAAAACGCTCTAGACAAACTACTAATAGGTCAGTCAGTATATGATTAATATCAAAACTTGATGAAACTAACATAGTCAGTTCATTTTTAAGTCACACATATAAAAATATAATTTATAATAAAATTTGGAAATTTATAGAACTAAAACGAAATTATTGAAAATTATTGATTGAAAATACCTAACTAATACAAATATTTAAAAAATAACTATAAAATGTAATTTTAAGTTATAATAATTAAAAATTTAATAAGTATGCTGAACGTTCCAACTTGGTTAAAGCCACACTCATCTTCTGAAAGCCCAAAACTTTAGATACCTAAAACCCAAAACTTATTAATCTTTAGTTATCAATATAAAAAAAATGAAAATTGTGGATAAAAGCCATAAGACTGCTGTGGAGAGCAAGCTGTACGTGGCTCACATACTTGGCTGCCAAGTTATTAGTTAGGATAATCACAAATAATTTTCATTTACCGCAAGATAAATGATGCCATGCGAGGATGTTTCTACGGAAATTACAAATTCACCGCAAGGGATAATGATCATAATTAATAAAATCAAAATAAAATTTAAATTAATTAAATGCATTCCTATCTACAATTACCTGCACTTATCTATAAATTCAGCCTTCCTCACTTTATAAATTGCACCAGCAGTGGAGATGCTAGCCATCCTCCACATTCTCTCTCGATCATCATCACTCCTCTCTATAAAAGCATAAAAATAAGCCCAGTTGCTCCATGCCTCCATCTCTTTGTTGTTACCAAAAGCACAACCCTCCACTTGTGGCTTTTTCTCTCTCCTTCTCGCCGGTTCTGCACACCAGCAGAGCTCTCTCTTTTCTCTATTCTTCTCACTCAAAAACAACACAAAAACAATAACTTCAAAGCACCCAAATCCATCTTCTTCTACCTTGGAACAACTCAAGGACTCGAAGCTTGAAGTTTGCATCCTCTCTTCTCCTCCTTCATTGAACAAAACTCACTTCCTTGGTAAGGGGAAGTGAGACTTTGATTCACTTATTGTTTATTCTTATTTTATGTCTTTATGATGTATAAGTTGCTTCCTTTGGATTCTTTTCTTGTATTTTCCTAATTTCTTAGTTATTTTCTTGTTGTATTTTCATTCCTTTGTATTTCCTTGATTGTTGTGGCTGCTGTGAGTGTTTCTCTTTAAGAGGAGATCATGCTCAATTTTCTGTTATGATTTCAAGTTCTAATTACTTAAACTAAATTACCTACTAATATGTTGATTTGGTTTAACACTCTACAATATTGATTTTCTTCTTTAACTCCCAAAACTATCACAATTTTAGTACTTGAAGAGGGGAAACGCTTTCTTTCAATCTAACCATATCTATTTCATTACGACCCTGTAGCAAAGCTAACCCATCAAACTGTTTTGAAATAAAATAAGGAAAAGTTGTAACTTGTTTCTGGTACTGGCTCGTTCATATAGGAAAGGAAAACAAGATGGTTCTTTTATTTTTATTTCCCCTGAATAAGTATCTAGTAAGTACTAGGGATTAGGAATAATAAAAATAAGAACATGTTTAATTTCACCCAATAGCCTCACGTTTCCTTTATATATATATATATATATATATATATATATATAAGAGAAAACTTGATGGGATAGTGTGTGTAGTGTTCGGTCAAGGACTTAAGGGAAAGAAGAGGAGAAATGTTGTTTGTTTCTTTCCTATTTTGGAACATAGATAAATTTGACCAAAAGTAAGTAAATAAGACAAATACAAGGAATAACCTTTCCCTTCCTCTTTCATTTCTCTGTGGTACTTACAAACAGGGGAACAAAGTTTTACTTTAACATCAATTTAGATAACAAGAACTTTTTAATAAACGTTTTTTTTTTTAAGAAACCCAAACTGTATGTGTCAGTTTTAATTATAAGAAGCTGGGACAATTGATTCCTTCTTTGTCACTTTATTTCCTAATTGAAGAAATGATATATTTTGAAGTCTGGTTGGTTGGGAATGGAATTCGGTGATGTTAGGAGGTACTGAAATAAGAAAGAAGTTTTAAAGGAATTTGGGTCTTGATTTTATTTTTATGGTCTCGGGTGGGATAAAGTAGGAGAGGAAAATTGTTAGTTTTGCTACCAGTAATCTTAACACTTAATTATACTACAAGATTAAATAATTTTTTTAGCCTAATCTTTCTTATAAATTCCTCACGGCTTAGAAAAAGGAAAGCTACTAGAATTTTCTTTATAAAGATATTTATGTGATTGAATTAAAGCAAACTAGTTGATTCTATAATTCATGGCCTTATGGTCAGATTTTCCAGAGGTCTTCATTCAATTTTTTTTTCAATCTATTTATTTTCAATTATTTTCTATGTTATGAAATAAAAACTTGGAAAAGATTTGGTTTTTGTCACCAATTGATCCTGGATTTTTGACAAGAATAGAGAAAACATTGAATCAATTTTCATATTAATATCTTAGATACTTGATCCTACTATTTAGGACTAATTTTAAAGCAAATTGGAACTTGAATCTTTCTTGCTACAGCCTCGGGTTGGATAAGGAAAGAGAGGACCATTATTTGCGACTAATAACTCTAAATATCTAACTATATTGTTTATGATTAGGATAAATGAAACTTTGGGTTAAATTCCCTTACTAATTTCTTACGTTCCTTTTTAGAAGAATAAAAATAACTAAGTTTTTAATTTATCTTAGTTAAAGCCTTATAATAATTTAGTAATATTAGTATCTCTAATTTCTAAGAATGGACGTTTATAGCCTTGTTAAGTATTTAAGGTCGATAGATAAAATTTAAGTTCTAATAATTTTATAATGTTTTGATAATTACTTGGCTCCTTATATTAGATACTTTATATATGATAAGATTCTTGATGTGATGATTGTACTTTGACAACATTGTTTATCTGTTTGTAAGGCAGATGTGTTGATATACTGTACTGGTGCTCAGAGAAGCTGAGACCAGGGATACTTATATGCTATGATGATGAACCTCTGCCTGTTGAGGTAGAGATAAGTTTTATTTATATATGGATTAGAACGAACCGTGAAAAATGAATAACAATCCGCGAATGTATTCCGAGAATGCGTTTTAGTTACGTAACTTGGTGTAGCCAAGTTAAGCGGAAGGCCTGATGGGAGATGGAGCGGGAAGTTACGTTTTGGTACGCCATGAGTTGGTATGCGTGACCTTGGCTAAGGTCTAAGGAGTGGAAGGCATCGAGTGTGTGACGTCCCAATGGGTAGGTTGACCCCTTACGTTTCGGGACTGATAGTGCCAGCTCGTACACCTCGTTAAGCGTAGAGACAACTTCATGATGATGCAGAGGGTATACCTCGTGATGTAATGGGGATGTGACCCCGTGGGGAGATTGCCCCGTGATTTAAGTATGCATACTGATACGATATTGAGCGACACCGGGAATGGTGTCAAGTACCATGTGGGTTGTGGAGCTGCACAGGTATGGGACTGTGGCGACGGTTGAGGTATACTTACTCCCCATCACTTCCCGAAGGTGGTATTGTAATTGGTGATTGATCAATCGTGGTGTATGGATCCATACTGCATTTGGAAGGTTGAGATGCTATGACGAGATAGACACTAGGTCCCCCGCTATTATATTATTTGACTGTAGTTATACCGTTAGTAATACATATATATATTAGAATCAAGTCTCATTCATTTCTCTTTCTTGTTGTGTATGTACTTGTTGATTGGATACGTGAAGATGACGGTTATGTCCAACGCTCTCCTGTGGACACAGTTATTTCGGGGATTACGGAGACTGACGAGAAGATATAAGACTTAAAGGCTAGTTTTATTCATTTTGGATAGAAATTGTGTACTGCTCTGACTAGAATTATTTGATGTATGGGTTGGGATTAACTAGTACATAATCTCTCTGTATTTATTTTATGGTATGAACTGATGTTTATTTAAAAGAAGATCATGATTCTTTATAAAATATTTTCTTTATGCTAAATATGGTTAATAAATATTTTATTTAAACACGAAAAATTCATCCTCATTTTTATAATAACTAAAACATATAAAATGTTAGTGTGGGTTGTGTCTAATGTAACGGGGTGTTACATTTTCCCTTTCCCCCCTTTTTGAAAACCTAAGTTAGGTAATTTGGGGATTTTCAAGATTAAGCTTGATTGGGGAGTTGATTGAGTAGATTAATCGGTTATATATGTAATATAAGTGTTTAGGGTTTGTTTTATGTATCTTGGAGTGCTTGGAAGCCATGGTTGGCCCCAAATCTAGCAATTTTTATGCCCTTGTGAGTTGCAGAGTTCGCGCTCTGGCTAAGCCAACAACATTGCTAGCTAAGCTAGAGCGTTCCTAGAGTTCTCTATTGCTTCTATGGTTAAGTCGGAAGGACAGCTAGCTAAGCCAGAGCGTCCTTAGAGCTCTCTCCCACTTTTGTGGCTAAGCCAGAGGGAGTGTTGGCTAAGCTAGCTCGTCACTAGAACAAAATGACCTTTTGCTACCATTTTTGCTAAGTTAGAAGTTGTTGCTGGCTAAGTGAGAGGCTGTCTCACTAAGCTAAGGTGGGGAAACTTGAAAGTAATGCAGGTGCTGGCTAAGCTAGCAACACTCGTGGCTAAGCTAGGAAAAGCTTCAGAGTTGTCTTAAACGCGTTGGCTAAGCCAGCGACACTTGTGGCTAAGCTAGGTACCTTCCTGAGAGTGAAAATTGAGAGAGTACAGGTGCTGGCTAAGCGAGGCATTAGTCTAGCTAATCCATAGTGTGTTGAAAACCTATGTTTGTTTAATTGTCCTTCCTCATTGTTTCCTTTGGATATTTATGATTGCTTGGTGACTATTAGTAAGGTTATTTTCATGAGGGTATCATATTTTCATATTCAAAGGAGGATTATTCTTTGGTTTGAGACTATGACCATGATAAGAGGAAGGTAGATAATATGAATCTTATATGTTTAAACAAGGTGGTAAGTTTATCTATGAGAGGATGACTTTGTTGTTGGGGTTGTTATATTGTGGTTGATGGGATATAATTTGTTGAAGTGGTTTGGTGGTTGTTGAAAATGTCATATCTTGATAAGGCAGACTTGAATGAATTGTAATTTCTATAAATGAATTATTTAAATGTAACAGATTATTGATGAGAAGATAATGATGAATGATAATCTTGTATTGTATCTGTCCCTATATGTTGGAAGGTTAGCTATGTCCTTTGGGAAGGTTTTTATTGGAAAATGGTATACTTGGGAGGGTGAGTTTCACGCCAGAACTCCGGCCCACTAAAGCGACCCAGGAATCTCGCTTAGTAGGATACCTTCCCAAGTACCACCCCTATGCTTTGACTCCGAATGATGTGTCGGAGTGTTGAGAACTACTTTCCAAGAGGTTTAGTGACTCTTTTAGTGTGTGGGGAATGAATTGTTGTTGTGGATTGTTGTTGGTGGTGAAACTTGGTTCCTTGAGACAGACCATGAGTGAGATGGTGAGTACGGAGGTGTTGTATCTCAAACCTCAAGGAATCCAAGTTTAGTTGTTTTGTTTGTGAGTAGGCACGTAAGTTGAGGGTGCTTGGTGGGCCCTCAACCTAGTGCTGGAGGTTTTCGTGATTGCTAATGCTGAATGGGCCTATAGAATAGATGGGTGGGCGAATCCCTATAAAGGTTAAGGTCTTTACAACCCTTACCGAGGTAAGCCATTACCCACACTCGTCTATTTTCGATAAAACCACACTTCCTCCGCAGGATTAATCTGGGTCTCCCCGAATGGTCAGAGAGGCGACTATGTTAAGGGATGTACTTAGGTTAATCACTCATGTGGCGTAAATCTCCATGGAGTAGAGTCTGTCTTTGGTGTTTATGATTGGTGTATATGATGATGATTTATAGACTCATGATGATGATGGTTGATGGTTGATGCATGATGTTGATTCTTAATCTTGATTCATGATGATTCAAAATGAGATGGCCTATTTATGTGAAATGAATGTTAGTATTTTATTTACTTTCAAATGCCATGATTTAAAGGTGATATAACTTATATAATTGTTATTTGTTGAGGTTTTGAATTGTTTTAAGTATGTTTGTCTTTGGTAAACTTACCCTTGCATTGTGGCACATGTGGTTGTGACTGTGATGATCTCGAACTTCATGTTCGTGGGAGCAGATGGCTAGGAAGTGGATCTTTCCTTTGGAAGCATCGCGGATGGGCTGGCACGGACGTGAAGACGTGTTTTCCCCTTTTCCTTCTTGTCGTTACATTTTCTTTGGTATAGTGTGGACCGGCTTAGGTGCTTAAGATATATACCTTTCCAAGAGTTGTATATATATGTATAGTGTTGCATGTTGAGTTGTTCCGATGTTATATCTTATGACATCATGTTGGAGCATCGTGAGGCACATGGTTTTGTTCGATTGATTCTATTACATATGGTGTATCATCTCTTTGTTGTGAGTTTTAGCTTTTGGCTTTCGAACGCTAATAGTTCACAAGTATTTTCATAAATAAAGTAATTGAAGAGTTTGAAATAAATTAAAATAAGTCTTCCACTTTGTTAGTTTTTAAGTTATCTTGTAGCAGCGACGAGTTGTTACAATGCCAATCGTAATACGTTTTTTCTCAACACCAATGAGGGGCTTTGAATTCGAAGATTGAATCCTTGGTGTGGTTATCGAAAGTGATGGGAGGTCTCTGTTCGCACTTCGTGGAGGATGACAGAGTGTTTGTTAACGCAGGTCTCTGTGGAGCTAAGGCATATGAAAACATACAAAATCCAGCCATTTGCTTCTAAGAAGGTAGGGCCATGGCCGTTGATTGCAGCAATCACAAGATCGAGATGATTAATCGGATGATCGATGAGGGCAAGTTCATCACCAATAGAGCGAATTTGGCGAAGATAATCATGGACAGAAGACGATCCTTTGGAGATCGTGGCAAGGCGCTCCTTAAGGGACATGATTTTAGCACGGGAGCGATTGGCATAAGCCTTATTAAGTTTGCTCCATGCATCAGCAGATGAGTCAGCGGAGGACATAACTATTTGCGCCTCTGGTCCACATGATCCGAGGAGAGAAAGAGAAACATGGTTGTCTTGGCGACACCAATGAGAATAATAGGGATTCACAATTTCAATATCATTAACTTTAATGGTTGCCGGAGGGCAAGGAATTGTGCCGGAAACGTAGCCAACAAGGTTGTTGGCAGTGAAGAGATGCATAATTTGTTTGTGCCATGTGGGATAGTTGGTCGCATTGAGTTTGATCGGGAGATTGCTGGCGAGATTAAACTCAACCAGTGAGGAAGTGGTATTAGATGAAGTATCAGAGGAGGCCATTTGTGGATCGAAAAAAAAAAGCTTTGAAGCTTAGAGGGCTCGCGATACCATGTAAAGGGTAATTGCTGAAGGTTCTTATTCATCTCAAACTGAGATTACAAAGTTGTATTTATACAAGTATAAACATAACTGACTAAAGATAGGATAACAATAAACCTAAAGATAAAATACCAGTAAATCATAAACTACTGATATGAATGGTAACAAACTAAAGATAATAGAATAGTAGATAATGAACTGCATTTGAAATTCAAAATAGAAAAACTATCAGGAGGTTGTTCCAACAAGAAGAACATCGTGAGGTACAGGCTTTATTCTAATGTTGATTCATTTTTGAAGATTTGAAAAATATTGGGATTGACTAGCGTTGAACTCTTCTCTCCATCAGATGTAGTTGAGAGAAGAAATACTAGAAAATTTTGTATGTGTATTAGCTCATTTTCCAAAAAAGCAAGATCTATGGATAACAGCTTTTGACATTGTGACATATAAGGTAGTCAAGCCTAAGGATTTGCTTGGATGCATGCGTAGAAGAATAGATTTAGATCAATTGGACTTCCAAAACCAACAGACAAGTGGAATTTTTTATGCTGTCTTTGAATTGTTATACTCAATGGAATTATTGCAATTTCATTGCAATGAGGATATAGAGCATGTTTGTGAGCTGACTTGGTCTTCCTCTTCTCCTAGTGGGAATTTACATACTGGCCTTATTGATATGACATCTCATCTCATTTAGATACTAAAATAGAACAAGTCCAAGAATATATGAAGATTATGGACTTTGGTTACTTTGAGAATTTATCATTAAGCGGTAATGCTTTTGTCATTGTGCCTCCTAAGAATGACAAAACACCAGGAAAAAGGGCTCTGATCTATTTCATGAAGAAAATAGTACACCAAATGTCTATCAATGTGCCAACTTTCATGGTTCAAATTGAACTCCACAGACAGCTGCAAATGGCAAATTATTTGAAATTGGTGACGATAAGGAGGTTCTGCTAGTAACTTGCATGAACTGTTATTTAAGGGAAGTGCTGAACTTGGGAGATCAAGTTGATTGCCGTCAATGTGAGCCATCAATGCCTAAAGTTTTGATAATTTCCCATGCAAATATTATATGAATGGCAGTGTTGATGGTCATTTATCTCAAAATCAGCTCAAGGAAAAGTTTTACAATCCAAGACATGGAATTCTTTATGCAAAACATGGAATTTCTTTATCTAGTCCTACATGTGACCAAACTTCTAAGCAACATTCAATTGATTTTGTTGCTGGTGCTGACAATGCTGAGAGTGCAGACTCAAAGATGTTATGTCGTTGCACGTATAAAGTAGAATACTATCCTATATTGATCTATTCTTTCTTATTGTCAGTGTTATTAGAACAGGCTCGGCCCGGCCGGTTGAAACGGTTGAACCGAAAACCGGGCATATGGCCGGGTCGAGTTGCCAATTAGATCGGAAATGCATTTGAACCAGATATGACGTCACTAACTTGGTTTCAAACCGGGTTTAACCGGCGGAAGTCGGATGTAACTCGGCGTTTGTCAAACCGATTTTAGTTGACGCAACACAAGGCAGAGAATTGAACCAGTGACATATAAGGCTCCAGGATGCAAACTTACCACTAGGCTATTTAATATGTTGTGTTAATATATGCAATATATATATATATATATATATATATATATATATATGTATATATATATATATATATAGTATATTTTTAATTTTATTTTATTTACACCGGTTCATGCGGGTCAACTAGTGACTCACTGAGTCGACCCCCGACTCAGTGACCCAGTACCCCAACCGAGTCGATGACCGGTCCGAGTCTAATAACATTGCTTATTGCAGCTATTTTATGTAGAATATTTCAATCCTTTTGTTAGATGAGGGTGCAACGACATTGTTGTCTTACATTATTTTTATGTTTTTAATTGCAATTGTAAATGAAGAATTATTTCTTTTGGAATGGATTTTTGTTTATTGCTTTGCTTTCAATGGTTTGCTCAATGGATTTCATTTCTTTTTTTTCATCCGCTGAAGGCTGAATGCATGTAAATTGGATTGTCTGCTGTAAGCCCAAATGGGCAGAAATTCTTATGAACTACACTCACTTCAACTGAAATTATAAAATGTGGATTGCATAACTGTAGATACATTTCATTAAATTAAATTTAAAACAAATTTAACGGTTGATTGTATGGAAGGAACAAAACGTCCAAAATTTCAATTATAGTATTTAATCAATACACTTATAATAAGATTAGAGGTTAAATATATGTGTGGGGGCATGGGATAAAATTGTATGAATATTTATTGTATATACCAAAATATATTCTAATAATTGTATAATATATTTTTTTTATTTTTACTATGTAATATAATATAATATATATTCTAATAATTGAAATAAATGAAAATAATTATTTTATATTTTAATAATTAAAAATAAGATTATTAAGTATGTGTACTACTATAATTACACATATTATGTTATATTATTATTTTCTGTGAAATATATATTTTTACTATAATTAATATTTTTTTAAAAAAATATATCATTTTATATCATGTTAATTTTAAGAGAAAATAACATGCAATGACAATGTAAAAGTATCATCTAATCACAACCCAACATGTATAATACGTTTAATAACTTTTATAATAATTATCTTAAAAGACATAAAATGGTAATTTTTATTAGTTGACAGTGTAAGAAATTTTACACTAACAATAAATAGTCATTAAACTCTAATTTTAATACTTACGACATATAATATAATTAGAAACCATTAGTGAAAAAGTGATTGAAATTTTTGTTAAAAAATATCACTTTTTTCAAGTAATTATCATAGCCAATATATTTTTCTAACATTAGCTAATGATATCTATGTTAGAAAATTTAATAGTTAATAATTTTTTTTCTCACGAGTAGACAATACTATACACCTATAACAATTCATCTTATATAAGTGCTAATGAAATATTAATTGTCTATTAAAAAATAAATCAATAATTAGTTAATGTTAAGCAATTTTAATTTCAATAGTTTACATCTAATTTAATTAATAATTATATTTCAATTTTTTCAAAAATACTGTTTATAAACTTCAAAAACTATAAAATTAATGAAATTTATTTTTATTTAAAATATAAATGTAAAATATATAAATTATTTATTATTTCACATTTTAAAATTACAAACAACATTTAAATTTAAAATAATTTAAAACTTTTTAAAAAATTTAAACATAAATGTTATACTTTATATATTTTTAAACACATAAAAAAGTTCCGAGCATCGCCGGGTAGAATAACTAGTTCATTAACATATATAACCAATATAATAAGAGTGATGCACATATCTTGGCTTACAAAAGGATTTAATCAAAAGACTCAAACAAAGACAAAACACTTAATAAAAAAATAGAACTAGTACAAACACAAGAAACATCAAGACATAAGCTGAAACAACAAGAACAATGAAAAGCAGAGGACATCCTAAGACTAAGGTGCCTAGTCTTCATCACTATCACCACCAATGTGATGCTTCTTAAGCCTAGCCTCAATATTTTCCAGCCTCTCATTGATGCTTTCCAAAGTTTCATTGTGAGACTCACTCTTCTCCCTTTGCCAATTATAAATCTGATCAACCTTCATCAGCAAAGTTCTCTCAAAGGGAGAGAGGGGCTTCTCTTCACTTGCTCCTCCAGCTTCAATCTCTTCCACCTTAGGCTCAGGAGCTTCATCCTTGTAGAACTAGTGATTATTCTTCTCAATAAGGCTCATGTGATGAATAGCAGAACCATCAATCTCGCTTGAGCTTTGGAGGATCTTGTACTTCTCATCCTTGAAGTCCACTCCATAATCCATGACCTTAGAGATGAACACAACATAAGGAATAGGATACTCAGCCAGCCTCCTTGCCTTGAGTATGTTATCCATAATGATAGCACTCCAATCAACCTAAATGCCCTTTTTGAGAGCATGGATCAGCATCATATCCTCCACAGATAGCTAAGCATGGTTGCCTCCTCTTGGTGCAAGCACCCAAGCAATAACATAGGCTAGCATCCTTTCATCCATCTTCATGCCACCAACATTGAATTGCTTAAAAGTAGAGGAGTTCCTAAGATTCCTCAAGCAATTCTTGTACACTTTGAACTTATCAAAGTCTTTCAAACCACCAGAAACTCTTAAACCTTCAATAGGGAATCCAGCAATCCTTACCTAAACAACTTGATTTAGCACAATTCCAACACCCTTAATAGTAGAGTAAATCTCTCCATCCCTAACCCTTGCAGCAACATAAAAAGCCCTTATAAGATCAGGGTAGTGTTTACCTTCCATTTCATCAAAGGTCTTGAGACCTTGGTTCCTCAAAAGCTCTTGAAAGCCAAAATGTTGACCCTTGAACCAATCTAAAGAGAGGTATTTATGAGGGATGATCTTTCTATCCTTCCAAAAATTCTTGAAGTCAGACCTATCATCAGGGTTTGAGAGCCACCCTTCAAGGTTAGTAGATAGACTAACTTCCTTTTCTTTGCCTTTTCTCTTGGAAGCGTCAGCAGTAGCCCTTTTGGGTCTCTTGTTGGGGGTTGGAAGAAGACATGGTTGAGAGGATGAGGTTTGAGAGAGAGAAAGAGTTGTAGAGAGAATGGGTTTTGGTTGTGAAGGATGATGGTGAGGTTTGAGAGTTTTATAGAGTGTTTGAGTTGGTTGGGAAGGTGTGTGAGGAGTTAAAACCTGTGGGAAATAAGTAGGTGTGAGGTTGGGGTTTGAGTTTTTGCGAGAAACGAAGAGTCGGCACTCAAAAGGTCAGAATGCTCGAAATAATCAATTAGATAATCGATTATTTTATGCAAAAAAACCTCACAAAACAAGTTTTGCTACAAATAATCGATTATTACTTAAGATAATCGATTATTTGTGCAAGCAATAATCTATTATTCTTGAAATAATCGATTATCTGCACAACTGATGTTCTCACCAAATGCATGATAATCGATTATCCACTTATGATAATCAATTATTTGCGCAAGCAGGAGTTTTTCAACTCAAAGCAGAGCACAAAATAATCGATTATAATGGAAATAAACGATTATGTGCGAATATAGCACATACATGACTCACACAAAACACTTCAATCATACAAAAAGCACTAATACTGAATATATTTAGTAAACACACATAACATTTAATGTCAATGACATAAAACATACAAGATATAAATCACCCCAAGAGCAAAGAAAAGAACAAATAAGGCATAAAATTAAATCAACATATACAAGTATGCATATGCTTGTTATGCTATGTTAGTTCCATCTAGTATGCCTAGTTCATTTCTAATGGTGTAGAACCTATCTCTAGGCAGAGATTTTATGAAAATATCAGCTAGTTGATTAAGAGCGTCTACAAACTCAATCTCACACTCACCTTTTAAGACATGATCCCTAATAAAGTGGTGTCTAATCTCTATATGCTTAGTTCTAGAATGCATGACAGGATTTTAGTCAAGTTAATAGCACTTGTGTTATCATATCTCAGGGGAATGTGATCAAGGAAGATACCATAATCTTCTAGTTGTTGTTTCATCCAAAGGATTTATGCACAACAACTACCGACAACAATATATTCAGCCTCAGCTGTAGATAAACCACACAAGCTTGTTTCTTAGAGTGCCAAGAAACCAAAGCACTCCCAAGCAAATGACATGTACCACTAGTACTCTTCCTATCTACCTTACATCCAGCAAAATCTGAATCTGAATACCCAACTAAGCTAATAGATGCACCCTTGGGATACCATAAGCCAACATTTATAGTTCCTTTTATGTACTTTTGGTAACCTCTAAAACAGTCACTGGTAGGGAACTTCATTGTTAATGGCTAAAGAGGGAAGCCTATTAATCAAGTAAACACTGGAGATGAAAGCATGATCCTAATAATGCAGTGGCATGGTGGCTTAGGAGAGTAAAGTGAGCCCAAGTTCAACAATGTGACGATGCTTATGCTCTACTACACCATTTGATGGTGAGTGTGAGGACAAATTAGTCTATGAATAATACCAATTTCATTGAGAAACGCAGTAAATGGCTTGTACTCACCACCCCAATATGACTGAACAACCTTAATAGGCATACTAAATTGGGTGTCAACTATAGCTTTAAGTTGTTTAAACACATTTGAAGTTTCTGATTTATTTTTCAGCAAGTATAACCAAGTAAATCTGGTGTAAGTATCCACAAAAGTGACATAGTACCTAAAGCTTGAGTTGGATGGAAATGGTGTAGGGCCATTTAGATCAGTAAAAATTAACTCAAAAGGCTTAGAGTAAACAATAGTAGAGGGGGAAGAGGGAAGATGATGGGATTTTCCATGACAATAATGAATGCAAAAATCAGTTGCATTTTTATTAATAGTGGGAAAATTACAAAGACAAAATACAATTTTCATGACATCAATACTAGGATGACCTAGCCTAGAGTGCCAAGTGGCAAATGAAAGAGGATTACACGAATCAATATTTAGAATTGGACTGTTATCAACAGTATTTACAGAAGCAGAATCTGAAAAAAAAAAAGTGATTTACAGAATTTGAAAAACAACTGGACTTATCATTTTGAACAGAAGTGAGCAAATCAAGAAATTGATAGAAACCATCTCGTCCCACCAATCCTTTGAGAAAAACTTCATTAGTAGCTTGTGATTTGACCAAGCAAAAGGAAGGGTGAAATTCAAAGAAGACAAAATTACCTCTACAAAACTAACTGACGCTAGTCATGTTTTTAATAATTGAAGGAATAGACAATTAATTATTCAGAATAAGGGGAAATTTAGAATTAAGAGGAGAACAAAATGAAGAGACACTTGAAGAGTTTATGTTAAGGCCCTAACTATTTCCAATAGTAATTTGTTCAGGTCCCTCAAATTGTAACACCCCGAGCGAATCACACCAGAGTGAGAAGGATCTAGAGAGACTGTATAGTTATGAGACTATACAGTTGGGCATGGCTTAAAGGAATTAATTGGTACTACCTATACCAACAAGATGCATCTACTTTTGGTAGCTCATCACTTAAGAACTCCACAGTTAAGCGTGCTTGACTTTGAGCAATTATGGGATGGGTGACCTCCTGGGAAGTTTCCCAGGAAGTGTTCGAGTGAAGACAAAGCATGCCGATAAGTCTTGTGTTGGTTTGTGGGGATAGTCAGCGATCCTGAAAGCAGCTAGGCTGGTTGTCGATATCTCAAAGAGGGCTACCTACGGAGGGTTCAGACCGTTGGAGGGTTCTGACCAACAAGGATGTTGAGTGAAGTGTCACCGTGTGAAGTGTCATAGAGTGTGAGCTACCAAGATGTCGGCACTCAGGGGTGTTACAAAAATAGTGTAACTTGCTTAATGTTCTGAGACATGTTGGAAACATGGTGAGATGCACTTGAGTTCGGCTACCAACTGTTAGAGTGTGAAGGTGATGCATGTTAGATAAAATGGCTAATAGGAGAAATATCCAAGAAGGGGGTGAATGGGATATTTCAAAATTTTCTTGAAAACAAATCTTTGATAAACCTTTTTGCAAGATCGAATGACTTTGATCCTTGAAAAGATGAGAATGTTTGTGTTGCTTGTATTTACTATCTCTTATTTCCAAAGTTAAATTTTAACAAAATGATCAAAATATAATATGAGTGATTAAGATTAAGATATTAAAAGATTAAGGAAAAGAGAGAATTACACAAAGGATTTATACTAGTTCGATTTCAACTTGAAATCTACATCCAGTGTTATCCAAAGCAACCATAGCTTAGACCTTTTTCCACTATATAGAATTTGTATATACACAAACTCACATGCATATGCAACACATATATGCATAACCTTCTTGAAAAACCTATCAAGAAAAACTAATCATGTAGAAAACCTATCTACATGAAATGCAATTGGGAAACCCACCCAAAAACGAATTACAAAGCAATATTAAAGGAAAGAATTCACTTATGTAGTGAAGATATAAAAAATTGATGCACTTCCTATATTGCCTTCAACTTCTCTTCATGTTGCATGATCAAGATCCATTGATTTCTTGAAGATAAGAAAATGTAGCTCAATGAATCTCAGCGATGATAACACTCAGTTTCTAAGCTCTCTCACAATGAAAATTACTAAGTGATTTGAGAAAAATGGGTGTCACACTTGAAAGCTTTTGGAATTTCGCTTTCATAGACCTCGGAACAGAGATAATCGATTATTACTAAGGATAATTGATTATTTTGTTCATATCATCACCTGGAAACACTGAAGAACAAAATAGTCGATTATTTCACCAAATAATCGATTAACTGCGAAAGGCCCATTTTTGCTACAAGGTCAAATAATCGATTATTTCAAGTGGATAATCGATTATTTGCGAACCTTAGGCAATTATGAGAAAACAGAGCCTCGAGATAATCGATTAATATGTTCTTATAATCAATTATTTTGTTCTTGGATTGAAATCTTATAGTTTTAAAAAGGATTTTCGCCCATATTCAATCCTTAACAAAAAGATATAAAGGATCAATGATCTATGAAGGCAAACATGAGAGAATTAAAGTAGAACTAGCCTATATGCATGATATACACACATTCACACATTAAAAGCTATAACATACATCCTAAAGACTAGTGTTCATAATATATGGAGCAAAAATACAATTACATCATCATCAAAACTATAATACACCAGCATTGAGAGAGACTCCAAGTCTTCATTCATTACATTCTCCCCCTTTTTGATGATGACCAAGCTCCATATGATGTTCTTCTTTTTAGTTTTCACTTTGTGTTTGAATGTTGAGTCAAGATTTATACTTGTTTTCATTTTCAATTTAAGACTGTGATTTCCTGTTTCAAAACATCATACACTTTCTCCCCCTTCGGACATGTAAAAAAGAATCAAGTATAGTATATGATAAATTGAAATAAGGATAAATAATAGAAACAATTCATGAACTAAAATACTTCTACTTTCATTAATATATAGCCAATAATGTAAGAGTGATGCACATAACTTAGCTTACATAGAAGTTTAATAAAAAAAAAAAGACTTAATCAAAACATCTCAAAACACTTAATCAAGATCAGACATAGAAATATCAAAACAGAAACAAAAGTTGAAACAATAGGAATAATGAAAAGTAGAGGACATCCTGAGACTAAGGCACCTAGCCTTCATCACTATCACCACCAATGTGATGCTTCCTAAGCCTAGCCTCAATGTTTTCCAGCTTCTCATTTATGATTTCCAAAGTCTCATTTTGAGACTCACTCTGCTTCCTTTGCCAATTGTAAATTTGATCAACTTTCAGCAACAAAGTTCTCTCAAAGGGAGAGATGGGCTTCTCTTCACTTATTCCTTCAGCTTCAATCTCTTCCACCTCAGGCTTAGGGGCTTCATCCTTTTAGAACCAGTGGTCATCCTTTTCAATAAGGCTTATGTGATGAAGAGCATAATCATTAATCTTGCTTGAGCTTTGGAGGATCTTGTACTTCTCATCCTTGAAGTCCACTCCATAATGCTCCATGACCTTAGAGATGAACACAACATATGGGACAGGATACTCAACTAGCCTCCTTTCCTTAAGTATGTTATCCACAATGATAGCACTTCAATCAATATGAATGCCCTTCTTGATAGCATGGATCAACAGCATGTCATCCACAAATAACTGAGCATGGTTGCCTCCTCTTAGTGCAAGCACCCAAGCAATAACATAGGCCAACATCCTTTCATCCATCTTCATGCCACCAGCCTTGAATTGCTTAAAAGTATAGGAGTTTCTAGGATTCCTCAACCAATCCTTGTAAACCTTAAACTTATCAAAATCTTTCAATCCACCAAAAACCCTTAACCCTTCAATGGGGAATCCAACAATCCCTACCCAGACAACTTCATTTAGCACAATCTTAGCACCCTTTACAGTAGAGTGAATCTCTTCATCCCTAACCCTTGCAACAACATAGAAAGCTTTAACAAGATCAAGGTAGTGTTTACCTTTCATCTCAACAAAGGTCTTGAGACCTTGTTTCCTCAGCAGCTCTTGAAATTGAAAGTGGTGTCCCTTGAACCAATCCAGAGACATGTACTTGTGAGGAATAATTTTCCTATCCTTCCAGAAATTCTTGAAATCAGACCTATCATCAGGGTTTGAGAGCCACCCTTCAAAATTCTCTGTGTTTGTTGTGACTGAGATTAACCCTCCATTTGTTTGCAGTGAAAAAGAGCTGAAAATGACTGAAATGAATAGTAAAATGAGGTGGAACCTACACTTTTACACTCTACTTTAATTCAAAACTTTCATCTCAATTCACTTTCATTCCATTTCATTCCACTATACTAAACACTCTATAAGGGTTGTGACTGAGATTGAGGGGATTAGGGTTCAATATTTTTTTTATAAAAGTTTTTTAATAATTAATGGTCTTTAATTAATTTATAATTAACATAATAAATCTACTAATCACAATTATTTATTATTAACTAAAACATAAGTGTGGATTAACCAAAATTCTGAATTTTTAAAATTAGGAGGACCAAATGTCTCAATTAAATTTTCGAGGGACCAAAATCGCAAATTTATGAAACTAGGAGGGACCAAAATTGCATTTTAACCTATTCTATATTAATATGTTTTGCATTTATACGAAAATAAGCACGGACTGAAAAAATGTTTTCATTATAAAATTATGAATGAAATTAAATAAAAAATTAGTCACAAAATTTTATAATTTTTTATAAATTTTAATTTATAATAAAAAAGTATATTTAAAAGAGTAAAAAGGTATGTTAACTACACTAGTTTGTGCATATGTCTCTGGCTTCAGCTTTCGTATAATAGCTATTTGTTATGCTATAGTTATATAAACTCGTATCTAATGTACTTGTCGAAGTCAAATTAATGCTTTGTTTCCTTCTTTTCCTTTGGGCCACGCTCCAACTCCCACTCTCAACCCATTGTTTTTCTGCTTTTGTAGATGCTTTAGTGGACTCAGCATCTAGAACGAAGCGAGGCCCATAAAATTTGTTCCTCTTCCTTAGTTCCTTTCTCTTATGCTGACATTATGAACTTGGGTTAGATATACAATAGAATCATGATTGCAATTCCATTATGTATCGTATCTAAATCCAGATACACAATGGAATTTATATAAATAATGAAATTGCAATTTCGTTGTGTATCTAAATTTAAAATGGGGTATAGCGAAATGGCTTAAGGGCAATGAGATTTTTTCCCCTTTTTTGAAAAAGCTAGAGGATGAGAATAGTAAAAAAAAAAAAAGGAGGTGAGAATAGTAATTCTCGTGTTGCAGATATAATGGGCCTGGGCATCAAGGGAGTTGGTCCGAACCAATTGGTCCCAGTAAATTTGGACTTGAACCAAATTTAATACCTTTGTAAATAAGATAACTAATTAAAAACCTGGTTAGATTAATCTCTAAATTAACGCTATCCAACTTTTTATTTTTTTTCATACTCATTTATCATTGGTATAGGATTATGTGTGAAAAACAATGTTCATTTACACCTCTGTCAGAAAAAACAATGTTCATTTACACCAAATAAAATTGTAGCATTAATCACGTTCGTAAAAATTAAATGATCATTTTACTACACTTTAATCTGTTCTTTACTTTCGTACATGATCCAAAAAAAAAAAATTAAATGATCATTTGTCTATGAATAAAACAAATGAATAAAAAATAACCATTTGTCTATTTATCTATGAGGAATGCTAGGATCACACTTTCAAACACACCATTTTAAACACACTCCTCCTTATTGGTCCACCTCACTTCATTTTTTAAAACCATGACTTGACCACCGGTTCTCCAGGTTTACAAACTTTTAATTTTTTAATTTTATTTTTTTATTAATTCTAAGACCTAAACCGTCCTCCTCAACCTCAACCCTTAGACGTCGTGCCCCTTTTCCATTTATCGAAAACTCTCACACAGCAAATTGTTCAATCAAATTACCTCACAAACTGGAATGGGTGCTGCTTGTAAAGACGTTCACGAAAGACGTTGTGTTCGAAGACGTCGACAACAGCTTCGTTGGATTTCCGAAATTTGCCAATGAAGTTGAAAAAAAAATGGAAGCTTTTTTATATGATTATATATATTATAACCCGAAATAGGGAGTTAAAGAGTTTGAAATTCAATATGCATGGAGTATTATCAGAATTGTAGAGAAAGGGTATTATTGAATAACATCTGTATTTCATATATTTCACTCATTAGATGATACAACCATGTCCATGTATATATAGGTATACCTTATTGACCTAACAAACTAGAAAACTAACATAACTGAATTAACTAATTCAGTTTTAACAAACTTATCTATTAACAAACTATTTATTAACTAATATCCCCCCACAAGCTGGAGAGTATATGCTTATTACTCCCAGCTTGGAAACAAAGGAATTGTACCCACAAGGGTAGGTCACCTTTGACCAAGGTAAATAGATTCATAGAAAATAGCATGTCGTGTAACAAAGATGTCATGGGTCTATAAATCAAATAACAAATATCCTTTTGTACCAATCTTATATCCAAGAAAAAGGCATTTTCTAGCCCAGGAATCTAATTTGGTTCTATTTTGGGTCAAGGTAGTGGCATATACTAAACAACCAAAGACTTTGAGATCAAGAAAAGTTGGAGTTGTTTGATGTAAGAGTTCATAAGGGGATTTTTGTTGAAGCACAGGAGTAGGTAATCTGTTGATTATATAAACATTACACAAAGCATAAGACCAGAAACATTTAGGCAATTTTGAATGAAAAAGTAAGGCCATAGTAACGTTTAACAAATGTCTATGTTTCCTCTCAACAATAGGGTTTTGTTGAGGTGTCTCAACACATGATGTTTGGTGTATAATACCTAAGGAGGAATAGTAGGAAGGCGTGTTGAATTCAACACCATTATCACTTCTTATGATTTTAACTCTGGCAGAAATTTGTGTTAAGACAAAAGTCATGAAATTGATGATGCATGATCTAGTATCAGATTTGTTTTTCAAAAGAAATATCCATGTGTGTCTAGTGTGATCATCCACGATGGTTAAAAAGTAATGATTTCCTTGTATGGATGCAATGCTTTTGGGACCCCATATGTCCATATGCAAAAGATCAAAAGGGTTCAAAGTTGTGTGAGTGTTGTTAGCAAAAGGCAATTTGCATTGTTTAGCTAAATGACAAGAGTCACATATCAAATTCTTATTATGAGAAATGTAAGGAAAAAGCTTACAAAGTTGTTGTAAAACAATATTTGATGGATGACCTAACCTATAGTGCCACACATCAAAATTATCATTACACAAAGTATTACTAACTTTGATAGATTTTACAATGGAATTAGAAGAGGAACTAACAACAATAGAAATAGAACTATTATAGTAAGAAGGTTTAGGAGATTGATTGAGGATGTAGAGATTGTTACGAAGCTCCACATGCCCAATCATCTTTTGGGTAAGCCAATCCTGAATAGCACAAAAGTCATGTGAGAAAACCAATTTACAATTTAGTGTTCTGGTGAGTTTATGTATTGAAATGAGACTAAATTGAAATTGTGGTATATATAGCACATCAATAAGATATAGGGATGGGGAGAAGTATATAATGCCTGAATGATATGCATAGAGAGTGGCTCCATTAGGAAATATCACAGAAACGAGATTAATGGTTCGAATTGTGGAAAAGGATTTAATAAATGGGCAAACATGATCAAAAACACCTGAGTCTAAAATCCATATAGAAGTAGGATGATTAGAAATAACTGATGTACTAACAATAGATACAACATGAGCAGTAGCATCACTAGGAGATTGTTTGTTGGTAGAGTGTACAGAAGTAGAGGAGTCAACTTTGGATGACTGCAACAACTTGATCAAGTACTGGTAGTCATCCCTGGACAGAGGTAAAGATTGATCTACTGCATGTTGTGTTGTAAGTTGAGTGGACTGAACATTCTTGCCACCATTATTATTAGAATCAGTGGACACTTGCATGGTATTGCTTTGTGATTTAGGTTTATAGCCAGGAGGGAACCCATGTTTAAAGTAGCAATTTTCAATTGTATAATTGGTTCTATTGCAATGAGTACACAACATGGGTTTCCGAAAATTACCTTTGCCACGACCCCATGCTTGGTTATTGTTGCCCCTACCTTGACTAGAATTGTTGTTGGAATTAACAGCAAAGGCAGTAGACTCAGCTAAATATATGTGGTTGTGTTTCTTGTTGAATGGCCAAAGAAAAGGCCTTGTTGATGGATGGTAATGGGTCCATGAGAAGAATTTGGGTTCTCACATGATGTAATTGTCATTAAGTCCTTTAATAAAACAAATGACATACTTGGTTTGCTTGTATGTTTTGACAGATTTGCTTAGATTACAAGTGCAAGAAACTGGGCATGTGCAAAAAGGTGTAGGTCTGAGATGTTCTAACTCATCTCATAAGATTTTCAGATATGTAAAATAGGTAGATAAAGAACGATCACCTTGTTTCATTGAATGAAGTTCTTGAAGGAGATTTGACATTTGGAAGTGATTGCCCTTGGTGAATCTTTCCTGAAGATCTACCCAAAGCTCATGGGCACTGTCGATGCAGATGGTGCTTTGAGAAATGTGAGGGGGAAAGAGTCCAAGTAATCCAAGATACAACCATATTGTTGCATCTTTCCCATGATTCAAAGTTAGGGTCAGATTCTGTAGGTTGAGGAAGATCACCCATGATAAACTTGAGTTTATTTTTGGAAGAAAGGGCTCTCTTCATGGACTTGCTCCAGTTGTAATACTTGTTATCATTAAGGGTGGGGCAACAAGTATGGATCTTGGGTTTTCTCCAGGATGAAGATAATAAGGGCTGCTGGGATTTTAGCAAGGATCTTGATGCTACTTAGAGCTAACATTTTCGAAGCTTGAGGTGATGAATACGTCAGCCATGGTAAGGAAGAACAATGAAAGATGATGTGGAAGCTAGAAGGTGAATATCAAATCTGATACCATATTATCAGAATTGCAGAGAAAAGGTATTATTGAATAACATCTGTATTTCATATATTTCACTCATTAGATGATACAACCATGTCTATGTATATATAGGTGTACCTTATTAACCTAACAAACTAGAAAACTAACATAACTGAATTAACTAATTCAATTTTGACAAACTTATCTATTAACAAACTATTTATTAACTAATATGGAGAAAAAAGGAAAGCATAGATACAGCTTTAGTGCCTGGTTGCTAAGAAATTCTGGTTGAACAACAATTTTACTTTTTTCTTCTTAGCAAATTTTGTAGATAATTAACGTGAGTATCATTATTTTTTCATATGAAATTAAAGTGAATAATATTAATTTCGAAAGAAATCATTTCTTTTTACAGAAAAAGAAAATTGTTCAAAAACTATAGGTTGGTCACCATGATTTTGTATGAATCTGATCGGGTGGTGTGTGCTATGCAGTGAGGACGACGATCGTTTGGGTCTTAAAGTTAATAAAAAAATTAAAAAAATTATAAAGTTAGTAAATCTAGAGATCCAGTAGGCAGGTGATGGTTTTAAAAAAAATTGGGTGACGTGGACCAATAAAGAGGAGTGTGTTTAAAAGGATGTGACTGAGAGTGTGACCGTACCATTCCTCTTTATCTATTATTAGTGTATAAACTCGTGCGATGTATGGGATAATTTTTTATAAGGGGCGGAGTCCTCCCAAGATTGGTATTTCTTTTCCTTTACTTTTCTTGTTTTTATCTATTTTGAATAATTTGTTAGTTGTTGCTTATTGTGTTGTGTGACTTGGCCTGTAGTAGTTGCCAATTTGTTTTCATTAAAATCATGAGAAAAGTTGTTGTTTTAATCTAATGCATGATTATGGTTGCATTCCTGGATTCTTGTGAATTTCTGATTGTGGTTAATATGTGTGACATGTTTGTTTGGATACCTTTGTTTCCTTGATGAGACCTACCTTGGTGAGGAATTTACTGTGATATATGCTGAGTGGCACCATTGATTTTTGCACATTTGATTTTGCTTGAGTCTCTTGAGTCCTTTGTCTTGTATGCTAGCTTGGAAATGATCAAGGCCTTGTTTGTTGTTTTAAGCCACTAGCCAAAAAGCCTTTTCCCTTTCAATAAATCCCTTGCACCCTCTTTGAGCCAAATAGAAAATCTTCTTGATGCATGACCCTTAGCCTTAAAAGAAAAACAAATGTTGTACCTTCCTAGGAATAGGAGAGCAAACTGAGGAATAGGGTTATACATTAAGTTTGGGGTGTTTTACCAAACACCCAATAGTGGTAGTCCTTAGTTGTTTGAAAATGTCTAGAAACTTGTTGGTGATTTTGGCAAGTGTACCAAAGCGTGCAAGTAACAAAGTGATGAGTAGAGTATCGTATCCATAGGGACTTGTACGATAATTGGGTAATTAAAATCAAAATTAAATGGACTACGAAGATTAAGAATTGAAGTAACCAAAATTAAAGACAATTGCATAAAAGTGAAGAGTTTAAAAGAAAAAAATTGGTTGAGGAATTTCGTCGAACACTTGGTATGTGTAGAAATTTGGGTTGTTATCAATGGATAAAATCGTCGAGGTTTAACTTCATTAGACGTTCCTAACACGCAATCACTAACTATTCCTATTCAATCAAGATATGTTAACATCAACCCACAAAATTTTTCAAGCCTTAATCCCTTAAGTGAAAGAACCTAAGTCCCTTGATTCCACTATCAATCCCTTGAATTATTGTAACCAAGGTACTTGCATTAAGAAAAAGGGGGTTTTAACGATGACCAATCCTCTTTACCCTATCCCTAGGCATAAAGACGATTGGTTGTCTTCTCCAGTTCGTAATTCAAAAGAATTTTCCAATTACAATTGAAATTATATAATCATGCAATTGGTTGATCAGGCCAAAAACAAGCATTAAGCATAGAAGAAGAACAATAATAATATTTATTGAACAAGAATAAAATGTAATTACATGGAAGTAGTAGTCTAATTACATTAAACCCTAACGAGGATGGAATTAGCTACTCATAGCCATGGGGGAAGAAGATATTGAAGAAGAGACAATGGAATATGAATCTCTAAGCATGGAATTGGCTCCCCAATGTTCTCAAAGAATGAATAATTCTGAATGTAGAAAAAGTTGTTCCCAAAACATAAAAACCTAATCTATTTAAAGACTTTAGCTGTTGAAGGGGTGTGCACGGGGTCGTGCTTAGGGTTGTGCTGAACTTTCGAAGCGTTGCTACATCAACACGCCCCTTGCTTAGGGTTGTACACGGAGTCATGCAAAAGTTAGGAAGTGCGAGCACATCAGCACGCCCCGTGCTTGGGGTTGTGCATAGGGTTGTGCAAAAGTTAGGTAGCGCGAGCACATCAGCACGCCCCGTGCTTGAGGTTGTGCTTACTTGCAAGGAACCCAAATTTTGCATTTTTAAGCATTTTTCTTCTCTTTTTCTTCAATAACAATGATAATGCTTTTCAACACTTCTTCACATGGTCCTTCATCAATTTTCCTACAAAACACCAACAAACAAACTAATATCACTTGTAAAAACTAGAAAATTAGCAAATCCTAATAAACTAAACTTTTATTCAAAATTAACTAAAATGAAGATAAACAAGGCTCAAAAGTATGAAAGGTATCAAATAATTGCCCCTAAACTACTACAAAATGTAGGAATATAAGGCAATTATCAACACCCTAAACTTAGAACCTTGCTTGTCCTCGAGCAACAAAATAAGAAATAAGCAAAGAAAATCCTATGAAACACTAAAACACAAAGACATGGTCTGCAATAATTTCCCAACTCATCATCATCAAGCATAATGTCAAAACAAGTTCCAGAACAACCCAGTCTAAACATAATGTGGTGCTCACACAAAAGATTCAAGTGACAATTCATCAAGAGATCAATATGAATGGCAAAGAATGTAATGAACCACCAATGTTACTTGGTCCTTACAAGTGTATCCCTCAATCGCACAACAAAAGGTAAGTGTATCTCTCAAGCACACATTGAAACCACACATATTAATTTTGCTTTTTATCTCTCAACAATTCACAATCATCAAACATGCAAACAAGGATCACTAAGGACTTTCTTGGCTTGTAACATGGTCGGGCTTACAAAAAATATTGGTTTTTCTGGGATTCAAAACCTCTAAGAATATGAGAGCAAAAATAGAACAATCCTCAACTCAATCTCAATAACAATTATCAGTTAATTGGACCCCAAGTTCCTTCAACAAACCAAACCACTTTATTTAACCTCACCTATGTCCTAGTGCACTTTATTTATTTCTTTTTCTTTTTCTTTTTGATAGCTTTGAAACTGTAGGACAAAGGTGAGCCACAAGCATTTTCATTTACATTTTTTTGACAGTCATACTAACTGTGACACTAGAATTCCCTTGGGGTACCCTTCTTTTATCACTTTTGGGTATTTGGTAAAACACCCCAAACTTAATGTACAACCATATTCCTTAGTTTGCTCTCCTATTTCTAGGAAGGGAAAACATTTGTTTTTCTTTTAAGGCTAAGGGTCATGCATAAGAAGATTTTCTATTTGGCTCAAAGAAGGTGTAAGGGATTTATTGAAAGGGAAAGGGCTTTTTGGCTAGTGGATTAAAAAAACAACAAACAAGGCCTTGATCATTTCCAAGCTAGCATGCAAAACAAAGGACTCAAGAGACTCAAGCAAAATCATATGTGCAAAAATCAATGGTGCCACTCAGCATATATCACAGTAAATTCCTCACCAAGGTAGGTCTCATCAAGGAAACAAAGGTATCCAAACAAACATGTCACACACATTAACCACAATAAGAAATTCACAAGAATCTAGGAATGCAACCATAATCATGCATTAGACTAAAACAATAACTTTTCTCATGCTTTAATGAAAACAAACAGGCAACTACTACAGGCCAAGTCACAAGACCACATAACAACAATGAAAACAAAAAGCAATAAAAACAAGAAAAAATAAGGGAAAAAATACCAACCTTGGGAGGACTAGTCATCATAGTCCTCCTCTATCTCCCATCAGAGGCCCATCATCACCCTCATGGCCAAGAATGTGCTGGTCCCCAGCTCTTATTGGCCAATCAACATGGGTCGCAAACTCCACCTCAACACCCCAAACTTAAAGGGATGCCAAGTATGCAACAAGGGAAGACAAATAAAGAAAGAGAGGGAGTTTTTTTTTTTTTTTTTGAAATGCAAGAACACAATTAATATGAAAACAAATGCAAAGAAGAGATAGAGAGCTGGGTTGCCTCCCAGTAAGCGCTTCTTTAACGTCACTAGCTTGATGGATGAGTGACCTCAAGGGTCACTGAGATGAATGGTCATGGTCATGGTCAACCCTAACCCCTTGGGGGGTTCTTGATGTCAAAGACATTGAATGTCACCTCTTCATTCTCTACTCCAAGCTTGAACTTTCCATCCCCTACATCAATAACAGCATTGGTGGTCTTCATGAAAGGTCGTCCCATGATGATGAGAATCTGTGAATCCTTCGCCATATCCATGACAACGAAATCAGCAGGAAATGTGAGTTTGTCGACCTTCACTAGTATGTTTTCCACCACCCCATGGGGTTATATGATGGAGCGATCAGCAAGCTGTAATGTCATGCGAGTTGGCATTACCTCCACATCCCCAACTCTCTTTAGCATAGAAAGAGGCATCAGGTTAATGCTCGCCCCCAAATCAAGGAGTGCTTTGTCAACAGAAAGGTTCCCAATGGTGATGGGAATAGTGAAGCTCCTAGGATCCTTATGTTTGGCAGGCAATGTCTTCTGAATAATAGTGCCCCGCCTCCAACTCAATGGTGTCCTCCTCAATGAACTTCTTTTTCCTTGTCAGGTAGTCCTTCAAGAACCTGGAATAGGTCGGCATTTGCTTCAAGGCCTTCAAGAATGGGATATTGATGAAGAGTTGTTTCAGAATGTCCAGGAAGTCCTTCAATGGTCGTTGTAGTATAGTGGTGAGTATTCCTGCTTGTCACGCGGGCAACCTGGGTTCGATCCCTAGCAACGGTTGCAGAAACTTGTTGGTGGTTTTGGCAAGTGTACTAAATCATGCAAGTAACAAAGTGATGAGTAGAGTATCGTATCCACAGGGACTTGTACGATAATTGGGTAATTAATAGCAAAATTAAATGAACTACCAAGATTAAGAATTAAAGTAACCAAAATTAAAGACAATTTCATAAAAGTAAAGAGTTTAAAAGAAGAAAATTGGTTGAGGCATTTCGTCGAACACTTGGTATGCATAGAAATTTAGGTTGTTATCAACGGATGAAATTGTCGGGATTTAACTTCATTAGACTTTCCTTGTAACACCCTGAAAAATTCAACTCAGTTATATAAGTATATATGTATATATTTATATATTTCTCTGTAAGTAACTCTCTGGAATTAATTTTCTACAATTAATTCTCTGTAGTTACTTTCATGTATTTTTGCCTGTAAGCTACCTGTAGAATTTTGTGTAATTAAATTGTCTGTGTTATTTTATTTCTTTTAGTTATGTGCAGTGTGATACGTACTTAATATTCAAGTACTCAACATTTGAATATGAGTGACTATCTGATATGCCTACTAGTAATTAATTGAGCTGAGATTAATTACAAGTAGTAATTATTTATAGTATCTATTGCTATATACTAATTAATTTATTGTTTGCCAATTGGTTTTAAGTATTTTAATTAAATTAAGTTATAGTAACTTGCGCGGCAAGTTATCTCTTATAAAATTTATTTGTGAATAGTTTCTTTACAGAGAAAATTTTATTTGAGCAACTAGAAAAGTTTTCATTACAAGATGTTTTATAAAATTAAATAGATGTTCAAAGTTTAGTTTTCAAAATTTAAAATCACATTTCATGGCGATTACACAGAGTAATCCTACATTGTGTAAATTAAGCTCAGTACCTAAAACTATCAATTCACACCCCTTAACCAATTAAAATTCATGCAACTACCCCCCCCCCCCCCCCCACTCTCTCAAAACTCACAGCCACTCCTCACTCACACCCAACACTCCACTCATTCTCTCACTTAAATCACACACATCACTCACTAACTCATATCATTCACACTTACACTCACTCATTTCAAATCAACACAAAGAGAAGCTCCTTCCTCTCTCCTCCTATACTGCTAGCTAAAACACTCTCAAGAGTGGCAGCCATTGTTGAAGCATTGCAAGCTTTGCGTGCAAGGCAAAGAGTGCTCCTTTTACCAACCTTCCTTTAAGTTTTCTTCTCCTTTTCTCTTCCTCTACCACATATCCGAAAATCAACTTAAGGTGAGGGAAACTCTCTGTGAATTTAAGCTTTGTTCTGTAAATGTGGTTGAGGGTTAGGGGTCTCAACTACATCTTGCATGAATGCCTCTTTTTTTACTGTTGGTTGTCATTGTTTGAACCTTTGCATGCGAGAATTGATGAGAAAGGGTGACCCTTTGGTAGTGGATGTTTGTGTGTGTGCATGCATGGCCTTTATAGTGTTTTTTATCTCTTTAAACTGGAAAGGATGGCCCCTGGAACAAGGGAAGCCATACCCATTTTCTTCAACCTCATTTTTGTGTGTTGCATGTAGAAGGAGACTCCAAAATTCAAGTGGCAGTCGCCGTAGCTTCGGGTTATCCTAGACAGCCTCCACTGTTTCATGAATTTGGGAAGATCCAAATGTTGGTTTTTCACAAAATTTGTTTTGAATAAAAATAGACACGAAAAATAACAACTTTTATTTTGACACCATGAATAGAAAACCTCGTCTTAGAGTTCATCCATGGCTTTCAAAATGGTTGTTCTGTTTTCGAGTTCCCTTGGAACATGTCTCGATTTTTCTTAAATTTCAAATTGTACACTTAATGTTTTGTTTTCCTTTCTATGCCATTAAAAACTAGACAAAACAAGCTTTTTAACCATGTAATTTAATAAAATTATCAAGCACAATTTCTAAATCAATTTTTTGAAGGGAGACAGAGCATGGTTTTGAAACTCTGTCTGGAGCTCGAACTTTAGGCTGTAAATAAAAATTTTACTGGGAACAAATGGGAAGGAATTTGAGGACATGGGATAACATTTTGGAAATACCAATGCATTATATCTATCCTATAAAAATTCCAGCTCAAAATTCCTTTTGGAAGTATTAGAAAATAAAATTTCTTTAAAACATGTTTTCTTGGAGAATTTAACTAATCTGCCAACTTGTAGAATTTTTAATAATTTTTATAGATTTTTTCTAATTAAGTGGAATCTGCCAACCGATGATGTCTCGTATTTTTGTCAGGGTGGCCGAGTCAGCTATGTGATCTATCGTCACAACTCAATTCACCTCCAAGGTCATCATGCATTACAATCATCTCCCAAGTACCAACTATGGTCATCCATTACTCGGAGGACTAACTCCTCCATAACTTTCCTCATAAGGATTATTCTTTCTCGTCACAGTGGGGTTTCGCTGCACATGGTACTGGACGATTGAATAGACGCCGAGCCTGAGACCCTATCTCTGCTAAAAAATTATATAAGTACGAGGACATTTGCCACCATCACCTTTCTATGGATAACTGTCACATTACGTCGTGACACACCTTTCGAACTCCGCCCCCTCTCTTTGTTATTCTCACAGCTGGAACACCCCACGCAACTCTCTTTTCATCTTGCAACTTCAACGATTCGCCGTACACTTGTATGTTCCTTGTACGACTCTCAACTCAATATAAAACACAACGCGTAGCAAAATTATTATGTTTTATGCATTCCTTACTCTCTCATTTCTTATGATTTTCTAAATAATTAAACTAACCTTTATTTCCTCCACACAAATGTCCTAAGTTCATTTCTATGTCCAATGCATAAAAATAAAGAGTTAATTAATTAAATTCTATTTGATAAAATAAGATCTTGCATCCTAATTAATTATGCTCTCTATTAAGGTTTCATTTATCTTTAAATGGCAACCTTGCCATGAACACTAGAACAAAGTTCTAGTCTTCACAAGTACTCGTGCCCGAGTCTTGTGAACGCATCATAGAGACAAACAACATTGTCACAAGATCCATCCTACAGTCAAAAGATTGTATCACAAAGGCATTCACAAAACATATTTCAAATATTAAATACCTAAGATTCACATCATTGGGACTTAAAATGAAACAAAATAGGTCAATGGATATTACATATCCACTGCCTTACAAAATTCACACCTCAATAAACAAACATCACAACTCAAATAATTATATCACATTAACAAAATTGACCAAATGAGGTCGATTTCTCTTTGGCAGTATTAAATGTAAGCTCTCACTGATTGTAGCAAAAGACCTTAGAATTAAAATTTTTTTATATAGAATTAAAGCTCTTGAATCCTATTTTTCAAAATGGTATCCCAATTATAAAATAGACATCTGGAGATTTTTCTAAAATTCCTACAAGTTGGCAGTACCGAAATTGACTTCCTAGCGAACATGGCTCAAAGAAAATTAAATTTTCTAACACTTCCCAAACTTTTTTTGAGCTGAAATTTTTACAGTAGAAAGGTAACATCTTTATCTTTCTAAAAACATAATCCTTACCCCCAAATTCTTTCCCTAGTGTTCCCAGTAAATTTAATTCTAACAACCTAAGTTTCAGACTCAAAACAAAGTTCAAAAACCCTTGCCCTGTTTCATTTTAAAAAGTTAATTTAGAAATTGGACATGATAATTTTTGTAATTTATATGGTTAAAAAGCTTGTTTTGTCTAGTTTTTAATGATACAAACACAAAAAAGAAAAGATAAGTGCACAAGTGTAAAATGGGGAAAAATCAAGGCATGTTCCAACAGAACAGTCACCTTGTGGGTCATGGATGAACCCCGAGTTGAGGGTTTCTCTCCAAGGTGTCAAAATTAAAGTTGTCACATTTTGTGTTTATTTTCATTTAAAACAAGTTTCATGAAAAATCAATTGTTGGATCTTCCAAAAATCATAAAACAATGGGGGCCATCCAGGGCTACACGGCCTAACAGCCACTGCCACGTAGTTTGTGGTTTGTTTTTCACATGCAAAGCTTACCAAATAATTTTTAAAGAAATTTGGGCATGGTTTCCTTTGTTTCAGGAGTCTTTCCAATCAAATTCAAAAATCAAAACAATCCAAAGATAGTACATGCAATCCCACACATCCACTGCCAAAAGGTTTCCAACCTATTCCATTAATTTCTCAAGTTCAAACACCAAGCAACACAACACAAACAGCAAGAGGGGCATGCATGCAAGTTGTGGTTGAGACTCCTAACCCTCAACCACATTTCAACAAAAAACAAGTGATTACATAAAGAGTTCCCCTCACCTTTGATGGTGCATGATCGAGAGAGAGGAAGAGAAGGTGAAGAAGATGAGTTTGGTTGGTTAGGAGAGTGGAGAGCCTTGATCTTGGCTTGCATGCAAAGCTTGCAAGGAAGCAACAATGGCTGCCCTTGTGTGTGTGTGTGTGTCTTAGCCAGAGGAGAAGGAAGGGAAGAGAGAATTTGATTTGGGTGGTGTTGTTGTTGTTGTGTCCGTGAGGGAAAGAGAGAGGTGAGAGAAGAGAGGTTGGTTTGTGAGTGAAGTGGTGAAAGAGAGAGAAGGGACCGTGAGTGTTAGTGAGTGGGGGGGGGAGGGGGAATTTGCATGAAATCTTATTGGTTGGAGGGGTTAAGGTGCAGCTTAGGTGGGGGGTTAGGTGATTTAAGTACCAATTTTAGTTTACACAGTGCAATTTTACACTGTGTAATTGTAATGTAACGTGATTTAAAATTTTAAAACTTAATTTCAAATATCCAATTAATTTTATAAAACTTATTGTAATGAAAAATTTTCTAGTTGATCAAATAAAATTTTCTCTGTAAAGAAATTGTTTACAAATAAACTTTATAAGAGATAACTTGATGTGCAAGTTACTAGAAATTAAAATAATTAAAATAATTAAAACCAATTTGCAACCAATTAATTAATTAATACATAACAATAGATGTTTTAAATATTTACTAGTAGTAATTAATCTCAGTTTCAATTAATTACTAGCAGAGATACCAGGGAATCAATCACAGACAATTTGATTACATAGAACTTACAAACAATTTGCATAGAAAAGTAACTACAGAGAATTAATTCTAGAGAATTAATTACAAAGAATTACTCACAGAGAAATTTTTATATCTTTGATTTTATAATTTTTTTCTACTTGACCATTATAAGGAAATACTTTTATTATTTTATTTTCCATCATTTTTCTTATTTACTCAATTAATCACTAACTATACTAGCTTCTAGACATCATTCTTCTAAAACTGATCAAGCTCCTCTTGCATAGCCTTGAACCAACTTTCATCTTGCAAAGCATCGTCCACATTTTTTGGTTCTATTTCTGATATGACTGTACTGTGACTTTGTTGTTGATATGATGATCTAGTTCTGACTTTATCTCTTGGATTACCACGAATTTGGTTCTCTGGATTATGCTTCTTCATTTGCTGGTTTCTTCCAGTTGGTTCTCTTTGTTCTTCTACTGGACTGACCAGGGGAGTATTGGACTCTTCTATTGTAAAATCATCATTGGACTCATCTTTGTCTGCTGTCTTTTGACTATCGTCCAATCTGAGATCTACAAATGATTCATCCAACTCTGATAATTCCTTATCAGGCTTAGTGTCATTAAACTTCACATGAACAACTTCTTCTACAACCAAGGTTCTAAAGTTGTAAACTTCGTATGCCTTTGAAGTTTCAAAGTATCCAAGCAATGTTCCATTATTACACTTAGAATCAAACTTTCCAAGATTGTCTTTAGTGTTTAGAATGAAACATTGACATCCAAATGGATGGAAGTATGATATGTTGAGCTTTCGTCCTTTCCATAATTCATAAGGAGTCTTTTTCAGAATTGGTCTAATGTAAATTTTGTTCTGTAAATAACAGGCAGTATTCACTACTTCAGCCCAGAAATGTTTAGGAGTTGAGTTATCATTCAACATGGTTCTTGCCATTTCTTGCAATGACCTATTCTTCTTCTCACACCATTTTGTTGTGGTGTTCTTGGTGTTGAGAAGTTGTGAAGGATTCCATTTTCTTCACAGAACCTATGCAGTGAGAATATCAAACTTGATGCACTTCCTAACTTGCTTTCAACTTCCCTTCATGTAGCATGATCAAGGTGCATTGATTTCTTAAAGATAAGAAAAGTGTAGCTCAATGAATCTCATAGATGACGACACTCAGTTTCTTAGCTCTCTCAAATGAAAATTACTAAGAGATTTGAGAAAAATGGGTGTTACACTTGAGAGCCTTCGAAACTTTGTTTTTATAGACTTCAGAACAAAGATAATCGATTATTACTAGGGATAATCAATTATTTTGTTCTTATCATCATTTAGAAACACTAAAGAACCAAATAGTCGATTATTTCATCAAATAATCGATTAACTGCGAAAGGTTTATTTTTCTTTAGGGTCAAATAATCTATTATTTCAAGTGGATAATCGATTAACTGCAAACCTTAGATAATTATTATAAAACAAAGCCTCGAAATAATCGAATAAAATGTTCTGATAATCGATAATTTTGTTCTTAGATTGAAATCTTATAATTTTCAAAAAGATTTTAGCCCATATTCAATCCTTAACAAAATGATATAAAGAATCAATGATCTATCAATGCAGACATGAGAGAATAAAAATATAACTAGCCTATATGCATGATACACACACATTCACACATTAAAAGCTATAACATACATCCTATTATACTAGTGTTCTCAATATATATGGAGCATACAAGAACCTATTACAAATACAACATCATCAAAACTACTAAGCTACACAAATACATCAGTACTGAGATGGACTTGCGGTTTTCATTCATTACATGTGTTACCTACTATGCGCACATTTTCGTTTGAGCCCCGTTGCTTGACTCTAACGGGAGTGGGTGTGCAAAGGGTGGCACCGCCAGTTGTGGACTTGAGGGACTTGGAGTCCGAGGAGGAGGATGAGATAGATAAGGACCTCGAGATGGTCGAGGAGTACCACAAGGAGGAGGACCCTAACACTTGAAGTGAATAAAATAACCCAAGAAAGGGGGTTGAATTGCGTTTTCATAAACTATAACTCCTTTTTGAAAGTTCTCCAGTAACTCAGAAACTATATATGTTCAGAAAAAATATTCGTTCTAAGCCCATAATGAAATCCTTATCAGTTTTCAAAAAGGTTTCTTTCTTAAGATCAAAGCTTATTGATTCAAAGATTCTTCTTCCTGTAGAGTGTATAAGTGGAAATACTGTTCTATAAAAGTGACAAAATATATAAGAATATTTTAGCTCAGTTAAACAATCAAAACAGTAAAGAGGAAGGAAGTGAGAGATCACACAGAAATTTTTATACTAGTTCACCCCAAACCTAAGGCTACAACATCCAGTCCTCACTTTCTAGTGAGATTTCACTAATCAACATAACAAACAGCCACAACTGGCTTACACAGCAACCATAGTAGGTTCACCACATCACAAAGCTAAACACAAGCTCTCCACACAGCATCAACAATGATCTCACACTATCACAAAACAACAACTCAGTAACTCCCTCACCATAGCACCACACCTTGGTCTTGGCTTGGAGACTTCTTAAGAATACAGCAAAAGGTTATTTGTGAATCACTGCACAAATTACATATTCTCCCTAAAGGGGTTTTCCACTTAGGAAATACAAATCACACTTCTCACTTTTTACAAGAAATAGCTCATTAAGTGTATGCAAAAGTTGGTCACTCTCGCAGAGAGGCTTGAAGCAAAAAATGTAGAATCCTCACTAAGGAAGAAAGACTCGTGTTACTCTCTTTCTTGCTTGCTTCAAGTTGTCTTCAAAGGCTTACATGAGGTCCCTTTTATAGTGCTCAAACAAGTAGCCGTTGGACTCTTGGTATAGCTATTTCTTGATAGAAATTTAAAATGTGCCAATTGTACGTGACCTGTCATCATTTTGAATCTGTTCTGAGAAAACCATTCTGATGAACAGATTCTGATGAGCTTCTGAATATACATTAGAAATGCATTCTGATGTTGTTGAGGAAGGACCTATACTGATGTAGGTTCCTTTTGATGAAGTTTTCGTGATAAGATTTTGTAAGGAGCACATCTTCATCCTAAAGATCAACTCTTCATAGCAATGGTCATTCTGAAGCAGCTTGCTTAAGTATTTATGAGATATGTGGTTTACTGTTGGTGTTAAATGTATTCTCTCTTTGGTACAGACTTCAGGAAAGTCTTCTTTACTTCAATCTGATGCTCCACATCATATTCTCTCAAGGACATATCTCAATTATCAGCTTCTTGCATCTTCAAATGTTCTCAACATCGATCTTCTGATGAACCTTCAGTGATTGTGATTCATATGGAAGATGTGATGTTATCAACTTCAGTCTTCTGATGAGTCCTCTATAGTTGTGACTGCATATGGAAGACATGATGTTGCATTTCATCTTGTTCTGATGCACAGAATCTTCAAGGTCTTAACTTCAACACATCATGCATATGTGATCAACTCATAATCTCTTTCTGACTTGATTCTGGATTGTTTTCATAACATCATTCTGATGTTTATTCTTTTGCAGCTTCATTTTGATGATGTATTCTCTGATATATCCTTCAATGAGACCATCTTGATGTTTTTGTAACTTGCTAAATCAGAGGTCTTTAGAGGAAGCACTGACTTCATCATTTAGATGAAGCTTCAATCATCTTTTCTGAGACTTCTGTGGTGCAATGTTGAGACATCCATTCTGAGCTTGTCTTGAACACATCAGAATACTTGTTTTCAATATGCTCTCTATGTAATCTAAAATACTTAGCAGATTGTTAGCTTGCATAGCTTCATTCTTTCAATTTACAATACTAATGGTTTGTCATAGTTAAAACCATGGGTTTTAGATTCAACAACACTATGGAGGAGGACCCCACGGAGGAGGATTGATAATTGCCTTATATTCCTACATTTTGTAGTAATTTAGGGGCAATTATTTAATATCTTTCATGCTTTTGAGCTTTGTTTATCTTCATTTTAGTTAAGTTTTTAATAGAAGCTTATTTTAGTTAGGAATTTTTAATTTTACTTTTACACTTGATTTTGGGTTGTTTTCTTATGTTTTAGGAACTTTGTTGAAGTGTGGAGCAAGTTTGGAGATGTCCCAAGAGTGATTAATGAGTTAAGGATCAATTTGGTTGAAGTTTAAAGCCTTGAAGGTCTTGCGAAAGCAAAAGAAGCTCGTGGGAAGCCTTGGAATACGCCTATGCAACCAAGTTGTGCACCTGTGCAAGCTTTAAAATTTGCTAAAATTCTGAAGACAGAGAGTTGCACAGGCTATGCAAAAAATCTGTGTACCCATGCATCGAGCTTTATGAGAATAATCTTTTTTTTTTTTTCTTAGGCTTGAACCCTCATTGGCCCATAGCTTTAAATAGGGATTTTATGTTCTAGCCGAGGGTTCCGAAACTTTGTACGTGAAAGATACAAGAGATCGGCTTAATGCGTTTGGACTCATCTCCCATTCTTTCTCCATCTTTTGCTTTTCCCCCCATGGTTATGCATAGCTAAGTTCTCTATTCGTTGGGGTTTAATGTAGTTGGACCTATTTTCATGTAATTACTACTTTTCTCTTTATTCAATCAAGTACTGTTATTGTTCTTCTTCTACTCTTAATGCTTGTGTTTGGCCTGATCAACCAATTGCATGATTTTATTATTTCAATTGTAATTGGGAAATTCTTTTGAATTGTGAACTGAAGAAGACAACCAATCATTTTTATGCCTAGGGATAGGGTAAAGAGGATTGGTCATCACTAAAACCTCTTTTCTTAATGCAAATACCTTGGTTACACTAATTCAAGGGATTGATAGTGTAAGTACCTTGGTTACTTAAGGAATTAAGGTTTGAATAATTATGTGGGTTGATGATAACTAAAATTTAATTGAATAGAAGTGAGTTGTGATTGCATGTTAGGAAGTCCAACGAAGTTAAACCCCGACGATTTATTTTAATTGATTTATACCACATTTTCTGAGCACACCAAGTGTTCGCAAAATTTCTTAAACCAAATTTCCTTCTATTTTATTTTTTTATTTTATGCATTTACCTTTAATTTTGGTTACTCAATTACTCTCAATTTCATAGTCTATAAATTATACTCTTAATTACCCAATTATCATACAAGTCCCTTTAACTTATCACTTTGTTACTTGCACGATTTGGTACACTTGCCAAAATCCCCAACAAGGATCCAATGGAGGACCCTCATGAGGGCTCTTCACAGGGTTCTTGCTAGGAGATCTCTCTAACACCTGGCACATTGTTTTTGTGGGTATAGCTGACTTATAGGGTTGGGATAGATAATTGCTCTGAATTCTAGGTTTTCCCTTTTTGTGTATTTGACTCGGGTAGATCTAGGGATTAAGATATTTTGTACTTATTCAGTTATCTTCCACACATTTATGCCTTATTGTTTTGTTATATGGGTTGTATATGTTACTTGTCTTGTCCACTGATACGCTTATACTTTGATATTCGTCCGACACTTTACACTTATATATTTTGTGACCATGGAGGTCCATTTCAGTTATTTATGATGTTATTCAAAGAGTGTATGATTTATTTTACATTAATAATTGTACAATTATGAAGTAACGCGATATGTTTTGATAAGTATGTATGATACAACGTCGATGATTATGAACGGTATTTCAAAACTCAAAGGGTGATGGTTTTCTTTATTTAAAATAAATGATTTCTTAAGTGAAGTGAAACTTTTGAAGTTGTAAATAAAAAGTTTTAAATTTTTCACAAATTTTACTCAAGTAACTTTTTTTTTAATTGCAAAGTTTTTGCTAAGCTAAATAATTAACTCGTTTAATTTGAGAATTAAGTAATTAATTAATAAGTATATGTAAATCCTGAATTAAGGGTGTTACATAAAGTAGCGGTTTTTTACTGCCACTATTTTTTAAATTTTAATTTTTTTAAAATATTTATGAAATTTTATTTTTAATTTTAATAATAATATTGTGCACGTTAAAAATCGCCACTAGTTATAAATTGAAGTTGTCGAAAAACACAACCTAACGACGTCAGTCCCAATATGACATAAAGGATCAAATTGAACTAATTTTGAAAATAAAAGTACTTAATTGCATAGTCAAAAAACAAGAGAAACTAATTAAGCATATTTAAAAAACTAGGGACCAAATTGAATATTAAACCTAAACTTTTCAAAAGAAATTCCATTTCCTTGATTTTATGCTTATCATGAAATAGGAATGATTTTGGTGTGACAAACATGCCCTTCTTTCTCTAGAAGTTGACGCACGCGCTTCCTTAATCCTTCCTCCTCTTTCCAAAGAAAGTGACTCCGAAATTTCTATCGCCTTCTCTCCTTTCACACTCAAAGCACGTTTTCAAATTCCAGCATTCCACGCAAACCCCAATTGGCAAAGCATTGGTGTACCCGCCCACACAATTTGTTTCTCTTTTGTTAACTTCTCTGTTGGGTTTATACTTTATATTACCAAACTCTTTGATTTTAGGTTCCTTGTTTGTTTCTTCTTGTGCATGCTGTGCTGGTAGAAGTTCTTGTAAGAAGCTAGTTGTTGTTTCTCATAGAGGGTTGTATAATCACTTTGTAATATGATTATTACCCAGTTGGAGATTTCTTGAATATTCTGGAAGGTAGTGCTGTGGTTGGTGGGGTTGTTTGTTTTAGTTAGAATTTGATGTTAAAGGTTAGAACTTGCAATCTTGAATGAGGTTTTTCACTAGGATTTGTGGGGGTATTAGAGAATAGAGAGATTTTGTTGGCAGATCTGTCAGAATTTGTAGGGTGACCATTGAGGTGATTTATCAGTGTCATTTGGAAGGAAGATGGTTGGAAGCAATGGGAATGGACTGTCAAAATTTTCTCTTCTGAATGTAAATTTAGAAGAGAAGGTTGATGAGATTCGCGGGCTTATTGGGAAAGTGGAGGGTGATCCACTGAGAATAGTTGGTGTAGGAGCTGGTGCTTGGGGTAGTGTGTTTATTGCTATGTTGCAGGAGGCTTATGGTAGTTTAAGGGAAAAAGTTCTGATAAGGATATGGAGAAGGCCGGGAAGAACGGTTGACAGGGCCACGGCTGAGCACTTGTTCGAGGTGATCAATTCGAGGGAGGAAGTACTGAGGAGGCTTATTAGGAGGTGTGCATATTTGAAATATGTTGAGGCTAGATTAGGTGATAGAACACTTCATGCAGATGAGATTTTGAAAGATGGGTTTTGCTTGAATATGATAGATACCCCTCTGTGCCCTCTGAAGGTTGTCACAAACCTGCAGGAGGCTGTGTGGGATGCTGATATCGTGATTAATGGCTTGCCATCAACGGAAACTCATGAGGTGTTTGAGGAAATTAGTAAGTACTGGAAAGAGAGAATCACTGTCCCTGTCATTGTATCCTTGGCGAAAGGTGTAGAGGCTGAATTGGGCACTGAGCCACGGATAATAACTCCCACTCTAATGATCAATCGAGCAAGTAAGATGCATTTACATTTATTCTATCTGCTTTATGTAGTGGTGTGTGTTGATTGAGTGATTTTCACTCTAAAGTATATGATTCTGACTTGGCTAAATTTCCTGCTCCTCTTTGTTTTCTCTATTGCACTACCAAAATACTATAAACTTTTACCTGTTTATGGAGACAGGCCTAGTTATACTTTTTCTTTACATGCTTGTGAATAAGGGAATACAACCAAGACATAGTATTGAAAGGTGGAAACTATCATGGAAAGGTTGTCTGTTATCCTCAAGAATTCAACCAATGATAAACTTTCTCTGGTGTCTTTATAAAGTACCAATAGGCCCCAAATTAGTTGATGAAAAATGACCTGACCATGTTCATAAAGAAATTGTTTTCTGGTTTTCCCATCTTCCCATGTTTAGGTGACATTGAGAAACTTGAGTCTTTATTTGAATATGATGTGGCATCTTTGGTTTTCATCTACTTTTTTTTCTTTCTTGTTGTGGTTTTCTTCCTTATTTGCAACTTTCCTTTGCGGATTTTCCTGCCACTACATAAACAGTTTGGCTGGTTCATGGTCTCATTAGTTGAATCGACCAGTTCAGTCTGGTGTTTAAAACATTGATTTGAAGGATTTGTTCCTTAGTTAATGGGGAAGTGATTTGTTGTACAATTGAAAATTAGGAAGCACATTTTGGGATGTCCAATTCAATAGCTGTTTAGAAGTATAGAATATTGAGACATTGGACAAGATTTTACATCTCTTGCCATCTGTTAGGTGATTGAAGACAAGAAAATTTAATGAAGCTTGAAGATACAGGCTCCTTTGATGTTAAATACCTTAAAATTCTGACTGTGATGATTGCAACTAGGTGCTGCTATCTTTGATAAAGTAGGGCATTAGTGGACCACTTACTTCTTTCCATGAGGTAATGTGTGATAGTTTTTTTGTGTTGTTTGAATCACAATGGGTTTTTCTGGGAAAAGTTAAAAGTGCTGACTCATGGAGTAGAAAGATGAGGCATTAAAACAATTAAGATTGTGCAACTCTGAAAGGCTATCTGAAAGAATTTGAGGTGGAGACCTCAAAAGGAAAGGAGTACAATTAACTTTAATTAACTTTCCTCTGTCACATGCAGTTCAACAGAAAGTTCGAGTTACTTAGCATGCTTGGGTGTGAAATCATCCATCCTTTACAAGAGCCACTTCTTAAAATTATTGAATTTCATGATATTAGATCCTGATGTGACATCTCTGTGTGCTTTCACTACTTTTGAAGCCATTTTATGGCTAACATGCATGAGTGTTGTCCATTTGTGCCTTCAAATAGAATTTTCACATGTATAGAAATTAAAATTATTTGAGTTTCATTTCTGAAATCCAATAGTTTAAAAATTGGGTTATATTTTCAGTGTATATATCTTACATGCCTTTGCTGTATAGAATTTAGATGAGCTCTTATGATTTTATGGTTTGTTTCTTTTATATCAACACAAACTAAATCTGAAGCCTTTTTCCTAAATTGGAATAACTATGCAATATGTGAATAAAAAGATAACAATTAAAGCTTTTCTTTGGGATGGAATTTTGTAAATTCACATGTGAGTTGAATATCTCTGTTGTAATCTCTGCATGCTGAGGGTTACAACAAGCTGCTATACAGTGGATCATTTGATGTTTGATTGCCCTGTAACCCAAGAGATATGCTTGTTTCTTTCAAAATATTGAGGTTTTGTTTAATAAAATTTAAAAAGTGATTTCTGTTCTTATATACATGTTTGTAGTTGATACTTGATACTTGATAGCGTATGCATAATTCATTTCTGTTTATTGTGTCACTTTTATGGCATTCAATAGAAGCTTATGTAATGGAACCTTATAATAGCAGAAAATTTTCCCTAAAGAATGAAAAGGTAATGTAAAGGAATTATTATTTTTGAGGTGGGTGACTGTTAATGTGCTTTCTCTAATTAATTTTTTGTTTATGAAGAAAAAAAATCTTGATATTCTTTCTGGAGTTCTTATTTTTGTAATGGTGCATGACATCCATGTTTAATTAAACTCCCATCATTTCCTGATTTCTTTGCAGCTGGAGTTCCCTTGGAGAACATCCTTTATCTTGGAGGACCAAACATTGCCTCAGAAATTTACAACAAGGAATATGCAAATGCTCGGATATGCGGGGCAGAAAAATGGAGGAAACCATTGGCAAAGTTTTTGAGGCAACCTCACTTTGTAGTGTGGGATAATGGTGATCTTGTTACCCATGAAGTCATGGGTGGATTAAAGAATGTATATGCTATTGGAGCAGGTAATTTCTCCATTTTCTTCTTACATTGCTATACATTGTACTGAACAACATCATAGAAGCTAGTAGGTAAATGCTATTTTAAGCAGGAAATAGATAATATCCATTTTGGTTTTATGGAGGAGATAGAGCGTCAGGAGAAAATATTGTCTGTGTTGGATCTTTGCCTGTTGCTCATTGTGTCTGCTTTACTGGAATTGTTATTATTTGAGTATAAAAAAGGGGGGGAGAGAGAGACAGAGATGTAGGTGAGAATGTCAAGTCATCAAGTGTTTTTTAGCATTGTTTGCACAATTTTTATTTAGACATCCTTCTCATTAGATAGTAGATGTACTAGTAGCAAATTTTGGCTAGAAGATTTCCCAGTTCCCACTTTCTGCCATCTTGAGCATTTTAAATTTACTTTTTGTCCTTTTCCATTGAAGAGTCTAGTTTAGTGTATTTACTTTTGCCAAATATCATTTGGGATGTCTTAGAGACTGAATATAAAGTATTTATATTTCTGAGTGGTGCTTGATGTTTTGGACTTTGAATTATTTTTCTGCCAGTTCATGAATCCTCATTTAACATTGTCAAATCTGAAACTGTATTCATGAAATTTCAATTTAACAGGAATGGTAGCTGCTCTAACAAATGAAAGTGCCACCAGCAAATCCGTATACTTTGCTCACTGTACTTCAGAGATGGTTTTTATCACTCATCTATTGGCAGAAGAACCAGAGAAACTTGCCGGGCCACTTTTGGCTGATACTTATGTAACCTTGTTGAAAGGTCGTAATGCATGGTATGGACAGAAGTTGGCCAAAGGGGAATTGAGCCTTGAAATGGGTGACAGTATCAAGGGCAAGGGGATGATTCAGGTATAGATTTGTACATTCAAATTTCAACATGCTTGTGACTCAGGGATAATGGCTGTGTCTTGCTGTCTGATAAGAAACAAGAATTAGGGCATAAAAATATACATTTGATCCCTGAAAAATGTTTTTTTTTTTTTATACTAGTCTCCAAGGTATTAAAAAACGGTCCGCAACTGCGATTTCAACTGCAACACCAAGCTTTTTGGGGTCATTGCGACCACAATCGGCTGCATTTGTCCGCAATTTCTTGCAATATCAAGGATTGCAATGAAACCGCGACTGCGACCATGATCACAATATAAAACCTGGCTCGTCTTGATTTAAATTTTATTTTTTTAATCCTTAAAAATTGCAAAACCATGTGCTTTAGTCCTTCATGACTGGTGAAGGACTAAAATGCATTGTTTTTATTAAAAATAGGAACTGAAAATAAATAAAAATTGAATATGAACTAAGGCTCTGTTTGGATAAGCTTTATAAGCACTTATACAAGAAAATAAAAAAGAAAAATGAAATAAGATCTTCCCATTAGCTTATGCATAAGTGAATATCAACTTTTTGGAAAAGCGAAAATCTTTTAGTTTATCCAAAAAGCTGATATTTAATTATGCATAAACTAATTTTAGCTTATGAGAAAAGATTATTTCATTTTTTTCTTTTTATTTTCTTCTCATATAAGTATTTATAGAGAAGTTTATCCAAATAAGGCTTAAAACAAAAGAAAGTCATATTTTCAGTGATCATAATATATTTTCAGTGATCAAGAATATATTTTAGTCAAGAATTGAAGATAATAAAAACGTGTTTTTTTAAGTTTGGACATTTGCTGTTTTCAATGATTATTTTGGTTTCCCTGTTGTAGGGAGTCTCTGCTGTTAGGGCCTTTTATGAGCTACTCAGCCAGTCCAGCTTAAATGTCCTAAATCCTGAAGAAAACAAGCATGTTGCCCCAGCGGAGCTTTGTCCCATCTTAAAGATGTTATACAGAATATTGATAATAAGGTAACACATTTTGCTACCTCCTTTTTTTATTGGCTTAATGACTCAATTTGGTCCATAAATTTCCAAACGCATCAATCAGGTCCTCTAATTTTTAAAAATGCTTCAATCAGATCCTTTTCGTCAAATTGAAAAATGAAAACCGCCATTATTTGTAAGTAAAAACCGTCCAAATTTAACGAAAAGGACCTGATTGAAGCATTTTTAAAAATTAGGGACCAAATTGAGTCATTTTAAATAATTTAGGGACCAAATTAGTAATTAAGTCTTTTTCACCTTTGGATGAAAAAGAGAGAACTGAATTCAATTGTGAAACTACATTTTCAATGGTTTTTGCTTACCTTACCTTGATCTTCAGGGAATATCCAGCACAGGCCATTCTTCAAGCATTAAGAGATGAGACAATGAATGATCCCCGTGACCGCATTGAGATTGCCCAAAGCCATGTGTATTATAGGCCATCTCTTCTTGGTCAGAAGCCTTAAGAGTGTTTTGTTTGTTTTTAGGCTTATATACCAAATTGGTCCCCAAATTATATTAAAAACTTCAATTTGGTCTCCAAATTTTAAAACTCGTCAATTTGGTCCCCAAATTTTTAAAAATGCATCAATTTGATCCTTTTTGTCCAATTGGAGTTGGTGCCATTAATAATTTGGGACCAAATTGATGCCGATAAAGGTTAAATTATCCCAATAAGCAAGAAGACTAAACAAGTCTTGCCAATTTGGTCCCAAATTTTTAATGACGTCAACTCCAATTGGACGAAAAAGACTAAATTGATGCATTTTTAAAAATTTGGGGACCAAATTGACAAGTTTTAAAATTTGGGGACCAAATTGAAGTTTTTAATATAATTTGGGGACCAATTTGGTATATAAGCCTTGTTTTTACGTTGAAAAAGTTTCAAACTACAGTTTAATTCAATGGCACTAGACCCATGGATTGGGGGTGCAAGTGCATTGGAACACTGAGATCTGAAATATCAACACAACTAGTCTCATCATGGGTTTGGAAATAAATTGAGATTTGGTAATAGTGTTTGTAAATATCATTGTATTTTATTCTTATGCGTGATAAGATTTTGTCTTTCGTAATAATTACTTTAAAAAGTTGAATTTAATTGATTTTTAATTGGTTGATTGTAAAAAAATTTACTCAATATATCATTTTTTAAAATAAAAAAAAAATTATCAAGTGAGTGAGTCAAATGACGTGAAGTTGTTTTAACTTAATCAATGATATCGAGTTTGAGTTATGGATGTATATAATGGTGTTAAATACTCGGAGAGTTTGGATATTTATAGTGATCTTACCCAAGTTGAGTAGGATTGTTTCTGGTAAAAAAAATACTTTTGGACTATGCTAAAAATAAATTATAAGCAAATTGTTTTACATCATTATATGAAAATATACTAGTTTTATTATGTCATTGCCAAATATAACAATTTTTTTTATAAATATAATATTTTTTGTTTTTAATCTTATGCTATTGCGTCCCTATAAAATATCGCAATTTCTGTTTTTATAAAATTTAACCATCACTACCACTGAGCGTATGAATAACTGATGTGAGGTTGTTCGAGTTTAACTAAAGATTTTGAGTTTGAGTTTTAATTCCATGTATACAACTGCCTTAGATACTCGAAGAGAGAGTTTTGTTGTCCACAGTAGTCCTATTCGACTTGAGCAAAATGGCCTCCTATAAAAGATACATGTAATCTTATCATTAAAAAATGGCTAAATTATTCACATGGTCCTTTATCTTTATTTTATGTTGTAATTAGGTCATTTATTTTTTAAAACTTACAAAATGGTTCCTTATTTATTAAAAGTTATAAAATGATCCCTTAAGTAAATTTTTTATAGCATGTTTATATATAAAAAAAAAACTGAAAAAGGCATTACTTAAGGGGTAAAGAACATTCCATAAGGGGTAGAGATGCTATAAAAAATTACTTAAAGGATCATTTTAAAACTTTTAATAAATAAGGAATCATTTTATAATTTTTAAAAAATAAAGAACAAAATTACAACCTAAAATAAAGATAAGGGAATTTTAGCCTTAAAAAAATTACAACCTTGAACTAATTGTAATTTTACTTGATGCTAAATTAACTGATGTCGACGTAAAAGAAGATGGTCAGCTTCTTTGGACAACTGATGTTCCCCGTGTAGAAGATAACATCAGATGACAATCATGCTAAATTACAAACTTGAACTTATTGTAATTTTACTTGATTACTTGAACAAAGCAATAATTACATAACGCCCCTGAGCATGAACAACTCAATTGATCATCATTCTTATTCATTGGTTCTAAATTCATTACTTGGTTGGAGGGTTGGAGAAGTGGTTGGGTTTAATGCCATTTGATAATAAAGACGGTACATTAGGCTCAGTAAGTTTGCAGAAAATGCAAAGCCCACATAACATTTAAAGAATCAGGTCCATATTTGGTATAATTTTGTTTTAAGAAAAAAGAATCTATCTCAGAAGAGTTTGTAAAAATAAGTGATTTGTTATGTGAAGGTATGGGAAAAGGTCATTTGTACGTAGTCTTACCCTTACATATGTAAAAATAAGTGATTATTTCTTTAAAATTAGTTAAACCAAACATGCACTAAATGTGTAACAATTGCTCCATTTCTAGGATTGAATGTAGCAGCCATAGTATAAACTCGGGAAAACTTTTTACACAATTACAGCAACAGACTCGATAAGCCACCTAACCTAAATGCCTCAAGAAAGACTCTTCCAGAAAACACTGCCATTTTCCACCACCCAGTTGATACTGCCATCACAAGGTTTCTCACCATATAGTCAGCTCAAAGCATCTCTTACTTTGGCTTATCATTTAAGGTTACAAATGATTTGAGCACTCCAGGACTTACCTTGTCAGCAAGAACACCTGCCTCTGATATAAGGTAAGATTTTTCCTTCACAACGCTCTGTAGTCTCTTTGCCTCAAAGTCGAGCTGTGTTTGATCTGTACATACTTACATGGTCAGTAAAAAGGAGATATCAACCAATTGTTTTCAGAAATCAGTTTTTTTCAATAAAAGGACTTCAATAAAGCAAGAACTCATAGCATGGCTATAGTTCAAACTTAGGACTGTCCCAATAATAATAACGATCATTAAAAGAATAGGAATGCAGATAGTCAGTCTCATCCGAACTTCTACCAAACTATAAAGTTGGTGAATAATAATGATCATCCATGCTAAATCATTTGCTTATCTAAGTACATATTCTGTGTTCCAGGACAAAAAATAAATTAATATAAAAAAATATCAGAAAGTTCCTATGTCAACAATTCAGATTTAATTCTAGACAAACAAATCACTCTTTTAAGTGGCATTTGAAAACCTCAACAGTGTAGTAGACAAGGCCACATTTAGGTAAAATTACATTCATTTCAGTGTAGCAGGGTTTGCAATCACAAAGAAATTGCCTACCACAATCAGGTTGAACCAATAAATAGTATGGCAGGCAAATTAAACATCTTAAAAAGATTTATGAACAAGAAAAGAGAAACAGTCAAAAACACCAGTGAGACATGATTGCATTGCATCTGCATATCGTTTCTCACATCAAATAGGAAAATTGTTGATAACCCAGACTCCAAACTAATGCATAAAACCCAACTTCTCATTTCATCCACTATAATATGAAAAACATATAATGAGGGGGAAAAGATTTATCTAAGTATTCCCATTGCACTGAAGAAAATATGGTAGGATTTAAGGGTTATGGCCAAACATTACTACCATAGAATGCCCCAACAAATACAGAAGTAATAAGCAATAGCTAAGCAAGCATTATGCCCCAGCACATGAAAAAAGATAACCAACATGGGTAAACATTTAAATAAATTTTCTTGCTGTTTTTTTTCTCATTAGTAATTTTTTTAATGGTTAGAGGATAGGGTGGGCAGCAATGAAATAACCTGTTTCCAATATAGTATGAGCAGCATGAAATGGAATTCTGGCAAACAGATCAGTTCCTGGAAACATCATCCACGTCTGCTCAGAAGAGTCATGTTTGCCACAGGTGGTGCAAACCTCTTGCACCAAAGGTCTTGAGCTGGTCCCTGCAACTCCCTTCATTATTGATTCAAAAGGAGATGGAACACTGCTCTTTGTTGTCCGCGCCCTTTTCCTTAATGCAGTAAGTGCTTCTCTATTCCCATTTCTCAATCTATCGTTCTCAACCAGCTGTATTTTTACCAAAAGGGACAATTGCATAGCCACTTAATTTCATAGAAATTTTTTTAAAGAGATCCAGTAGAAAAAAAGGCTTTATTGGGATAATAAACAAAAGATTTCTTGATTGATACTATGGTATTGAATTGATTGCTGTTAAGGACATAGCATAGTAATAAGGAAATTACTTTGGGATTAAGTAATTAGTTACTTTGTGCATCCAAACTGAATGGCACAAGTCATTTGGCACTTTGGTTGGTTCTTTGTAGCTTTTGGGGTGGAGTTAATTGAGTTCTGGTTTGATTTATAGTTATTAATCCTAGATAGCAGCACAGGGCAGCAGACACCAAAAATGCTGTAGTAAGATAGTGGATAGTAGGATGGGCACTATACGAGTATACCAACGATAATGAGGGGAAAAAATAAGATGTAACACCAAAGACATCTAATTAAGAGTCCTATCTACCTACCACAGACAAAGCCAAGGTTTCATAATTTAGGAGTGCTAGTTGCCCAACTACTTTGGTTGATGGGTCAAGGTTAAATAGTTTTTATGTCATTTGAGGGTGAGTTTAAATAAGCTTTTTTGAAAGGAAAAAAAAAAAAAAAACTATTATAATATAATTTTTCAAAAGCTACTCTTTCTAACTTACAGAGAGGCACTAGAAAAGTTTTTTTTTAGACTAGCTTTTCCTTAAAAATCTTTTATAATTATCTTAAAATCTTTAAACAACACTTCAGCCTTTTTCCCACTAGGTGGGGTTGGCTACATACATGGATCATACAATGCTATGTTTTGTTGATATAGACAAACAGTTGACCTTTACATCATCATTAATTGTTTTGCCTATAGTTTTTCTGTCTCACTTTGCTTCTAGTGCTTAGGCTACCCTGGCCTCCGTCTAATCTGCTTTACTTATGAGAGGGTTCTACAGATGTTCTCATACATACCCAAACCACGTACATGTCTCTTTACCGGGATTTAAAAAAAAAAATTTAAAATTACAAAACATTTTTAAATTTAAAAAGCATCATTTTCTTTAAAAGAGTACAAACAAATGGATTGTAAGTTTGGTTTCCTTTCCAAACAATCTAAAAGCTTAGCAAGCTTTCAACATGGAGGGGGGAGGGGGAGGGGGAGGGATAAGAACAAAGTATAGTTATAAGAAAAGTACTAGCAGGTCATGTAATTAAGTACATATAATTCAAGGTGAAGGGTATAAGAGTCTTGTGCAACAGCGCAAGTGAGCCCCTTCCCCCAGCTGTCTCCCCCTAAAAATCTTATCTTTCAAGAAAGGTGACAACACTCAACACACTAGTTTTGTAACACATTACAATGATTTGTAAATGGATTTAGCATACTAAGGAGGTTATATTTGCATTTTAAAATGTTAAGAAACATAGGTAATTTTCTATAGTAGAAGTAGATGTTTAGACAGGGTTTAGATTTAGTCCATTCAAGTTTCTAAACTTAAATTGTATGATTAAAAGGGAAAAGTGCAAATTAACATAAGGTTTGGGTCATGTGCAACTCAGTCCCTGAACTTTAAAAAGGTGTATTTCGACCCTTAAGGTTTTCAACGTATGCAGAATAACTCCTCTATTAATTTTTCCATCAAAATTTGACTAATTTGCTTCCAAAATTACCCTTAAGATTCAGTTACATGAATAGCAGGTGATGTGACTAATTTGCTTCCAAAATTACCCTATAAAAAAATACAAAATAGCACCCTAAAGTTTGAATCATGTGAGACTTGGCAAAAATACACCGTTTTAAAATCATATATGATTAAGATTAAGTCGCATATGGTTCAAACTTCAAGGTGCCAATTTACATTTTCCTTAGGGGTAATTTTGAAAACAAATTAGTCACATGTTAATCACGTGATCGAGTTTGTCAATTTTAACAGGAAAATTAACAGAGGTTGTTTTGCACACGTTGAAAACCTTAAGAATCAAAATACGCCTTTTTAAAGTTTAGAGACTAAGTTGTACATGACACAAATCTCAAGGTGCTAATCTATACTTTTCCTTGATTAATACTGTTTCATCTTGAAGACATATCATTGAAATATGAAGACCAGTGTAACAGACTCTTGTTATATTGATTCACTAATGAAAAAAGCAGGATTTTTTAACCATAAAAGCTGGTGTAAAATAAATATATTGGGAAGAAGAAGGCGTTAAGGAATGGAAAAGTGGAGATATTAGATGAGAGGAAGATGTCTCAAATTCAGTCTTATCATGTTCCCAGGAGAATACTTGAATGCAGCAATAGATTCTAACATAAATACTTCATACCAAACACGAAAAAAGTTACAGCTGAAACAAATAATAATTATAAACTTTACCATGTACATTCTCATCAAGGCACCAAATTCTTGTCCTCAATGTAGCAATAGAAGCTAAATTTTACTCTTTTTTAATGAATTTTATTACTTATTTTGTTTCTCTGTCTTTGTAAAAGCATTAATCACCTTCAATTTGAAATTTTAAATTACCTGATGTCGAGCTAAAAGAAGATGCTCAGCTTCCACTTCCAGTTCTGATAACTCTTTTTGGAACTGTTTCATGGTCTCATCCATATTTGAAGAAAAGGAACTCCTGTAAAATTGTAATGAAAATATTATCTAGAGAAATTTGCGCAAAATATTGTCAGAAAGAACAAGCATTCAGTTGAATCCAAATGGAAAAATAATGCTATTTGTTTAGATATGAACTAAGAATTGTAACTGAAAACCAAAAATATAAGGATGAAGGAATATTCTAATATATGTTTTTCTATCCAACCACCAGCTACTTATCTCAGCAGTTAAGTACTTGCTTGAACATTGAGTGGAAATCTTGATCAACATCAACATCAGCATCAACATAACCATCTCCATCTCAACAGAATGTTAATTCAAATGAAAACATTACCTTCAGGAAGATAGCTCACTTCAACGGTGTGATGACCTTCCTCTTCGATCCTCAGTTGCAACTGCAGCAGTGTCAATGCACAAGGCAAACTTGTGAATATCACAACTATATCAAGAAGCATAAAGAAGAAATTGTACTTTTTTAGGGTTTAAAGTTCAAATTGAAGGTGATTAATGCTTTTACAAAGACTTATTAGAAACAAAATAACAATTGGAAGCTGAAGAATCGCATCGTAGGAGCGTCACTCGTTGATGGCAGATCCATTCAAGATCTCAACTCTCAAAATCTCACCGTTCCAGGAACACGTCACCGCTCGTCGACAACCTCACCATTCTTTCTCCGGTGAGGTCGTAGCTCGCCGCGGCACCACCGCCTCTGTGGTTCTGGACGGAAGAGAAGACGAGGAAAGAGAAAATAGAGAAGGGTAAACTAGGAAACAGGAGAAAAAAGGCACACAATTACATAATGAGTTCAAATAAAAAAAGAAAAAAAGCTCAACTGTAACGTTCATACTTAAAATAATATTTTTATGTGCACAGTTGACATATGAGATTTTTATTTTTATTAATTATTATAATTATAATCATCAAATAATAATAGATAAATATATTTATATGTGCCAAAAAAAAGATAAAAATATTTTTAAATTGATGTAAATTAAAAATATGGGATTTAATATTTTTATGTCTCTAAACTTTTTACGAATTTTCGTTTTCAGTTTCTAAACAATGTTTTTAATATTTTTGGTTCCTATTTTTTTCTTTTGTTATAAGGTTTTAGTCTCTCCTATCAAGTAACAATTTCCATGTCATCTAGGAGTCTAATGGAGCAACCACATGTATTTTTTTTGTAAACTATATTTTTAATCTCTTATCAACTAGTCTAACGTTATTAACTGATATGAACAAATGAGAAATTAAAAACACTTTTTACCAATAAAAAAAAAAAATACACATGATTGCTTCATTAAACTTGATGTGGCAAGTTACTTAGTTGTCAGTATAAAACTGCTAACAGAAGAAAAGTATAGAAAGCAAAAAATAATTATAAAAAAAATTGTTTAGGAATTAAAAGAAATTATAAAAAAAGTTTAGGAAAAAATATTAAACTCTATTTTTTTAATATTTTTAACTATTATTATTTGATGATTATAGTAATTAATAAAAATAAAAATATAATACAATCGGTCAACTGTGCAAATAGAAAGATTATTTTAACTCTGAACGTTATAAGAATGTTAAGCCTTTTTTTGCTTTTTTTTTTTTTTAATTTGATCTCAATATTGTTGTCCAGCCAATATGTGCCTTTTTTTTTGCTTTTAAAATATGACCGTGAGATTAATCCAATGGTTCTCATATTGGCCAGAGAGAATCAGATCCTGAGTAATTGTTTTGGATTCTTGTGAAACACACGGGGTGTGTTTGATTTAATGTTAAGATGAACAGACACACATTCTAATACACATTTTGTAAGAAGTGAGAATTCAAAACTTTTGATTCAACAACTGTTTGGAGACCTTCCAACTGAAAATCAAACATGCACACATACTTGAATAAAGGATGTGCTCTTCTCCCCCCACCAAAAAATATATACGGATTTTGCATTAGTGCATAGATGGGTCATAATTTTATAGCCAACTACACTGAAAGAATTAAACACCCCCTAAGAAAACAATATAAATTGAGAATTTTCTCAACACAACACACACTGCCCAGTGCCCACTCAGGTCATAAAGCAATCAAGCTTTGTCACACATTAGCCTACTTAATCAATGGCATGGATATGTATTATTTAGTTGCTAATTGCTAATGGCTTGAACAAAATGCAGTTAAAATGATATATTTCAGATTTGGATTGTGCAACTTTAGAGTTAGTGCTCAAAATTAAATATATTCAATACAGGGGATGAAGAGCCAGACGGGTAGAGGAAGCATCATTCCTTTTTGTCCAAAAACTAATTAATAAAAGTGGTAAAACAGAATATACATGGCCTCAAAAGACTGGTGGAAGATTACGAAACACATAAGTATAAGCAACCTCATCATTCCAATTCTCCATTTTGGAAAAATCAATAGAATATAGTCTAGGAAAAACAAAAGTGAAAATGTCAAGAGCCAACACATTTTAATACCTTGAGGAAAGATGCAAAAGAACACTCAAAACAAAAGCGTGACCACTGACCTGTATTAGAAAGGAAAACTACTGATGTTATAGAAACAACCCAATCAATCCAGTCAAACTTTGCATCACCCCATCCTATGAATGGCAAGGAGACAGTGTTTGTAATATTTTGGACTCAACCAGACATTTAATCAAATAACTTACACGAGTTTTTTATTTTTGATTTTTAAATGTAATTTTCAAAATAAAACACTTTGGCTTTTAACTTAATTTTGAAATACTTTTACATTCATTTTTAAAACCAAGAAAAAAAAATTTGTGAATTTAGTTTTTAGTTTTAAAAGACACTTTCACCTCCACCGTTACCACTGTCACCATCACCATTCCACCACCTCCACCACCATTGTCGTTGTCATCATCACCGTCACCATTATACCGCTACCATCGCCATCACCCCCTCCACCACCGCCACCACCACCACCACTACCCCCTCCGCCATGACCACCACCACCCCTGCCACTGCCACCGCCACTACCATTACCGCTATAGGTTTAATTATTTTTATTTTTAATTATTTTTATGTGTCGATATTTTTTTATATTGCATTATTTCATAGTGGAGCAAGATATGATAAAATGGTTGACTTATTTATTAATATTCAATTTGCATTAACTTTTTAAAAACTCAAAACAAAAAAGAACTAAAACTCAAAACTAAAACTAGTTTTGATTTTTAAAAAAATTCAAAACTAAAAATGGAAAATCACCCCGAACGGGGCCTTAATAACTCGCGGTAGTTTATAAAAAGTGGGTGAACCATCACTTTGGTTCCCGAAAGTGTAATTCATTGTCACTTAAGTCCCTAAAAGTATGAAAATGTCATTTAAGTTCCTAAAAGTGCAATTTATTTATCACTTTAGTCATTCTGTTAAAAAAACTTTGTTTAAAATTAACATTTGTGCCTTCGTTACACGCTATCTACCTACGTGACAATTGACCGTACACATGTGGATAACATGTCATGTAGGTAAATAGCGTGTCACATAGACACAAACATTAACTTTGATGAAAATCTTTTAACAAACGAACAACACTTTAAGGATCTAAAAAGACAGTTTACCCAAATTACAAATGATTTAGGAGAGAGATAAGTTTAAAATATGTGGAGTCCACATGAGTAATTTCTCTCTTCTCATTCAGGTGAGTACAAGAGCTCATTACACTGCGTTTAGGGTGAGCGTCAAAGCCAGTTTGCAGACACGAAAACGTTGCCGCTGATGCGTGTAGGGTTATCGGCGGTGCTCGTCGGAGGTACGGTTGAACATCAAGCAGTGGTCCGTTTGGGTTGAAGCTCCCGCAAGCACTCGCGTCTCCGTGAATTCCCTTTACGCCCAATTCAAAATCTGCATAGCCTTCGTTCGTGAACCCTAATCGCTTATTTGCGAACCCATTTTGATCAACCTTCGTTCCCTTTGCGAAGCCACTTTCTTGACGAGTTTCTCTGTCACGGTAAGAAAAATTACAAGAATTTCCTTTTGTCTTTCTTTCTTTTTTCTTTTTCCAATGATGTGGTGGTGGTAATTCTGTGAGTGCGATTGTCTTTCACTCTTTACCTTTATTTTCTGTTCATATTTGATTTTCAATTATACGCAAATACGACTATTCCACATGTATTATTATTATTATTTTTATTTTATTTTCTGCAAGTTTTGTTTGCTCCCAGGCCAAAGATTTTTCTTTGTAATATCTGTTATCGATGAATTTTCCATCTCAACTGGGAACTAAAAGGCCTTTTGAAAGATTCATGATTAACTGATGCATTTTCCACGTAATTTTAATTACCCAATCATTGTCTTACAGGATAGACTCACCAATTTTAGTGTTTCAATGTTATTTTTTTTGTCCTGTTACTAGGTTGTTGGCTTGTTGCTGCTTATTGGATTGTGAGTTTTCTGATTTTTCTGATTTTGGATTTTCTTAGTTCCTACCTTTTTGGTGAGTTGGGATTGTTTTGTGGAGTTTTGAAGCCAAGTATTCCTGCTCACAGATAACGTAGAACAGGTATGAAGACTCTTAGAACTAATTTTGTCTGAAATTTGAATCGTGTAGATGCTTGTGTTGTGAAGCGGTAGTGAATACCTCTTCTCTCTTTCATTCAGTTTCTCTAGACAAATATTGAGCATGATAAAAATAAAATAAAATAAAAATTCTTATTCCAAGTAGGGAGCAGCAAGTAAAAAGACCATTAGCATTTCAAATCCATATATGACAACTGGTAGTGTATATTTTCGTGTGATTTGTTGCTTTGTTTATTTATTATAAGTCACATGGCATGCTATTTGACCTGATTGTGTATTGTTGTCAGATTGATCGATATATCTTACAAGCTTAAAGTGCTGGCCATGGCAATTCTTTTACAGACCCTGACATAACATTATGGTGGGGTCTCAATGGAACCCTGCCAAATGGTTGGCAAATTCATCAATGAAAAGCAAAGTTATCTCAACAGTTATTCATGGTTTCACACTAATAATTTTTAATATAAATTGGTTGCTGTGTTGCATTAATTTATAATCCAATAATTCAGTAGTGATATGTATAAGAAGGTACTCCAGTTGAACAGAGTTTTGTTTCCTTTGTTTTCATTTTGAATTGCGTTATATTTATAATTTGTTAGGGATAAGGCTAAGAAAACCCTTTGCACGTGAATGACTAAGTAATCTTGGTGCTAGATTTGAACCTGTTTTCACTTGGAAAAACCAGTTTTTGCAGATTATAAACTGGTTTTGGACAGGTTTTAAACCGATTCAAAACTCGTTTTAAATTTGCTTGAACTGGTTTTGAACCTAAACCAGATCTGAATTCAAACCAAACCACTTTACCAGTTTATTTTGGTTTGGTTTTCTATGCCAGTCCAAACCTGCCCTGGAAGGGTTGTTAATAGCTGTTAGGAAAGGTTGTTAATAGCTATTAGGAAAGGTTCTTGATAGTGTTTTGCTTTTAGCACCTTATATTTTATGCTGGTTTAATTACTCATTTGGTCCCTATACTTGTACAATCTTTACATTTTAGTCCTTACGCCTAAAAACTACTCGTTTTAGTCCCTATGCATATACTTTTTAATCCATTTTAGTCCCTGCCGTCCAAAATCGTATTGACTAAAATGGATTAAAATGTGTATATGTAGGGACTAAAACAAGTAGTTTCTAGATGTAGGGACTGAAGTGTAAACATGTGCAGGTATAGAGATCAAATGAGCAATTAAACCTTTTACGTTTTTTTGATGCTATGTTATTTTTTACCATATGTTTTGAACAGCAACCAGTTGCTGAAAAGTTTTTGTTTGCTATGTTAATGAAGGGTAAAATGGAGGCAGAGGTGGTGGAGGCAGAGCTTGTGTTGCCAAGCTACCTCAGTTTTAAGAGAGTTCAAATGTATGAGAAATACCCAAAAGGCCAAGCCAGAGGCAGGCATTGGAAACATCTTAAGCAGATTATCCAAGCTGAGAATTACCCTCCCGATGAACCCAATTGTGAGCTATCAGACACCCTTTGTCTGTACTTTCTTATGAATTAATATAGTTGCTTTTTTGGAAAAAAAAAATTAAAAATGAACACTTATATAGCTACTTCCCGCATATACTGTGTTTTATATATATATATATATATATATGAGGAGGGATCCACTTATTCCAAGAGTAAGTCTAAAAAAGTTACTCTTGAGCTTTACTTTCTCAGCCCTCCCTCCTTTTTTGGAGGACGTGTTCTCCTCCTGTCCTTCTAATTGTACTTCTTGTTTCTCTTCAATAATATTTCTTCTTTTATTTTTGATAAAAGAAACAATGAATGAGTGTTAACTGTTTAACCTTGGTGCCAGAGGCTACTTCCTGTATTCCAATTTTGATTATATGTTTGTTTGCTTGTTATATGTGCCATCCTTGTCAAAGAGTTTTAATTATATATTTTCATTTTGGATTATCTTGCAGATGTCAATATTGAGTCACCCCCATCTATGCATCCTTGCAAGAGAATCTGTGATATTACAGGCTTTGAGGTATGTAGTGATCTTTATTGTTCTTGTTGAATCACTTTTGCCCGATCTGTTCTGAATCTGATTAATTGATTAGCCCATTGAGTTGTTGGAAATAAAAAATTTTAGCCTAAGAGTTTTGGTTTTAAATGACAGTATATGCAGGAGTTTGCATAATTTCTATTTATAAAAGACATTTCTCACCTGTTCTCACTTCTCACAGAATTTGTGAAAATAATTATGTTTTATCTATTTCTCGTCACTTGTAAATTGTTATCAAAATCACAATCATACTCGTAGGAATGCACGATTACTAGGAGTTCCCCTCCATGCTAGATCACACCTAGGATTGGAACTTTGTGGGATTGGAGTGAATTCACCGATCATACTCACAAGATTGTAGTATTTGCGATCTTTCCCAATCTGTACATGTTTGTTGCAGCTGGGCTCGTGGGTTGGGTTGTGACCCATGTTGTTTGAGTAATTGAGTCTGTGCTAGTGTGTTATGTGCATTTTCCTATGATCTGAGTTTTATGTTTCTTGCATTAGTAGTACCTACTTGATTAGGGCAATTTTAATTTGGAAAGGGAAGCTAAGACATGTTTGTTGTTGGAATTTGGAAATAGGTGGATAGTGTGAAATATTTGTATACTACATTGTTTCTCTCCTCTTTATAATTCCCTTTTTTGTCCTCATAATCCGAAGACAGAACACTGCAAAATAATTGAACAACAAATGCTAGATTGAGATCATGGGACAAGCTGTATATAATCTGCTATGTCTATAATCCTATTGAATCACGATGCTTTAATTTGATTTTTCCATAGTTAAGTTTGGCCTTGGTTTGTTTAAATGCCATTCCGATGCTGTCCAATTGAGCACCTTGTTAATTGAACTGGCTACATGCTAAAACAAGAATTTATGCAGATATATTGGTGCGAAATTGGCTCTTGCCTCTGTTTGATTCATTAATTGTAAGGAATGCTAGCGACACTGTCTCTGACACTCTCCTCTTAACATTTGTCCCATGATTGGCTGAAATTTGTTGGAAATAATCTATTTTGGTGTGTCTCACTTCTAGATTAGGAGAAAAAATCATTAAATGATAAGTAGACCTACCAAAATGGAAGATTTCCAAAAAATTTCAACCAAAAAGAGTGTTAGAAAGAGAGTGTCAGAGAGAGTGTCACTAGCGTTCCACGTAATTGTAAATTTTGATGATGATTATGCCATGCGATTAGCACTTGTACTGGGGAATTAATTAATTAGTTTATGGTGCAGGCACCTTACTATGATCCTAGGACTAATCTTAGGTATGCAAATACTGAAGTTTTCAAGATCATCAGATCGCTTCCTAATGAGTATGTTCAAAGATACCTAGCTCTAAGGAATGCAGCAATCGTTCTGAAGTAGTCCTATACACTTTATTCCTATCCTTAGTGTTTCTGTTATCAATTTGTGAATGAAATCTTCTAGTGTGTGAATTAGATTTACTCTTACGACATTCTTAGCTCGTCTAGTGTCAGTCTCTGTCACCAACTTTGTCTTGCCTGATAATTAGTTGATTGCAAGATTTGTATTGATAAATAACATTGCCGGTTGCCAATCAATGATTTTGCATGTTCAAAAACTAGCATTTTAATCTGTGCATGATAAACATAATTATAATTATAATTCATAAAAATAAATATTTTAAATGTATAAATTATATTTTGGATTTATGACAAATAACTTAAATTGTTATATAAGATTATTTTTAAATTAAAATGGATGGTCAATTAATAAAATCAAGTATCAAGTATACATATAAAAGCGCATACAATTGTCAAGTGTACGTACAATTGTAAATGAGTCTCACAAAAGTTATCAATGTGAAGTTCAAGAAAGAAAAATACTCTAGACAACTTAAAATTTGAAAAGACAAACTAGACATGCTAATTTAAGAAGGTAAGATAAAAAAAAAAAGGAATAATAAAGAAGAAATGCACAATTTTGGATATGGAGAACATCACTTTTATGAATTCCTTAAATACAAAGTTTAAATTCTTCGAGTGTAAGGAGCAATCCTTTTTCTTTCTTTCTTTCTTTTTATTCTTCATAAATAGATTTCTCTCTTCCCCACCCCCCCCTCCTCCCCTTTCTGTTTTATTCTACTTTAGTGCTTATAACCTCTTTTTCACCTAAATATAGTTATTTCAACATATGATTACACCCAATTGATCATGTAGGAATTTCTTATCAACTTAAGCTCCTATTAGGGTTCTAAATTGCGGTTCTCAATCGCATCAACCTATAATTACGGTGTGATTTTCAATCACAAGAAATGTCGTAACACATTCATAATGTAGCCACAATATAACTGCATTGGAGCCGCAAGGGAACCTTAACTCTATTCTATTCCACTTTTTTGTCAAACAAAAAGGGAAAGATTTATATTTCAATCTTCTATTCTAACTTCTAAGTGCCAATGGTTGAATTGGTATGGTGTATGGGATGTTAGGGGATAGCAAATCTTAAAATGAATGAAAAGTTATGTTATCTTATAAATAAAAGATATACCAATAATTAGAATGATTGTAAAAAAAAATACATTTAATGTAAACATAGAATAATTTCATGTCGCAATAGCCGCAATCTACATTGCAACAATCGTAATGCTCGCAATCGCAATGGCCGCGACCGCGACTACAATCGCAATTTAGAACCGTGGTTCCTATTTAACATATAATAGCAAAGACATAAAATTAAAAGAATCAAAGGTTGTAATTGTGAAGAATAACTATGACAATTATAATGCAATTATGACAATTATAGTACAATAAGGTGAACAAGGTACAAGAAGAGGAAAGCAATTCAAAGGTTTAAACTATTATATCAATGGCGCAAAAACAAGGTGAACAAGAGGATTAAAATAACAAATCAAATATAAAACATGGAATAGTTGTAGCATAGTATGGTCTTTCACATCAGAAAAAGGATTATTCTCAATATTAGTAATTAACTAGTTTGTAAAAATGATATTTTATATCAAATATCATCTTTGGGAAAGTTATACTTTTATATAATCTAAGTTTTTTTTTAGGAATTATATAATCTAAGTTAAAAACTTAGAAAAGGGGAACAGTAAATTGAGTAAATTAAATTGAGAAACTACGTAGAAAAATATGGCCGCATATATATGTTTCATTAATTACGCGTATAAATATTTCTTCTTTATTGGAATTCTAATTATTTGACTATGTTCATTATCATTGTGAATCTTGTGACTATTTCCAACTTGTATTTCTACAAAGTCTTAAATAACTTTTAGGTCCCTGATAAATTTCTAAATTTTGCTTTGAGTCATTGATAAAATTTTTCGTTGTTTTGAGTCCCTGATATATTAAAAAATTTGTTTTGGGTCCCTACCGTCAGTTAAGTGATGACGTGACACCATCTCAACAGTTGATATATATTAGGAAGATCTGTTCGGGTGGTGCCACGTCATCATTTAACTGACGGTAGGAACTCAAAACAAAAGTTTTGATATATTAGGAACTCAAAACAATGAAAATTTTTATCAGGGACCCAAAACAAAATTTGAAAATTTATCAGGGACCTAAAAGTTATTTAAGCCTTCTATGAATGACACTTTGAAACAGTGGTAAAATATATATGTGATCACTAAGACAGTGATCCTGAAAATTCTGTTAGATTATGTAACATCCCTAATTTATGAACCTTAGAAATAAATAATAAAGAGACATCTTTTATGGAATAGCCTTTATATTAAATGGTTAAAGGATACCCTTAGGTATTATTAATAATAGTTACCTTTTTATAGGAGTTGTCAAGAATAAGATAATAGGATCTAGATGGGGAGCCAAGGCCCAAGGTGAGTTGAGACCCACTTAGCCCACACACACCACACACTTTATATAGATGAGAGCAGGGAGTGTTAGAGAGAGAAAGAGAGAAAGAAAGAAAGAAAGAAAGAAAGAAAGAAAGAAAGAAAGAAAGGGAAAGGTAGAGAGAAGGAGAAGAAGAGGAAGGAGATGGAATAGAGATCTGAAGACCTAGTGCCCGGAGCTCATCTCTACGTGTCCCGGGAGGTGAGTGCTTCCCCCTAGTCCTTTCCTATCCCCTGGATTTGCATGTTTTCCCCCTTTTCTCTTTTGAACCTTAGGTTTGGAGATTTTGGGTTTTTGGTGATTATGTTTGATTAAGGGATTTTCCGGGTAAATCAATCGGTTGGAAGTGTAATAGAAGTGTTTAAGGGTTGATTATTGTGAGTTTGGATGCTTGGGTAGCCATTAATGGGATCAAAAGCTCAGATTTTCGAAGAAAGGTGGTTGCAAATTTTGCAGTTTTAGCTAAAGCTAAAATTCGTAGCTTAAGCTAAATTTCAATAGAATTGGGTATGCGCGAATTTAGCTGAAGCTAAATTTCGATAGAATTGGGATTGCACAAATTTAGCTCAAGCTAAAATTTTTAGCTCAAGGTAACTTTTTGGCTTAAGCTAAATTTTCTAGCTTAAGTTAAATTTAGGTTGAATGTTTCATTTTGCCTTGAATGTTTTGTTGAGAGTTTCCAAAACAATTCCAAGTGCATACAAAATAATGTTATGAGTTTTTATAATTATGTTAAAGTTGATTATAAGTTGAAATCATGTAATTCATATTAATATGTGATTGTTTGAGATATGACAATCGAAAGAGAGAATGTCTTTATTGTTGAGATACATATGTTTAGATGAGATGATGATGATGAATGAGATATATATATATATATATACACATGAAGAAATATAAATTACTATTTGTTGAATGTTGATGGAATGACGATATATGTGATGTGTATGTGAACTATGTGTTGGAATCATCCTTATATGTTAAAGAGGAGTTAGCTATGTCCTTTGGGAATATTTTTATAGAAAAATGGTATACCTGGGAGGGTGAGTTTCACACCAGAATTCCGGCCCACTAAAGTGACTCAGGGGTCTCGCCTAGTGGGATATCTTCCCAAGTACCACCCTATGTTTTGACTCTGAATGACGTGTTATAGGGTTGAGAACTACTTCCCAAGAGGTTTAGTGACTCTTTTAGTGTATAGGGGATGGATTTTTGTCGTGGTTAAATATTGTGGTTTGTTGAGATGTATTTGGACCCTTAAGTCAGGCCATTGGAGATGGCGGGTACGGAGGTGCTGTATCGAAGACTGTAAGGGACTCCAAATATGTTTTGCCGCTAGAATACGATGGGTGCATAGTTGATGCACAAAAATATGTCGAATGTTGTATTTGCACAGTTGGTGCGTAGATGTGCATAGTTGGTGCACTGACATATGAGTAGGCACGTAAGTTGAGGGGGCTTGGTTGGCTCTCAACCTAGGGCTGGGGATTTTCGTGGTGGCTAACGGGAATGGGCCTATAGAATAGACGAGTGGGCGAATCCCTATATATGTAAGGTCTTGCAAACCTACAGAGGTAAGTCACTATAGCACTTGTCTATTTTCGATAAAATCACACTTTTCCCGTAGGGTCCGCCCAAGAGACTCCCCGAATGGTTAGAGAGTGTGACTATGTTAGGGGATGAGGCTTATGGGGGACCGCTCATATGATGTTGAAACTCCATGGTGTAGAGTCAGTCTTGATGATTGAGGTTGTCTAATGGTTTATGATATACATCATTTTGATGATGGATGTTGGTGTTTGTATTATGTTGTTGATGTTAGTTGAGGATTTATATTCTGACAATGAGATGGGTGACTCATGATGTTGTTGTCTGTTGGTGGTTATTGATAAATAATATGAACTGGGTTTTTGTTATAAAATATGGTAATTATATACAGTATTTTCAAAGTATATAAAGTTTAGTTTCTTTCCTTTTCCTTGATTGGAATCTGTTTATGTATATGTATAGATTGGTCCAGTTTAGAGATAATTGAAGAGATGTTGAGATTATAGTTGTGAGTATGAGTATCAAGAAAAGAAATGAGAAGGCATGAGAGTTAAGAAAAGGATCTCTAGAATAGAGAGTCAACCTAGAGTCTTTAGAGCACTCACTGAGACATTATGTCTCATCCCTTTTAGTTTCATGGTTTTTACAGGCTAAGCAGATGGAAGAGCTCAAGGGAGAAGCTTGGAGTTGCTTGCATGAAGGAAGATAATTATAGCTTTGTATCTCCCAATGTATGGGAGTTAGTTTATGTTAAAGTACCCTTTTTGGTTATGTTTTGTACGACACATAAATGCCAAGAGCTTTGTATTAGATTTGTTTATCTAAGATATATTTTAAGTTTTATTTTTTTTTGCATAGTAGACTCTGATATCCTTATATTCTAAATTTTCAAAATTTAGTAATATAGATAGGCAAAAGGTAACACAACTCTTAGGGTGTTATAGATTATCCAGAGGTTACATGATGAAACTTAGAGGATAAGTTATAAGTACCCCTTGTTGTATTAGGTTCATGTTGTGTAACGTGTGTTTATGATGTCAAGAGTTAAGTTGTTAGTTGAGGACCATGCTATGAGAGCATGTGTGCCTATGAAATGAGAAGTTACAGTTTGGTACCCTTTAGAAGATACGAACAACACTAGAGAAGGGAGCTTGTCAACATCTACAGGTCCTACTCAAGCAAGGCAACTGGAAGACAAGAGAAGTGATATTAAGAAAGCTGCACTTATTTGAAGAAAGGAGAAGACTCATCATCTATAGAAGACTCACTTTTCTAAAGTAGCAAAGCTCATGACTAAGCTGAAAAAAGGAAAAGTCATGAGTCACTAACAACAGCAAGCACTAACAACCACAATTTTGAAATTTAAATTGTGTGCAAGTCGTACCAGTTAAGGAAGAAGGAGGAACAAGTTGTATTAACAAGGACAACACACAACGAATCTCCTTGACCTCCAAGCCTCTCAAGGAAGCAACAACGATCATCTTTAAGTTCTATATAAGGATGAAGAGTTGTTGAAGCTCATTACTAGGAAGGAAAATAGGATAGAGATGATATAGATCAAGAAGTCGTATTGTACATATATATCTTTAACTTCTAATACTAGTCTTCCTTAGCTTAGAATCTCTATGACTTTAGAGCCAAATTCACTTAGCCATTTAGTGTTTGTAAACATCTTCTTAGTAGAGCCTCACAGATGAGTGCTCCCTGAAAGGTGTATTAGGTACCTGTCCTTAAACAGAACCCTTTAGGATAGGAAACCTCAAGAACAATCAGGGATTGTTGTTTCCGAATGTTGAGACAGCACAACAATTGTTGTGTGAGTCAAGTAGTTATTGCTACTTTGGGATCAAATCTTGGAGAGGCTTTTTAAAACAATACTTGAGTAAAGCCTACAGAGGCTTAGAGAAGATTGGAGGAGAGCCTGTAGAGGCTTAAAGAATACTGGGGTGAAGCTTGGAAAAGTCTTTCAAAAGAATACTTAAGTGAAGCCTAGAAAGGCTTTTCGAAAGAATACTTGGTGGGAGCCTACAGAGGCTTGGAGAATGCTGGTAGTAGGAGCTTGTGGAGGCTTCAGAAGAAAGAATACCATAGTTGATGCTTGTGTTAGTGGAAATCCTACAGGTGTAGGGACTGGACGTAGTCCAAGGTTATGGGTGAACTAGTATAAATTGTGTGTGTGTGCCTTATCCTTCTTTACTGCTTCTGATTTGTTGCTTAATTACTTTCTATTTTGGAAAACGTATTTTACAAAGATATATCATTGATATAACTCATAAGAAGTTTTCACAAAACAAGTTTCAAAGATCTGAAGTAACATCTGCTTTTCTTCAGAAAAGATAAACACATAATATACATTAGAGTCTGAACTTTTTTTGAAGTAGCTTTTTAAGTAGTATTTTACAAGTTACTTGGAAGTATTTTATTAGATAATTATTTTCTTCCAAAGTACTATATAGAAGGATAGGCCTTCCTTCTAACAAAGCTTCTAAAATCCAAACTATAAGCTCGAAAACAAACTTTAGAAGCCGCGTGTTCCTTTGCAGATAAAGTCATAGTCAAGTGTCACTATTCAACCCCCTTCTAGTGACCTTCTTATCCACTTCAGAAAACACCTTCATGTTCTGAAGTGTATTTGCCATTCAAAACTCGTTTGCTTACAACTCGCTCAATTATGCTTTTTCTTTTTGTCTCATTTTGTATATTGTATTAATGTATGCTTGAATTTTTATTTTTTTAAATATGTTTTGTAAAGTAATTTTTTTTTAAATTTAATCAAATAATAAAATTGTGTGATAATATATATGGAAAATCTATTTATTTATATATTTGTATAAATTTTATATTAAATAACATTAAATATTATATTAATATTTCTTTTTAAATTTACTTATATATATATATATATATATATATATCAATTTTTATATATTGTGTTAATGTATATTTATTTTTTAAAAACTTGTTTTATAAACTCATTTTTAAAAAATAAACAAAATTTTGCATATTATATAAGAAGAAAATATTTATTTACATAATTATATAAATATAATATTAATAACATTAAATTGTACAATAACATTTCTTCTCAAATATAGCGTATTTTTGTTTATATATATATAGTTATAGATAAAAGTGTTTATTTTAAAATTAATTGCGTGCAGTAAAAAAAAACAATTAATTGTGTAAACTATTATATTTATTCACAAACATGATAAAAATATATTATTAACAGAGAATTTATGCTTTAGTATTTAATAAATAAATAGCTTAAATTAATTATAAAATTAAGAAAAAATTAAAATATTCATAAGTTAGAAAAAAGAAATCTTATCACCAGCTTTTAGAGTTTTTTTTTTCCAGAGTTAATGTTAAAGAATTAGAAATAATTTTTATGAAAAATAATATATATATATATATATATATATATATATATCTTTTTAATAATTTTTTTCTGTAGTCTTTTTAATAAAATTTTGTCATATTCTTATTTCATAAGGTCGATGTTAAGAAGAGGAAAATATAGACTTTTTTATGAAAATAACCCAAAAATAATAATTAAATACTTAAATAACTCATCCCCAACATTATTTACCAAAGTAACTCATTTTACTGTTCAAAGAGAGAAATCGGTTCCCCCTTAACCGATTTCTCAAAGGGCTTTTTCCTTTTTTTTTATTTTTTATTTTTATTTTTTAATTTTCGGTTTTCCTTTATTTTATTATTTTTTTAAATATTTAAAAAAATTATTCTGATGAATAATAATTAATTTTTTAAAAAATAAATTGTTAAATTGGAGTAAAATAAAACTTTCAAGGTGTTTAGAATTTTCCATTATGGTAAGTTTTTGCATTTTTTTTATTATGCATATGAGGGTTTTTTGTTTGAATAATAGTCGTGTTGTTTATTAATTTTCAGTGTATTATTTGTTATTTAGTTTAATTAAAGTTTTTAATTTTTCTTTTTAAAAATTTATTAACAACAAATACATAAAATTTAATTTAAATTAACCATTTTTAAAACAAAATAATTAACATTTTTAAAAAAAATCAACAAACTGTTTTAATAAAGATTTAAATAAAAATTAAAAGATTTAAAAAAAAAAAGGAAAATCGAAGATTAAAAGAAGAAGAAGCAAAAACCTAGTTGACAAATTGGTTAACCAACAACCAATTTCTCAATGGTTGTTTTAAAATAAAATAAAAAATATAAGAGAGAAATCAGTTAAGGGGGAACCAATTTCTTAGTAGGAACAGTAATTTGGGTTAGTTAAGAAAATAATATTGGGGATGAGTTATTTAGGTATGTAATTTTTTCTTTTGGTCTATTTACGTAAAAAAGTCGAAAATATATGGGCTTTTTTTTTATTATCAAAATGGGGCAATTTAAAAAAAAAATTATCAAAATTGACACTTTTTGAAAATATTACAAAAATGTGTAAGTCATGTTGATACTTTTTGACAATATTATACCCTTTGGGGATAAACTACCTTTTTAGTTCTTTTGATAAAAAAATTTCTTTAAAATTAACGTTCGTGACTAAGTGACATGTTATTCACGTGTGCACCGTTTATTATCATGCAGATAGATTGTAACGTAGACGCAAATGTTAATTTTAAAGAAATTTTTTTAACGAAAGGACTAAAATGACAGACAAATTACACTTTCAAGTACCTAATTGACAATTTCATACTGTCAGGTGTCTAAGTAATGGTGGATTACACTTTCGAGGACTAAAGTGATGGTTCACCGAGTTATCTATTTTCGTAATATTTTAAAAAATATCACTTTTGATAATTTTTTAAAAAATTGTCCCACTTAGGTAAAAAAAAAAAAGCCAAATATATCATATCATTGTGTAGTAGTGCAATCCGCAAGCCACTCGCGCGTCACGCCCTCTGTGTCACACCACCGCAGAAGAAACCCAGAAACACCGTCAACAGCTGAGAGCCACCGCAACTTGGACTTCGGCGACGCAAGAGAGAAATTTAAAAACGAACGAGAAATGTCGCTCGTCGATTACGCTTCCTCTTCAGACGACGACGACGTTCCGGAGCCCACTGAAGAAGCACCCAATAAAAAGGAGGAACCCCAACCCCAACCACCTCAACCTCCTCCACCTCGTACCCAGTAATTCCCTTTCCCTTAGCTTCTTCACAAAGTTGTTCTAATTGCTTTGTGCTTTTTAATTTTTTTCAGTTCAGTGTTTGATTCCGTAGATTAATAATTTTTTTGTTTTTTTGTTTTAAGTGATTTTGGTTTTCTGCTGTGAGATACAGCGATAATTTTTCTTTATTTATTGTCAATTTTAATGTTGAGTTGGCATTTTTAGGTTTAGAGTTGTTAATGTTGGGTTTATTAATTCTTGTATTTTGTTTGTACTTTATGCAATGGGCACTGATACAATGAAGAGTCTATGACCATCAGAAGTTGGTGTATCACTTTAGAGCAAAACATTAGTGAAAAATAGTGTCACAGGAGTAATAGGAAAATAAGACAAAGTAGTTAGAATGATTATAGACTTATGGCTTAATTGTGAAAGGGGAAACCCTTGCTAGTGTGGGTTTAACACAACCTAGCTAGAAGAAGAAATTGTTTAGTTTCTTAGACCTGCTAACTTATCTGAACTAAAAGTTCAATGTTGGAGCTTGGCATATATGGCTGATTGTATATGGTTAACTTTTTGGTTTAATCCAATTTTTAGCAGAAGAGACAGGTGGGGTTGGCGGCGGGGGGTGATCCCTGCTGAAAATTCCCTATTAGAAACACAATTAGGAAATAGGTGGGGTTGAAAACACGTGACATGAGTCCATGACACTTTTATTAAAACTTTTAAATGGTATATTCATAGCTTGCAGTTTGGTAGCATACACAAGCTCATTGTTCTAGCATTAGAATTCTGCATGTGTTTGCCTATAATTTCTTCAAGGCTCTCTCTTTGATGGATCTTCAGAGAGATTTGTTTTATTTTGTGTTGTTTACTTTTTTTACAATTCTTTTATGGGGGGGAAGTATATGAACATCACAATGTAGCAACAGTTTGTTAGAGAATATTTATGATATTTTTCTTGATTTGTTTCATTACCTAATTAAGTGGTTAGGCTTGTACTAGTACTACTAGCACTTTTACCTAATTAATAGTATAAATAGGAGTATTAGGTTAAGGTATTGTAACATATTATATCCATCAATTATATTTTCAGTCTTTTGAGCCATTTTTCTGTATCTTTTTAGCTTATCTGTGAAAGAATTTTCATGCAAGCTCTCTTATGCTGTACTGCTATGGTTTTGTAAGGGGTGTCTGTCTTTGATGGAAATTCAGAGAGCAGAGAGCCCTTTTCTGCTCATATAATTTAATTTTTACTTTTTTTTTTTCCCATTCTTTTGCGCTGATGTTGTACAATGATATCTTATGGGATATTACAAAAAAGGAAATTTTGGTAAAAGGCATTTCTAATCTAGGAACATATAACCATTCAAGTGGTAATTAAGTCAATAAGTAATTGCTCATTAACCTCTTCTAAAAATCTTTAACCAGTGGAGTGGTTACTTGTTCCTGAGCTGGAAATGTTTTTCTTAGAATTCCTATTTTTTACAATTTATTTTTCCATTTCTTATTCTTAGTCCTTACCCATGCATCTCTTCTAATTAAAATTTCATTGTCATGTAAAAAGAAAAAAATGGAACGTATACTCTTTCCATGATTTTTGTGTAAGATACATGTTAACCATAAAGAGTCATCGTAACTACATCGGTGAGCTAGATCGCATAAAAACTCTGCTTTCTTGAGATAAAGGCATGTTTTATACATGTGTGTGTGTGTGTGTGTGTGTGTGTGTGTGTGTGTGTGTGATTTTGTCGTCTTATGCAAAGTGTTAACAAACATAAACTATAGTAACAATTTAACATTTCACCTTTCTTGACCAAAATTGTTCTCTAATCTCAATATTTATGCATTTTCAACGTGTAGGACTAAATCTGGATCTTCATCTAACCAGCAGCTAGAAAATAAATCACATGCATCGCCGCCTTCAGTGGAGAAACTTCCTGATGCTTCTTTTCTTTTGGATGCACCGACTGTCTCATCTAATCTGATGAGTGCTAGTGACCACTTCTCTCGAGTTGCTGCAGCTCAAGCTCAAAATGCTTCACGGAAGAGAGACTCAAATGGAATGGCCTCCTCTACTGTTCGTAGTAAAGTTCCCAGAGGAAACTTGCCTCATTCAAGGGATGTTCCAGAAACTTCTGGTGGTATGCTATTTCCACCTCAGATCAGTGGAAGGTATGTAGTGATGTGTTGACAGATAGCTGTCTGCTTTTTGACTTATTTGTGAATTTGTTGCTAGTTATTTTTAGAAGTTAGAGTTCGTGAATTAGTAGATCTTGAATTGATGCATCGGATGGTGAAATGAGGTGAATTTACACTAGTTATGCGCTTGGATTGAATTTGAAATGAGCTCTGCCCTGCTGTCTGTTTATAATTCAGATATTGATTTCATCAATTTAATACTTTTTTTTGCAATTTTCTATTGTTTTGTATACTTTGTTATCTTAGTTTTGTTGCGACAATGAGCAGATTTTATACAGGTCATTATTGGTATTATTATTTTGATTAAAAAAGAGACTTTGGCCTTAAGTGAAGAAAAAGGGAAAGAAAAGAAAATAATAGAGCTCTTCATTCCCCTCGCACATCCGAGACAGAAACCCCTTTGAAAATGAATGACCGAAAACCGACAATGAAAGGGGAAAAACTAGCTTATACTATAAAGCTAGGAAGGTGGATATGTCTGGCCAAAGGCTATAACATACACTTAGTTCAAATACACTACATCCTAGCAAATCAACTCTGCCTCTCCCTACACTGTTTTCTTCTCTCCAACAATAATGGATAGAAAAAACATGGGGATGACATCCTTTGATTTCCAAAATGTTAAACTAGTTATACTCACAACTGCCAACAGAATGGAAAAGTAATGGGTGGCAGTTTCCAAACCTCCATAGCACATGATGCCAATATATGTTTGCCTACTTTCCTAACTTGGAATAAGAGGTGCAAATGAGTTGAACTAGGTTAAGCTTTACCAGGCAGGCCTAGCCTGGCCTTTTAAGATCCTGGCTTGATTTGAAAGCGTGGTTAGAAGCCTACTTTAAAGTAAGCCCTTTTAAACAGGCTAACAAACCTACCTCTAAATAGGTAATAGGTGTAAACTTATATGTAGGTTGGTGCAGGTTTAAGCTTTTAAATTAAATATACCAACAAACATATAATTTCAAAATATTATAGTAAAAATTTAATACAATAATGATAACGATATTCTTATACTAATTATCATTATTGTTATTTGCTTTGAATAGCCTAATGCCTAGCCTTTGTAAGTCATTTGGCCTAACTTATTTGGTAAATAGGCCTGGCTTGACGTTGGCCTAATGTAAACCCCTGACAAGCATCTTGGCCTATTCCTATCCCTATTTGGAATTCTCCAAAAATTGGTAAGGAAGCCATCTCCGCTAGTAAAAGAGGCAATGACAAGAAAGAAGGGTCTTATTCGAAGGGTGAACTTCTAGATCTTGGCTCCCTAACCATTCTTGTGAAAACCATATTTACTCAACTCTTGATCACCCTGTTAAAAGAGAAATAAAACAGAGGCATATTGTGCTGAAACCGTGTCTGAATACACAACAGATGAGAGTTTATATAGGCTTATTGAATTAATTACACATAAATAGAGGATATTCAGTTTCCTCTAAATCAGAGATTATATGCCTATAAACTACATTTATTACAATAAATCCAAGATTATATTATGATTTTTAACACACCATATGTTGTATGAAAGAGATTCTATGGGTATGTTTGGGAGTTTGGTTTTGGATGGAAAGGGAAGAGAGGACAAAATTTTTCATTTCTAATAAATATTATCTAATTTAATTATTTAATAATTTTTTTAAAGTGAAACTAATAAAATGGTAAATTAGCATAAACTTAATGTCCTAATCCTTTATTTATTTTTATAAACAGTATATAACTCTTAATTTAAAAATAAAATTTTTCCCTTCCCTTTCCCTCCAAAACCCCACTCTTAAACACTCTCTTAAGAAACTTTGAACTTTGACCTGAATACTGTGAAATGCTTGAGAGTAATCCTGTCAACCCTTTGATTAGTTGTGGGGATTTGGTAAAAGTTTACAGCAAGTTTCCTATTTCTAATTTAATTACAGTAAGAATCAAAGAATATCAGAAATAAAATAAGATTTGCATTCCCCCTCAAGCGGGTGTATATTTAAGTGATATAGGTAGTAACAAGAAGGGGGGTGAATTGTGACCATTTGAAATTTATTTTATTTTGGAGATCAGAACTTTTAACGTTGTGATAGAGTAAAACAAGTGAAACAGTATAAATAATGTGCATTTGATTTTAAATACTAATAGATCTTATATAAAGTACATTAGTAAAAACAATATTTTCATGTGCAAGTTGTTCTTCAAGTAGCATACCTTTTAGATATACAGATATCAGATATTTTGTCCCTTCCAAACATAGGATTTAAAAAAAAAAAAAGCATTTTGGTACTTGAGCTTGGATTTCAATATCTTCAAATCTCGTCATCAAGTCCTTTTATAGAGTTTGGGGCTTCAAGTAGCGGTTAGTGAGAGCTTGGACTCATCTGGTTGATTTTTTAGGACTTTTTATACCATTTTGTTGTCTTTTAGCATGTGTCAGGAAAAGTAACTATTAGACTTCACTTGTAGGCTTTGACCTTTTTTAATGTGCTCTTGGACCATATTGATAAAGCTTTTCAACCTTTCTGATGGAACTTTCCTGACTTTATTTGTTGACACTCAGCTAAAATGATTCTAAGTTTCATAAGAGCATTACCGATCTTTGGAAATCTTGTGGACAATGATATTCTTTGATACAGAGAGAACAATCTTTTTAGTGATGATTGTTGCTTTGAAGAGTGTTCCTTGATAATGCTTAATTATCTTTCTATTAAGCTCTACTGATATACCATGCTAATGAACCTTTCTGATATTGAGCTTTCTGTTGTAAACTTTGTCCTTTTTACTCCCCTTCTTTTCCATCATCTTTTATCCTTTGAGTCCTTTAAGATCCTCCTTCAAACATGCCTCACACAAAAACTCAGATCAAACATAAGTAACATAAGATCATTACTTTTATTTTAATCAAAAGGCTTGTTATAAGTAAAACTTAAAACAGTCATCAGATGGCTTGACCTGACACAAATGTTATAAACATCTTGCTTGTTACTTATGTAAGGTATCCTAGTGCCCCAGAGAGACTTGGTGAAAATATCTGCTAGTTGATCACTAGATTTCACAGATATAGTGATTTCTTAGGAGAGAATATTTTCTTTGACGAAATGGCAATAATTTTATAAATGTCCAGTTCATTAACGAAAATCCAGATCTAAGGTAATGTGAAAGGCTGTTTTTTTTTTTTTTTTTTTTTTCACTAAAGAGGAGTCAGCCCAGTCTACATTTGTATAAGTAACAATGTCCATATTGCCACAGCTCTCATAGATCAACCCTTTTTTAGGAGAAGAATATATCTCAGGATCCAAACCATTGCATCCCAATGACTGTCACAGGGATAGTTAAGAAATTAACAACTCTAATGGCAAAGGATATATCTGGTGTGGTTTTGTTGAGGCAATTTATTTTCCCCACCGATCTCCAATACTTGCCCAGGTCTAAATACAATTCCCTTGATTTGGTATAGAAGTTTATTGTTGGGGTACATTGGCTTATCAACTGATTTACAATCTAGTATCCCATTTTCTTCCACATTCTCAAGCACAATTCCTTTTGAGAGATAGCACTTTCTGCTTTTGATGGCTACCTCAACCTTTCTGATTGAGAGATAGCACTTTCTGTTTAAGACCATTTGAAGATTCATGTGAGCTAGTGTTGTCAAATTGCAGCCATGGCAGCATCATTGCAGTATGGCATTGCAGATTTTTGATAAAAATGCCATCTGATGACCATGGCATGGCAACTTTCACATGCCTGCCTATGATGGCCGCTACTATTTTCATGGCAGTTCTGATGGCCATGGTGGAAATAACAGCTAAATCACCTTAAAATAAATAAATAAAAAAATAGATGCATATCAGTTACCTGTTTTAAAACCTAATGACCAATCAAGCCCACAATGACCTGAGAAAAATCCTTATGTCCCATCAACCCCTAACGACCCATCAAACCCTAACACTCACACCTTTGCTCTTATACATCTTTGCTGTCTACACTTGCAGTTCTCAGCTTGTACCTCAAAGGCCCAAACTCATGTGGTCAGCTGCTCCCACATCTCCTTTGTCGTTTCCAGCAAATGGCGCTTAGTTGGTAAAAATGTAATTACGTACTGATGGCACTTCATGGCGGCCACAACAAAGTGACAGATGTTGTGGCTATAACACACAGTATAACAAGAACACTATGCAGAATATAATAAACTTATGTCAAGACTTGAGAACAATAAACTAGAAACACTAACAAATAAAATTCACCAAAAATATCTATTTAGCAACCCTTGCTTCAACAAAGAGGACATAATTACTAAGAAAGAAAGAAATAGGACAAAACAGAGAAGGAAATAGAGAGGGATCTACAGTTTGCCAAAGGCAGGTCATTTACCAATGAGAGGCTGAAACAATGGATCGAGTGGTTAATTTGGGTATAGGTTTGGTATGGTACCAGGCCATCTTTTTTCATTCGTTTTTCTTTTTATAGATAGCTCTCTGCTTTGAAAGGGCGTTTGGTGATGTCGCCAATTAAATTCTATCTTCCTAGAAAAGTTGAAAATTATCCCGAGTTAAATAATGCCTACTATCTCACTTCCTCCAGACAAGCTTCACATGCTGGATGTTCCTGTTCCAGAAGCATCTGATGTCTAGGGATAATCGTTTAGTACTTTGCCATGCACTTTCCCATGTCCTATAGTCTGTTTGGTTTCCGGTCTGTGCCATCCATTCCACGTCCTTTCCGAAGCAATAAAACATAGCTTCTATGTTCTTGACGTGAAAATTTGGGTAAACGTGCATAAAAAACACACAAGCAAACATGCTACTAATCTTTTCTTTTACTGTTTTGTTTTAGGCAATGCTAAAGCTGATATACTAGTTTGTCTGTTCTCCAAATTCTCATAACTGAAATGTCTTTTTGTGTTTTCTTATATATATGTATATATATATATATATTCATGGATTTCTGATTTTGTAATTTTCAGGAAAAATGTTGTTACAGAAGACATAAGCAAGCTCTTTGTCAAAAAACACCACTAACATTCATATATCGTTAGAAGTTTGCATATTGAAATCAATGATGGGTAAGAAACGTAAACCTGAAGATGTGGCACTTCTCCTGCTTGAAAGTGCTTGCTTTTGTAGAATGTGTACTTGTTTAACTTTTTAAGTTTGTTTATATCCGTAGGTTGTACTTCGTCTAGTTGATTATATTATATTGTTAACTCACAGCTTAGCCAAGTAAAAGAAAATGGAGCAGAAACCCGTTAGGGGTGATTTGCATCACGGCATATTTATTGGATTTGCAGTTATGGTTTAGGATTCTTGAGAATACTATGAATGATATTTTCGCTTTGTTCAAGATTTTATAAATATTTTCAGGCTTGCAAGGTCTTTTCGAAAGTTACAGGTTTGAGTGATTGCAAGGAGATACTTGTATAAATTCCATTTTTTGTCTTTTTATTATGTTTCACATTTCCTTTAGTTGAACTGTGTAATGATATTTTATTTTACAAATTTGTTTTAAAATTGAAGATGATCATATATGTAGGGTCTACATGATTAGGTCCAAGTTGACAATGCAAAACCCAAGATTGTCTCAGTTGCCTAAATCCCTTTTAGGACCGAGGGACCAATTTGAGACCCACTACTCCATTTAAAGTCTGTACTACATGATGCTCCTTATGTTCGAAAGTGAAGAATCCCTATCACATGCTCACACCCCTTATGCTAAGGATTCCAAAACATTCAGTGATTAGAGTAGCTCACTATCTGGTAGGATTACCTTATGGTTAGCTTGGATGATATGTTTGTGACTCACTCACATTCGAGCACTATATAGAGTGTTGCTAATATCACTAGGTAGACTCATTATCCTATATATTATCACTCTACTGGTATGAACTACCTCGGGTGTTTAGGTACTTTTGTAGTTACTCACACCTTTGTCTCCTTGTTGGACCAACATCATCACTGTCATTCCTTCAACCTGAAGCATATTTAGTGGGCCTCAAATCAAGAAGGCTTGATTAGATTATTTCGACATCGTTTGTGGGAATCGATAAAGGTATTTCCATCCTCAACACCATGGTTACTTTTTATCATCAACTACCTAGGGCTAGGGCTAGTCCCAGATTCGTTCCCATTCCTAATGGTCATGTTAATTGGGGATCATACTAGGGACCTAGGCTTCAATATTGAGTCACCTAGACCTCTCCTTTGTTAAGAGGACATAGCCCCCATCCAATAAGCTCCATTACAACGCTAACATGTGCAAGTTGTTCTAGAAGGAGTTGTAAATAAAGTACCAATCCTTCTTGTCTTGATCCAAGGGATGAAATCATTCAACCTTTGGCAAGGCACGTAAGGAAACTAGAAAGGCCTGTTTATAGTAGACTAGCAGCAAGTGCCACATTACAACCGAAAAGATGTAGAGCGTTCTGTCTTGCACAAGACACATCGTTGTTGCAATGATGGCTTCTAAGCATCCTTTCACATAAGCTATTATTACTTTCAAGATTCTTAACTACTTCAGATAGCCCCTATTGATAACGCCTTACCAAGGAGATTTCAACCCTCAAGAATACTTGGAGTGTGTTTGTTTCACAGATTAAAAGTTCATTTCCGGAAATGTAAACATGAGAATGTAAGGTGGCGTTTACTTGTAATTTTGTTTTCTGTTTTCATTTTCTGTTTTCAGTTTTTAATTATAAAATTGCTACCTTGTTTTTATTTTGTTTTCTGTTTTCTAAGATTTGTACAGGAAATAGAGAAAATAAAAAAAAAAAAGTTGTTTTTAGTATTTTCTGTACAAATATTAGAAAACAGAAAACAAAATGAAAACAAGGTGACAGTTTTATAATTAAAAACTGAAAACAGACAATGAAAACAAAAAACAGAATTGCAAGTAAACGCCCCCTAATATTCCCATGTTACAAAGATACAGGCTTTAAAAAGTTATTCTTTGGTATTTTTTATTTCTAGGAAAATTGTATTATCATGCTCTCATATTTTTATTTGCATGATGAGGGGCAAGAAAGTGACATTCCCATGAGAATATGAGAAGTTATTTTCTAACACACTTGTAGCTTCCATTTTTACATATTTTATTTATTTATATTATTTTGAATTTAAGAAATATTTTTTAAGAATATTAAAAAGTAACCAAACACATTTTCAAATACTCCCTTGAACTTTTTTTTTTAATGTGATTTATGAGAATACAATATGATACCTTGAAACAAATACTCCCTTAGACTTTTTTTTCTCTTTTTTTTTGGTAATAAAAGACTTTTTATCGGAGCAGTTGAGGCAATAATTTGTAGGGCTTCTCCTTTTATGGGACTCGACCCTTAACTGTTTTTGGAGGCTCCTTGGAGGTTCCATTAGCGATTGGGATTGCTTCACGTTTTGTCCATCATTTATCTCGTCTAGAGAGATTCCGATGATGTCCCACTCCCTTGTTTGGATATGACAAGAAAAGAAGTTTGCAAAGTTAACGTGCTTGTTTTTACAAAAAAGTGGCCCTTGTACCAAACTAGTCATCGATCATTTAGCTTCACATAATTGAGGAAGCAATCAAGAAGGAACTCTTTTTTGCGTTTTCTCTTGTCAAATCTAAGTTAACCACTATGGTGGAATTCTACTAGCTATGTTATAATGGAAGATTGGTTCATCAATGCAAGCTTCCCTGTTCTAGGACAAGATAAGGACTGCTTGAGGGAACTGAAGAACACCAAAGGACATGAAAAATGTTGATGGGTGAAGGAAGAGTCCCGTGGGACGTTTCAATGAGTACGCCCCCTTAATGCACCACCTAGTCGAATACTTTAAGAATAATGCAAATAGAGTTTGCAATTGTACAACGACCTCTCCCTTTGAAGAAGTCCCAACAAGACAAGGACAAATATTATGCATTTCATGATTAAAATTTGGGCACACCACTAACAAGTGTGTGAAAATGAAAGACATGATTGAACAACTCATTGTTTGTGAAATCAAATTGGATATAGAAACAAAAACTAAAAATCAAACTAAATACAAAAACAAAAACAAAAAAAATCAAAGATGACGAGAAAATATATCTCAAATGTTTTGTAGTTTTTAAAACACAGGTTTTGGAAAGAAAAAAAAAAACTGATTTTGGATAAGAAATTGAGTTAGTATGAAATTGTTTTAGAGAATATATATATATATATATATATATATATATATATATATATATATATATATATATATATATATATATATTATTTTAAAAAAAGTGAGATGGAGATCAAACAAGCTTTAAGAATCATAATTTTCTTATGGTTTCCATATATATTTAAACCACCCCCTTAGAAATGCCACCACTCATGCATCGAGAGGGTAGCTTTCTTGTATTCCTTAAATCTTGATATCTTGAGGAATTATCGAGTTAGGATGGAAAAAAGCAAGTATGAGATGAAATGGTGTATAGGAAAGTGTCTTAGTAACTTAGAAGATGAAGGAAGTAGATTTGGTTTAGAGAAAGAGAGAGATTCACAATTGTTTTAGAGAAAATAAAGAAGAGAGATTAACTTAGCGTTTCTTAAGAGATAACTTTGAAAAGAACCAAGCCTTCACTTGGTAATTGTTGTGTAACTTCTCTTATTCACCTATAATAATAATCTTTTTGTTTTCTAATGATTACTAGTTAAGTGTCCAACATTTGATAAAATTAAATTACACAAGTATTGTAACATCTAGTCGCTTTCAGGATCAACGACCATCCTTACAAAGTAACACAAGATTTTTCAACATACTTTGTCCTCACTCATGCCCTTCTTGGACATTTTCTAGGAGATCACCTATCCCAAAATTTCTCTAAGTCAAGCACGTTTAACGATGAAGTTTTTAAGTAATAGGTTATTGAAAAGTATCTGTTAGTATAGGTAATGTTGGTCAATTCTTTTAAGATATATCTTCAACTATATAGTTTCATACCTACATAATTTTTTGGATCCGTTTGATCCCAATGTGCTTTTAGTTCATTCATGTATCCCTTCTACTGAAAGCATACTAGGAGTCGCTCCTTATTTGTGCCTCATCTCTTTTGCACTAATGATCACTCCCTATTTTTGTCAACACTCGGGATGTCAAAGTACAAGATAATTACTGATATAAAATAAAACACGTAGTGATTCGTGCATGTATGTGTCATGTAACATTAGGAAAAAGGATAAAATATCATGCTTGTCTCATGAAAATATTTTGAGTTAAAATAAATTTGATTCCATCAATTTAAGTAGGTTTAAATAACTTTTTAGTCCTTGCAATTTAGTATTTTTTTTGCTTTTCATCCTTGCAAAATTATTATTTTTTGTTTTAGTCCTTACAAATTATGTTTATTTTATTTTTCGCCCTTAAAGTGGTTTAGATAACGTTTTGAACAGTGAAAAAAGCGCCATCTAAACTGCTATAAGGACAAAAAACAAAAGAAACATAATTTGCAAGGATTAAAACAATTTTTTTTTGCAAGGACAAAAAATAAAAAGACACTAAATTGCAATGACTAAAAATGTATTTAAACCATTTAAATATTAACAATTTACATTTTTGTGTTTTGGACTTAAAGAAATGGACTCAATCCAAATACTTGAGTCCACTTTAATTCAAAATATCACATAAGTTTAAAGTCTCATGCAAAGCAAGTGGGTTGAGATCCTCAATAGAGAACTCAATTACAAGGTTAATTGATTACACCAAAAATAGTAGACCACACCCAGGTCAAGAGTAATCGTAACTGCACAATATGATAATCCTAAACAGACAAATATTTCACAAAAAAAGCCTTGGTCCTTGCACACTCCATCTTGGCCCACATCAAAATATTTTTATAGATATTCTCATATTAGAAAATTTTCATTTTAACACTTGTTATTTAAGAAAAATCAAGCTTGTTGTTCAATCTTTGTTAGATGCATCATCACTTAATTATAGGCTAAAATATATATAAAAAAAATAATAGGGCACAAATATAAATTTTAACACCTGTTATATAAGCAAAATCAAGTTTGTTCAATATCTATTAGACACAACATCACTTAACAGGATCCCTAGACATCATAGGTTCAAAAAAAGGAACACGTAGAAAAGAAAATTAAGAGGACCCAAAATGAAAATAATCATATATTATAAGAATAAAAAAATTAAGTCGTCTTTTTATTTTAGATGGTATTATTTTTATTATTTGTATAAATATTCTCTAAAATATTCTATTTTTCATTTCCATGATTATAAATTGTGCAACACACTTGTCACCATCCTAGATTGTTGACCACATTCAAATATTCTATCTTATTTTATAATATATAAGAATTTTTTTTTATAATTCTATTTTAAATAATTTTAAATGATGTACATTCTGTATATGGCATGGGTCTAATAAATACTAGTTAAACCATATGAAAAGAGAGCAACGAATTAACTCTCTAATTTTATTTTATTTTAATAAAATGTCAAATTATTTTTATAAATATTCAAGTTTTATGATTTATTTGATGAACATTATGAATAAGGCACTCGTGCAATGAACAATATCTGTAAGAGGAAGACGAAGGGGCGATAAATGAGAATTGGATGCCACAGGCTGCTGTTAAGTTAAAGTGAACGATCAATTCAATCTTCAAATTGTGATTCGCTCTTATCTTAGTTTTAACGTAATTTACTAAAAAAGTGTTTGAAATTTTAATTCGTTTTATAGAAATCCTTAAATTTAATTATTTAATGTCATTTTAGTTCCTGAACATATATGCTAATATTTCACTTAAATGATATATTATATGTAACTTTAGACTAAAGTGAGTTGATGGAAATAACAATTTTGGAGATTTTTTTTTTTTTTAAATCGTCAATTTTAGAGACCATTTATTCAGTTAAATTATCCTAAATTGACCATTTATTTAGATCAGTTACCCTCTTTTCTAGGGGTGAACAAGGGATACATTGGGATGAGTTTATTTTTTTCCCTATCCGACCCGAATGAATGTAGGTTATGCAATGTGGGGGCAATTGCCCCCACAAGATAATTTTTTTTACTTATACATATTTGTTAAAAAAAAAAATTTGCCCCCATAAAAAAATAGGTGTTACCCTCATAGACATATTTTTTAGATGAATGTAGAAAGTTATAATTAAGATAAAAGAGAGAATAAATTGATACTAATTTTACCGTTTTATTCTTCTAAGTTTTATAGTTTTGCTCCTATAATACTAAACACATGCAGTAAGTCAATGACACAAACACAAATATAAGTAATTTGGATTTTTTATCATAAAATTATGTATTTCATAAAAGTTTATAATATTTTTCTTCTATAAAAATATAGTATACTATTTTCTTGCCCCCCACTAAACAAAATTTCTGGATCCGCCCCTGGTTTAAATCATTTATTTAAACCTGAACCAAAGCAAAAATATATAGGACAAGACCGTGTCAACCCAACTTTTTAATGTAATATATCAATCTTAATATTATGTATAGTTAAATAATAGAATAAAAGAAGTATAAAACTTAAATTAAAATATATTTATAATATATATTTTAAAATAAATAAATAATATCATAATAGATATAACATCATGTTATATAAAATAAACTTAATTATGTTTTTAATTCATGAAATTTGGGATAAATCAGTTTTTGGTTTCTCAAATTGAAATAAAAAATCATTTTAATTCCTAAAATTTCAGAAACTTTGTTTTTTTATACATCAGAAACTTTGTTTTTAGTCTCTAGATGCGGGCAACATTAATGGAGATAGTGATGTGCTGTTTAATGTACATGTGGCAAATGCTAAGAGTGCCACATCACCATTTTTCACCCCTTCAGCACTACATAAAAGTTGAGAAAAAACAGGTAGAACATTCCATATCCTTAAGAAAAATAGATGAAGATAGAGGTAAGAACAAAACAAAAGAACCTAAATCTAGCAGAACATACACATACACACATTATTCACAGATTGTGGGTTATGGTCTTATGCAAGTCAGATGCAACTTCTTGCCTTCATGAAGTTTTTTTTAATAAAGAACAAGGTCCATACTGATTAAACTATTCAGTTTTCAGATCATAGCTTCTTCTTACCACCACCTGGTTTGTTTTCTCTTCTGAGGTTCTAAGGTCACATCTTACACCTGCTGTAATACTGATTAGTAACGTTTAGAAGGTAGTGTCCAGTTTAGTACAGCTCCAGTAAGACACTTATGGACAATAGTTGAATTTATCTAGCCAAGACAATAGAAATACTAATAGAGATTGAAGCAGTACAGAGATTGTGAAATCAATAGAGACAGCAAAATAGGAAAAATAACAAACCAAAGTTACTTCTTATTTGGTGCTTGGAAAGAGGCAAAGGTAAAACTAAGGAGAAAAGAGTTTTTATAAAGAACAAACATTTTTTTTCCTTTTCTTTTTCCTGTGACTTATAATGAGCAAAAAGAATTGCCCAACTGGGGCAGAGAAAAAGCAATCATAGAAGTGGAAACGGTGGATGAAAGCAAGTTCTGTTGTTTTATGTAGGATGAATTACTTACTACTCACTCAAATTATAGCTTTTAGGCAAATTCAAGTTAGTGACACTCTCTAACACTTATCATTTAATGATTCTCTCTCCTAATCTAGAAGTGAGACCTACTAAAATTGATGATTTCTAACAAATTTCAACCAATCACATGGAGAGTATTAAAAAGAGAGTATCGGAGAGAGTGCTGCTAGCATTCCTCATGCACCAATCCAAGTAGCAAATTTAGATTTGTCTTTGGATCCATCTAGGTCTTGCCTAGGCCAAATGCTGATCCCAAGCTAAAATCCCCCAACCCCAACAGTGCCCTCAGTAGTTCCATGACTCTCTTTTTGGAATTGCATTGCATGGACTTTGATACCACTTATTCGGTTAAACGTTTACCTGTGTTTTCTTTTTTATCCATCACTTATGGCTCAAAACATTTCAAAATAAAGTTAAGACACTCTACAAGATGTAACAAATAACTTCGAAACAGCAAGGAATTGACAAATGAGTTTATTTTTACTGTCATTTATTCTTAAAGAAATGCATATCATAAAATGAATCTAATCACACAGCTTTATGTTAATGGCAATTATATGGATATCCAAGAACATAATGATATTGAGGCATATCTAGAAACTTATCTCTATTTGTTCTTCATAAAAATGAAAAATATATCAACAGTTCTCATGTGTCATTTATTCTTAGAATTGAAAGATATAAAAAAGAAAAAAAAAATTGATGCATCATCCGGGAGATAACATTCAGTTTACACCTTAAATGAATTTTTAACCTAATGTTCTTAGGCATATCTTCAGAATCTGGAGGAGGTTAAGAAATTGCTACTCTTGAAGGTAAAAGTCTAGTAATACTCATCCCTCTTATTTCCAATACTATGATGCGGGTGTAGTTCAACATACATCTCTTTCATATCAATCATTCGACATCATTAAATATAGGAAACAAGCTCAGTTTTTTAATTAAAAAATTAGCTTTGAAGTATGTGAGTTAAGTAGCACAAATGGCTGATAGCATAGCAACATTAGCATTATCTCTGCATGATTATGTTTGGCTAGAAGAGGTCCCAGTCCAGGTGTCTAATCTGGTGGAATGTGATGTATTGAACTCTTCTCTTCATTTGCAATAAATGAGCCAGCATTTTCTGTCAAAAAAAAAAGTAGCGCAAATGGCTGGTATAGATGAACAAGAGACTTTATATTGCTGTAGGATGAGATGCTTTTAGAGGGAACATTAATACTACTTCTAGCAGGTGAAAAGTATTAGTTTCTTTATTATGACAAACTAGATACACAAGGAATTTTGTTTATGCATTTTTTACATGCTGGCCATATTGTACAAATCTGTAAAATACTTTGCCTATGTATACATAATTACATATCCTCTAGATTGCAGAATGCAAACTTCACAAGTCAAGTTATGAATCCTCTCACATACATACATACATTTTAGGGTAACACTAATTATATGTACCTCATCTTACCTAACCACTACAAATGTTAAACAAACAAATCATCTTTGACAGCAATTGGAAAGAAACTCACAAGAAAGACATTTGTCTGGCTAAACTATCTGTCTTGAGATGCAGATGATATGAAGTTATCCACTGTTTCCACAGTTTGTCCTTCAGTACTGGTCATGTTATTTGCATCCACTTGACAATCCACAATTTCTGGTTGGCAGTTTCCATCCCATGGAACCATGGATTTTCCATAAGCACAAATGTTGACCTGGGATGATGGTCCTGCATGTGGATGGAAGCATGGCAAATTGTTCTGACACTGAAGACCAATTGTCCTGGCAGTGGACAGCAAACCGGCATCGCCTTCTTTGAAAATGGAAGAAGTGTTACACTACTTTTGAAAGGGGAAAGCACCCAATTCACTGTCTATTTTCCCCTTAAGGTGTGCCAAAATGCTCCTCAACCTTGCCAATTCTGCTTCAAGAAGTGCCTGCCCTTGTAGTTTCCTCACTAGTTGCTGATTCACCATACGCAATTTCTTAACTTCCTCCTCCAAGTATGCTGTGTGTGCCTTCTTCTTCTCCCTGTACTTCCTAACCGCTTCTCGGTTGCCAGAAGGCCTTTTTGATTTGGGGTTGGTGTGCTCCCTGTCATCATCTTCAGGTGCAAAAACTTGGGTGTGTGTGTGATAGCATGTGTGTGTGTGAGCAGCATCAGGGCCAGGTGGGTTGCAAGTGTGAGTGTGGGTGCATGTTCTGCTTGTACTCCTACATAATTCAGCAACTGTGTTCACAGATGTTGAAACCTGAAAACTGCTAGATGACTCTGGATTCAAAAATAGAACATTATCTGAAAGCTTATCAGAAAGCTCAGCATTTCCATCATCCATGTTTTCTTTCTGCACCCCAAAATGAAAGTCAGCTGCAATCTCTCAACAGAAAACTGTATCTGCAACATCCATTTGAAATTAACAATCACTATGACATGAAATGGAATAGAACATAAGAACTTCCCAATATATTGTGTCACAAAGATGCACAGACCTAATATGGAATATATGCAAAGAAGCATATGCCTAGAACAAAAACAGTCAAAGAATTCATTTTGAGTAGTCCTGATCAAGGAATATATATGTGACAAGACAATTGCCAAGGAGTGATGTCAAATACTATTCTTAAATTTAGATGATATGGGTGTGCAAAGATTCCCAAAGCAGGTTAATTAAGCAAAGTAAAGATTACCCAGTTGGATTCTCTTCCCAACAATACAGAATTGAGCATAAAGGGAAAACCTTTTTAATATTGAAATAAGATGGGAGGGGAGAGAGAATCCAAGTTCTAGTGGAGGCAAGATGACAGACAGAATAATAGTAGTAGCTAAAAAAATTCATCAAGAGTCATATGACAGATCCAATAAAGAAGCACAAGGATGTGATTTCTTTGTTTTAAATTAAATTATAGATTAGAGAGTGGATTCATTTACCTGGCCCTTGTGGCACCAGAAGCATGATGGTTTTTTTATATGTAACTGTCAGGTTATACTCAGGATCCAGAAACCTATTAAATGTGGGTTCGGTTTTTTATTTTTTTATTTTTTATAATTGTTTAAATTTTTAATTTTTAATAAATAATAATTTTTAAAAATTATTTACTATTTTTACATGTAAAATTGAAATTAATTTTTATTTTAAATGATAATAACATTATCTGTTACTATAATAACAACAAAAACACAATTAATTTTATATAATTTTATATTAGTTATTATCTTAATTATTATAATAATAACAACAAACACAATTAATTTTATATAATTTTATATTAATTTATCTTAACTAATATTATAATAATAACATACATAATTAATTTTACATAATTTTATACTAATTAATTTAAAAATATATATGTATATAGATGTAAGCATCGTAGAACTCTATATGTGTTGCTCGAGATTGTTCTTTAGCCTTAATTTCTGTGTAGGGCAAGTCAAAGGACTGTAGGATACAAGATGTGGAACTGTTCTTCCATTGACATTAGTAGTGAGGGTGGCCCACTGCCACCCCGGGGGCATTTCCGTTATTTTAAAGGGTTTTTATATTATTCAATTATATATTGTTATGTAGTAGGGGTAAATTTGTATAATCAATAGTTTATATAAATCTGTCCAGCCACCAAAAAAAGTTCCACGTGTCACACAAAGCTGCACTCTCATCTTTTATTTTATTTTTTTTGCATTTTGAAACAAGGCCCTGTTGCACGGATCCGCTGTTCTAGTTATTTTAAATGTTATATTAATGATGATATTTTATTAGTTGTTACTGTATTTTTTTTTTTACAGTGGATAGAAACTAAACTTACTAAAAATTCTTACAAACAATAGAGTCTGATATAGAAGAACATTTTTTAAGTTTAATTTTGATACAAGGTTTGTCAACCAATCTTCTTCTTACTCTTAATCAATATTTTAAGAACTGGACCGGTCATCGAACTGACCGAGGTACTGGATTAATAGGTCATTGGTCAGATCGGTGGATCACTAATCGGACCGGTTTGACTCGGTATATATTAAAAAATTAAAAAAATATAATACAGCTAACATAATTTAATCATTCAACACTCCAAATTTAAAATTATTGTCATTATAAAATACCTAATTTCCAAATAAGAAATAACAACCAATAATCATGACAATACAAGTACATAAATAAGTTTCATACACAAAAAAAAAAATTTAAAAATTGAAATACGTCGTTTCAGCACTTTTTTAAAAAAAAAAAATTACATCACAACCCGGTTCAACCAAAGACCCGCCTGGTCATCGGTTTTTTCAAAAACCGGCCGTTCAACCTGGGTCGTACCGGGTCAAATACATTTCCGATCCTTTCATCAAACCGAATCGGTTAAGCCACCGGGTTCCGGTTGAACTGGTCGGACCGGCCGGTCCGGTCTGATTCTTAAAACACTGCTCTTAATAAAACAATGTATCACTGGTATACGTGTCACTCTTTTAAAAAAAAAAACTCTTTTTTCCCTCTCTTTGGACATGTGTTGCATCTTGAGAAGATTTTTTTCCTTCCAAACTCCTTCTCACTTCCTCTCTGCCTTTTTTTTTTCATTTTTTTTTATTTTTTCAATCATCTCTCTTCTTCTATTCTATCTATATATTTTATTTCTATTTATCTATCTATGTATCTATTACCCTTATCTATCTATCTATCTATTACTTTACTCTTACTCTTAATAAAAGAAAGTTTTGACTGGATACATGTCACCACGTGGTGAAAAATTTTCTCTTCAAAACTTCTCTTTATTTCTAGTTTTTCTCTATCTTCCTTTTTAATTTTTTTCCTTTTTATCTTTTTTCCTCTTTCATATTTATACTTATAAGACAAAAAATCTTTATTATTTTATTAGTCAAAAATCTCTATTATTATTATTATTATTATTATTTATCATATTATTATAATATTATATATTATTTATGTACTATATTAAATATATTTTTTGTGTAATATTATATTATGGTTTTTTATTTTTAAATAATATGAATCAATGATTTATTCATATATATATATATATATATATATATATATATATATATATATATATATATATATATATATATAAAAGAAAATTTGGTCCTTTCTAGGACACATGTCACTCTCCCAAATTTTTTCCCTCCAAAACTTTTTTTTTTCTAACTTTTCTCTCTCTTCCTTTTAATTTTTTTTTTACCTTTTTTCCCTTTTCATATTTATACTTATATCTATTATATATATATATATATAAGAAAATTTGGTCCTTCCTAAGACACATGTCACTCTATCCCAATTTTTTTCCCTCCAATACTTTTTTTTTTAGCTTTTCTCTATCTTCCTTTTTAAATTTTTTATTTTACCTTTTTTCTTCTTTCATATTTATACTTATACTTATCTATATCTATACCTATATCTATATCCAACTCACTTTCGAAGAAACTTTTGCCATGTGTCAACTTCTGGTGCAATGTTGCCACGTGTCGATTTTTGGTACAATGCATTCCAGAGCTCTCTTCAATTTTCCTAATTGATTGTTGATCTGGAATTAAAAAATTAATTGTTTTCCATTCTTCAATATTCTAATTGATTGTCCCATAAAATAATTTTAATTCATTTTTAAATCCAAATCAATCATTATTAATTGATTCTTTTATAAATCAATTTTAATTGATTGTCAAATAAAATGTATTTTATTATAACATAATAATTATACAAGATATTATACTTTTAAAAAGTTTCAAATTTTAATAACACGATTAAATTTTGAATTTTAATTATTTAAAAAAGTTTATAAACTATTATTATACTTATTATTCCAAGTAAATATATACAATAAAATTATATTTTTAAAAATTAACATATGACCGGTATCAATTATTTTAATATTTTCAAATAAAATTATAAAATTATATTTTTAAAAATTAACATTAGCCTTTTTAATATTCTCAAATAAAATCATATAGAATTACATGATTTGAGAAATTCCCTTTTTAATTGACGCATATATTAATTGAAATTTAAATTCTTTAATTGAAATCATTTAAAATAGCACACTCTCCACTGAAATTAATACATAATTTGAAATTAATTGAAATCTTTTCCCTTTAAAACATAACAGTTTCCTCTTTTTTTTTTTTTTTAAATGACACAATTTGTATTAAATGCACGATTTTTCAAAAGTTCATTCATTGTATTATAAATAAATTGCAACCATTAGCAGAATGTGTCTTACCTCTACCACTATTCCTCAAATAAAAGAGAAACGTACTGAAGAACATGCCTCCATAGCAAGCTAGCTGTTTATATTCTTCCTCTCCATTAGGTGAGTATTGTTTATGTACCATTTTTTTTAAAGAATTTGCTTAAATTTATTCATTTATCTTCGTTGTTCTTATTGTTAAATACTCATTTCATTGTTCTCCCCATTAGGTGATTCCAAATTTGGAGATACTTTTGTCAACGAATCAAAGTGTGGAGATGCGGAAGCAACTGATTTGTCCAAAGATTTTGCAAATTTAAATTATTTGGAGAGAGGTTTTTCTGAAAAGGCAGTAAATGAAGACAGACAAACTGAAATGAAGAAGCTACAAAAGATTATAAAGTTGAGAAAGATTAAATTTATCTTTGTAATTTCTAATGATTTGATGTATAATTATTTTCAATTTTGAATTTGTTCAAATGCAAGGTTATTTGCATCAAATTTCTTCAATTAAATGTATTATGTCTCTAATTTGAAATCAGTTCAAATTATTTTGTAATCATTTTAAGTTCTCAATGTATTTACTTTTATTTTATATTATTTCTTTATATTGTTTATCTATACAATGATACTGGTTTATGTCTTTTGTGATGCCAAAGCAAAATAGAGATTTATTTTTCATAGTGTTATTGGTTAATAATTTTTTTTATTTAATATATTAAAATAATCTGCATAGTAGAAAATTTGACTTAATGTTAATTAAAACAGATTTAAAAAAGTGAAAAACAAAATTAAATGGGTTCAACTCCTGAATAATGGTAAATTTGAATTTCAAATGTTTATTAAATGTCATTTAATTACGATATTAAATATTTTAGATTTTCAATAAAATAATAAAAATATACTGACATAAATTAACCTGAACATTACCAAACTTAATTAATTTATCGTCTTGATTACTTTGAATTTGCAACAGAATAATCAAAACTCTTCTTTGATCAATTATATTTGTGTATTTACAAAACATCTTTCAATATAGTAATTAATTTGTGCAGTAATATATGAGTTATTTTTTTAAAAGATAAATCAGCATATAAGTTGCAAATTTTTTTGACAAGAAAACGTGTTGAATCAAAATTTAATGAAACAATTACAAAATTAAAATAGTAAATTGAAGCCATTTTAAATTATTAAAAATGTAAAATTAGTCAAAATAAGTAAATATTTTTCTTATTTAATTTAATTGGATGAATATATCAAAATGTTAATTAGGCGAGCATTTGAAGGACTCTTCTTTTTCCATTACTAAAAAAGGAAATGTTCAAAAAACATATTAAAAAAAAGTTATAAATAAAATTAAATGTGTTCAACTTCCTGAATAATGATAAATTTTAATTTCAATTTTTTATTAAATATCATTTAATTACGATATTAAATACTTTAAATTTCTTTTTTTTATTCGTATAAACAGTAGAAAAGTTCACACATATTACCCTTTAATTACATTGAAAACCAAAATCTTAAGTATTACGTACAACATTTATTTTACATTTTTTCTTCTAAATTTATTTTGTTAACAAAACATATTTTGATGAGATTCTTAATCAACTCTACATTAGGTGTCAAATAGTTTCGATATTTTAGTGGAATATGTATATAGATTTTTTTTAACTTATGAATCTTTTACATTTTAAGTGGAATCATAATATACATTGATATTAAAAGGTTATTAATATTTTAAAAGATTTAATATATGATCAATATTTTTTATTTTAATGTTCTATAATAAAATTATATATTATATATTTTTAAAATTTCACATGTTTGTCTTAAGTTAAAAGAAAGATATTTTAGTTCTTTTAACATTAGTCACTCTCAAGTAAAATAAAAATAACTATTCATAAAACGTTTTACTCTTCTAAAAAGATTTTATTAATCTTCTATCAATTTTATCCAAAGTAAAATTAACTTAATGATTTTCATCTTCATTTATATATCTTATTCGATTAGTGGATCCTACTTTGCTGGGTTATTTTGGTTATTCAGGCAAAGGAGGAGTCTCTTTTGAGATTTTTTGATGTAATTATCACACTGTACATCTTGTACAGATTGGATGTAATTACTGTCTCTTTATTATTATATATATATATATTTGCCTTCCAAAAAAAAAAATATATATATATATATATATCTTATTCGATTAGATTAATGTTAATAATAAGAATTAATGAAAATTATTAAGTTGGAAATTAGGTAATGGAGAAAGTTTACACATACTACCATTTAATTACATTGTAAATCAAAATCTTAAATCCTGCCTACAACATTTATTTTACTTCTTTTCCTTTCAGATTTATTTTCTTAACAAAACATATTTTGATGAAATTCTCAATCAACTCCACGTAATTATTGGTGCCAAATAGTTTCTATATTTGAGTGGAGTATGTATATAGATTTTTTATTTATTTTAAATTTATTCTCTTACATTTTAAGTAGATCAAATAATATACATTAATATTAAAAGGTTCTTAATATTTTAAAAGATGTGTTAATTAATATTTTAATAAATTTAATATATGACCAATATATGTGATTTTAATGTTCTAAAATAAAATTATATATTATATATTTTTAAAATTTAATGTGTCCCTCTCAATAAAAATAAAATAAAATTAGTATTTTTAACATTAGTCACTCTTAATTAAAATAAAAAAAATTTCATAAAACTTTTGACTTTGTAAAGATTTTGTTAATCTTTTGTCAATTTTGTTCATTTATATATAACTTATTTGATTATATGAAAGGGTAACTTATTCGTATTCATGTTAATGATAAAAATTAATAAAAATAATTTAGTTGAAAATGGGTAATGGAAAAAGTTCATGCATACTACCCTTTAATTACATTGCTAATCAAATTCTTAAATCCTGCTTACAACATTTATTTTACATTTTTCCTTTCAAATTTCATTTTGAAATGTTTATTATGTTTATGTTTATGTTTATGATTTGTTTTCATTTTCATGATATTTAGCACAATAGAATTATATTATTATAATTATATAATTTTCAAGTACAATTTGATTAACGTATTTGAACACACATTTGGCAGATTGATAATTTATCTTATGTTTGGAAAAATTTAAAATTCATTTCATCTTATATATTTAATACAATTTATATATAATTTATATTATATATAATTATAAATTTATATTAATTAGTATAATAATTTGCCCGTGCATGACACGGGTCATCAAACTAGTACTCTTAATAAAAGAAGATTTTGGCTGGACACGTGTCACCACATTGTGAAAAATTTTCCCTAAAAAACTTCTGTTTCTTTCTAGCTTCTCTCTCTCTCTCTCTTACTTTTTAACTTTTTCCTTTTTATCTTTTTTTTCTCTTTAATATTTATACTTGTATGACAAAAATCTCTACCATTCTATTTGTAAGAATCTCTATTATTATTATTATTATTATTATTATTATTATTATTATTATTATTATTATTATTATTTTAAATGATATGAATCAATTATTTATTAATATATATTTTTATTGATTCAACAACATCTTTGATTATTATAATCTCTTACTATTATAAAAGAACTATTATAAGTGAATATACTTTTAAAATAATTATTTTAAAAGATTTGGTGTATTTTAATTAATTTCTATTTATCAGTGAGTGTCTAAATCTATTGATGTGATTTTATCTAATTTATCTGTTGATCTCAAATTCAAACTCTGGATATACAATTACATTAAATATTCAAAATAAAAATTTATTACTAATAATGGTCCTACTAGTGAGTAAAATTGTCTACTATAAAATATTAAAGGCTTAAATATGTTTTTAGTTCTCCAAATATAGGGGTCTTCCTATTTTAGTTCTCCCAGTTAAAAGTTGTTTTTTTAGGTCTTCCAAATGTTTTTTTTAGTCCCTCTTCATATATGTTATTAGTGTGTGCCAATATGTGGCAGTTTTTGATTACCAGAATCAAATTCTGGTGGTAAAAAATCGCCACAAAATTTGAAAAATCGACACAAATTGCGAATTGAATATTCCCTGTTTTGCACTTCTGGGGAGAAGGACTAAAAAACATTTCTTAAATTTGAGGGACTAAAAAATGCATTTCTCAAATTTGAGGGATTAAAAAAAGCAAATTTTAATTTGGAGGACTAAAAAAAATAAACCCCTAATTTGAGGGACTAAAAACATATTCAAGCCAATATTAAATTCTGTTTGCCTAAAGAAATTATATTTTTCATCAGTGAGTGTCTAAATCTATTGATGTGATTTTATCTAATTTATCTGTTGATCTCAAATTCAAACTCTGGATATACAATTACATTAAATATTCAAAATAAAAATTTATTACTAATAATGGTCCTACTAGTGAGTAAAATTGTCTACTATAAAATATTAAAGGCTTAAATATGTTTTTAGTTCTCCAAATATAGGGGTCTTCCTATTTTAGTTCTCCCAGTTAAAAGTTGTTTTTTTAGGTCTTCCAAATGTTTTTTTTAGTCCCTCTTCATATATGTTATTAGTGTGTGCCAATATGTGGCAGTTTTTGATTACCAGAATCAAATTCTGGTGGTAAAAAATCGCCACAAATTTTGAAAAATCGACACAAATTGCGAATTGAATATTCCCTGTTTTGCACTTCTGGGGAGAAGGACTAAAAAACATTTCTTAAATTTGAGGAACTAAAAAATGCATTTCTCAAATTTGAGGGATTAAAAAAAGCAAATTTTAATTTGGAGGACTAAAAAAAATAAACCCCTAATTTGAGGGACTAAAAACATATTCAAGCCAATATTAAATTCTGTTTGCCTAAAGAAATTATATTTTTCAACGTATGATTAACTCGAGACCCCTTAAATGAAGTGAGTTTATTGAAAAAGAGAGAGAGAGAGGGAGGGAGAGAGAGAGAGAGAGGGAGAGAGAGAGGGAAAGCGAGAGAGAAGGAGAGGGAGAGCGAGAGAGAGGGAGAGGGAAAGCGAGAGAGAAGGAGAGGGAGAGCGAGACAGAGGGAGAGAGAGAGGGAGGAGAGCGAGGGGGAGAGAGAGAGAGGGAGAGGGAGAGAGAGAGTTAAATCTGGACCATATAATCATATATGGATGGTTAAGATTTAATGTTATGTGACTACTTGAAAAGTCATGTGACTTTTAAAAAAACTCACATGACTTAGTATATTTTAATGTTGACCTTTCAAATAAGATGTAGTGGTCAATATTTTAAATTTTTTTAAAACATATCTATTTCCGTAAACTTTTTAAAAAACTATCCCCCAAATTCGGGATTTCTTTCTTCTTTTCAATTTTTTATTGGGTGTAGACTTGTTCCTGATAACACTTGAATAAATGGCTATAGATGATTGACCAAAAAATGTCCTATAATTTTAACAAATATGAACTCTCGTGTAGTCATAATGTTTCTAATTCCAAAATTGATGAGCTCGTCAGGCTTTTTGAGGTTGAGGCAGTCGAGAGTCAAGGAAAATACTTGGGTACTTCCAGCCATTGTTGGTATGTCAAAAGCTCAAGTTTTCTAGTTCGTGAAAGACTGTGTCTGGAAAAAGCTCAAAGGATGGAAGGAGAAAGTGTTGTCACAGTGATCCAAGCAATACCCACATATGTCATGACCTGCTTCAAATTATCGACTTCCCTATGTTCCCAAATTGAAAGCATGATAGCTAGATTTTTCTGGGATGGTGAGGATGACAGGAAGAAGATACACTAGATGAGATGGGAGAAGCTCACGAGATCAAAGTATGAAGAAGGAAAGGGCTTTCGTATTACAACATCATTTAATAAGGCTTTGCTTGCAAAACAGTGGTAGACAATTATTAATTTGATCATTCTTTGATGGCTATAGTCATGAAGGCTAGATACTTCCCAAAGTGCTGCACCCTTTAGCAGCTCCTAAGTCCCATAATCTTAGCTATGCATGGACTAGTATTTTGACATCAAGAGAATGGCCAATCTATAAAGGTATGGCTGGATAAATGGATTCCAAGTATGACTGATAACAGAATTTGACGGAGTCAAGAACACGCTGGTTGTAGATACTGATATGATTGTGGCTTATTTAATTGATAATGACACACACAATTGGAATGTTCAACATGTTACCAATATTGTTGGGCCACACGCTGCCAAGAAAATTTTGAGTATACCACTCAGAAGAATTCCTACTGATGATAAGTTGATTTGGAAATTCACAACTGATGGGAATTACTCTATTAAATTAGGGTATCACTATGCAACAAGCTCAGTTAATTCACTCCAAGCCTATTCTAGCTGGGCCTTTGGTAACTTGTGGAAATCAATATGGAAGATCAAGGCTGTTCTAAAGAGTAAACATTTTATCTGGAGAGTTGTTAATGACATCCTCCCAGTTTGCACTAATCTTTGTAAAAGAGGAATGTTGATTGATCTGTTGTGCCAAAGATGTGGTGAGTTTCCGGAAACCACTACCTATGCTTTGTTATCATGTGAGGAAGTTCGTCGAATGTGGTTTGCAGCTCCAATAAATGCTAGAATCAATGTTTTTGAGGACTCATCATTTGTTGACTGGTTGAAGACATGTCTGGAAACAAAGGAAGATGAGCTTTTGGAGTGGGCTGTTGCTTTTGCATGGACCTTTTGGAAAGGCATAAACAACTTGGTATTTCAACAATGTTCTATCCCAACAGAACAGGCTATAAGTCAAGCTTCAAGGCTTCGGGTTCCAGATTAGCAGGTGGTGCAAATTCATCAGGGGGGAGTTAACAATTGGAGATTGCCTGCAGAGGGCCAGATTAAACTGTTTTCTATTTTTACAAATCCTTCTCAGTAGAGTGTCAAAATGGTCCGTCTGGCTTGCATGGGCCAGGGTTAAAAAAGCCCGCAAGGCCAAAAGGCCCGCAATAAAAAGCCCGCAAGACCAAAAAGCCCATAGGACCTTGTGGGTTAGGACTGGCCCATGGGCCTTACATTTTAACAATTTAGTCTATTTTTTTAATTAATTAGCTTGGTCCTTAGTATGGGTTTCTTAGTCCACTCTATGGACTACCTAACTCACTTATATTATTTTGATCAACAATTAAATAATATAAATTAACAAAAAAAATCAAGAACTTGGTAAATAATTTAAAAACTCAATCTCAAAAAGATGCAAAATCATATCATAAATAAATAAAATAGTTCAAAGATAATAACTTAAATTAACAATAATAAAAGTAAATAATTTCTTTACCAACCACTAACAAAAAGGCACATGGTAAAAACTACAAAAATTACAATTACATGTCTTTATCAAGTAACTTCAGTAACAATCCTCAAAGTGTAATATTTTATCAACTAAACTCAATCTCATTTAAATCCCTTTTGTTCTAAACGGGTACGTTGTGTAATATATCATATTATCATTGTTTTGAATATAAATTTGCAAAAAAATAAAATAAAATATGTAAATAAAAAATAAATGTCTCAATAACAATGGTACAAATGTTAATTAATTATGAAATGTCAAGTATTTAAAATGCTTCTTTTTAAGTGAAACAACTTTTCTCTGTGGACTGGTTTTTTTTTTTTTTGACTGAAACAATAACGATAAGTAATAATATTTTTATTTTATGAAATAATTGCTATTATATATTCAATCCAATATATATTAAACTTTTGATTGGCGGTCTAGAATGGGAAAGGGACACGGTCCAAAAAGAAAAATAATAAATTTTCCTATAATTTTTTATATCATTAATATACGATTTTATTATTCTTTAATAATTATTTTAAAAGTTATAGTAACTTATTTACAGATTAGTTATGCTAAACTAAATATTTACGGTACTTATTAATAATAAAAATATAAAATTTAGAAAGGCTATGCGTTTTTCCTTTAAATGTTAGTGTTCTATGCAATAATACTATTATAGATGTGAGCAGAGAAATTAATAAAAAAATATTTAATTAAAAAAAATTAATTAAAAAATCTTATAAATACATAAGAAAAATAGATGAAAAATAAATTATAAGATAAATCCTGAATAATATATATATATATATATATATATATATATATATATATATATATAGTGTATTTTATATAATAATAAAACATTTTTGTTATTATTTTTATTTTGCAAATTATAAATACTATGTTTTTTTTTCATACGATATAATAATTATAATAGTATATGGCATATGATGTTACTCCATCATTAAAATAAGAAAAACGTAGATGAAGAAAAAAGTCTCAATTATATATATATATATATATATATATATATATATATATATATATATATATATATATATTATTTTTAAGTTTAATTATAACAAAACAGAACCATTATTACTAGTTTTCAATTTTAATTATAATAAAATAAAAAAAGATAAATGGTATGAGAAAAGTAGAATACATGACATTTTGTTAGTGCAGGGATGAGAAATAACGGTTAACGGGCTGATTGATCCTTCTGGGTTACTTTTAAAAACTAATTTTTAAAATGGGTCTCTTTCAAAACATATTACTGGCATGGGTCTGTTTTGACCAAATATCAAGTCAAATTTTCAAATTGACCACGTGGCATGTCACATCAGTCACGTGATGAAACAACTATTTAAAATAGTTGTTTCATCTTGACACGGTCAATCATTTGTGATTTAACTGTGTCGGATTTGTTAACGAACAAAAAAAAAGTATAAAATTCGCTACTCGGAATGGCTGGTTCAACAGGCTGAAGGAAACAGCCATCCGTGATAGCTGGACCGAGAAAAAGTGAAGCAGCCATTGTGAGTGGCTACTTCAAGTACATGTACCCGCTGATCGAGAAAAAGTGAAACAACCATTGTGAGTGGCTACTTCAAGTACATGAAGCAGTCATTTCAAATGGCTACTTCAAGTACATAACGTACCCGTGCCCACTCGTGGCCCGAATAAAAAATTGGATAAAACATGAAGCAGCCAATCTGAACAACTACTTCAAGTACATGAAGTAACTATTAGAAATGGCTACTTTAAGCCCGTGCAACTTGTGTCCAATTAAAAAATGGGAGAAAACATGAAGCAGCTATTTTGAATGGCTGCTTTAAGTGAGTAATCTGGCTATAAATATCCCTTCTTCCTCGTCTTCTTCACACTTAACCGGATATCAAACATCTGAGTATTTTCTTACACACTATTTTTTTATTTTTTATATGTTAACAGATATATATTATATGTATATGTTATATATGCATTTTCGTCAGACAAAATATATGGTCAGAAAGCAACATTTAAGTACAACACAATGATAACTATAAAATATCTTTAAATATACCTTATTTCTAAATTTTGCAAACAACTTCACTGACTATTATAAGGAACCCACAAGCACTCATTTAGAAAGTTACAACCTCCGAAAGTTACAACTTCGGAAAATGAATGAAGCGGACCAGCGGGGACCTCTCGGTTTATTTTAAAGCCTTGAAAAATTATTTTTTTATCTCAAAGAGAACCAGCCATTTGAATTGGCTGCATCAACCTGCACCGATTTGACATTCCACACACGCCTCTGCACGAAGGGACTGCACGAAGGGGGGCCTCTGCACGAAGGGACAACACGGGACTGTAGTTTGGAGGTGCAGCTATTTGTAATGGCTGCTTCTGAACACGGTATAGAACCAGCTATTTTCAATGGCTGTTTCTCTCATTTGCTCATTATTGTGTCGACAAATTTTAACGAAATAGTCAGTCTTGAAACAGCCATTGGTAATGGCTGGTTTATGTGGATTATTTTTTTTTAACAAAAATTACGTGGAATTTAATTTGTTGGTCAAATTTTTTTGTTAACCTGGTCTTTGGTCAAAACAGACCCATGCCAGTAATATGTTTTGAAAGAGACCCATTTTAAAAATTAGTTTTTAAAAGTAACCCAGAAGGGTCAATCAGCCCCGGTTAACGTGCTATAACTATGTAGGTTAACGTGCTGCAGCTATGTAGCATCCAAAGCATTGGCCGTGTGTAGCAGTGTGGGAATAACGTTTCAGGATTTATTGTGGGGCTGGCCCCCACTGGCCCTGTCCCTGTCCCTAACCCCACAATCTGGGGGCTCTTGCATTGGGGCCTTTTTAAGCCCCCTTGTTAGGTGAGTGAAAAAAGAGGAGGGTCATTTTTGTAGGGGTTGGGGCTGGCCCACGGGCTTAGGGCTGTTTTGACAGCTCTACTTCTCGGTTCTAAAATGGGTGAGGAGAAATTGCAATAGAGTGGCGGATTGCTTAATCTCACTAGCTTTTTCATAACAGGAAAATGTATGGCTCGAGGAAGTTCCTTTAGAGATTGATACTCTTGTAAATCTTGATGTACCAAATCTTTCTCATTATTCTGAATAAATGAGCCACTTTCCTTTTAAAAATAAAAAATAAAAAATTAGAGCACATTGCGTAAGCAATGTTTTCTAGTATTATTATTTCAGCTAAATTATTAATTTGGTTTATTCAGTTTATTTTGGTCTTTTATTATTAAAAAAATTAATTTGATTCTTTAATCTTCAAAATTTATGCAATATTGTTCTTTTCGTCAACACTATTTAAATTTCTAACGGAGGTGTCTTACGTGACGATTACGTGTGATTTTTTTATTGTGTTACGTATACAAGAAGTTAACGTCATTTCTCACAATTGGACAAAAAGAGCAAAATTGCATCAATTTTGAAAATAAAATTATCAAATTGAACTTTTTTAACAATAGAGAAACCAAATTGAACTAAATAAATAAAGGGAACCAAATTAGTAATTTAGCCTATTATTTCTACCCCACTTTTAACCGATTTGACTAATTTATTTAGTGTTTTTTTTTCAAGCATATACTCCTTTGGGGGCAACCTTGTCCGTGGCATGGTCAGGCACTAAATATGGACACTTCTTCTAGCAGAAATTAAAACTTTGATTTGCCACGTTGTGAGAGATTAATTAGCTCCTTCCACTAGACTCAACCTCGTTGGTGATTTGTTTAGTGTTTGGATCAATTGAGAAAATAAGGAAAAAGAGAAAATGTTTAAAATTTAAAATTTCTTGTATTTGAATAAAGAAGAAAAAAAAACTAAAGAGGAAAAAATCTAAAAAATCGAATATATTTTTAAATTGCCTTTTAATAAACATTTTAAATTATTCATTTTGCTTCATTTTTCCCCACTTATATAAAGGGCAAGACATTACAATTATAATACCTTTACTAGATATTGGACTCGTGTGATGAATGGTGTAAAAATTTATGAGAGTATAATTTTATATTTTTATGGAATATTATTTTTTTGTAAATTAAAAACTATAAGTAGATACATTTGAGACTTAAAGATTTGTTGTGTTCAATCTTTTTAAGAAAGATGAATAATACTAAGCAACATCATACTTGATACATTTTCACAACTATTTATTAAAAATGAGAATTAGCTTATAAATCAAAAAAAAAAATAACATCATTCAACGAAAGAGGTGATTTGCAACATTAGAATAATTGCAATAGTCCAACAGTAAATGTAATAATAAAAAAGAAAGATTGAAATGATAATACAATAATTAACATTTGAACAATTGATTCAGAACCTATGTGTTCCGACCAATTCTAGCATGGACCATGTGCACAAGTGGTTTTCGGTGCACCACTTTTACGAATAGTTGGATTTAACTAATCTCATGGTGATATTATACATTTGTTTACACTGAATCTTCTTCTCCCAACTTCCAACAACCCCTCTCCTGACCGGTAGCCACCACGACCAAACCTAAGAACCACCACCACCACCTCTCCTCCCCAACCCCTCCCACCACCAAAACAGATCCACGACATCATCATCAACAACATTTGGCGATGAATGGTTGCAAAACTTGAATAGCGAATGAAGATAGCGGAGACCGAACCACTTGCGGAACGTGACTCCAATCTAAACCAACTTGCGAGCCACGAGTAAAGGCTTCAATGAATAAATGGTCGCGATGTTTGCCGTGAACTCGTCAATGCCGGAGGCCGAGGTGGCGCATCGGACGACGCAACGGGGAGCGTAGTGCTTCCGATGAGGTTGAACTTGGCAAGAACGGTTTGAAACAAGAAAGCACCGCTATGCATCATTAATGCCGTGAGAAGGGGCTTTCTTGATGGTGACGGGTTTTTGTCGCTTTGTTGTTTTGTCGTTGTGATTGGGTTTGCGGTGATGTTGACGGTGATGTTACGGTTGTCACCGCTGCTGTGATTGGATTTAACTATGTAGAGAATGTAGGTGCTGGACTTAGCCAAGTTTTGGGTAAATCACTATAATTTTTTATGTGTGTTGTATCCTTCTTAAATGCATATATCTGTTGTATTCATATTTTAAGTTTTGAAAAATCTTGTGTAACACTAAAAAAAAACTATATTAGGAATTCAAGTATATTAATTACCAATTTATTTATATTTGTAGGATTTCTGTGTACTTATTATTATAAAGAAGAGGAAGAAGAGATCATTTAAATCTCAAGTATTAAAACAATTATTAGTAAACTTTTATATTAAATATATATAATTAAATTCAAAAAGAAAATATAATTAGAATTATAATTAAAAGGAAAACTTTAAATATATATATATATATATATATATATATATAAAGTAAAACTAAATAAAATAATATCATCACCATCTAAATTTACAAAACTTTTGAAGAACACGTGTCAGCATAGTTTTAAAAACTGACCCGATCAAAGCACTGGGTCACTGGGTCAGTGGTAGAACCAATGGGTCACTAATTGACTCGCATGACCCGGTCTGTATTAAAAATTTTGAAAATTTTATACCTGCCTTAAAAAAGTAAAAAAAAAATCACATAACAAATTAATATAATTCCACAAGCTCATTTTTCAAGTTCAAATCCATTGATATTCACAGTAACAAAATCACATTATAAATTACTTATTACACTTCTTTAAAGTTTAAACAGAATTCAAAATAATAGAATCACACTATCAACTATACCATCACTTCTTCAAACAAAATTCACAGTGACAGAATCACAATATCAATTACCTAAGAATCACTACTCATAAATAATAAAACAGAATCAACTAAAAATAACATTCAAGTTGGATTAAATAGAATCATTTGGTATGGATCGATGTGGTTGAGATGAGAGCCTTAGAGTATATCTGTGTGCGCTTTGAAGTTTGAAGAAGAAAAGTCACAGACTCACAAACACGACACAGCAAACAATGTTTTGGCAAACGCTCACAGCCACAAAACCTTTCTTTCTTTTGGTTTTTTATCCAAACGACGTCGTTTCAAACAATTTAAAAAAAATTAAAAAATTGAAAAAATAAAAAAAAAGTTCGTGACCCGGGTCGGGTCACCGGTTTAACCCTGGGTCGCACAGGTTTGACCGGGTCACACCGGGTTTGACCGGGTCGAAAGCATGGCCGGTCCGATAGCTAGCTCGACCCGGTCTAACCTCCGGGTCACGGTCCGACCGGCCAGGTCGGTCTGGTTTTTAAAACCATGCGTGTTAGTATATTACAGTTCTAGCTTTTGTATCATTTTTTGACAAGTGTCAATTCTTAGGAATTCAACCTCTCTCAACTTCTAAACGGTTTTGATTTAATTTGAAATCACCACCATCTAAATTTACAAAACTTTTGAAGAACACGTGTCAGTATATTATGGTTCTAGCTTTTGTATCATTTTTTGACAAGTGTCAATTCTTAAGAATTCAACTTTTGAACAGTTTCAATTTAATTTGAAATGAATAATAATTATGGACCATTGGATGAAATTTGTGGAAACTTACTCAATTGCGTGGCTCCTTTTTTCTCTTTCACGTTTCCTTTTTCCTCTTTTATTCTCTTTCTCTCGAGTCTCAGCCACTCCTCCTTTTGCTCATCGTTTTTGTTTCTAGTTACTTTGAGAAATTAAATTGATTGAAACCATTCTCAACTTCCTCTCTACCTTTCTCCTATATATATTTCAAGAAAAACCTCACATTGACAAAACCCTTTAAATTTTTTGGAATCTGTTTGAAGTGTGCATCAAATCTCAATTCATTCATTCCACTCGCCAGCCATCCTTTTCCGATCTCCACCATCTGATCAATTCTCCCTTGATTCTTTGGTCAAACCCAAAATTATTTTTAATGCAATTAATAATTCACATCAACGATTGTCCCGTTGCATGATCACACTTTGTTTCATCGACTTTAGCTTTTGGGTTTTCTGCTTCTTTTCGTGGGTCGATGATTTTTTGAAAAAGAATGATTTTTTTTGCCAATTTTTGTGTGTGGTAGGGTTAAAGTGATGTTGGACTTCAGGGAAGGTTCCAGTGTGAAGAGGTTACTATTCGGGTTCTGGGGTTTTGGATTTTGGGATTATTTTTTTTACTATTTTTTTTCTTTCAATGTTTTATCTATAATATTTTATTAGTTTGTGCTGTTTTATCTATATATCTCATTCGAGTGATATGCATGACTTTTGATTCAAGTTTTTTAATTAAAAAATAAATTTGTTATTGATTTGGTGATATATGATGATTTTTTTTGTTTGGAATCATCGCCATCTAAATTTACAAAACTTTTGAAGAACACATGTTAGTATATTATGGTTCTAGCTTTTGTATCATTTTTTGACAAGTGTCAACTCTTAAGAATTCAACTTATCTCAACTTCTGAACGGTTTTGATTTAATTTGAAATGAATAATAATTATGGACCATTTGATGAAATTTGTAGAAACTTACTCAACTGTGCGGCTCCTTTTTTCTCTTTCACGTTTCCTTTTTCCTCTTTTTTTTCTCTTTCTCTTTCTCTCAAGTCTCAACCACTCCTCCTTTTGCTCATCGATGTTGTTTCTAGTTACCTTGAGAAATTAAATGAACCATTCTCAACTTCCTCTCTACCTTTCAAGAAAAACCTCACCTTGACAAAACCCCTTAATTTTTTTGGGATTCCGTTTGAAGTGTGCATCAAAACTCAATTCATTCATTCCACTCCCCAGCCATCCTTTTCCAATCTCTACCGTCTGATCAATTTTCCCTTGATTCTTTGGTCAAACCCAAAATAATTTTTAATACAACTAATAATTCACATCAACAATTATCCTGTCACATGATCACACTTTGTTTCATCGCCTTTTGCTTCTGGGTTTTCTGCTTCTTTTCTTGGGTCGGTGATTTTTGAAAAAAAATTGATTTTTTTTGCCAATTTTTTGTGTGGTTGGGTTAAAGTGATGTTGGACTTTAGGAAAGGTTCCAATGTGAAGGGGTTACTATTCAGGTTCCTGGGTATTGGATTTTGGGGTTATTTTTTTTACTCTTTTTTTCTTTCAATGTTTTATCTATAATATTTTATTTGTTTGTGCTATTTTATCTATATATCTCATTCGAGTGATATGCATGACTTTTGATTCAAGTTTTTTTTTATTAAAAAATAAATTTGTTATTGATTTGGGGATATATAATATTTTTTTTGTTTGTAATCATCATGATCTAAATTTACAAAACTTTTGAAGAACAAGTGTCAGTATATTATGGTTCTAGCTTTTGTATCATTTGTTGACATGTGTCAACTCTTAAGAATTCAACTTCTCTCAACTCCTGAACGGTTTTGATTTAATTTGAAATCATCACAATCTAAATTTACAAAACTTTTGGAGAACACGTGTCAGTATATTATGGTTCTAGCTTTTGTATCATTTTTTGACAAGTATCAATTCTTAAGAATTCAACTTCTCTCAACTTCTGAACGATTTCGATTTAATTTGAAATAAATAATAATTATGGACCATTGGACGAAATTTGTGGAAACTCACTCAATTGAGTGGCTCCTCCTTTCTCTTTCACGTTTCCTTTTTCCTCTTGTTTTCTCTTTCTCTCGAGTCTCAACCACTCCTCCTTTGCTCATTGATTTTGTTTCTAGTTACTTTGAGAAATTAAATCAATTGAAACCATTCTCAACTTCCTCTCTACCTTTCCGCTATAGATATTTCAAGAAAAACCTCACCTTTACAAAACTCCTTAAAAAAATTTCGATTCCGTTTGAAGTGTGCATCAAAACTCAATTCATTCATTCCACTCCCCAGCCATCCTTTTCTGATCTCCATCGTCTGATCAATTTTCCCTTGATTCTTTGGTCAAACCCAAATTTATTTTTAATACAACTAATAATTCACATCAACGATTGTCTCGTCGGATGATCACACTTTGTTTCATGGCCTTTCGCTTCTGGGTTTCTGCTTCTTTTCTTGGGTCGGTGGTTTTTTGAAAAAAAAATTATTTTTTTTTGCCAATTTTTTTGTGTCGTTGGGTTAAAGTGATGTTGGACTTTAGGGAAGGTTCCAGTGTAAAGGGGTTACTATTCGGGTTCCGGGGTTTTGGATTTAGAGGTTTTTTTTTTCTTTCAATGTTTTATCTATAATATTTATTAGTTTGTGTTGTTTTATCTATATATCTCATTCGAGGGATATGCATGACTTTTGACTGAAGTTTTTTTTAATAAAAAAATAAATCTGTTGTTGATTCGATGGTATATGATGATTTTTTTTGTTTGGAATCATCGCCATCTAAATTTACAAAACGTTTGAAGAACACGTGTCAGTATATTATGGTTCTCGCTTTTGTATCATTTTTTGACAAGTGTCAACTCTTAAGAATTCAACTTCTCTCAACTTTTGAACGGTTTTGATTTAATTTGAAATGAATAATAATTATGGACCATTGGATGAAATTTGTGGAAACTTACTCAATTGCGCGGCTCCTTCTTTCTCTTTCACGTTTCCTTTTTCCTTGTTTATTCTCTTTCTCTCGAGTCTCAACCACTCCTCCTTTTGCTCATCGATATTGTTTCTAGTTTCTTTGAGAAATTAAATCGATTAAAACCATTCTCAACTTCCTCTCTACCTTTCTCCTATATATTTTTTGGATTCCGTTTGAAGTGTGCATCAAAACTCAATTTATTCATTCCACTCCCCAGCCATCCTTTTCCGATCTCCATCGTCTGATCAATTTTTCCTTGATTCTTTGGTCAAACCCAAATTTATTTTTAATACAACTAATAATTCACATCAACGATTGTCTCGTCGGATGATCACACTTTGTTTCATGGCCTTTCGCTTCTGGGTTTCTGCTTCTTTTCTTGGGTCGGTGTTTTTTTGAAAAAAAAAATATTTTTTTTGCCAATTTTTGTGTGTCGTTGGGTTAAAGTGATGTTGGACTTCAAGGAAGGTTCCAGTGTAAAGGGGTTACTATTCGGGTTCTGGGGTTTTGGATTTAGGGGGTTTTTTTTTACTGTTTTGTTTTCTTTCAATGTTTTATCTATAATATTTTATTAGTTTGTGTTGTTTTATCTATATATCTCATTCGAGGGATATGCATGACTTTTGATTGAAGTTTTTTTTAATAAAAAAATAAATTTGTTATTGATTCGGTGATATATGATGATTTTTTTTGTTTGGAATCATCGCTATCTAAATTTACAAAACTTTTGAAGAATACGTGTCAGTATATTATGGTTCTAGCTTTTGTATAATTTTTTTTTGACAAGTGTCAATTATTAAGATTTCAACTTCTCTCAACGCCTGAACGGTTTTGATTTAATTTGAAATCATCACCATCTAAATTTACAAAATTTTTGAAGAACACGTGTCAGTATGGTTCTAGCTTTTGTATTCTTTTTTGAGTAGTCTCAATTCTTAAAAATTCAACTTCTCTCAACTTCTGAACCGTTTTGATTTAATTTGAAATGAATAATAATTATGGACCATTGGATGAAATTTGTGGAAACTTACTCAATTGCGCGGCTCCTTCTTTCTCTTTCATGTTTCCTTTTTCCTCTTTTTTTATCTTTCTCTCGAGTCTCAACCACTCCTCCTTTTGCTCATCGATGTTGTTTCTAGTTACTTTGAGAAATTAAATCGATTGAAACCATTCTCAACTTCCTCTCTTCCTTTCCCCTATATATATTTCAAGAAAAACCTCACCTTGACAAAACCCCTTAAAATATTTTGGATTCCGTTTGAAGTGTGCATCAAAACTCAATTCATTCATTCTACTCGCCATCCTTTTCCTATTTCCGTCGTCTGATCAATTCTGTCTTGATTCTTTGATCAAACTGAAAATTATTTTTTATGCAACTAATAATTCACATCAACGATTGTCCCGTCACATGATCACACTTTGTTTCATCGCCCCTGGCTTCTGGGTTTTCTTTTTTTTTTTTTTGTGTCGGTGTTTTTTTTGAAAAAAAAATGATTTTTTTTGCCAATTTTTTTGCGTGGTTGGGTTAAAGTGATGTTGGACTTCAGGGAAGGTTCCAGTGTGAAGGGGTTACTATTCGGGTTCTGGGGTTTTGGATTTAGGGGTTTTTTTTTTACTATTTTTTTTCAATATTTTATCTATAATATTTTATTAGTTTGTGCTATTTTATCTATATATCTCATTCCAGGGATATGCATGACTTTTGATTGAAGTTTTTTTTAATAAAAAATAAATTTGTTATTGATTTGGTGATATATGGTGATTTTTTTTATTTGGAATCATCGCCATCTAAATTTACAAAACTTTTGAAGAACATGTGTTAGTATATTATGGTTCTAGCTTTTGTATAATTTTTTTAACAAGTGTGAATTTTTAAGATTTCAACTCCTCTCAACTCCTGAACGGTTTTGAATTAATTTGAAATCATCACCATCTAAATTTACAAAATTTTTGAAGAACACGTGTCAGTATGGTTCTGGCTTTTGTATTATTTTTTGACTAGTCTCAATTCTTAAAAATTCAACTTCTCTCAACTTCTGAACCATTTTGATTTAATTTGAAATGAATAATAATTATGGACCATTGGATGAAATTTGTGGAAACTTACTCAATTACGCGGCTCCTTCTTTCTCTTTCATGTTTCCTTTTTCCTTTTTTTTTTTATCATTCTCTCGAGTCTCAACCACTTCACCTTTTGCTCATCGATGTTGTTTCTAGTTACTCTGAGAAATTAAATCGATTGAAACCATTCTCAACTTCCTCTCTTCATTTCCCCTATATATATTTCAAGAAAAACCTCACCTTGACAAAACCCCTTAAAATTTTTTGGATTCCGTTTGAAGTGTGCATCAAAACTCAATTCATTCATTCCACTCGCCAACCATCCTTTTCCGATTTCCGCCGTCTGATCAATTCTGTCTTGATTCTTTGATCAAACTGAAAATTATTTTTTATGCAACTAATAATTCACATCAACGATTGTCCCGTTGCACGATCACACTTTGTTTCATCACCTTTCGCTTCTGGGTTTTCTTTTTTTTTTTTTTGTGGGTCAGTGTTTTTTTCACAAAAAAAAATGATTTTTTTTTTGCCAATTTTATTGTGTTGTTGGGTTAAAGTGATGTTGGACTTTAGGGAAGGTTCCAGTGTGAAGGGGTTACTATTTAGGTTCTGGGGTTTTGGATTTTTGGGTTTTTTTTTTTTACTCTTTTTTCTTTCTTTCAATGTTTTATCTATAACATTTTATTAGTTTGTGTTGTTTTATCTATATATCTCATTCGAGTGATATCCATGACTTTTGATTCAACTATTTTTTTTAATTAAAAAATAAATTTGTTATCGATTTGGTCAGTATATTATGGTTCTAGCTTTTGTATCATTTTTTTTACAAGTATCAATTATTAAGATTTCAACTTCTCTCAACTCCTGAACGGTTTTGAATTAATTTGAAATCATCACCATCTAAATTTACAAAACTTTTGAAGAACACGTGTCAGTATATTATGGTTCTATGATAATTGCCTTATATTCCTACATTTTGTAGTGATTTAGGGGCAATTATTTGATATTTTCCATGCTTTGGATCTTTGTTTATCTTCATTTTAGTTTAGTTAGGAATTTCTAGTTTTTACCCTTTTATGCTTGATCTTGGGTTGTTCTTTTTTGTGTTTTTAGGAACTTTATTGAAGCTTGGAGTAAGCAATGGGGATGTTCCAAGAGAGATTTGATGCGTTGAAGACCATTTGGGTTGAAGTTTAGAGCTTTGGAAGTCTTGCGGAAGCAAAAAAGCATTTTTTGGAAGTCCTGAGAGCTTCGCACACCTGTGCAAACCAAATCACATGCATGTGCAAGTGCCTGTGCAAATTTTTAAAATGTTTGAAATTTTAAGTCAGAGAGTTTGCACACCTGTGCACTCTGAGTGCACACCTGTGCATCGAGCTCTATGAGATTTATCTCTATTTTTCTGTTTTGTTCTCTTTTAGGCTTGAACCCTTATTGGCCCATAGCTTTAAATAAGGATTTTCTGTTCTAACCTAGGGACCCTGATACTTTGTACGTAGAGAGAAACAAGAGGTCCGACGACGGTTTAGAACGTGTTTGGCTCGGTTCTCCATGCTTTCATCATCTCTTGCTTCTTCCCCTATGGCTATGCATAGCTAAGTCCATTCTTCGTTGGGGTTTAATATAATCGAGTCTACTTCCATGTAATTACTCTTTTATTATTCAATTAAGCATCGTTATTGTTCCTCTTCTATGCGTAATGCTTGTTTTTGGCTTGATCACCCGAATGCATGATTCTATATATTCAATTATAATTGGGAAATTTAATTGAATTACGAACTGGAGAAAACACCCAATACTTTTTATGCCTAGGGATAGGTTAAAAAGGATTGGGCATCATTATAACCTCTATTCCTAACGCAAGTACTTTGGTTTCACTAATTCAAGGGATTGATAGTGGAATCAAAGGACTTAGGTTCTCTCACTTAAGGGATTAAGGTTTGAATAAATTTATGGGTTGATGATAACAAAAGTTTATTTGAATAAGAAAATTAGTGATTGCATGTTAGGATGACTTGACGAAGTTAAACCCTAACGTAATTCTTCCATTTATCTAAACCCAATTTTCTGCGCACGCTACGTGTTTGGTGAATTTACCTAAATCAAATTTCTCTTCTTTTTCTCATTTAATTTATGCACTTATCTTAATTTTGGTTATCTCAATTCTCAAATTTCGTAGTCCATTTAATTTTGCTATTAATTACCCAATTATCGTACAAGTCCTTGTGGATACGATACTCTACTTACCCTTTGTTACTTGAACGAATTGGTACACTTGCCAAAATCGCAACATTCTAGCTTTTGTATCATTTTTTGACAAGTGTCAATTATTAAAAATTCAACTTCTCTCAACTTCTGAACCGTTTTGATTTAATTTGAAATGAATAATAATTAGGGACCATTGGATGAAATTTGTGGAAACTTACTCAATTGCGCGGCTCCTTCTTTCTCTTTCACGTTTCCTTTTTCCTCTTTTTTTCTCTTTCTCTCGAGTCTCAACCACTCCTCCTTTTGCTCATCGATGTTGTTTCTAGTTACTTTGAGAAATTAAATTGACTGAAACCATTCTCAACTTCCTTTATACCTTCCCCCTATAGATATTTAAAGAAAAACCTCACCTTGACAAAACCCCTTAAAATTTTTTGGATTCCGTTAGAAGTGTGCATCAAAACTCAATTCATTCATTCCACTCGCCAGCCATCCTTTTCCGATCTGCACCGTCTGATCAATTCTGTCTTGATTCTTTGGTCAAACCCAAAATTATTTTTAATGCAACTAATAATTTACATCAACGATTGTCCTGTCGCATGATCACACTTTGTTTCATCGCCTTTCGCTTTTGGGTTTTCTGCTTCTTTTCGTGGGTCGGTGATTTTTTGATTAAAAATGATTTTTTTTGCTAATTTTTTTGTGCGGTTGGGTTAAAGTGATGTTGGACTTCAAGGAAGATTCTAGTGTGAAGGGGTTACTATTCGGGTTCTGGGGTTTTGGATTTTGGGGTTCTTTTTTTTACTCTTTTTTTTTTCTTTCAATGTTTTATCTATAATATTTTATTAGTTTGTGATGTTTTATTTATATATCTCATTCGAGTGATATGCATGACTTTTGATTCAAGTGTTTTTTTTAATTAAAAAATAAATTTGTTATTGATTTGGTGATATATGATGATTTTTTTTGTTTGGAATCATCACCATCTAAATTTACAAAACTTTTGAAGAGCACGTGTCAGTATATTATGGTTCTAGCTTTTGTATCATTTTTTGACAAGTGTCAATTCTTAAGAATTCAACTTCTCTCAACTTCTGAAAGATTTTGATTTAATTTGAAATCATCACCATCTAAATTTACAAAACTTTTGAAGAACACGTGTCATTATATTATGGTTCTAGCTTTTGTATCATTTTTTGACAAGTGTCAATTCTTAAGAGTTCAACTTCTCTCAACTTCTGAACCGTTTTGATTTAATTTGAAATGAATAATAATTATGGACCATTGGATGAAAGTTGTGGAAACTTACTCAATCGCGTGGCTCCTTCTTTCTCTTTCACGTTTCCTTTTTCCTTTTTTTTTTCCTGTTTCTCTCAAGTCTCAACCACTCCTCCTTTTGCTCATCAATGTTGTTTCAAGTTACTTTGAGAAATTAAATTGATTGAAACCATTCTCAACTTCCTCTCTACCTTTCCCCTATAGATATTTCAAGAAAAACCTCACCTTGACAAAACCCCTTAAAATTTTTTGGATTCCGTTTGAAGTGTGCATCAAAACTCAATTCATTCATTCCACTCGCCTGCCATCCTTTTCCAATCTCCACCGTCTGATCAATTTTCCCTTGATTCTTTGGTCAAACCCAATATTATTTTTAATGCAACTAATAATTCACATCAACGATTGTCCCATCGCATGATCACACTTTGTTTCATCGCCTTTCGCTTCTGGGTTTTCTTCTTTTTTTTTGTGGGTTAGTGATTTTTTGAAAAAAAAAATGATTTTTTGGCCAATTTTTTTGTGTGGTTGGGTTAAAGTGATGTTGGACTTCAGGGAAGGTTCCAGTGTGGAGGGTTACTATTCAGGTTTTGGGGTTGTGGATATTGGGGTTTTTTTTTTCTCTTTTTTTTTTCTTTCAATGTTTTATCTATAATATTTTATTAGTTTGTGTTGTTTTATCTATATATCTCATTCGAGTGATATGCATGACTTTTGATTCAAGTGTTTTTTTTTAATTAAAAAATAATTTTTTTATTGGTTTGGTGATATGTAATGATTTTTTTTTTTTGGAATTATCGCCATCTAAATTTACAAAACTTTTGAAGAGCACGTGTCAGTATATTATGGTTCTAGCTTTTGTATCATTTTTTGACAAGTGTCAATTCTTAAGAATTCAACTTCTCTCAACTTCTGAACGATTTTGATTTAATTTGAAATCTTCACCATCTAAATTTACAAAACTTTTGAAGAACACATGTCAGTATATTATGGTTCTAGCTTTTGTATCATTTTTTGACAAGTGTCAATTCTTAAGAATTCAACTTCTCTCAACTTCTGAACCGTTTTAATTTAATTTGAAATGAATAATAATTATGGAACATTGGATGAAATTTGTGAAAACTTACTCAATTGCGCGGCTCCTTCTTTCTCTTTCACGTTTCCTTTTTTCTCTTTTTTTCTCTTTCTCTTGAGTCTCAACCACTCCTCCTTTTTCTCATCGATGTTGTTTCTAGTTACTTTGAGAAATTAAATCGATTGAAACCATTCTCAACTTCCTCTCTACCTTTCCCCTATAGATATTTCAAGAAAAACCTCACCTTGACAAAACCCCTTAAAAATTTTTGGATTCCGTTTGAAGTGTGCATCAAAACTCAATTCATTCATTCCATTCGCCAGCCATCCTTTTCCAATCTCTACCGTCTGATCAATTTTCCCTTGATTCTTTGGTCAGACCCAAAATTATTTTTAATGCAACTAATAATTCACATCAACGATTGTCCCGTCGCATTATCACATTTTGTTTCATCGCCTTTCGCTTCTGGGTTTTCTACTTCATTTCGTGGGTCGGTGTTTTTTTTTTTTTAAAAAGAAAAAGATTTTTTTGCCAATTTTTGTGTGTGGTTGGGTTAAAGTGATGTTGGACTTCAGGGAAGGTTCCAGTGTGAAGGGGTTACTATTCGGGTTCTGGGGTTTTGGATTTTGGTGTTATTTTTTTTATTCTTTTTTTTTTCTTTCAATGTTTTATCTATATATTTTCTTAGTTTGTGCTGTTTTATTTATATATCTCATTCCAGTGATATCCATGACTTTTGATTCAAGTTTTTTTTAATTAAAAAATAAATTTGTTATTGATTTGGTGATATATGATGATTTTTTTTGTTTGGAATTTACTCATGACTCTGTGTCACAAGTTTTAATGTTCAATGATTTTCCTGAGGAAATGGTTCAAGGTGTGAATAATTTTTTTTGGAAAATGCTTAATAGTACAAAGAAAAATTAGTACGAAATACACGAACTGACATGGCCTGTCTAATGTCCAGTAATTTCGGCTTTCTTCACGGGCTCCCTTCTCCCTGTTTTATTTGATTGGCTTGTTGTTTGGTCGCTTCACTATTCTTTTTCTTTTATTAATTACAAATTGAAAACCCGATTTCACTCAATGAGTCAATGCTCTCACTCTCTCTCTACCATTTTATGTGGTTTCTTTTTCTTCAACCCAGTTAAACCCGATTTCACTCAATGAGAAATTGAAAACCCAATTTCACAGTGGTCTCTTTTTCTTCAACCCAGTTAAACACATTCACTAGATTGTGAAAAAAAAAAACACATTCACTTACGAGCTCTACAGAATCAGTGTTCAGGTGCGAGAACTTTGCATGATAAGCGGGATAGTATTACACTTCTGTTATTTTATTTTTCTTTTAAAATTTGAATTATTATTTTTAAAATAATAACACGTCAGCTTTTTCATGCATTTTGTACGGTAATTCTTCGTACCATATCGCACTGTTCTTTTTTTTTTTTTTTTTAAGGCAAAGGAAGTATATTAATATATAGATAAAAGACAAAAAGTTATAAGGTAAAGCCAAGTCACAAGATGTGAGATGGTTCCACTAGGACCGACAGCACAACCAGCAGGGACCAAAAACCATCCTAGCAGGTTCAAGGTGTGAATAATGGAATGGGTGGTCAAGGTAATGGTTATGTTTTTATTTTTTTAAAGAAATATATTCTATTTTGTCATTAGGCATTTGAGTTTAATTCTTAAATAACCCACCCTGTCCATAGAACACTACGGGAAAGGTAGTTAATCTTCAAAATTCTTGGGAATTATGGACTTCAAAAGTTCTTGCAGCTAAGATTTTCTAAGGCCTACCTGCTGCTCTTAATTATGCTTCAAAAATAGTGGCTTCATCCATGAAGAATTATGTTTGACAAGTGAATACATATAGTAAGTCAGGGGGAGGTATTTTGACGGAAGTATTATATGCAATATTGGTAGGGAGTTTTTATACTACAATTAGAGCTGAGCATTTGGGCTTAGGTCCACGGGATGCCTGTTAAATCCGCAGCCCGCACGGTATATGAGCTTATTTTTTTTAGCCCATTTAAATTACGGGCTTTTTAGCCTGACCCGTTTAACCTGCGGGTTAAACGGACTCAACTGCGGGTTAAACGGTTAGTTCACGGGCTTTTTACATTTTAATTTAAAAAATATAAAAATATAATAATTAGAATTAGAATAAAACAAAAAATAAAACTTAGTTAGAATTTAAAAATTAAAATAGAAAGTGACTCTGTTATGTTCTGTTAGCTTTTCCAGTTCGGAGAAATATTTGACATATGTATATATTTATATAGGTGTTGCATATGTATAAATTATTTGGCATAATATATAGTATGCTATTTGGTGAAATCCTCTTGTCCGCTAATGTTATCATAATAAATTATTTGACTTTTTCCAAAAAAAAAAAAAGGTTTAAAAAATAGTTAAATTTTAATTTTTAAAATTTAATTTTTAATTTTTTTAATTTCTTTTTGTGGTTGCGGGCCAGCCCGTTTAGCCCGCAGACAGTTGCGGGTTCATTAAAACAGAGCCCGTTTATTTTGCGGACTCAACGGGCGGGCTTACCCGTTTGCCCATCTCTAACTACAATGGATGTTCCAATTTCATACTGGTTCTGTTGGGTGACCAAGAAGAAGTGGTTTGTTTGTTGGTGGGTACGAGGATGGCATCAGATGTGGTTGGACTGCATTAACAAGATTGGTGTGAAGTGTTGGAAGTTTTAGTATTACTGGTTGCAGTTGCAGATATAGAAGGAAGAATTGTTTGGTGGATTGTTTTTGGGTGGCTGTGTTACCGAAATCAGAATGGTGTAGCAGTTGGGTCACATGAACTTTTGGAGGTACTCTGACTCAAAGATTGAGAGTGCAGTAGCTGCAAGGAGTTCTCTAATTTTTTATCAATGCTTTGAGAATTAATGATATGTTAGAATGTGCTTTGTAATTGTTTATAGCTGGATCTGGATGTAAGGCTCTGTGAGGCCCTTTAATTTCCGCATTGTACTTTCTGTTTTTTGGCATGTTTAGACACATCTTGTGTTTAAATAAGTGCTTTATTAATAAAGTTGTGTTTTGCCTTTCAAAAAAAAAAACTTCTACTTATTAATAATTTATCTTTCATAAAAGCATGCAGTAATGGTGTTTGTGTGTTTTGCCAGTTTCCCATAATTGTGTGCCTCACTACATGAAGTGTATTTAGTATCATTGTTGCTAATGTCTTATGTTAAGTGAAGTTTACTCAAATAATTTCTCCATGTGTATACACTTCAGTTGAGTGATTTAACTTCAAGTACTTGTCCATTTTTTTCTTTTGCATCTATGTAACTTTAAAGGGAGAATATGGATGAAAAAGATTAGTACAATGTTTTAGAAGTTTTCTTACTGCTCATCTCTTATTTTCGTTTTCTGGTCTTTCTTTATAGTTTGTGATCTCTCATATTACTTATTTGTGTCACTGATTACTTAGAATGATTTGTAGCTCCTTTTAGGCTTCATGTATATAATACTTATTTTTAAGAATTTGGTTGTTGTGTTACATGAGTTGCTATTTTTTCTTCTTTTAGAATGTTCTTTTGTTTTACCTCTAGGATGTGCTGTTTGAGTTTGGTGCTTTGTTGAAATAGATATCCTTTTGGAAAGTTATATAAAAGATATGAAAAGAGGGATAAAGGAATCAATTTTAACATTTTTTTCCCTTTCTACTTCAGTTTTCAGATTGATGAGAATGTGACAAAGGAAATTATGAACCATAGATCCTTTTGGCATGCTTACTATCTTATGACTTAATTAATTTAATGAATTTTTTTTATCTAATATAATTTTATTTTTTTTCTTAAGTAATTAGTTTACATTTAATTAAATGAAAGACATTAAAATTCAATTCAAAATTTTATTTCAATTCTTTCACATGGTTTTTGAAATTTAAAATCTTAGAAAAATTTAAATAAAATATTGTTTTTTTTCTTATTTTCACATTAAAATTTACATATAAATTAATTAGTATAAAAAATATAGATAAAACATAACACAAAAAATAATTTGTGTCCCATCATTAGTTTGACGGGATTTTAACTTTTTTAAGTGAGTCCTTTACCTTTTTCATCTTCACCTTTCCATCTCCCCGTTTACAAAGAAATACATATATATGTTAATATAAGTATAATACATACCTATAATGCTTACAATGCTCTTGTTAACAATAGTTATCAATATTAATATCATACCTACAATGTTTATCAATAGACTCTGTATGTCTCGTGCATTGCACGACTGAGGTTTGAAGAATATTTCATGGTAAATATAGGTTGGTTTGCCAAAATCAATGTTATATATTTTCATGTTTTGATGTTTTATGTAAAATGCATTTACATTGTTTAGTTCCATGTATATAATATGAAAGATTGTAGTAGATATATTTAGCGATCAGGTGACTTTAATATCCTTTATGTTGTGCACCGAGGGGGGCTAAGACACCGGGGAGATATTCACTAATGGGCCATGACCACACCACATAAATGAACCTGACACCACCTTCAACCCAAAACCTTAAGGCGTTAGGTTTGTGGGTTTTCCTCACTTATATGTTACTCAACTTTTCCATTCCTATCCAATGGGGACTTCACCTTCACACTTGTACTCCAACAATCTCCTCCTCAAGTGTGAGTCTCTTCCATATGGTAGCTCCCCCTCAAGCGGAAGTCATTTTCACCACGAGTATCCAATGATGGCGCCTTTAGAGCCAACATGCTCTAGTACCTTGCACCGCCACCTCCACCGTTTCACGGCCATGGGACACGCTGCCTGGCCTCCATGTATGGACCCAACGCCAGGAAGACTTTCGATACAAGGGATCCCCGTGTCCATACCTGGATCCATCGCCATACTCGTCCGAGCCGATCACTAAGTTGAACCTGGCTCTGATACCAATTGTTGTGCACCGAAGGGGGCTAAGACACCGGGGATATATTCACTAATGGGTCACGACACTACAAGAAATATAACTTTTAGTAACAAAAACATAGTGATGAATATTGAATTTGTCACTAATTATATATTATTTGTGACAAAATTTTATTATGTCACTAATACTATTCACAATAGTGACCAAATTATAAAATTGTCACTAACTTCATTAATAGTGACAAAAATATATAGGCCACAAATAATTTGTCACTAATATAAAATGTTATATGATAAATTTGTGTTTCTTATTATAAGATCATAGCATATATGAAATTTATTAAATATCTATAAAGTAATAATGATAAAGTATTAATTTTTCATCAATATTATATCATTAGTAATTGTTATAAAAATAGTCACTTATTTTCTATTACTAGTGACAAAATATTTGTCACTAATTTGAGGTGTGTGTATTTATTAATTTATAACAAATAATTAATATAATTATAATAGTGATGAAATGTAATTTTATTATATTAGATACAATTAGAAAATAGTTATTTACCTTATATTAGTGGACAATTCCATCATATTGGCAGGGATTATAAAATAGTTATTTACTTTTTATTATTAGTGACAAAATATTCATCATGAGATTTAAAATATTTTTGTCAAGAATATAATTTGTCACAAATATTTAATATTAATATATTTGTAGATTCTACACTAAAATAATTAGTATCTGAAAAAAAAATTAATGCAAAAAACTTATACTTTTATATAAAAGTCTATTATTATTTATTAGTATCTCTACTTAATATTTAGAGTAATTTATTACAAATTCATTAATAAATATTAAATAAAAAACCATCAATTTATTCTAAGATTAGATAAGAACTCACAACCTCCCACTAACAAACCACCCTCAAGTCCATTATGCCACTCATTTACATTTTATCATTAGTGACAAATTATTCATCACTAGAGATTTCAAATATTTGTATACAAATATTTAATATTAATATATTAGTAGATTATAGACTAAAATATTTTGTATATGTAAAAAAGTTTAATACAAAAAACATATAATGTTATATTACAATATCTAAAAAAAGTCTATTATTATTGATTAATATCTAATATTTATAGTAATTTATTACAAATTTATTCATATATAAGAAATTAAAAAAATAAAAATTGTTCTTGGAAAAATTGAAAAAGCATGTTAAAATAAAAAAGGTTTCAACCTTTGATTTTCTCTTCAAATTATACTTCTGACGCAGCCAATCCCCACCACAAATCAATGCTTCAATTGATTCAGCCTTCAACTTAGAATGGTATTCATCAATGATTCTACCTCCACACTAAATGTACACTCCAATGCCATAGTTGAGATAGGAACAATAAGTATATATATCAGCAGACATCTTTCACAGGATCTTATATTTTAAGCTGTTATTTCTCCACCATTGCAATGCACTAAAGGCACCATCATCTCCATTAGGAATATAGACATTTTCATCAAGATAAGCTTGCAACTCTGATTTCATTACAGGAACAGCTTCTTTCTCATGAACAATACTTATAATTCGGTCAAATCCAGTGAGGACTGAAGGTGTAGGTTGGCTGGAATGTGATGAAGTATTTCTAGTGACATTTACTTCTGAAAAGGATGTCTCTTCCAAACTAATGGTTACATACTCATCGTACAATTCTTCCAATGAATTTCTCACCTTTATATTTTCTTTAGCCACATCTTCAGATTTATATATCATGGGAAAACATATATCAACCATGTGAAATTTGCACCTGGGGTCCAAAACACTAGCAATAGCCATTAGCATATTACACTCCCCCCAATATTTGTCAAACGTTTTTTTTTTTCATTGGGACAACCATTTCTCTCATAAAGAGGTCTTTATCTCCTGCTGCATTATCAATTACCTCTTTCACCCTACAAACTTTAGCAAGATACAAGTTAGCAGTGGCATATTCACTACCTGAGATTACATGAGTGGCTAGATTGAATACTTATAGAAGCTGACAAAATTTCTCAACATTATCCCAATCTTCAACAGAAGGAGAAAACTCATAGTGTGGCTCTCTTCCCTTGTAAGCTGAAAATGCAACCTTAAACTTCAAAGCGATTGACAACATCTGAAATGTGGAATTCCATCTTGTGGGGCAATCAATTATAAGTTTGAGATCCTTCAATCCTTTTTTTTTTTCAACAACATCACAAAAAGCCTTTAGCCTTGCATCATTGTGATTGATATACTTCACACTTTCTTGAATATTATAAATAACATCCTTAATCTTTCCAAGGCCATCTTGCACTAAGAGATTTAGTATGTGTGCACAACATCAAACATGAAACAAAGCACCATCAAGGAATAACTTACCAAACAATAACAAGTTATCTTTATAAGGCATGAATCATTGTAGGTTGCATTATCAATCAAAACTAAATAAATTTTGTTCTCAATTCCCCAAGCTTTCAAACACTTAAAAATTGCATCAGCCACATCAATTCCACGCCTTGGAGGTGGAACTTTTACAAAACTCAAAACTGTCTTTTAAAGATTCCACCCACTCCCAACATCAATAAAATGACATGTGATAACCATATACTCCACAACTTGATGACTTGATTTCCACATATCCGTGGTTAAACTAATTTTGTTGACATTTCTCAACAAAGCCTTCAACTTTTTCTTCTCAGCCTCATTTATTGTTATACAATCACTTCTTGCTGTTTTGCGACTAACTTTTTGGAAACCTGGATTTGCAAATTGAAAGGCCCACATCCAAATCTCATTATCAACAACACTAAAATGGAGTTCATGTACCATGATAGCGGTAGCAATTATTTCTCTCATCTTCTCGTTAGAGCATCTGAAACCAGGATGCACAAATGGGTTACCTCCATTAGAAGGTTGAAATGGAATGGTAGGTTGTTTCTTTTCTTTATCCAATTTCAACTTCCTTGTTAAGAAACCAGCAACATGTCTCCTTAAATGGCTAGTGCTAGACGCCATCCCACCACTGGACAAATGAAGTTTATAATATTTGCACACAGCTTTCTGTACCCCTCCTTCAAGTTCAACTTCATCAAAATCTTGCTAAGCAGTAGATGTTTTTCTCCTCTTCTTCTTAATGACACAATCATCATTATCTTGGTCTTTGCCTCCTTCTTCATCAGGTTTGTTATTTTCTAGGACTTGTTCATGGGCACCATTGATAGGTTCAGGACTTGGTGGAATTGCTTCATTGGTTTCAAATGGAGAAGACATTTTGCTGACCTTTTGATAATAATAAAAATAGAATAAGATATGTTATAAAAAATAGCATATTTAAATAAAAAAAATCAACTTGGTTAAAAATAGAAACAAAAACAAGGAAAATAATAGAAATAAAATCACCGAGGAATCAAGAACAGAACCATTTTGAAAGAAGAAAAAAACCAAGAACAAAATTGTTTCAGAAAAAAATAGCAAGAACAGTGAATCATTGAGGAATTAAGAACAAAACCATTTCAGAAAAAAATAGTAAGAACCGCGAATCACCGAGGAATCAAGAAACAACGAAAGAAATAGTGAAAAAAAAACTACGAACAGAACCGTTTCAGAAAAAATAGCAAGAACAGTGAATCACTGAGAAATCAAGAACATAATCATTTTAGAAATAGTGAAGCACCGAATCAAGAACAAAACCCTTTTGGAAAATAAAAACCCCACATGGATACCCTTTTCAAAAACAAGAATAAAAATCAAGAAAAAAGAATCAAAATTATGTTGCTAGTGGAGAAAGCAAATACCTGTTAGACGAAGAGCAAGTGCAAAAGTGGAAGAGCAAATAAACCAAGCGCACTCTATGAGTTCAGAGCGAGAGGGCAACAAACGAGAGTAAGACGGAGAGTCGAAGAGCAATCGTGTAATAGTTGTGTGCAAAGCGGAAAAGCAAATAATGTTGTGTTACTGTGTAGTCGTCACCGTTGAGTAGAGAGAATGAGAACAGTAGAGGCATAGAGGAAACTTAAGGAATTGGGGTTTCTAATTCTATTTAGGACTTTTAGGGAGTCAAAGAGTCAGGGTGAGGGAATACTTATTTAGTAGTTATTTTATAATTTAATTAAATTAATTATAATATTATATATCATATTAATAATAATATTTTATTAAAAAAATATTGTTGCTAAACAAGCCAGCCCGTCGGGCCTAATAGGCTTTTTTTAAAGCCTGTGGTCTGGCCTATTTAACTAAAAAGGCTTTATAAAAAGCCTGAGCCAGGCCTTTTTGCTAAATGAGTCGGGCTAAGCCAAACCTTAAACGGGCTGGGCCATAGGCCCTCGATGGGCGGCCCGGCCTACTTCCGCCCCTAAGTGTAGTTATAGTAATACCCTTTAGGGTGTTATAAGTGGTGTCAATAATATTCACCAAAGAGTTACTACCCATATCAATCAAATCCCAAATGTCGTGTTGATGCCTATGAGCTTGTGAGATGACAATGGGCTTAAACTGGACACACATCTCTAGAATAAACAACATAGTTGGTTTGAACATTTTTATCATATCCTGCACGTGCCTTTTAGCTTTTGTATTATAAGCTCCCTTGATATTCCAAGAGAGAATAGTACAATCACTAAATGGGTTCATCATATCTGTAACACCCTAAAAATTTACACTCAATATATATGTTTTGCGTGTGTATCTGAGTGATTTCAATTAAGTATTTGTGAAATTATTTTCATTAAATGAAAATAATTAGATTTTATAGGAATTAAAGTAAAGTACATGATTTCATGACTTTAATTAATTATTTCACTGTCGGATCAATTCCAAGTGTCTGATTAATTAAAGAAATACAAATATTGATGAAAATGAATTTAGTAAGGATGTAATTAATTAATTTATGTTTTAGAAAAATATTAAATAGAATAAGATTGAATCAAAAACCTTTTTTCACATTAATAGTGACCCAGATGACTCAATTCTGTAGAGACCCAAAAACCCTACACTACAAAATACCCTAACCCTAGACCTAATGGGTCCATGTAGGCCCAACTAAAAAACCCTAGACCCACTACCCTAGGGAAGGGTGTCGGCCCTAGTTGGGGACAAGGGGGAGATTTTTCAAATTTTCACTTTCCTCTCCCTTTTATGTGTATGTGAGTGCTTTTCTCTCACTTTTTTACTTTACTTCTCCAACAAGTTCTTCATTTTCCTCTAGCTTGTCTCTACCATTTCTCCAACTTCTCTCTAGATTCTAGCTACTCTAATCAAATTTGTTACCGATTAAATTTTGATATATTGTTGGGGAGGGTGAGAGCTACACAACAACACCATTTTCATTGCATTTGGGTGAAGAAACAATGACGTATGGAGGAGTTCTTTTCTTTCCTAAGCTTTTTCTAGTTTTTCTAGTTTTTTTTGGGCTGTTGATGTTGTTGTTGGTCTCTTGACACCATGGGTGTCTCAAGAGCACTTGGAAATGTTGAAATGTGTTGATTGTCATTTTTGCACTGCAACTGTTTTTAAATTTTCAAAATTATTTTCGTGCACTATTTTTGGGATGTAAAAACATTTTGCTAGGTTTTAATGCCTCTGGATGTCATGGTAGTTTTTTCGAATTTTTCTGAGCGCTTAAACTATTTTTACTAAAATTATTTTCAAACACTGTTGAATCTGTGAACTTGGCTGTTTCGAATTTTATAAAGATTTTGGGATGAATTTTTGGAAAAATAGGACAAGGGATTCGATTTATATGTTATAAGGATCATCCTTGAAGTTTTTTAAGGTCAGATAATCCTGTGAAGTATTTTTAGTGATTTAATTTTGGAAAAACTGTAAAACTAGACAGCAGAGAATTTAAATGTAAAAAATTACTTTTTGTGAGAATTTGGTCTTGAGAAAATTTCACAACACTTTTTGGCCCATTTGGACTATTCATAAATTTTATCAGAATTTTTTCAATACCTTTTTAATTATTTACATTTTCTTATTGAAAACTCTGTTCTGGGGCAATAATGATTTGGAAATTAAAAAAGGGAATTTTTGTTGGGTTTTTGGTACTGAGAAAATTATATGTAATGGACTACATGTTGGAGACATTCTATTTAAAGTTTCACTGAAAAAGAAGTTGATATGCTATTTTCTAAAAATGTGGAAGTGTGTTTTACAGAGCATGTCCATCAACTGTGTTTAATTCAAAAATAATATTTGTGAGTTAAATTTTCTTTATATAAATTTTTATGATGAAATATATATGATTTATAGTGTCTATGTAAAATTTCACGAAATTTCAAGTTGATATGATGAGTCAAATAATTTTTGGTGTGTGTGTACAACTCTCTGTGTATATATGAAATTTAATTGTATTAATTGTGTAATTGGTCATAATGCCTTTAATTGTACTTGTTAAGGAATATTTCACCTAAAAAGGGAAATTTCCATAGAAATATGAATGCGATGTTGTGTGACGGATTAAGTTTGAATTATTGGATTATTGTTTATTAATGATTGTTCTATTATTAACTATGAATTGGAGACCAAGAGGAGCGTGATCCTCGAGCAAAGAGTGCTGGATTTTGTTTGTGCTTATGAATTGTTTGAGATGGTTTATTAGTTGTGGGAACGAGAATGTTTCATTCTTGTGTGGAGCAAATGAACTCCAAATGGAGTACATTTGTGAATACTAGAAGATCATTCTAGTAATTAATGATATTCACTATGAGCAATAGTGAATCAATTATAATTAAGAGTGTGAACTTAATAACATTATGGATTAGTAATTAGGAATTACCTATGCACATGGAGGACACCGAATGTTTGGACTTAGAAAGAAATTTAGGACCCTTGCATAGACTTTGACCAAATGACTTAAGCAAGCATAAGACTTAAGAGTGAGTAAGGACTCAATAAAACATAATAAGATGGTAAAGATCATGAATTGGGTCATGATTGGGTGAAGTGCAAAACGCACATGTGTTTGAGATTTTGAAAGTTTGTTGATTGTCCTAATCGTGGTGAGAAACGAAAGGAGGAGGAGAACCTATATCGTTAAGTCTTATGAGACGGTTGAAATGAATTTGATCGTGGACAAAGGCGATGCGTGAATTGTGGAGGATGTCCTTGCACGATCAAAGACTAAATGGACAAGTATCGAAGGGGTTGTGTGGGGGCTTCGTCTGTGGTGAGCGATGCGCTTGTGAGGAATAGGGTCGAAGTGCGTAACCACTGTGGTAGTGGGGAGTTGGATCTCCGTATGGTATGTCTGGGACATACGTTGTTGAAGACCGCTGTTCGATACTGCTTACAGAGAAGCCACACAAACCAATAAAAGATGAACTCCAAGGGGAGTGAGTGGTTGAGGAGTCAGTCCTCAGAGATTGGATGGCCACACAGAATGGTACCTGAGGTATGCTCGCTGACTTGATGTTTCTTGGGGAACTGGCACCGAGTTTGTTGTCGCGTTTTCCACAGTTCTGACTTGGCAATCCTGATAACTGCGAGGCATAACCATGTTGGTGAGAGCCCTACCATTGTACCATGGTGAAGGGTGTACTCCTAGCAAGTCATCCGACTTAAATTGTGTAAGTCCACTAAGTTCTGGGAGTTCCAGTAGCAGCGGGCCCGAGTTGTGTTGAGTTGTATGAGATAGAGAAATAGCAGAAAGGAATAAGAAATTCGAGTGAGACTCGTGAGAGCACCGTTGTAAAGTGGTTGATGTTGTATGTTTGCTTGAGACCGAATGGTCGTTTGTTTGTTAGTTTAGTGGAGGAGAGGGACTCACTCCATACATTTTTTTTCATATCTCGATGGCTCAGCGGAGGCCTACCATGAAAGTGTGGGTGGTAACATTTGAGGGTCGATGGACCCACGAGGAGGCCTTTGATGAAGATCACTTCGTGGGACACGTCCGCTAGGGAGTGGTGCCACTAACAGGATACTACGTGCAGCTTACCTACTTTGATTACTACTTATGGTTTACGCAACCCACGCCGCCATAGTATCATCATATTGCTCCCGTAGAGATTGTGGAGATCTCTTCGGATTCTTCTGAGTCTTCGTCGTCGTCTTCTTCCGATCCACCTTCAGAGGGTCAGTCTGCTCCTCACACAGACCCTGATGCTATGCCTTCTGACGATCTTACTCCGAGGTGGGTGCTCCCTCCCTTCCGTCCGAGATTGCTTCATGGGTGTAGTTGTGGAGGGTAGTGGCACAGAGGAGGAGGAGGATCTGGAGGAGATTCCAACGGAGGACCCCGTCATGCTTGAGGAGGCTATGGAGGAGGATCCCTAGGAGGATCCCATGGACGATGGCCATGAGATCTCTTCTCAGGGATCTTGCCAAAGATTCCTATAACATCGTTTTCTCTGTTGGTACAGTATGACATAGGGGTAGGGTTTAAAGATGACTGCTCTGAGTCATAGGGTTTCTCTGTAGATATGAGTGGGCCTAGATTCAGAAATTTTGTATTTTGTTCAGTCATCTACTTTTACTTTGATGTACTTACTATTTTCAGACTTAGGCTGTATATGATATTTAATCTTGTACGTGAGACGCTTGTAACCCTTTACTCTCATGAACTTATTTATTTATGTATTTTAGTGGCCACGGAGGCACACCTTATTTATATCTACTTTACATTTTATTTCAATGAATGTTTTATTTCTGAGATAAATGGATACGTGATGTTTATACAACGTGGTTTTATGTGGAATTAAATTTTTGCGAGTTAAGGTTGAAAGGTTTTAAATTTTCTACCAGTTTCATTTTAATTACTTGTCTCTTTTTATTACAAAGTTTGCGAAATTGAATAGATTAACACGTTTTACTAAAGTAAAATAAAATAAATGGATTATATGTAAACCCAGATTTAGGGTGTTACAATATCCATAAAATATAATGAACAACATGCTTCTTAAAGAAGAAGAAAAAATACTTATCCAATTGCCAATGTATGGTGGGTTACTTCCATCCTAACTTCCTTATCTTTCATATTGTCCATGTGATCACCCACTTCCAAGGATTGGTTCTCCTCTTCCATAGCCATGGTACTTGTAATGATATGAAGACCCCTATGTTCTGTAATCTGTAGCTCATTAGTTTTGATGATGTCTCTGGACTTGTAAATTTCCTAAATTTGCTCCTTATAGTATGAATAATAGCCTATTAGGATGATTGTTATAAGCTTTCTGTTAGAGTCTAAGACTTTGGACAATGTCCAATCCCTCAAACTTTGGTTTTGATGATAACAAATTAAATTGAATTTTGAAGTATCTAATGATTAATGTTTGAGTATTACAGGTACTACACCGTCCAATGCCTTCATGGTATTGTATTTCTTAAGCTCAAACTATATATATTGTTATGTGCTCATCGCGTCCAATAAGTAACTGGAACTTGTTTTTCTTAAGTGTAAATCCAGCGTCCAATGCGCTGCCATAAAATAAGGGTCCAATGCTTTGTGAAAACCAGTGTGCAAACACTGCGTCCATTTGGGAAGCGTCTAATCGCTTATATAACTCACAAAACCTTTTCTATCAAACAGTTATATAACGCGTCCATTTGTCAGGAAGTACACTTAAGCTTTTCGATGATGATTTCATTTCGAATGATCTGTTATTCCCTCTTTTATTATACATGACATTTCATTTGAATATTCAAAAAGTGTACCACAGGAGACAGGAAAGCTTCTCTCTGCAAAACCGTACAAGTAGTGGAGGCGCTGCATGTGCTGTTGTCCCCTCTCTCTACCCCAAGCAGCCACATGGTAACATTCATATGATTGTGAGAGAATGGTTTTTGGCAAAGGCTCAGATCCCACTACGGATACTTTCGCTCAAAGGCCTATATATAAAGGATCAAGCTCATGAAGAAACTAACGAAGCATTCACGAATTTTCAAAGAGCTAAAACTCTGCCAAAATACTTGGACGACCAACACTTGCGCGAAAAGAGCTTTTTCTTAGCTTTGCTAAGTCATTATGTGTAATCTGTTTTACATTGTAATATCCTCTCTGTGAGAGTTGATCTGATGATATTTGTAATCAAACTGTTTTGTTTGGAAAGCCAGGAGTGGCTTAGTGATAAAGACTACTTGGGTGTTGTTTTAATCTCAGGGGGAGATTAAAGGTGTGCCAGAAGTGGCCTAGAGAATACTTGTAGCTAGAAGTGGCAGAGTGGAATACTTGTTTATAATCAAAGTTTTGATTAGTGGAACCCTTCAAAAGGTTATTTTTGAAGGAGAACTGGACGTAGCTCAGGTTGAGTGAACCAGTATAAGCCAAGTGTTTTTATTCTATTGCTTTTCGCTTACCAGTTATCTCTTGTGTTATTTCTTCGCATTAGATGCACAAGTTTCCTTTATAAACTTGTTTGTGAAAAGGTTTTGTTTTTTGCTTGGACGATAACTTGAAAACGCAGTTTCATCAAACTGTTATTTTGAATCATTGGACGATAGCTGTGTTTCTGCATTTTACAAGTCCCTTGTAAAATCTGAACTAAGATATCTCCATCTTTGCCAAAAAAATTTCAGATTTTATCTAACACACTATTTAACCCCCTTCTAGTGTGTTCCCTGCATTTCACTTTCATTGTGTGAATGTGTGTGTATCATGCATATAGGCTAGATATAAGTAATATTCCCTCTCACGTGCATTGATTGATCATTGTTATCTTACCCTTTTTATGTAAGGATTGAATCTGAGCGAAAACCTTTTGAAAATTCTAAGAGTTGAATCCAAGAACAAAATAATCGATTATCTCGAGGCACTGTTTTATGAAAATTGGATAAGGTTCACTGATAATTGATTATCCACTAATAATAATCGATTATTTGGCCCTGAAAGAAAATTGAGCCATTCGCGGTTAATCGATTATCTCAGGAAATAATCGACTATTTTGATCTTCAGCGTTTCCAGATGATGACTAGAATGAAATAATCAATTATCTTAAGTCATAATCAATTATCTCTTTTTTGAGGCCTATATAACTAACTTTTTCGAAGGCACTCGTGTGTAACACCCATTTCTCTCATCTTACTTCATCTTTTTCATCTGAGAGAACTCTGAAAGTGTGTGTCATCATCATCATAAGGATTCATTGGATCAAATCTTTCTAATTCTCAAGAAAACAATGGATCTTTCTCAAGCTACATGAATGGTATATGAAAACAAGTTAGGAAGAGCTTCAATTTCTTATCTTCACAATAGGTGATTTCTTTCCTTAACTTTGTTGTGTAAATTCATGTAGGGCAGGTTTCCCTATGGGGTTACATTGCATATAGATAAGTGTTCTATATTGTAGTGTGTTTCTAGAATAGGTTTTTCAAGAAGGTGCATTTTGCATGGTGTGTGCATTTTGTGTAACACCCTAAATTCGGGTTTACATATATTCTCATTTTAAACTTATTTTAATTCAATAGACGTGTTACTTTATTTGATCTTCGGAAAAGGTAAGGAAAAGATCCTTTAATTATTTGGAAAACGTGTTAACAAATTTTTATTTTTCCAAAAACGGTGAAGTTAATAAAACATATATCGGAATTTTACTAAGTTTTTAAAACTTTTGATTAATTAATTTCGAAAGTTGCGTATCGCCGCCTCAAATTGTAAATATACATTTAAAAGTGAGTAAAACAGAATAAATAAAGTAAATAGCTCTGGCTATAAAATGTACATATATACATGAAATAGAGATTTTCATAACCCAAATATTTTCTTGAGTAATAGTAATATGTACATTCCAAAAGTGTATACCAAATACATAGGGTAATAGAGTACGAAAACTGAATGTACATACCAAAAATCTGAAACATAGGTCTACCCATATCCAAATACATGAAAAGAGGAAAACCTAGTCTCAGAGCAGTCATCTCTAAACCCAACCCTGCATGTTAGACTAATCCCAAAAAATAGGATAGTGAAGGGTCTTTGACAAGATTCCTGAGAAGAAATCTAATGGTCGTCGTCCACAGGATCCTTCACGGAATCTTCCTCAAAGTTCTCCAAACCCTTCTTAAAAAATCTTGACTCACTGTTCCCTAAGTTCACGACTAGCGGCGGATCCCCCTGATGGGCACTCACCCAATTATGCCTCCAATTCTTGACATAACGGGGTTCAGCGAAAGGTGGGAAGCGTTGGACCAAACGTGAACTCCTCTGATGGTGTGGCATCGAAAATAGTAACAGGTACAGATGACCCCTCGAAGACTCTCCGAAAGAGAGAGACAATGACGATAGCATCTTTGCGATTTTCACAAGTACTGCCACCGATTCCTAAAAGAAAAATAAATAGAGGGTAAACTTCCTGCTTCATCAAGTAGTACATACAGAACGACTTTAAAAGTCACAGTACAATCCTACTAACCACCACGATGGGGTTTTCTAACGATCACACTCGGATCCTACTCGTTCCCAGAACTAATCTCTGTAAATTGTAACTCACTGACCAGCTGCCAATGGAACTCCGAGAACTCAGTGGTCTTACTCACATATTTGAGTTGGATGACTATTGGGAATACACCCTTCACCATGGTACAATGGCGGGCTCTCACCAACTGATGATGTCTCGTATTTTTGTCAGGGTGGCCGAGTCAGCTATGTGATCTATCGTCACAACTCAGTGCCTTACCCTCCAAGAATAACCTGCCTTACTATCATCTCCCAGATACCAACTGTGGTCATCCATTACTCTGAGGACTGACTCCTTAACACTCTCCTCACAGAGTTTATTTTCTTTCTTCGTCGCCTATGGGTTTCCCGCTGCACATGGTACAGGTGCGGATGAATTGACGCTGAGCTAAAGGTACCACCTCTACGCTCACATATGCATATATAAATAAGGACTTTGCCTTTATCACTACATCGTAACGATCTCATCACCCCAGGTGATGCGTCATTCGCAATTTGACCTTGGTTCATAGATAACTCGCAGCTGAAATATCCCACGCGACCTTCTCGCTATCTTGCAATTCCAGCAATCTGTCGTACACTCGTATCATCCTTCTACGACTCTCAACTTAACATGATTCATCACGCGTAAACAATTTTATTATGTTTTATGTATTTCCTTGCTCTCTCAAAACTTTATGATTTTATAAAATGTTAACTTACCATTCCTTCACGCAAAGGTCCTAAGATTATTTCTATGTCCAACGCATAAAAATAAAGAGTTAATTAAATTAATTCCTATATAATAAAATAACAATTACATCTTGTAGCATAATTAATTTTGCTCTCTGTTAAGGTTGCATTTATCTTTAAATGGCAAACTTGCCATAAACACTAGAACAAAGTTCTAGTCTTCACAAGCACTCGTGCCCGAGTCTTGTGAGCACCTCACAGAGATAAACAACATTATCACAAGATCCATCCTACAGTCAAAAGACTGTATCACACAGATATTCACAAAACATATTTCAATATTAAATACCCAAGATTCACATCCTTGGGACTTAAAATGAAACAGAACAGGTCAATGCATATTACATATCCACTGCCTTACAAAATTCACACCTCAATAAACAAACATCACAATTCAAATAATTATATCACATTAACAAAATTGACCAAATGAGGTCGATTTCTCTTTGGCAGTACTGAATGTGAGCTCTCACTGATTGTATCAAATGACCTCGGAATTAAAAACTTTTTTTTTATAGAATTAAAGTTCTTGAATCCTATTTTTCAAAATGGTATCCCAATTGTAAAATAGACATCTAGAGAATTTTCTAAAATTCCTACAAGTTTGGCAGTACCGAATTTGACTTTCCAGTGAACATGATTCAAAGAAATTAAATTTTATAATACTTTCCAAACTTTTTTTGAGCTGAACTTTTTACAGTAGAAAGATAACATCTTTATCTTTCTAAAAAGGTGACCCTTGCCCCCAAATTCTTTCCCTAGTGTTCCCAGTAAATTTATTTCTAACAACCTAAGTTTCAGACTCAAAACAGAGCTCAAAAACCCTTGCCCTATTTCTTTTTAAAAAGTTAATTTAGAAATTGGACATCATAATTTTTGTAATTTATATGGTTAAAAATATTGTTTTGCCTAGTTTTTAATGGTACAAACACAAAAAAGAAAAGATAAGTACACAAGTGTAAAATTGGGAAAAACCGAGACATGTTCCTAGTGGAACTCGAAAACAGAACAACCACTTTGTGGGTCACGGATGAGCCTCGAAAAGAAGTAATCTCACCAAAGTGTCAAAATTAAAGTTTCTTAATTTTGTGTCTGTTTTCATTCAAAACAAATTTCATGAAAAACCAACGGTTAGATCTTCTAAAATTCGCAAAATCGTGGTCGCTGTCCCGGGGTACTCGAACCTAACTGCCACAACCACTTCATTTTGGGGTTTGATTTCCACATGCAAAGCTTACCAATTAATTTTGAGGAAATTTGGGCATAGTCTCCTCTGTCCTAGGAGCCATTCCCAATCAATTTCAAAAATCAAAAACAAGTTTAGGCAACACATGCATCTCACACAGCCACTGTTACAGAGTTTCTCCACCCATTTTATCAATTTTTCCACATGCAAACATCAAACAAAGTACAACACAACCAGCCAAAGGGGCATTCATGCTGTGTGTGGTTGAGTTTCCTAACTCTCAACCACACTTAGACTGAAATAGAATCCACAAAGAAGTTTCCTTCACCTGTGTTGAGGTTCAGCCGAGAGAGAGAGGGAGATGAAGGTGTAGAGGAGAAGACAAGGTAGAGAGGATGTTGGGGCAACACTAGGCTTGCATACAAAGCTTCTAAGCTTTCAACAATGACCTCCTCCTCCCTTGTAGGGTGCCTCGGCCAGGAGAAGAAAAGAGAGAGAAGAGAGGTTTTGTTTTCTAACTTAGTGATTAAGTTTTGTGTTTTGTGAGAATGAGAGAGTGAGGGTTTGGGGTGCAGGGCAGTGGAGGAGAAGAAGAGAGAAAGGGAGATATTAAGGGAGTGATGGGGTGAGTGAGATAAATGACCGTAAGTGGTGATGAGTGGGAGAGGAGAGAGGCTTTTCTTTTTAACTTGTTGATTAAGTTTTGTTCTTGTTAGAATGAGTGAAAGAAAGAGGTTTTGTGGGTGTGTGTGTGTTGTGTTTGTGGGACTCATGTGAGAAGGGGAGGGTTTTGCATAAATTTTAATTGGTTAAGGGGATGTGAGGTGATAGTTTTAGGTACTGAGTTTAATTTACACAGTGTAGGAATGCACTGTGTAATTGAAATGAAACACAATTTTAATTATCGAGGATATATCTTTTGATTTTTATAAACATTTTTCTTATTTGACCATTATAAGGAGATATCTATATTATTTTATTTTCCATCCTTTTTCTTATTTGCTCCATTAATCACTAACTATATTTTAATTACTCAAAACATATCTTTTTCTTATTTTAAAACAAATAAATTAATTTTAATTAATTTCTAATTAAATCTCTCACGTTCCTACTTACTGGGTTGTAATTTCTGGGTGTTACATTTTGCATGTGAGTTTGTATGCAAACAAATGTGATAGTGAATTAGGTCCAAGCTCGGGTTGCTTGTGACAACACTGGATGTAGATTTCAGGTTGAAATCGAACCAGTATAGATCTTGTGTCACTTTCTCTTTTCCCTTATCTTCAATTTCTTGATCTTGTACTATCTTTGTATATTGATCTTGTGTTAAAACTTGTCTTGGATATAAGGAATAAGTGACAAGAGCTAAGCATACAATACTCATCTTAAAAGGGATTCAAAAAAGAAATTTCATTTTACAAAAGTTTTTTACTCAAAAAGATTGGTTTTCAAAGAAAAGTTTAATAATCCAATTCACCCCTCTCTTGGATTTCCTGTGAACTAAGCCATTTTATCTAACAGTACTCTCCCCCAGGTCAGGTGGTTTCTCCTATCTAAAAATTGATATCGGTTTGGCCCCACTTGAACAATTGGCATTGTTGTTTGAAAATTTGGCTTGTCTTTTTGCGTGATTCCTTAGTTCGAAAGGTGGGTTATAGCTGACCCACTGTTGCTATAAAAGGATTGGATTTAAAATCCATATCCATTTAATTGGACAAAATTAGTTTGGAATTTTTGAAAATGTTTTAAAATTGGTTTACTGTTCAAAACCAGTTTGGTTTTAAATATAGTTTTAAACCATAAATCAATTTTTGGCCGACATTGGTCGAGACTGTTTTCGGTCGACCTCGATCCAAGCTATTTTCGGCGGACCTCAGCTAGGTTATTTTTTATCGACCTCAACCATGACATTTTTTGCGACCTTGACTAGGGTTATTTTTGTCCGAGGTATTTTCAGCCGGGACTATTTTTGGCTGATATCAATGGGATTGTTTTCGGCTGATCTCGATCAGGGATGTTTTCGACTGATCTCGATCGGGGATGTTTTCAACCAACCTCGCTCGGTGCTGTTTTTGGCATAGTTTTAAAACTCGGCTTGAACCGGCTGATTCAACTTGTCCGACCGGTACTTGGAAGCAAAGACGGGTCGAGCTAGCATTTTGACTAGTTGTGCTATTGGCCCGGACTTACGTCATCAGTTCGGTAAAAAAAACCTAGATTTAACTAGTAAAAATCGATCCTGGGCGGTAGGGGTGAGCAAAAATATCCGACTCGAACCGAGACCGAGAAAACCGAAAAAAAAAGTTGGTATTCAGGTGGGTTTGGGCGGGTTGGCGGGTAGGTCGGGTTGAAAAAATGATTTCATATGGGTTTTTTTGGTCGGTTTCGGATTCAAATACGTGACCCATCGGAACTGAAACCGACCGAATCTATTAAGAGGGTATTTAAAAAACCCTAAGTATAAAAGCTTTGTTTACCAGTTTCACACTTCATTTCTCATCTTGCGCCATTCCCTTCCAAACCCTAATATTGTTCTCTCCCAAGTAGGGATGGCAATGGGTAGGGTCTGGGTAAGGTCCTATAGTACCCGTCCCCATACCCGCGTTTAAAAAAAATACCCGTACCCGGCCCCATACCCGCGCGGGTAGCAACTTTAATCCCCATCCCCGTACCCACTGGGTACCTATATACCCATACCCGCACCCGCTACCCGCACTTTACTTATGTATGAAGTTAATAAATCAATAAAAAAAATAGGCTTAAATGTAATTTTGGTCCCCGTATTTTGCACAATCCACAATTTTAGTCATCCTATTTTAAAATAGAGACATTTAGTCCGCCTATTTTGCACAATTACCAATCTTGGTCCTTCTATAGAGACATTTAGTCCCCCAATTTTGTAAAATCCGTAATTTTGGTCATTTCATCAAATTGAAAGCATTGATAGTTAAGAGATTAATGTTGACCTTGACATGACCCAAATATAGTGATGTGACACGATATTATTTATTTATTTTTTAATTATTTTAAATACTGAGTAATAATTATTTGTTTATCTACATCACTAAAGCACATGTCACGTCGATTTTAATGGTTGGGGTAGTCGTGAGTCCTAAAATAGAAATCACAAGTCATAATCATTTATTTTAAACTAGTTCTACATTGTTGAAGTACATGGCACATCGTAGTCAAATAAATGATATTACCTTTTTTAAAAATATGTTTTTCATCAATTATTCTACTCAGTATTTAAAATAATTAAAAACTAAATAAATAATCTCGTGTCACGTCACTATATTTGGATCACGTTAAGGTTAACGTTAATCTCTTAACAGTCAACGCTTTCAATTTGATAGAATGACCAAAATTACATATTTTACAAAATTGGGAAACTAAACATCTTTATTTTAAAATAGGGGGACCAAAATTGCGGATTGTACAAAATAGATGAACCAAAATTGCATTTAAGCTATAAAAATATTAATTAAAAAATTATTACAAATAAATTGAAAATTCATGCTTAAATAATTCAAACTTAACATTAAAAGCATCCACACATAATATTAAAAATATAAAATTATTGTAAGTTATAATATAAATCTTTTACTATTAGTGTTAGTTTATGGAAAATATAAAATTATTTTTTTACAGAAAAATATATATATATATAACATAATTATTTATTTAAGTTATTTTAATTATATATGTATATGGTAGGTGCGAGGCGGGGCGGGTACTATAGTACCCGTACCCGTACCCGCACCCGCAAAAAATTACAGGTAAATACCCGGCCCCGACCCCAGTCCCAATAAGTGGGTATTTACCCGATCCGCTTGCGAATATTTTTACAAATATCCATAAGATCCGAGTATACTTTGTCATCCCTACACCCAAGCCACAGATACTCCCTTCATTTCCCTCTCATGAATCTTCTTCTTGTTCTAAATCGTCTTTTTCTCTCCCTTTCTCTTCTATGGCTTCCAGTCCCGAAGCCAAAGCCAAAGAGACTTTCGTGAAAGACCATTTTGAACACGCCATCCTTCTCATTGATGTCTCCCCATCTTACTATCCTTTGTTACGAACCCAGCCTCTCCTTTTGTCGGCGATGGATGCGCAACCACATCCATATCGTGGATTTGAAGATTGAGGGCCTGTCCGAGAGTATGGTTCAAAATCCACGCTTTGGGTAATTCGTATTCTAGTTTTCCTTTGTTTTCAAATGGGTCACTGAAAATCCTTGCTTTTTCCCGTTTTCTGCTCTTTGATGCTCCCATAATAGAAAGAGCGTGGAATTTTTTTGAGAATCCTCTAAAGTTGTAATTTTTATTATCATTCTATCAAAGAAAGCTTTTGCCATAAAAATAGTTACAAAAATATTTGCCTTTGAGTTTGATGTATGTTTTTCTAGTCTGTTAATTTTATTTTGTTGTGATATATATTCATGCAGTTTGATTCGTGCAAGGAGAGGCTGCCACTGTCTTCATAATACATGCCTGAAAAGCAGCAAGTTCCAGTGGAACTTATAATACTAGTGGGACTCTGGTATTATGAGTTTCTCTGGGATCTTGTTTCTTTTCAGGATTGATCCTACGAAATGAAGAGGATACAAAAGCCAAAAGCCAATGTACATGTTTCTTAACTTTTAACCATGATTCCTGCTTCAATTGATGCTATGGTCTTTTGTTCAATATAGACCTTTGTGGTGTAAAATGAATTAGTGCTTAGAAAATTAGTAGTGTACTATACATTATATTTATACTGAAAAATAGGAGCTCTGCTAATTCACGTAACCAAGTGGAGAGTCAAGTCACAGTAACCAAATGGCAAGATGATGCTTTCAGGTAATAAGCAAGTAATGTAATTTTGCTACTAAAATTTGAGTCATTTACTTCCATTTACTTAAACTACTATGTTTCTTTTTTTTTTTTAATACTTTGCTTTGACATTGATTTTTAAGTCTTTTCTTAATCCTTATTCCTTCATATGCATTAGCTTTCTTAGTTTTAGTGTGAATTGCTTATTAGAAAATATCATTCTCTTTACTATCATCAAAATAGAGTTTTAGTATATGGAAATAGTTCATAACATATTTTGCTATGTTGTTCTGTTTTCTGCAGTATACATTACCTGAGTATTCCTTTCTCGCTTTCTGGTTTACAGGTTTAGAGAAGCTTACCCCATTAAATGTTGAAGGATGCAATATTACTGCTGCTTGTTTAGAGTTTATTCATGGTAAAAATAAATTCTCATTTTATTCTTTGAAGTGCAATTTCATTTTATTTTTACTTAACTTTCGACAACAATTTTATTTGTTCTGGAAGTCATTCTGTAATGCATGAGCTTTCTGTCATTTTTATTTGGAAAATTAAGGATTTGAATAGTCCAGCACGAAATCAAATGGTGCTTTAGTGGCAAAGACTATGTTTGAACTTGGAAACTCATATTTGCTTATTACTCCAGTGCCTAAAATTTTCCTAATTAGTTCTTTAATCATATATATTTTTCAATTGTATGTTTGAAGGATTCTCAGCAAAACTTACGTGTAGTAATTTGGAAACTTATATTGCTTATTATACTAGGGACCAATCCAATCTTCAACTATTTTTCTACTTGGAAACTCAGATTTGCTAATTATTCAATTGTTAAATTACATAGTCTTTTATTTATTTAAAATCATATTTTACATTGGCTTACATTGTTATAATTTTTAAGTTATCCCAGATTTGGAGTGTGGTGTTGTTTATATAAGACCAATTACTAACTAAAATTTTCAACATTTATGATTACAGGTGTCCACCCTTCAATTTGAGAATTGTCTTGATGTACAACATATAGTCCACTTGGAAGTGTTTGAATTGGACTTTTTTTTTCCGTAAATTTTATTGCAGCATTACAATTAATTTGATTGTATTCCTTTTATTTTTATTGAGTATACTCAGTAAAAAAAAAATTTGTTAAATGCTGGATTTAATTGTTTTATAATTTTTTTAATAGTTGTAAATTAAAATTTGGGTCATTCCATTTAAAATTTAATTAGCCCAATTCAAGGATTATGATTTATTTTTAAGTTGAACAAATAAAGAAAAGACTGTTAATAAATTTGATGAGGTCCAAATAAAAATGTTGGCCCATAAAAAGAATCTTTAAATTGAAAATATTGGATAAACAACAAAAATAAAAATAAAAATAAAAATAAACAAAATTCGAATTGGGCCAGTAAAATGTTATTTTTGGCCCACTTGGTCAATACCTGCATCAACCCATCCGCCCAATCCGAAACCCGTCCTACCCGAATGTGTACTTTGGACGGGTTTGGACCACAATTGTCAACCCGTAGGGTTGGGTCGGATTGGGCTCTTTGACCCGAATTCGACCGACCCGACCTGACCCGACCCATTTGCACACCCCTACTGGGCGGACCCTTATTTCCGAATCAAACCTTGTTTTCTCGAGTCCTGCAACTTTCTTTATTGGTTCCTGTGTTGCACCTACACCTTCTGGCTTCTTTCTCTCTCCTGCGCACTGCACTATGCCACTGCACACCTGCTGGCTGGTCATGCACGTCGATTCCTGTGCCAATTTGTCTCACACGCGTAATGCTATTGCCCATAGCTATATTTTCAACGGAAAAAAATAAATACTCTTATTTGTTTCCTTCTACAATAATTTCGATGAAGAGATTTAATTGAGTTATCTATCTCAAATTAGCAAGTATAATAATTATTATTAATTAATTCTTTATTTTATTTTTTTAAGTAAGAATATCCCGGCCAAAAGCTAATCTTAATATACAAATAAGGAGATTTTTTCAAGAGTAAAATTATTTTAGGCAAATGTTAATCAGTGCCCTAAGGGTACTGGTTAAAGATATAAAAGGAGAAATGTTTTTGTTGGAAGATGAAAAATTACGCTGCTCATGATTTTGTTTGCATTCTTCTATGAATTTCACAATAAATACTTTCTCTTTTTAATTCCTTAACCAGTGCCTTAGGACACTGGTTAACAAGACCCATTATTTTAATATATTCTCACATTAATTTTTACAATAAAAATAAGAAAAAATGTAAAATAGAATAAGTAACAAGTAATATAATAAATATTCCCTCCGGACTGAAATATAAGCAACAAAAATTGCATGTGTGTTGGACTAAAATATAAGCAAATTTTAACTAACTCTTTCCTATTTAATGATACCATCTCCAAAATACCCTTCATTTAATTAGAGTTTTGTTTCCAACAATCTTCTATTTTTTTGTCTTATGCAATTAAATGCAAGGGGTACTTTAGGAAGTGTGTTAATTATTTTATTGAGACTATCAAAATTAAATGATGCTAACTAATTTTCTTAAAGGGTGTGAATCAGTTTTTTTCTTCTTATATTTCAGTTCGGAGAGAGTAATAAATATCTTTCAGCCAAAATTATTAATTATTATTTTAGTTATATTAATTCGTGTGGTTCAATATTAATTAAATAAAATAAAATATGTAATATGATAAACATAATAATAATAATCAGTTTTAGAGTAGAATTCTATTAATTTGTGATGTGATTTTTTTTTCCTTAAGGAAGGGTATAAATTTTTTAAACTTTTTAATAAAGATTGGGTCTGTGATTCAATTAGTGACCCGCTTGTTTGACCATTAATCCAGTAAAGACCGGTTCAATAGCCAGTCCGATTTTTAAAATTATGATTTTTGGTCGACCTCGACTAAGGTTGTTTTTGGACGATCTCAATTATTTTTTGCCTACTCAATCGGGACTATTTTTGGCTGACCTCGGCCAATATTGTAGAGGTAGAAATTTTTTCTCATCAAATATTTTAAAAATTTATTTGCCTAGCTTGCTTCTTGATTGATTAATGTAGAGGTAGAAAGCTTTTCTCCTTAGATATTTTAATGTTTATGCTTATCTATTCATTAGTTGATTAATCATTTTAATTTAATTATAGAAGTCTTATATTTATCTTTTTGTTAACTTATTTGCAGTTGGAAAATTCATAGCATCTGCCGTGCCAATTTCCCTGTTCTTTCCTAATATTATACAAAATTAATTATTTAAATTATCATTTTAAATAAAAATAGTGAAACTTATTCAAACTTTGACTAAAAGTCACTACCAAAAAAAGAAAAACTTTGACTAAAAGAAAGAGCTATGAACCTTGGGCTGGTAGTAAACGTCCAGACCCACTTTCTAGGATATTTCATACAGAAATTATTTTTTATTTAATTATTTACATTAGCATTTATCTTTATATATATAAAAGTAAGTGAGTCTGGGGTATTTCTGTCATTTTCATTTTCCCGCCTATTTTAAGGGCAAATTAGTAATTTAATTGTTAGCAGAATAATTAACCTGTTTCTATTTTTTAAGAAAATAATTAACATTTTTTCTATTTATGATGCTTCGTATTTTAGCCCGAATTTATGGTATCATTTAATTCAAGAAACACAATCTCTCATATTAAATGCAATTTCAAATTTCAAACTGAACATTAAATAGTCACTTAAGCTAATTTAAATTAAAGTATTTTAATATATCAATTAAATAATACAATGGTCTTAATTAAAAAATATGGAAACGCTTTTCATTTATTTTATCATATTTTTTAACAGTTAATGTATTATTGTGTAAAAAAACAATTAATATATTATAAATATATTTAAAAGTACAAAGTAAATACAAATAAACCCATAAACAATTTGTAATATTTAAATATGACAATAACATATTTAAAGTATTTTAAAATTAAAATAAGTTAATTTAAATTCTTTGTAATTTTGCGCACACACATAATTTTGTGGAGGATATCAATAGACATAATATATATATATATATATATATATATATATATATATATATATATATATATATATATATATATATTTTTGAAAAGGTAGACATAAAATAATAATAATAATAATAATAAATGGAGTATTTTAATTATATATATATATATATATGTCATAAAAATTGACTAATTTTATAATGGACACACGTTAAAAAGTTCTCATTAATTTAAATTGTTCTGTTTTTTTTTTTTTTTTGCTGAAGTGGTGGGGGCAACAACCCCACAACAAGAAATTTATTTATACCCTTGATGGGTCATAGAAACATAAACATCATGAGATACAGCTTGAGAAGCAAAGAACGGAATTGACGTAAAAATAGAATCAATACAAGAAGAATGTAAAGCATGTTGAGCAAAGGAGTGCGCTGCATGATTAGATTCCCTGGGAACATGTATAACAGTATAAGACTCGAGCTCATCTAACCTCCAACTAATTTCTTCAATAATTTGGCCATTTGCAACATCAATGACCGTAGCATTATTTACCAAATCTACTGTTGTTTGGGAGTCCGACTCTATCATCAACTTTGTAAAACCATACTGATGTGCAAGCCGTAGACCATATAACATGGCCCAAGTTTCAGCCATGTCAACAGTCCTGCAACAGAGCATTGTAGCATAACCAACCATGAATCTACCCTGTTCATCTCAGAATAAACCACCACAAGCCGCTTTACCTTCTAGCACTCTGAAAGCAGCATCACAATTCAATAGGCACACATTATTTATATGACATGAATTTCCACTATCTTTTAAAAATTTGTCAATGAATGAATACATAACTAATCATAAATCAATCATTACTAATAATGATAATAATAATTATTATTATTATAATTGATGCATCGTCTTAGTAAAGACATATAGACAAATTCTGGATATTACCATATCTGTTAATCAAACCTTATATCTATAACACCAAATTTTAAACACATCCCGTCAAAGAAGTTGATTTAAATTAAATAATAATTATTATTATAATTGATGCATCATCTTAGTAAAGATATATAGAAAAAATTTAGGATATTACCATTAATCAAACTTTATATCTATAACACCAAATTTTAAACACATCCTGTTAATTAAGTTGATTTAAATTAAATTAAATCTTTATATATATATATATATATATATATATATATATATATATATATATATATATATATATAATATAACAATATTTGGATATCCAATTCAGTCTATTTTTTCACCCAAAAGCAGGGTATTTCCGCAATTTAAAGATTAATAGTTTGTAATTTATATTTTCTTATTATTTTCTGCTTTGATAGTGGGTTTCATTAAATTAGATACACGCTTCACAGTTTCCCTAGATAGACACCACATTTCGCGAAGAAAATACAACAGGCACGCATAGTTTGACGCTTAATACAATTAATTGGGGGAATATTAGTAGACACTACTTTGTGATCAAGCAAAGAGTGATCAATCCATAGTTTTTCTTCACCTCTCTTTCTTCTTGATGTTTTTTTCCCTCTATTCCATTTTTGAATAATTTCTTCATCTTCTTTTTCAAGTATTTTAATCGCTTCTCCTCCTGTCTTTCATGTGTCGACATTGTTTCCGGGAGAGGTTGCAAAGTTTCAAAATCGCGTATTGCAATCACCACTGTCGCCCACCACCATGAGATGAGTCAATTTTTCTTCTTTCTTTTCTCACAATATTTCTCTACATTTTGTTTTTTTTATACTATTGGTTTTTGATTGAATAAATTTTTTGGGGTTTCTTCGCTTTAATGATATCATGTTTTAAAACGAAGAAATGGCGGTGTCGGCACCGTGGAGGCCACCTCCTGCCGTAAAGAAGAAGAGGGGAAAATGAAGAAATAGTGGGAGAAATGGCCGTGAAGCACCATCGACAGTAATGAGGGTGAATGAGAGTGGGAGAAATTGTGGCATCGGTGCTGCAGAGGCCATCTCTGGCCGTAAAGAAGAAGAAGTGGAGGAAAAACAAAAATGGGAGAACAGAAGAGGGAGCGGTGGTGCTCCATCGTGCATAGTCGTGAAGCGTCATCGGTGACGATGACCTTTACCTGTTTTTCCTGTTTTGATTTCTTTTCTTCTTTTGTTATTACTGTTATTTATTGTGCACCTTCTGAGTTGTGTTTTAATTTTAAATGGTTATGTGGTGCTTTTGGGTTTCATTTGCTATTTTTGGGTTGATGATGTTTCTGATGTGTTCACATGTACCCATGGCAAAGCAGTTGATCCAAACATCAGACCAATGCATGGTAGAGCAAATAGCACACATCAGAGCAATTAATTGCAGAGCCTATGGATCAAATGTTGGATTTGATGAACCCATTTTTTTTTCATCGTTATTTATTTGCTTATTGGTATCCTCTCTTATCGTCTAAGCACTCAATTTTTGTTTATTATTGTAGGTAGAAATCTTATAGGCAATATGGTTCCATTGTATAGCATATTAAATTGCACATTAAGAAGTACATGAATATGCTTTTGATTCTACTGATTGGGCTTTTGGGGAAGGTATATATTTTCTAACCTCAACAACATTAGTTTGTCGTTATAATATGAGCACTTTTAATTCCTCTTCAACATATTTTATTTAGATGCCTGACATCTCTAACTTTTCTTTGATTTTTCAAATATCAAGGAATACAAAAAGCCTAAAGCGCAGCCACTTGAAGCACTCTGCCCAAAGTTGCAGGTGAAATTATACATTGTGAATGTTTTCTTAATGGAATTTTGTGGTTGCATTGTGATTTTAGATTGAGTCTCAATATTTGCACTTGCCAAGTGTAATGTTTCCAATATTTGTAAGAAATTGAATTTGTTAGAAACATCTGGATTTGAAAAAAGGAATTTGAATTCATAAGAAACTTTTTCCATTCGATAAAAACTTACTCTCCAAACTATTTTTCATTTCATTACTCACATTTAATTGATTGACTGTTATTGCTTGCTGAAATCATTTCATTTTTCTCATTTTTAATCTGAGTGGTTTGTCAGATATCATAGGGTTTATGTTTCGAAACATATGCTGTAATGTTTAGTACTCTTAAGTACATCATGATGTGTAGCATGCAAGATGCCCAGTGACTTGGTGAATATCCAAGGTTTGAGCTATCAAACTATACTTGATAGGAAGTCTAATGTTTATGTCTTGAATTAATAGACCAATGTAGTGTATTTATATTTTTTTTCTTTTTTTCCATTTGCAGGAATTGCTATTGATGAGAAATCTCTCCACCAATTTAAGGAGTCTTGAATTTGAGAATGATGTAAGTTTTGTTCCTAACACACTGCACTTCTTCTCTTGGTTTTTTTTAATCTTCTACTTCATTTATTAAAATATATTGAGTATTTTGTTCATTTGTTGGTCCATATATGCAATCAAAATTTTGATTTTCAATCTTGGAATTTTGTAGCTAGAAACTTAATAGACTAAAAGGCTTAGATATGGGACTATAGCTGTCAGTTTGCACTTTCCTCGGCAGATAATGGATATTATTCTATAGTAGAGCAATTCCTTGCCTTGGCACCATGCTTTTTTACACGTAAAAGGATATAATAAAGAGAAGTAGTTAAGATTAGTTAGGAGTAGTTAGTTAGTTAGAAGAGACTTAATTAGATAATTTAAGATGCAAGATAATGAGAGTCCTATTGAGATAACCTTTGGAGGTTCTTCTTTGGTTTTACTTTATCTCATTAATTTGGGCATTGCAAGGCATGGTGAAAGCCTGGGAAGCAAAACCATGTATGAAGATTCAGCAGAAAAAAAAAAATAGCTCAGGTAACTTTGTCCTTAGCACCTAAAACATTTCTCCCTTCACTGGCAACGATACTTATTTAGAGCGAATTCCTACTTTCCCCGACATGTCCATCTCCTTTCACCAGGTATTTTGCAATTTTTATATGTTTATGGTAGGTAAGCCTTTTCCATTCAATGGGTTGTGTTTCTTCTTCTTTTGGCTAAAGATTTTTTTTCCATACTTAGTTATGTTTTGAACAATGGACATTCTAACATCATAGCAAATAAGTTGATTTAATAAAAAAGTTTGAATGATTTAAAAAGATAACGAATTCATCAGTTGCTGATACGTGGTAGGATTGGATAGTTTCATGATTTGATCACAAAAGTCTTTTTCGTTTGCTTTGTTTAACTTTGAAATATTTCATCAATTGGTGCATTTTAGGGAACAATGATTTAGATCAAATTCCCATTCTTTCTAACATCTCTTTTTACCTTCACCAGGTATGTACGAAATTTATTTGAATTGTTATTTTCTTTTAAAATTTTGATTTTATATGCTTAGAGTGGGTAAGCTTTTTCCATTCAAATTAAAGAAGAATGACTATGTGTTCTGAAAAAAATGTAGAATGGTTCTTAAACTATTGATTTGCCTTTATAAAGATGAGTTTCAATGTGTGTCTAATGTAATTAGATTTTTATTTTTAAAAAGATGGTTGTGTTTTGAAAAAATATATTGTGTAGTCTTTTCCTGTTATTGATACAAATTCTTTTGTCTTCAATATTCTTATTCATATGTTGTGTGTTTTGAAAATAACAAAGTAGTATTCTTTTACTATTTTGAAAAATGGAGGTACATTTGAAATGAGTAGTTTGGATTTGGTACATTTTTATGATCATTTGAATTTTTTTTAACTTTAAATGAGATATTGACTGATTTCTACTTTTTCAATTGAACTTCCAACAGTACTGCATCTGAAGTCTTACCCTTCATGTTCTATACGAGTCTAATATTACTTGCTATATAAATGGTACTAGCAGTATGTGAATTTGTGGAAATTTATGAGTTACTTCATAACATATGCATAACATAGGCGTTAAGAATGGTTCCATTGGTAGAAAGTATTTTATTTGCATTACTTGAATTAAAGTGTTTGAATACAATAAAAGAATACTATGAGTTAGATAGAGGATAGTGAGCTGCTATAAACAAGTTATCAAAATGGATCAAGGAAGAAGTGAAGTGATAAGCTTGCAGGAATCTAATGCTGCATGTTGAGATTTAATAGGTTTCATAGTCTACTATATAATGAAACACATATTACAATGGTCAGGCACAGTGAGGTAAAATATTCTCTGCTTTATCAATAACAAACAGGTCTTTTTACAGATAAAAAAATTTCTTCGTTTTGAAAACCAGCAGATTTTCTTTACTTGCTGAAATGTTCTCAATTTGTGTCATGTTCTCTTTATTTATTTTATAATTGATAAATTTCCCTTTGAGAACCCATTTCTCTAATCTGTTGTCCTAAATTTGATCAAGACGTATATGTTTTATTTACTCTTTGTGATTCCAATTTTTTTCTATAACTGAAAACATTTTATATGATGTTTTATATGTGATAGTTCTATTTTGTCTGCTAATCCACTTTGGTTATAATATGTCCTCTTTATTCTTATAATAATATGTTTGATAAGGTTTTTGGCTTTTTTTTTTTAAAAAAAATCACTTCTTAAGTGTTGAACATCATTTTTTTATAATATGTGTTATTAAGGAGGAAGAGATGAGAGAATCAGATATGAGGGTAGGCAATGGGATTTATTTGTGTTGGTGGCCATAAGGTTGAGAATTAGGAAATGGGGGAGAGCTGTTGTGAGTAAAGAGCATAAACTTGAGAATGGGAATCAATGACAGGGTGCTATGAGTTTGTAAGCGAGAAAAAAATAAAAAGAGGGTGAGAGGGGGCAGACAGAGTGATGGGGGCTCAATGAAAAAAAGGAGTGTTCTATAATATTGGGAGAGAAAGAATAAAATTTATGAATAAGGAAGTGTCTACTGCTGTGAGAGAAAAGTGAAAGATGGGTGTTGAGTGAATGAAATGTGTGAGTGATTAGATAGATTAATAATGAAATGTGTTGAGTGAATGAAATGTGGGAAAGTGAAAGATGGGGTGTTGCATAATATTGTTTTCTTTCTATTTTAAATGGACTCATAACAGATGGTGTTGCCAAAGGGAAAGGGGTTCACATAACAGATGAAGGAATGACTGCGAACTTAGATAATGCCAAGACTGGTGCCATGCCCTGCTATAAATTAGGCATTAACCATTTTAACAATAGGGTGTGTTTTAATATCTTTGTTTGTTATTGTACTGATTGGTATGGAATATTAATAAGGTGTAGGAAGCATGCCAATATTTTCAATAATTCCATTTAGTACAAAAAACCTCCTTTTATACTAACATAATTCAGTTTGTTGCTTTATTTTATATTCATAATCTGGATTGATATTATTGTTTAATGACTATTTTTTGCTCTTTTCATTTTATCCTGATGATCATTGTGAATCAAAGAAATAAGTTAGTTTTATGGTGTGCCTAAAATCTTGAACTATAGAACCATTTATGATGAAGTACTTGCTTTTCATGTAATATGTTTAGTCAAATCACTGTTGTACTACTCGAACTCGGCACTACACCGAGTAGCCCAGTTGGCCGAGTAGAAACTATCACTCGAACTCGGATGATAATAACGGAAAGAATAGATCTTACTATATGATAAGATATAGAAAGATCAGGTCATAAGATAAAGATAGAAGATAGAATTATCTCTATCTTCATTACGAGATTTGAGGAGATTTGATAGGAAAATAACCCTATCAAATCTATCTCTTTACACTCTATAAAATCAGAACAACCCATCCCAATCGAGGTACGAAATTCCAATCCCAATTGTGATACCTGTTTCTTCCTCTGCGCCTCTAACTTGAGCGTCGGAGTCCCTTTGCAGGTACACCTCCCACCAGTCACGGAAGCGATCCCGACGGAGCCACCACATCGGAAGACTTATCAAAATTTGGTAAGATCAACTGTCATAGTAAAATTTGAGCTGGAAGGATGTGCTCAAAAAGGGTACTAAGTATACATTGAAGAGTTTGGCAAGTTTTGCCATCAGAAAATGAGTTGCATCATTACTACACTGAATTGGACTAGGCCTTGGCCTAAGCAACTCCTCCAGGATCTCTTTGTGGTAGCAAAGTGTGTGGTTGCTATACTTGCTGGCCCTTTTGTTTCAACCAGTCGTTGGGAATATTAAGGGTTGAAGCACATAGAAGCTGTGATCCTCACTACATAGATTTGGTTACGAAAAAATAGAGGTCATAAGATCCAACCCGGTTAAGATCATGGTGTTGCCAGGGTTCTATGTTCAGGATAGCATCTTGAAGAGTAAAGTTATTTGCAGGCACAAATCTACACCCTAAAGTAAAATGGAAATTGGTTTAATTATACATTTTTATTTAGATTCTCAATTATTTAAGTTTGTAACTAAATGTATGGTAATAATGAATAGTCACTCAAATTGGTCACATTTATTACTAATTAGATTTTGGATGCTTGATAATAAGCAGGTTGTGTTTGTATATATATAATATTATTATGAAAAAGAGTCATTAATAATGAAATTCTATACTACTATGTTAGAATAATTAATATTTCCAAATTGCATATCAGGATAGTCTATAAGTTACAGGTTGAAAAAACTAATGACTCATACTACTCAATGGCCGAATGTATTATGATGGCTACTTTGAGAGAAATTTTTAATTTGGTTATTCATGTGTATTTTGAACATGATATAAATAATTTTCTGTTAATTTGAAAATAGAATATTATTAATCAAATTTTGAATAGGAGTATTTGTCCTAATTTATATAATAATTGACTTGAATCTAATATATTTTTATACGAATTTGAAAAAAATAGTATTCAGATTTGAAACTGGATTAGATTTGTTATATAATTTTACACTAAATTAAAATATTTTATTTTAAATATTTGTTTCAACCAATATAACTTTTATGATTAGCTAATATTTCTGCAAGTGAGTTGCAAGTAAGTGAGTCTGGGGTATTTTTGTTGTTTTTATTTTTCTGCCTATATTAAGGGTAAATTAATCTTGCACATTAAAGCATAATTCAGAAGGATTTTTTTTTATAATAATTGTTTTTTTTTATGTTAAGAGACTTAGATATTTATATTTCAATTTAATGTAAAATATCCTATTATATTTTTTAATTTGAAAGTATAAAATTATATTTTTGAAACTATTATATATATTCTATTTATGTTGTGCTAATTTGTATTTATATTCATCTGTTGCACGGGTATTCATACTAGAACAAATTTATGTGGGTGATTTTTTTTTTTTTTATAATCAATGGTTTTTCATGTAAATAGACTATGAGATATTTATATTTAATTTTAATGTATACAACTTTTATATGAATGATGTTTAAATTTCTTTTTATATAAAAATATCCTTCATTTTATTTTAATTTGAAAGTAGAAAAATTATATTTTTAAACTATTATATATTCTATTTATGTTGCGCTAATCCATATTTATATCTATCCGTAGCACAGGTATCCATACTAGGGCAAATCCATTTGGGTAATTATTTTTTTTTATAATCATTGGTTTTTTTATGTCAAGAGAGTCTTAGATACTTATATTTAAATTAATGTATACAACTTTTATAAGAATGATATTTGTATTTATTTTTATATCAAAACATCCTTCATATTTTTAATCTAAAAGTATAAAAAATTATATTTTTTAAACAATTCTAGATTCTATTTATATTGCGTTAATCCATCTTAATATCCATCTATTTTATGGGTAACCATACTAGGACAAATCTTTTTTTATTTTTATAATAATTGGGTTTTTTTATGTTAAGAGACTTAGATATTTATATTTAAATTAATGTATAGAACTTTTATAAGAATGATGTTTATATTTCTTTTTATATTAAAACATTCTTCATATTTTTAATCTTAAAGTATAAAAAAATATATTTTTTAAACAATTATATATGCTATTTATGTTGAGCTAATCCATCTTAATATCCATCTGTTACACGGGTAATCATATTAGGACAAATCCATTTTGGTGATTTTGTTTTTATAATCATTGGTTTTTTATGTTAAGAAACTCTTGGATATTTATATTTAAATTTAATTTATACAAATTTTATATGAATGATCTTTTATTTCTTTTTTACATCAAAACATCCTTCATTTTTTTTAATTTAAAATTATAAAAATTATATTTTATAAACTATTATTTAGAATATTTATGTTGTGCTAAACCATATTTATATTCATTTGTTGCATGGGTATCCATACTAGAACAAATCCATTTAGGTGACTTTTTTATTTTTGTTAATCATTGGTTTTTTATGTCAAGAGACTCTTAAATATTTATACTTAATTTTAATGTATACAACTTTTATATGAATGATGTTTAAATTTTTTTATATCGAAGTATCCTTCTTTTTCTTTTGAAAGTATAAAAAAATTATATTTTTTAAATAATTTTATATTCTATTTATGTTGTGTTAATCCATATTTATATTCATTTTGTTACACAGGTAACCATACTAGAGCAAATCAATTTGGGTAATTAATTTTTTTTATATTCATTAGTTTTTATGTCAAGTGCCTCTAAGATATTTATATTTAAATGTATACAATTTTTTTATGAATGATGTTTAAATTTCTTTTTATATCAAAACATCCTTCATTTTTTATTCATTTTTTAATTCGAAAGTATAAAAGATTAAATATTTTTTAACAATTATATTTTATTTATGTTGCACCAATCCATATGTATATCCACCGGTCGCACGGGTAACCATACTAAGGCAAATCTATTTGGGTATTTTTTTTCCTTTATCATCATTGGTTTTTTAATGTCAATAGAATGTTAGATATTTATATTTAAATTAATGTATACAACTTTTATAAGAATGATATTTATATTTCTTTTTATATCAAAGCATCCTTCATATTTTTAATCTGAAAATATAAAAATTATATTTTAAAATAATTATATATGCTATTTATGTTGCGCTAATCCATCTTAATTTATATCCATCTGTCACACAGGTAATCATACTAGACAAATCCATTTGGGTGATTAATTTTTATTTGTTTTTATAATTATTGGTTTTTTATGTTAAGACACACTTAGATATTTATATTTAAATTTAATTTATACAACTTTTATATGAATGATGTTTAAATTTGTTTTTTTTTTATATCAAAACATCCTTCATTTTTTAATTTGAAATTATAAAAATTATATTTTATAAACTATTATATATTCTATTTATGTTGAGCTAATTCATATCTATATTCATTCGTTACACGGGTATTCATACTAGGACAAATTCATTTGGGTGATTTTTTTTTATTTCAAGAGTCTCTTAGATATTTATATTTAAATATAATGTACGCAACTTTTATATGAATGATGTTTATATTTTTTTATATGAAAACATCCTTCAATTTTTTCAATTTAAAAGTATAAAAAAGTATATTTTTAAACTATTATATAATCTATTTATGTTACGCTAATCCATATTTGTATCCATCTATCACACGGGTAACCATACTATGGTAAATCCATTGGGATGAATTTTGTTTGTTTATAATAATTGGTTTTTTATGTTAAGAAACTCTTAGATATTTATATTTAAATTTAATGTTTATAACTTTTATATGAATGATGTTTAAATTTCTTTTTATATAAAAATATCCTTCATTTTATTTTAATTTGAAAGTAGAAAAATTATATTTTTAAACTATTATATATTCTATTTATGTTGCGCTAATCCATATTTATATCTATCCGTAGCACAGGTATCCATACTAGGGCAAATCCGTTTGGGTGATTTTTTTTTATTTTATAATCATTGATTTTTTGATGTCAAGAGACTCTTAGATATTTATATATATTTAAATTTAATGTATACAACTTTTATATAATGATGTTTAATTTTTTTTTATATCAAAACATTCTTAGTTTTTTAATTTGACAGTATAATTTTTTTTAAACTATTATATATTCTAATTATATCAAGCTACTCCATATTTATATTCGTGCATTGCATGGGTAACCATAATAGGACTAATCGATTTGGGTAATCAATTTGATTTCTGGAAGTCAAGAGAGTATTCCATTATATCCATGGATGAAAAAAAAAGTATCCTAAATAATTTATTAGCTAAAATTCACAACCCTAAAAAGTAATATATATATATATATATATATATATATATATATATATATATATATATATATTTAATAAAAGTAGTAGTTGTAAGAGTAACTATAAGACAAGTATATTCAAATACATTTCTTTTATCGACTCAAAATTTCAGATGTGCTCATAAAAAATGTGGCAATTTTATAACATATATGAGGTTTACTTCATGAGGTTTTGTTTTGAGACATATAAATTTGGACATTTAATCATGGCACAAAAAAAAAGAAGTAATAGTTGTCATATTCTTTGGCTAGCGTTTGTACCTATTTTTACAGTTAAATAAAAAAACCAAATAAAAACACTCAAATCCTCTGTTTACCCCGTGCATCGCACTGGTCAAAAACTAGTTATTTATTTAAAAATGTTAATATTTCTCCAATTTGACTTTTCAGAGCTAAAATGGGTCCTATGCTATTAATTCACGCACATGCCCATACTCTCACCAAAAGATATTTTTTCAATGAAGTAAATCACTTTTATCTCAAAATAATAGGCATTGTTGATTTTTTTTTTATATTTTTAACCTTAAATGAAATTTTCTATTTGAAACTATCATATAAATATATATATATATATATATATATATATATATATTAAAATTTTATCTAGGTTAAAAAGTCTCCGGTTGAACTTTTATAGTCAATTAGGAACATTTTGGCTATTTTACACGGGAATATCAATCAATTATGAAAAAATTCTTAAAATTATATTTTATTATTCTAATTAAAATTATACTTTTCTCACTCTTTTAATTACCATTATTAATTTTGCCCTAATATTTTTTGTTAAGGACAATTTGGATATTTTTACAACTTTTTATCTTGTCTCGGAAAAGGCTTAAATAACTTTTTTGTACCTACTACCTCTGGTCCTTTATAAGAAACAAATGTAGTATTTTTTTGGTACTAATTATAAGAAACATATGACCATTTTTAAATGTATTAATGACTAGTTTTCTTTATGCCCTTAATTTATTGTGAAGTTTATTAATGAAATATCACTCATTCCCCATGAAAGTTGATGCATTTAATGAACTATTGTCAATATAACTCATTCTCATTGGTTGAAAAAGTATTCCTTGGATTATGAGTAATTTCATTATTTAACCACCACTTAAACCAATTAATATTAAGGGCATTTTTGGAATAAAATTTGAATTTATGTTAGTATTAATTAAAAATAACTAATTTAATCACTTTTCTTGGTCTTGATGATTTGTCCTATGTTTTTGTTCTTTTATATACAGGATGGGAGGTAGTATAAAATAGGAGTGTTTTGGTTTTGGTCCCTTTTAATGTTTTTTAGCACCTGTAAAATTTTTATTTTTTATTTTAGTTCATGCCGTTAACATGTTATATTAAATGTAACGATGATGATGTCATCATCACATCATGATGATGCCATCACGTGCCATGTCATCAAATGTGTTAGGTCATTAAATGATGGCGTCATAAAAAGCGTCATGTTATTATGATGACGTCATAGGGACTAAAATAAAAAAAAGAGTGACGTATATACAAGGACTAAAATGAAAATGTGACATTTGCAAAACTATAAAAAAGAACATATTTACAGGGATTAAAATAAAAAGTGATGTAACACCCTATAGGGTATTACCATAACTACACTTAAATTTTGGGGAACACAAACTTTAAAACATAAAACGTCTTATGAAAGCTATTCATAACATAAGCAAATATTACATAGTAATAAAACCTAAAATACTTTACATGTTTAGGTGTCGTACAAAACATAAAGGAAAATACAAAATATAAACTAAAACTAGCCACATCCTTCTTCCACTCGATTCTAAGATTCGTCAGCAAGCACCTTCATGTGTATCTAGAAAAGGGGAAACTTAAAGGGGTGAGACATAAACTCTCAGTGAATACTCTAAAGGTCTTACGGATGGGTTAGACTCATCTATCCAAACATCCCTTTCGCTTATCTCTCATGGCTTTACTCTTACTGTGTCTCTAGTAGATCCTTCATGCCTTGGGTTAGAGCTACACCTTTCAATCATTAATAATTTTGTTGACTTCTCTCTTATCCTCGCACTGTCATGCTAATTTACTCATTATCATTTGAGGATTTCACTCTCTTCATTAACAATTTCCTACCACCACTCTATCCAGTTAACTAAATATTCCTCACCTAGATTCTTCCTTTTCTTTCCTTTGATACTTAGGATCATCTACCAAAGTCAAATCTAAGGTTACTAATATTATAAGATATCCCTAATGACCACCTTGCATCATTCTATCCTTAATTAACACTAGGGGTGTTCAAATTCAAACCAATCCAAAAATAAACCGCAAATCGATCCAAAAAACCGCAAACCTATGGAAACTGATTTCTTTTAAATCTTTTTGGATCATTGTATTGTATAACTGGTAGGTTCGGTTCGGATTTTGGATGATGTTTCCAAAACCAAACTAATCCAAACCAAATCGTACATTATACTAATATCAATTTTACTTAATAGATATTGAGTATTAGTTAGTATTATTTTAAACTTTTAATAGTTATAATATGTGATCTATAATTTAATTCTTTTTATTAGAGTTTTGTAATATGTGATTTTTGTTGTTCTATTAATAATAAATATTAAATTAATTTATAACGTTCTTTGCTTTGTAATTAAGATGTATAATTTACTTTTATATGTTACAAAAAGAGTGTACCGATATTGTTAAAGAATAGTGCTAAATAGTAGTATATAAATATTGTTAAATATTTTAAATATAAAGAAAGAAAAAATTATTTTTTAGATTAATATAGCATAACAATTATGTACATTTAGTTATTAAATTTAACATTGTATTAATAAATTAAAAAACAATAGAAAAATCGCCAAACCAAACCAAATCAAATCGCAAAAAATTGGTTTGGTTTGGTTCGGATTTAATATTACTTTCAAACCGAACCACATGTTAATTTTATGTTTGGTTCGGACGACTTTTCTTCTAAAAATCAAACCAAACCGCACCTCGAACACCCCTACTTAACACATCACTTGGAGAATCCTATCCCACATGGACTAGGTTCCCTTAACACCACATATCTTACTCCTATACCATGGCATCACTTCATCCATATTGCATACATATAGGCATCATGCATCACATATCACACTCATCTCAATATACATTAGTCAAATGGAATAACGTTCCCAAATATTACTCATTCACAAACATCTTATACATATTCAACTAAATCATATACAAATAAATACCTAATCCCATATCATTAACCCATTATAATAGCTATCTATTTGATATTATGATTGGTATAACATTCCTTAAGTCTGGTTGTTATCTCTAGGGGTGTTCAGAATTGAATCAACCCAAATAGAAAACTGAAAATCGACTAAAAAGACTGTAACCCAATGGAAAATCGAAATTTATTGGATCTGTTTGGTTTTTTATTTTTGTAAACCGCGCGGTTCGGTTTGCGGTTTAGGAATCTAAAATCGAACAAACCCAAACCAAACCGCTTATAAAATTTAAGTATGCATATTAGGTATATATAATACTAAAATGATACTGAACCTTAGAAGCTATATACGTAACGACACACTCTTAACTTTAAGGCACTCTCTATTATGTAAAACAACACTTACATTGAATGAGGTTCAATAGCTTAAAATGTTTTGCTATCGGGGGATAATCGTTCATGATGCAGCTACAAAAATTCTTCTTTGCAGGACAAATGTTTTTTACGTGACTATCTTAGAATGGTACGTTGATTGGGTAGGCTGAATTTATAATGGAGTCTTGCTGGTTTTATGGCTAATGGGATGTCACCAGATAAGGGAATGTTTTGTTGAGCTGGGTGGTTGTTATAGGATAGGGTGGGCACATGTTATGCTTTGTAAGCTATATTTTCTGTATTGTTTTGCTTTGGCTTTGTCACACCGTGTGGTGGTTTAGCCAAGTCTTGCTAGTGTTAATAATATCATTTTGCTTATTAAAAAAAAAAACTCTAATGTATAGTACGGTAATTTGGTTCGTTGAAATTGTTATTAGCTAATTTGTTACAAATATTTTTTTTAATACTTATTACCAGATTTTTAAAACCGCCAAAACCGATCCAAACTAAATCGTAAAACATTGGTTTGATTTGGTTCGGATTTAATTTTACATTCAAACTGAATCAAACCGCACCACACTTATTTTTTATGTTTGGTTCGGGTGAATTTTAGGCCAAAAATCGAACCAAACCGCACCGCGAACACCCCTAGTTATCTCTATCTTTTCCTATTATGTGTGTATGACCTTCGTAGAGTGTAAACACTATATCTAGAGTTGTACTAACTCAATCAAGTTGATTCTTATCTTGTTTGAAAGTTAAGACAATTGTTTACGACTTCTATGTTGACCTCAAGATTTGGTTTTATCATATACTATGCCTAAAATTAAGAACAACACAAACTTATCGCAGAATCCTGACAGCTCGACCTTCGCTCACTAATTCGGTAATATCTAGAGTTCTAGAATTCTTATTGGGTGAAACCAAAGCCATTAGTTAGCTAACATATAGGGCTACATTTCTTATGATGATCACTAAGACTAATTCGGTCATATTCACAACTCATTTTACACATCAAGATCACGTCACTAGTCACTCTTTTCACATCTCTTGATTTCCATTTCATTCTCCTAGACTAAGATAAAATATTTAATCCCTTAGATAAGATAAGATACTTAGTCCTAAAAAAGATACTAAATTTCTAAGATTAGGTAAAATATCAACAAATCAAATAAATCCTAAGAAAAGGCATGATAAGGTACTATATCTACTATTCAAATATAATCAACTCCTATCACATAAGATATCTTCAATTCAAGCATAATCAAATCCTAAGATAAGATAGTTATCTACGATCCAAATATAATAAAATCCTAAGATAGGATAATTATCTACAATTCAAATATATTCAAAACTTGAAATAAGATATCTAATCCCTAAATATTAGAATATCCCTTCTAAATCCAACAATCAAACATCTATTTCAAACCCTCACTAAACCCTGCCATGGAGCATGCATATACATACAAACATAGAACAAAGGACACAATCATAAAACAATACTCATTCCTATTTTGTTTTCTAAGCATTAAAACTACTCCATAACTCGCCAACCAATCATAACCCTAATAAGTACTCAAAATCTTAATCTTAAGCAAAATAAGTGGGATGGGAAAGAGAAGGAAACAACATAAAGTTAAAGACTTGGGTAGGCGATGAAAGCACTCACTTGGGAAGCATAAAGGCAATCTCCAACCAACCTGCAGGAACCTGGTGGCGTCATCCACCACAATCTCCAAGGAAACTTTTACTATGACAAACACTTAGGTGTGATTTAAAACACAACCCCAAGCCACTTATATGTCCCAAGTTTGGAAACTCTAAGAGAAAGATAAAAATATTAACTATGAGGGGCTCCTCTCTTTACTCTAAGCCCACTTTTATTTTTTTTACGATCTTAAGGCTTGGTGGTCTCCTCTATATATATGGGAAGGAAGGGGTTTGTGAGGTTATTTTTCCTAATGTGAGACTTAGAGTGTTTTTAATGATCAAGTGACCTACTTTAGGGTCAATTTTCTCTAAGAAGGAAGCTGATTTTGCTTTCAGAGGTGCAAGAATAAATTGTAGCTTTTTCAGCTAGCTTTCCAACGGCATAGACAGCTCCTTGGTTGGACATGTATAACTCAAGATATGACTTGATCATTCTAGGGTTTTCATATCAAACTCAACACTAGACTTTAGACACTTTTCTAAGCATTTTAATTATAAGAACCCAATTTAACACTCTTCTAACACCAAATATAATATACTAAAATAGCAAGGTCCTAGAAAGGGTTTGCTTACAATTTATTTATAATATTTAAAACTTGAGGTGTTACAAGTGACATATTTGTAGGGACTAAGCAAAAAGTAACATTTTCAGGGACTAAAATAAAAAGGTGACATATTTGCAGGACTAAAAAATATATATAGGTTCAAATGGCTATTGTGAGTTTTTAGCAAAGATACACGTTGTCACAATTCAAATGATTGATTATAGCCCATCACAGATAGACCTAAGGTGGCCAACAACCACTTAACATGGGATGCAGTTGGAAGTAGTTTTTTAAGTTAAATTGTTATAATGTCATGGTCTCTTAAAAAAGGAAGTAGTTGATAGTTATCTTAGAAAAAATGATTGATGTTAATCAAATTTATCTTTATTCAAGTTATTTATCTTTATTTTTCAATCAAATTTAGTTTAATGCTTAAATATATTTTTGTAAATATGTCACTTTATGCTTTAGTCTTTGTACAATTTTTTAATTTGTAATCCCTGTAAATATGTCATTTTTTTTTATAATAATCCCTACAAAAATGTTGCTTTTTGATTTTAGTTCATATAAATATGTCATTTTTTTTTATTTTAGTTCCTATGATGTCATCATGATGACATGACACTTTTGATGGCATCTTCATTTGATGACTAGGCATATTTGGTGACGTGACACAATGATGACATCATCATGATGTAATCACTCTTACATTTGACAAAACATGTTAACGGGGACTAAAACTAAAACTAAAAATTTTATAAGTACCAAAACAAGACATAAAAATTAAAAGGAACCAAAATTAAAACACTTCTATTTTATAGGTACTAGAAAGTTATATATATATATATATATATATATATATATATATATATATATATATACGAGGAGGGATCAAATGGCACCGGTGTAACTTACACCAATTATTATACCATTCAATAACTTAATATAGAATGTGATTTTTATCAATTCAACCATTGAATTGTATCTACATATTACCAAGATTGTCTGTGTCAAATTTTGTCAAAATTGAACAACAATAAGAAGATGATCAAATGATCCGTATTTTAGTATATTTTGAAAAGTTATTTGCTACCTCGATTGACTCAAGGAAGGGATTTTGTTCCTTGATTGGGTTCCCGGTCTACTCAAAAAAGAGCTTTCCAGTACTACGTTTCTAGAGGTTTCTAAACTATTGGAAAAATAACAAACTTTGGATAAAATAAGCTAGTAACGACAGAAATATAAGGGAAAGCGATAAAGACAAAACTCTAAAGAAGCAAGGAAAATATGTATTTAGGTTTTGATTTGATCATTCGTGTCTGTTACATCATAGAATGCCATATTTATAGAGGCAAGGTGGTTACAAAATCCATTTGGTTGTTACTGCTCCTAAAATATAAGAGAACATGGGATAAGGCTTACAACCGTTTGTTATTCTTCATTCCACTCCTTCAGATCGGCTTAGATTTTATTATCAAAATCCATCCTCAGATATCACAGCAATAGTCTGGGGATTCCTGCCACCTTTATAAGGTCTTATGTGTTCCTTTTCTCAAATAAACTGCTCCACCCTAGTCGCTTTGACGGCTAATTGTGCTAAGTCTATACAATCTTAAGTTAACAGTTTTTCCCTGAGTTGAGAAGTCATGTTTTCGACGGCTATGCTAGCATATTCTGACTCAGGAAATTGCACATTGCATTTGCTCCTCATTTGTCTGAACCTCTCCATGAACTCAGCAACAGATTCGTTGACCAATTGTTATGTATTCATCAAATCAGCTACTGAAACGTAAGGTTGAGGAGAGTAAAAACGATTATGGAAACAACGTTCCATATCAGCCCAATTGTTAACTGAATTAGGAGGCAAGCTAGAATACCAGGTAAAGGCTGTCCCTGTCAACGACAAAGGAAAAGTTGTAGCCTATGGTAGTCATTCTGACTAGCCTCCCCACACTGGGCCATAAATCGGCTAACGTGTTCCATAGTGGATTTTCCATTTTCCCCCGAGAATGTGGCAAAGTCAAGAACTTTGTATCCTTTGGGCAAGGGTGCCATCTTATCTACCCACTCCGGGTAGGTTTCCTATATACTGGCCTATTAATAGGCTTCAATTGGACACCAAAGTGCTTCCTTATAACATATGCAATCACATTAGGATCAATTGCAGGCACAGCACTGACCTAGGCTCATCCCATATAGGTATAGAATTCCCTACAATAGCCGATTGCCCTTGCCTGCTAGCCGTCATAGCGGCACCATGGATATTTGGGGACTCATAGGTCATGTTATGATTGGTTTGACCTCTGAATGGACCCTGGTTGCTCGTCATCTGTAGTTGTAGATTTGTGTCACTCGTGTTAGACAAGTTCCCCACGGGTATATGCTGTTGTGGATACGCTGCAGCAGATGGATACATTGGGGGTAATTCATAGGACGCCTAGCCATCTGTACAGTCCCAAACTGGAGTGGAGGGGGTGTACAAACCTCTGCGCCTGTCATAGGTCCAGTGATCAGAGGCTGAAAAGGCTGAATTCTGTAAGCAGAATTAGTCTACACCTCCAACTAACCATGGTGACGGCGCTCCTCCTCTCTAGCTTTTTGGATTTTGTTAATCACCATAGGTTTCACAATATCACTCAGCTGTTTTGATAGTTGTTGCATGATATCATGAACACCCATCTCTATTTGTTGCCGAACAGCCGATGGGATAGGTGGCACCATTTCCAGTACTGGGGCCATGGTATGTTGAGTTTCTCCTTCACTATCAACATAATCTTCCACATATCTGTATGTTGTCGTAGAAATTAGCGCAGGGGTAGGCATGGATACCGTGCTAGAAACGGTTACGCCTGCTTGAGAAGTCACTGGTTGAGTCGTTGCTTTCTTTGTTGGCGGTTCCATCTTCTTTCGTCCGGTTCTCAACTGCACATGCCAAGGATGATCAAGTGGAAGTGTAGGAAACGTCACAAATGTAGTAGATGTCCCACCAGGCATGCCAAAATTATGTTGGTGTGAAATTGAATTAGCTGTCGTGTCGGCTAACCACCAATCGATTCTCTTGTAGCGAGGAAGGGATTATGTTTCTTGATTGGGTTCCTGATATACTCTAAAGAGAGCTTTCCAGTACCATGTTTCTAAAGGTTTCTAAACTATTGGAAAAATAACAAACTTTGGATAAAATAAGCTAGTAACGACAAAAATATAAGGGAAAGCGATAAAGACAAAACTATCAAAATCCATAGAATGCCATAAAATATAGAGGCAAGGTGGTCACAAAATCCATTTGGTTGTTACTGCTCCTAAAATATAGGAGAACATGGTATAAGGCTTACAACAGTTTGTTACTCTTCATTCCACTCCTTCACATCGACTTAGATACTTATCAAAATCCGATTTTCATGGGATCCTTCGTGATACCATATCCCAACAAACCACCATCGCCTGATTTAGCCGTTGCCTTCTCCTCTAGCCGTCCTAACGGCTAATCTACCTTCCACGGCTAGTTTTTTGCGCCAATACACACACAGAGTAACGTATCTAGGACCCTGAGTTAGAGGAGCAAATTATAAAAACTAAAATTAGCAGGTGCAAATATAAAATTAGAGGAGATAAAATATAAAAATGTAAGATTTATTTTTAATTTTCTGTCAAAAAAAATTTTACTAATGATTTTTTAAAAAATGAGGGGGTGCACTTGCACACCCTCACTACAATGTAGATCCGCTTATGCACGCGCACACACACACTTCGTCTAGATTTTTATTTGAGGTTTTCTTCGATGGACACTTCGTCTAGATTTTTATTTGAGGTTTTCTTCGATGGACCCCTTTCCTTGTTTTATTCATTTAATTTTTAGGTAAGTGTCTCCTCAGCTTTATTTCTCTTTCATTGCCACATATTATCTTCTCTTCGTTTTCATCAAATTATGTCAACACACGCGGTACTTATCTTCACTTCTATATATGTTTTCACGCGATCTGAACTGAATTACTTCTATCACTTGAAGATGAGGACCACTTGCTCTAAATTTCTCCTCCTTTCGCTCCTTGCATTTTGCTTCGCATCACTTGTTTGTGAAGCCACTACTCTGCCGCTGGCACCTGATGAAGGTATGATGCATAATATATACCTTCTAAATAAATAAAAGTATTTTATAATTGATAGTTATATAAACTCATAGGGTTGACGCAGTGGTATAAGGTCCTGCTATGTTTACATGTGGAGAATAATCTATTTAGCGGAAAAATCCGTATTCGATTTTCTCCATGTGCAAAATTCTCGAACCAGTGACAATCATGCATAACGAGCAGGATTAGTCTCTGATCCAGTGGACAAGACACCCTCTTATTTCTGATCTGGGACAAAAAAAATTGATAATTAACTATAATTTGTTGCTAGCCCTCTATTTATTATTTATTTAATTATTTTTATCTTCCTTTATTTTGTATGTTTAGTGCTAGCTCTGAAGGATATTGCTAAAACACTTGGTAAGAAGGAATGGAACTTCGATATTAATCCATGTAGTGGAGAGTCTCCCTGGGTTACACAGAATGCCACAAAAGAAGAATTAAACAGTGTATCCTGCATTTGCTCCATTCCCAACGACAACTTCTGCCACGTTATTAGCATGTAAGTCGCTTTTCCCTTTGTGAATACTTCTTTACGTGAGCGTATTTGAAATACCTTTAAATTATTTTAATAATTGATTATATGTATAATTAATTATTGTTATAATCGATTATAATTATCAGAATTAATTTTTATTTGAATAAATTTACTAAAAAATAATTTTAAAATAATTAATTTCGTTTTGATGTAACAAAATAATTAACTTTTACATAACAGTTAAAAAGAAAAAAAAAAGTTGTTAAAAAATATTAAAGGTATGTTTGGACAAAAAAAGTGTGAGAGAGCTACCTTTTATGTACTGAGATAAAATTGCCCTCATGCAGTCATGCCTATCTGTTAACTTTTCTTTCATCCCTGAGCTGCTGGCCTTAAGTTGCAATACTTCTCATAAAATGGAGACCGTACGTGAGAAACTATTGGCACTTGAGCCACAGCCACTGTAACAAACAATAAAATTAGAGAGATCGACTTTTTTCTTTTTTAGAAAGACAAATTAATAATTTTATATAAATTTAAATATCTTTTTAGTTCTTATAATTTAGTATTTTTTTTTATTTTTTGTCCTTATAATTTTTTTTTATTTTAATCTTTACAAATTATGTCTATTTTTTTTTATTCTTAAAATAGTTTAGATAATATTTTTTACTATTTAAAATATTTTTTTTACTGTTTAAAGTACTATCTAAATCATTTTAAAGACAAAAAATAAAATAAATATAATTTATAAGAACTAAAATAAAAATAAAAAATTTACAAAAATGAAAAGTAAAATTGCTAAATTACAAAGACTAAAAGAATATTTAAGTCTTTTCGATATTACCGGTGGATTTACATTAGATCTGTACAAGATGTACAGTAAAATCATATATCAGAACAGAAAAAGACCTTTCGATCCAAACATAAAAAGTAATCAAAATGGATGAAATCCTATGTCGAAATCAACTGGATAAACACCCCCACAGGATTAGTGCACCAAGATGAAAAAAACAGGCCGGCTTTAATACCATTCTTGTATAATAACCACTGTCATGAGACGGTTTTAATGTGTGCAATAAAAAACCCATGAATTCAGCAGCCCCTTCTCTGAAAATAATTCTATTTCGCAAGTTCCAAAGAGATCAACTTATATTTTATTATTATTATTATTATATGGAAGTGCTTTTGAAAAATAATAATAATAATATTAACTACACCTACTTCCAAATATATTTATTAATAAATTATTGTAATATTTCATTTTTTATTTGAGGATATTGATGTCATTTTATATGTAATATATTTTTTTCCTCTCACTCTCCCTCCATTTTAAATTAATTGATGCCTTAGTAAACTAATTGGTGGGGTTGGAGTATTATGCATGAGATCATAAGTTTGAATCCCAGTACGACAATTGCATAAATTTTTTTTCTTGATGTTTTAGTATTAAAAAATATTTCATATTAATTTCAGTTTTTAATAAAATATTAAAAATTCTGTTTCAATTTTACTCTATGATAAATATTACTCTTTTCAGACCTTTATATAATAAACAAATGAGTATTCTTTCTTTCTCCTAATTATAAGAAACACATACTTACTTTTAAATGTATTGGTTGCTAATTTACTTTTATACCCTCCATTTATTGTGAGATCTATTAACGACAACGACCAACCTACTCATTTTTCATACAAGTGGATGCATTCATTGGCCAATTAACAATATAAGTCGATCACAGACATTGGTGGAAAAGAAATATCCCTTAAATTAGGTGTGTCGTTATTAAATATAACAACTACTTAAACCATTTAATTGAATGGATATTTTATTTATTGCATATATTTTATTATGTATATATTTATTGCATTTATTAATTGAACTTTTAATCCCTTAACTGTTTGTTTATATTTGCAAGAAAAAATGTTAAAAGTTAAGATGATAAATGCATTTATTAAATATTTTTTTATTTTAATTATATAAATTTAATTCAATTATATAAAAATATTTATTATTTACAAATTATTTATCCATCTTTCACCCTTTTATTTGTAGGATAGTTATTCAAAAATAAAAATATTTAATAAATTTTTATAAGATATTGTATAATTTAACTAATAAATAATTTTATATATTTAATAAATTAATTTATATAATTTATAAATTTATATAATTAAAATAAGAATATTTAATAAATAAATTTATCATCTTAACTTTTTTTATTTTTCATACAAATATAAACATCTACATAGGATATCAAAAGTGAAATTAACAAATTAGTAATTAATAAATAATATTTTTTTTATATATGTACTACTCCCTTCGTCCCTATTTATAAGACATTTTTTTAGAAAATTGTTTGTCCATTTTTATAAAACCCTTTACTAATTTTTAGATGCATTAATTATTTTTTCCTAAAATACCCTTAATTAATTATTCTCTCTCAAAACATTAATTAATTAGATAAGAAGCAATTAAGTGGAGAGAGGTGATTAATTTCAAATCAGTTAAGGGTACTTTTGGAAGAACAATACACATTATTGACAAATTTAATGTGATTAACTAAATTAACTACTTTTCTTAAAAGATGTGAATCAGTTAAAAGTGTCTTATAAATAGGGATTGAGGGAGTAACTAAGATAAATAACTATGAATAAAATAAACTAAGATGAATGGCTTAGTGGCTTTGGTTTCAGTGAAAAATGAAGAGGTCAAGAGATCAAATCCTATCTTTCACACTTTTACCATTTTCTAAATGCTTAAATTTACTTTAGAAGTGAAAAAATGTGCAAATTTATGTAAGTTTAGAGTCAAAATGTGCAAGAAAAAAATTTTAGGGACATAAATTGTAAAATTTTGAAAGTTGGGCAAAAAATACACTTTATCCCTCTTAATTTTAAAGACCAATTTGACCGATCATTACAATTTTTAGGAACTAAATTGATTGATACTTTACAATTTTAAAGACTATATATTTTTCCATTTTATTTATTTTAAGGACTAATTTGACTATTCATATTAATATCAAGGGCTAAATTGATTGATAATGCATAATTTTAGGAACCATTTTTATCATTTTATTAATTTTAGGGACTAATTTTTTTTGGTAACCACCGTAATTAGAGCCTTTGGCTTCCCAGTGGAACCTGAGGTATCCCCACAAGCTTCGATCCTTTGAGCTAGCTATGAGACTAATCCTCGGTCCGGGACTTATTTTAGGGACTAATTTAGTTGACTATTATAATTTTAAAGACTAAATTAGTTATTCACTTAACTTTTAAGTAACATCTAATAATAAACCGTTATATATAATATATTTGTTAACTTTTATAATAATTATTTTTTTAATTTATATAGATAACTACCTTAAAGTCATAATGATATTTACTATGATTTCTAATTAATCGAGACTGGCATTATATCAAAATTAAGATCTTTGAGTTTCTTTGTGTAACTAAACTTCACTTTGTCTTTGTTACATTTTATCAGTCTTTCAGTCAAATTTCTTTATTTTATTGTTAATAAAATGGACCTATATATATGAGATATTGCGGTAGCAGTTTTCCTGTTTATATATATATATATATATATATATATATATAATAAATACTAAACCGTTATATATAATATATTTGTTAACTTTTATAATAATTATTTTTTTAATTTATATAGATAACTACCTTAAAGTCACAGTGATATTTACTCTGATTTCTAATTAATTGAGACTGATATTATGTCAAAATTAAGACCTTTGAGTTTCTTTGTGTAACTAAACTTACACTTTGTCTTTGTTACATTTTATCAGTCTTTCAGTCAAATTTCTTTATTTTATTGTTAATAAAATGGACCTATATGTCACGGTAGCAATTTGCCTGTTCTGAACTAAATTCTACCTAAAGTTCTACTGATCAGGAGACTTGTCATATATATATGAGGAAGGATATATATTTCAAGTTTCTTTAATGAAAGTATTTTTTTTTGTTCTAAGTTAAAGATCACTGGTGCCCTTGACCTACTGAGTTTAAAAGACATGGATACAAAATTATAATACTAATTAGTATCTTTTCTTATTCATCAATTAGTATCTTCCTTAAATGAAAGCAAAAATATCAGAAAATTAAATTGATTTTTTTTTACATATAAGAAACTTCATTTTAATAAAATAAAATATTGAATTTGACTTTTATGAATAGGAGAAATAAATTTTGAAAGAGCTTTACTTCATTAAATAAGTCGATTTTTTTTATGTGTCAGAAATACAAGAAAAGAAAAAACTAAAAAACAACTAAGTAAGCTGCATGTGAGCAAACACTGCTGAACAAAAACAAAGTAAAGAATTGATATCACTTGATATGTGATACATGTATAAAAGATAATGCACACTTATCCACTTTCTCATGATGACTCTTTAAGCTCTTGAGAGATCCATGGTAAATCTCTGAAAGATATGAAAAAATATGTTGATCTTCTCTCTAAAATTATTTTCATGGCATACTTTTCTTCCAAGAACTTTATAAAATGAATTATGAATCAGAGTCACACTGTTGGAGATTAAAAGTTTGTTATTTATAGTTAAGAATTGGAATAATGGATCATGTTTTCAAGATATATAATTGATTGTTCAGGGTTTTAACTTGATCAAGACAATCGATTATGTATGTCATTAGTTAATTGTTTGCACACCTATGCTTTTGGCAACCTTGAAATAATAGATTATCACTCAATTTAATCGATTATTTGTACATTTGTGCCAAATCTCAAAACAAAGCAGGGCTAAATAATTTATTATAATTTTTTTCTATTGTCGATTAAATTGTTCTTCGAAACAATTTTCACATTTTCTCAAGTTTTCAAACATGATATTCTCTTCCCTAAAACAATTTAAGACTTTATTATTTGAGTAAATAAGTTGTGCACTGACAATGTAAAGTAGTTTTACACCGTCATCCAATTACAATCTATCATGTATGGTAGATTTGTTGATTTTTATGATAACTACTTTAAAAGTCATAACAATGATGATTTGTAATTGAATGACAGAGTAAAATTACTTTATATTGTCAGTGGATGATCATTAAACTTTTATTATTTACTTTTTAACACTTAAGTATTTGAAAAACCATTTTAAACTTTTGAAATGATGTTTTAGTTTTTAAAACTATTTTTGGAAAAACATAGATCAACTATAGAAAACTAAACATGTAGAAAGAAAATAAAGTAAACAAGAATCGCCTACAACTTGGCACTTACCAAGTGAGACACATCAAAACGAAAAATAAAGCCTAAAACTATACATAGCTTCTTTCTTCTTCAAGTATGTCTTCATAAACTTACCAATAGTCTTTTTTAGGTTATCATGTTATAGGTGGGACATGTCTATTGGCTTTGTCATTGGGAAACCTAGACCAACTTTAATAAGGTGTCCTTTCAAAACCACATTTTTTTCATCCAAAACTAGAATTAGATACATTATTTAAGAGATTTGAGTCCAATTCTACTCGGAAGAACGAATTGTTGATACTTTACCAATAGTCTAATACATGATTTTTTTTTTTTTTATCATTTAGCATGAGTTACAAGATCAATGCTAAACTCCTCAACGCTAGTGTTGGCCATCATACAACTAATGTATAGAGTGTCGGTTTCTATGTGATGCTAATAGAGACTAACATTGATTTTTTTTAATTCGTTTGTTAAATATATTAACATCGATATTAAGTTGTGTTGGATGGACTCATGCTATTTGTTTTTAAAATTTAAAAAATAAAAAATAACATGGGCTAAGATTACACTAATTTGTGTGGGCCCTATTATTGACACCTTGTACTCTTTAAACCTTCTGACCAAAGTGAAAAGACAAAAATACTCTTTTGGAATTTAGTTAAAAATAACCCCGATAGAAACATGTTTCGTTAGGGGGCGTTTGTTTCAAGGACGGAGGCTACGGTGCCATAGTTGCTTAGGTGGTGCACGGTGCACCATGCACAAATTGTGAATACTGTAGATTTAACATTGCTATTCGCACCCCCAAAATTGTTATTCACATCCCATGTGCTTAATTTTTTTTTTACTAAAAATACCTTTTCCACGTAATCATGATTCCGTTGTATAAAATGTACAACGGAATCATGATTCTGTTGTGTACCTGGGGGTGCAAAAAAAATACGAAATGGAATCATGATTTCGTGGGCAAAATACGAAATGGAATCGTCATTCCATTGATAAAATACACAACAAAATCATGATTCTGTTGTGTATTTTTTTTGCACCTCTAAGTACACAACGAAATCATGATTCCTTAGTGTATTTTGCCATGAAATCATGATTCTGTGGAAAGGATATTTTCATAAATAAAAATAATTTAGAGCACTACCGGGGCTTGGACGTAATTTCGCTGCTTTAAAATAAAAAAAGTAACCTGTTAAATTAAATATATATTTTTTGCTACAGTAAATTACCGGGACTTGGACATAATTTCACTGCTTTAAAATAAAAAAAAGTAACCCATTAAATTAAATATATATATATATATATATATATATATATATATATATATATATATATTACTACAGTAAAAAACCCTACTTACAGTAAAAAAAAATTAAACACATGGGATGTGAATAGCAATTTTGGGAGTGCGAATAGCAATGCTAAATCTACAGTTCCACTATTTGTACATGGTGCACCGTGCACCACCTAAGCAACTATGGCACCGTAGCCTCCGTCTTGTTTCAAGTTATGATGTTGTATTTTTAGGAGTAATATTTTAATCAGGAATATTATTTTAGGGCATATCTAAAAATACATTTGGTTATCTTTTAATATTCCTAGGAACACTTTTGTAAATTTTAAAATAAAAATAAAAAAGGAAGTTATAGTGAGGTTAAAAAATAACTTACTACGTTCCCATGAGAATATAACTTTCTCATCCCCTCAGCATAGGAATAAAAATATTGTAAATAAGATAATGCAACTTTCCTGGGAATGAATGATACTTGTGAATATTTTTTTATAACCTCCTAACAAACATGAGAATAAGTATTCCAACCTTCGTATTCGCAGGAATACAAAAAGATTTCGTGAAACAAATGCCTCAATTACTTAAGTGTGATAAAAAAAAATTATATATACATGTGAAAGATTACTTAAGTGTTAAAGGTTATTTCTGAGATAAGAAATGTTTATTATTTTTTTTTTTGATTAATTGAGTTTTTAGTCCCTAAACTTTTTCAAAATTCGGTTTTTAGTCCCTAAACAAAAGTTTGACTAGTCAAGGTCCCTAAACTTTTTAAAAATTCGATTTTTAGTCCCTGAACAAAAGTTTGACTGGTCAAAGCCCCAAAACTTTTAAAAAATTTAGTTTTTAGTCCCTAAATTAATGAGATTTCAGGGACTAAAAACCAGATTTTTAAAAAGTTCAGGGATTAAAAATCGAATTTTTAAAAAGTTTAGGGACTTTGACCAGTTAAACTTTTGTTCGGAACTAAAAATCGAATTTTTAAAAAGTTTAAGGACCTTGACCAGTCAAACTTTTGTTTAGGGACTAAAAACTGAATTTCGAAAAAGTTTAAGGACTAAAAACTTAATTAACCCAAAAACTTAATTAACCCTATATTTTTTTATCGGTCAATGTTAGTTTGTTAGTTGTTAGTTTTTGTTAGTAGAGGATTCAAACCCACAACCTCTTCCGCCCTCCCTTCTCTTCCTTCACCACCAAGCCAACTTTATAACCCGTGTTTATTATTCTTTTTATTCATGAGTGGAGTTGCTTAGGCTTGTAGTATGATTACACACTATGCTTGTAATTGGATTTTCTAAGTTTTCACAAAATTGCTTTTCAGAAATAACTTTTCAGTACTTAATTATGTCTCATCTCAAAAATAATTTTTCAGAAATACTTAAGTGTGAAAAGTTATTTATGAGATGAGACATAATTAGGTATTTGCACTTGTATTTGTTTTTTAATTAAGTCACTGTTGAGACACAATTAAAAAACAAATACAAGTTCCACAATTGAATTGACAAAAAAGAGATTTAAGGAACCTAATTAAAAATTGTCAAATAGTTCAGAAACTTGTAGATTAGTTTAACTAAAAAATAAACAATTTTCAAAATTCAAAATTACTTTGATTCATTCGTAATTTAATTTAATTCATTCGATTAATTATGATACTATTAAAAAGGTAATTTGATTCATTCCATTAATTATGATACTATTAAAAAGGTAATTTGAATACAATTAAAAAAGGTAATTTGTATCTTAATTAATTTAAGAGGAATGCTAGCGACACACTTTTTCTTTTTAATACTCTATCTGTGATTGACTGAAATTTATTAGAAATTACATATTGTTGTGGGTCTCATTTATTAGTTTAATGATTGATCACTTTCTCCTAATCTAGAGTGTTTGAGAGAGTGGCATTAGCATTCCTCTTAATTTGATTACTATTAAAAATGGTAGCTTGCATCATAATTGATATAATTTCAATGAAGATAATTTGTATCATAATTAATTTGATTACTATTAAAAGGTAACTTTTTTTTAAAAAAAAAAAAACTTGTATATAAAATTAATTAAACATTGAAAATAAGTTTCCGTTGTCTTAATTTGATTACTATTAAAAGGTAACTTTTTTAAAAAAAAAAAACTTGTATATAAAATTAATTAAACATTGAAAATAAATTCATTCAATTAATTATGATACTATTAAAAAGGTAATTTGTATCTTAATTAATTTAAGAGGAATGCTAGCGACGTACTTTTTCTTTTTAACATTATCTATGATTTATTGAAATTTATTGAAAATTACCTATTGTTGTGGGTCTCACTTATCATTTAATGATTGATCACTTTCTCCTAATTTAGAGTGTTTAAGAGAGTATCATTAACATTCCTCTTAATTTGATTAGTATTAAAAATGGTAGCTTGCATCGTAATTGATATAATTTTGATGAAGATAATTTGTATCATAATTAATTTGATTACTATTAAAAGGTAACTTTTTTTTTATAAAAAAAAAACTTCTATATAAAATTAATTAAACATTGAAAATAAGTTTCCATTGTGTTTTTCGACTGAAATACACCACAGGAATTTGTTTCCATTGTGTATGGTGAATTCCCACCCTTAACACAATGGAAATTGTGTACTGACTACAATGAAAACATATTTTTGTTGTGTGTTTAGTCAAACTACATAATGAAAATAAGTTTTCGTTGTGTATGAATTCAGAATACACAATGGAAACATAAGAATATTGAGTTTTGAACATGCAAAAGTGAGAATACTAACTTGCAGAGGTTGATAATTTTTTTAATTAGGTCTCTGAACTATTTGTCAATTTTAAATAGGCCTTTGAACTATTTTTTTTCAATAGGGTCCCTAATTAAAAAAAATTCAAGAACCTGCAGAGTAATTAACCTTTTTTTAAAATGATCATCATAAAATTTGTTTTTTTTTTCTTTTTAAAAGAATGTAACAATACAATTGAACCTAAAAAGTCATAATTACAAATAAAAATCAAATAATTCAACTGAAGTGAGTATAGAAAAAAAAATCTTTAGCTTATTCTTTCTTGTATATAAGACACATTACGAGCTCATTTTATTATCAATTTTTCATTCCATCCTCTTCAAATAAAATAAAATAAACTTTTCATTCTATCAATTACTTGGCTTTTTAATTTAATTCTCTCAACAAAAGCTTAGCAGAGTAAAAGTTTTTTACATATGACATGATTTAGTTTAAGTTTGAAATTAGTGATTATAATAACTTCTAATGTATAAATTTTTTAGAGCAAATTACAACAACATTCCCTATTTCGTGTAATTACATAAGCATCCCCTGTTTTTTTAATCATTACATTTGTCTCCCTTATAGGAGGTGTTAGTGTAAGATTTGAGGAGGTGTCAATGTAATGTTTTCAAACATATAAGGGAGTACGTGTTAGTGTAATGTTTTCAAACTTAAAGGAAGTTAGTGTAGGAAAATAAAAAAGGGTGGAATTATGCGTAATTTGATAAAAGTTCAAGGGGTGTTGGTATAATTTGCTCTTTTTTTAAATCATTTTGTAATTTATTCATTTAATCATATAATAATATATTTTTAAATAGAGTAACTTACACGGATCTTCCCTAATGTTTGCTTTTATTACACTTGATACTCCTCTATTTTTTTTACATTACTTTGAACCCCTATGGAGGATCAACGTAATGTTTTATACGCTTAAGAGGGAGTCGGTATAACGAAAGACGAAAGTCCAAAAATTAAGAGATTTTTTTCTAGGGTTCAAAATCGGAGAGGTATCAAGTATAATAAGAGCAAATCTCAGGAGGGTCTATGTAATTTACTCTTTTAAATATTATTACAATATTTTCGTATTAAGTATTGACACATAAATTTCATTAGTTTTTTGTTATTTCTCTTTTGCACTAATGTGGCAATATATATTAAAACTATTTTTGGATATCTCGTGGTAACCAAACACAGAGTTTTGAAATGTCAAAGTCTTCAAGGTCGTCTCCCACCGGAGTTGAACAGGTTGCCATACCTTCAAGAAATGTAAGAACACTTCTTTGACTTTGAAATCATATAATTTCATCAAGTAATTTGCATTTATTATCTAAATGTGTCACTTTGATTCACTTCTTCTATTTCTCTCTCTCTCTCTTCTCTCTTCCTCTCTTTTACTTTTGGACAGTGACCTCACCCGCAATTACCTTAACGGAACAATACCTAAAGAATGGGGCTCCTTGAAACTTGTCAACATGTATGCTTTCTCTTGCCACCTTTCTTGTTTTGTCTGCTTGCCTTTCATCATTATAAGTTTATAGCATATGAATGATATGATTCTGAGTTTCTAACATATGGTATTGTTTTGTTTTATCAATTTCATTTTTCTTAAAACATTTGTAATTTTCTACTTATTTCATTAAACGTGTATCTAACTTTTGTACTCCACCCTATACGTAGTTCACTTCTTGGAAATCGATTAAGCGGTCCAATCCCAATAGAGCTGGCAAACATTACCACTCTAAAAAAATTGTGAGCTTCTTATGGTTATCACAAAGATTAAGATTTTTTTTTCTTGAAGCAATTGTTAGGTGATTTTGAAATCAGAATGTTTTCTTATTCTGTATTTTTAAATGTGTATCATCTTAATTACTTATATTTTAATGCTATAACTAAAGTGATGTACATTTGATAATACTGAACAAGATAAATCTTTTACTATGAGAGCAACTAGGAATTTTATTTTATTTTTTTCATTTCAACTTCATGCGTTGTTTTTCATTGATGAGTTAATTCAAAATGGACAGAGACCTGGTGTGCAATCAAATATCTGGAAATCTTTCTCATCTTGGGAACCTTTCAAACCTTGAAAAGTTGTAAGTCATTTATTTCAATTTCCATCATAAGACACCAGGGGATAACTATTTTATTTATGCTAGCTCAGTAGCTGAATAAATTAATTCCAATGTTATATTATATGTGTTAGATTTCATCTTAAAATTAATTGGCATTAAGTGAAGTTACACAATAGATATATAAGTTGCACCTCGAGAATTAAGGCAGACAATATTAAGCTGCACCCTGAGAATTGAGGTAGGCAATGTGGGACTTCCCAACACCCGGTCCCTTTCCATAGATGCCTACCAGAACAGGCGAGACTACTAGAATAGGCGAGATTTACATGTTAGATTCCATCTTAAAATCAAATGGCATTAAGTGAAGTTGTCCAATAGATATATAAGCTGCACCTTAAGAATTGAGGTAGGCGATGTGGGACTTCCCAACAATATATAGTACATATATTTTGTAAAGTACAATAGTTTAATAATGGTTTAAATACAATTTTAGTCTTTGCAATTTAGTATTTTTTTACTTTTCGTCCTTGCAAAAAAAAAATGGTTTTAGTCCTTGCAAATAATGTTTTTTTTTCATCTTTAAAGTGGTTTAGATAGAGTTTTTTTCACTGTTCAAAGTACTATCTAAACCGCTTTAAAGACGAAAAATAAAACAAACATAATTTGCAAGAACTAAAACCATTTTTTTTTGCAAGGACGAAAAGCAAAAAAGTGCTAAATTGCAAGGACTAAAAGATATTTAAGCCTTTAATAATTAACCATAGTTAATAGTTAGTTATTGTAATTTTTTTTGTCATCATGACATTGGTGTGGAGTATCCACCAGTTTTGTCTGATGACTAATCTCCGTCGCGGATGCTGACTGGCCACCTTTAGTGGGGTCTCCTCTCCCAACCACGTTTTTTCCATCCACAAAACTCAAATCCAATACCTTGCTTAAGGAGACCAAGTCCAGTTCTACTCAGACCAATGACTTGCTGGTTAGTTGTTGTACTTTTTGCACATGAATTGCAGTTAGGAATAAATTATAAGTTTGTTGCTATAGCAAATTAGCAATTAACACACCCTCATGTAAGCCAAGTTAACTTATTCTTCAAGAAGACACTTTTTCTCTCCATCACTTTATGAATGTTAGCAGGTTACATATCAGAGCTCTCTCTAATACCATATTTGATCAAGAACATTGGTAATGACACTTCAGCCAAAAAATAAGTTGGGATTTGTGAATGGTAACATCCACAATCCGATCTTGGTGATTCTTTATCACTATATCATATTCCCGAATGAGAGCCACTGAGTAATACTCAACACTGAGATCACAACTTATGATGATCAATGGGTGTTTAGTTCGACTTATTTTAAGAAAGCAATTGCTAATTTTTGCTTGATTCTTGAGAGAACTTCTAAAAAGCAAGTAATTATTATTCCCTTTAAAGAAAGTTGTTCCAAACATGTTATAGCATTAAGTTGAACCAAACAATAAATCCAGAAAACTCCATGTCTCATTCCTACTTTGGAGCACCATAACGCTATTATGAAACTTATGTTCATTACGCTAAGTGCTAACTAGATAACCACATAGTACCTTCTTGAACCGGATTTCATCAACGGGGAAGGTATCCAAAATTAATAACCCTTACATGTAATGCTGTATTACTCTACTCAATCTTGAAGTTGGATACTTGACTCAAGAGCAACAAATTCATGTTTGCTGCTAATTGAACCTCATATATCCTACAAATTCAATTCTAGAACCTTCTAGATCATCTTGGAAGGAATTTGAATATAGAGATGCCTACCAAAATTTATATGAGTTCCTTGTTCCATACGGTTCATCCTGTAGCTAGTTCATCCGAATAACTTTCCATTTTACTTCAAAAAAGAGTATAGAAGACACATCTTTCATGTGCATGTCTCTCTTAAGATAATTTCCACTAACCTCTTTTAACTTAAGCTTGATTTATATTCTTGATATCAGAAGTGGATATACTAGAAGGGGTTGAATAGTGACACTCGACTAACTATGACTTTTTCTACACAAACAAAAGTAGCTTCTAATATTTTTCCCTTAAGCTTTGACTTAGATATAGGAAGTTTGTTAGGAACAAGGAAATCCTTCCTTATACTTGGTAATAAAAATATCAATAAAGTACACAAACAAATTTGTTGTGAAAAGTTGCTTCCCAATGTTAGTTAAAATCACAGATTTTGTCTTACGACATATTTTGATTTTTGAAAGCTATGTTGCTGCTTTTGAAGTTTAAAATCTCTTTGGAAAACCTTTCAATGCATGAGTTAAGTTATACTCATTTGAAGTAAGGTTTTTCAGCAATTAAAATAAATATGCAACATATACACATATATGAGAAGCTTATAGAAAGGATACAACACACAAAGAGATTATACTAGTTTACCCACAAACCTTGGGCTATGTTCAGTCCCTACACCTGTAGGATTTTTCACTAAAACAAGTACCAATTACACAAGGTATTCTTTCTCCTTAAGACTCCTCAGACTTTCACAATATTATTTCCTAGCCTCTCTAAGTTGCTTCTAAAAAACAATATTCCCACCTCTCTAGGTCTCGTCCAAGTATTCTCACATCTTCAGGTTTGCACTACGTATTCTTTCCTTTCTAGGATAGTATCTTCACCTCTACAGGCTATACCTCAATATTCTCAACCTCTATCAACCTTTCACCTCAGTATTCTTAAACCTTTGCAGGTTATTCTCCTTAGTATTCTAAACCTCTGCAGGTTCTACTTAACCCAAGTATTCTTTCATAAGCCTCTCCAGGCTTAACCCAACAACAACCTTGTTGTGCACAAAACTAACTTTAGAAGTAGCAATCCCCTGTTTGTTCTTCTGATTTTCTCACTTACAGGTTCTGTTTAGATAGATTCTATGCTTTCCTTTTGGATGCTCACTTCAATGAGGTTACACAAAATTTGGAGGCTTACATACACTCTTTAAAATGGACTTAGGGTGGGCTATAATCTTAGAGTATTTTTTGGCTAAGGAAGACTCTATTAGAAGTTGAGTTTTCACTCTTAAGAAGCACGACTTTATGGCCTTACCCCCCACTTAATGGTTTTTCGTCCTTGCAATGAATTCCTTTGAATGAGGATCCTTATATAGACTTTGGAGTTAGCCTTTTATGGTCGTTGGAGGGAGTTTCAAACTCAGTCAAATGTTGTATGTGTTATCCCTTTCACACAGTTGTTATAACATCTCGAACCCTGATGAGGGCGGGCAATGATCGTCGATGCAAAAGAAAAAGGTATGGACAAGGAGCGGCTCTTGACAGGCTTCAAGCAGGAGAGACATGTGAATGAATCGAATACACACTAGAATGAAAGGGATCCAGTGGCTTTGCAAGTATGGGACTGAGTTGAGAATGACTTAAAGGAATTAATTAGTATTACTTATACCAACAAGATGCATCTACTTTTCGGTAGCCCATCACTTAAGAACTTCACAGTCAAGTGTGTTTGGCTGGACCAATTATGAGATGGGTGACCTACTGGGAAGTTTCCCAAGAAGCATGCAAGTGAGGCCAAAGCAAGCTCAAAAGTATAGTGTTGGTTTGTAGGGATAGTCATCGATCCTAAAAGTAGCTAGGCATTGCAAGTGGTATCAAATCAGGGCCTCTCTCCCAGTACAATGTCGTTTGAGGACAAACCAAGCGGAAGCTGGTGGGCATGTACGTAACATCTTGAACGTTGATGAGGGTGGGGAGTGATCGCCAATGCAAAAGAAAAGAGGCATAAATAAGGAGTGGGCTCCTGACAGGCTTCTAGCGGGAGGGACACGTGAATGAATTAAATACACACTTGAATGAAAGGGATCCAGTGGCTGTGTAGGTATGAGACTATATAGTTGAGGATGTCTTAAAGAAATTAATTAGTACTACCTATACCAATAAGATGCGTGCTTGGCTTGGAGCAATTATGGGATGAGTGACCTACTAGGAAGTTTCCCAAGAAGCGACTGAATGAGGCCAAATCACGCTAAAAAGTCTAGTGTTGGTTTGTGGGGATAGTCATCGATTATGAAAGCAGTCAGGTGTTACAATTGTATTGTTGATTCATTTCCTTGTATTTTTCGTAGTTTCTGAATCTCTTTCCACTATGATTTCTGCTTTTTTACTCGTGTACAACTAGCACAAATTCAAATTTGAATTATGACAGTTGGTGCTTGTTGTTGTGTTAGTGATTTGCCTCATGAAAAATTTTGGTACTTGCCATGGGTGCTGCTGCTGAAGACTAATTACTGTAGGAAGCTTCTTGTGATTGCTTTTGGTGGCTGTAGTGTTTGTGCAACAATCTTCTTTACTTCTAGTTGCTTTGTTTTCATCAGGATCATCATATACAACTTTTGATCTTGCTGCACTTTGATCTTAGAAAACATAGTTTGTCTTTCATGCTTCTGGTCAACTTTAATTTCCTTTTGGCAGTCCTGCTTTTGATGGGCAAATCTTATGCCTGGAGGGCTGACATGCTTCAAATTGATGCTTCACATCTTTCTTTATGTTTCTTAATCAAGTCCTATCTAATAACCACATCCTTAAAGTGAACCATTAGTATCTTAAGTCTATAAGACTTGAAATTTACTTCTTGAAAGTTTGTTGCCATTAAAACTTTAATTTTGAAGGAGGTTATGCTTGAACACTTTCATCTTCTTTGTTAATTTTCTTGATCGCATTTTCATTCTTGATTCCTTAAACTATCTACAAAATAGTGCTTGACTAGGATCAAGTGAGAACATAAAATGTTTAATTATGGATTGAGAAATATTATTTGTACAACAAATTTCACAACTAAGATATAAGAGAGAATGAGACAAAAGAGAGAGAAGTATGAAATGTAATAAATGATGTGATGGAAATAGATTGAGACAAAAAAATGTTATCGTATAAATTATTATATAAATAACACAAATCTTATGTTTAGTTAGTTTGCTTGAGTCAACATTTACATTTTGTACTATTTTTCATAAGAGAACTAATAAATACATCAAGTGGACTGGTATATAAATATAGAAAAGTTGCAAAATGGCCTCAACTTGCTACCTATGCCTTCGGCTGGTCACATTGCTTGTTTGTGCACTAAATCCTACCCCTTAAGTTATTTCAAGATCTTTTATCCAGGTTGATAATAAAAAATTTTCATTCTCCAACTTGAGCAGTGGAGGTGTAGCTCACTAATTATAACTAAGTAATGTATTGTATTATTACACATTGGGCTACATGTATTTTGTACTGAGAGTAGCTGAGTAATTAACAATGGTTAAGCGTTATTTATATAATTATATAGTAGTTATAAACATGGATTGAAGTAAATTAGTACTCAGTTAGGAAGTCCATTATAACTAGCTTTTTATTCATCTTTAAACCAATTCATTATGCAATTAATGAAACACAAATTTTATCAATTGCTCTATCATGAATCTTAGCAAATTACTTACATAACAAATCATACTCACAATGCTGATAATTTCTTTTGCTACAGGCATCTAAGCTCAAACAACTTTACTGGAGAGTTGCCTGAAACACTTTCTAGGCTTACTAAATTGAAGGAAGTGTAAGCTTCCTATATTTAATTGTTTTCTTTGTTTTAAAATATGTTTAAATAGTGATTAACTCTTCCTTGTTGATTCTCACATGAGGTAGCCGACTTAGTGACAATCAATTCTCTGGAAAGATTCCCGATTTTATTCAAAGATGGACAAATCTTAGTTCATTGTGAGAACTTTTTTGTTGTAATTTAATTTGGTTTCTATTATTCATCATTCATCATCTATACATCTATACCAAATGTGTTGTTACTTTTACAGAGTAATTCAAGGTAGTGGTTTAAGTGGACCAATTCCTTCTGGAATTTCAGTTCTGCACAACCTAAAAGATTTGTAAGTATAGTTTTTCATACTATGATCAGGATATGAAAACTAAATTGCTTTCTTATCATATTCTTGCAACCTTAAATTATGAATGCAGAATAATTTCTGACTTGAACGGACCTGATTCCACTTTCCCTCGACTTGATAATATGATAAAATTGGAAACATTGTGAGTTAATCACTTTAATTTTGTGTGTACTTCTTTTGGTTTTTCACTTTTTCTTCTTCCTCTCTGTGACTCAATACGTCAACATGGCACTTAATTTAAGAAATATAAGATCTAAATGAAATGATATTGATACCTTTTTGTTGCATATTTCACATTTGATTGTTTCGCAGGATATTAAGGAGTTGTAATATTAATGACACATTATTACCTCATATATATCTTGCAAACCTGACTGGGTTGAAAATCTTGTAAGTTCTTCTTGTAATTCTTTTATTTTTATCAATCATTAAAACTAATATTATAATTTAGCCCCTTTAATTATAAAAAAGTGACATCATTATAATCCTAAAGCATATCCTTCAATAATAGTGGTAAAATGGTTCATAATGATAAGTGCTTTTGTTATTACATTTTTTATGTATTTGAAAATTACATACGGACATTAGTGTTTTCTTTAAAGAACCAAATTAATTTCACAAGTATCTTGAAGGAATTAAAATAAGTGTTTATTATCAGCACAAAAAAGAGTATTTATTCTTAATTTTTTTTTATTTTAGATCTTTTAAATGTTTCGAAATTGACAAATTGTCTAAAATACCCAATCGATTAGAATATTTATATATGTCGGGTTCAATATATATATCATGAGTATGCCTCATGATTCCATCACATGCGTGTAAAAAAATACTTATTTTAACGTGTCTTTCCTTTCGCATTTTTAAGAACTTAATGTGAATAATATTTCTCTTTCAGGGACCTCGGCTTCAACAAATTAAGTGGAGAAATTCCAAAAAACTTGGTTTTAGGACCAATAATGGAGCAAATGTAAGAATTTTTTTTTAATAACATTTGTAATTTCGCTTTAGAAGAAAGCACACATTTTTTGGGGCACCTATGGAGTGGCTAAATTTCCAAACTCAATCTGGCTCTTTACCCAGTAGAAGCCACTTAGTAAAATAGTAGTTATATAACTTATATATAATTGAATGAAAATAGGCTCCAGACATTAAAATTTTAAAGTTCTATGCAATGATTTGCTTATTTGAAGTGAGCAAAATATTAAACTCTGGGTCTGACATGAGGAAATTTCTTTAATACAACCTATTATAACTAGTCAAATTAATAATAAGAGTAAATTATAGAAATATCTCATGAAGTTTCGTCAAATTTCTTTTGATACTCCTTTTTTTTTACACCTACATTAACCCCTTTATTTGTTTGAAAAACATTACACTAACACTCATTATACATTACATTAATCCCTTTAATTGTTTGAGAAACATTATACTGTGTATCCTTATAAGGGAGACCGCTGTAAATGTTGAAAAAATAAGAGATTTATGTGTAATTTTAAGAAATCTCAGAAGGTGTTGGTGTAATTTATTCTAATAATTGACATGTGTATTGTTATTTGAATCATGCTAGAAATGTACTTATCTTTCAAAAATGATTTTATGCATTTAAATGCATAATAATATTGTAATATATGCTTATTGAAAATTATAATCTTGTTAACAATAATTCTTAAGAATTTCATTTACTAAAAACAATTAGTGTTAAATGTTTTTTACATTTGTGATATAATAAATATTTTCTTTTTTAGCAAAAAATTATTTTATTCTCTTAATATTTAACAATTGATGTAATTTTAAATCTAATTGAATCATTACGGGGGAGTTAACTCAAAAACACTCAAAATGGATGTCATAAGTAGAGCCAAAGTAGTGAATTGTACACAATGAAATTTGGGCAATTAATTAATTAAATGCTTTTGCGGAGTAAAAGAGCAAAACAAAGCTAGTATTAAGGACGATATACATTTTTTCTTTTTTTTATCATTTGATGGGTTGATTTGTTTTACTCAGATATTTAACTAAAAACTTCTTCACTGGACCGGTGCCCTATTGGATAAAGAGAGTTATACCCATGTAAGTTCCGTTGCAAAGGCTACTTATATGCTTCCTTCAATTAAACAAATAGAACATTCTTGCTATATATATATATATATATATATATATATATATATATATATATATATATATATATATATATATATATCAAGTTATTAAACAACTATCAAGTTATTAAACAACGGTTAGATCGATAAAAATCACATTCTATATCAAGTTATTAAATGGTATAACAATTGGTGTAAGTTACACTGGTGTCATTTGATCTCTCCTTAATTATATTAGTTACATTGGTGTAAATCACATTCTTGCTAGTAAATATATTAGTTACGTTTTAGTAAAATAGTCAATTTTTACCAAAAAGAATTTAGAACTACGTAATAAAATTTTTTAATTTATTTTACATAGATTTTTTTTTTATTAGCCAATTAGCCTATTTAGAAATGAAAAATAATAATATAAAATATTCTTTTAAATAGGCTAATAGATCAAGCTTGAACCTCAAAAATTTTAAATAAGTCAAACCTATTTAAGTAAAGTCTTATTTGGTCTAGCCTATTTCCAGGAGACCAAAGACTAAGCAAGTACCCATTATCATATGGTATTTAGAAACAACCATGCATCATAATTCCTAACCATGGTATGGCAAAGTTAGCCATATAGTTCATAAACTATTAGAGTATTCTTTTTAGGTAAGAAATCATATATTAAGAGTATTTAATATTATTACATACTTAGAACTCAAACTCAACCAATGATAAAAACAATCTCGTATTAATTGATCCATGTATGCTCGGTGGTAAAATGACATAGAGTATATATGTACATATATGGCTATTTATTCTATTAGTTATTACCTTCAAACACAAAACTTCACTAGGAGAATATATTTGAAACAGGGTATTGATATTTGGAGTAAAGGCCATGTGGTTTTTATAACAATGAGTAGTAGATAGCTAGCTCTATATATGATACTGTCACAAAATATTCAAAGATTAGACAAAGACTTTTCCTAGAAGCCAGTAATGGATGTGGAAATCGTTGCCAGAATTACGACATAACAAATTTTGCAACTCAAGATTAGTAAAGATAAACTTTATTGTTGTTAAGATGCTAGAAATGTTGGCTTTCGCACTTTTATAAAACTTATATTTCATTTGTACAATTTAGTAACTTTTTTGAGGTAAAAGAAAGAAACAATCTTGTGAATAATAATGTAGTTTGAAATAATAGGGAATATGATATATAGAGAAAAAGATTACATGTGCATCCATGATATGTCCCACATACAAGTGAATCCATTTGCAGGTAATTGATAATTAGTTTATAAATAAAACCTGTGTATACATATATGCTGGTGGAAAACTTCTTAAGTTTAAGTTCAAACATAAGGTTTTTAAATATATACATTGTTTTTTCTCAGTTCCTAATAGACATGTATAAAGATAATAGGGAAAAGGTAGAATAATTATACATGAGTAGGATATAAGGTTCCATACATACATTAAAGCATAATTTTAAAATCCGGACCGAACCAGCCGGTTGAACCGGTCCGACTGGGATCCAGTGGACCAACTGGTTTGGTTTAGTTATTAGATCGGACATGTCATCATGCCCGTTGCGACCCAGTGTAACCCGGCTGGGTTTCTGGATCGACCGCTAAATCGCGGGTTTCGGGTCACTGCTGCATGCTACATTCATTTCAGCAAAAATATTGAAAATGCACACTAGTGCTGCGCTATAAGCAATTCATTGTCATATTGTTAACAAATGTAATATTTATATACATATTTAATCTAATAAATATTAACAAAAATGACATTATCATGGTTTGAACCCAAGACATACAACATGCACAAACAAACTCTACCACTAAGCTAAAGACTATCAGTTGCTAAAATATTAACAAATGTAATATTTATAATATATATACTACATAAATTATATATAATTATTTATAACATTATAATACCAGGTCATGTGATTTAATTAGTGACCCACTAGTTCGACCATTGACCCAGTGACCTAGTGTTTTGACCGGATCGATCACCGGTACGATTTTTAAAACTATGCATCAAAGCTTTAAATAGGTGGATTTTAGGGCGAAGTCCTAAAATTTTCCCTCACTAGTGAAGCAACAATTATTACCATTGAATATATTCATAAAAATACTCAATGACTTAGATTAAAGAAAGACAACTTAATTAATAGTTTTTTTTTTATTTTAATACATTTTGAATTTTTTTTTGATAAAATAAATTTTATTTTTTCTTTTTTATTTCTTCAACTCATCCCTCCCAGTCCTACCACCTGGTTGATCTAGTCTTTTTAATACATTTGATTTTTTTTTTATAACAAAATTTTCCTTTTTCTTTAATTTCGTCAATTTTTTTCTTCATTTCCTGCACTTACGAAGCAACCATATGAGCACATTTCTCATCCAAAAAATCTTGGCTTCCTGATGATAAACATTCCTCTTCCGCACTTGAGCACACTTACGGCCAACTGCTTCTGCAATTTCAACAACACCATTTCTTCCCCTTATTTCTCTATGATATTGCAAGGGGGAGAAAGCGTCAACTCTTTCCTACCACCACCACTCTTTTGCTATTTATTTCTTCAATTTCATTCTAAATACCAAATTTGAATCCATTCAAAATTTTAAACAGCAAAACCCCAAATTTAGGATTAGGACTATTAATTTAAAATCAACAAATCTCTCACAAATAGTAACCAATTGATTCCAAATTTCAAATCCTCCAAAGTTCAAACCAATTTATGCAATTGAGAGCAACAAAGATTTAGAAAAGAACAACAAAGAAACCAAACAAATTCCATGAAATTAAGAAAGAAAATTCCATGATTGTCATGATCAAAACAAGATAAATACAACAAATAAAAGAAAGAAAAATAGAACATCAATCAATCAATGATCGCGTTCCTCTTTGTGTCGGTGACCTCCTCGTCCACGTCGTCATCGTCAAAGGCAACGGAGGAGCCAGAGATGAGAGTAGAGGTGATCAGAAAACTGTGCCCCGCCTGCAACCCGAGAAAACCGAAGTGAAAATAAGCTTGCGGGGTGGGTCGATTCGGATTTCGGGTTAAATTAACATAAAAATTGGTTTGAAATGGATAATTTCGGGCGGGTGCGGGTTGAAAAAAATATTTCATCGAAATCCGCACCCGTCCGAATAGATATATGTTGATATATAACCGTTGATTTTTCTTTTGAATATTTATTAGAAGCAATCTGAACCATTCATTAATAAAGTTGTTTTCCACCTTTTTGCCAAAGTGCCTTCACGTCCCAGTGCTGCACGTTCAGACTTCCCATTATTGAGCAATATGGCACAAACACATTGGGAATTAAATACAATTTCTCTTACCTCTCATTCAAACAGTCACACAACTTTTTATTTATTTATTATTTAGTATGCTTTTACAGTGTGCACTTCGTCTCCTTCCTCTTGAAAAATTCCTTCATCTCAATTTTCAACCACCCATCATTTTCTCACACCATCTTCACATTCTTGGTCATAAAAAGGAAGGCGCAGTGGCAAACTTACGACAAAAGTCATTGTCTTCATCGTTGCTTCTTATTTCTTCACCGTTCTTATCTAATTTTTTTCTGTTGATTTTTTTGCTTTTCTTCTTCGATATGCATCTTTTTCATCGTCTCAAGCAGTGTTTTTGCTTTTCTTCTCCGAAATGTGTCTTTCTTATGGTCTCAAGCAGTGTTATTGTTGATATTTGCTAATGGAAGACAACCTGTATATACCCACCCGACTATGTCTATAAGCTGAACAACCTGCACCCGATCTAACCAATTGCTTAAACAGACAGATTCGGTCTATATTATTAAGCACACGGTTTGTTTCGGTTCTGGATTTTTCAACCCGAACCCGTTCGAAATCGATCGATGCTCACCCCTAGATGAGAGGGTTGAGTCGGAGGCGACGACAGAGGAAAAACCGAAAGATGAGATGAAACGTTGAGTTCGCAGAGGTCCTTCTTGTAGTAGTCTTGCTCCGCGGTGGCAAAAGAACCAAAGATGTGGGGTTGAATCAAGGGTTGAGTTATAGCTCGAAGGCGACAGTGGAGAAAACAAAGATGGAGGGGTTGAGTTCGCAGAGGACCTTCTTGTGATGGTCTTGCTCTGCGACGGAGGTGGCCTTGTCGGCGACAGCGGCGGTGCAATGAGGCTGGGACTCTATTTGGGTTGGAGGAGAGGTTGTGAGGGTTCTAATTCGGATGAGGTGAAGGTAAGGACAACAGTGGTGGAAGGAAGGTCATGGGCATGGTGGTGGTGGGAGTTGTCGACAAAGTCAAGGTGGGAGAGGAAAGCATGGTGGGAAGGGTTACCGTGTCATTGATCTGAAATAGAAATTATATGAAAATTATTAAAAAATATATATATATAATTTTTTATGCTCTCTACCACTCTTTCATTTTCTCTATTTTTTTCTTTCTTTTTCAAATCAAAGCTAAGATAACCCTTCCCACCATTATACACCTGGTATTACTGGTCATTTTACTCCCTCATGGGTGAGGGAGGGATTTTAGGACTTCACCCTAGAATCCACCCTTTAAATTAGCAATATTAAATTTTAAAATCATCCCTAAATTACTAACAAGTCATATCGCAACATGGTAGCCATAGAAAACACTAATTAACACAGTTGTCTTAACACTTGGAAACACCCTTGACATCCTTAGACACTTACCGTGACTACCTCCTCTGTAACCAACCTTTTGGGCCTTCATGATAAGATTCACTAAGACCACTAAACACTGGTGAATAGAAAGGAGAATCCTCTCCACCATCTTCATCACTATTACTATCATCTTGATTAGATACTATCTGAGTAGCCAGGTCAGCGAAGTCCCTCGGAGCTCTCAAAGGACTAACAATCTAGGAAAAAGTAGGCATGTAGGAAAGTACTATCTTCCTCACGTCTATTAGTTTCCTAGGCCTTCCTAACCTCAAAGTTGGTAGAGCTCTTACTGGCACTGTGATAATAGTAGTGGTAGTTGAGACCACTGCCACTCGCTCCCTAACAACTTACTCCCTTGGTCCTGACACCATTGAGGCCATAGATGAGGAAGGACAGGGTGTCCTAAACTAATATGTACTATGAATCACAGGCAGATAGAGGTGTAGATCATGCTTAACTGGTGAGTCCAAACTCGGATCATCGCTATCTATTATTCTATACCAAAGGATACCTCTACCCAAGTAGATGCTTCTATAACTAGAGCCATCTTGTTGTAATCCATGTCGCCTTCACTCTCTAAGGTTATCTAGAGTAATCTAGACATGATGTCGTCCGTCCATCTACTACTTGATAATAAGCAAGGCCACATAGTAAGATTCATAGCCATAGAACACATAGTCATGAGAGAATAATCAATGATACACCAAGCTAAGGTACATAGGAAGTTAAACTTAAACATATACCTCTTACTATTAACAGTAACTTACACATTTAGGATATGTTCATATATGTATGGACAATGCAACAACCAAAGGTCATTAATTTTGAATCAAAGTGATAACATTGACACAAACATGCCATACATAACTTATAACCCCTTATTCTAAACACATTGATTTTTCCACAAACATGTGCAATTCTGCCATATCATAGCTCACAAGTAAATCAACCACAACATGTAGCACACTAAACAGGAATAATACCACATTTCAACATCCTTGTAAAGATTCACAATCATTACCATTGTCTATTGCACAATTATCAATAAGACAATATTTCAATAGGAAATCACAAATAATACCACACACTTAAGATCAAGATCAATGATAGTTAGTCACTTATAATGCATGCAATGCATGATTCCTTAATAATGCATGATTATGCATGGGGTACCTATATCCTCTTATTTATAGCACCATAAACTCTGTGTAGGGTATTTTGGAACTCTGTTCAAGTATTTTTTTTTTTAAAAAAAACTCAATGAATTTTAGCACGAGGCATTTCACCATATAGGTGTTTTATACTCGATAGGATAATCCCTCGCTTCATGAGGAGCCATACCCTCGCTCACAGGGAGCCAAACCCTCACTTTATGAGGATCCATGTCATGATGCATAAGAATTCTTATTAATTCTTCCTCTTTGACAATTATAGATGAAATGGATAAGATGGATTTTCTATTAAAGTTCACACCTTTCTTTTGAAATTGGAAAAACTTCCTTCTTTCTTTACTTATCCTTCTCAAAATCTATTAATAAAAGTATTAAACAAAAGTCAATTTGAACTTATTTAGGAAAATAATTAATGGTAAATAATTTAAGGAAAATAAAGTGAAAGTAATACATAGGCTAGGTTTAACTTGAAATCAAATTATAAAGTTTGAAACTCCATCTATGATAATATTATTTAGAAACTATAGTAGCACTTTATTAAAAACTCTTTTTTGGGATAAAAAGTATCCAAATATATTTAAGAAACATCCAAATTTGGTTAGCTACGTCTTAGGGAAACCAAAACCTTGTTAAAATACATTTTCAAATCATATAAGCTTTACATTCATCAACTTGGGCAACTTAGGTGAGGAAAATCTCAAAAATAGAAAACTTAGAGTTTGGGGATAAGATTTTAGAGGAATTTTCTCAACATCTCAAGGAATCTCTATGGTTGTTCTTATATTTTTACAACCTCTATAAGTGCCCTGGAATCTGTAATACTTCTCAAATTCAACCAGTTTTCAATCTCTTTCATAAATCCATCTCCATCCTCATCTTGTAAAATTCATTGTAAATTTTATACCCATGCAATTGGATTGATTCCAGTCCCTATAGATCCCTAAAGATGCTTAATATTAACTAAAAATATGGGGAAAAAACTATAAAAATCAAAATAGGGAATTTTCTACTCAACAACAATAGCAATACATTCAATTAATCAAATAGAACCAAATGTAATGAAAAATTCCCTAAAAAATTGTAGAAAAATAGAAAAGGCATGGGACCAATTGCATTGGAAAATAGACATGTAAAACTACAAGTTCACCAAAGGGATTATTTATATTCACAATGGATTGTTCCTAGGTCCATTCAAAAGACAAAACAAAATCAAAGAATCCAATAAGCACCTTTCACAAGCTTCTATTTCCATCTTTATACAAATCTCACACAACCTCTCTACTTAGCATGAGTTCTTAACTAATATTAAACACATTTTAGTCATGCTAAGTCAAGGAAACAAGGAAACCATGTAACTTATGCATTATATGCTACAATTACACACCAATAGTGAGATTAACAATTGTTGTCTTGCACTTAATATATCTATAACTTGTTTTATTGAAAAATTCATCATAATTGTATAAAAATCTAATTAATATGGTGAAATAAAAAAGGATCACACAAGAAGGAGGGGTTGAATTGTGTGATATGTATTTTTGAAAACATTTTGCAAAACAATTTTTTTTTTGCAGATACAAAAGCACTTCGCAAAGGAGTTATCCAATGATTACATGAAAGATAGGAGTATAAGAACATAGAGATTTATAGTTCACTCTTAACTAAGATATATGTCTAGTCTCTTAAACCCGAAGGATTTTCACTAAGCAATTGCTTACAAATACAAGTATTCTCTAAGCCTCCTCAAGCTTTATAACACCGTTATCTTAACTCATGATAACATAACCCAAGTATTCTTTTTCACTAACCCTATGCAGGCTTTCACAAAGGTAAGTCTTTGAAAGATAACTCACATAGTGAGCTTTTACAAGTTAAACGTAGATACAATAACATTGTGATTACAACGAATATGACAATTTCAGAGCTTGTATGTGATCGTCCACTAGAGAGTGATAAAGCTTGTTAGAGTATTCATAATTCGTAGTTTTGTAAACTTGGTGGTTTTTTTCACTCTTCAATCTACTAATAAAAGCTTGATAAAATATATGTTAGCTACTTAGTATGGACTTTGTCAATATCTATCACATGCTAAAACTTTGAGAAACTTTCTCAAAAACTAGTATTTTAATTCAAAAACACCGCATACGTAATTGTTGTGCATCATAGGTGTAGGAAACACTAGGGAGATCTTCACCAATGAGCCACGAGCACACCACACAAGTGGACTTGATACCACCTTCAATCCAAAATCTTAAGGCATTAGGTCTGTCGATCTTTTCTCACTCATATGTTGCTTAACTTGCTCATTCCTACCTAATGTGGGACTTCACCTTCACACTTGTACTCCAACAATTTTCCCCTCAATGTGGGACTTCACCTTCACACTTGTACTCCAACAATCTCCCCCTCAAGTGTAAGTCTCTTCCACATGGTACCTCCCCCTTAAGCGGAAACCTTGTTCAATCCATGAGTATCCAATGATAGCCTTTAGAGCTTAACAATGGCTGCCACCAGCTCTCCGCCGTTAGGCCCTTAGAGCTTAGCCAACATGTTCTAGTACCTTGCATCGTCGTTCCACCATTCTACGGTGCAGGACACGCTATTTGGCCTCCATGTATGGACCTACCCATCGTTAGGAAGACTTTCGATACAAGGGATCTCCATGCCCATGCCAGGATTCATCTCCAATCCATCTTACTCGTCTGAGTTGTTCACCTGGTCGAACCATCGGCTCTAATACCAATTGTTGTGCAGTGAGGGGGGTTAAACACCGGGGAGATCTACACCAATGGGCCACATGAGCAAACCACACAAGTGAACCTGACACCACCTTCAACCCAAAACCTTAAGGCATTAGGTTTATGGGTTTTCCTCACTTATTTGTTGCTCAACTTGCCCATTTCTACCTAATGTGGGACTTCACCTTCACACTTGTACTCTAACAATCTCCCCCTCAAGTGTGAGTCTCTTCCACATGGTAGCTTCCCCCTCAAGCAAAAGCCATTTTCACCATGAGTATCCAATGATGGCACCTTTAGAGTTTAATGCTCTAGTACCTTACACCGCCGCTTCCATCGTTTCAAGGCCACAAAACATGTTACCTGTCCTTCATGTACCCACCGCCAGGAAGACTTTCGATACACAGGATCCCCATGCCTATGCTTGGATCCATCGCCAATCCATCTTACTCGTCTGAGCCGGTCACCTGGTTGAACCATCAGCTCTGATACTAATTGTTGTGTACCGAGGGGGTTAAACATCAGGGAGATTTTTATCAATGGGTCACGAGCACAGCACACAAGTAAACCTCTTTCAACCCAAAACCTTAAGGCATTAGGTTTGTGAGTTTTTTTCTCACTTATATGTTGCTCAACTTGCCCATTCCCACCCAATGTGGGACTTCACCTTCACACTTGTACTCCAACAGTAACTTTCATATTTTATTAATATTTGAAGAAAATTAAAAAAAAATAAAGTATAAAAGATAATGTAGTATAAATTTAATAAAACCATTCAAAATATAGAGACTTTTCAATTTATTAATTATTTGCTTATTTTAATTTAAAATAAATAAAAAGTCATGTAAATAGTATTACATAAGAAAAAATTTCAAACTTTTATAATGTTAAGAAACTATTTCATTACTTTAATGTATTTTAAATAAATAAAAAATTATATGTATAACATTAAATAAGGATAAATTTAAATTTTGTATTGATTAGAAATTTTTTAAGTTTTTGACAAACGTTTTAGTATATTTTAAAATTTTATAATTAAAAAATTAAGCTAAAATAAAAAGGATATCGTGCAAATAGGGACAATGAGAGAAAACTTTTCTACTTACAGTAATTGTGATTTGTGAGTAAAAATCACACGCAAAGAAGAGAAGACATAAAATATAGACAATGAACTAATTGATAGAATATTTTTTTATGAGTATGAAAATTACAAACAAGACTAATTGATAGAATATGAAAAGTGAGAATCTCACTTTCTGATACTCTAATAATTATATATAAAGAAGAGGTTGAGACTTTTGTGTGACCCTTGTAGGCCTTAACTAGTCGAACCTGGGTTTGGAACAAATATTATTTAAATTTGAGCAAACTATGTTTTTTATCCCTAGACCTTTTCACATTTATGGTTTTGGTCTCTAAATTTTTTTACAACCGGCTATAGTCCTCATACTTTTTTTCCATCCATGATTTTAGTCCTTTTCGTCTATTTTGGACATTAAGTGATGATGTGACTTTTTTTTGGGCTAAAAACCGCTGGAATTTGAAGGATCCACATAAAAACTCAACTAAAACTAATTCAAATTCAAACATTAACCAACTAATCAAACAAATTCAACGAAACAAATTCAAGAGCAACCCATAACCAACAATGAGAAAACTTCCTAAGCATAACCAAGCCCAGAACAGGTTCTAATTCCCCTTTCAACTTGTTCCTCAACCCTCCCAACCCTTCCTCCAACTCCCTGTAGACCTCGAAATCGACACCGATGACAAAGTTGTTCGAAAGAGGCTTGCTGGCGGCAAGTGAAGCTCCACACCGGGAGAGAGTTCCGCGGCTTTCAGCAATGACTGTGGGGTAAATGGGCGGCGGAGATTCGAGATCCGGAGAGAAGAGTGCGTCTCTGGTTGGGAGCCTACGACACTGCCGAGGAAGCTGCTATGTATGTGAAATGGTGAAGGGGTGCTGATTACGATCATGGCCGGTAGTTGATTGGGTGCGGTGATGAGGGGCAGCAGAGATACTATTTGAGTATTTGTTTGTTTATGATGGTATAATGTGAGACAGTTTTTAAGGTGGACCACTATCATAAGTGGTCCACCATGTATCATTAATATTGGCCTTTAGATTAATCTAAAGTCCATCATCTTATTATGCACCCTCTACATCAGAATATTCCACTTTTTACTCTCCATCCCTTTCCTTGGTCTCCGACAACCCCCCACCACCTCTGGCTGCGGCGCTGCACTCCAATTGTTGGCATATTGCTTTCGGCGGCCCCATCACCATTGTAACAGCAACCCAATATGCATATTTTGCATCCACTATCTTTCTAATTACATTTATAGAGGTAACAGTGAGTGCACTTAAACCCAATCCAAAATATATGAATCTATAGTTAATTCTTCTTCACCATAAGAAGTGGTTATCCTTCTTTTTCCTCTTCCAATTGTTCGCGTTTCTGGTCATCGGTGCTCCGATCAAAACGCCTCGCGTCGCCAGCGGATAAAGTCGCTTGAGAAAGCTCTAACCATGGCTTCTCTTGTCGCCTTAGCATCCTCGACCTCGTACTCCTTGGAATCAGCGATGGAGCCGACATCTTCGTTATCACTAGCACCATTGTTGACGACGTTGGACTTGGTACACCTCCATTTTTATTACAAAAACGTTGTTCCTTAAAGCACTTCAAAACCCAAATCAAGGTTGCCCCAAATGTAAACGATGGTCGGTGATTGCGTGCATTCAGATCTGGATTTTGGATCCCATAATTGTTGATGAAGAAAATTGATTTAAAAATAAGATCAGTGTAAAAAATGAAATCAATACAAATTCATGATGAATCTTAGGAGAAATGGAAGAGGAGATTCTAACTTCTGGTAATATTGCGATGAACACAAAAGAAAGTGGAAAAAAATTACAGATCTAGAGAACTCATTGCGTCGATCCCGACAGTGGCGACGTTCTAGGTAGGCGGCGGCATCTAAGGCTAGAATGGCAACATGGAGGTGTCGTTGGAGGTCTCGACGGGGTTGCCGGAGGTCTTGACAGGGTCATCGGAGGTAGTGGAGGGATGCTAGAGGGGGAGTAAAAAAGGGAAAGTTCTGATGTAGAGAGTGTATAGTAAGATGATGGACCTTAGATTAATCTAAAAGCCAATATTAATGATGCATGGTGGACCACTTTCATAAGTGGTCCACCTTAGAGACAATCATAATGTGAAACTGAAACTTGACTTTAATTAATTGGTCTAATTCTAATGCTTTTGAAAGAAACCAAAAAAATGTTTAAAAAGAAATGCTTTAATGGGATTTATTCACTTGAATGATATAAATGAAAGACATATAAAATAAACTCTTGCATCTTCAAGTTCAAGAAAATTTGTTATTGACGTCGGTTTTATTAGAGGATGTATTGTGTTGGTCTGCTCAAAGATTGGGAACCAACAAATTTGTTAATTATTCAATATGCAGCAATTTGTAGCGGCTAAAAAGTGTCTCAAATTATTTAATCCTTTTAAAAACATAATTTTCTAACGGTTTTTAACAGCCAGACAATGTAATAAAATAAAATAATAATAAAACTGATGCCACGTCATCACTTAACTTCTAAAATAGACAGAAATGACTAAAATCATGGACGAAAAAAAAGTATGAGGACTTTGACCGGTCGTAAAAAAGTTTAGAGACCAAAATCATAAATGTGAAAAAGTTTAGGGACTAAAAACATAGTTTGTTCTTTAAATTTTGTAAGAAACATGTTTCTCACCTTGGTCATAACTCTTTATTCATATTTGGGTATTGGTTATTTTCGATAAATAATCCTTTCTTAAACTTTATTAGTAGCAAAAGCAAAAGCAATTATTTATTTAAAATATACAGAGTCGGTCATATAATGTTGCTTTTCTATTTAATACTACCTTTTGTTTTTTATGTAAGAAAAAAAAACTAATTTTTTTAGATTAATAAAAATGAATAAATTAGTTAATTTTAATTAATAATGTCACAAATTTAAATTTTATTTAAAGAATTAAATGTTTAAGTGGTGGTTATATTTAATATTACTAATAATTCAAGGAATAACGATACTCCCTCATTTTCTATTTATAAGTCCCAAATTAAAAGTGGTGATTGGTCCTTTTTATAAGACCCGTTCCATTATGTCCCTTGCATTAACTATTTTTTAGACTAAAATAACCCTAATTAAATGAGAGGTTATAATGGAAAACAATTAGAAGAGAGAGAAAGAGAAGTATTAATGACAATGGTAGTTTTGAAAATAAAAAACAAAAAACTTAAGACATATTTATTGTGTGCTATCAACTAAATTAACCAATTTTCTTAATACGAATCAGGCAATTAAGTCTTATAAATAGGTCTAAAGGAGTATGACTTATACTGTTAATAAGTCAATGAATTCATTTATTAGCATGTACTATAGAGAATGAGTGGGTAACTTATTAATGGACATTTCAATATATTAAGTGAAAAAAATTTAACAATTAATACATCGAAAACAGGGTCTATGTTAATTTCTTAAATTAGAACAAAAAAAATTTAATGCACTAATTTGTTTGAACCATAGATAACATTAATGTTGTTGGCTCAAGAACATTAATTTGGTGACTCTTTGATTTATCCTTAAAGTTTCTGAATTATTCTTTAAAATTTCTTTTTATGAATTATTGTATGATACGCAGAGATCTTTCATATAACAACTTCAGCGTTGAAAACTCAGAGCTAGAGAATTGTCACGAGGGAAATATGTAAGAATTATTGTATAAGTGAGTTTTTATTTTGTCATGTAACTTGATGAAGTTACTTTAGTGTTTACTGTATGCTACAGGAACTTGTTTGCAAACTTTCGAAGTAACAACTCGTAAGTATCATTAACCTCTATCATTAACCAAACTTGTTTGCAAACACATGTACGCACGCACACACACACTTTTCTCATTTTTGTTCTCTTGTACAATTTGTGTTGTTTATGCTTTGATTTTGTTAACTTCTACCATATCCAATATATTATTTCCTCAGAGGACTTATTGCTTGTGTGAAAAGTACTAGCTGTACTAAAAGTAAGTTAATTTATTATGTAATTTTGTATATTCAACTGTTAAGATTTCATTGCTTTTGAAATACTACTTGTTTATTTATAGATTTAAATAAGTTTTTAGTCTCTCTAATATATACATTTTATCCTCTTAATTTTTTTATGTTTGTGTTTCTATTAAATATTTTTTCATTTGAGTCTCTTATCTTATTGTTTGTTCGGTCCCTATAAAATTATACTTCCTCTTGTCTTTATTATAAGATCCAAATTAAAAGTGTGGCATGGTCCTTTTTATAAGATCCAATCTAAATTGTCTCATGCATTAATTATTTTTCCACAAAAATAGTCTTCATTAAAGTCAGTTCTAAAATGACGTGATAGAGAGATAAACATAACACATTAAAGTTTGTTAGTTTTGTTCACATGGGTAGTTTTGGAAAAAAAAATATTATTTAAGACAAATTTAATGCTTTCAACTAAATTAACTAAATTCCTTCTAAAAAACTTTCAGAGTTTTCTCTTTTATATATTAATCATAGTAATTATTTTACTAAAAATGCTAATTAATTAACTAATAAATCAAGTTTTTTTTCTAAATAATTGTCAATTTTTTAGATTTTTTTAATTTTTTTACTCTCAAATAAAAGTTTTCTAATTAAAATAGTCTCATTAAAATTTCTCAAAATATTTATAGCATTAAAACTCTTATTAGCCCCTTATAGTGTCCAAGGGATATTTTTGTCATTTTACAAAAATTGTCTCAATTAATTCTAAAAAAATGAAAAATTATTATTAATCATTCTAAGCATATTTATGACTTAAAAAGAATTTTAAAACCTATCTATATATTTTTATCATTTTATCCTATTATACGACTTTTTCTAGGGACAAATCAGTCATTGTACCATTTTCTTAGTCCTGGTCAAATAAAATATTAAAAATATAAACTAAGTAATACTTATTAATACAAATGTAATCGTGAGGTTCATAATTTCGAGATTCCCATACGATTCTCTAGAATAAAATACAAAATAATTAGAAAAATAGTTTAAATAACTAAGAGTATGGGCGTTACACTAGCATTTAAAATATTTAATGATATTATTTAAATATTAATTATTTTTTAATTAATTGTCTTTTGTAATATTAAAATATTTTTGGGTTTACTATCTTTTTGGTCCTAAACTTTTTCATATTTTCGCGTTTAGCCCCTAATCTAAATTTTGACTGGTCAAAGTCACTAAACTTCTTTTTTTTTTTAACTAAGTTTTTAGTATCTAAACTTTTTTCGAAATTCGCTTTTTAGTCCCTTAACAAAAGTTTAACTGGTCAAGGTCTTTCTACTTTTTTCCGTTAAAGTTTTTAGTCCCTAAACAAAAGTTTAGGGACAAAAAACTTAGTTAACCCTTTTTTTTGTTACCACTTTTAGCTCATGTTGTCAAGTAACAACATTAATTAATGATATAAAAGTGACATTAGTAGCACATTGACTTGTCACGTCTTCAAGGGGTCTGACGGGATAATCATATGTAATTTTTTTGGTAAACTATGTTTTTTCATCCCTCATCAACTAGTCTGACGTCATCAACTATTTTGAACAAATAAGGAATTAAAAACATGATTTACCCCAAAAAAAAATATGGGTGTCCTATTAGACTCCTTGATGATGTGTTAAGTCACTAGATTGTCAACATCATTGTTACGCCATCAATTAATATTGTTACTTGACAATAGGGACTAAAAGTGGTAACAGAGAAAAAGTTTAGAGACTTTGACCGACCAAAATTTAAACTAGAGGCTAAAAGCATAAATTCGAAAAAGTTTAGGGACGAAGAAGATAGTAAATCCAATATTTTTCTACTTTATTAATAATACTTCTCTAGTTTTTTTTTACAACTTTTATACCTTTATTTTCTATTGAACAAAAAATAGAAAATTTATCTAAAATGTTTCTTGCGAAAAGTTTGCAAGTAACATTAATTGTTTATACAAAACAAAATTTACATGATGTTACACACACACACACACACACACAAATTCTATGAATTTTTCATCAAATTTATGAAATTAATAATATTTGTCAAAATTATAGGAAAAAAATTACATATTTTTTTTTATAGAAAAATTTGCAATAAAATCACAAAATTTATATCTATAAAGATGTGCATAAAAATTCTACAAGAACAATTCACAAGTTCAAGTCACATTATATAAGTTTTCTTATACCAGAATGAAAATATAAAATCATAGAAAAAATAGATTTGAAAATGTAAAAAAAAAAAAGATGATTTTGTATTATGAAAAGACAATTAATTAATGAAATAAGTAATGTATAAACATTGTTATTAAGTTAGCCATAAGAGCTAATGTTATAAAAAAAATAAAAAAAAAACTTTTAGTGTAAGATTAAGATAAAATTGTCTATAAAACAATAATAAAGAAAAACCTTAAATATATTTTTAGTCTCTCAAATTTGGGTCATTTTTTTGTCCTCCAAATTTTGAAGTTGATATTTTTTAGTCTTTGAAATTCGTAAAATGTTATTTTTAGTCCATCTGCACAGTGTGAGCCAAACAGAGAATAAAAGATTTACAATTTGTGATAATTTTTTATCGTTAGAATTTAATTTTTTATTTTATATTTTAAAGTGTGATTTCTACCGGTTAAAAACCTTCATAATCAAGTCAATAAAATAAAATAAAATAAACCCATTAATTGCTTTAAAACCCATTTTATTTTTTTATTGACTTAATTTAGGCGATTTTAAACCACTAGAAATTGTACTTTAAAATTTAAAATAGAAAATCAATTTCTGGTAGTCAAAAGTTGGCACAAATTGCGAATATCTTATTTTGCCGTTAGACTCACTGTGGAGAGAGAGACTAAAAAGAACATTCTGTGAATTCTAGGGACTAAAAAAAGCAACTTTAAAATTGAAAGACTAAAAAAAATTATCCAAATTTGAGGGACTAAAAGCATATTTAAGCCTAAAGAAAATAACTAAAATTACCTTCTTTATGTTCTTTTAATGACAAAAAAATTTACAAATGAAAATTATCTATACTCTTTTAATTAGTAATTGAGGAATAAATAAATTTAAAGAGTATTTAGAAATATAATAAAAAATATTATTGATATCAAATAAAAATGTAAATAGTTTTTAATATCTATATCTATATGTAAGTGTAAGTTTTTCTATAAAAATTGGTCCCCTTAGTCACTACTACAATCCACCCCCGGATACAAATAGAAAAAATAAAATATAAAATAAGAGGACTAGAATGAAAACAACTAAGGTCCAAGATAATTAATTAAGCCATTATGTGTTTACTTGTCGGAAACAAAGTAAAAGGAGGCTAAAACCTCTTACCAATTTAGGGTGATTAGGTCATTTTAGATTTCATCCTTAAATAATTAAAAGTGAATATTCACTAACCTTTACTTTATGAATTGATTGGTAAAATTAATTTGATTGACATGAATCTAAATGAATATTTTTTCTGAAATCATCTATAAACTCTTGTTAAACTAAGTAAAAAAAGAATGTAACAAATAACTTCATGCATGTGTAAGTAAAAAAATAAAATAAAAGAAAAACTCATGTATTGTAAAGCAAATGCAAACTTCTAATACTCTTATGCCAACATGATCAATGAGATATGCAATTCTTTAATTCAATTTTATACAACTCCTTGCCTTCTCTATTGATCAAAAGTATATAAAAAAAATGTATAAGTTAATGGAAAATGTAATGTTAATGGATTTGTGTGTGTGTCTAAGTTTCTTGTTGTGCATCATTGCTAATAGTTTCTAAATTGCAACCTTTTATTTCTTACAGCCGTTAGCTCTCTCTATATAAATTGTGGTGGAGATTCAGTAACCATTGGAGACAAAACATACGAAAAAGATACAAATTCTGCTGGACCAGCAGGTTTTGTTGAAGGTGAAAATTATTGGGGATTTAGTAACACCGGTCACTTTCTGGACAATAAAACTGGAGAACATTCCCAAATAACTCAAATTCAAACTACACTTTATATGGATGATACCGAACTATATAAGAATGCACGTATTTCCCCCATTTCTTTAACTTATTATGGATTTTGCTTGGAGAATGGAAACTACAAAGTAAAGCTCCACTTTGCAGAGATAATGTTTACTGATGACAACACATTTAGAAGCATTGGGAGGCGAGTATTTGACATTTACATTCAGGTACATTGGTTCATTTTTTTCTTTCTAATTTTGTCAATCAAATGTTTAACATAGAAAAAAAAAAGGCTTTAGTATTGACATCCTCAACCAATGTTTAGATCCTTGTCATGAACATTTTTCCCACATGAATTCAATTTTTGTCACATATAAATATAGAATGTCACATTATCTAATGAATTTACTCTACTCATTTTGAGACATTATATGTAATTTGCTAACATTAGTTACAACAATATCTTTTAGAAAATCTAGATTGTGTATCTAAAATTGTAAACACCAAAAAACTATTCAGGATTGGATTTCAATTATTGTAGGGAAAGCTGGTAAGGAAGGATTTCAATATTGCAAAAGAAGCACAAGGAGTTAATAAGGAAATTATAAAACAATTTGATGTTCATGTGAGTAGTAACGACTTAGAGATCCAATTCTATTGGGCTGGAAAAGGGACAACTAGTATTCCAAATAAATCGGTATATGGTCCTCTTATATCAGCTATATCTATTGAAAAAGGTATGTTACCTTCACTAATATCTTATTTTTCTTCTACTACCATTTGGTATCATTTGACACAAATGGCTCTTTGTGCAATGAGCAGAATCCACACGTAGCTTACCTAAAGGTGTTGTGATTTCAATTGTGGTTACAACAATTATTATCATTATCTTAAGTATTGTTGGCATACTTTGGTGGAGAGGTTGCTTAGGAACAAAAGCTTCATTAGCAAAAGGTGATTGACTAGTTATTGTGATTGCCAGCCTTATTGAAATATTCAAGAATTATAGTGAAAACCTTTTTTTACAATATATTTGAGTGTTGAATCATTGATTAAGTTAGTTATGGCTAGCCCTATGGATTGTGAATCTAAGCAAAATATTGGAGACCGAGTTAAACTTTTCTCCTTTTTATGTCAATAATGGTTAAAATAACAACTATTCTTCTACAAGCATTGACGATGTGGATTTTGTAATATAATAAATCTCTAATTTTGGTTTGCTTCTATTAGCAGAGCTAAAGGGTTTAAACCTGCAAACTGGTTTATTTACCTTACGTCAAATCAAAGCAGCAACAAATAACTTTGATATTTCTAATAAAATTGGAGAAGGGGGATTTGGCCCTGTTTATAAGGTATCCAAAAACATATAACATTTATTACATCTATAATTAATTTATAGTGATTGTTTTATTTTTTTTAAAAAAGAAGCTTAAAGAATTGAATATCATTGCCTAATGCAGGGTGTTTTGTCAAATGGCACAATAATAGCAGTCAAACAACACTCATCTAAGTCCAAGCAAGGGAATCGTGAATTCATAAATGAGATAGGCATGATCTCAGCTTTGCAAAACACTTATCTTGTTAAACTCTATGGTTGTTGTGTTGAAGGAGATCAATTATTGCTGGTATATGAATATATGGAAAACAATAGCCTTGCGTATTCTTTATTTGGTAAATCATTGCCTTACATGCTTAATTCATGTTTCCTTTTATGTTATGTCCCTCAATCATTTTAGCAAATATATGCAAGACTAAAGATGTTCCTTTCTAATTTTTATTACATTCACATAGGCCCAGAAGATTGTCCTATACAATTGAATTGGCCAACTAGGTACAAGATTTGTGTTGGCATTGCTAGAGGTTTGTCTTTCCTTCATGAAGAATCAAGACTAAAAATTGTTCATAGGGACATCAAGGCCACTAATGTGTTGCTTGACAAAGACTTTAATCCAAAGATATCTGATTTCGGCTTGGCTAAGCTTGATGAAGAGGATAGTACTCATATAAGCACTAGAATTGCAGGAACCTAGTGAGTTTCCATATTTTATTTTCTTTTAATATTATTTTAAGTGTTTTCTAAAAGAAATTGTACACTAAAAAATAGAGAAAACTAATTCCAAAGTTTAGATATAATGAGGTCGCTCTAATGATGCATTTCACTTTTGCAGTGGTTATATGGCTCCAGAATATGCAATGCATGACTATTTGACTGACAAAGCAGATGTTTATAGCTTTGGCATTGTTGCCTTGGAAATTGTTAGTGGGAAAAGCAACACTATTCAACGGGCTAAGGATCAAGCATTTTTTCTTCTTAATTGGGTAATTTTCTTTTGATGTTATCTAGTATTTATGTAAATATGATTATCCATGATAAATCTACATTCTATGCATTTTGTGTTGAATTAAAATTTATAATTTATAATTTCATTTCCATGTCCTATCACTTTTGGAGAGAAGATCTATTACATGTCACAATTTTCACTTTTTGTCATTTTATGAATTTTTCCAACTTGAAGGTATCTAATTGTATTGTGATAAATATGTCCAATGACATACTTTGAACATTGTTTAGACTAGAGGTGACATCATCATAGGTTAAATGTTATTTATAATTGTAAATGGTTAAATCAAATTAAATTTTGAATTCCTTTCAACAGGCACATCTATTGAAAGAGAAAGGTAACCTATTGGAGTTAGTTGATCCAAGGTTGGGTTTAGATTTCAACAAAGAAGAGGTTATGGTGATGATCAATGTAGCTCTCCTATGCACCAATGTTGTTTCAACTAATAGGCCAACCATGTCTTCCGTGGTGAGTATGCTTGAAGGTAGAATTGTGGTTCCAGAGTTTGTTTTAGACCCAAATGAGGTTATGGATCATCAAAAGAAATTGGAGGAAATGCAACAATGTTACTCTAAAGTACAAGAAAATAAGATGAGTGAGACACAAGGACAAAGCTCTTCAATTGATGGACATGGACCATGGATTTCTTCACCTTCATCAACTTCAGACCTTTATCCCATTAAGCTAGATTCTTCATATTGGGAGAAAAGAAGTTAAGATAATGTATATGAATTGCAGTTATATCCACTGCTTAGGTTTTGTGATATGCATTTGAAGATATCAAATTTTAGTTTACTCAAGAGTGAGAAAAGATTAATAATAGAATGGGAAGAATGAGATGTAACAATACTTAATGTTGTGCATATGTTTTGAATGCATCTATTTATCTATCTATCCATATAAGAGGACAACTAAGTACTAAACCAATCATATTGGATGCTACCAATCAAGGATGAAATTTTGATTAATTTAATCTAGAGTAACCTAATGTTAATTATCAAATGACGGGTAAACTATGTTTTTCGTCCATGAACTTTTTGCTATTTATGGTTTTGGTCCCTAAACTTTTCAACGATCGATCAACGCCCTCAATTTTTTTCGTCAAATATTTTAGTCCTTTCCATCCATTTTAGCCATTAAGTGATGATTTGGCACTATTTTTACTAATATTTTATTATGTTTTCTTTTTCTGGCGGCTAAAAATTGCCAAAAATTGCTTTAATAAGACACACACAAGAACCTAGATCAAGAGCTTCCTTGTTCTATTTCTTTCATCCATCTTTCTCACGCCCCGAAGAGGAATTCTGCATCTCTTAATCTCAAACCCCACAAGGTCAAAGCCACCATCTTTGTGACCCATGGCTATGACTCCAACATCGGCTGGAGGTTGGGGTTGAGAAGGTGGTGGTGGTGGTGTTTTTGTGATTATGGTGGGTCATGGGTTAGTGGCACTACGATAGTGGTGCAATGTGACGTTTTGATGGTGATGGTTCACGCATTTGGGATGGGATGATGGGTTTGGTGTGCAGGGGTTAGTGGATTTGGATGAAGGTGATGATGTTTGTGGTGGTGATGGTGGTTTGGTGTGCTGGCGGGGTTTTGGGTAAGGGTGGTTGGTTATGGTGGTTAGGGAGGTTTTGCGGTGGTGTTTAATTGTGGGAAGTCAGGACAATGATATCCTTTATTTGGGAAACATATGCAAGACATGGTCAAAGGAAGTTGTAAGTTTAATTTTACACCTTCTAACCTCAAACACCTTGGTTGTGTTTGATAGTTATTTTCTCTACATTCAAGTCTATTGAGTTTTCTAATTATGAGTGAAAATTCTGGTGCCAATTAAAAGAGAAGTTGAAACATTATGGAGTTACAAATGTTGAAGATTTGACTTTGGTAGAAGATACTAATGATGAAGGAAAGAACTGTGTATTTGCATTTTTGGAATTTTGCAATTCCTTGGTTTAATGAGGGATTTTTAAATGAAACATGCATAATATGGTTTTCTGGCCTTGTTGAATCATTTGGATTGTTGTAAACATTGTTGCTAGGTTCCAACACCAACAATGGTTAAATTTTTGGTTGTCTATATTTAGTTTTTGTATTATTCTTATCACTTAGTTTTAAAACGTTGTATTGGTTGCGAGCATTTTCCCACAATTTTCTGAAGTTTTTCGGGTTATTAACTTTAGAATTATACTTATGCTTATAACAATGAAAAACAATCTCAAATAACATTCATTTGTTACAATTTAATCACTAAATTTTAGTGTACTTCAAAATTGTGATAAAGAAGCTGTAAGAAAGTCATCTATAGGGATTTCATCAAATACTAACTTGTAAGGTAAATTTTTAGAAGGATAAAATTTACTCATAATATTTTAGGTAATTTCGATATTCTTCTCTTGCAAAATTAAACTTTCACTCTTATCATCCGCATTAATCTTTAATGTCAACCTTTATTGTAAAGGTTCACATACAATATTGCAACTAAGTTTTGTCGTTTGTATAATTGTTTATTTTATTTTATTTCATTTTAAAAAAATTCACCAACTTTATAGTTCTCTATATTAGTGTTATTGCTCCGTGAAGATTGTAAAATTCTTACTTTAAATATTTTCATATGTAACACCCTAAAGGATGTTGCCTTAACTTGTACTTAGATTCTATGACATTGAAACTTTGAATATAAAATACATCAGAGATTATTAAGAGAGGAAACTAAAAGTTAAGCATGAATTACTTAAATGGATACAATATATAGAAAGGTATATAAAACATAAACTAACTTCCACACATTGGGAGGTACAAAACTAAACTAATCTTCTTCCATGTAAACAACTCCATGCTCCAAACTCCTCTTATGAGGGCATCCACCTACCTAACTTGTAAAAACATGAAACATAAAGGAATGAGACATAATATCTTAGTGATTACTTTAAGGACTTTAGGTTGACTCTCTATTTTAGAGATCCCTTTCTTAACTCTCAAGGCTTTCTCTTTTATGTGATACTCAAACTCACAACTATAAATCCATCATGTCATCATTATTATCTTCTTGGATCATACTTTAACCTTTTCTTAGGCACCTAGAGTTGGTCACCTTAGCCTGTAACAACCTAAAATTTGCAACTCATTATCTTATTGTATTTGTATGGTTTTATTGTGTTTTAAATTTGAATAAATGTTGTGAGTAGTTAAATAAATGATTGATGGTTAAAAATACTTCAATTCATGATAAAAATAATTAATTATACTAAATTTAATTAAAATTGACTTTGGTCAAGGACTAGTCAAACCTTAGTAAGGAATATATTTCTTTAATGACAAAATTGTAGTTGACTCAAATTATTAAGATAAAGAAGAAAAATATTAACTCTTTAGTAGTGTAATTAAATTAGTAATTGTTTGTAATGCTTTAATTAATAAAGTCTCGTAATTAAAAAGAAATAGATTATGTGAGTGCATAATTATGAAAATTAATTCTAATTAAACTTGGACTTCATTAAAATAAGACAAAAAGGGGATAATAATAATTAATTATTTGGAGTAGCACATGTTGAAGCTTAATTGTCCCTTTCTTTAATTTAAATAACTTACCCTGCACTGTGTTTTAAGTGGGAAAATATTTTTCATGTTTAATACTAAAAAACTTATATGTTTGTAAATATACCATGTAGAATGTGTGAGACTTTTTCTCTGAATTTTTGGAATGAATAAGCTATTTATTTCGCAATTATTGATGCATATTATGTTTTCTGGCTGCAAGGAAAAATAAATACTAAAAGGGAATTTGTGGTGTTCATTAAATTCTTAAAAATTTATATATGTTGTAGAGGATATTATTCTGAAAAATTTTGTAAATTTTCATGAAGTTCTGAATTTATTTACTATTTTTCATAATTACTAGACTATATTTTTTTGTAAACTGCCAATAGTGAAAATAAAATTAAAAACCTTATTTGTAGATTGAATCTTGTGGAGCTGAATTTATGTGACACTATGGGCATGATGAGGAGTGTCTCTGTTAAAAACCAGAACATTTTGAAATGAAATGATGTGTTAAATAATTTTTGGTTTACTTGTACAACATGTATTCTTTATTGGATTTTTTTTCTTAAATTAGTTGTTTGAGCTTGTTGTTTGATCAATGCGAATAATGATTGAAAGGTACTACCTAAAAAGGAGACCTCTACACTTTAAATTCAATTATTTACTTGATTGCAATTGTTTACCTTCATTTAATTGTTGAATTAGTTGTAGTTTAAATTTCTGTAAATTGCCTATTTATTATATATTGAATTGTTATTGGAGACCGGAAGGAATGTGATCCTCGGGCAATTGTGTGTTGGAATTTGAATTTTTTTGTGTGTGAGATTGTGTTGATGATATGATGGATTTGTGATGAGGATTATAGGATTCTTGAGGGGGAAGCCAATGGACTCTAGTGTGAGTGCACTTGTGAGATTAGATTTTATTCTAATAAATTATAATATTCACTATTGATAGTGAATCAACATTTAAGAAAGAGTGTGAACAATATAATTATGGATTTAGTGAATGTTAGGTACCTTAACACATGAAGTGGGTACTCTCGAATGGACTTAGATGAAGCCTTTAGGACCTTTGCTTGGATGTTGAGATTATAAACCTAAATTTTGCCTAAGATTTGAGAGGGTGAGGAATTTCATAAATTTTAATAAGATATTGGGAATCATGGAATGGATTCATGATGTGCGTGGTAGTGCTTGATGAACTTTTCATGTGGAATGTGTTGTAATTTCAATGTATTGATTGATGATGATGTTTGTGAAGGAAGAAGGAGTATTCTTCTCCTCTCTTGTTGTGGTAAGGCCATATTGAATGAGACGTGTTCGTGGTGTTGATTGGCATGCAATTCAAGGAATGCATGATTTGTGGTGGCTAGTCGTAGAGGTGAGCGTTTAAGTAGTCGTGTGTTGGAGTTTCGTCTGTAACACGTGTTGAAATTGTGGACAATGGGATTAGTAAAGTTTGACCACTTGAGGTGGCTAAGAAGATGTGGATCTTCGTTGTTTGTTGTGGAGTGGAAGGTGTGGCCTCGTGCTCGTGATGTTGTCTAATCGCCATCGAGTACCAGCAACAGAGGAACCCACACCGACTGGCAAAGGATGACCCTGGTTAGGAGAGCCGTGTTGTAACACCCTAGAGGATATTACCTTTGTCTCCTTATATTGCTAAATTATAAGAAATTAGCATATAAGAATATTAGAGTTTACTACGTGAAAACTAAAACTTAAACTTATATAACATGAAATAAATCTAGTACAAAGCTCTTAACACTTAAGTGTCATACAAAACATAAGAAGGGTGCATAAACATAAACTAAAATTCCCATACATTGGAAATTATACAAATCTATACTAATAACATCTTCCTCCTGGAAAGCAGCTCCGTGCTCTGAGCTCTTCCCACAAGGCGTCCACCTGCTAACCTATAAAAACATGGAAACTAAAGGGGTGAAGCATAATGTCTTAGTGTGTGCTTTGAAGACTCTAGGCTGACTCTCTACTCTAGAGACCTCTTGCTTAACTCTCACGACTTCTCTTTTCTTTTCTTGACACTCACACTCACAGCTATTACCTCATCACTTAGACATTACTGTTTCATAGGGTCATACCTTGACCTTTGCTGAGGCACATAGAGTTGGCCTCCTATGCCAAATCTAGGGCCACTAATGCACTAAGGCATCTAAACATCATTCTGTTACTCTTGACCACTCATTAGGGTCTCACTTTTCTATAACATTGGATGGGAACATGTGTAACCTTTCCTTTCTCTGACTTGCCCAACTTGGGCTTACATTACCTCTCTTGTAAGGCATAACATTTGCATACCTCTCTGGGTAGCTTACATTAGCTTTCTAGGGTTTAACTGTAACCCATTTCCTACCTCTAAGGGTAGTAAATAGCTACACACGTCCTCATCTAATGTCTAGACTTATCTTACATCACTCACCTAACAACTAGGCTCATGACTCCTCTCATGTTCTAACATAGAACATACATACATCAAGCATATCAACATATCATAGATTGTTTCTACAACTGTGTGGTTGGTATTATTCTTTCATTTAAGTTATATCTTGAGTTCTGTCATTAACTGAATTGGCTGAGCTCTAGCCATCAAGAGGCGTCCCTCTTGCTACAACCTTTAATTAAACCCCATCGGTCCAAGTGGGTGGACTGTCAACTCCGTTATAAGGAAGAGTTCCCTGACTGACTTGTTCTTCTCTATGAAGAACCCCTTCTCCCTATGAAGAAGGTTGGTTTTCCCCCATGGGTGTCTGGGTGACGATCCCTTCGCTCACCACTAGGGGGCCTCTTAGCCCTTTAACATGACTTTTCCCCTTTATTGGGATCATAAACATGACTTATTCCCTTTATTGGGATCATAAATTTCTTTTGAAAACTCTTTCATAAAACCTTTTGATAAAGAATCCTTTTCATAACCTTTCTGAAACTCATCACTCCCTGGTGACATAGAGGATCCTTAGCCCTTTGCACACTGTTGTACGCCAAGCGTGCGGCTCTCAGACGTGATTGGTACCGGAAAAGGTTCCACCCTATGTCACTAAAGGGATATCTTTTTCTAAAGAAAAACCTTTCCTAAAACTGTAAACTTTGCTTAAAAGCCTTTTCTGAAACTTAGGGGAAACTCCCCACCATTTTACTAAGAGGCATAGGTATAGTCTTAAGTATTTTAGGTGTCTTTTATTAAAATGGTTTATCGTTACATACCATCAACCCTAATCATAAGCCTCAACCATATGAATACAACTATCAATACATTAACCATTATCATCAACAATTAACACCACATAGCATCAAACAATCATACATGAACATGGGTAAAAGCTTGGGAAGAAACTATGTATCTATAGCCCTTACACTCTCCCAAAGGTCCCCTTAGAAAGGGTCCCCAAACTGATCTCTAGTCATAGTCTCGCTTAAGCTAGACTGACATCCTACTCCTTGAAGTCTCACGCTTAAGCAACTGAGTGGCAAGCTTAAGCGCCAGGTCTCTACGCTTAAGCGCCAGAGCTAAGCTTAAGCACCAGATGTTCTAAGCTTAAGCGCCAAAGCCACGCTTAAGCACCAGATTTTCTGAGCTTAAGCGTGAATTCCAGAAAGCACCTCCAACTTTAGGTGACTCCTCGCTTAAACGACGAACTTAGCTCGCTTAAGCGAGAGTCTGTGACTCTGTAGAACCGCAAACCTTCACGTTTATACTCCCATGGCCATCTATGGCCTCCCGACCTCTTCCTAACATGCGGGATCGAGTCTAAAACATGTCTACACCAAAACCCAACTCTCAAATAGGCTTAAACACTCCCCAATCAAGCTCAACTCATCAAAAAATCCTAACTAAGAGCTAATAGGGGAGAAGAAGGGAAAGGGATTCAAAGCAGAAACAACAGAACATAGAAGGGTGAAGGGGAAGCACTCACACTGTGGGTCTTGGATCTAAGCTCCGGGGCACTGGGTCTCGGAGATCTACTGCATTTCTGTTCTTCCTTCTTCTCCTCCTTCTCTCTGGCTTCCTTTCTTTCTTTCTCCTTCTCTCTCTAACTCTCCCTCTCCTTTTGTATTTAAAGCCGTGGGGTGTGTGCATGGGCTTGTGTGGGTCTTGGCCCACCTTGGGCCTTGGCTCCCCATTAGGGTCCTATTATCTTATTTCTATCATATCCTATTATAAGGTAACTATTATTAATAATGCTTAAGGGTATCCTTAAACCATTAAATACAAAAGCTACTCCATAAAGATATCTCTTAATTATTTATTTCTAAGGTCCGTAAATTGTGGCTGTTACACGTGTGATGGCTCATTCTTATGAGGAGAAGTAGATGACCATAGAGTGGTACCTGAGGTGTGCTCGCTGATTTGCTATTTCTTGGGGGTGTGGTGCTGAGTTGTGATGGATTTCATGGAGCCGATTTGACAACCCTGACAAATGCGAGGCATAGTTTGGTGAGAGCCCCATCATTGTACCATGGCAAGGGGTGTACTCCCAATCGTCATACAGATTAAAAGTATCATAAGACCACTAAGTTCTGGGAGTTTCAGTGACAGTGGGTCTGAAGTGTGATGTGTTGAGAATTAATGGATAACATGATTAGTTTTAGAGAAAGATTCGTTAGTGATCACATTGTTGTGGTTAGTAAGTTGTTGTGTGACCAAAAGGTCTTTTGTTTATGGCTTTAAGGAGGTGAAAGACTCACTTTATACGCCTTTATTTTCAGAGGAAGCTGGATGATTCTGTGTGATCATCAAAGTATGGAAGGGAAAGGCTACAACAAGCACCAAGGATGTGGATGGACTTGTTCGAGTTAAAGGAAATTCATTGAAAATGTCTTACAAGTTTCAATTGGGTATATGGGTTGTATTTCTTTGAGTCACTACTCTAATTCTCAGTCCTTTTCTTGTATAAATGGGGTAGAGTAGATTTTCATTTTATGATGTATCAGTTCCTCATATGTGACTCATATTTAAAATGCATTTACTTTCAAGGATGAAAATAAAAATTATTGAGTTTTGTGTAATAGAATTGTTTAATGATGGAATTGAGGATGTTTAAAAGAAGTCCCTTTTATGTTTTAACGGTTTACCGTGGATCTAATGTTTTGATAATTTGAATTTAGTTTATTAAGAAATTTACTTTACAAAAAGGGCATTTTTAAATGAACGATAGGTTAACAGGGATGATTCTCTTTTGGAATTAAAAATAATAAGGGTTGACAGTTAAGAAGGGAACAAATTTCCTCGTATTTTGAAGTTATTTTATAATTAAGAATTAAATAATTATCGCTAATAATGCAAATAAATATAAATTCCTTAATACTAAAAAGGGGGTGTTACATAGCCAAAGTGTCTTTGACCTAAGGCACTAAGGCACCTAAACCTAATTGTTTAATCTTTAACCTCCCACTAATGTCTTTTGTAGGATGTAGGCAATGAATCTAGAGGGGGTGAATATATTCTTTTAAAATTTTAAAACCAAATTTTCTTTTCTAAAACAATTATTCACCTTCCTTCTATAGAATCCAAATATTAAAAAAGATTTATCAGAGTTATTCCAAGAATTATGTTGATTATGAAATTTAGATGACAAAGATAGAAATCTTGAATGTGATGAGAAAGTAGAGATAAGAAAAAATACAAAAGAATTTATACTAATTCAGTCCAAAGGACCTACATCCAGTTAGATCTAACAACCTAGCTAGATTTTTCCACTATAGAATTATTTGAATACAAACACTATGCATACACAATAATCCTAAACTATATTTTCTTTCCTTTTTCTTGAACCCTACAAGAAAAACTCTAATGTAAAACCCTATCACATAAACCTTTAGAAACTCTACTAAGCATATGAACTAATCAATCAAATTAGAAAGATAAGGATAAGAATATACCTAATGTGTAGAATATCCACAAAATTCAGCATAAGATGGATCCATGACTTTTCTTGGGCTTGATCATGATGTAGAATAAAAATCTCTTGATTTGTAATCAAAGCTTTGAGTAAGACCCTTCTTAGAACTCTCTCTTATGATTATGAAAGTATATTTTCAAAAGAGTTATTTTTTAAGAGAGTTAGGAACAGTCTATTTATAAAAATTTCAAAACTTAGCAATAATAATTGATTAAAACGAGATGTAATCGATTATTTTGTTCTTGAGCTTTCTGGGTTTAAGTTTGAATGTGATTAATCAATTAAATCGGAGTGTAACCGATTAAATTAGTAGCTTGAATTCAAACAGAGCTTGCATTGAGCCTGTGTAATTGATTAATACGAGATGTAATCGATTAAAGCAATAACTGCTCTATTTGGTTTCATGTGTTAGCTCTATGTAATCGATTATCTCGAGGTGTAATCGATTACTTAGTTTTGATCAGTTTTCCCAGATGAACTAAGAACAAATTAATTGGTTACAATGTCTTGTAAACGATTAAAGCAATGTAAGTTCAAATTTTTTTTAACTCATCCAAGATAACTAGGACCTTCTAAGCTTAAGATCTAATCTAAAACTAGTTAGCACACATAAGCCTAGTTCTAAACAATCAATACAATATCTTCTTGATACAATCAAGTTTTCCAGAAACTAAATACATCAAAATCAAAACTAGATTATTACAAAAAGATATATTCATGTTGCTCTTGAAGCTAACAATCTCCCCCCTTTTGTTTTTGATGTACCAAAACTTTCAAAACTTGATCTTTTGCTCTTGTTCTACTAATTCCTTGATTTCCTTCACTATAGTACCCGATCTTACAATCTCATGAGCAAGTGAAGTATCAAATCATTTCAAATTTTTTATTCTTCTCCCCCTTTTTGGGATATCAAAATCAAAATCATAACTTATGATATAAAGAGAACAAGAAAATGTATTCATTCATTGATCAAATAAGAACTTGCAAAGTCATTACAAAAGATATTAAAATAACATAAACATCATAAAGAAACAACAACAATGATTAAAAAAAAGATCAAATAACAGCAAGATATAAAAAAGAAACATATTGTAGTAGAGAGAAAACATCAAGATACATCTTAACTTAGAGAAGCTATGACTAAGATTTAATCATCATCCCTATTGAGTTCCAACTCATCTAGCCTAGCATTAATGTTCTCTAGAGATGTCTTAATCTCATAATAGTCTTCCTTATGCATCCTTATGAGCTCATCCAGCTTAAGCAACACATTGGTCTCAAATGCTGAAAATGGTTTCAGCTCCTCTTCAGCTTGAGCTTGTCCAACAGGAACAACATCACTTGCTTATCTTTCTTCAGTGGTTAGAGCTATACCATCATCATCCTTCCAGCCTTCCTCTTCTTCATCTTCAACAAGATCCATTTGCTTGAGGGCCTTCTTATTGATCTCATTGGTGGACCTTGTGAAGTCAAACACTTCACCATCAGTGATCACACCAACATGCTCCAATATCCTAGATATGAGCATTGCATAAGGGTATTTATACCCTATAAGCTTCTTAGCTTTTAGAATGTTCTCCATCACTACAAATATCCAATCAACATTTATCTTATGCTTGATAACATAGATAAGCATCAGATCATCATCTGTGAGCTGAGCATGATTGCTCCCCTAGGTGCAAGAACCTATGAGATGATGTAAGCTAGCAACCAATCTTCCATAGCCATAGGTCCAGTGTTGAACCTTTTTTGCATAGGTTGGGTTGGATCCTTCAAGCAATCCATGTAGGTAGACACCTTGTTATACTTTAGCTCATTTTCCTTAAACCTCTGCTGGTTGGGTCTAATCACCTCATCATTGGTGAGACCAGCAACAACAACCCAAATAACATTAGTGATTTCAAAGGTGACTCCTTTCACCCTTGACCAACGCAAACCCTATTGTTCACATGACAACAAGTGCACAACACCTTTACCAAATCCTTGTAGCTGACAAAGAACTTGAAATCCCTGTTCCTCCAAGAGAGTTGGGAAGGAGAAACCCTAAGATTTCATCCATTCTATAGAGAAGAACTTGGGGGACACAATTTCCCTAGTAGCATAGTTGCTCTTGTAGCCATCAATGTGTCTTTCCTCAGAGAACCACCTATTAAAGACATCAGGTTGAGGAGGAGGAAGAGGTGGATGAGAAGGTGATCTCCTTGAGGCTTCAACCACCTTAGCAGTAGGTTTCCTCTTCCTTTTCTCAGGTATAACTCTCTTCTAGGCCATGTGTTTGGTTTGTTTGGATGGTGGTGAGGAAGACATGATTGGGGTTGTGAGAGAGATGAGAATGTGAAGGGTTAGGTATTTTGAGTGGGTTTATGAGGTTAGAGTGAGAAGACAAAGGTTTTTAAGGTTGAATGAGAACGTTTGAGGTTGAGAAGATGAAAGGGTGTGAGTTTCAGAGTGTTTAAGTGAAGCTCGCAATGTTCCAATCGCTGTGTAATCGGTTACATCCATGATGTAATCAATTAAAATAGTGATGTGATATACATATGTGATACAAAGTATCATGTAATTGGTTACATCCAAAATGTAATCAATTAATACGTGTTTTATTTCCTAATTTTTAGTTCTAGTGACTAATGTAATTGATTAAGGTTGCATGTAATTGATTAAAATAGAAGCATAAAACACACAAAACACATAGAACAACAATGTAATTAATTAACCCGTATGTAATCGATTAAAATAGTGATCATACAAGCACAAAACACATGAAACACACCATGTAATCGATTATTTCGATACTTAATCGATTACCCTATCAGCTCAACACCTTTAGGATACCATAGGCCAACATCTAGAGTTCCTTTTAAGTATTTCATAATCCTTTTTACAGTAGTATAATGTGATTCCTTAGGATTAGATTGATATCTAATGTAACACTGTGATTTTTCGTAACGTATGTTAAGTGCTTGATAAATACAGCAAAAGAAAATTAAATTTAAATTCATGATATTTATAAAAGAATTTAATAAATAAGTTATTTTGTTATATGCCATAGTGTTATTATGAGATTTTAGGGACTTATACGTAAATTCCTTGAGTTGTAGGAAAAAAAAATATAAGAGAAGGGGGTGTCCTTAGAGGAAGTGTAGGGGGAAAATAGTAAAATTTCAAATTTATCCCAAAGCTTAAACGTGCAAAGCTTCACCGTTCTCTCATTTCTTTCATTTTCTTCTCCCTCTCTAAGCTTCTCCTCCTCTCTAGAGCTAGAGTGTTGGGTACTACACTTAAGGGATTTGTTCCGCTTCCTCTCAAGAGCTTCTTTGATTGATTTCTAGTTGGTAAGAACCCCTCTTCTTCTCCTTTGGTCTCTTAAAGTTCATTTTCCTTCTCCCACCAAGTAGACATGAAATGGGTTTCACTTCAAATTTTGATTGGTAGGTAAAAATTTGATTGAAGCTTGTTTTGATGTTGGTTTAGGTTTCTCCTAGTTGATTCCATAGCAAAAGTTAAGGAAAGATCACTCAAAAGCCACAAAGTATCTCTCTTTAACTCCTTCAAGACAAATCTCAAAGTTGTTGGGTAAGGGAAGCTTTAAATTGTTTGAATGATTTGGTGGTGTTTTATGTTTGGATTGATGATGTGATTAATGTTTGTTAATGTTTATGAGCTTGGGTGAGTCTTTGCATAAAGTTAGGATGAATGGGTAAACCATTAAAGGGCCATGAATCTCGTAGGTTGCAGCCATTTTCGCTGTGGCCCAACATGAATTTTTGTGTTGCTGGGCCAGAGGGCGTCAGAATGGAATATTCAGTTCCAGGGATTTTCTGGCCCAGTAGGACAGAGCTTGCGCTGCCGGGCTGAGAGAGTCAATAGAGAATATTCATTCCAGGGGAGCTCTGGCCTAGCATGAAAGTTTGCACGGTCGGGCCAAAGAAAGTCAGTAGTGAATATTCATTCCAAGGGAGCTCTAGCTCAGCATGAGAGTTTGTGCAGCCGGGCTAGAGATGTCTGGCCCAGCACGAAAGTTTGTGCTGTCGGGCTAGAATTTGGTTAATTGAAATTCTCTTGAAACTTTTCCCCTTTTGATTTATATGATTTTAAAATGTTTATATAAAGGTAGTATGTTTAATTATAAGATGATTATGTTGTTTTTGAGGTGTTTATATGATGGTAAGGTAGTTGTATTATTGTTGTAATAATCATGTTTTGATGAGGTTGATGTATTATTATTAGGATGTATATGAATTGTTGATGAGATGACGTTGATGATGAATGATAATCTTGTATTGTAACCATCCCTATATGTTAAAAAGGAGTTAGCTATGACCTTTGGAAAGATTTTTATAGAAAAATGAGTGTACCATAAAAATGGTATACTTGGGAGGGTGAGTTTCACGCCAGAACTCCAGCCCACTAAAGCGACCCGGGAGTCTCGCCTAGTGGGATATCTTCTTGAGTACCACCCTTATGTTTTGACCCCGAATGACGTGTTGGAGTGTTGAGAACTACTTCCTAAGAGGTTTAGTGACTCTTTTAGTGTATAGGAGATGAGTTGTTGTCGTGGTTAAGGATTGTGGATTGTTGAGATGTATTTGGATACTTAAGTCAAGCCATTGGAGATGGTGGGTACGGAGGTGCTGTATCTAAGACTGTAAGGGACTCCAAATATGTTTTGCCGCTGGAATACGGTGGGTGCACACAGTTGGTGCACAGAAATATTCCAAATATTGTATTTGCACAATTTATGCATAGTAGTGCACAGTTGGTGCACAAACATTTGAGTAGGCACATAAGTTGAGGGTGCTTGGCTTCAGGAAAGAAAGAATGCCCAATTGTAGGAGCCTATGGTGGCTTAAAGAAAGAAAGAATACCACAGGGTGCTTGGTCTTAGTGGAAAGCCTACAGTTGTAGGGACTGTATGTAGCACAGGTTGGGTGAACTAGTATAAATTCTTAGTGTGTTATTTCCTTTCTTACTGCTCCCTATTATTGTTGTTATGCATTTAAAATTATTTTTACAAAAGCTTGTTTTACAACTTAATCTTGATCCTTGATCAAGGGGTTTTTATAAAACTATTTTATCATTAAAAAAACAACTCCTACTCAGTGTAACCAAGTGAACGAAAATTGTAGTTAACAGATTCTGTAACCCTTTGAGTAGGGTCTGAAGCAGTAACTAACAAGTCTACTTGGTGATTTGTCAAAGTACACATCATTACATCCAAGTACTTGTAAGGAAACAGGTTACTCCTACTAGTCTTCTGATTCTCAAAGCTAAGAAGCTTGAAGAGAAGTTCAGAACCTAGTGTGCTAGTGCAAAAAAAGCCAGATCAATAAAGAATCACATTTCAACCCCCCTTCTAGTGACCGATTGTTTCGCTTCACTAACAACACCCTCGGGATGCTCTTCCCAGTAAGGCTTCTCGAATAAAGGTGTTTACAGACACTCTATAGGTTTGAAGAATTTGGCTTTCTAATCATAATCCTGAAGTGTTTGGGCTAAGGAAGACTAGCATCAGAAGCAAAAGATTTCTTTGTACAACTTGGCTTCTTGATCATACCCTCTCTATCCTAATTTTGTTCCTTTCAATGAGCTTCAATAATTTGTGGTCTCTTCATAGGCCTTAAGATGATCGTTTCTAGTTTTAGGAGAAGTTTGGAGATCAAGCAAATCCGTTGTGAGCTGTCTTTATCATATAAGTGGCTCCTGACTGTTTCCCTTGCTTTCTTGATGCTTCTAAACTTTAAATGTTGACATTCCTACTTCCTTAGCTTGCATACAACTTGCATAATTTGAATTCAAAATTGTGACAGTTAGTGCTTGTTGTGTGTTAATGGTTCATGACTTCTTCTTCTTCTTCAACATGTCATGATATGCTTTCTATAATTGTTCCTTTTGCAGAATGTCTCTGTGTTGTTGCTTTTAATAACTGCAGTGTTGTTGCTACAATATTATTTTGCTATTGGTTGCTTTATTCAGGTCAAGACTTGATTATTTTAGCAAGTTTTGTGTCTTTGAATTTCTTCATGTCTTCTAGAGAACTTGTTGCTTCTGATTCAATGTCTTAGTACATTGATGCATGCCTTTTGTCTTTGCTGCTTCTAGTGTGCGCCTTTGAAGAATATAGACTTCAGTATCTTCATTCTTATGCGTCCTCTGATAATCCTCTAGTCATGTGTAGCTTATGATATCTACCCCTTAACTAAATTTACCCCCAAAATCGTGCTTCTAATCATATGCAATTTTTTATATCTGCACTTTGATCTAGAAAACATGATTTCCTTTCATGCTTCTGGTCAGCTCTCCTTCTAGTAGTCCTACTTCTGATTTGGCAAAATCTATGTCTGGAAAACATCCATTTGCAGGTCAATAGTTCATACCTTTCTTTATGCTTCTTGATCAAGTCTTATCTTAATTCAAGCACTCAAAGCAAACCATTAGTAGCATAAGTTCACAAGACTTAGAATTTAATTAAAAGTATGTTGTCATTAAACATTTCAATTCAGAACGGGTTATGCTTCAACAACAGCAGCTCCATTAAAACACACTGAGTGATTGAGTTACCCCAAATTGGCTTTTTAAAGCATGGTTTTGAAGGGAGTGAGAGTGTGTTGCGTTGTGGAACCTTTCCTTCCCTCTTTCTCTGTCATTTTTCTTCTCTCATTCTCAAGTTCAAGCTATGTTTTTCTTCTTTTTTCCTTTATTCAATTTTTGTTGAAATTTTTAACGTTATTTTAAACCATAGCATCCTTCTCGCCATTATTCTCTAATTTTTGGTATGTTATTAAGCTTATTAACTAATGGTGGTATGTTTTTAGTAAAAAAAAATATTGATTTTGGTCCATTGCATGTTTAGAAATTGATGATTATCATAGGTTTTTGTCACGCTGATAAATTGTTTTATGGTTTGCTTGAATAAAAATTTACTAAGGTTTAGAGGGCCAAGCGGTGGTTTGAAAACTTTGGCACAAGTTTGTGTTTTTGTTTATATATATATATAAAAGCACCTCATGCTTGTAGTGAGAGCGCTCGCACCAGTAAGTCGAGAATCCTTTGTTTGAATGTTGTCATGCTATTAATGTGAGGTTTACTCATATTTTTAAGTTTCATTTTGTCAATATGTACATTTTTTTTTTGCCTAAATGTCACTTTTGGTCCTTTATGTTTTAGTGTTTTTTCGTTTTGATACATCAAGTTTTAAAAGTCTCATTTTGGTCCTTTATGTTTTCGAAAGGTTTCGTTTTGAACCTTCTTTCAGTTTTCCGTCAGGAACATTAATGTTCTATTAACTTTTAAATTTTAAAATAATTAAATTAAAATTGTGGCTGCTAAAAACCACTACTATCTTATTTTATTTTAAAAATTATAAATCACTAAAAAAAATTCACTCTTCAACTCTTTGAGGCTCTTAGCATTGAGTAGCCCGGAGGCCTCCACTTGTGCAACCCCAAAGACGTTGATCCAATCGAGAGGGAGTAGAGGAGGAAGGCCTCAGGGATGGAGATTCTCGTAGTGGCGTAGAGGAACGATGCGACGTCGTAGTGCTCGGGGTGGTTGAACATGACTAGCGGAAGAACGAGGCCTTGTCATAGCGGCTCGCGCACGCAGTAGAGTAAGTTCTTGTCATAGTAATCGCGGCTGCAGTTGGGGTGGTAGTCGAAATTACGGTCATCCTGGCGGCACGACAAAGGAGGGAGAGGCGGCGGCGGAAGAGGCGGGCAGTGGAGGAGGAAGAGGAGGAGGAGGAGGAGCGGAAACAGAGGGAGATTGGTCGAGGGATTCAGGTGGCATGTTGATCACTTTGGCCATGGAAGAGAGAAGAGGAATCAATTGAAAGAGAGAAAAATTGGGAAATGGAGGTGAAAGAAAGTAAAACCCTAATCCTAATCCAATAGGAAAAGAAGATGAGTATTAAATGGTTTAGGTTTGGGTTTGTTTTGTTTTGTTGAGAACGAGATTGAGATGAGTGTGGTCTGGTGTGGTGTGAGGATTAACTTTTTACTTGGTTGGAAGAATAATGGAACGATGCAGTCAATTCGTCGCTCACAGGCATAGCAAAATCGAAGGTGGAAGGAGGATGACGAGGATGGAAGAGAGAGGCTATTTTAATTTTCTGAAAAAAAATAAAAAAAGTGGCAGTTTTTAGCCGCCACTATTTTAAATTAATTATTTTAAAATTCAAAAATTAATGGGACACTAACGTTGTTAACAGAAAATGGAAGAAATGACCAAAATGAAACTTTCGAAAACATAAAGGACCAAAATGAGACTTTTTAAAACTTAATGTACCAAAATGAAAAAATACTAAAACATAAATGACCAAAAATTACATTTAGCTTTTTTTGAGAGGAGTATGTGCATATGTTATTAAGTCCTTATAAGCATTGAAAAAGATAAAAAAATCATGTTATAATTTGTCAATATTGTGTTATCCTCCACACGGTAGCACTACTTCTCTTCCCTTTCCTAATAACCCTTGTTACCAACCTCCATTCGCTGCTGCTAGAGATTATAGCTATGTTTGTATAACTGTTTGGGTTTGCAAACGGAGGTTGGCAAAAACATCTAAACCCTTGCTTTTGCGTTCAGTTTACGATGAACCATTAGATTCGTCTTGGACTTCGTGCGGCAACAAGTTGGCCGGATTCCCAAACATGCACTATTTCTAGTGGCAACATTTTTATTTCTTCTTCCTTCCTCCTCTTTCTCCAATTCCCTCTTTCCACAAGCCGCACCTCTGCTCCCCAAGGCCCAACCATAGAATATGCTCTTCACCATGTATAATATAGTAGTATTATGAAAACTGTTGATACTTTTCTAAGTTAGTTAATTTTAATTTCATGTTGAGAAAATCATCTAATCTCTCAATTTTTTTTAGAGAGTATATATAGACAAAAATTGAAAAAAAACATTTTTCAAAATAAAGGCGTGGCATGTTTTCAGTCCAAATATATATATATGAGGCATTTCTAGTAAATGAATGAGAATTGGGATTTGGAAATTTGGACCATCGTTGCGTTGGGTTATTTCGTCCACTTTCGCTACCATCGCATGGCATTGTCTTTGACTTGTCAATTAGCTAAAAACACAATGACCGAAATTATAAAACGCCTCACCACCACGCAACCTAAAGAGAAGCCCCTTACGTTAAGTTATCTTCGTTTTCTTGGACACCTCTCAGTATTCTCCTCCACACACTCACAACCTGCTTATTGCTTGCTCATATTCAAAAAGACAAACAAAATAATTCGTTGGTATAAAGAAATAGAATTCACGTTTAGGTTAATGTAAGATGTTATATCAGTGACATGTTTTTAATATCTTGGTTATGTATTATTAGAATGTGGATTATGAGTCTAACTCAATTCTATAAAATCGGCTTGTGAGATTTGTAAGGTGAGAGTTGACTCTCATTTATATATACTATTTTGGTCTTATCACTAGTAGATATAAGATCTTCAACAGTTATATTTAGTCTATCACGAAAAAAGAAATAGAAGATATGAGTTTTAAGTACCGCAAAAAGGTGTAATAGATATATTTTTTAAGAGTCATTTTTCAATTTGAATTGATACTACGGTAAAAATGTGAACTTTATTTTCTTTCTTTAACTGATAGAAATAAAATAAAAATGGTCATAATACATTTACATTTTTTTAAAATTTTTTCTTACAATAGATATCACTGTTTTGTTTTGGATTCTTTTCACAAAATTAGTTTTGCAGTAAAAGTTGAAAAGAATCATAGAAGTTAATTTTTAAACAAAGAAAAAGATTTTTTATCCATGACAGAGTATAATTAACCAATTCACAGACCATTTTTACCTATTTAAAGTCTCGTAGATGGAAAAAACGTGGTTGAAATGAAAGATTCTACTAAAGGTGACTCCAGCTAGGTTTTTCGATGGATATTAGTTATTTACAAAGCTGATAGATACTCTTTATCAATAATAATAATAATAATAATAATAATAATAATAATAAAACAAAATTAGTGTCAAATTGAAAAGGGGCACGTGGCGGGTGGGTGCTTTAGATAGGCAGATTTTTCTGGAATGAACACGTTGCAAATGCTGGACGCGGACAAAACAAACCTATCACTTTGTCACTTATGTCACCTACCATTTCTTTCCTAATTATTTTTACTTAACATTGATTATTCGAAGTTCCTCTAAATTTGACACCAATATTAATTTTAGTTTTCAATGTTTTTTTCTGTTTTATTTCTTCTATAATTTTTAAAAATTTTAAAAATAATTCTTCTTATCATTTAATAATAACACGACATATGTCTAATTATATCATGTTATATATCATATTAGAATTAGAATAATCAATGATATCATATATCTAAATATATAATCTTACTTTAAAAAAATTAAATTAAATTAAATTTATAACAACCAAAATATAAAAAAAAAATTGAAAAACTAAAATCAAAATTTGCTATCTTTATAAAAACTAAAAGCATATTAATCCTTTACTTTAAATAACAAGTTCGTGAATCTGCGTAGGACTGAATTTTAGTTAGTTCATTTATAAAACAATTGAATGATAGGGACTTAGGTATTAACAGTGTACCTAGGTCTCACATCGAGTCCCAACTTTTATATATTTAAGTTATTATTATCAGTTCTTTCTCTTTACATTTAATATTTTTAATGTTTATATTGTTAGAACAACTTTTTAATAGACATAACATAAGTTTGGAATATAGCTTTTTAAACTCATTTTAGCCGGGGTATATATTATTATGTATGCATGAGCCATTTTGTAATTTTTAATATAAGTGACTCATAACTATTAAAATGGGCTTTTGTTATCTTTATTAATGCGAGATGATGTTTACTTCAGAGTTCAGAGTATTCAATTTTATATATATATATATATATATATATATATATATATATATATATATATATTTATGAGAATTGGAATTCCTTTTTGTATGATAGTATAAAATATAAATGATTAACTCCCTATATCGGTTTTTTCTTGGTTTAAAAAGGAAAGTAGAATCTTTCAAGCAACTCGAAACATATCTAAGGGATCTCGGTCTTTACTAACTCTTGTTCTAAACTCTGAAAAACCTGAAGTATACTAGGGAAGCAGCAGATTTTCATGCTCCTTCATTCATTAAATTAAAGGTAGTGTTTCCATAAACAAGTCAAGGTTTAATAATACTGATTGTTTTCTGAATTATTTATTGTCTATGATAAGCCCTTGCCTGATGAGTTCCAAATTCAAATTGCTATATTTTCTGTTCAGTTCTGGCTAGTGGCTACAAAGTCTTTGTACAAATTTCTTGTAAAAACAGTTAATGCATTAATTGCTTTGTAGTTCAGAACTAGGAAATTTTCTTTGTTAAAATTGGCTCTCCATGTCTATCACAGAGAAAATCGAGTTGAATTTGCACTGAATCATTTTTTATTTTTTATTTTTGTTGCTGGTTAGTGCAGAACACAGTTTCTGGGTATGGAAACTCTTTCATATGGGTCAGCACCATGCTGTCAAGTTGTGAACTCAAAGTGGAAATTAGTTGAAAAGGGTTTGAATTCACGTCAATCAAGAGTTTCCTCTATAGGAAAACTTGGAGTTTGTTACACAAATGCTATTTCTGCATGTGGGCCTGTGAGATTTTATGATATGGGTCGGGTGCAGCAGCTAAGAGGCTCTAATAGAAGACTCAATTTCAAGGTTTGTAGTGGAAGCTATGATGGTTATGTGATTGGTGAAGAGGAAGCAAAGGATATTTCAGGGATAGAGGAGCCTGCAACCAAGGTTCTGATTCCAGGTCTACCTGATGATGATTCAAATGGTGAATCTGGTGCACCAATAAGTAGTTGCTTTTGGGGATGGAAGCCTAAACTCAACGTGCACTACGAGAAGGCCGGGTGCGAAAACGTGGATTCACCACATGTTCTCTTTCTGCCAGGTTTTGGTGTTGGCTCTTTCCATTATGAGAAGCAACTGAAGGATTTGGGGCGCGACTACCGAGTTTGGGCTCTGGATTTTCTAGGCCAAGGGATGTCTTTGCCTTTTGCAGATCCTGCCCCTCTGTCTAAGGAAGAGGCTGCATCAAATGGAAGTATTTCTTCATGGGGTTTTGGAGACGAAACTGAACCGTGGGCGACTAAGCTTGTTTACTCGGTTGATTTGTGGCAAGATCAAGTTCGTTGCTTCATAGAAGAGGTAAAGGACATGCACTGTTTGTTGATAGCAGATACGATTTTTATCTATTTGAGTCCTGTTTTTGTTTGCTCATAGCCTCAAACTATATGATGAAAACTGTTCCAGGTGAATTAGTATCTGGGTTTGCTTTTTTCACTCTGTAGTTTTAGATTTCTTCTTGTAAGATGCGATAATATAAAACTATTCCCGTGTCTTTAGCTAACAATTTAAGCTTTTGGACTAGTTGGTTTGTGACATGGAACCAAAGCCTCTATGGCCAAGTTGTCTTAACTCTTGAGTTTGATACTTCTAATACTTTCTTAAGCTGTATTATTCGTTGCCTAAGTATTATGTAAAGGGATTATATGTGGATTGTATCCATATTTAGTCAGACAAATAATTTATAGCTTTGTGTAACACCTTCATAATATGGTGACATTTATAGTACTAACACCTTCATAATATTTGGTTCAGATGACTTATTTTATTATCTGTGATGCTAAGAAAAGCTCAAGACAATTAATTCGTGATTTCGCCATTTTGGTTAGAGACACACTATTTGATAGCAGCCAAGCCAATTTTTAGCTACTTCAGTCCTGTTTATGTTTTCTCATACTGAAAAATGTTGCAGGAAAATTTGCTTCTCCTTCTTATAACATTTTCTTAAGATGTAATATTCGTTTAAATTTATAGTATTACTTAAGATGCAACACATAGCACGGTTAAATTTATAGTATTCCCTAGTTAGCTGGTTTGCTAATATTCATGGTAGGATATACTTGGAATGATAGGCGAGGTTATTTGATTTAAATGACTTATTTTTAATATGTCATACTAAGAAAGACTTCAGAACGATTAGTTCATGACTTCGGGATTTAGCAGCCTCTTTGTTCCTGTGGTCCCTCTCATGCACATCTAGTTCTGCACGTATAATACCTTTGCAACAAGCGAACAACTAAAGCATGATTTATATTGCATTGATGGCATTTATCAAGGCATGATTAGCTTGGTTTTTATTGCAAAAACTAGAAATATCATGATATTTCTGGTGCCCCTTTTGTTCTGAGAATGCACCAATTGTCCCACCCCCAATATCTGTAGTTGATTGTCAAACCATCACTACCATGACAATAAAAATATTGCCACTACCATTAAATTATTCTATGCTGCAAAAATTCTTTTGGTCTGCTAGACTGCTACTAAGAGAGCCATGAACAATCATCAGTATTTTAATGTTTCATATACTTGTGATGTTTACTCAAATCTCTAATGGAAGTCTACATAACAGAATATATCTGCAATATTTCATAAATACTTTTACATTAAAGATTTGATCTTTCTAAGATCTTTCTAACCTTCTGCAATCTTTTGTTCTAAACATTATTATAATCACATTAACATTGCTAATGATAAATATAGTTGACACAAAGGATTTTGATAATCTATAATTTCAAGGCTTAGTAGGATTTTTTGTAGTGTAGTTTTAATCAGAAGCTACGTTGCTTGTGGAAATTTATTATTGAACCAATGATCCAAATTAATAATTTGTTGTTACAACAGGTCGTCGGTGAACCAGTCTATCTCGTGGGCAACTCACTAGGAGGATTGGTTGCATTGTATTTTGCGGCATGCAACCCTCATTTAGTGAAAGGTGTCACATTGCTTAATGCAACACCTTTTTGGGCGTTTCTGCCTAATCCAATAAAAAATCCAAGACTAGCCAAAATATTTCCATGGGCTGGAACATTCCCCCTACCTTCAAATATAAAGAGACTTACAGAGTTGTTGTAAGTATGGATTGATTTTTATTTATTGCTTCATTTCTGTTGTTACCTACTTATCCATTCATATGTGAGTGATAAATAAGAAACTCTGCGTAATGAACCTAGTGTTCTATTTGGAAGGAGAAACTTTACAACACTATTGACAAGAACAATTGTGTATTTTTGAAATTTTGTGGTACAGTTGCCTTGTAACATTAATTTTCCAGAACCACCTAGGTTTTTTTACCCATTAATAATAATTTTTGGTATCCTGAAATATGTACTCCCAATGAGTAAGATTGTCCAAGATGGTTTATTTTTTCTCCATGATGTGCAAGATAAGTGTCTCAAACATCATTCCATTATGTTCTTAACTGGTGAGAGTGAGAGTACTCTAGGTGTCTTAAATCATATATTTTCCATTAACCAGATTTTTATATTTTCTTTATCCTTTAGGTGGGAGAAAATTAGTGATCCTAAAAGTATTGCTGAGGTACTTAGTCAGGTTTATGCAGATCATTCAACAAACGTAGATAACGTTTTTTCACGCATAGTTGAAACCACAAGGCATCCAGCTGCTGCAGCGTCATTTGCTTCAATAATGTTTGCTCCTCAAGGAGAACTATCCTTCAGTGAAACATTATCAAGGTATAAATTACAACATCTCAAACTGGTATTAGATATGCATGAATTCACAAGTTAAGGATTTTCACGGTTTCTGCATTTTAGATGTCGAGCAAACAATGTGCCAATCTGCCTCATGTATGGAAAAGAGGATCCCTGGGTGGGGCCAATTTGGGGACTCAGGGTTAAAAGGCAGGTGCCTGATGCTCCATATTATCAAATCAGCCCTGCTGGTCACTGCCCTCATGATGAAGTTCCTGAGGTATGCAAATTCCTCACAAATCAGATTGAAACTTGTCTTTGTGCTCTTTTTAATTGCAATATGAAACCATGAAGATATAAGGGTTTATCAATTTTATGTGATAAAAAGCATGAACACAAAATTGGAATATGGAACTACTACGTTGCTTAATGAATAGTAGGAATGTGTTTGATTTATCAGTCCTTAAAGTCATTTCTTCTATGTGTTTTCCTTTCCATATTGAGAAATGCTAGCAACATACTCTCTAACACACTCTTTTGAACACACTCTTTAAATGTGTTTTCCTTTCCATATTAGTAGTCGAAATTATTGGAAATCACAAACTTTAGTGAGTCGTATTTCTTATTTAATGAGTCTCTCTCCTTATTTTGTAGTTTTCAATAGATTTTAAACAAGAATAAATGCATGCCAGAAAGAGTGTGTTAAAATGTGTTGCTATCACTTCTCTTCCCCATTTTTGTTGGAAAAAAAATACTTAATATGCATTCACTTTCTTTTTCATCTCACTTCTATCATATTTTTCTTCCTATCTCACTCTTTATTCCACTTCACATCATTTATCACATATATTATTTTCTCTCTCCTTTTTCTTTCTCTCTTCTTTCTACCTATACACCTTAAAAATGAGTTGTACGTTTATCATTACCCTTTTTTGTGAGTGAGAGACAGGAGGCAATGCCTTTTCCCTCATTGTAAGAAACACTGAAACACATGTTCTATAACTATGGCTTTCATTAGAAAGTGTAACACCAAAGTGACTGACTCATAAAGGTAAATAACCATTTACTTGTTGAGTCATGCAAATTTGTCAGGCTTGTCAGTTGACATCGTCTATCTGGAATCTTAAGAAAAGAATGTTAACATAAAACTTTTGTGAGGAAGTTCTTTAAATTGATTATAGGGTTTCAAGGAAATTTTACAGTTATTAAATTGTATTCCTTCAAATGTGTTTATTTCCTTGTGATTGTAAATGATCATGATCTCAATAATTAATACAAAAAGTTTCTATGTAGATCATAAATTTCTTACTTCGCGGGTGGATCAGAAACCTAGAGTCTCAGGGTTCTGTGTCATTACCATTGCTTGAAGATTTAGACAGTATGAAGCACATTATTATTGACAGGGAATTAGAATTTCCCAGAGAAGGTTCAAAAAAGTCAGTGATGGTCAGATATTTCGCTTCCAATTTCTCACTTTGGGACAGGATAAGATCTTTCATCAAATCTCAATCCAAGTTCAGTAATATTCTGGCAGCCAAATCTCAATGACATGGTGAATCATATGGCATCTTCAAATATAAATCAACCTTGTATATTGTCTTCTCTTTCATAGTTTGTATAAATAGAAAACAAACACAATTGCTTTAGAATCATAGGTAAAATCTTGTATATATACCTACCATTACTCACCAAGAAAGCATGCCAAATGAACAACTATTACACAGATGTTTTATGTCATCTCATACGAACATTTTTATTTTTTTAATTCAGTGTGAAATGCTTGGCAAACCTAAAACAGTCTGGCAATGAGACTTCGACATCTTCGGCTCTAGATATTCCAATAAGGCAAAATCATGAACAGAAATGTATGGAAAAAAATCAACCACACAACGAAATGGCTTCGCCACATTGAAACTGCTTCCGCTAAAAATAAAATTATCACACTTGGATGTTTCAACTAGAAATTTTAATTCCAATTCCATATAGCAACACATAAAGATCGAAAGTGCTTACTGATATAAATATTTATCAACAAGGTACATCTATTATTCAACACATTTAAAAACATGTGATTGTTATTGGAAAAAATCCAAGTCGTGCATCCAACTCTCACCTTACAAGTTGGTTTTATAGGGTTGATCAGTTAGGTCTAAATTTACATTCTAAGATGGTATCATAGCATTGATCTTGGTGACTCTGCATAACCCAAAACTACCAATGGCTGACAACAAAGAAGTCATGGATGAATCGAGCCACACAACTATGGACAATGGAGTTGAGCCATCTGCATCAACCTTAGTGCAAAGAACAAGATCGGATTAATTGACGAATCCATCAAGAAGCCATCATCCACAGACAAAGCCATTCCGCATGGAAGGGTCTTTCTGATTGATTTTCGCAAGGCAATGAATCAAGGATTTACCAAATCCAACAAGAAATAGTTGAACACCGTCAAGGGACATATTCAATCTCAGTCTACTACAATAGGGAGAAAGCTTTATGGGATGAATTGGCCTTTTATCAGGAACTATTCACCTGCACATGTAGTGGGCTAGAGAAATTCAATGAAAGGGTGGAAAAGGAGAAACTTAAGCAATTCCTTATGGGATTAAATGAAAACTATGCTACAGTGAGGAACAACATATTGATGATGAAACCATTGCCAGGTACTCAACAAGCCTTTTCTATGGCCCTACAACATGAACTACAACTCGATGTTGTTAAGACAATGTGAAAGTAGAAGCAACAATTTTCAAGTTATGGCTATAAGTCAGGCAAGCAGAACAACCAAAGGCAACGACACGCGAGAGAATTCTGTCTCTCACATCGGAGGAACATCGAAGAAAACGTTCAAGTGCACACATTGTGAGCTAGAAGCACACATTGTGGAGAGTTATTACTATTTGAATGGTTTTCTTGTGGGTAAAAAATTTCATGGGGAAAACATCCAACCCAAAAATAGGAGAGTTGCTGCCAACAATTCCACTACATTAGAGGTGCTCAAAGCACATCTAACCAAACAAGGGGGTCCAACTTTCACAACTGAAGAATACAATCAGATAATGGTCATGCTCAATGAAAAGATCAATAATGCTTTTGCAAATGCTGTAGGTAAAGAAAATTCTCCCACTACTCTATATTGGATAGTTGACAGTGGAGCCACAAATCATGTCTGCAATACAAAACCCACAAACCTGATTAAGTCTTCTAATTTTGTAAATTTGTCTGATGGGGGAAAGTCACAAACAAACCAATTTTATTGGGTCACTCACATTATATGCATATTAAAACTTGATGGAGTTTTACATGTGCTAAAATTTAGAGTCAATTTACTCTTTTTGAACAAGCTTACTCAACTTTGAAGATGTACAGTAACAATTTTCCCGAATTTTTGTGTGATATAGGTAGGATGGCAAAGTGTACCCGGACCCTACGGGTACCCGCAAAAATATCCGCAAGCGGATCGGATAAATATCCACTTATTGGGGCTGGGGCCTGGGCTGGGTATTTACTGGCAATTTTTTGCGGGTGCAGGTACGGATACGGGTACTATAGTACCTGCCCTGCCCCGCCCCACACCTACCATATCTATATATAATTAAAATAATTTAAATAAATAATTATGTTATATATACACTTTTCTGTAAAATATATATATATATATATATATATATATATATATATATATATATATATATATATATATATATTTCCATAAACTAACACTAATAGTAAAATATTTATGTTATAACTTATAATAATCTTATATTATATATTTTTAATATTATGTGTGGATGCTTTTAATGTTAAGTTTGAATTATTTAAGCGTAAATTTTCAATTTATTTGTAATAATTTTTTTAATTAATATTTTTATAGCTTAAATGCAATTTTGATTCATCTATTTTGCACAATCCGCAATTTTGTTCCCCCTATTTTAAAATAGAGACGTTTAGTTTTCCAATTTTGTAAAATATGTAATTTTGGTCCTTCCATCAAATTGAAAGCGTTGACTGTTAAGAGATTAACGTTAATCTTAATGTGGTCCAAATATAGTGACGCGACACAAGATTATTTATTTAATTTTTAATTATTTTAAATACTGAGTAAATAATTGATGAAAAATATATTTTAAAAAAAGGTAATATCATTTATTTGACTAGGACGTGCCATATACTTCAACAATGGCATGTGCTTTAGTGACGTAAATAAACAAATAACTATTACTCAGTATTTAAAATAATTAAAAAATAAATAAATATTCTCGTGTCACATCACTATATTTGGGTCACGTCAAGGTCAACGTTAATCTCTTAACTGTCAATGCTTTCAATTTGATGAAAGGACCAAAATTATGAATTTTACAAAATTGGGGGACTAAATGTCTCTATTTTAAAATAGGATGACTAAAATTGTGGATTGTACAAAATAGGGGGACAAAATACATTTAAGCCTATTTTTTATTGATTTATTAACTTCATACATAAGTAAAGTGCGGGTAGTGGTGCGGGTATAGGTATATAGGTACCTAGCGGGTACGGGGATGGGGATTAAAATTGCTACCCGCGCGGGTATGGGGCCGGGTACGAGTATTTTTTTTAAACGCGGATATGGGGACGAGTACTATAGGACCCTAACCAGACCCTACCCATTACCATTACATGAATACGAAAAGGACAATTGGCTTAGGCAAGCAATATAATGGCCTTTACTACCTCTCACCAAACAACTTGCACATCATGTCAACAATGCATCCAACCTATGGCACCAAAGACTCGGTCATCTTTCCACCATGCCTCATCAAGCCTTTCCAAGTCTACATCAGAAATGGATTTTGATAATAAACATGTTTGTGAAGTTTGTCCATTAGCAAAACAGACTCATTTACCTTTCCCTTCTAATTCTATTTCATCAAATGCACCTTTTGATTTAGTTCATTGTGATATTTTGAGGACCTCACAAAATAAATTCCCACACTAGAGTAAAATATTTTTTTCACCATTGTTGATGATTTTTTCCCCAATTTACATGGGTTCATCATATGATTTTTAAATCTAAAGCTTAATCTTTATTACGATGCTTTTTCTCATGGGTCAAAACTCAATTAAATTGTAGGGTTAAAATTTTCCATCCAGACAATGAGGTTGAATTCCTATCTATGGAATCATATTTCAATGGTCCTGGCATAATTTTTAATCATACTTGCCCTTACACTCCTTGACAAAACAGAATTGTTGAAAGAAAACATTGTCATTTTTTGAATGTTCCAAGAACACTTCGTTTCCAAGCAAACTTGCCTTTAAAATATTGGGGAGAAGCATTCAAACTGCTTGTTATCTCATCAACCAATTACCAACACCATTGTTGTCTCTCAAAACTCCTTATAAACTCCTCCATGGTGCATTGTCATATTCACATGTCCGCACTTTTGGTTGTCTTTGTTATGCCACTAATCTCAACCCAAACACAAATTTGATGCTTGAGCAAGACAGTGTGTCTTTTTTAGCTACCCCAAGGACAAAAAGGTTACAAAGTATTTGACCTTGAATCTCATCAAATTTTTTCCTCACATGATGTTATCTTTCATGAAATGACATTTCCTTTCTCTCATGAACCACCAGAAACCCAAGATGATCATATTGTGTTACCGAACCCCTCTATTCACAATCCAAACATAGAACCCAACCTACCCACTTTTGACCATCACACTGAACCTTCACTACTCACCTAAAGCAATCTTTACACCACCTATAGAAGACTCCAATAATAGTATCGAGGCCACCTCACCTTTTCACGATACCTCTGACACACCACTAACCCCAATATCCTTGTAAATGCATTGTCCCCACTAGTGCTACATTGTTCCACCCGCCTCACCAAGCCTCTATCCAACCTCCGATACTTTCATAGTTACCATGTTGCACTGCTTGCTCTTAGGCCAATCTCCTTCTCAACCACACTCCACACATGACATCTGTTGCATAGGTATGTTTCTTATTCGTAACTGTCTACATCTTATCAGAAGTTTGCTCATAACATTTCCCTTTCGGTTGAGCCTACATCCTATGAGCAAGCTTGTACAAATCCAAAATGGGTTGCTGCTATGCAATTCGAAATCCAGGTTCTTGAAGACAATCACACATGGACCATGATTCCTCTCCCTACTGGTCATTCTCCCATTGGTTGCAAATTGGTATACAAAATTAAATATCACTCTTATGGTTCCATTGAACGTTATAAATCCCAACTTTCAAACTTACTTAGCTAAGAATCTTTTGCATGACTAAGAAGTTGCACACCTTGAGGAAACGAAGTTATTTTGTGATAATAAGTAGCCCTCCACATTGCTGGAAATCCAGTATTTTATGAATGCACATAGAATTTTTTTTTTGGAAGGAAAATATAGGTTATATATATTCAAAAGAGAAAGGATGTACATGTAATCTGTACAAGTAGTACAGAGTATCAAAAAAGGTAGTCCATCCTATGAAATGATTCTATAATCATAACATAAACAACAATGCTAAAAGAAAAGCTCCAAATTAACTGCTATCTCATCCAAAGCACTCCAAAGGGTTGATACACCATGTTGAAAAGAATGATGTTGGTTTCACCCTTTTCCTGTACATAATCCATTGCCATGAGATATTTTTAATTTGTGCCAAAAGACCCAAAAAATCCACTCTACCATTCTTGAAAATAACAGAATTTCGGGTTGTCCAGATACACCAACAGGTCATATGCCATATGAAATGTTTGATCTTTTGTGCCTTCCTTCCAGCAAAACAGCTCCCAAATTGGATATATAATTGTTTTATATCCTCGGGCAGAACAAAAGAAAAACCAAGCCAGCCCATAATCTGTTGCCATAATTTGTAAATAAAAGGGCATGTCAAGAAAAGGTGCTTACAGTCTTCAGGAGCCTTCTACCAGAAAACACATGACTAGTCGAAATTCAACACCAAAATGCCACGTTTCTGTAATTGGGCACAAGTAGGAAGTCTATCCTGTAGCAATCTCCACGAACAGGTCAGAACTTTAGAGGGAATTATACTCTTCAAGAAGTTCTTAAACAAATCAGCCTCCAATTGTCTTAGCAGATTTCGTTGTTGAGAAGCGCTTATCACCTTGTAAGCAGCGGCAACTGAAAACTTATTAGAGGAATCTGCTAACCAAGCCTAAGAATCAGCTTTGTAAACTTGCAAAGAAACAAAATTTAGAATGGTAATCAAGTTAGAAACCAATTCCTCTTCCCAGATAAATAGATTTTAATCTCCACCTCTAGTTCCACTGCCACCTCGCTTCCAACGAACTCCCTTTCACATTAACTGTGATAAGTTTGTCTTCTGAAATTTGGAAAAGGAGAGGAAACATTTCTTTTATGGGCCTATTCCTAATCCAACAATCTGACCAGAAAAGAGTTGTTGTGCAGTCCCCAACTTTTCTCTGGATGTTATTTGAGAACCAACCTTGACCCCTGGTCAATGACTCCAATTTCATAATGTCTCTCCACCAGATCGAACTGGATCTAGAGGATAAGAGTTGACTGCCCCTCTCATGAGCCTGTCCATATCTAGATCGTAACACGGGCTTCCAAATTGCTGAGTCATCCATCAAAAACCTCCATCTCCATTTAAATAGAAGGCTGATATTGAACCATTCCAAGTTTTTTATCCCTAGACCACCCTCTGATTTAGGCAAGCATACATGGTCCCAGCTAACCCAAGAGATCTTCTGTGACTCTGGTAATCCGCATCATAGGAAGTTCCTTTGAATACTTATCAACTTCTTGAGCACCTTTTTAGGCGCTTTGAAAAAGGAAAAGAAGTATAGCGGAAGGCTAGATAACACTAAGTTTATCAAGACTATACGGCCCCTATAGACAGTTGTCTACTCTTCCAGCAAGCTAGTCTCTTTTTGAAGGACAGAATCACCGGATCCCAAGTGTTGACTCTTCTAGGGTTGGCACCTACAGGGATACCCAAAAACTTGAAGGGTAAGGACGCAATATTACAATTGAGGATAACTTCTGCTGCCTGTAGAAATGATTGTACCACATTAACTCCATAGATATTACTTTTATGGAAATTAACCTTCAGACCTGAAACCAGTTCAAAGCTACGAAGTATAGTTTTTATTGCCCATAAATTCTCAAAACAAACCTCACCCACCAAAATTGAATCATCAGCATATTGTAGAATGGAGAACTCAGCCTCATCCCCTATTTTGAAACTTCGAAACACCCTATCAAGGACAACATTCCTGAACAGCCCTGCTAACCCCTCAGACACTATTAAAAAAAGAAAAGGGGCAAGGGGATCCCCTTGCTTAAGTCCTCTCTGTGCTTGAAATTCTTTAGTTTGACATCCATTTACCAAGACTGAAATATGGCTAGAAAAGACAGTAGACTTGATCCATGAACACCATTTTACCCCAAATCCCATGCGTTGTAGCATATACTCCAAGAAGGACCAGCTAACAGAATCGTAGGCTTTCTCGAAGTCTACTTTGAAAATGAAACAACCCTGACGCTTCCTCTGTGCCCAGTCTACTAGCTCATTAATGACTAGAACACCATCTAGAATCTATCTTCTCGATAGAAACGCTGTCTGCACCTCAGAAATAAGTGATCCTAGCACTTTCTTCAATGTAAAGCCAGCAATTTGGAAATAATCTTGTGTAAACTCCCTATGAGGGATATCGGCCTGTATTCAGATAAGTCTCGAGGATGATCCTTCTTTGGGATTAAGGCTATGAAAGAGGATGTAATTGACCTTGGCAAAGTATCATTTATGTGGAATTCCTCTACACACTTGCAGATGTCATCTCCAATAATATCCCAACACGATTTGAAGAAATTAAAGTTGAATCCGTCTGGACCTAGACTTTTCCCACCTTCACAGCTCCATACTACCTTAATTTCATCCTTAGAGAACGGGATCAAAATTGACTCATTTTCCTCTGCTGATAATTGTTTAAATTACACTCCATCAAGAGTGGGTCTAGTTACTTGCTGCTCTTGAAAAAGTATGTGAAAATGATTTCTAACTTCCTCTTTCACTTCTTCTACCCCCTCAATCCACCTTCTGGTTGAATTAACTGTAACTAACTGGTTTTGGAGAGCCCTTGAGCGCAAACATGTATGGAAAAACCTAGAATTGAAGTCCCCTTCCTTCGCCCATCTCGTTCTCGATTTTTGGAGAATTATATTCTCTTTTGCATGTACAAGCTTCCAGAAATCCTCCAGCAAAACATTCCTTTGTGCCACCTCTGACTGATTACCATCCATCAATAAATCATCCAGAGCATCCAATTCCCCTACTTTGGTTTCAATCTGAATGTCAATTTTACCATAAACCTCACGGCTCCAGATTCTCAACCTCTGCTTCAGTCTCTTTAATTTTTCTTTGACCACATATAATGTCCAATCTTGTATACCTTCAAGATTCCAGACCTCCTTCACAAATTCACTAAACTGCGGATGATCAAGCTAGCAATTAAAGAATTTAAATGGCTTAGCTCCCTAATTGAGGCCTTCACTTTTTAAAATCACAAAACAGTGATCATAAATCTCACGAGATCCTATCCACTGAGAAGAAGTACCCCAAGCTTCCATTAAACCTCCAGTCATGAGAAAGCGGTCGAGTCTGCTCATAGAACCTCCATCTGGGCTCACCCATGAAAACCTTTTTCCATAACAAGGTACATCTGTTAGATCCATTGCATGCACAAATGACTCGAACAGTTCCATCTCTGTATAGCTATGATAAGATGATCTCCCTCTGAGTTCACTCCTATTCATGATTGCGTTGAAATCACCCGCCAGGCACCACATACTAATTCCAAAACCAGATCTTGACATTAACAAATTCGCCCATAACTTTTTCTTCCCTTCTAAATTGCATGGGGAGTATACGTTAACTACTACACATTGTATCCCATGCAACTTCCAAAAGAAACCATAACCCAGAAAACCATCTCCCTGAAACTGAAATTTAAGCTGTAGAATACCTGACCTCCAAACACAGAGTAAGCCTCCTGCTAGACCCACTAAAGGCTTTACTATCCATTCACAATCTGGACCTCCCCATAACTCCTTAATCTCCCCTTCTGATAAGGACTCACACTTTGTCTCTTGAAAGAGACAACACTCAACTTTGGTCGAAGCAATAAGGGAACGCAGCCGCCGTCTTTTAGCCTGATCCCTCAACCCTCTCACGTTTAACGAGAGTATCTTCATCGCACGACTGGTGCCACCCCTCTGTTACTTTTTGCCTCTTTGTCCCTGTCTTCCATATTCTGGATCAGTTGAATGTAAACTTCACCCTGTTCTTCGCCCCTTACTCCTAGGTTCTTCGCCAAATCCCAAATTTCCTGCCCTCCTCCAAAGATCGATGTCTTTGATTACACCAATTGATATCTGACTCAGATACATCATGTAATGAGAAAACTTTAGTCACTAGATAATTTCCCCCAGATACCTGACTTTCTGACTGCTTGTTCTTCCCCTTTTTCTAATAGATTATTACTTCCTGATGCCAAACCCTCCAAACTTAGCCTTCTAGTTGACCCCTTAAGAAGCGAATTGTGATTTGCTACACCAGGAGGCAAGGTAGCTTTTCTGCTAATAACAACACCATGATCAAAGCTGAGTCTTCTAGATTGGTGTGACCATTGTGGAGAAAGAGGTGTAGTGCCTCTGATAGGGAAGGGAGAATGATCTAGAGGGATGGGCTGTGTTTTCTGACCAGGGTCAAGTTGAACCCTAAATCCCTCTATTGGGCCATCCCCTATACCAGATTTTTCCAGCCCATCTTTAGGAAAAGAGTTATGTGCATCCTTTACACAATCTGTACTACTTCCAAATAAAGTAATAGGATCCTTTTCCAGGCCCGGCCCACCACCATAACTTGTCCCTAAAGTAATATGTTCCAAAGATGTCCCTATGCCCTCAATTTGTCCTCCTTCACCATGCTGACATTTTACCTTTTCAAAATTTGAATTTGAAATGTCATGCCTTATTTTCGCCAAAATCTCATCCAGATCGTCTTCCTCACTGATCCCATCAGAGGCATTATCATCGGACCCTTCTGAACTCGCATCTTGGCCCACCGTTCTATTTCTACATGACAAGCAATTGGAACAATCTTCTACACTTTCCTCCACCAAGTTAATGGCAAATAAATCTTGATCAATTTTGACCCTCACCGTATAATTGATCATATCCCTTACCTTGGTGCGAATAACAAACCGTGAAACATCTAGCCGCTCCCTATTCTTGGTAGGCTCATCCAAGTACATGAATTCGCCATAACATGAACCTAGCAGCTGAAAGAATTTGTCAATCCAAGCATGAACTGAGACTCCATAGCACTTAATCCACACAAGCCTCTCGTTATCTAACAAATTGGGATTCCAAGCCACAATCTCATCAAACCACTTAAAGACCTAATCTATTCCAGCATGAATATATTCCCCAACGTCCTTAGGATCCTCTGTCTCTAACAAAACTAAAGACGCCCCCATAGGAGTTACCCTAATACCAAACAGGCATTCCAAATGCAACTTTTGTTGAGTAATATGTGCATCTCCTTTTCTCACCACTCTTCCGACGTATGCCTTAAATAGAATTGGATTGTCATACTGTTCGAGAATACAAAGAGGAGAAATTAGCACTAAACATGTTCACACTGGAAATCAAATTGCATACATTTTTACAAAACCATTGGGGCAAGGAACGTTTCACTCTCATGTTAGCAAGGTAGGTGTGAGAGATATCCACACTCCAGCTTGAAGGGGAGTATTAACAAAATAAGGAAACTAATACAAAATTAAGGGGATTTGAATATTTGTAATATTTGTATGTTGTATCATTATTAGATTATTATAAGCATGATTTTATGCTCATATACTAAAATTAGATGATACTCAACAATTTGTATATGAGTTAGGCCAAAACCCACATTCTAAGAATTGTAATGTGATGTTTTCCTCTTCAAATTTATTGTGAATCTATTTTTTTCTATAGGTATACTCCTTTGGATACAATTTTGTTAGAGACACGATCAAACACTAAATATGAACAGTTTTTTAAGTGAAAATTTGAACTTTAATTTGCCATGTTATGGAAGACTAATCAATTTTCATTAGATTCAACTCTTGTTGATTATTGTACATCTATCTATTAATGTATGACGACATCTCTATCCATTACATATAACTAATTTTCATAAAAAGAAATGTTATAAATACACTTTTTATTATTAATTAAAATTAATTAATAATTATTAAATTATTTAGATTTTATTTTTTATTTATATATTCAATACTTATAATTTATATATTTTTTAATAAATTTTAATTAATGATAAAGACTGAATTAAAAAATATACGTTAAATGTTAATGTCACTCTTCCTAAGAAATTATTATATGATTTCAAACCATTATATATTTATATAGTTTTGACTCATGTTTACGTGATAAATATTTAAGATTTCTAATTAAAAAAAAGAATTAGTAATATTCGATTATGTATCATAGTGGTGTTAGAACCAAAGATATGGATGATGTCTGACCCCTCAAAATCTCATAATTTTGATGATAACAAAGGTATTAAAATTTGAAATACTAATGAAGTTCACTGAGCATTTCAGGTACACAAACGTCCAAAGATAACTTGGTATTGTATTCCATATCCTTCATATGTTGTTATAGTTATCTCTATTGAACGTCCAATGTACACTTTTGGACTCTGTAACTTCTTTTCCTAAAAGACAAATCGAGCATCCAACGCGCTACAATTGAACATGCATCCAAAAAAGTTTATGGTAACTAGCATCCAATGTGCTAAGGCTTTTATCGTCCAAACTGGATATAAGAAACTTACACTTAGATTTATATCTTTATCTAAGTTTTCTTCTTCCAAAGAAAAGCACACACATATACACTGACCAAGGGTGATTATGCTTAAAAAGCTTCTTTGTACCTTTGTTCCCTCGCCTTTTCAAATATCTCATCATTTGAATGTCAAGTATGTATGATTACAAGGCAGGACAGAAGCAAAATCAACATATTTTCTGTAAAATGGTTTTCGTACAAGTAGTGGAGACAGCATGAACGCTGCTCAGAAAAGGATAATACCTTTATTTGTTTCTCTCTCCACCCCAAGCTACCACGTTGCACAAGAGACAAGCTCTGTGAGGAAACAAATATTTTTGAAGGCTCTAATCCCCACAACGGTAACATTCTTGAAGCCTATATAAGAAGATGGAAACTCATAAGAAAGATAAAGAGTGAACGATTTTCTTGAACACACGAAGTGCTGCCATTTTTTCTTTGAGAATTCTTTCATCTCTGGACGATCAAAACTTGAGTATCATAGTGTCATTCTTTGCTTAGAGCAAAGTTTTGTTTTTGTATTCAGTGTTGCATTGCTTATTCTATCTGTGAGAGTCATGATTGTAATACTTCAAACTTATTGTTTGGAAAGCCAAGAGTAACTTAGTGATAAAAAAATACTTGGGAGTTTATCAATCTCAGGGGGAGACTGGGGGTGTACCAGAAGTGGCAGGAAAGAATATTTGTTTTGTAATCTGTTTTGATTAGTAGAACACTTCTAAGATTGAAGGAGAACTGGACGTAGCTCACAGATTGAGTGAACTAGTATAAAACAAATGTTCATACTTCTATTCTTGTGTTTTAACTTGTTCTCTCTTGAAAGCATCATTGGACGGACACTTTTACAATCTTTTTTGTGTAAACTGTTTTAACAGCTTTGGAGGATCTTTTCACGAGTTTGTTTTTAAGCTTGCTCTATATATCTGTTTTTTTTTTAAAAAAGATTCTATCTTGAGAAAAAAAAATTAAATTTTCATTAACACACTATTCAATCCCACTTTTAATATGTTCCATTTATTTCAAGTAACTGGTCAAAGCTATATACATACGACAATTCCAAACTACTCAATAATTTTCACTCTTCTTTCCATAATAGTTATTATTATTTTATTATTATTATTATAGGCCACCGAGAGAAAGATAAAAAAGTATGAATATAATAAATAATATATATGACAAAAAAATAAAAAGTTTAATTTTTATCCACAAACTAATTTTTTTTATAAAATTAGTAATAATATAATTATTAAAATAATAATAAAAGTCAATAAATTTATTATACATAATAATTTATAATTAAATAAAAATATAAAAATTATTTATATTTTTTAAAAATAATAATACTACCTGCGGGAACAAGCTTATAACAACCAACAAGCTGACTGAGTTACATATCCACCGTTTTGGTACACCCACCACTAAAAGCCACGTGTATCATTACACTACACAGCAAGTAAGTCCAGTCTCTCCAAAATCCAACACGTGTTCTGCATGCACCATCCAAAATATTCCAATACTCTCTTACACATTGAGAACGGTCAAATTAATTAACACTTCTACGCTTACACCTAACCTTTTCTTTTCTTTTCTTTTCAACAAAAAAAAAAAAAAACAATGAGTCATGGCCAGCCCAAGAAACCACAAGCAGATGGTGAAGCCACCAAATACGGCGACGTTTTCGATTGTGCCTCCAGCGCCGTGAAAGACGGCCACGTCCCGGTGGTGCCCACTGGTATCGGTTCAGCTGCCATCGATGGCGACCCCGTAACGATCGGAGAAGCACTGGAAGCGGTGGCGATATCGGTCGGGGACAAACCGGTGGACCAAAACGACGCCGCTGCGATCAGCGCCGCCGAGATTAGGGCCACCGGAGAGAAGAAGGTGAGGTCCGGTGGGGTGGGTGAAACGGCACAGGAAGCGGCTACTTTCAACAGCCACGTCATTAGAGTCCAAGACATGACGAAACTTTCCGATATCTTAACGGTAAGAATACTACCATTGCAATTATATACTTCCTCCGTTTCAAAATAATAGTCTTTTTATTTTTTTATTTTTGTTCTAAAATAATAATTTTTTAAGCTATTTTTTTTCATTAATGTTCCTAGACATAATTAAAAAGATCAATTAATACTTACATTGAAAAGAGACATCTGTCATAAAAATAAGTTAGTGGATAACATGATGTATTTGTTATTGGTGGATAGTGGAATAATTTATGACAAGAGTAGTTGAAAAAGTAAGAATATTTTGATCTAAACTTGTATCAATTGAATGTTTCTTAATCAGTATGTCACAACCTTAAAAGACTATTATTTTGAAACGAAAGGAATATGTATATTCTTTATCAACAAGTTATTGGTTTGAGTGGTGTTGAATTCCCCTTAAACAAATTCATTGAATATTCTGTACCAAAATATGGTAAAAAAATATATGTATATTCGTTATTCAATATTCAATACTTTTTTGTTTCATATTTTTAGATCTGATACTCCAAATTTTAATTTTAGGAAAAAAAAAATCATATTGATGGTTAATTTTGTTTTAGGAATTAAAGTGTTTTAATATTTTTTAAAGACCAAATTAGATATTTTTCTTGGTCAAAAAATAATTAGATATTTTTCTTTTTTTTTTACTAAAAATGTTTCGTAATCCGGAATTATATGTAGTCTCGGATCATTTCCATCGAGTTGATTTATGAAATCTTTCTAATGCTTATTTTTATTTAAAATAATTTAATCCGAAATTTAGAAATCAAATTTCTTTTCATTTATCATTCTGTTGAATTGTTGATACATTTGGCTAGAGTTCATGGGAGAAATCAATTAATATACGTTACACATAACACACTTTGTATCACTAGATTTTAAGTCGATCTCCTTAAACAAAATCACAAGATTATTTAGTGAAAATTTTATTAAAATTATTTAATTATAAAAATGAGTCGTACAAACTTATATAAAAGGTTGGGGATAATTAAATTGCAAGATTATATAAATTTGGTCTCTTTATTTTTAAAAAGTCCAATTAGTTTTCTTATTTTTTTTAAAATGGAATGAATTTGGTATCATTTTTTTTTTCTGTTAGTTTGAACATTTTAAAAAAATAAGTCTAAATTTTGTTTGAAATGGGACAAAATTGGACCTATTTTAAAAAAATAAATGATCTAATTAAAACTTCTATAAATAAAGAGACTAAATTAAATCTAATTTAAAAAAATAAAAATTTAATTGAAACTTTTAAAAATAAAAAAAAACAAATTGAATTTAATAAATAAAAAGTATTTTAACCTAAAATTAAGAAAAAAAAAAGTTAATATGTATTATAAAAATTATTATATATTTTTTTTTTGTCCATGTATTCTCTTATCATTTCCGATGGGGATGATGGATCCTTATAGGATGCCGCGGAGAAGCTCCCCGTGGACAAGGCGGTGACAAAAGAAGATGCTGAAGCTGTGTATGCGGCGGAGGTGCAGTTTCCACGGCAGAGGGACGCGGCGGAAGTGGTTGCTGAACCTGGCGGAGTGGCGGCATCTATGGCCACCGCAGCTAACCTAAATAAACTAAATTGAAGCTTAGAGTGCAGTACTTACTCTTTTTTAAATTTGTGCTTTTGGGTAAAAGTAGCTTCATAACTTCTGAATATGTAAATTTATTAAGTATTGAATGCTTTCATAAAAGTGGTGAAACTGATCATCAGCAGCATCTTCAGCTGAACTTATCTTTACATGAAGGTTTTGGACTTGATTAGCATCAAAGGAAATGCAGAGTCAGCTTGTTTATTGTTCTTAATTTTTTTTTCTTCTAGATATAATTATTGTTTGAGAAAACATGTTTTGCTAAAACAATTTTTAATTGTGTTTTTAAAACCGAAGTTTGAAAACATCTTTGAGTAGTTCTATCTTATGATTATGATTTTAGCTTTCAGAATATCAAAAAATACTGAAGAATATATAGCCAAAAACTTGAATGATTGAGAATACATGTTTTGTAAGTGTTGATTTTAAATCTTTTTAGGATGGGTTTGAGTTTTCTTCAAATTTTAGTAAAACAACTTTTAAGAATTATTTTCAAAATTAAGAGGGAAAAAATAATTGGTAACTTCATTTTGAAAACAATGGCCTTGACCTACTTGTCGAGGATATGCCAGATCATCTGAAAACTAATTAAGACCAATGAGGAAGATCGATTGTTGTAGGGTAGGATGTTTTGGTCAAAGGATTGGGTTCATGATGGCAGGTTCTCAAGGAGAAATCATAAAGTAGCATGTGCCTATGGTTTCAGTTATTTAAGTTTTTAAATGAGAAAAACTTAATAATACTTCTCTTTTTTTGGTTCATTTAATAATACTTTTTTTTTTATGGATTAATAATACTTCTTTAGTTAATATTATCTTAGGCTACTTAATATTTTTTCGTTCTCAAGAGGGTTGATGCTGACTAAGTTGATCCGGAAGTAAGGGATTTATATTAAGAAGTTAGTTCGAGCAGAGTTAAGGAGTAAAATATAGAGTAAATGCATGCCTAGTAGAGACTGATCCAAGGTAATGTCATTGTTGACCTTATATATCATGGTATTAAATAATGCAATTCAATGGTGATAATGAAATTGATTTTGAGATTTTTGAAGAAATGTTTGTTCTCAGTTATTAGATTCAAATTGTTAATTATTACTCTTGTTTTTAATGTTTTTATATAGAAATCAAGAAATGAAATAAAAAAATTTATCCTAATAAAATAGTTGTGAAATTTTTTATTTAATTTTTTCATTTATACTCCACAATAAATACATATGTGTAGATTAATTAAAGATCAGGTGAAAATAAGGGTATAATTGGTAAAAAAAAATTATTAATGTTTTCTTGAATTTTGAAAATAATAGATAAATAGAAATATTTTTTTAAAAAAAAATCTAACAATTAAAAAGAAATGAAAGTAGTAATTATTATGTGACATATGATTGGCATGTTGTGACTAAGGCTAACCAGTAAACTCATGGGCTTGTTCAATGGATGCCAGTGAGGAAGCCCTTGCTATTCCCAAACCATTTTATTTTCTTCTTACTCATTCTTTTTAAAAGAAGAGTGAAAGGTCACTTTTACCCTCACTTCTTCCATATACTCCTTCTCCTTCCTCTCACTCGTCACACTCCTCCCCCTTTCCTCTTATTTTTCCATTTCTTCTCACACTCCACTTTCTTCTTATTCTTAACTATGAGTACCGCCATTATTGCTAGTCATCGTCACCAACTCGCCATTAGCATCTAATCGCCATTCAGTGTCATTATAGTCACTGGTTCTCCTCACTAAAGTCGTCACCACTGTAGATAAGTTTTTAATTCTTTTTTAACTTTTAGATTTAACTTTTATATGATTTTGTTGTGTCTAAATACACAATAGAATTGTGATTCCCCGTTATATATCTTTGTTGAAATACATAACGAAATTCAAATTTCATTTTGTATCTCAATGAAGATACATAACATAATATAGATTTTGTTTTATATCTTGTTAGATGCAAAACGAAATCATAATTCTATTATGTATTTTAATTAACAAAGTTACATAACAAGTTGTGATTCTATTTTGTATCTAAATTCATAATGGAATCTAAATTTCGTTGTGTATCTTTTTATAGTTTAATTATTTATTTAAATATTGTTTTAGTATTATTTTATTAATTGTTTAAGTAATTTTTTATTTAAATATTATAATAAGTATTTAATTATTTATTTAAATTAGTTATTTAAATATTTATTTTATTAATTTTTTTAGTTACCTTTTTAGTAAGTTTTATTTAAATATTTTAATAATTTACTAACTATTTATTTAAATTATGTTTTAGTGATATTATTAATTATTTAATGTTATTTTATTAATTATTTTAGTAATTTTTTTATTTAAATTCAATTTTAGGAATATGTTATTAATTTTTTTACTAATTGTTTTACTTAAATATTTTAATAATTATTTAACTAGGTATTTAAATTAAGTTTTAGTAATATGTTGATTTTTTTATTGTTTCAAATTCATCATAGCACGCACGAGGCATGGGACCTATCATTTTGGACAAGAGTAGGGATGGCAATGGGTAGGGTCTGGGTAGGGTCCTATAGTACCCGTCCTCATACCCGCGTTTAAAAAAAATACCCGGTCCCATACCCGCGCGGGCAGCAACTTTAATCCTCATCCCCGTATCCGCTGGGTACCTATATACCCATACCCGCATCCGCTATCCGCACTTTACTTATGTATGAAGTTAATAAATCAATAAAAATAGGCTTAAATGTAATTTTGATCCCCTATTTTGCACAATCCGCAATTTTAGTCATCCTATTTTAAAATAGAGACATTTAGTCCTCCTATTTTGCATAATCAGCAATCTTGGTCCCTCTATAGAGACATTTAGTCTCCCAATTTTGTAAAATCCGTAATTTTGGTCCTTTCATCAAATTGAAAGCATTGACAGTTAAGAGATTAATGTTGACATTGACGTGGCCCAAATATAGTGATGTAACACGATATTATTTATTTATTTTTTAATTATTTTAAATAATGAGTAATAATTATTTGTTTATCTACGTCACTAAAACACATGTCACGTTGATTTTAATGGTTGGGGTAATCGTGAGTCCTAAAATAGAAATCACAAGTCTTAATCATTTATTTTAAATTAGTTATACATTGTTGAAATACATGGCACATCATAATCAAATAAATGATATTACCTTTTTATAAAATATATTTTTCATCAATTATTCTACTCAGTATTTAAAATAATTAAAAACTCAATAAATAATCTCGTGTCACGTCATTATATTTGGACCACGTTAAGGTTAACGTTAATCTCTTAACAGTCAACGCTATCAATTTGATGGAAGAACCAAAATTACATATTTTAGAAAATTGGGAGACTAAACGTCTCTATTTTAAAATAGGGGGACCAAAATTGCGGATTATACAAAATAGATGAACCAAAATTGCATTTAAGCTATAAAAATATTAATTAAAAAATTATTACAAATAAATTGAAAATTCACGCTTAAATAATTCAAACTTAACATTAAAAGCATTCACACATAATATTAAAAATATAAAATATAAAATTATTGTAAGTTATAACATAAATCTTTTACTATTAGTGTTAGTTTATGGAAAATATAAAATTATTTTTTTACAAAAAAGTATATATATAACATAATTATTTATTTAAGTTATTTTAATTATATATATATATATATATATATATATATATATATATATATATATGATAGGTGCGGGGTGGGGCGGGGCGGGTACTATAGTACCCGTACCCTACCCGCACCCGCAAAAAATTGCGGGTAAATACCCGGCCCCGGTCCCAGCCCCAATAAGCGGGTATTTACCCAACCCGCTTGCGGATATTTTTGCGGGTACCCGTAGGGTCCGGGTACATTTTGCCATCCTTAGACAAGAGCCTCCGACTGACAATGATTTAGCCCCCACAGCCGATTGCATTTACACGTCAGGCTAAAGAGGCTGCACGCTTAGTAGTATATAGAGCTGGGCATTCGAGTAGCCTGTCCGTTTGAGCCCGCATATGCAAAACTCGCAAATCGCATAATCCGTCCCACGAAACCCGCAATTTAAATGGACCCTGTTTTAGCTAGTCCGCAACGTCACCGTTTAGTCCGCGGACTAAACGGACCGGCCTGCATTCGCAAAAAAAAATTTAAAAAGAAAATCAAATTTAAAAAATTTGAAATTTAACTCATTTTTCAAATCCTTTTAAAAATAGTTGTCTAAAAAAATTAAATTAAAAAATGACTAAAAATCAAATTAAAAACCTTTTAAAAATCCTTTTTTTTTTATCATTTTATAATCCAATTAATCACTAGATGTCTGGGAATTATTCTTTATGGGTTTTGGTTTGGTGCTGATTATTTTGAAATGTATCTAATTTCAAGTAGAATGGTCACAATTCTTTTATTTTATTAGTCTAGTTTCTATTTTTATTTTACTTTTACTAAACTACAAAAAAAAATACATTTTTTTTAATTAAGGTAAAAAAACCCACAGACTGTCAGCAAAGCCCGTTTAATCTACGGGTTAAATAGACCAAACTAAAAAACCCACAATTTAAATGGATTTAAAAAATTAAAATCCATGTACCGTGCAGACTACGGATTATCCAAGTGATCCGTGGACTGAAACGCAAATGCCCGACTCTAATAGGATAGTAGTGGCATAGCAGTAGTAATAGGAAGAGGGAAAGGTGTCTGAGACTGATGACTTGGCATATCACATCGTTGGACACCCATTTGGAGGAGTTCCTACAGACTTGTCTCCGCTTAGGTCTTATAGGGATCGTGTTGTAGACTTGTAGGACACATGGATTAGAGACTACAAAAGGAGGTGTGAAGTTTATAAGCCACGGTGGTGACTGGTGAGGTGTCACACTAATACTTATGCATCCAATGGTGTTGGAGTACGTGCAGGGGTCAGGGCTCGCCCCTCTTACTGAGGCACGATATATTGCATATTGCTGCGAATAGGGGGCATAATACGTGCCTTTGTTGTGTAACACCCTCACCTTTGTTTACAGAAAAATATTGCTTGTTTTTTTTATTTATTGTAAATTTTATACTGAAAAATCTAGAAAGAATATTAAAATTCTGATTCCTACCATCGTGGTCAAAGTTTTATATTCTTCTTAATTGTAATTTTTAATAATTATTTTTGGTTGGAGTCCGAAGAAGTGTAAAAATGACAATTACATCATAATTTATCAATATTTGTGACTAACATGAGGAAAAGATTCAAATAGTTGTAACTAGACTATTTGATCTTAAAACCATGTTCTATATATTTAAATATAGCTCTCGTAGTTTTTCTTGAATTTTCTAAAACTTCAAAGAAAAATTAACAGAGAATCCTAGACTGCTAAGAAGATAGTCAGAATTGATTCAACTTTAAAACTTGGTGAAACTGATAAAGTTCGTTCATTTTTAGATTAAACATATAAAAATATAATTTCCATAAAATTTTGAAAATTTATTTAGCTAAAATAAAATCAATATCAATTTTTGCCCAAAAATACCTAAATAATTAGTAAATATTAAAAAATAATTATAAAAAATAGTTTTAATTCACAACAACTATTTATAAATATAAAATAAGGTCTCCACCAAGTTTCAACAAAAATTGAAGTTATTTTCTCAAAAACTAAAAAAAATAGGTTTTTAAGCGCGTAAATGGACACTAATTACCTGGAAAGTTGAGAGATCTCTATGCAGAGACCCAAATGAATTGAGACCTCTATAGATACCCCCCTCCAGCGAAGAGTTTGCACGCCACTCTCTCCCTCTCTCTTTTCACCACATGCTAAAATTTATATTATATAAAAATAAGCATAAGTACATGAATAATGTCCTTAATATACTCTATTTAATTTACCTCAACAAGCAATGTAACACTGCGGTTTTTCATAATGTATGATTAAGAGTGTATTTTGGATAGCTGAAAAAAATTAGATTTTAAGATAATTAATTTCGTTTGGATACAAAAGAAAATCAGCTTTTACGTGGTAAATTATGAAAAAGGGTTTGTAGTTATTTATTTGTATTACTAATATTATTTAAATGTTTATTTCTTTGATATTTTGTAAAAAAAAATTGTATTTTTATAAATTAATAAATATTGATAATAAAAGTGTGAGAGACAAATATATATATATATATATATATATATATATATATATATATATATATATAAAGACAAGTTACTAACAATTTTTTAAATATTTATTTGTTTCATATTTTGTCGTATTTTTTTTTCTATTGATATAAATTAAGTAAATATGAATGATAAAAGTGAGAAAGATAAAAAAAAAATATAAAATTATAGAGAAGATAAAACTTAAATATAAATAAATTTGGTTACATTACCAACTTAAAATTAAACAACCCACAAATTAAAAAACAACAATGCAAAAATTCTTAATTTTTGGCCAAAGCTTGAACTATTTCATCTCTAATTGAATCTCAAACATGATTAATGTACTCAGAAGACATATTATCCATGCGCTCAGGTAGGTGATCATCATCAGTGGTGGCATCACCTGGTATGATTTCCTCATTCTCATAAAGTCAACATCTGTGATACTATTTTGTCTAATAAAATTGTGTATTGCCATTGTTGCGATAACTATTTGAACTTGAGTAGAATATTTAAATTTGGGCATGTGATTCAAAATAGCAAATTTATTCTTCCATACACCAAATGTCCTTTCTATTGTGCTCCTTAAGCTAGAATGAAAATAGTTGAAAACTTCATTGTCAATATTAAAACCAGTAGCTCGCTTGAATTCTGGAAGATGATATTGTTCAATTTTAAAAGGTCCTAAGTAGCCAATTGGCGTTGGTAATTGGCATCAACCAAATAATATTTGGCTACCCAATAGTTTAAAAAAAATGTAAGGAAAAAATATATAAAAACGTGTAAGTAATTTATAAAGACTAGTTAGAATATCAAACCTGTGGGAGGATGTGGAAAATTAAAGCTTGAATTACGCAGTGCTTCATGAAAAATTCTTGCATCATATGCTCTACCTTCCCAACCCGCCAACACAAATATAAAGCACATATTCCAATCACATACAACCATGACATTTTGGCTGGTAAATCCCTTTCTTCCTATATATTTTGCTTGCTCGCTTTGAGGAACTACACAAGGAACATGAACTCCATCAATTGCTCCAATACAATCTTTAAAAAAGGGCCAATATCTTGTATCATATATAATCTTTGTATGAAGATTCTTGAAAGATGGATCAAGCCACTAAAACCTTGTGAAAACATCTACTATCAGTTTCACCTGAGTGTTGGAATCTTTCTTGGATCATTCTATTGCCAACCCCATGTCCAACAATGTTCAGAAACATGGCCACCATCTCCAACACTCCAATATATTTACTATGCTTCAATCCATGTGCAACAAGTTTTTCACAAAAGGCATACAAAACACGTTTTTCCATTCTAAACATTTCTTGCCGAAATTGTAAACTTGCCAATGGAGAGCAAGACCAGAATATGGCAAAAGGAAAGAAGACTGCTTATACAAGCAAATACTATGTCCCTAAATTTCCTAATGAGGAAGGTAAAACCCCAACTATAGAGGCAGTCAACAAGGATGTCAATGATCCTCTTGGGAATAATGGCAATTACAGAGATGTAGAAGTTCAAATGAACAATGTTGAGTTCCAAACTCTTGAGAATAATGTGTTATTTAATGATTATGCTATGAATTTAGTTGTGGATTTAAACAATTTTAGCACTAGTATCGGCAATGATATTGGTTTGGATAAATCATCCCTTGGTGTTATTCAAGGAACCAATGACAATAGTGGGGGAGATACAAATATTCTACACTCCGTTGAGAAACAATCTAATCTTCTAATGATGATGCCAATGTTTTGGTTGTTGCAGACTCTTTATAATCTGGCCTTGCTGAGTTTGATTTTAATGTCGATCAAAACAAAGTACCAACAGGTGATGATTTTGAATCTAACTCTATTGTTAAGTCCACAGCTAGACTATCTTCTAATTCACTGCAGCAATCTCCCAATAATATAGTAAGGCATGACATGCAAATTTTGGGTAGACTATGGAGCAACTCTGTTGATGATTACGAAGATACAAATGAGGAAATTGAGGTTGAGAGTCCTCAAGATGAACCGCCTCAACAACAGCTAAGCAGCATCTCTGAGCATATCTCTGTAGATTTCGTGCAAGTTCTTTCCAAATCTAAAAAGAAGAAATTGCGAAAACAAGCCATTCAACTTCAGCAAGTTGATAAGAGAAAAGCTTGTTCTAGGGGCGGCCTCAAAAAATTTTCTTTATGAGGATTTTATACTGGAATGCTAGGGGGCTTGCAAACCAGGATACTCGATTGGTTCTGCAAAAGCTTTGTAAAGATCAGAACCCGAATTTGCTCTTCCTCTCTGAACCTTGGAGGAGTTTAGATAAGTTTCCTTCTACCTTTTGGAAATAGTTAATTTAAATAGTGTGTCTACTAATGATAGAGATTACTTACCTCCCAATGGTGTTTTTGTACAGAAAATTTGAATCCTAAAATTATTGTTGCCTATTGTCAGCACGTCTCCCTATCTGTTTTTATTGATAATGTTGAGATTTTCATTGTAGCTATCTATGCCTCCTGATCACGTTTTGGCAAGTGAACCAATCGTGCAAGTAACGATAAGTATTTGAATAGTCTCCCAAAGGACTTGCATAATATTAAGCGAAATTGCTCACAAATTATAAACAAAGGCTAAAAAATAGTAAAATAAATTGGCATTTGATGTAAGATAAAGTTACGATCAAGTGAACGTAAAACTAGGAATTAAAAAGGACTTGAAATATTTTTGGGAATTTTTTTTTACGACACTACTAATGTAATAAAGTGAAATTTCAATAAGTATGATAAAAATGTGCCCCAGGTTGGATTTCATGCCACTTTCCTTTACTTATATAAATGATAATTAATAACATTCACTTTAATCAATCATTCATCACCCATAAATATCACTAAAACCCTAATTCCTTAGTGGTTAGAGTCTAACTCTCATTATTATCCCCTAATTCCTTAGTGAGAGTAATAATGAAAATTGCATTAAGCATATGGTCTAACAAGATGACTAATGGTTAGTATACCATCCCTAGTGCATAACCCTTAGTTACTTCACTATAGGTCTAGGTTTTTAGCAACATTTTCTAATGAGTAAAATCCCAAAAGCAAGTGGTTGATCAATCCATAAGAAGAAGATAAAGCAAGAGAGTGAAATAAAAGATTGAGAAAATGAATATATATATATATATATATATATATATATATATATATTAAAATATCAAAGTAGATACAAGAGGATGAGTGACATTACATCCAACCCCAAACACAAGGGGAGTTTAGCTACTCATAGACACTAGAAGCTCAACAAATGAAGAAGGAAACCAAAAGCTTGAAAGGAGAGCCATGGAAGAAGCCTTCACAGCAACTCCCACTTCAAAGAAGAGTGTTCTCTGATATCCCCTTAGTGAAACCTGGAATTCGCACCTTAATTAGGGCCTGACATGTGCCTCTTTAAACACCTACGTGACACACTCATGCTTAAGCGCCAGAGATAGCTCGCTTAAGTGCGAGTGGTGCTGAAGACTTGATGCTCTAGACAAGCGGCGCTTAAGCGTGGGATATGCCACGCTTAAGCGCGACAACACCGAAATAAATACTTCCAGGGACCTCTCGCTTAAGCGCTGGAAAAGAGGCGCTTAAGCGAGGCTTTCACTGCAACCAGACATCTTTAGGACTCCTCGCTTAAGCGAGGCTGAGGGCTCGCTTAAGCGCTGACCACTCTTCAACTTGAACAAAACTTGAGCTACAATTCATTAGTCACATAACTCCTCTAGCTTCTACATGAAAAGAGAATTAATTAGATGAAAATTCAACTACTTAACTACTCTACAACTAATCTAATTCTTTTACAAATAAATTAAAAATGAGGCTTAACAAAGTTATAAAGCTTGGGTTATTAAGATAATTGCCTTAAGTTTTTATCAACAAATTAAGTCAAGAAAAACAATTATCACCTCTACATCCTATATACAATGTAGGACCTTATGACAAGAATTATCTCAACTGGAATCTCTTCACCAAGGCCCTTGGTGTTTTATTGGAGATTTCAATGTTGTTTTAGGATCTCATGAATACAAAGAAAGAGGTACTCCTCGTCATATTATAGTTGAAGAGTATCGGGACTGGTCTGAATCTAATAATTTCACTCATATCCTAACTAGAGGAGCTCAGTTTACTTGGTCTAATCATGGCAAAAGGGCGGCACATCTCCATTATTGTTACTCCATATCCACAATTGGTAATTGTATTCAATATAGGGTGTGCAAACTTGATGAAAATGAGGACGTTCAAATCATGTTCTCTATATTTGCTAATTACCCTAACCTTACACATCTTACGTTATATGCCATTGTGCAAGACTCCATTTCTCCATCATCTTCCCAATCATAACCATCAGATGGTTAAGATCCAAATGAACAAATCATGAAAGAGATTATGAAGGAAAAAGAAAATTATTATGCTACCCATTATTCACAATACATTATGTATGGAAGTGTCTCATTTGAAGAATGGAGAAAGTTTAATCTCTCTCCCAGCCAAAACTCAAAATAAATTGCATGGCTTACTTTCGTTGGATATATTTGTTTTTATTTTGTGCGTGTTTTTAATATCTGAAAATGTAATTTGCTTTTAAATAATGTGTGTTTTGTAAATGTATGCTTTTTACTGTTTCATATTTAGTATCAGAAAATGTGTTTTTAGGGTTTTATATACGTTTTGAATATATTTATGTTAGATTTTATATATAAAAATGTGACAGTTGTTTGGTAGTTTTTGTAACTAAGTTGTTCATTATTGTTTGGTATTTGTTTAAACAACTCTTAACCATATTATGTGCCTATGTATGCCCTGTAAGCAGCGGCAAATCTTTGATGGGGTGGGGGAGATGGGGCACGACCACCCCAAAATTTTTGAACCCCTTTATATATGTGTATATATTTTTAATAGTGGCTCCCTCAACATAATATATATATATATATATATATATATATATATATATATATGTGTGTGTGTGTGTGTGTGTGTGTGTGTGTGTGTGTGTACATTTTTTTTAATATATACCAGGTCAACCGGTTTAATCAGTGACCCACCGGTTCGACCACTAACCCATTGACCCAATGCCTTGACCAGACCGATTTTCACAACTATGCTAGAGTATTCTCTAACTACTGATGCAGCTTATTGTTTGCCATGTTATCTCTTTAGTAAAAAGCCAAGTGGTTGTCCTAGGTCAGATGTATTTACTAGACAAGGATTTAGAACATGGAAAAAGGTTAATTCTAGGAAGAATTCTGCATTTCTCAACCATATTAGAGACAACCCTTGCTCACCACATAATAATGCACTGAAAGCTTGTCAAGATTTGTTGAATCAATCTAATCTAAGCACATCAGTAACATTATTAATGTGCAAAATTCAGAGCAAATTAGCAAGAATTGTTTACGTCTCAAGACTTCTATTGATACAATTTGTTGGCTAACATTTCAAGCTTGTGCTTTTAATGGCCATGATGAAGGACCCAAGTAAAAAATAGATGTAACTTTCTTGAGTTGATTAAACTTTTAGCATCATACAATGACAAAGTGGCACAAGTTGTGTTAGAAAATGCTCTATATAATTTAAAATATACTTCTCATCAAGTTCAAAAAGAAATCTTGCATATTTTTTCTACAAAAGTGAGAAGTCATATTCGTGAAGAAATTGGAGATTGTAAATTTTGCACAATTGTTGATGAAGCACATGATGAATCAAAGAGAGAGCAAATGGCTATTGTTTTGAGGTTTGTAGATAAAGAAGGCCATATAAAAAAATGATTTTTGATCTTGTGCATGTTAAGGACATTACATCTGCCACTCTTAAAAGAGAATTATGTGTTGTTCTTTCTAAGCATAATCTTGATGTTTCCAATATCTACGGTCAAGGGTATGATGGTCCTAGTAATATGAGAGGAGAATGGAATGGATTATAAGCATTATTTCTTAATGATAATCCTTATGCTTATTATGTGCATTGCTTTACTCATAGACTACAACTTGCTTTGGTTGCTGCTTCAAGAGAAGTTATTCCTGTTCATAAATTATTTTTCAAATTTGGCTTTTATTGTGAATATTGTGTTTTCCTCTAGTAAACGTCATGATGAGTTACAAGCTGCCGAATTAGATGAAATTGCTTAGTTGTTGGAAATTGGAGAAATTGAAACTGGTAAAGGAAAAAATCAAATTGACACTTTAAAATGAGTTGGAGTTACTCGTTGGAGCTCACACTTTCATTCTATTTGTAGCATGATGAAATTGTATAATGCTACTTGTTTGGTTGTTCAAAAAATTATAGTTGACGGATCAAATTATTCTCAGAGGGGGGGATGCTGATGTTGCTTATGATATTTTGTCTTCATTTGAGTTCATATTCATTTTACATATAATGAAAGAAATTATGGGAATCACTGATTGTTTTTGTCAAGCTTTGCAACAACAAACTCAGGACATACTTAATGCTATGCAGCTAGTTCGTTCTACTAAAATGTTGATTCAAAAGTTAAGAGGTGATGGTTGACATGATTTGTTGAATGATGTGAAATTATTTTGTGAGTAACATGACATTCATATTCCTGATTTTAGTGCTACCTATGTAGCACGTCATGGGCGTTCTCGACATCAAAAAGATCACATCACAATAGAACATCATTTTAGAGTGAACATATTTTTAATTACAGTTGATAAGCAGTTGCAAGAACTAAATGACAAGTTTAGTGAGCAAACAATGGAACTTTTAACTTTAAGTTCTGCTTTAGTTCCTAAAGATGCTTATAGAGCCTTTAACATTGATGATATATGCACTCTTGTGAACAAATTTTATCCTTTAGATTTTAGTGAACAAGAGAAGATTAGCTTGAAATTTTAACTTCAACATTTTATTGTTGATGCTCCTAACCATCCAAATTTGAAGAACTTATCCACCATGCTTGAATTGTGTCAATCTTTGGCAACAACAAGAAAGTCAAATACGTATTATTTTATTGATCGATTGATTCGTCTTATTTTAACTCTTCCAATTTCTATAGCTACAATAGAAAGATCTTTTTCAGCAATAAAGATAATCAAAACAAGATTGCGTAATAGGATGGAAGATAAATTTCTTGCTGACAATATGATCATTTACACTGAAAAGGAAATAGCTGAAAATTTTAGTTCTAATTCAATTAATGATGATTTCAAGCATTTGAAGGAACAAAGAGCAGTTCTTTAAGTGGTTGTGGTTGTTTCTTTTGATATTTATAGTTTATTACATTTTGGATGTGAATTTTTTTGATATTAATACCTGTATTGCATTTTGTACTTACTTTTGTATTAATGACAATGACAGTACATATGAGTACAAATTAATACAATTATATCATTTATATGTAATTTTTAATTTTGAGTATATGAATATCATTTGCTACTTTGGACCCCTCAAAATTTTTGGTCAAGATCCGCCACTGCCTGCAAGCATGCTATTGCATACAAGAATGAAATACTAGAGGACTATTGTGATGGCTAGCTATTAAGTCATAAGACGAATCAGGATCTTGCAATGTTTTGATTTATACAAACAAAATATTAAGTTTTTATAACAACGACTTTGTTCTTTCACACGAAAGCATCTGTTTGTTTCTTTCTATTTTAACAGACGACAACCCTTAGACGTTGGGTGTGTGTATTTATGAACACTTAATCCTCTGATGTTTTGATTCTCTTTGCAAAGAATAAATGTTATATTCTTCATAGGATATGTTGAAAAGGTATGAAAGAGAAAAAGAGTCAATGAAAAAGCTATCTACTCCATCAAAAGGCACGTCAACCCTTGGACGTTGGGTGTGTGTATTTATGAACACTTAATGCTCTGATGTTTTGATTCTCTTTGCAAAGAATAAATGTTATATTCTTCATAGGATATGTTGAAAAAGTATGAAAGAGAAAAAGAGTCAATGAAAAAGCTATCTACTCCATCAAAAGGCACGTCAAAGCAAGTTGTAAAGTACTTGAGTACACAAAAGCATGTATGTTCATTGACACAAGATATGAAGTGCAAAAAACAATAAGATAAGCAAGTTACTTTATCATATCAATGTGGCAAGTTAGAGTACTTGAGTACACAAAAGCATGTATGATCATTAACACAAGATATGAAGTGCAAAAAACAATAAGATAAGCAAGTTACTTTATCATATCAATGTGAAAAGTTGGTGAATTGCATTAAATGCAACATTAAATGCTCCAAAGACCATTTTCACCAACAAACAAAGACGAAAGTTTCACAAGTCACAACAGTCACCTTTTGAAGCTACCTAAATACTTGAAGATTGAAGCTTACAAGTTAGAAAAACAAGCTACTGTTGTATTCAAATCTTTCTATAAAATTCTCTAAGTTAGAATTTTAGCTCCCTACTCATTTGTTTATCCTAAGAGTGTAAGACTTGAGCTTAATTCTTGTACATCCTTCTCTAAAATGATATAGTCAATGAGCCCTTACCCTTAACCAAATATGAGTGACTGGTTGAAGCTTGAAAAGACTTTGTATTAAAGAATACTTGGGAGTTTGCTTGAAGAGACAATTGTAAAACTACTTGGGGTTGAGCCAAAAGTGGCTTGGAAAAGAATACTTGTAACTTGTAATAATTGCAGTGGAACTTGGTGGTTTAGCCAAGAACTGGACGTAATCTCAGTGGTGGAGACAAACCAATATAAAAACCTTTTGTGTCTCTTTGCTTTAGTGTTTTATCTAACCTTGAATTGTGTTTCTTTTTTAAATGTTGCTTTTCGAAAATGGTTTTAATAAAACAAAGTTTCTCTCTTCTTTCGTCTGCTATATCCTTGCATCTATTAAACCTATTTTTCAGAGGATACATGTTTTAACTAAGGTTTTGCAAAAAAGTTTTAAGAAACACAACTCAACCCCCTTCTTATGTTTCCCTGTGTTCTACACTAGCTTATAACGGCATCATACAATGAAAATGTGGCACAAAAGAAAGAAATTAAAATGGATAGTGGATGAAGAAAAACAATTTAACATGAGACACAAAAGAAACATTCTATAAAATGTTAGTAAATAAGAACTATAAAATTACTTAACTGCAAATGTTTGATTTATCTAAAAATTGGTATACATAATCATTGAAGTAATATCAAAACATTCAATGATAAGATTATGAAAATTTAATATATACAAACATTAATTGATTGGAATAACTTTATCACAAATTATTCATAGAGTAATTTGAGACCCACACACACACTACAAAATCAATAGGTGATTTTTAACTGGTGCAAATTATTAAAAAATTAAGTGAGTTGTATAAAAAATAAAAAAATATTAAATAGAAAACAGTAAAAATTAAATTAATGAAAGTATAAATTATAGGGAAAAAAAAAAGTAAAAGTATATTACTAAAATACTTTTGACTAACCAATTTTTAACTCATATATATATATGGGGAAAAATTTAGATGAAAAATTGTGTAAAAGCAGAAAATGCTTATATATTAAAAAAATCAAAGAAAAATGTATTGATTTTTAAAACTAAATGCATATCTTTAAAGTTTTATCATTATTATTACCCTCCTTTTATATCTTTTTTTTAAAGTCCTTTTATATCTTTTAATATTTATAGAAAACCACTTTTTTGTCCAAAAAATAAAATGCAAATTAAAAGAAAGGTAAAAAAAATAGAAAAAGAAAAGATAGATAATAAAAGACAAACAATTTTGTTGAGGAAAAAAAAAATAGATATTAGAAATTATAACTATTATCATAAAAGAAAATTAAATATGTTTAACTAATTATATATATAGAGTATCAAGTAAGAGTTTTTCTTAAGTAGCATTTGGCAAAAGAAAAATTTCTTCATGCTTAAGAATTATGATTTTCAGTCATTACGAATCTTTGAAATTGTGATTATTAGGAATGACTAAAATTTTGTTTGGTTTGTCATAAATATTCTTGAGAATATTTATATAAATTTCTTGAGAATCAAAGAGTAACATTGTATTTTTACCAAAAAATTTAATTAATTACCACATTAAATGATACTACCTCCATCCTTATATATAAGACTATTTCAAATAATTCACACCTTTTAAGAAAATTGGTTAATTTAGTTAATCACATTAAATTTGTCAATTATTTATACTGCTCTTCCAAAATTACGTTTCAATTCTCTCTTCGCTTCTCACGTAGGAGTAATTAATGTTTGGAGAGAGAATATTGTAATTAATGAAGGGTACTATAGGAAAAAATAATTAATGCACAAAACAACTAGAAAATGGTCTTATAAAAAGGGACAAACAAAAAAGTGAAAGGGTCTTATATATAAGAACGAATGTAGTATAATAGGAGTAACGTGGTATTTTTACCACAATATTTTTTTTTAACTCGACAAAGTTTGATTCCTACCTCAGAACAATTTTATGGAAAACATAGCTAAAAAATATTTTCGAAAAACATTTTTTTCCTAAGAATGTTATTTTTAAAAAATAAATTAAACATGGGAAACAAACATTCCCAGCTTAATATTCCCAACATTATAAATTATAAAATTTAATATTATAATAATTAAATTATAATTTTATAATATTTATATACATTTGCGTACATAAAATTATAATGTTGTAATATTTATGCATATAAAATTATAATATCATAACATTATAATTTTATATACGTAAATGTATATGAATATTATAAATTCATAATTTAAATATTAATAATTTTATATTTTTATAATTTATATATGTAAATATTGTAACATTATAATTTTATAAATTTGTAATCTAAATATTATAATATTATAAATGTATATAAAATTATAAGTTCATGCAATTTATTTTAATATTTTATAAATTAGTAATATAAATTTTATAACATTAAAATCAATTATATGAATTAGTGATGTAATAAAAAAATGAGAAGAAAAAGGAATAATAAAAGGATATGAATGATAAAACTGATACTAAAAATATATTAAATAATAAATCATACAATTTATATATTAAATATTTTTTATATTTATTGGATAAATTTATTATAAATATTATAATAGTAAAATAAATTACATTAACTTATAATGTTAAATAAATTTATAATATTATAATATTTATGTTACAAGTTTATAAAATTATAGTGTTATAATATTTACAATATAAATTATAAAATTATAATATTGTATTATTTAAATTATAAATGTATAATATTCATATACATTTACGCATATAAAATTTTAGTATTATAATATTTACATATATAAAATTATAATGTATAATATTATTATTAATATTATAATTTTATATATATATATATATATATATATATAAATATTATTACATTGTAATTTCAGAAATTTATTACATAAATATTATAATATTAAAATATTAAAATAAATTATATAAATTAGTGATGTAGTAAAAAAATGAGAAAAATAGGATAAAAAATATGAAAGACAAAAGTAATTATATGAAAAAATATATTTAATAATAAACTTTATAATTTATTTATTAAATATTTTTTTATATTTATTGGATAAATTTATTGTTTATAAATCAAATTTAATTTTAAATAAGTAATTAACTCATATAGTAATGTATATATAACATAATGTCTACAATATAACTCAAGTGAAATCATTTAGTGGTTTAGATGCTAAAGGAGAAACGAAGGGACTTCTCATCAATGAACGGATGGACTAAAATTGCAAAATTTAAAAAATTGAGAAACCAAAATTATGGATTTGAAAATAGATATGAAATATTTTGATTAAATTAGTTATATATATATATATATATATATATATATATATATATATATATATATATATATAAGTGCGAGTATGGAATGAGATAGTACCCATACTCGCACCCACTCCCATTAATTTTTATGGGTAAATTCTCATTCCCAAACTCTTATGTATTGGGTGAGTATTTACCCTGCACATTATAGGTATTTTGTAAGGAAATATTCATAGGGTTTGAGTAGAATTGTCATCTTTATATACAATTATGCAAAAATGATAAAAATTAAGAGTTAATTAATGATCATGTAACCACTTAGTAAAATTATATATACTTACTTTTCTTTTAATTTTAACTATACAAATATAATTTTTTTGTCCTGTGTCAAAGATCACGAGTGTTCCTGAGAATTTTGCATACAGAGAGAATCGAACACGAATTCTCCCACTAAATAGATTATTTATGTGTGAACAAAATCGGGTCTTATACCACTGTGCCAACCCTATGAATTATACAAATGTAATTTAACAATTTACATTTATAATTTTCTTTTCTTGTAATAAATAGAATTTTCATTTCATAATATATATTTAATGTAAAGATTAATGACAAGTAAATGAAGTCTTACCATATGTTTAGTTGGGAAGAAAATGAGAAGAAAGAAAATAAAGAGAAAAAAAAAAACACAGATAACGAAATATTTTCTTTTGTTTGGTTGAGAAGAAAGTAAAAAAAAAAAAGTGAGAGAAAAGTTAACTTCTATAAATAAAATTTTGAATTTTTTTTTCTTCTATTTTCTTTTCAATTCAAATTTAAATTTTTTTCTTCCTTCTTTATTTTTATTTCTTCCAACCAAACATATCATTAGACTCTTAAAAGACAATAGAAAATCGGGGAGAAAAGAAAAAGAAAAGGAATGGGACCCGCGGGTGCAGACGAAAATCCAAAATGGGGGCAAAAAGGAAACAAACAGTCTCTAAATGCACAGAGAACAACAACACGGAGCCATGCAAAGTTGCCGTTTCCAGCGAACCTCTCTGGTCATTTGAGGTAAAACGCATTTTTTCAGTCTCGTTCTCAGCGACCCCTTCCTCTTCTCAGTAAAAGGGGGTCTTAGTGCCTTCCTTCACACTTCAAAGTCAAACTTCAAATTGCTTCTCCTCCCAAAGCATCACCTCTAATTTCTTGTTCTGTTGGGCATGTTCGCTGTTTGAGAGAGCCAAATTAAGCCAATGGGTCGAGGGAAGATCGAAATCAAGAGAATCGACAATGCTAGCAGCAGACAAGTCACGTTCTCGAAGCGGAGAACCGGGTTGTTCAAGAAGGCTCAGGAACTTTCCATTCTATGTGATGCCGAGGTTGCCGTCATAGTTTTCTCCAACACTGGCAAGCTCTTCGAGTTTTCCAGTTCCGGGTGCGTCTCTCATTTTCCAACACCCTTGCATGTCCTCTTGCTTTTAACTATATGTCCTTCGCGTCTACACTGCTGATGCCTAGCTTCCAGAACCTTCTCTCAATTTAATTTAACTTAATTTCTTTCCTCTGTTTTAGTATCTACCCCATGCATGTACTAAAAAAATTTAAGCTTTTTTTCTTCTAAGTGAAAACAATTCTGAGGGCTTGAGTGGTGTGTTTTTCTTGCGTTTTTTTTTTACGGGCTATGTAAGTGAATCGATGAAGTTTTGATTTTTCTCATAGTTGTTAAAATCGTAGTTTTGATTACGGTTGTGTCACGGTTAATAAAACTGCGGCTGATGTGATCATGATGTTGTTACAGGGACTTCCCGTACTGGAACACTAGTGGTATCTTTGTAAATAGAATTCAGTTTTTTTTTTTTTTTTAAAGAAAATAGAATTAACTTGCTTTCTTTCTTTAATGGTGTATAATGTATATATATGAAGGAAATTTTGATTCCATTGGTTTTAAATTTGGTGTGATTAGTAAAATTTCTAGGGTTGTTGTGATTAATAAAATTTTAACTATAGTAGCCGCAATAGAAGTTCAGGACTGCAATTTAGAGCCCTTGGACTTATTGTATGTTTAAAACATTCTCTGTGTGTGTGTGTGATCTGTTTTACATGGTTATCTTATCACGGTAAGTTATGGTTTTGAAGTGAATTTCAACTATGTAAAAGGTTGAAATTTTCTGTTGGTTTGTGTGTGATTGCATTGAGGATCATTGCTAAAATAACTCTGCTTTTATGAACTTCATTGGTGTTTGAACTTGTATTCACTGTTCAACATTTGGTGAAATAAAAATATTAGGGTCAGGGGTCACTGCCCATCTCAGGTTCAGGGCAGCCCTATTAATGGTCTGTGCCCTGTTTGACTCTTCGTTGTTTTCATTTTTATGTATTTGTTTTATATAAATAACCAGCTAAAAATTTCAAAATTGCTTTCTCTGGTGTTCAATTTTACCATATTTTGTAGAGATGATTTAATTAAAAATACTAAAATTTACTAAAGTTTATACAACTATACAAGCTTCTGGAATTTATTTCTAGAATTAGGTTGCTGTTATAAAAGTATTTATCATTTGGACATCTTTTATGAAAGGATTGATTCCTTATTGAAAAGAATTATGAACAAAAAAAATAAGATAAAAGGAATGGCTATATTTTAAATATTCATGTTGCTGAAACCTTTATGTCGAAGGCACTGAGTATATAAGAAGATTTTATAAAATTAATATGATGGCCAATGGATAAATGGAAGAAGGAAAGTAAGGTAAATGATTTTGTTTGGTCTAACAGGCCTTAGTTCGTAGTTTAGTGATTGTATAATACTGCTGTCACCAATGTTTCCCCTGGTGAAATGCAAGACTGCAATGTGAAAGAAACATATGTTGTATGTTTGTGTGATGTTGCAGCTGGATGGATCAAAACAGTACAACAAGAATTATAGTACAGTAAACACAATACACAGGCCTAAGCCCTAACAGAGAGTCTTTTTCAAACTCACTTGATACAAACTACCAACCAAATACAGAAACTGCCATGCCATATACATGTAAAAGACAACACAAAAGCTGTCATGCAAATGCTTAACTGCCTAAAGACACAATACATAACTGTCCTGTCAAATTCACACATGGGAGGGCAAATGATCTGGTTCATTTTCTACAAACTATATTTATTTTGTACACTTTACAACTTACAAATCATTCTTGCAGTATGAAGCAAACACTTTCAAGATACAACAAATGCCTTGGTTCTACAGATGCTTCTGTAGCAGAAATTAAGACACAGGTACTCTCTTGTACTCCTCGGTTCTATTAACCTTCATTAAGGTTTCACTATCTTACAAATAGGTTGAGCATTTTTCGATATTTGTAAGAAATATATTTTTTTTATCAAGTTTATTAGCTTTATTTATAGTCCAAACAGAACTCTTCATTAAATTAAAACCATTAAAATGGACTTGAATCTGAATGGCCCCTTTGAAAGATTGATTTTTGACAGAACACAATGGGGTTGTTGACTAGAGAGCAGAGAGTAAAGGCACGTAATCATTTATTTTTTGGGGTGACTGTTGCCACAGGGCAGAGAAGTTTTCCTTTCCTTCTCTGATTTGTTTTCTTTCATTGTAAGGTTTTAAACCTTTCTAGCATTTTACCCTTGTAATCAGAGCACGATTCTGAGTATTTTCTACATATCTACAGTAAATTAGGTTCCTATCACCTGCTAATTCATATGCAGTACTTCTTCTTATAATTCTTTTATTGATATAAGCAGCACATGATTTCCTTATTTAAGATTCAGACAGAATTTCAATCCATTACATGTTTTGGAGGAGCATTGTTAATCAAACATTAAATTTCCATATAATGCACTATAGATCCTGAGAAAGGCACTTTTTATATTTTGTTTTTCTGCCTGTTAAATATTCAGTTGTAACTTTAAATTAATCTCTTTTTCTGATTTAAATAATACATAACTTGTTCTTCAATTAGTGGAACTTAAATCCAATATAAAATATTAATTTACGAACTTCATTTGGAGTTTTATTAGCATGCCTCAAATATGTGGTCAGTCTCACAAGGATTGCATTTGATGTCTCTTTGATGGGTAAACTTGAATCTCTTACCAAATTGTGGCAGGCCATAGTTGGTACTTCACCTTAGATCCAAAGATTTGTGATCCCAAGAACTAAAAAGAATTGGCAGTTTTCAGTTTTAGAAACTCAATGATTTTTTTTCTTTGAATGATTAATATAGCAATATGTGATAGGCAATTTTAGATAATTTCTTGATATTCTTCTGTTGTTTTGTCATGTCAATATCATTATATTGATCAATGACAAGTATTCTCTAGAAGTAATCATTTATGCTGCATTATATCCCTCAATAGACATTCAGTATGATATGTTATTTTGAAGTTTTATTGTATATTCTAAAAGCTAATTACATAAAGTAAATGATGATTTAGCTTAGGTATTTTTTGTACACACTATCCCAACTGGAACTCTACAATTAATGATTAGATGTGAAGTAAGAACCATTAACTCAGGTACTATATGATACAAACAATACACTCCTCCATTTTATCCAACCTGCTTGAATCCTATGGCTTGCACCTCCCTCTATTTCTCCATTGTTTTGTGTGATGGACTCGAGATACTTAAGCCATATGACTCATGGTATGGTATTGTCTCCAATTTCCACCTTTAAGATATAAAATAAGTGCAACTTTTTGTTTTATGTCTTGACATTCAGTTGCCATTGTAGATAATCTATTGGGTGGTTTGGTTATCTTAGCTGCAAATATTTTTTTTTGCCTGCATTGTTTTTAAAATTTCTTTCATTAGGTACTTCCTTTGTTATCATTTCTCCTTAGATTTATTATGGGATTATGTTTACTAATATTGTTTTTTTCTTTAGAAGGAAGATTCTAAGATGGTGGAGATTCTAAGAGAGGAAATTGCAAAGCTAGAAACAAAGCAATTGTATGTGTTCTATCAATCTGTTAGAAATTTTCTTTTATATTATTGTTATTTGCATTCTCCTTTCTTTTTTTCTGTTGATAACAGTACCACTTATGAATAGTTACCTTTGTGACTATAGACAGTTATTGGGTAAGGATCTGACAGGATTGGGTTTAAAGGAATTGCAAAATTTAGAGCAGCAACTTAATGAGGGTTTATTGTCTGTCAAGGGAAGAAAGGTCACATTTTATCTTATCCCTTTTCCCCTTCTCTACATTCCTTTTTTTTTTTTTTCCTTTTCATTGAAGGTCATCAGTAGCACATAATTAATGGTTTCTGTTCAGAGCAATGTTTAACATTTGATCTTTCAGGAGGAAATACTCATGGAGCAACTGGAGCAATCTAAAGTTCAGGTATATTGGAATCAGAAGTTAGGTTTATGAAGTTATAATAATGGACCTCACAAACCTGGGAGAATTTGCAAGAAAACCTAATATAGTGATATCCACCCATAAAGCATTTAACCAAATGATGCACTCTGTCAGATCCATTTCAATATTTGACTATTTGTAAATAAGATAGTTATTATCCTCAAAGGAAATCTTGTAAATGTATTTTTCTTGGTATTTCTATAAGCAAAGATAATATGTAGTTTCTCTTAATATGGAAGATATGTTTTCTGAAATAGGTAGATCAGTAACTTTAGAAGAAACATAGAATTTCATACTTGATATTTATGAACTGCACCAGATCAGCATGTTAGACCTTTCACATTAATGTGCATGTGTGGTTGACCAACATGGTCCTCATATTAAAGGCTGAAGAATTTGATTTCAGTTCTTAGAAATTTGTGGATAAAATTGAAATGTGTATCAATTTGAGGATTTAATATAGCTTGGAAATATACTAATTAGTTTTTCATAGTAAGGGAAAAATGAAAGTGTTCCTTTTTGTCATAGTAACTTGTTTGGTTTATTCTTTCCAGGAACAGCGGGTTATGTTAGAGAATGAAACTTTGCGCAGACAGGCAAATATCATTCACTTGCTGTTCTTAATGTGCAATGTTGATTTTATCTTTGAATGATGTAAGTCGCTAATAGCTTTGTCTTTCTGCCTATATCATGTTATAGATTGAGGAGCTTCGTTGTCTGTTTCCGCAATCAGAACGTGTGGTCCCATTCCAATACCAACATACTGAAAGAAAGAATACTTTTGTAAATACTAGTGCCAGATGTCTCAACTTGGCCAATAACTGTGGAAATGAGAAAGGGAGTTCAGACACAGCATTTCATTTGGGGTACTATGTTTTTCAATTACCGCACTTTTAAAATAAATTGCGTGAGATCTTCACGGCCTATATTTGCTGTGTGAAACTAAAAACAATACTTTTCTTGATTTTCATGGATAAAATACCTTCACTATGATTTGGGTTAAAAACAGTCTCAAGCAACTGAAGCCACACATCATCAGTACTGATGTACTGTCATAGTGTTTTCTGCTTTCAGCTTGTATTAAAAAAACAAATGCCTTGCTTGAATACTGCATAGGGTTATGTTGTTGCAATAGTCGTATATATATATGAATTCAACAAGTTTTCTTGCATTAGTTTTTCCATTCTTAATTAAACCTCTTTCCCTCAGTTTTTTACCTAGAGCATTTTCAAACCTAGATAATTAGTTAGCCAATCATCTATTTTAAAGGAAAGTTTTGAAGGATCTTCCTCCTATTTTATGTTCATTTCCCGATTTTTCTGGTCTCATTCTGTAGGTTGCCTGCTGGTGTTCAAGAGGAAGGCCCCCAAGAAAGAAACCTTTTCAAATGACTCAGCCTAGTTCTCTGAGTTTCTTATTTCAACAGGGAAAATAGAATTTCAGACTAATTTACTGCAGTTGTAGTCATGTACAATATAGATTAGGGAGAAAAGGTATGACCAAAAGTGGCCCTCAAGTTATAAATTGGAATTTGGCTCTTTTAGAGTATTGGCAAGATGCAGATTGACCATTTTTACCAATTTCTGGCCTAATTAACTGTGAAAGGTCTAATGAAGACAATGTTTAGGTTTTTTTTTTAACTGCTCCACTTTAATCTTTCTTTATGTTTTCTCTGTCTTGATCATGTGCAACCACCAACTCGGTTGCAGTTGCCTATATCATCATTTCACCAACTTGGTTTATTTATTTTACTGTCTCAATGTTTAGGTTTATTCTACTGTTCCACAATAATCTTTCTTTATGTTTTCTTTCTGTCTTCATCATTTGCAACCACCAACTTGGTTGCTGAATGATGCAAGGCAATTATACATTTCCGTTGTCTTTACAATTTTTATTTATACAGATACTTGCAACGCTAAAAAAAAAAACTCGACTAATTTTCAGTTTTCCTATAAGAGTATTGATATTTGAACACCTTAATAATACCAACACTCCATTCACATCCCTTGTTTCTCTCTATCTCTCTCTTCTTATCATATCACATTATCAATCAAATCAATCACTTATCTCTTCTCTCTTCCTATCTCTCAAGGTGTCTACACCTCAAGGGATGTACAAATATATTTTTCCTTTCCCTAAACATTTTCTTCCGGTCTTTACGGTGAACACAGAACGTGTAAGAAGTTACATAATTTTGAATCATCCAATTGGCTGTCAACTGAAAATATCAAGAACTATAATTTTTATTTTTCTTATTACATATGTTCCTCAGTGTGCAAATAACCACTGGGTATTATTATTTATTTACATGATAAAATTTATAAACATTACAAAAGTAATTAAAAGCTATTGATCTATGCATAATATATATGATCAGACACTTGATTTTTGTGGCTGTTTCTGTAGTCGAAAGCCGTCAATTAATTCAGATCTTTGAGTCATTACATTGGCAAACAGATTATCCACCTCCTTGCTTATATCATCAGATAGCTTCTCCAACACACGAAGCTTTGTCTGCAATTCCTTGGCTGCATCATGTCTTAATTCATCAGAAGCAAGAAGAAGATCAGCGACAGCATCGTTTACCTCTTCGATCTCGCTGAAGATTGGCGTTTTCGCCACCAGCTGTTCGCTGATTTTGGTATCAAGTGTGGCAACTAGAGAACAATGAAACTCATCAACAATTTTTCTCAGCTCCGTGTATGGCTTGCCATCACCATATAAACAAGACAACAGAACCCCACACACCCAGAATCCAATACTCCTCATTTCCTTCACAGCCTCGTCAACAATCCGCTCCTTGCCGGAGAAAACCCTTGCTTCATCTCGATCATTACCATCAAAGTTGGTGCTGAAACACAAACACCCTTGTGGAAATTGAATTGCTTTCAGATGCTTTCTTGCCGATGAAGGCAAGTTCGCCACCTGGGTCAAACCATGAGCCAGAGAAAGCCTGGCCTGGCCAAGATGAGAAAGACTAGAAGAGATGGAATTCAAAAGCTCTAGCAAACTCAAGGTGTAGCTGAGATACCCTTCAGTGGAACCAATCCCCCATTTACTCATTGGGTAATCAATATCCACAACAAGCTTTGCAAAAGCCTTGTTGATGAAGGGCAAGAGGCCGAAACACCTTTCAAACCATGTCAAGGACAACAGGGTTTCTGATCCGGGTTTCAAATCCGATGATAATTGGTCTATTGATTTGGACACATGGGATTTAAACGCAAGCAGTGAAGCTGCTGATAACTCATCTGGTTGAGGGTGTGTGATGGGATATTGGTGGCGATTCTCCAGCTTGAAGTAATGTTTTGCAAACTTCTCTATCAAAAGTTTATTGGAAGCAAGAACACAAAGAGATGATGCTTCAAAGCTTTAATAAGGGGTGTGTTGACAACTAAAATTCAAAGAAAGGTTTGAAAGTTTGGTTGCGTGGCTAGGTAGGATAAATAATACTATAACAAGTTTCTGTGGTTAATTTATTATATAGATTTTGAGGTTTTGTTTGGATTGATCTTAAAGGCGGAAGAGAAAAAAAAAAAAAGAGGGTTATATATATATATATATAGCATGTTGACCAAACAACACAGAATCTTGTGATTTAAAAAAGGTTTAATCATTAATTTGGTCCTTAAATTATTTAAAATGACTCAATTTAGATCTTAAATTTTTAAACGTTCCAATTAAGTCTTCTAATTTTTAAAAATACTTCAATAGGTCATTTCTGTCAAATTGAAATGACACCGTTAATGAAAACTGTCATTATTCATAAGTGAAAACCATCATACTTTAACATAAATGACTTAATTACTTAATTGAAGTGATTTTTAAGATTAAAGGACCTAATTAGAATTTTTGAAAATTTAGAAATCAAATTGAGATATTTTAAATAATTTATGGAAGAAATTAGGTGGCGTTTACTTGCAATTCTATTTTTTGTTTTCATTTTCTGTTTTCAGTTTTTAATTACAAAACTGTCACCTTGTTTTCGTTTTGTTTTCTGTTTTCTAAGATTTGTACAGAAAATAGAGAAAACAAAAAAAAGTTATTTTCAGTGTTTTCTGTACAAATATTAGAAAACAGAAAACAAAATAAAAATATTGTGACAATTTTATAATTAAAAACTGAAAACAGAAAATAAAAACAGAAAACAGAATTGTAAGTAAATGCCATCTTAGTAATTAAGCCTTTAAAAACGGAAGAAACATGGGGCTCATTAGTTTGGCGGCGGTCAAATGTGCTTATCTTAGATGACTCGGTTTTGCGTTGAAGTCTAAACTTTAAACACGGTGTTGCACTTGCACTTGCACTTGCGCGCACAATTGGGTCCACTTGGACATGCCTTGAAGCACGATCTAGCTATAGCAATAAACAAAAACGGACGTGTGATGACGCACCAAAGATTTCATGTTCCTGTGTCTCCTTTTTTTTAAGCAAAATGAAATGAAGTGTGAGCGCGTAATGCCAAGCTAAAGTGCAACTCAAGGATGAGTTTTGAGTGAGCGAATATGCTGTGTTTGGAACCATGTTCTGTTGCCATGTTGGCCTAAAAGCTAGGCATATTAGTAGCGTCACTCATAAACGCGTTTTTTTTTTCACATTGAGATGTGGATCCAAACATGTAGTTATTTAGATTCAGACCTCAGTTGACCCGGTTAGGGTTCATTAACGATTGGGTTGGAATAAAGTTAACTAGGCATTTAAATAAAATGTATAGATTTAGATATTATACATAGTGCATTCGTCGTGTTAAGTTTTTACGCATGTACCAAAATAACTTGTAGATATAATAATAAACTAGTATATATCAAATTCATCCATATATTTTATGTTTACTGATGATTAAATAAGATATTTTCATAAAAAAAATTGTAAATGTGATGTGGTGTTGTTACCAAGGTTCCGTTAATGCCGCCTGAATGTACCAGAAATTATTTACGAGTAGAAATTGGGTGGAGGATACCTATAAGAATTTTGATACTTAAATTAGTTTGGGCTCAAAAGAATACAAGTATTGATGAACATATATGAGGTATCCTTGGTGTGCGTTTGTGTAGGAAAAAATGTACATTATTAGGGAGTAGTTCATTTTTATTAAGGTATGATTTGGGTGACTTTTTATAAGTATTGGCCTGCTTGAAATATTGATTGAGAAAATCACGTAATTAGTCATTATGGTTGTTGACCATGTGTATTAATGCCTCATTATAGTCGAGATTCTCTAGCATGATTTGAGGGATTATCAATTCTAATAATTATGATCAAGAGGCTTGACGAAGTCGATTGAGATCCTTGGGACTGTGAGAGTACACAGTTACACAAATTGGGCGAGTGTTGTAACTTATAAGTTGAAGAGACTTAAAAAAGTTGATCGAGATCTCTGAACCGAAGGGTAAAAGTATAATATTTTATAGTATTAATATAATAGTTTAATATTATTTTACATATGAATGAGTATTTGATTTAAATTTTAAAATAAGATGAAAAGGCACTAAAAAGTAGATTTTATATAGAAATAAAAAAAAGTTGAAGAAAACATTCCGAAAACTAATTTTCCATAAAAGTATTTTATAAGAAAAATATAAAAGAATGGAGAGGGTGTGAATAGAAGGAAGAAGAATGTAAATAGAATCTCCCAAAATAATAATAAAAATGCAATGGGTTTATTTTTAAACTATCCTAATTAGTTTTGAGAAAAAGGGTTATGCACTGATTTGCACTGTCATCCAATCACAATCCTTCATGTATGGTAAGTTTGTTGACTTTTACAAAATTATTTTAAAAGTCATATCAACGGTGATTTGTGATTTGATGACAGTGTAAAATTGTTTTACACTGTCAGTGCATCACCATTAAACTCATTAGTTTTTATTTAAAATAAGTTCTTGAACTAGTCAAGTCTTAAACGCCTTATATGTTAAACCCAATGAAAAAAAACATACAAGCCTCATAGATGATAAAAAAGTGATTGGGAGGGGAGATCTCACTAAAGGTGACTAATCAAGTTTTGTGACACAGGATAGTAATTAGTAAAGCTAATGAATACTCTACATTAATGTCATGGTGTCCCAAAAATCTCCACAATGATTCTTTCTTATTAAAAATATTTTTCTTTGTAATTATTTTTCTTCAATCTATCTTAGGAAAAACAATTATGAAAAGAATAGTATTTTGAATAAAAATAGCGGTCCGCAACCGCAATTGTGGCCGCAATATTGCTGTTGCGGTAGTGTCCGCAACCGCATCGGCCCGTAATTGTGGTGTGATTTTCAATCACATAAAATGCCGCAACGTAGCCGCAGTGGAACCACATCGGAGCTGCAATAGAGCCTTAACACTGTTCTATTCCACTTTTTTGTCAAAAATAAAATAAAATTTATAATTCAATCTTCTATTTTGAACTTTTAAGTGTCAATGATCGAATGGGTTTGACTGTATGAGATGTTGGGAGATACCAAATCTTAAAATGAATGAAAAGTTATGCTATCTTATAAATAAAAGATGTACCAATAATTAAAATAATTGTAATATTCTTTTTTACATTCAGTGCAAACATATAATAATTTCACGCCGCAATAGCCGCAATCCGCATCGCAGCAGCCGCATTGCCTGCAATCGCATGGCTGCAACCGCGACCACAACCGCAATTTAAAACCATGGTTCTTTAATTTGTTCTAAAGTTATTCTTCTTTTCACTTTAGATTTTACATTTGTTAAGTACAGCATTTTGGTCTTTTTAATTCATTAAAAGTAATTGCAGGATTTAGTTGACGTGGGATCACTATCCAGAATACTTCATAAATCAGTGAAATCAATGTACATTAAATTTCTTTTATTTTTCTTCCACTCTCACTGAATTTCCGTAAACAAATTTCATCATCTTTTGTTTTACTTCCACTTATTTATATGCATTTTGTATGCTTATAATTTTTTCTGTGTGCAGATACACAAATTGGGAAAAGAGGATGAGCATTCAACATTCTCTACCTGTCTAATGACATTGCTTTATCTTGAATTGAGTAACTATACTTATCTCTTAATTAAGTAAGTAACATTATCTCTTGAATTGCATAACCGACATTAGTTTTGAAATTGAGTAACCACCCTTATTTGTATGATTGTTGCAGGCAGACTTGAGAAAGAGAGAGTGTGAAGCACGAAAATGCAGATGAAAATTGAAAGAAAATTGAAGAAAAATAAATAAAGAAATAACGATGCCTGGGCAAATTCCCCCTGCAGAGTTTTTTTTTTTTTTTTTTTTTTTTTTGATAAGCCCCTCTGCAGAGTTTAAAATAATGACAGCAACATATGATTCCCAGCAAGATACAAAATTTTCAATGTACTGTTTTATTAGTTTTTGGCTTTTCTTTTTACATTCTCTTTTGGTTTTAGGCACCTGTATGTATCGTTGTATTCCTATACATTAATTACTATCTCATCTCATCCTTCTTTGACTTCATATTATTTTGTGTTTTTATTTAATTTATTTATTATATTTTATTTTTTATGATTTTACATCTTAAATTTTATTTGGAATCTTGGATGAGAATAAAATACAAGAAAAATGAAATTAATAACTTTTCCTTATGTTCAATGTCCTGGTTGAATTTTTTTAATTCGAATATCACGTCTAAAAGTATATTGCTAAGTTTTAAAAGATTGTTACATTATATCAAAAGAATAATTTTTTTAATCCGAATATCACTTCTAAAATATATTATTGATAATCCTAAAAATTATTATTGTTGTCGAAATAAAAATTTAAAGGATTTTATTTAGAACTTCTATCCTTCAAATGTAAATATAAATGTAATTGACACACTATCTCAATATTTATATCACTACCCACATACGGTTAATTAAGTATTTTCAACAAGTAGACAGAGATTCATGTATAAAATGTATATTTATTAATATTTTCAATTAACTACCGGTTCTTATCTTATGCCCTCCTTTTAACTATCACAACTAATGAATACGGCTGTTGGTTTTTCTTTTTTTCTTTATTCAATTTATCTGATTTAAAATTTAAAGCATGAAAAAATTTAAATAAAAAGGCAAAATATTACCATATATTATACACATCAATTTATAATAAATTTAGTGCAATAAAAATGCGGAGACACAGGCGCACTGCCGTGCCTGTTTCCGCTAGTATTAATAATAGTAATATTCAAACTAAAATAATAATCGAACTTACTATTCTTTGAACCAATTTTTTGATATGTAAGAATCAAAGACAGATACTAAGGGATTTACAGCAATTCATGCATCATGTTTAACCAACTGAGTTAAACCCTCTCAGTTTTTGAACCAATTCCAAATCATAATATAAATAATACTAATGTGAAATCAAAGCTTTATATATATGTATACATTAACTTGTCCAAGCGCATGGCACAAACACGCGGAAGCATTATTCACAAAGTGAATTCTATGCAAAAGTACATGTACACATATATAATTGAAATCTCAACTATGAATATGTATATCATTCGAATGCCAAATTCATCTTTGTTATTATTTTTTTTAACTACAGCCACGCCATTTGAGAAACTTCAAAGCTTGAATATGATATTATATACATATAATCGAAATCTCAAGAAATTTGATGCATACGTGGCCATTGCTACGGTAGACTATCTAAGGTATGTTTGGATTGGTGTTGAAATCACGTTTAATGGAGAAATTGTGCATTTTAAGACAAAAATCCAAAAGCTATGTGAGAAAAGTTTTTTTTTTAACACTAGTTGGATTGAATCCAACTGATATCCAAACACACACCTATACGTGGTCTAACGTGAACCATTATTTACAGCCTTTGGATTGATCTTGGGTGCATAAACTTATCTTATATCCTACATAGGAGATCCTTTCCCCAACTCCCTCTACAGCCTCTCTCCGTCGTGTGCCGCTGTCGGAGACAATATCCGGCGACGGTGGCGCTATTTTTTTTACGTATCTTGTCCCTTTCCTTCCTCTTTTCCCTCACTCACCATTGCCTCCGGCGACCCCTCCATCGACGCAAAACACGCCGACGATCACCGCATCTCCACCCTCGTGACCACAACTCCCCCGCACCGCACCAGATCTAAATGTCATCGAACAGCGGTACCAGGTCCCGCAGCGCCACGACCTCCCCTTGCTCGACGCCACTGTTGCCGCCTTCTATGGCACCAGATCTAGGAAAAGGATTTTCTCTCTCCTCTCTTCCAAACGCACATAGACTTAGGGTTTAATTACTCAATTGAATTGAGTGACTTTGATGAAATAATCCCGATTTGTGGCTTCAAGTCATCCATATTTTGCAAAAAAAAAAAAACTCAAAACCTGAATATTGGTTTGTTTGATGATCCTGTACCAGTGTTTCTGTTATGCGAGATTAGCCCCTTTTTTTTAAATAAAAAAAAAAACAGATTACGAATTTGTCAGGAACATCATGAACTTGTTGATAATGAAAAAGAATAATAACAAGCTAGTGGATGACTGCAGTAGATTTCTTCCACGAGATTTATTGGAATTGTTTTTTTGTTTAGGAAGAGGGAACCAATTCATCGTTCTAATTTTTTCTTTTGCAAATTTTGCTTTTCCTTTCATATTTGATCATTTCGACCGGGGTGTTACCTTAAAGTTTTATTGATCTCATAGATGCTGAATATGAGTGTGCTGGAAGCATTGCTGGAGAAGATAGGCAGCAGAGAGAGGACAACCAAAGAGGGAAAAGTTTGGATGTGGAGGATGTATAATAACATTGTGTTCTTTATATTAATCTAAGGATGTTAAATAATGGTTCATAATGAAAGTGGTCCATCCTAGAATTTGCTTACGTATAAATGTATACATATTTAAAATCTCAAATAGGTAAACATACAATTGGAATGTCACTTTCGGAATAACTCCTTGCTATCAAAGAAACTTCACATGTGAATAAGCACATAAACTAAATATATCAAAATACATATGTATAGTGCAGTGTCATGATTTTAAAAGGCGAAAACTTCTCACATATGAATATAGGATTGCAAGGCCTTTTTATCAAGTTTCAAAGCAACCACGCAACACAATATTTTTACACCGCAAGCGAAATATAAATATATAATAGAATAATTCATCAAAATCCCCTAAATAGCACAAAAGGGGAAGACACAAAATTACAGCCAAACATACATGTAATCCAATTACACCAATGATAAAGGTGTTTAAGGGTATTTACAACCCGTCAAATTATATTTAAAATATAACATACACTCAACCAATTAGGGTCTAGGGTAAACCCCGCTACCTCCGACTATAGTCATACCCACGAGCGAGATAATCTCACTCCTCCTTTACCTCGAAAGGTGTGGTTTCACGACAAGAGTGTAAACAACAACAGTTCTTTGCAATTTCCCTTCACTCCTCCATTTGCAGTTCTAACGGCACAGTTTTCAAAGAGAGCAAAAAGGAGCAACCTGAAAGAAGACTAGGTTTTAGAGAATCTGACAGCTTTTAAAGGCAAGTTTGACTTATTTTGAGCCTAAAGCCCAACACGTGACTTAAAAGACCATCAGCTCGTAAAATCTTTTTATTTTCTAAAACCCATTTTTCTCACTTCTAAATCCAAAACATATTCCCAAATTATTTAATTTAATTAAAACCAACAAAATAAAATATTTAATAATAACTAATATATTTTTATAATTAGAAAGGAAAAACTGGGTGTTACAAATAGCTTTATATGTTTCTGTTTGGCACCCTCATGCTTCAGCTCTTAATCAAATAAAAGCTATGGCAAATAGAGACTAGCAATCCTCCTTCAATCCCACTTTGAGAGAAGGTAACCAATGTGCACATTGGTTGGCGAAACAAGGATCTTAATCTTCAGGTTTTTCTTGGATTCAGTGGGATTCTTACCCTTCTCAGATTGCCTCCCTTTTATTTGCAGATGCAATTGGTGTTTCTTATGTTCGTAGTTAGTCTTGTTGTTTTATGTTCTTTATCTTTCTAAATGATAAAAAAAAAATATCACATGTTGGCATAGTATCACAGACACTAGTGGATACCAAATAGGATGGTCGCTTGAACTCCAATTAAATACATAAATAATTAACAAATATTACATAATAGTATAGATCAAAATTATTAATTTAAACATTTGAGGGATGAAAACCAATTTTTTTAATCCACGTGTTTGGTGGTTATTAATATATAATATTACTATATCTTTCTAACTAATAATTTTTTTTACAGGACTAATAAAAAATGTTAAAAATAAAATATTTCACAAAAAATATTTAATGCTTTCTAATATGATAATACAATATTTTCCAATTATTTAGGACAAAATATACTAAAGAAGAAACAAAATATTTAAAATAATAAGAATCCAGAAAATATTTAATATTTTTAAGTACATAGAATTCGGTTGATTCTGTTGGGGATAAGCGTGTATGCCCAAGACTCAATATATCATGTAACCAATTCCAATTCTAATAATGAAGTATTATTAGAGATAAAATAGTTTATTTGATAAGGTCTTTGATTAAAATTATGGACTTGTTATCATAATAGAGATTATGATAATGAGAAACAAGTCCTTTATAATTTTAATCTAAATTGTTCTTGATCGTAGGATTATTGTAAATAGGATATCAATAATCCGGATAGATCAGTATATATGTAATGGTCTTTATTGGATAAAGATTAATAGATCTCATTTATTAAATTACATATATAGATGATGCACATGTGGATGTCATCATTGAACTGACTCAATTGAGATTTCCTAATGGTTAACATTACCTCAAGCAGTCAATAGGAAATTCTCAAGAAGAAATATAATAGTTTCCTTTGACCTGAGATTATCATAGTAATTAACAAGTTATTTATTATACTTTAATACCGTACACCTAATGCCTTAAGGCACTAGTTGAATGGACATTGGGCATGATTAAATACTTGTAGAATTAATGATTAATCAAGAAGGAATCCATCAACTCTTGGTAATGAGTTTGAGCTCTACGATATAATTAATATAATTAAGACCTTGGCCAGGGCAATTGAATGAAAGAAGAAATGAGTTTCTTAAGTCATTCACTAAATAAATATAATGTTTTAACTTATTAGAGTTTGACAGTAATACCGTACTCTAGAGTTAACATGGACATGTAAATGATGGAAGGTAATATTACATTATTCTTCTAGTGGTTCTTGAATGTAAATGATGTTACTTCATGCTATCCGGACGTTAAGGAGTGTTGTTAAACGCCTACCTTGATTAGTAAATTAATTATGATTTATTTACTACCGATTTAGGATTGAACCTACGGGGTCACACACAAACGAGTGTTCCAATCTTTGCATAAGAAAATAATTTATTTGATAATTAAATTAGAGAATTTAATTTAATCAAATAAATGATTTAGTGGAATATTATTATATTCTTTGCTAGCACCAAGAATATAATTAATATAAATATAAAGAGTATCCTTTTCTTAAATGTGGAAGTTGTCCACAAGATAAGAATCAGATTCTATTGCTACATATCAGGATTAAATCATGTGATTAGTTATTGTAATTAATCATGTGATTATTTGAAAATTATCTTTTCCTTAAATCAGGAAGGTTGTTGAAATAAAGAGATATGGGATTATTTTAAACCAAATATCTCATTTTTAAAAGGCCCAAATCCTTATCTTTTTAACCATATAAATAGAAGCCTCTGCCTAAGAGCAAAGTGTGTTAGACACAAACTAGAAAAGTCTAGTACGTCTAAACCTGAAAAGTAGAAAAGTAGAAGGAAAGAGGGTTTACTCTTTTAGAGTTCCACTCATCAAAAAGTTGATAGTAGAGATTGGTCTCGGTGTGGATACACATAGAGCCTTCACACGATTGAATAAGCTTTTCTTACTTCAAGAACGTACATCCAGGTACACAATTCTAAATGTATCTCCTTTTTAGTATTGTAGTATATTTTGAATGCAAAATAGATCCTATTATTCCGCTGAGTGTTAGGAACGCTCCCAGATAACTACCAGATTCATTATGAAGATTTTTTTTTTATTATTACAATTCATTATTAAGATATGAAAATAGAAATTAATTAGAATACATTGTAAAAAAAATTACATTATTATTCAATCACAAATTATAATGTATGATAAATATTTATTGATTTTTAATCTTTTACAATAATGATATACTTAATTTAAAATTTATGTTTATAATAATTTTCTATTATTTTTGAAAAGAATAAATTTCTATTAGTTAACAATATAAAAAACTTTATATTAATATAGATCAAAGTTAATTAACTCATAAAAATATTCTGTCGCATAATCCAGGGACCAAAGATACACATACAGGAAAAAAACTTTAATTTGAAATTATTCTTTTTTATTCCTTTAAAATGAAAGGATTTTGGTTTTTATTCCTATAAAATATTTCAGCTAAATTGTAATTTTGGTCCCACTTTAATTCTTGATTTGCGATTTTGGTCTCCCTATTTTTCTTTTCTTGATTTTAGTCCCCACATTTTAAAAGAAATTTGCAATTTTGGTCTAATCAAAATTTTTGCATATGTTTTATTTATTTTATTTTAGTCCAATTGAACCCTATGTCTAACAAATTCATTTAAGACACCATCAATAAATAATTTAATTAATTAAAATGTAAAAATAAAAAATAAACGTATGCAAATTGAAGATTAGACCAAAATTACATATTTTCTAAAATGTAGGGACTAAAATTGCAAAAAAAATAAGGGGACCAAAATCGTGGATCAGAAATGAAAAGAGACCAAAATTGCAATTTAGCCAAATATTTTTCTTTGATTTTCATCCCTCCGAATTCAAAAAGCTCTATTTTTGGGGCATGATGTTTGTTATAAGGTAGATAGATAAAATTTATGTTAGAGATATCTAGAAATTTTTTTAGAGTATCATATGTTGGCATGGTATCACAGACACTAGTGGATGTGTTAACTGAGATGGTTGCTTGAACTCCTATTAAATACATAAATAATGAACAAGTCATATAATAGTATAGATCAAAATTATTGATTTTGTAAAGACAAAAATCACAAGAAGGGGGGTTGAATTGTGATTTAAAAAAAAATCACAAACTTTTCGTAAAGAGCTATCGTCTATAGCGAGAATAAAACAAGGTTTTAATGAAAATGAAGACAGATGATGTTTAAGAAAGAAATCAAATGAAACATTCTCAAAGCAAGTTAAATCACAATGCAAGTCAGTTCAAACAAATAAGAGATAAAATCAGAGAAGATAAACATAGAGATTTATACTGATTCGTCTCAACCCAGAAACTACATCCAGTTCTTGGCAATCCACCAAGTTCCACTAACTTTAACAAAGTTACAAGTATTGTTCATTGCCACTTCTGGCTCACCCAAGTAGTTTTTACACTAGCCTCTCTAAGCTTAAAACCTAAGTATTTTTTTCATACCAAGTCACTTCTGACTCAACAACAAATCAGAAGATTTGTTGAAGGTTGGGGCACACAGACTTTAAGGTAACGTCTAACAAACGGATATACAAGTTAAGAACAAAGTCTTTTACTTTCAGGATACTCAAGGTGTTTTGAGAGCTTTTTACAACTTAGAGAATTTTACAAGAGAAAGAATGAAGGCTCGAAAGAATGCTTGCAAGATTTGAAAATAAGTCTGGTAACTTCAGCACTTCAAAACTTTCACTATATATAGACTTGTTGAGGAAGTAACCGTTGTCTATAAACGACCTTCTTGCATGCGTTGACTAGCGTCTGAAGGACGGTGTCCATTAGAGCATTAAATGCGAGCATTAAATGTTTGTCACCAACTAGTCACTCTGAGCTGATAAAGCACTATACTTATCTTCTTTGAAGGGCACTCCATATCCTTCTGCTGCAATGGTCACATCGCTTGCTCAGACAAGTACTCATTGCTAGCTATAGCACGTCTTTCGAGGCAAGGGAAAAACTTAGATACAACTCTTTCTGCTCCCATTGTGCACTCCGACAGATCCTAGGAAGGATGTTCTACAAACATTCCCTGCAACACAAATTAAAACGATAGTGCATTTACTATGCCTTTAAATGCTCTTCAAACTTAGCGTCTGTCTGCGTATCATCTGTATCTTACAGACGCAGATACAACTCTTTCGTCTGTTAGCATTATAAGATGCGATCTTTTTAGCTTAATATTTATTTGCATTAAATAAAAAATTATTGAGGGTCCTGATTCGTCTTATGACTCAACAATCTCCCCCTTTTTGATGATGCCAAACAAATATTAGTAAAAAGATGCAACATAGTCAACATATATATATATAGCTTAATAAATATCAGAGCAAGTATCAGAGCAGAAACCTGTTTTCAAAAACTAGAGATTTCAAAAGAAAGAAAAAAAGACACAGGTTTGATGAGCAATCAAACAATTCATCTTATTAAATATTTTCACATCAAGATGATGTGGTTTGGTTTTTACAACTTAAGATAAAAGAAATAAATAAACTCAGAATGCTAAAAAATACTCCCCCTTTCCTTTTCAGCATGATCTCCCCCTCAGATGCATCAGTCTCTTCACACCTTCTTTTTACCTTTATCTTCTCCATTTTTTGTATGGCGATAGGCAAAATCGGGTTCCCCAGGAATTGGACCGTCAAAATTAGAGGATTCAGAGTCAGATGATAACACCATAGGTGACCCTGGTGGAGTAGGAGTGCACCTTCGTCGTCTTCCGCGATAGTAGGCATCAATGTTCATCCACTTCTTAAGCTTAGTCTCTAATGCCTTCCTATCTTCCAGATCTTGGCGTAACGCTTTTCTTATTGCCCAAAGCTCAGCATACATATCATGAATTTGTTCTTCACTGATGGGAGGTCTATATGGCTTGATTGCTTCATCTAGTTCCTCTACTATACCTAGAATGGGCTTTGAGAAGATGAAGATGGAGTAGGGAAGGTACACAGAGAAGGAGTGATCTTTGTCAAATGGATACAAGAATCTGAACTTCCATGGCATAAGTTCAGATTTGTCAGACGCAGGAAGAAATCCTTGGTGACCCTTGCATTGATTGCATCTGCCAATCTTCAAATGATAACCGTCTGCGGTTGGCTTCTCATCAGGATCCAGACCAGAACAATGAGCTTCAAACTTCTTCACACGTCTGATAGTCTGTTAGTCTGTAGATCCTCAAATGTTCGTTAGACATTGGACTTCTTCATGATAGCTTCAATTTCATGTTTGAAGGGTCAACCTTTACGAACGCGAACGTTCTTTTGGGGAGCATCATCGTCTTCTTCCAATTTCTCCTTACCTTTAAAGCAGGTGGCAAGACTGAATGGAACCATTCTATCCACCACTATCTTGAATTGGGTCTGAGGAGTGGTAACATAGTGGAATTGTGTGCCAAAGAAGTGGGAAACTTCTTTGTTCTCCTCTCAATCTGGCGAAGAGAACTCAAACACTGATGAATCTCTTCTTTATAAGCTTGCAGCTTCATTTGCAGCTCCATGTTGAAGTCTGAATGTTCCCATATATCAAAAGTGGAGCTTTCTTCAGGAGTCTCCATATCAATGTCTTCAGTGTAAAAGGTGCATCCAAGCTTAACACGATTCCACGGAAGAATGACATTGAGGTAGGCCAAGAGACCCATGATCTCATGTAGGCTGACAGGCTCATAGAAAGGCATTTCATCAGATAATGCAGTGAGCCTTCTCTAGACTTGAGCTTCAGGAGGGTAGTTGCATCTGCCACGAGGATTATGCTCAAAGATGATGGAGTTTAGGTTGGGGGAACCAGATTTGTGAGAGGGAAAGAGTTGGAAATGAGGTTCCTCCTTGTAGCATGATAGAGTAGGAAGCTCTTCTTTTGGTAGCACTTCATAGTTAGGAAGATTGAAGGGATCAATCTCGGGCACACCTTTCTTCCATAACTTGACATAGTTAAGAAACTCAAGTAGAAAAGCTTGAGCTTCATTTGTGCAGGGACCCTTCTTTCGCCATTCACAATTGCATCGTTGCCATTCATTTACCCTTTTTCGTTTCCACCCTGGATAGTATCTGACATTCATGTCAGGGTCTACTGGTGGTTGCACTTCTGGAACCGCTACACTTGGATATCGTCTGATAATCCAATCGTAGCTTCTGTGGGTCTAGGTTCAAGTTCAAAAAAGAGTCTGCTGAAAATGTAACTGATGGGAAGAGTAGCCTTGGCAGCATATCTTCTTCGTTTGAAGCGTTTGTCCTCAATCATGATTTCCATATTAGCAGTGGAAATAGATGAAGTGTTTCCATAGATGCTCGTATGTCTGTTGGAGCGGTCTTCATTAGAAGTTGCCAGATGCTCATCTACCTTCTTCTCATCGTCTGCAGTGATGGGTTTGTAGACAACACGAGGACCAGAATCATCATCGTCAATGACGTCCTCCATCACAAGGTCTATACCTTGAGCACTGGCTAGAAGAACAGACTATAGAAGTGCCTCATTCAATTCTTCAATCTCAGCTTCGTCTGCATCAGAGTCCATGTCTATCGTCTAGAACTCTTTTTGCTTCTTAGCAGTTTCTTCTGACTTCAGTTCTGCTGTTAGAGTCATGGCAGACTCCATCCTGGTAAGATCTTCCAAGGCAGCTTGCTTCACTTCTTCTTCGGAAAGAGTCTTGATGGACTCCTGCCTCATCAAGAGCTTCCTTCTCATCTTCTTCGTCTGCTGGCACCATAGCTTCCTTTTCAGCCTTACACTTAAGTTCCTCAGCAGACAGAGTCTTAACAGACTCCACAACATATTGCTCATCTCAATCTGTTCTTTTCTTTCAATACTCTTATCAAGTCTTGCCTTCTTAGTAGCTTCTCTTTTGGACAGCTCGTGAGCTTTTTTGATGGCGACTGCTTCTTTTCTATCAACAGGAGGAGGAATGGACGAATATTTAGGTTTGTGGGGAGGTTTAGTTTTAGGTGAGGGCTGTGGTTTGGAAGGGGGTCCATCAAGAATCTCAACACCAGACTCTTGAGTTTGGGTAGATGGAGGTTGAGGTTCAGGTTCAGGTTTTGATTCAGATGAGGAGGTAAGTTTAGCTTTAGTTATGATGCAGATTTTGGAGGGTTTTGTGAAAGGCTTTTTGAGTGGAGGCTCAGAAGTAGGTTCAGATGAAGAATCTGCAACCTTCCTCTTAAGGGTAGAAAGAGGGTCTGAAGGTGGTTGCTATTTAGGTTTCTTGGATTGGTCTGAGGGTAGAGGTTGGGTGCATCTGGTGGTAAGCTTGGTTTGAGTCTGAGGTGGTTGAGACTGAGGTTGGGTCTATTCCTTCACTCCTTTAGAACCAACAATAGATGTTGGTTCTTCAACAGGCTCATCCTTCACTTCTTTCTTCACTTTTCCTGATTACTTCTTGACCCATTCAGAAAATTTCTGAGCAATCCCCATTCTGACAAATGTGGTTCCCACCAGCTGTGTCGCCCCATCAAACGCTTCGAACTCAGACACATATGCTCCAGCATCCTTCATCAACAAAGTAAACAACATGCAGTAGGGAATGAGATTCTTGGTCTTCTAACCTGAGAATCTGTCTTTGAAGGCCTGCTCCAGATGATAGAAAATCAGATCAGGCATATTGATCTTCTTTCCTACCATGATGTTGTATATGCAAAACCTATCTCTTTCACTGGCGTGGTCCCTCAAACTAGTCCTTGACAACACAATGTTGAACAGCACATTGTGTAAGAGTTTGTAGATGTGGCTCATGTTGGCAGACATTAGAAAACTCTTCAATGTCTCAACATGCTTCTTTGGATCTTCGTCTGTGGGTCTGACTCCATCATAGAGAAGCTTGTCTACTGTCTCCTGAGTGATGGTCTTCTCCCACGCCTTGTCAAACACCAGTCCTTCTTCAGCACACCCAATAGCCTTAGCTATGGTTGAAGGACTGATCTCCACATCCGTCTGACCAATAGTGCCTTTGATGCACTAGTCGTCTTCCATCTTGGTAGAGCCCTAGAACAGGGCATAAGGGCCATGATACCAGAGGTTGTGTTTCCCAATAAAATTGGTCCACCCATCTTTGGCGAACATGTCCTTCACATCAAAACCCTCTTTCGCCAACTTATCCAAACTTGCCCACTTTCCAGGAATGAACAGTTCCACTGGAAATGCTATGATTGCTTCATCTTGGTTGCGGATGAGAGAAGTAGCAGATGGAACTTGCTTTCTTGGTGCCATTTCGTTCACAAAGATTCAAGCTTTTTAGAAAACTAGAGAGAAAGATAATAACTTTGAGATTTCAAAAAACTCTAAGAAAGGAGAGAATTCGAAAGATCAAAGGAACCTTCTCTCTATGTCGCTTCGTCCTTTTATACCAGATGAGAGAGGAGAGAGATTAAAAAAATTGAAAATGGCGGTTTAAAGTGCATTAAAAACTTTTTGAAAATTGTCTCATCATGGCGAAAAGGGCGGCACACGTTTTAGGAGAAAACGAAAAGACTTATACCCGTTGTGAACGTGGGGTGCTATCGTCTATACACTTGAACACACATTAGTCCCAACAGATTAATGAAAGAATAAGATGAAAGGTATCGTCTGATGAATGCAGGCATTAATCTGAAAGCATGTGCATATGCAGATGATCCCTAATACAGACGAAACGCTCCTCAGACAAAGCTTTTGTAAAGATATCAGCCCATTGATGTCTGTATCTACAAATTGAATATCAAAAACACCTTTTTGAACATAATCACGAATGAAATGATATCTTATTTCAATGTGCTTTGCCTTAGAATGTTGTATGGGATTTTTACATAGGTTGATTTCACTAGTATTGTCACAATACACAGGTATATTATTTTCAAAACTAGAGTAATCTTCCAACTGATATTTTACCCATAGCAGTTGTGAGCAACAACTGGCAAAAGACACATACTCAACTTCTGCAGTTGATAGTGCAATTGAGTTCTGCTTCTTGCTTGCCCATGATATGAGACAGGGTCCTATGAAGTGGCATCCACCACTTGTGTTGTTTCTTTCAACTCTGTCTCCTGCATAGTTTGCGTCACAGTAGCCTACTAACATGAAATCTTGATTTTTCTTATAGAACAGACTAAGGTTAGTGGTGCCAACTAGATAACGTAAGATCCTCTTAACAGCTTTGAGATGTGACTCTCTGGGATTAGACTGAAATCTAGCGCACAAGTAGATGGTATGCATAATATCAGGTCTACTGGCTGTGAGATATAAGAGTGAGCCAATCATACCTCTGTAGATCGTCTGATCTACTGGTTTACCTGATTCGTCTTTTGCTCAAGGGACTGGAAGCATGCATAGGAGTTTTCATAGGCTTAGCATCTTCCACCTTGAATTTCTTTAGGAGTTCTCTGGTGTATTTCTACAGATGGATATAGATTCCTTTTCTTTCTTGCTTGATCTGAAGCCCTAAGAAGAACTTAAGTTCTCCCATCATGCTCATCTCAAACTACCTTTTCATCATATCAGAGAAATACTTGCACAGAGATTCATTAGTAGCTCCAAAAATAATATCATCTACATAGATTCGAACTATAATGAAATATTTGCTAACTTCTTTTTTGATAAGAGTAGTATCAACTTTGCTTCTCATAAACCCATTTTCTAAAAGAAAAGAGCTCAGTCTGCCATACCAAACACGAGGTGCCTGCTTCAAACCATACAGAGCCTTTTTTAGTTTAAAAATGTGATCTGTAAGAGTGGGATCTTCGAAACTTGGAGGTTGTTTAACATAAAATTCCTCTAATATAAAATCGTTTAAAAATGCACTCTTAACATCCATTTGAAAAAGTTTGATGTTTTTATAAGTAGCAAAGGCAAGCATGATTCTCATAGCTTCTAATCTAGCTACAGGAGCAAAGGTTTTAGTGAAGTCTATACCTTCCTACTGGTTATAACCCTAATCTACTAACCTAGCTTTGTTTCTTACCACTCTCCATTGTTCGTCCAGCTTGTTTCTGAACACCCATCTTGTTCCAATGATACTTTTGTTCTTAGCCTTAGGAACTAGGGTCCAAACATCGTTTCTAGTGAACTAGTTAAATTCATCTTCCATGGCTAAGATCCAGTCATCATCTGTCAGAGCTTCGTCTATCGTCTTGGGCTCTATTTCTAAGATGAAGGCATATGATGCTTGGTCTCTGAAGGATGATCTAGTCTTTACACCTTCTGTCTGACTTCCTATGATCTGATCTTGTGGATGATAGGTCACAAACTTCCAATCTCTGGTTTGTGGCTGTGATTCAAATGCTCCTTCAATCTGAGGTAGAATCTCTTCAGACGGTTGAGCTTTGTCTGATTTGGGTGTAACAAATGGACCAATTTGCATATCTACAAAATCATCCTCACGATCTGATAGTTTCTTATCAGACGTTAGTCCATCATTAAACTTAACATGAATAGATTCTTCTACAACTAAGGTTATAGTGCTAAGTCGAAAATGCAACATGAGCACCAAAAATGGGCCACGGGAAACCACGGACCTCAAAACTGAAAAGTACTTTGAGCATTATGGTTTTTTATGCATAATGATGCACCAAGAATCATGGGGAACCAAAACTCAAAAGTCTTTATTTTGGCACAAAAATTGCACCATGGGTCGAAAATACACCACGAGCACCAAAAATGGACCACGGAGCACCACGGACCTCAAAACTAAAAACGCTCTGTATGCCTTAGAAGTATCAGAATATCCAAGAAAGACTCCTCTATCCACCTTAGAATAAAATTTTCCCAATTTATCTTTGGTGTTGAGGATATAGCACTCACATCCAAAGGGATGAAAGTAAGCAATGTTGGGTCTTCTTCCTTTCCATAGTTCATAAGGAGTCTTATCAAGCATAGGTCTGATCAATACTCTATTTTGGACATAACAAGCAGTGTTCATAGCCTCTGCCTAGAAATGCTTAGGAAGAGAGTTTTCACAGAGCATGGTCTTGGCCATCTCTTGCAGAGTTCGGTTTTTTCTTTCAACTATCCCATTTTGTTTAGGTGTTCTCGGTGAAAAGAAGTTATGGAAAATCCCATTCTTTTCGCAAAAAGATTTAAACTCAGCATTTTCAAACTCAGTTCCATGGTCACTTCTGATACTTAAGATGCAAAACCCTTTTTCGTTTTGAATTCTTTTACAGAATATCTCAAAGACCTTGAAAGACTCATGTTTATGGCCTAAGAAGTATACCTATGTATATCTATTGTAGTCATCTACAATAACTAAGCCATATTTCTTTCTGCCCAGACTCACTGTTCTTGTTGGTCCAAAAAGATCTATGTGCAAGAGTTGCAATGGTCTAGAAGTGAAAACAGTGTTTTTAGATTTAAAAGAGGTTTTAATCTATTTCCCTTTCTAACATGCTTCATAGAGAAGATGAGTTTTCCATGAAATCTCAGGCAGTCCTCTTACTAAACCCTTTTTTTGAAATTTTCAAAATGTGTTTCAGATTCACATGCCCAAGTTTTTTGTGCTAGATCCATCTTTCATCTTCTTTGGATAGTAAACATGTTACCTTCTGCTTGCTAAGATCTATTAGATCAATCTCATACAGATTGTTATGTCATCTGGCAGAGTAGACAAACTTACCATCGTTTATTTTTACTACACATCTGTCCTTGTTGAAGGAGACGATATAACCATTGTCACACAATTGACTTATGCTTAGTAGGTTATACTCCAGACCTTCAACATACAGGACATTGTCTGTGGAGGTTAGGGAAGACATACTAATTTTACCTACACCAGTGATGCGTCCTTTCCCCATGCCTACAAAGGCAACTGCTCTGCCTTTAAGCGACTTTAGGTCTAGGAACATATACCTTTCTCCCGTCATATGTTGTGAGCACCCACTGTCTAGGCACCAGCTCAAACCCTGGCCTTTTCCTACCAAGGATATTTGAAACAAGAATAATCTAAAACTTTGGTACCCAAATCTTTTTGGGTTCACTAGCATTAGCGCCCTTAGACATTTGTTTCTTCTTGTGAATACATCTGAACTTAGAGTGTCCAGACTTTTCACAAAAGTCACATTTGTCTGGATCAGACTGAACAGAAGCAGATGCATCCTTTTCAAAGCCTAAGCCAAATTTATCATGGGGATGTTGGTGATATTTAAAAAGTATAGTCAAAGTGTTGGAACTCTCTAAACACTTCCGAAAATCCCTGGTCAGACAAGCAACTTCCTCCCTTAGTTTTTTAACTATGGATGACTCATCTGTCTTGCCAGAAGTACTGGCTTGACTTAGACTCTCTTCAAGAGTCTTGACTTTCTTCTCAAGATCTGCATTTGACATTTTTTAGCAATTCTATTTCATAAACAGATTTTTGAATTTTTGTTTAAACTTTTTGCATTGCTGAGAAATCATATGACAATTCTGAAGAAGAACATCATAGGGCATCTCTTCTTCATTGTCTGATGAAGAAACAGATAAGCTATCATATTTAGATTCATAGCAGGATTTTACCTCTTCTTTTGCGTCTGTATCTGCCATCAGACAGATGTTAGCCTTCTCGTTGTCTGAGCTGCTGCTTTGCTCACTGTCTAAATCGTCCCATGTAGCCATTAGACTCTTCTTTTTCTTGCCATTATAGGACTTCTTCTTCCTTAACCTTGGACACTCAAAGTTCATGTGTCCAGGTTTTCTGCACTCAAAGCAGATGATCTCTTGACTATCCTCCTTCTCTTTTTTCTTGAATATGAAGTCCTTCTTTCTGGATGACTGTCTGAACTTGTTTTTCTTTTTCAGCATCTACTTGAACTTCCTAGACATGAGGGCCATCTCATCGTCTGTTGATCAGGTTGAGCTATCTTTTGAAGCTTCAAACACTGCAGCTTGAACTTTAAGGGCCTTCTGAGTGCTTTTCTTTTCTTCCTTCTTAGTGCTGGTTTTGCCAACTGTAAGAGCAACGGAATCTTTGGTTGGAAGTTGGTCTATGTTCTGCAAATGCACTTCGTGCACTCTTAGAACTCCCAGCAACTCATCCCAAGACAAGGTTTTCATACTCCTTGCCTCTTGGATAGTTGTGGTTTTGGGTTCCCACACCTTGGGCATGCTATCTAAGATCTTCAGATTGATCTGAGCTTTGGCGAACGTGTGTCCAAGGGATTCCATGTCATTGAGGAGAACCTGAAGTCTCCCAAACATGTCGTCAACACTTTCTCCTTCCTTCATGGAGAAACTCTCATAGTGTCTGGTCAGAGTGGCAGCTTTTCTCAATTGAACATCTTCTCTCCCTTCATAGTTGGTGCAGAGAGAGTCTCAAATATCTTTGGTCGATTTGAGTCTACACATTTTCTTATACACATTTCTGGTTAAAGCACAAGTCAGAGTATATCTGGCCTTGTTGTTGAGTTGAAGAATGTTGTAGTCATCTTGGGTCCCTTGATCTTCAGGTCTTGTGATGGGAATGTCTCCGTGCATGATGATGTTCCATAGCTAATACTGAGTGGACTTGATGTACATCTCCATGCGATCTCTCCAGTAAGGATAATCATCTCCAAGAAAGGTTGGAGGCCATGTTAGATAGGTTCCCTCAGGAATGAACTGATTGTCGTGACTGGCCATCTGGATCTTTTCCTCTAGACACGATCAGGTGCTCAACCCCTTATAGGCTGAGCTTTGATACCAAACTGTAAAGGCAAAAATCACAAGAAGGGGGGTTGAATTGTGATTTAAAAAAAAATTCGCAAACTTTTCGTAAAGAGCTATTGTCTGTAGCGAGAATAAAACAAGGTTTTAATGAAAATGAAGACACATGATGTTTAAGAAAGAAATCAGAAGAAACCTTTTCAAAGCAAGTTAAATCACAACGCAAGTCAGTCCAAACAGATAAGAGATAAAAGCAAAGAGGATAAACACAGAGATTTATACTGGTTCGTCTCAACCAAGAGAGTACGTCCAATTCTTGGCAACCCACCAAGTTCCATTAACTTTTACAAAGTTACAAGTATTGTTCACTGCCATTTCTGGCTCACCCAAGTAGTTTTTACACTAGCCTCTCCATGCTAAAAACCCAAGTATTTTTTCTTACCAAGCCATTTCTGGCTCTATAACAAATCAGAAGATTTGTTGAAGGTTGGGGCATACAGACTTTAAGGTAACGTCTAACAGAGAGATATACAAGTTAAGAACAAAGTCTTTTACTCTCAGGATACTCAAGGTGTTTTGAGAACTTTTTACAACTTAGAGAATTTTACAAGAGAAAGAATGAAGGCTCAAAAAAATGCTTGCAAGATTTAAAAATAAGTATCGTAACTTCAGCACTTCAAAACTTTCACTATATATAGACTTGTTGAGAAAGTAATTGTTGTCTATAAACAACCTTCTTGCATGCGTTGACCAGCGTCTGAAGGACGGTGTCCGTTGGAGCATTAAATGTTTGTTACCAACTAGTCACTCTGAGCTGATAAAGTATTATGCTTATCTTCTTTGAAGGGCATTCCATATCCTTCTGCTGCAGCGGTCACATTGCTTGCTCAGACAAGTACTCATTGCTAGTTGTAGTACGTCTTTTGAGGTGAGGGGAAAACTTAGATACTTTGACTCTTCTTTCTATTCCCATTGTGCACTTCGACAAATCCTAGGAAGGATGTTCTACGAACATTCCCTGCAACATAAATTAAAACGACAATGCATTTACTATGTCTTTAAATGCTCTTCAGACTCAGCGTCTGTTTGCATATCATCTGTATCTTACAGACGCAGATACAACTCTTTCGTCTATTGGCATTATAAGACGCAATATTTTTGGCTTAATATTTATTTGCATTAAATCAAAATTATTGAGGATTCTAATTCATCTTATGACTTAACAGTTTTGAACCTTTTGAGGAATGAAAAGCATTTTTTTTAATCAACGTTTGTCTGGTCGTTATTAATACAATATCACTATATCTTCCTAACTAATAAAAAAATGTTCAATAATAGAATGAAAGATTTCACAAAAATATTTAATGTTTTCTAATATGACAATACAAGATTTTCCAATTATTTAGGACAAAATATTTTAAAGAAATAAAATATTTAATATTTTTAAGTACATAGAATTTGGTTGATTCATTATGAATATATTTCTTTTTTTGTTATAATTCATTATGAAGATACAAAAATAGAAATTAATTAGAATACATTGTAAAAAAAATTATATTATTATTTAATCACAAATTGTTATTGTCATGTATAATAAATATTTAATGATTTTTAATCTCTTACAATAACTATATACTTAATTTAAAAGTTATATTTATAATAATTTTCTATTGGTTAAAAATATAAAAAAAAAACTTTATATTAATGTATATCAAAGTTAATTAACTCAAAAATATTATGTCGCATAATCCAGTGACCAAAGACACACATACAGCAAAAACAAACTTTCATTTGAAATTACTCTTTTTGATTCCTTTAAATTGAACGGATTTTGGTTTTTATTCTTATAAAATATTTTGGCTAAATTGAAATTTTGGTTTCTTTTAATTTTTGAACTGCGATTTTGGTCTTCCTATTTCTTTCGCGATTTTAGTCCCCACATTTTAAAAAAATTGCAATTTTGGTCCTATCAAAATTTTTGCATATGTTTTATTTATTTTATTTTCGTCCAATTGAATCCTATGTCTAACGAATGCATTTAAGACACCATCAATAAATAATTTAATTAATTAAAATGTAAAAATAAAAAATAAACGTATGCAAAATTGAATATTAGACCAAATTTGCATATTTTCTAAAATGTAGGGACTAAAATCGCGAAAAAAATAGGGGGACCAAAATCGTGAATCAGAAATGAAAAGGAGACCAAAATTGTAATTTAGCCAAATATTTTTCTTTGATTTTCATCCCTCCGAATTCTAAAAGCACTATTTTTGGGTCATAATTCTTTATAAGGTAGATAAATCTATCTATATATTATATAAAACACAGTTGCTGACTAGGACTGGTTGTCCACGTGTCACATGCCGGTGACATTTTATATTTTATATAATATATCGATTGATTGATTGATATTTCATTATTTACAAAATTGTTTGAATCTCTAATATAATTAATCTACAAAATAATTAATAAAATTTATTTAATATCAAAAATTGATTTTTCCCTTATTAATTAATTAAAATAATGTTTATATTATATTTAAATTTTTTTAAAATATATTAATTACCCATAAAAATCTTCGAATAATAAGAAAAATGGCGTCAAATTGAATGGAGAATTTCTTTTTATCTTTTTATTATTTTTATATTTTAGAAATCCTTTTTTTTAATATTAATGACATATTTACAAATTCCTTTTTTAAATATTAGAGAATTTCAATGAGAAATCTTTAGATATAACTTCAGATATTATGTATAAAGTAAAGATTTCATGTAACTAAAACAATTCCTTTAATTATTAATCATCATCATAATAATAATATTTAAATGTGGTATGATGTTGTTTTAAATAATAATAATATATTTTGTTGTGTTTTATATAATAGATAGATATAAATATTATTATTATTGGATGTGATTTGCAAAAATGGATTTAAATATTCTTATTGGTTTGATTTTAAAACCCAACAAAATTTATATTTATTAGTTGCCTTTTTTACTTCTTTTAAGGTTATGTCTTTCTCATTCATTCACAATTTATATATATAGATATCGCGTTTAGCGTACAATCAGATCTATGACGTGTTTTTTTTTTCTTTCTTTCTGTTGAAGGGTGATATGAATTCCAAAGAAAGAAAAACATTTATATAAACAAAGAAGAGATTGTGTAATTTTTTGTCAGTGACATTATCTTCTAGAGCTACTATTGGTAAAATATCTCAGGTTAATATTTTTTATAATTTTTCATTTAACATATTTTCTCATAATTGTTATACTAATTTGTTTTCTTCTTGCCACATAATTCCTATAAGATTTGTTCGAGAGTGACATATAAATGCTTATAAATTATGTCACTTAATAGATGAAGATGACAATGTGTTGTACAAGTGTGAAATTCTGAAGAAGGTGGACATAGATGAATGTTCTCTTGGAAGTGGTTGGATGCATTTTATGAAAAAGAAAGGATTCCAATTAAGAGGGTAAATGCAATTCAAAAATCTTCAGCATAGAAACTTTCTCTTGATTGAAGTGTTGCTAGGTTGAATCATAAGTTTATCTTTGTATGTTTATCTCTCTCAATAGATATAAAACATGTAATATAATTTTTTATTATCTATATTAAAAAATATAAATAAATGCTTCTAAATTTTTTTTATGTTATATTTAATTTTTGCTTTCTATTATTTCTTGAATTTATTCATGAAAAATATAAATAAATTATTCAAAAATATAAATAAATACTTTTAAATTAGTGGGATTAATTACATTAATAATTGAGTTAAATGATATATTGGGGTTATTTTAATAGGAATTAATTGTGTGTTTATTAACCAAATTTGACTAATCAAACTGTTAATATCATAACCATTAAATCAAGATTAACACAATATATATTTCCTCTTATAACTCTTTTAATTCCAAATTTATTTATTTTTTGTTTAAGTTTATTTCTTAACTTATCTCACACATTTTTTTTTATTATGACACATTTAATTTTATTCTTAACAATGTTATTTCAACTAAAACAACACAATTAACATTATTATTGGCACATAAAAAATATTAGTAACGCCTTTAAAATTACATTATTAAAAATTCATAATTTGAGGATAAAATTGAAAATTAATATATTAATGTATTTATAATATTACAACTTTATATTATCTATTTGAAATCAATTGTGAAAATATAAATAAATTATTCAAAAATATAAATAAATACTTTTATATTAATGGGATTAATTACATTAATATTTAAATTAAACTCATTGGAGTTATTTTAATAGTAAATATGTTACATTTAAATAAAAATTAATTCAATCAATTTAAATAAATTATTGGAATCAATACATGGAAGGTTGTATAAGTATATGGTAATTAAATAGATGATGGACGAGGAAAAAATTATATTCAGTAATTGGAAAAGTTTATTTTTTAAATTTTCATTTTAATGTTGTAATTTAAATTATCACAAAAAATTAGGAATTTAAAATTGATAATTTAATAGCTTATTATTGAGGAAAAAACACTATATTAAAGAAATTGGATTCCTATATTCGCAACTTCCACTTATGTTATGCTTAGTGTGCTTCATTCATTCTTTTCGCCCTTTTTTTTGCTACAAATTCGATTATTATTATTATTATTATTATTATTATTATTATTATTATTATTATTATTATTATTATTTTTATCTGACATTTATTGGCAGAGAATATATTAAAAAAAATAGTTTTGTTGTTGGTGCCTGAAGAAGTTTCTTATTGCAGAAATTTAAATTAGTTTTAGATCTTTTAATTTTAAGTAATATAATAAATAAACAGTATTGTCAACATATTTTATACATACAAAAAATTCATTTCTTCCTCAATAAATCCGTGCATCGCACAAGTACTATCTAGTAACATTTATGTTAGAGATATCTAGAAAATTTTTTAGAGTATCACATGTTGGCATAGTTTCAGAGACACTAGTGGATGTTACATGAGATGGTTGCTTGAACTCCTATTAAATACATAAATAATGAACAAAGTATCACATAATAGTATAGATCAAAATTATTGATTTGAACCTTTTGAGGAATGAAAAGCAATTTTTTTTAATCAACGTGTGTTTGGTGGTTATTAATATAATATTACTATATCTTGCTAACTAAAAAAAAAAATGTTAAATAATAGAATGAAAGATTTCACAAAAATATTTAATGTTTTCTAATATGACAATACAATATTTTCCAATTATTTAGGACAAAATATATTAAAAAAGAAATAAAATATTTAATATTTTTAAGTACATAGAATTTGGTTGATTCATTATGAATATATTTCTTTTTTTGTTATAATTCATTATGAAGATACAAAAATAGAAATTAATTAGGATACATTGTAAAAAAATTATATTAGTATATAATCACAAATTGTCATTGTCATGTATAATAAATATTTAACGATTTTTAATCTTTTACAATAACTATATACTTAATTTAAAAGTTATATTTATAATAATTTCCTATTAGTTAGCAATATAAAAAACTTTATATTAATGTATATCAAAGTTAATTAACTCAAAAATATTATGTCGCATAATCCAGTGACCAAAGACACACATACAACAAAAACAAACTTTAATTTGAAATTACTCTTTTCGATTCCTTTAAATTGAACGGATTTTGGTTTTTATTCTTATAAAATATTTGGCTAAATTGAAATTTTGGTTTCTTTTAATTTTTGAACTGCGATTTTGGTCTTCTTATTTTTTTCGCGATTTTAGTCCCCACATTTTAAAAAATTTGCAATTTTGGTCCAATCAAAATTTTTGCATATGTTTTATTTATTTTATTTTAATCCAATTGAACCCTCTGTCCAACAAATTCATTTAAGACACCATCAATAAAAAATTTAATTAATTAAAATGTAAAAATAAAAAATAAACGTATGCAAAATTGAAGATTAGACCTAAATTGCAGATTTTCTAAAATGTAGGGACTAAAATCGCGAAAAAAATAAGGGGACCAAAATTGTGGATCAGAAATGAAAAGGAGACCAAAATTACAATTTAGCCAAACTTTTTCTTCGATTTTCATTCCTCCGAATTCTAAAAGCACTATTTTTGGGTCATGATGTTTGTTATAAGGTAGATAAATAACATTTATGTTAGAGATATCTAGAAATTTTTTTAGAGTATCACATGTTGGCATGGTATCAGTATCACACACACTAATGGATGTTACCTGAGATGGTTGCTTGAACTCCTATTAAATACATAAATAATGAACAAGTATCACATAATAGTATAGATCCAAATTATTCATTTGAACCTTTTCAGGAATTAAAAGTTTTTTTTTTTTTGAAAAGAAAAGCAATTTTTTTTTAATCAACGTGCGTTTGGTGGTTATTAATATAATATTACTATATCTTCCTAACTAATAAAAAATGTTAAATAATAGAATGAAAGATTTCAAAAAATATTTAATGCTTTCTACTATGACAATACAATATTTTCCAATTATTTAGGACAAAATATATTAAAGAAGAAATAAAATATTTAATATTTTTAAGTGCATAGAATTTGGTTGATTCATTATGAATATATTTATTTTGTGTTATAATTCATTATGGAGATACAAAAATAGAAATTAATTAAAATAAATTGTAAAAAATATATATATTATTATTTAATAAAAAATTGTCATTGTCATGTATAATAAATATTTAATGATATTTAATCTTTTACAATAACTATATACATAATTTAAAAATTTATATTTAGACTAATTTTCTATTAGTTAACAATATAAAAAAAAATTATGTTAATGCATATCAAAGTTAATTAACTCATAAAAATATTCTGTCGCATAATCCATTGACCAAAGACACACATACAGGAAAAAAAAAACATTAATTTGAAAATACTCTTTTTGATTCCTTTAAAATGAATGGATTTTGGTTTTTATTGTTATAAAATATTTTGGCTAAATTGTAATTCTCGTTTCTCTTAATTTTTCATCTGCGATTTTGGTCTTCCTATTTTTTCGCGATTTTGGAACATTTTAAAAAATTTGCAATTTTGGTCCTATCAAAATTTTTGCATATGTTTTATTTATTTTATTTTTGTCCAATTGAACCCTATGTCTAACGAATTCATTTAAGACACCATCAATAAATAATTTAATTAATTAAAATGTAAAAATAACATAAACGTACGCAAAATTGAAGATTAGACCAAAATTGCATATTTTCTAAAATGTAGGGACTAAAATCGCGAAAAAAAATAAGGGGACCAAAATCGTGAATCAGAAATGAAAAGGAGACCAAAATTGTAATTTAGCCAAAGATTTTTCTTTGATTTTCAACCCTCCAAATTCTAAAAGCATTATTTTTGGGTCATGATTCGTTATAAGGTAGATAAATAACATTTATGTTAGATATATCTAGAATTTTTTTTAGAGTATCACATGTTGCCATAGTTTCACAGACACTAGTGGATGTTACCTGAGATGGTTGCTTGAACTCCTATTAAATACATAAATAATGAACAAGTATCACATAATAGTATAGATCAAAATTATTGATTTGAACCTTTTGAGGAATGAAAAGCAATTTTTTTTTAATCAACGTGTGTTTGGTGGTTATTAATATAATATTACTATATCTTCCTAACTAATAAAAAATGTTAAATAATAGAATGAAAGATTTCACAAAAATATTTAATGCTTTCTAATATGACAATACAATATTTTCCAATTATTTAGGAAAAAATATATTAAAGAAGAAATAAAATATTCAATATTTTTAAGTACATAGAATTTGGTTGTTTCATTATGAATATATTTCTTTTTTGTTATAATTCATTATGAAGATACAAAAATAGAAATTAATTAGAATACATCGTAAAAAAAAATATTATTATTTAATCACAAATTATCATTGTCATGTATAATAAATATTTAATGATTTTTAATCTTTTACAATAACTATATACTTAATTTAAAAGTTATATTTATAATAATTTTCTATTAGTTAACAATATAAAAGAATTTATATTAATGTATATCAAAGTTAATTAACTCATAAAAATATTCTGTCGCATAATCCAGTGACCAAAGACACACATACAGGAAAAAAACTTTAATTTGAAATTACTCTTTTTGATTCCTTTAAAATGAACGGATTTTGGTTTTTATTCTTATAAAATATTTTGGCTAAATTGTAATTTTTGTTTCTTTTAATTTTTCATCTGCGATTTTGGTCTTCCTATTTTTTCGCGATTTTAGTCTCCACATTTTAAAAATTTTGTAATTTTTGTCCTATCAAAATTTTTGCATATGTTTTATTTATTTTATTTTCGTCCAATTGAACCATATGTCTAAGGAATTCATTTAAGACACCATCAATAAATAATTTAATTAATTAAAATGTAAAAATAACATATAAATGTTTGCAAAATTGAATATTAGACCAAAATTGCATATTTTCTAAAATATAGGGACTAAAATCGCAAAAAAAAATAAAAATAAGGGAACCAAAATCGTGAATCAGAAATAAAAAGGAGATCAAAATTGTAATTTAGCCAAATATTTTTCTTTGATTTTCATCCCTCCGAATTCTAAAAGCACTATTTTTGGGTCATGATTCATTATAAGGTAGATAAATAACATTTATGTTAGAGATATCTAGAAATTTTTTTAGAGTATCACATGTTGCCATAGTTTCAAAGACACTAGTGGATGTTACCTGAGATGGTTGCTTGAACTCCTATTAAATACATAAATAATGAACAAGTATCACATAATAGTATAGATCAAAATTATTGATTTGAACCTTTTGAGGAATGAAAAGCAATATTTTTTTAATCAACGTGTGTTTGGTGGTTATTAATAATATAATATTACTATATCTTCCTAACTAATAAAAAATGTTAAATAATAGAATGAAAGATCTCACAAAAATATTTGATGCTTTCTAATATAACAATACAATATTTTCCAATTATTTAGGACAAAATATATTAAAGAAGAAATAAAATATTTAATATTTTTAAGTACATAGAATTTGGTTGTTTCATTATAAATATATTTCTTTTTTGTTATAATTCATTATGAAGATACAAAAATATAAATTAATTAGAATATATTGTAAAAAAAATTATATTATTATTTAATCACAAATTGTCATTGTCATGTTTAATAAATATTTAATGATTTTTAATCTTTTACAATAACTATATACTTAATTTAAAAGTTATATTTATAATAATTTTCTATTAGTTAACAATATAAAAAAAAAATTATATTAATGTATATCAAAGTTAATTAACTCATAAAAATATTCTATCGCATAATCCAGTGACCAAAGACACACACATACAGGGAAAAAAACTTTAATTTGAAATTACTCTTTTTGATTCCTTTAAAATGAACGGATTTTGGTTTTTATTCTTATAAAATATTTTGGCTAAATTGTAATTTTGGTTTCTTTTAATTTTTGATCTTTGATTTTGGTCTTCCTATTTTTTTTCACAATTTTAGTCCCCACATTTTAAAAAATTTGCAATTTTGGTCCACTCAAAAATTTGCATGCGCTTTATTTATTTTATTTTAGTCCAATTGAACCCTATGCCTAACAAATTCATTTAAGACACCTTCAATAAATAATTTAATTAATTAAAATGTAAAAATAAAAATAAACATATGCAAAATTGAAGATTATACCAAAATTGCATATTTTCTAAAATATAGGGTGTAAAATCACGAAAAAATTATAATGGGACCAAAATTGTGGATTAGAATGAAAAGGAGACAAAATAGCAATTTAGCCAAATGTTTTTCTTGGATTTTCATCCCTCTGAATTCTAAAAGCACTATTATTGGGTTATGATGTTTGTTCTAAGGTAGATAAACAACATTTATGTTAGAGAAATCTAGAATTATTTTAGAATATCACATGTTGGCATGGTATCACAGATACTGGTGGATGTTACCTGAGATAGTTGCTTGAACTCCTATTAAATACATAAATATTGAACAAGTATCACATAATAGTATAGATCAAAATTATTGATTTAAACCTTTTGAGGAATGAAAACCATTTTTTTTAATCCACGTGTTTGGTGGTTATTAATATAATATTACTATATCTTCCTAACTAATAAAAATGTTAAATAATAGAATAAAAGATTTCACAAAAATATTTAATGCTTTCTAATATGATAATACAATATTTTCCAATTATTTAGGACAGAATATACTAAAGAAGAAACAAAATATTTAATATAATAAGAATCCAGAAAATATTTAATATTTTAAAGTACATAGAATTCTGTTGATTCATAATGAATATTTTTTTTCTTATAATTAATTATGAAGATATAAAAATAAAAATTAATTAGAATACATTGTAAAAAAATTATATTATTATTTAATCACAAATTGTCATTATCATGTATGATAAATATTTAATGATTTTTAATCTTTTACAATAACTATGTACTTAATTCAAAAGTTATATTTATAATAATTTTCTATTAGTTAACAATATAAAAAACTTTATAATAATGTAGACCAAAGTTAATTAACTCATAAAAATATTCTATCACATAATCCAGTGACCAAAGACACATATACAGGAAAAAAAAAACTTTAAATCAGATGAATATGAAGGAAGTTTAGCTCAATTTTGAGCAGGGTGAACCAATAAAGGTTGGTTCAGTTGGTAACGAACATTTTCATATTCCACAAGGACTTGATTTGATTCCCCCTTATGTGAGGACCTTGTTGGTAAATAATCTATAAGTACCTCTGTAATCACTCATTGAACCTTGAGACCTGTCCTGACCCTGGTGCCCCTAGGATCCAACTCACATAAACTTTCTTTAAAAAAAAAAAAATTGAACAGTGTGTGACTTGTTGTAAACCTTCTGTATCTGAGTTTTATTATTAAGAATGAAAAAAATTTAAATAAGATGAATTTCGCTCTCCTTTTATATATATATATATATATATATATATATATATATATATATATATATATATATATATATATATATTTGGGTCACCCAGTCAATCTTGCCTCTTAAAGGTGGTTGCAATTTAGAAATCTCTAGCAATTAATTAATCATTTATTTTCTATGATATATGATCATGATATAAATATACGGAGTTTAATTATATTCATTCATATACCATAAGCACCATTCATATACCCCCCCTTTTTCTTTAAATTTTTCATCATCCTCAACTCTTTCTATCCCTATTTCTTTTGGGGTCTAGCTCCATAGAGAGACACACAATAAAAACAATGAGCAAAACCGGTTGTTATTGGGTTCTTCTACCCTTTCTTATCCTTTCTACTACTTTTGTTGCTGAAATTCATGGGAACAAACAAGGTCGAGCTCTTGAAAAGTTGCACAAGTCCAAGTTATTCAAAGCAAATTCCCAAATTGATGATAGTAGTCACTCTTTTGAGGCACAAGATCTTATTGTGCATGATGTGGTGGTTCATTCTCAGTTAGGGTTAAAAGAGAAAGACAAGATTAAGAAGCTGCCAGGGCAACCCCACCATGTGAAGTTCTCTCAGTATGGAGGATATGTCACGGTGGATAAATTGGCAGGGCGTGCCTTTTATTATTACTTTGTGGAAGCTCAACGCTCTAAAGAAAAATTGCCTCTTCTTCTTTGGCTCAATGGAGGTATATACAATTTTAACACCACTTTTTATTAGATCTAATCCAATTCTTGTTTTCAATGATAATATCAAAATGCATCATTTTTTTTCCTGCTATCAGTACTAGAGACTAATCACACTCTTTGATTGTCGCTGACCCGAAGGGTTTTCACACATAAAAGGAATCGAACACAGTATTTTTTACTAAATAGATCGTCCTCATAACGTGAAAAAAATCATCATGTAAATACACTTGAAATGCTACACAAACGTTTTGTTTTTTTGTTTTTTTTTTTTAATAATTTGAAAGCATGCATTACACACTTGCATCCACAGCCAAGCACATGTATAACTGTTTCTTTGCCTTGTGTCACATTCTTTCGCTTTTCAAATTACGAGGGAGACATCACTTGACAGGTAAACGAATTATATGTATGCTATAGAAATCTAATAAAGAATGGCTTGAAAAATGTAAGTTTTTTTTTATTATTATTATATTTTTTTAAGTATACCATCTATGTGGACGTTTAATTTTCTTCGTTCCTTTTATTTCTCAATGATCTGTATTTTTTTTATTTGTTTCTTTCACTCTGCTGATTACTGATTTTTTATCCATTGATAGACCAATTGAGATAAATGATAATATACCACTTAAGTTTCAGTAATGCGCTACTTTTTAAGTTTATATGCTATAATCTTACAACAAAAAATTTCGGACCTACCCAAAACCACTTATATAACTGTATATATCATTATAGATAAGAGTTGTAGTTGTACAACCCAACATGTTATTTTCCTTCATCATCTGGTGGTTTGCCTTTTTCTCTCAGGAGACTTATATAATTATGCATGCACTCGTATATTATTTTCTTATGTTGGGATTAATTGTTAAATATTATCCCTGGTTTTTTTCTTTAATCATGTTATTAGTGCAAAGTATTTACAGACTTTGTCAATTAATCTTCATCAATAAATTAATCTGGTTTATCATCTTTAGTGGGATCTCAATCCCCTCTCAACCACATTTTTTTTATTCACAAGATTTGAATCCGAGATCTTGTTTAAGAGATTTGAACAAGTTTCACTCTGACCAACAACATATTTGTTCCTATTTTAAAATTATTATTTTGGATTATTTATTTATTATTTAAAAAAATAGGTGACATTAAATATTTTCTTATGTTGTTATTAACTGTTAAATATTCTTCTTCTTTTGAAATTATTAATTTTATATATTTTAATTTCCTTTTTTTATGGAATATTTTAATTTCCTTTAAATCATTATCATTTTAAAAATTAAGAAGTCATTAATTATTTTCTTATGTGGTTAATCATTGGATTATTCTTACAAATTGTTGAATCTTTTTTGCTTTCGCTCAATTCATCTATCTTTTTGAATTTAAATTTAATAAATAAAAATTTGAAAAATTGTTTTATTTTCGTTAGGACTAGAATACTTTTGTACTAACTGTTAAATATTCTTCTTCTTTTAAAATTATTATTTTATATAATTTAATTTCTCTTTTAAATAATTTATCATCCCTCTTGCCTCTCTATATATAAATTAAAATAAATACATATTGAATGAGAGCATTTTTAGCTGTCATTCTTCAATGAGTGTTTTTAACTACTTTTTCTTTAGACATTTTTCTTAAACTCTTATATCTTCCAACCTACCATTTTCAATATCTTTAATTTTAACTTGAATTTCAATATTTTTAAAAAAATTATCCATAATTAAAAATAATATTGCATCACAATATAAATTATTTATCATAAATCTAAAATATAATTTATATGTTCAAAATATTTATTTATTATAAATTTTAGTTATTTTAAATAAAAATTTATTCTGTGCAATGCACATGTTAAAATACTAGTTTAAAAAAACAAGAAGTTTCTTAGGTTGGGATTAACAATTAAATATTCTTTCATTTTTAAAAATATTATTTTAAATATTTAAATTTCTTATTATATTTTCATTTAAAAAACTAAGAAGGCATTAATTATTTTCTTTTTCTAACTTTATCATCATCTTTTAGTAGGAGGATAATATATTTCTTAAATTAAAACAATTTAATAATTATCCCTATATAATACGTCTGTTAATACAAAGGGAGGCCTAATCACTAGAGTGAGATTTTTTTTTTTTTTTATTCATGTGAGAGTGAAATGAATGAATATTTATAACTATTATCTCTTGTCATGAATGGTCAAGATTAACATATAAAGTCATGTCAATTTTTTTAAAAAAAAGTTACATGAATAGTCGTATGACATTAAATTTTGATCATGTATGATTGTATGGCCTAAATTTGCTTCTTTCACTCGTAAGTCCTCTTACTAGATATACTTCTGTAAAAAAAAAAAATATTAAGTTGATAAATATTTTACTAAGCCTATTTTCAATTAATCGTTCTTTATTTCTTAATCTGCTTTTATATTATTTAAGTACTCACTTTTTGCTCTTCAAAAAAAAAAGAGTACTCACTTTTTGAAGAGAAAATTTTTAAGATTAACTTTTTTTTCTTATGTCAGTTTTTATTTGTTTCTTTTATTATACTAATTAAATTTAGTTCATATTAATTTGAATTTAAAATTTTATTCATAGCATCAAATAAATAAACATAAAAATTATATTTTAATTTAAATAATTTTATTTCCTAATTTTTCCTCAACTTTTAAAGTTGTATTTTATTTTACTTTATTTCTATCCATTAAAACAGAATTTTCATAATCCAAAATGGAGAAATGTCTTATTGTGTCTTTTTCTCAAAATATGCAATTTTATTAGTTTAACAATAATGAAAACTTTAATCTCTTATATATATATATATATATATATATATATATATATATATGGTAAGAATGAAGAGTAAGTCTCTTATACTTACTATTGGAGTAAATGGATCCCTCTTCTCTCTCTCTCTCTCTCTCTCTATATATATATATATATATATATATATATATATATTATTTTTAAGTTTTATTCTAGTATACAAGTTTGATTAGTATGCACTCTTAATTTTTGAACAGAAAAAAAAAACTTTTAATTTGAACAATTTTACACTACTCCATATTAACTAATATTCAATATTTAAGTGCATATCAATAAAAAAAATTTCTTATACATCTACATTGGTTTTTCTTTTGTAAATATAAACTGCCGTAGTTGTTTTATTTACAGGTATATATATATATATATATATATATATATATATATATATATATATATATATATATATATATATATATATATATATATATATATATAACAGCTTAGTTTGGGTGAGTCCATCGGGTTAAACGTCATTCTAAATTTCAAAAACTTGTTTAAAAATTTAAAAAAAAAACTGTAATTTTTTCAACTATCCTAATATTTTATAGAACCAGATAACTCTAAAAATTGAAATAATACAATAAATTAATAATTTATGTATTTTTTTAAGAACAAGAATTTTTAAAATAATAATAATAATAATAATAATTTATGTATGGGTGTCAAGTCTTAATTAAGTCGTGACTTTTTTAATTAATAAATCTATAACTCTTTTCTTCTTTCGAAAGATTAATAATCTATAACTCGAATTATAGAAGCTCATTTTTTTTCTCAATGAGTCAGGTTGGACCCAAATAATAAAAAGAGTTCAGTTTGAGTGTGATTTTTGAGTTCATTGTGTTGACCCTAATCCATCTAGACCCCTCTTTATAGTTTACGTTAGAGAACCATTGATTCGAAGAATATTAGCAGGTGCTCAGATCCCATAATTCACGCCTCCAGAGGATTTCTCGGCGTGAATGTTGTTGTATCTTTCTTTGCCTCTAGAAGATAAAAACATAAACAAGGGAATTTTAAAATAATTCGGTACAAGTATTTATGGGGATCACTATAAAGATTACTACTTCCGTCCTTTTTACAATATATTGTTTTGAAATTTTCTTATCTCTTTTTATAAAATTTTATTTTAATTATTCTTTGCATTTATTATTATTTGATCAAAATATCCTTAATTATTTTAGTCCATAAATAATAAATGCTTTAAATTATCTGTTTCTCTCTCTTAAGAGGATTGGAGAATTAAAGAATTTAGTTTTAAAAATTAAAACACCATTACTATTATTCTCTCTGCATGCATTAATTATTTAAGGGTAAATTTGGAAAAATATTACAATTATAGACCTATTTAATGCTAATACTTAGATTAATTTCATTTCTTAATAAGCGTAAATTAGTCAATCACATCTTATAAATAGGGACAGAAAGTATTGGATATGAATTACTGCTTGTAAAATTCATGGCTAATTAATGCGTCTAGTTTGCATACTCTTAATTTCCAATCAAGGCAACTGGCATGGTATTGGATCCTTACCGTAAACATGCAACATTGTTTATTATCATAATTTTCCAATGGCAACCGGGAAGAACATAGCCACAGGTCAGGCCCACAAGTGCTTGTTTTTTTAACAATGAGGCATCTAGGATTTTTTATTTGGCACCCAATTAATTTCTTCCCATCGAGTCAGTCCATTTTAGAATAAAGTGGTACATCGAGTTATGACTTTATGCCCAAGCTATATATCGAACCTCAGACATTGGTTAAAAGCCCCAAGTGTCGAAACACTTATCCCAACAATTTTGATTTAAATATATTTTTAATCCTTCAAATTTGGGTCATTTTTTGTTGTCCTCCAAATTTGAAGTTTCTTTTTTTAGTCTCTGAAATCTGCAGAATGCTTTTTTTTAATCACTTATTTTCCACAGTATGAGCCAAACGGAGAATATTCGCAATTTGTAGTTGCTTTTGACCATCAGAAATTGGTTTTCTATTTTAAATTTTAAAGTACGATTTTTGGTGGTTTAATTAAAATCGCTAGAATCAAGTCAATAAAAAAATATTAAAGTTGTTTTTAAAGCGATTGATGGATTTTTAAATTTTTTTTATTGATTTGATTATGGCGATTTTTAACTGTCAGAAATCGTAATTTAAAATATAAATTGAAAATCAAATTCTGGCCGTCAAAAGTTGTCACAAATTGCGAATCTTTTATTCTCGTTTGGCTCACAATGTGGAGAGTGGCTAAAATTTTTTTTGTGGATTTCAGGAACTAAAAAAAACAATTTTAAATTTGGAAGACAAAAAAAAATGACCCAACTTTAAGAGACTAAAAACATATTTAAGCCATTTTTAATAGCCACAACTACAAGTGCTTGTTTTGGTGATAGGGTTAGGGTTTTGACTGTCTCCGGCTAATATCATACTTATGTGATAAGGGAATAAATATAAAAAAACTAAAATGAAAATAAATTAATAATTAAACTTGACTCTTATTAATCATTATATTTAACTAATATTTTAATCCCACTTTCATAGGCCCTGGTTGTTCATCTCTTGCCTATGGAGCTATGGAAGAACTTGGACCCTTCCGTGTAAACAGTGATGGGAAAACGCTACGCAAAAATAGATATTCGTGGAACTATGGTATGATGACCTTAAACTAATTTTCTTTTTCTTTTTCTATTAAAAAGATTATTTAAGTTTCTCACTTGTGATATATTAATTTTTCACCTTTGAAGCTGCAAATATCTTGTTCCTCGAATCGCCTGCCGGTGTAGGATTTTCTTACTCGAACAGATCATCTGATTATGAAATCAATGGGGATAGGAAAACAGCAGCAGATAACTATGTGTTCTTAAGGAATTGGTTGGAGAGATTTCCTGAGTACAAGAATAGAGATTTCTACATTGCTGGGGAGAGCTATGCTGGGCATTATGTCCCTCAACTTGCACACAATATTCTCTACCATAACAAAAAGGCTAACAAGACAATCATCAACCTCAAAGGAATATTGGTATGTGTCCTCCTAACTTTTTTCGTCCTAGCTTCTATTAACCTTCCAATTGGAAATTGCATGAATTAGTTACGTGTTCGTTATGCCTTTTTTTGTGTCATCATAACATTGGTGTGAAGTATTCACCACCGGTCCAATTACGTTTTTTGCTCGAACTCGAGGCCTTGTTTAAGGGGACCAGTCCCAATACCACTTAAACCAACAATATGCCTTTGAACATAAATTATGGGTATAGCCTTAAACAAATATAACTTTAATTAATTAAATCGGATTTAATTTTGCCAAGTTCTCTCATTAATATCGTGATGGTGAAGAAACAAGTTTGGGAAACTTATTCAGAAAGACAAACAAATAGTTATATTTATTTTAAAGACCAAGATTATTAATTCAGTTTATATATGGATGATTAATAATTAATAGTGAACTAAATTAACAAAATATGTTGTTAAAAATACATTTTTGATACAATTTTCAAAAAGATTTAAAAATGGAGTTTCCGGTCATATTTGGGCTAGGATTGGCCCACTAATGGTATCGATTTATGTTGTGGATTTAGAGTGTGTATGGGAAAGCTGGAAAAATTAAATTATTTCAATAATCGATTATATGTATAATTGATTATTGTTATAATCAATTATAATCAAAATCAATTTTTGTTAGGGTAAGTTTGTTGAAAAGTAGTTAGAAATAATTAATTTCATTTAAATGCAACAAAAATAAACTTTTAAATGGTAAAAGAGTACAAAAATAGCTAAAAGAAAAAATAAGTTATTGAAAAATAATCATAAGCTACAAATTTTCAAATTCATAAAAACAACTTATTTTTAAAGAGAGAAAACAAAAAACAAAAAAAAAAAAAAACTTTTTACAAATTTCAGCTGATGTCCCAAACATCCAACTTATTTTATAAACAACTTTTTTTCATGAAAAATAGCTGAAATTGGGAAAAGTAAACTTTTCCAAACATGCTCTTATTATATTAAAATCATGAAATTCCGATTCTCTGTCTATCTTTTAATGTCAATAGTGATTTTAGGGTTAAATATATTTTTAATTATTGTAAAATAGGGTAATATTTATTTTTAGTCTCTTAAAAATAAATTGTCTTTTTCCAAAGTCCTTTATTTATTAAAAATGTTTGTGGTTCTTGTCTTTTACAAAAAAAAAAAAAAATTGTCTCTTTTTAGTTCTTTATTTATGAAAATAAAGATTGCATATGACACATTTCCACAAATAAGGAATCAAGAAAAATAATTTATTATCTTATTTACAAAATTTAAAAATATATTTAACCTTTTTCATTACCATGTCAATAATGACACCAATAGTACAAAAGACTTAAGTTATTTAACCTCACAATTTTTTTCTTTGATCGGCCAAATATTAGTTATTAATATATTAGTTTTTGTTAGCGGGTAGATTCGAACCCACGACCTATCCCTCCCTCTCTTCTCCCTTCACCACTAAGTCAACCTTATAACTCTCACCATAGCCTCACTTTAATAAACTGAACATCCAGGTAACTTCAATTTAAAGTTGTATTGATTTGAATACACCCTCATTCTACATTACGCAGATTGGGAATGCAGTGATCAATGAGGAAACAGACAACCGAGGAACATATGATTTTCTTGCTAGCCATGCAATCATCACTGATCAAACAGCACATGATATCAACAAATTCTGTGATTTCTCACGTCCCAATCAGAATAGTAAGTGCAATGCAGCATTAAACAAAGTTGATAGTGATACTTCTGTCATTGATGCGTACAACATCTATGCTCCACTGTGCCATAGTACCAACCTCACTACCTTGCCAAAAATGAACTCGGTGAGATTCAAATTTAAACCCTTAATTTTTTGTTTTTCAATATATTAATTATGAACCAAAAGTTATTGGCACAAGTGGTTCGGCACTAGGACACTTAACCAAGGTCTGGGATTCGATCCCCGACTTGGACATGGAGTCACAACTGGAAAGTACCACTTTACCCCCAAAATGGGCCGATCCGGTGGAAGGAGAATTAGCTGGATGCCAAATAAGAAGCCCCAAAGATACCTCTTGATCATACCAAAAAATATATTAATTATGAAATACAGGAAGTTAAGGGAATATTCGTTGTAGTTAACTTTTAAACAACATTTTAGTATAAACTTAGATTTCAATAAAATGTAACTAGGTCTTATGCATTGCTCACTTTTGTTGCAGGTTGTTTTTGATCCATGTAGTGATAATTATGTGTATGCATATCTTAACCGGGGTGATGTTCAAGAGGCCTTACATGCCAATGTCACCAAACTCAAATACGATTGGGAGCCCTGTAGCAATGTCATTACAGTGTGGGGGGATAGCCCTTCAACAATTATTCCCCTTTTACATGAATTCCTTAAAAATGAACTTAGGGTTTGGATTTTTAGGTAAAATTCCATTTACATTGTAGGAACTTTGTAATTATTACATTCTCTTCCTTTGTCTTTTGATGATATTATTTTTTGAATAAAATATCATTTGCCTCTCAAAATGTTTCAAAATTCAATTTTAATCCCTACAAAAAAAAAAACCTTCTAATATATATTAATTTTTTAAAAGATTAAACTCAAATTTTAAGATTTTGAGGGACAAAAATATATTCTTTGTATCAACAGTTATGTATCCATTCTTTCATTATTTGTAACTAATTTTCATTCTCTTATATGATACAGTGGTGATATAGATTCAGTGGTACCTGTTACATCAACAAAGTATTCCATTAAAAAGATGAAGCTTAAAATTGAAACTGCTTGGCATCCTTGGTTCATATTAGGAGAGGTATGTACAAACAGAATGTCAATGTTTGTCCAAGCAATCCATATGATATTTGTTGGTGTTGCTTAATATAAGGTCCTAAATTATGCTTTATAGAAGAGAGTATGATTTCTTTTCATCCAATTAAAATTTGGAGCAAATTACAGGAACACTCCCTGAGCTTTTATCAAATTACACATAATTCCACCATTTTTATTTTCCTACACTAACCCCTTTAAGATTGAAAACATTACACTAACATTCTCTTATATATTTGAAAATATTACACTAACACTACCTCAAACCTTACATTAACACCCCCTATAAGGGAGTCGAAAGTAATTGTTGAAAAAGCAGATGGTGCTTGTGTAATTACACGAAACCTCAAAGAGTGTCACTGTAATTTATTCTAAAATTTAATTCACATAAATATTTTCTAATTGATGAAATTACACGTGGAACAGGTTGGTGGCTATACTCAAGTATATAAGGGAGGTTTGACTTTCGCCACAGTGAGGGAAGCAGGGCATCAAGTACCAAGCTACCAGCCAGCAAGAGCCTTTTCTCTAGTCAAACATTTTTTAGATGGCACTCCTCTTCCTAATACTAAAAAACATAACTAAATTTTTGTGATACTTTCAGCATAATTATTCTCTTGCTGAGTTTTATTATGCCCAATAATATATTCAAAGAAAGAAAATTCCTCTATTATTGATTTGTTCGAACGTTTAATTCATGAAATATATATGGTGTGGAAAATGGAAAATTATCATTACTTAATTAATTATCGTCCTCATGTTCAGTTTTCTTACAAAACATATATAAGGCTATTCCACTGCATTACTTTTTTTTTAAGCAAAAGTAATTATATTAACAAGTTGTAACAAGATGTGCCAAAAGTTAATAATAAAAAGGACAAAAAACGAGTAAATAATCCAAGACTTATTACACTCCAAAAACATATAAAATGAAGCAATCCCAAAAGATAAAGATGTAAGGACACCCACACGCTATTTGACACTTGAGAGAAAAAGAGAGAAAGGAAAAATAAGTGTAAGTAATATAATTTGATATGAAGAGAGAGATACAGAGAAAGAATGAGTGTCAAATAGGTGTTTGTAGTATATGAATGTCTATATATCATTACCCATCCCAAAAGTACATGTTACCTCAAATCATGTTTCATGCATATAGGCATAAAATATTGGAATTTTATATTCTAATTATTTAATATGTGTTAATATCATTATTTAATAATTGTATTAGCTATTTATTATAAAGGAGATAATTTTATATAGTCAAATTAAGTTAATATTAAGTGAGCTCATTAGACTCTGATTTAATTGATATGGACCATATATGGATGAATGTCAGTATTGGCTCATTAGGAAATAATGGATACTTTATTAGGCTAACACATTATGGGGGCATTTGGTACAAGAATGTTTTTTCATACTTGGGATCATGATTCTTAGGGAGGAATAAAATTTGATCTGTTTGGTCAATCATAAATATTCTTGAGAATATTCTTGAAAATATTTATATAAGTTTTCTGGTAATTAAAGAATAACATGGTATTTTTACTAGAAGCTATAATTATTTATCACATTAAATGATCTAATAAGAGTAACATAATATTTTTACTGTAATAAAAAAAATAACTAAAAAAAGTTAGATTCCCACCTCCCCATGGGCACAATTTTGCGGGAAACATAGCTAAAAAATATTCTTAGGAAAGATTCTTTCTTGGGAATGTTATTTTCTAAAATAGATACCAAACATAGGAAATCAAGATTCACAAGAAACAAAAAACTTCTCCCTTACCAAATGCCCCCTATATGTAGGTTATGGTCCCCAATACACTGTATAGCAAAACTCATTCTCTTTTCCCTATCTGAAGAAAGACTAAGGTCCTGTCAAGAAACTCAAGAGATGAGGTTAAGGAAGAACCAGAAAGCCATTAGTTACCATGCTTGTTGCTCGTTGGTTGTTCGTCATCATTGTTCTGGTATTCTGCTTCAAGTGATTAATTACGATGGATCCATGTATTTATCCAATCCTTAGTAATCCAACATGGCATAAATCCTAAGGGTATGAGAACATGTTGTTCTTGATATATGAATTCATGCTTGTTTGATTTAGCTTTTGCATTAAGATTTTTTATTAAGATAAAAACATGTTTGTTATTGTTAATAATGAGATTATTCAAACAAGTGGTATTAGAGCCTAGAATAGGAAATCATATGGCACTGAGCATAAAGTTGACAATGAAAATTGAGGAGCATTATGACATAGACATTAAGGACACGTCTTTATTAATAAAGTTAACCAACTTGTGTCGGAGGAAACCTAGAGTGCATTGACCATAAAGATTTTGTAGTCTATGTTGAATGCATCAAAAGTTAGGAATATTAGAATATGGATATCGAAATATAGTAACGACTCAGTGATGACTCTTAAAGGTATTGATAAGTCATTCTACCTCACCAGATTACCATCTGAATTGACTTCCTAATCCCTTTTAAGTGTGAGGATGTCCAACTGACACAAGGCTTTATAAGCCTTGCATAAGGAAATTATTGGAGTCCTACGTAGTGAGCGGTCACCTTATTGGTTACTCTGAAAGGTAAAAGGGTTATGAATTATAATCCCATGTTAAAGAATTTTGGAGACAGGAACTATCATGTTCTTTGAGGATAAAGTTTGTAACACCCTGTTGTGCCAATAAGATTTCCTACTTAATTTAGTTCAATTAAAACCTTTAATTAACTTATTTATGAAATTGGAAGTTCATTTTTCATGATATAAATATAACTACTATACGTCGTAGAGATACATCAACGTAGGAATAATATCAACAAGTCATACATAATCATAGCATAGAGTATCATACACTACTACATAAAGGCCTTCTACATCGATTTTGGGAGACATTTTTCATCAATTTCCAGAACCAATGTAGATAGTGGGGGTTGTAGAAAGTAGTGACTTTCTACATCGGTTCAAATTTGATGTAGAAAACTACTTTTATTTCCTTAACTAATATAGAAAATTACCGCTTTCTACATCAATTTTTCCTTAACCAATGTAGAAACTAATTTTTTAAATGTGTCTGTTCATAATTAATTCCAACCTGTAATCTTACATATGTTGTTTGTGTTTTACGTTTCTATCTATGGTTTCAATTTTAGGCTCATACACATCATATATTATTCAAAATTATGATCAATCAAATTATAAACTACAATATCAACAAGATACATAAAGATTTTTAAGTGGAAAACCCCTTAAAGCAAGGGTAAAAATCACGGGTCATCTAGATCAAAGAAAAATCCACTATTATCAATAAAGACTTAAATACATTTTTAGTCCTTGCAATTTAGTGCTTTTTTGCTTTTCGTCCTTGCAAATTTTTTTTTATTTTAGTTCTCGCAAATTATATTTGTTTTGTTTTTCGTCTTTAAAACAGTTTAGATAGTATTTTTTTCACTGTTCAAAGCGCCTTTTTCAAAACGCTATCTAAACCGCTTTAAGGATGAAAAACAAAACAAACATAATTTGCAAGGACTAAAACCAAAAAAAGATTGCAAGGACGAAAAGAAAAAAGCGCTAAATTGCAAAGACTAAAAAGATGTTTAAACCATCAATAAATGATACAAAAGAGTCTACAAGAAGTGCACAAACAGTGCATACAATGATATAAAAAAAAAAAAACCAATTGTACAAAGCATACATGAAGTGCACAAATAGTGCATATAGCAATAAATATGAACATAAGAAATGCAAACAACTGTTCTTCCTTTCCAAACCTCTGAACGACGATCCAAATAAGTAATTGATTTCATACTTGAACCTTCTTTTTTTTGTTTTCCATCTCCTCCATAACACATTAGCAGGAGTTAAAAGTTAACTTTCTACATTGGTCATAACAATAACCGATATAAAAAGTTAACTTCTTACGTCGACTCTTTTTATAGGTGATGTAAAAGGTTACATTTTCACATCGGTTATGAAAAGGAGCTAATGTAAAAAGTTAACTTTTTACATTAATCGGAAAAGGAACCAATGTTAAAAGTATTTTTTTTTACATTAGTTTGTGTCCGATGTAAAAGTAATCACTTTCTATATCGCCTGCATCTATAACGGTTGTACAACTGATGTAAAATGTCATTTTTAACGGATATAAAAAGTCTTTTCTCCACTAGTGTATAACTCTAAAATTCCAACACATTTTAATCAATCAAAGAAACATTAAATCATCATTAATTCTCGAAGAACTTGTTATAGTAATAGAATCACACTTTTTCCATTACTACATGCCCTTTTGGGGTCAAATCATGCATCGAATTGTAAAATGACAAAGTATACTCATAAACACACTAATCTCATGCATTTTTTTTAAGAAGCTAAAGAATTCTATTATAGATAATAGAAGACAAAGTTATACCACAAGGTGTGGTTTACCCAGCCAAACAATACAAAACCCATCCACAAAAGCCATGTTAACAACTATATATCCCACCCTTGAAATGTGAAGTTGAATACTAACAACATAACACGTGTACTACAAGCTATAAATCCCTTGAAACTTGTTTACAGCTATAAACCTCGCACACCTAAGCCATTTGACCACACCAGATTGCTATATACTACACACATAACACGTGTAGCGACAATCCACATGTATCCAATATTACACCTCCCCAACAACTCACTAGAACGAAAACTGTAGGCTAACAACAATATACCCTTAACTTTAGCCAACCTGATGCAAAAATTCACTCTATTGAATGACTTCAAAAACTATACAAGAGTACTATTCAGACCATCCACCGGCACACACCATGCACATGATGTCCTTCTAGCACCATTTTCATGTGCCCTTTAACTTGTAGCATGGCATGATCCTGGATCATTAAACCAACATGAGAAAGAGTATGAAAACCCACCCTTACCCATTTCCATGAAATGAACTTCATCATTTCCACCATCTTTGCCATGTCTTGTTTTTCTAGCTTTGAACACAATAGAAATTCTATTTTTCCAAATAACCCAAGCTACCGCAAACCATGTAACCATCCATATATATCATTTTTTTTCCTTGGGCAATTGATCTAACCCTCAAAATGCATAAAATGGTTACTCGTTAACACATGTAAAGGTGCATGAATACCCTACCACTCCAACCACGCTGACCATAAAGGAGCAAATACTTCACACTTACAGAAAATATGGCTCGTTGTATCTTCCCATTTGTTACACGCAAGACACAAAGACTCTGAAACTGGAATCACAATCTGACGAGCCAAATTCCTCTTCGTGGGTATCCCATCCTGCAGAGCTTTCCATACAAATCCTTGAATTTTTAATGGTACATGTAACACCCCGAAAATTACAACTCAGTAAATAGGTACAAGAGCGATTAATTAGGAATTAATGAGAGTTAACTATTTGTTTTAAATAAGAAAAAGATATGTTTTTAGTAATTAAATATAGTTAGTGATTAATTGAGCAAATAAGAAAAAGGATGGAAAATAAAATAGTATAAGTATTTCTTTATAATGGTCAAATAGGAAAAACATTTATAATATCAAAAGGGATAATATTATCTGTAATTAAAACCTATGTGATTAATTTATTGAAACTAATTGCCTGTAATAAAAAAAATATTTCTCTGTGAGTAACTCTTTTTAATTAATTCTCTAGAATTAATTCTCTATAGTTACTTTTTTGTATGTTGTCTGTAAGATTGTCTGTGATTGAATTGTCTGTATTATTTTATTTAATTATTAAGTTACAGTGTAGTGCGTATTTAAATTTGAATTATAAGGTTGTCTGTGGTTGATTTCTTGAGATGTCTGCTAATAATTAAACTGTCTAGGATTATTGTAACCCCCTTCTAATTAATTAATTTTACCTCTAATATATAAAAAAAAAAATATAGTTTCCAAGGAAAATAAATACAATCCATTAAGTTCAAAGTTTGTCATTATAATTTACATTATTAAAATTTACAGAAAATACTATTACAAAATTTTTTCTAATTAATACAAAAGTATCTAAAAACCAAAAACCCATATTCCTATAGCTTTGGAACATGTCTGCATCTGTGACTTCAATTATTCTTCTTTATACCTGCAATCACACTCCCCTAGTATCTAGGGACAACATTACCGGATCAGGCATTTAATTTCTCATAGAATAAAACAATTTCAAACAATTACACATCATAACAATTTAATTAATTACACACATAATTAAATGCAGTATGATTTATGCAAATGCAATTTTTGACTCAAATTCATTTTTGACCCTGCTCCATGGAGACTTCCCCTTTGAGTGTTTAGTAAGTAACTGGCCTACCATTACGTACAGCAATTCAGCCATCAGCCCCTACTAAACGCGAATAAGCTAAACAGAATTAGGAGATCAGGATACCCAGGAAGGCCACCACGACCGCATCTCTGTCCAGATTACAGCCACATATGGAATTGCCAATATCCTTATCCCCACAGACTATATAATCACAGATTATACGGTCCTGTTTAACAAATTCTACTCACCCCAAAAATCCTTTCTCAATCATTTTCATTTCACATGACTACCGCAGTCCCGGTTAGTCAACAATTCATTTCTCAATCAGTTTCATTTCACATGACTACCGCAGTCCCGGTTAGTCAACAAATGTCATTTCTCATAGATCAACTCAATTCTCATGACTACCACAGTCCTGGTTAGTCAACATAATTCTTTCTCATTTGATACTTTTATAAACCCCCCAAAAAGACTCATGCTAATGAATTTTGTTCATGATCACAATCAAATAAATAATTTGTACACATTAACATACAAGGATACAAAGATTTAAGCAATTTACATTATAACATTAGTATTTTTAATAATTTCCGAAAATGCCCTCAATCTTTTTCCAAAATACCCAATGTGTCCCTACATGTAAAATGACCATTTTGCCCTTGGTTTTATAAAAATTTCCATATAATATCCCTTGCATTTAGGGCTGGCTGAATGGTCTACAAGCCATTCTCAACAATTCTTCCAAAGCTACAAACTCCAATTCCAACCAAAATTCAATCAAATCACAATTTCAATCAAAATTCAACAAACCAAATTTCAACCATTACAACACCTTAAAAATTCAATCAAACATCATTCCAATCCATGAATTACAATCACAAGCATAAAAAACACAAAACCCCTAAATAAATTTCAAGTTTTCATGATTGTAGTTCAAATTTTTAATCTAAGCCTACAACATGTTTTCTTCTAATTCCAAGGGTTCTAATTGAAATTAAATGCCTAGATCCTTACCTTAGACTCTTTAATTGAAGAAAAAGCCTTGAATTCCTTTCTCCCTCACTCCTTGGTCTTGTAGGAATTTTTGAGATTTTCTCCAATTCTTTCTCTACTAGCCGAATAAGCTTTGTGTTTTGGAAGTTTGGATGGTTTGGTTTCTTAATTTGGGATGAGATGATGAAGTTAAGATGAAATGAAGTCAAGAGCTGCAGCTGCTGGGTAAGGAAGCTCACGGTTCTGTTTTGGAGAGAAAAATAGCTTTTGTGACTTTTTTGCCTTTTACTTATGTTATTTGCTTCACTAAACCAAGAATTAACTAAATTGGATGTTTCCTTCACATCCAGCAGCTCCTGCACGTCCAGCAGCCCCTATTGGCCAAGGGAGATCAGTTCTCCAAGCTTCCCCATCCACTTGGACAGCCAAAGGAGTGCAGCAAGTGACTTGCCTTCCAAAAAGGTCAAAAGTCAACATTTGTAGGTAATTTAATGGAATTTTCTAGAATAATTTAGGGCTGTTAATTATCTTACAAACTAATTAGAATTTGAAGAAAATAACACCACCATTGGATTCCTCACTATCAAAAACCTTGGGGTAGTGTCTTACTTATCTCTTAATCCAAGCCTAATTAGCTTAATTTAGTGACATTAGAAAAGCCTAAGTTGTCACTTTTTGATTGGTTAAGGTTCTAAATTAAAATTTTCTTGGTTAAACATTTTTAATAATTATTCTAAGTATATTACAATTATTAGATAATTCTATAGATATCCTATGAATTTTCTCTAAATTTTCTGTCTTAAAATTTTATCGTAATAATTTCTCAAAGTTCTAATTTTCAGAAAATCCTAACAATTCTGAATAAGCATTTTAATTCTTTATCTGTATATATTTTTAATCTATATTCTATTACCTTTCTTTTAAGTTATGAATGAGTTCAAAATTCTATACTTGAAAATGTATCCTGGACAGCTGTCTGACATAGCAGTCCAGTCAACAATTAATTTCAGCAAAAACGAAGACATTTAGAACTTCAGAAAATTCTTCTGAGTAGAACTGTATTAATTTCATTAAGAAAATATGTTCATAGAGTTTTATAAAATACAGTGCATAAGTGTTCATAATGTACATATATAAATGCGTACAAATAGTAAAATGAGGATGTTACAATTATAGTTATTTAAAATATTTATTGCTATGTATTAATTAATTAATTGGCTGCAAAATTGTTTTTAATTATTTTGAATTCTAATACCATGCGCATCAAGTTATAACCTCTTGTAAAGTTTATCTGTAAATAATTTCTCTACAGATAGAATTTTATTTGAGCAACTAGTATATATTGTATCACACAAAGTTTTATAAAAATTTTAGATTTGATGATTTTAATTTCTAAAATTTAAAATTACATTACCTTAAAATTACATAGTGTAAAATTACACTGTGTAAACTAATCTTAGTGTACCTAAACTCCTAATTTTCCTAAGTCTACACCTCACCTACATGCAAACCACCTAAGCTTGACACCTAGCCTACCCTCCCACCAATCAAAATTCATGCAAAACCCTCCCTCACTCACAAAAACTCACGGCTCCTTCTCTCTCTCCCATCACTTCACTCACTTCTTTTTTTCTTCCTCACCAAGACAACTTCAACACTAAGTTAGAAAGCTAGAGAAGGAAAACCAAAAACCTCTCTTCTCCTCTCTTGGCCGTGGCACTCTCAAGGGAAGTAGGAGGTCTTGTTGCTATTGTTGGAAGCTTGGAAGCCTTGCATGCAAGCCATTGCTACTCATCATCCTCTCAACCCAAGCTTCTCTTCTCTCACCTCTCTTCCCTCTTGGCTGAAACACACACCCACAAGGGCAGCCATTGTTGATTTCCTGCAAGCTTCACATGCAAGCCAAGATCAAGGCTTTTCACTACTTCAACCAATCAAACTCACCCTCTTCCTCTCTTCTTCCTCTCAACCGAAAATCAACTCAAGGTAAGGGGGACTTTTTGTGGAATCACTTGTTTTCTGTTGAAATGTGGTTGAGAGTTAGGGGTCTCAACCACAACATACATGCATGCCCCTCTTGCTGTTTGTGTTGTGTTTGATTGGTGTTTGAACTTGAAAAATTGATGGAATGGGTTGGAAACTGTTAGGTTTTAAGACCTTGGACGATGTCCAACCCCTCGAATTTCGGTTTTGATGATAATAACTAAAGGATAAATTTTGAAGTATCTAATGATCTAGTTTGAGTGTTATAGGATTTACATCGTCCAATCCCGCAATGGTATTGTATCTCTCAAACTTGGACTCTATGTTTTTAATAAAGTGAGCGTCCAAATGTGTTTTATAAGAAACCTACAGGCAGCGTCCAATGCTCCTGTGAGAACAAGCGTCCAACGCTTGAATAACACTCACTGTTGTTACTATCTTGAAAATACGTTTTCTACGATATAAGGCAACGTTCTCTCTCTCATATTTTAACATGCCATTCTGTCTGATCTTTTCGAATAGTGCTGAACAGGAAAAGAAGAAGCTTCTCTCTGCAGAAAAAGTACGAGTAGGAGAGACGCTACAAGTACGGCTGTCACTTCCATCACTTCACTCTAAGTCAAAATGTGACAACGGCCATATGCTACAGAAAGAATCGCTCTTGGAAAAGGAACTGATCCCTCAACGGATATCTTTCAACAAGCTTCCTATATATAGAAGAATGAGCTCACATATCAGTTTGACGAAATTTAAAGAGACGACGAAAATTGAAAAAGAGCTGAATCCCTGTCAAAACGACTGGACGATCATAAGCGAAAAGTGCATTCATCTTAGCTTTGCTAAGCGAGTCTATATACTCATTCTTATTGTAATATCCTCTCATTGAGAGTTATATTTTACTTACAATATCAAACAATTCTGTTTGGAAAGCCAGGAGTGGCTTAGTGTTAAAGAATACTTGGTTTTTGTGTTTAATCTCAAGGAGAGATTAAGGGTGTGCCAGAAGTGGCCTAGAAAATACTTGTAGCCAGAAGTGGCAAAGTTAGAATACTTGAGTGTAATCAGTTTTGATTAGTAGAACCCTTCAAAAGTTTTTGAAGGAGAACTGGACGTAGCTCAGTTGAGTGAACCAGTATAAAACTACGTATTCTATTCTCTCGCCTTCTAGCTTACTTGCATTTCTTTCAAACTATCTCTTCAACATACTACGAAAAAGTTTCTATACACCTTTTTATCCAAGTTTATCCATTACGTGTATTTAAACGAAAAAGAAGAAGAGTATTCTCTTTGGACTGTTGTTTTTAATCGACTGGACGATAACTTATTTTTTCTGTTTTACTAAGTTTCTGTAAAACGAAAAGATACACTATCTTCACACTAGCTAAAGTTTTCCAAAGAAAATTTAAATACACTATTCAACCCCCCTTCTAGTGTATTTCTCTACATTTCAGTTGGTATCAGAGCCAGGTTCTTGGGTTGAGTTCTTAACAGAACAGAGGAAAGATCCTGAGAAAGATGGAAAACGAAGGACAAGCTGTGAACAGACCACCACTCTTCAAGGGTGTCAAATATGACTACTGGAAACAAAGAATGATAGCATTCTTTGAATCTAGCCATATTGACATGTGGGAAGTTGTGGAGATGGGCGATTATATTTCGCTTGATGCAAGCCTCAACGAAATCCCAAAGGCTAGATGGACGGAAGAGCAAAAACAAAGATTTTATCTCAACTCTAGAGCCAGAAACATCATCATGTGTGCACTAAGCGAACAAGAATACAACAAGGTGCACAGTCTCAAAAGTGCAAAACAAATGTGGGACAATCTTGCATTAACATATGAGGGTTCCACTCAGGTAAAACGTAACAAACTCAGTCTCCTTACTCGTTAATATGAGCTGTTTAGTATGGAAGAAAATGAGGACATACAAAGTATGTTTGGACGGTTTCAAACCATACTAAATGAACTTAGAGCATGGTAAAGATTATAATAACTATGAACATATTGACAAAATTCTAAGAAGTTTACCTAGGAAATGGAGACCACAGGTTACAGCTTTGAGAACAACGAAGGAACTGGACGATATGTCCTTAGAAGAACTCGTGGGAACCCTCAAGGTGCATGAACTAGAACTGCATCAAGATAGTGATGGTAAGAAAAATAAGTCTCTGGCGCTCAGCGTCCAGAAGCCAAGGAAAGCATCATCGTCCAAAGCCATGCAAGCTGAAACATCATCAGACGAACAATATGAAGATGATGACTCAGACGAGAATGATGAACTATCCTTTATATCCAAAAGGATACATTCTATGTGGAAAAAGAAAGGTGGATCCAGATGGAGAAACCTGAAGAGGAAAGACTTCAAAGAAAAGAAGGAGAAGAGTCCAATTATATGCTACGAATGCAAAAAGCCAGGACACTTCAAATCAGAGTGCCCAGATCTTGACAAAAGCAAGGACAAGAAGAAGAAATTCTTCAGCAAAGGAAAGGGCAAGAAAGTTCTGATGTCCACATGGGAAGACCTGGACGATGACTCATCATCGGACGAAGGAGAAGAGGAGGAAGCACACATATGTCTGATGGCGGACACCTCAACTGATTCCTCTGAGCCAGAAGAAGAAGATGAGGTAGATTTTAATGACTTAGATTCAATTCAAGAAGCTTATCATGAACTACTTTCAAACTCTTCTATCTTGTCAAAGGCCTACAGAACTTTAAAGAAATCATCCAAATCACTTTCAAAAGAAAAAGAAGCTTTAGAAGAAAATGTTAGACAACAAGAAAGTGAAAAGGAGGATTTACAGAAAAAGTTTGCAGAGCTTTCAAGGCAAAATGAAACTACAAATATGGAGAGACGAACTCTCTGGAATGATGCTACTCAAGCCTATAAGTCCTATAAGGATTCAAGGGATAGAGAAAGCAATCTTTCCATAGAGATTTGAAATCTCAACGCAGAAAACAAAAGGCTAGTTGAGAAGCTTCTGAAAGTTGAAGCAGGTACTTCCTTAAGAGGTCAACCACATGATGTTGTAAAACTTCATGAGGAAATTGACAGTCTAAAGAAGGATATGTCAAACTTTGTCAAGGGCTCTGACAACCTCAAAAAACTTTTAAAATATGAAGGTTGTAAGAGACCAAATGACAGGTCAGGACATGGATACAAGGGAAAGAAATATATTCATGATGAGGAAACAGATGTTTGCTACTTCTGTGGGAAACCTGGACATATAAAGTCCAAATGCAGACACCTGCCTAAGAGGGGAGTATTCAATACCCTTCGAGCTAAAAAAAAAGGACCCAAGTCAATCTGGGTACCTAAGGATAAAATTGTTCCTGTTGCAGACATGCTTAACAGCAGGAAAGAAACTCCAATCATGGTACCTGGACAGTGGGTGCTCACATCACATGACGGGAGAAAGGTGTATGTTCCAAAGCCTCCTACCCAAGACTGGTGGGACAGTCACTTTTGGAGGGAATCAGAAAGGGATGATAGCTGGCGTAGGTAAGATTGGTATACCACCCTATCCTTGTATTGATAAAGTTCTTTATGTTAAAGGTCTTAAACATAATCTACTTAGCATAAGTCAATTATGTGACAGTGGATATGATGTTGCCTTTAACAAAGGTGAATGTACAGTCAAAAACTCTGATGGGTCCCTTCTCTTTACTGCAAAGAGGCAAGGCAATCTCTATAAGATTAAACTTGGGGAACTATCAAGTCAAAATGTATCATGCCTAGTTTCTATACAAGAAAATCATTGGTTATGGCATAAAAAACTTGGTCATTCAAGCTTGAGGTTAATCTCAAAGCTGAACAGGCACAACCTCGTAAGAAGACTACCAAGTATGTCATATAAAGATGATCTTCTTTGTGAAGCTTGTCAGAAAGGGAAACAAGTAAAAAGTTCTTTTCAAAGTAAAAACATTGTTTCCACTTCTAGACCTCTTGAGCTGTTACATATTGATCTGTTTGGACCCACAAGAACAGCCTCGGTAAGTGGTAAAAGATATGGATTAGTTATAGTGGACGATTATACTAGATGGACATGGGTCTTATTCCTATCCCACAAAGATGAGTCCTTTAAGGCCTTTTATAATCTCTGCAAAAGAGTTCAAAATGAAAAAGGAGTATGCATTACTTCAATCAGAAGTGATCACGGGGGTGAATTCGAAAACGAAAGTTTTCAAAGGTTCTGTGAGGATAATGGTATCCTTCACAACTTCTCAACACCTAGAACACCACAACAGAATGGTGTAGTTGAGAGGAAAAACAGGTCACTTCAGGAGATGGCCAGAACCATGTTAAATGATAATTCAACCCCTAAACACTTCTGGGCTGAAGCAGTGAATACTTCCTGTTATTTACAAAACAGAATCTATATAAGGCCGATATTGAAAAAGACTCCATATGAATTGTGGAAGGGTAGAAGACCCAACATATCCTACTTCCATCCATTTGGATGTCAATGTTTCATTCTGAACACTAAGGATAACCTGGGAAATTTGATTCTAAGTGTGATGAAGGAACATTGCTTGGATATTCTGAAACTTCAAAGGCGTACAGAGTCTATAACTCTAGAACCTTAGTTGTTGAAGAAGCTATCCATGTGAAGTTTAATGACAACAAGCCTGATAAGGAATTATCAGAGCTAGACAAATCATTTGCAGATATCAGACTGGACGATACAAGTAAGTCATCAGATTCGTCCAACCATGATGTCTCAGTTGAAGAATCAAATGCTCTACTGGACCGTCCAGTCGAAGAACAAAGAGAACCAACTGGACGCAACTGGAAAATGAAGAAACATCATCCACAGGAGCAAATCATTGGGGATCCAAAAGACAGAGTCAAAACCAGATCTTCACTTCAACGACAGCAAGGTCACGCAGCATTCATATCTCAAATAGAACCTAAGACTGTGGACGATGCCTTAGAAGATGAAGGCTGGGTCAAAGCAATGCAAGAAGAACTTGACCAATTCCAAAAGAACAATGTCTGGAAGCTAGTAGAACTCCCCAACGACAAAGAGGCTGTAGGAGCAAAGTGGGTGTTCAGAAACAAGCTGGACGAAGAAGGTAATGTTGTGAGAAACAAAGCAAGGTTGGTAGCAAAAGGTTACTCACAACAAGAAGGTATAGACTATACTGAAACTTATGCTCCCGTTGCACGTCTGGAGGCAATCCGCATTTTACTGTCATTTGCAGCTCATAGCAATATGAAGCTATACCAAATGGACGTAAAAAGTGCATTCCTCAATGGACTGATAAAAGAAGAAGTCTATGTGGAACAACCCCCAGGATTTGAAAGTGATGCTTTTCCAAACCATGTTTTTAAACTTAACAAAGCATTATATGGGTTGAAACAAGCCCCTAGAGCTTGGTATGAAAAACTCAGCACATTTCTGTCAGAAAATGGTTTTTCAAGAGGAAAAGTAGACACTACGTTATTTCGCAAAGACTACTCTTCTGATTTTATTATTGCACAAGTATATGTTGATGATATCATATTTGGTGCCACTAATGAATCTCTCTGTGAAGATTTTGCCAAATTAATGCAAACAGAGTTCGAGATAAGCATGATGGGTGAGCTGAAATTCTTCCTTGGACTCCAAATCAAACAAACTGAAAAGGGAATATACATACATCAGACTAAGTATGTCAAAGAGCTGCTAAAGAAGTACAAGTTGGACGATGCAAAACCAATGAAAACTCCTATGCATCCAACAACAGTTCTTGGACTGGACGACAACTCAAAGAAAGTAGATAATACTCTATACAGAGGTATGATAGGATCACTCCTGTACCTCACAGCGTCCAGACCTGACACCATGTTCAGCGTATGTTTATGTGGCAGATTTCAATCTGACCCAAGGGAAGTTCACTTAACTGCTGTTAAAAGAATCTTTCGATATCTTGCTGGAACCACTAACCTTGGGTTATATTTCAAAAGGGAGAAAGATTTCAGGCTAATAGGATATTGTGATGCTGATTATGCTGGAGATCGCATTGAAAGAAAAAGCACCAGTGGAGGATGTCACTTCATCGGTGGTAACCTAGTCTCCTGGACATGCAAGAAGCAAGGAACTATTGCTCTGTCCACTGCTGAAGCAGAGTATATCTCAGCTGCAAAATGCTGTTCTCAAATCTTGTGGATCAAGCATCAACTTGAGGACTACAACATACATGAGAGTAACATTCCTATCTTCTGTGATAGTAAAGCTGCCATAAATCTTTCTAAAAATCCCATATTGCATTCAAGGGCCAAACATATAGAAATTAAACATCACTTTATAAGAGACCATGTTCAAAAGGGAACTGTGGAATTACACTTTGTAACCACAGATGATCAGCTTGCTGATATATTCACCAAACCCCTTACTGAAGACAAGTTAATCCTTCTGAGGGACAAACTTGGCATGGCCTCTGTAAAGGAATGATTAACATCTACATGGTGCGTCCAATAAAACCATAGCGTCCAAAGGACATGTCGTCCAAGGAACACTAGAGTCATGCACATGCATTACATATCTTTCACTTAAGTCCAATATATGGACGATGTCTTTTTATCTTAGTCTTTTCTTCTGATTCAAATTAACAAAACGGGTCATTTTTAAGGATAAGTATGAGCTAATACTCTATGCTGAGTCACCAAAATGGCGGTAACCGTACACAATTACCCACATCCTCTGCACGTCTCATCATGGCGGGTTTTTATGGTGTCAGATACTTTTCAAATATTCAAAAAAAAAAAACCAAAACCGCTTCATATCCTCCAAACAAAACCTAAGTAAACACTTATCAAATCCTCACCGGAGAAAACCTAAACACTCATCAAAACCTAAACACTCTCTCTCTCTCTCTCTCAGAAACCCCAAAAACCCTCTCAGAAAACCTAAAAATCCAAACTTTACAAGAATGGCAATCTCTACAAACTCAAGCAACTCAGAACTCGACGTCCTCACCTATCCTGAGACTACAGTCGTGTGCCAAGGAGCTGCTACAGTGCACATTGAGCACTTCTTTGACATTGAAGAACTTGAAAAGCTGGGATTAAACCTGAATGAGAGCCTACTGAAGTGTGGAATCAGAGGCTACTTCAATGAGAACCAGAAAATATTTCCCGAGTTGATCAGAATGTTCTGGAGGAATGCTAAGTTCCAGAACTCAAGGGAACTCGTGGCCACGATTCTTGGACGAAAAGTGACTCTGTCCATCGAGGCCATAGCAAAGGTAACTGGTTGCATCAGGGAGCAGAACCAGTACAAAACCAACTGGGCCAAGCCGTACGGAAATAACGTTGCGACTGTGCTTTGCAAGTCCAAAACCCCTGAGTCGATGAAGATTGAATACAGGAATCTGTGCGAGGAAGCTAAAATATGGCAGCAGGTGTGCAACAAGAGTATCCTGCACAAAGCTGGGTCTAAGGACTCAGTCACAGACTTACACAAGTTTGTGATATTCCATCTGATGGAAGGCATTCCCTTCAATCTCCCTCACATCATCTACGTCAATATAGTGAGGATGATGAAGTCTGTGGGCGGGAATGATGACATTTTCTACGCCGCCCTGTTGAACAGGATCTTCTGGGATCAGAAGATATATCAACGCTTCTTTGATGAATTGGATGAAGAAGCCCACGAAGCCATGGTGAAGAAAGGGCCAATAGTGGCAACACAACAGTTGTTTGGTGAGCCCAACATTAGGCCAATGAAGATCAAGCTAACAGCCAAGGTCTTAAGGGACCTGGACGAGGACACCATCAACAAACAAAGGCATGAACAGAGCAAGATCATCTCTAATGATGAAGAAGAAGAGATTGATCTTCTGGGCATTGGTAGAAAAATCAAAAGGCTGATGGAAGAACAGCAGGGCAGAAAGATCACACGCCAAGCATCTCAGATGCATGAGGAAGATGCTGAGAAGGAAAGAAGAACCAAGAAAAGGCATGCTGAGACATCTGTTGCTCAGTCACCAGCAGGGAAGCGTCCAAGGACTGATACGTCCAAGCCTGTTCAAGACGAGAAGCGTCCAAAGGCAGCACCAGTGAAGGCTGCCCCAGAAAAGCAAAAGGTATGAAAGCTTCAATTACTGGACGACTCTGAAGATGATGACCAGATCCCAATTGGTCAGATCTTGAAGCAGGCAGAGGAGACAGAGGGTCCTCAGCAAAAGAAGCAGAAGGCACAACCTGCTAAAACACTTTCTTTTCTTGACAAAGTGCCAAGGCGGATAAAGACTCAGGCTATAAGGCCAAAGAGGATTACAGTGCTACCATCGTCCTCTCAAGACACCGACAATGTATCCACCAGCACCCTTCCACCAGCAACATCAGGTGCTCCATCCACCTCAGCAAGCCAGCAACCACCTCTTCGCTTGGACCTGTCCAAGTTTGCGCGTCCAAGAGATGCATGGAGGGATACATGGTCCCCATGGACTATACCCCCCAAGCAGAAAACAAAAGAAGAGAAAGACAGAGAATGCTTCCCAGTTGCATTCCTCACATGCAATGAGCAGAACTTCTGTAAAGAAGGTGATATGATCCAGAGGCCTCTGCAAGAGCCTTTGAAGCGGCATTATACATCTGCCTCAGCACCTGAGTGGACGAGGTATGATTGCACTGAATCTTTGTCAGCTGCTTATTATGCTATGCCCAAAGGAACGATCATCAGCAATCCTCTGCCCAATTGGACGAGAGAAGTGTACCCACACTTAGTACGCATGCCCTATCCTTACATCTGTCCAACTGGAACTCAGCAGAGAGTGCGTCCAGCAGCGAAAAATCTGCAGAAGCCAGAGGTGGAAGTTGCCTCTCGTTTCACCAAGACGGTTGCGGAGCAGAAAGGGAAGGCTCCAAAGAAAAAGAAGGCACTGTCCAAGAAGTCTTCTGCTAACAAAGACATTGAGCTGGATGCAGAATTGCAATTGGCAATTAAAGAAAGTCTGGACCCGTCAGTAACGCAGCAGCGTCCAGACGCAGGGTGGGTCAGGGATGTTCAAATCTGGACTCCAATCACAAAGTTCCTGCCTCTACCAGCTGGAACTCCAGTGCTAAACTTCCAGCCCGGCGACTTTGATGATCTTGGAAAGCTTCTGCAACAGATGTACATTCCAAACCAAGCAATCGCCTACCCACCAAACATGCACATAAGCCGCGCGACAGAAATAAAGTTCGTACCAGACAGGGTATGTCCTAGACTACCTGCATATGATGCTGGTCGCAAGAAAGGCTTTAAATTCTACGGCATTGAGATGCCTAGCAGGGAAGAGAAAGTTGAAACCCTGCAAAAATCCTCTCACACCTGGGGTCATTTATTTGATAAGTCTGGTAAGCTTACGCGTGAACTTGGAACTTTTGATACCATAACCTTTTGGCGCCAGATATTATGGAACGATTCCCAGCAAGCCTCATCCTCAGGCAGTTCCAAGGATGACTTTGTTCATCCCCCTCATGGTATAGAAATGCTGCGTCCAGTCAAGACTCACCATTTCTCAGACACATTTGCCTGCTTTCTGAAGGATTCAGATGATTATCTGGAGTTGATGAAGACTTTGCCAACAATCAGAAGCAACAAAGTGTTTGACCTCAGAACACTGGATCGCACGGAGTTTGTGGAGGAACTCCAAACTCTACATGAGGAGTACCAAGCAGAAGAAGCCGCCGCAGCAGTGGAACAAGCTCGTCTTGAGCAGCTGGCTTTTGAGGAAGCTGAGACAGCAACCATGGAAAAGGAAGATACGGTTGCTAAGTCAAAGGCTACACAGGCAGAACTGGATGAAGCATCTGCCAAAGTGACAAAGGTGCTAGCTCATCTTGACCTGGACTCATCAGTACCAGTGGACGTAGAACACTTTGTCACGTCACATGAAGAACCTACCGTCCAGTCTGATAGGTCCGAGGATGATAGAGAGCTCGTTGTTGAAGCGTCCAAACAAATGGAAGCCTCTGCAGCACAGCCTATTGCTGAAGATGTCACAAGCCTCCCCATTGTTGAGGCTTCTGCTGAAGCACATTCAGGCACACATCAACTGGTTCCAACTGGATCTTCAAGTCCAAGGGGCATCAATCCCCTGCGATTTGCTGAACCACAAGGAGTCTCAGAAGATCGTGTTCACGAAATAGTGCAACAGGCTCTGAGGCAGCAACAGCTGGAGACTGAGGCCGCGTTTCAAGCTTTTCAGCAAAGACAACAGGCTGAAGCTGAACAACATCGTCTAATGCTGCAAAATGCAATCACTGAGCAGTTCATGAGTCTCTCACAGACGCTTGTGAATCAGATTCAACACACAGCAGCCACCTTACTTGGCCAAGTTGCTCATGCTGTTCCACCTGTCCAACCTCAACCTCCACCACCAGCACCACCAATCCAAGCACCACTAGAACAACCACCACCACCACAAGAACCACCTCCACAGCCATAAGGTGACCATGATGGCTAAACTTTTTTCCATCTTTCAAACCTTTTTGTTAATGACAAAGGGGGAGAAATTGGAATTTTTTATGAGTATATATAGCTAAAACAATCTGTATTCAAAATTCTTTTTGGCATATATATATTGGCTCCTTTATCAAAACATGAGGTGTTTATTTTCATATATTCCGCATCCATATCATTGATATGTTTTTCACTCTGATATCTGTTATTAGATGCATAAGAAATGTTGAACTCAGGGGGAGTATTTCATTTCTCTTTTATACTCTGGCATAACATAATCATCTCTGACTTGACTCATTGTATTCTTATATGATTATGTATCTTTTAACATCAAAATTTACCATTATTTGTCATCATCAAAAAGGGGGAGATTGTTAGGTTTTAAGACCTTGGACGATGTCCAACCCCTCGAATTTCGGTTTTGATGATAATAACTAAAGGATAAATTTTGAAGTATCTAATGATCTAGTTTGAGTGTTATAGGATTTACATCGTCCAATCCCGCAATGGTATTGTATCTCTCAAACTTGGACTCTATGTTTTTAATAAAGTGAGCGTCCAAATGTGTTTTATAAGAAACCTACAGGCAGCGTCCAATGCTCCTGTGAGAACAAGCGTCCAACGCTTGAATAACACTCACTGTTGTTACTATCTTGAAAATACGTTTTCTACGATATAAGGCAACGTTCTCTCTCTCATATTTTAACATGCCATTCTGTCTGATCTTTTCGAATAGTGCTGAACAGGAAAAGAAGAAGCTTCTCTCTGCAGAAAAAGTACGAGTAGGAGAGACGCTACAAGTACGGCTGTCACTTCCATCACTTCACTCTAAGTCAAAATGTGACAACGGCCATATGCTACAGAAAGAATCGCTCTTGGAAAAGGAACTGATCCCTCAACGGATATCTTTCAACAAGCTTCCTATATATAGAAGAATGAGCTCACATATCAGTTTGACGAAATTTAAAGAGACGACGAAAATTGAAAAAGAGCTGAATCCCTGTCAAAACGACTGGACGATCATAAGCGAAAAGTGCATTCATCATAGCTTTGCTAAGCGAGTCTATATACTCATTCTTATTGTAATATCCTCTCATTGAGAGTTATATTTTACTTACAATATCAAACAATTCTGTTTGGAAAGCCAGGAGTGGCTTAGTGTTAAAGAATACTTGGTTTTTGTGTTTAATCTCAAGGAGAGATTAAGGGTGTGCCAGAAGTGGCCTAGAAAATACTTGTAGCCAGAAGTGGCAAAGTTAGAATACTTGAGTGTAATCAGTTTTGATTAGTAGAACCCTTCAAAAGTTTTTGAAGGAGAACTGGACGTAGCTCAGTTGAGTGAACCAGTATAAAACTACGTATTCTATTCTCTCGCCTTCTAGCTTACTTGCATTTCTTTCAAACTATCTCTTCAACATACTACGAAAAAGTTTCTATACACCTTTTTATCCAAGTTTATCCATTACGTGTATTTAAACGAAAAAGAAGAAGAGTAGTCTCTTTGGACTGTTGTTTTTAATCGACTGGACGATAACTTATTTTTTCTGTTTTACTAAGTTTTTGTAAAACGAAAAGATACACTATCTTCACACTAGCTAAAGTTTTCCAAAGAAAATTTAAATACACTATTCAACCCCCCTTCTAGTGTATTTCTCTACATTTCAGAAACCCTCTTTGGCAGTGACTTTGAGTTGCATGTACTGTCCTTGTGTTGTTTTTTATTCTTTAAATTGATTGGGAAGGCTCCTAAAACAAAGGAGACCATGCCCAAATTTTCTTAAAATTATTTGGTAAGGTTTGCATGTGAAAATCAAACCACAAAATAAGGTGACAGTGGCTGTTTGGTTCGTCCAGCTCTGGACAGCCCGCACTGTTTTGTATTTTTGCAATATCTAACGTTGGTTTTTCGTTAAACTTGTTTTAAATGAAAATAGACACAAAATGTGACAACTTTCATTTTGACACTTTGGTGAGATAACTTCAACTCATAGTTCATCCATGACCTACAAGGTGGATGTTCTGTTTGTGTCCTGTTGGAACATGTCTCAGATTTTTTTTCCCCCAATTTTACACTTGTGTACTTTATCTTTTCATTTTCATGTTTACACCTTTTAAAAACTAGACAAAACAAGCTTTTTAACCATATATATTACAAAAAATATCATTCACATTTGCTAAATTAACTAATTCGATTTAGGCAAGACAGTGAACATGAACTCTGTTTTTGGGCTTGGAAGTTAGTCTGTAAAGAAATAATTACTGGGAACAACTGAGGAAGAATCTGAGGGCATGGGATACCATTTTAGAAAAACCAATGTGTTACCTTTATACTGTAAAAAGTTCAGCTAAAAACAAGTTTGGGAAGTGTTAAAAAAATTAATTTTTTTGAACCATGTTCACTAGAAAGTCAAATTCGGTACTGCCAACTTGTATAAATTTTAGAAAATTCTCTAGATGTATTTTACAATTGGGATACCATTTTGAAAAATAGGACTCAAGATCTTTAATTCTATATAAAAAAATTTAAATTCCAAGGTCATTTGCTACAACCAGTGAGAGCTCACATTCAGTATTGCCAAAGAGAAATCAACCTCATTTGGTCAATTTTGTTAATGTGATATAATTATTTGAATTGTGATGTTTGTTTATTGAGGTGTGAATTTTGTAAGGCAGTGGATATGTAATATCCATTGACATGTTCTGTTTCATTTTAAGTCCCAAGGATGTGAATCTTGGGTATTTAATAGTTGAAATACGTTTTGTGAATGCCTCTGTGATACAGTCTTTTGACTGTAGGATGGATCTTGTGACGATGTTGTTTGTCTCTGTGATGATGTTGTTTGTTCTAGTGTTCATGACAAGGTTGCCGTTTGAAGATAAATGAAACCCTAATAGAGAGCACAATTAATTAAGATGTAAGATTTTATTCTATTAAATGGAATTTAATGCATTGGACATAGAAATAAACTTAGGACCTTTGCATGGAGGAATAAATGGTAAGTTAACATTTTATAAAATTGTAAAGTTTTGAGGGAGTAAGGAATGCATAAAACATAATAATTTTGCTACATGTTGTGTTTTATATTGAGTTGAGAGTCGTACAAGGAAGATACGAGTGTACGGCGAATCGTTGGAGTTGCAAGATGAAAAGAGAGTCGCATGGGGTGTTCCAGCTGTGAGAATAACAAAGAGAGGGGGCAGATTTCGAAAGGCGTGTCACAACATAATGTGACGGTCACCCATAGAAAGGTGATGGAGGCAAATGTCCTCGTACATATAATTTTTGGGCAGAGACGGGGTCTCAGGCTCGGCGTCAATTCGACCGTCCAGTACCATGTGCAGCAGAATCCCACTGTGACGAGAAAGAATAATTCCTATGAGGAGTCAGTCCTCAGAGTAATGGATGACCATAGATTGGTACCTGGGAGATGATCGTGAGGCATTATGACTTTGGAGGGAGGCGCTGAGTTGGAACTTCATTCACATAGCTGACTTGGCAACCCTGACATTAACCACGAGACATTCTTTAGTTGGTGAGAGCCTGCCTTGTACCATGGTGAAGGTGTACGCCCAACAGTCATCCAACTCAAATTGTGTAAGACCACTGAATTATGGGAGTTCTAGTGGTAACTGGCCAGTAAGAAAGGATTTATAGAAATAGTAATGGAAATGATTAGGTTTCGAGTGTGATCGTTAGATAACCATATCGTATTGGTTAGTAGAATGTGCATGTGGCTTTTTAAGTCATTTTGTGTGTCTGCTAGATGAAGCAGAGAGTTCACCCTTATGTTTTTATTTTAGGAACCGGTGGCAGTACCTGTGGAGATCGTAAAGATGCTTCCGTCTTCATCTTTCTCTTTCGGAGTGTCTTTGAAGGGGTCACCTGTACCCATTACTATTTACGATGTCACACCATCAGAGGAGTTCACGTTTGGTCCGACGCTTCCCACCTTTTGCCGAACCCCTTAATGTCAAGAATTGGAGGCGTAATTGGGTGAGTGCCCGTTAGGGGGATCCGCCGCTAGTCATGAATTAAGGAACAGTGAGTCAAGTTCTTTTAAGAAGGATTTGAAGAACTTTGAGGAAGATTCCGTGAAGGATCCTGTGAATGATGACCACTAGATTTCTTCTCAAGGATCTTGTCAAAGACCCTCTGCTATCCTATTTCTTTGGATTAGTCTAACATGCAGGGTTGGGTTTTAGAGATGACTGCACTGAGACTAAGTTTTCCACCTTTTATGTATTTGGATATGGGTAGACCTAGGTTTCAGATTTTTGGTATGTATATTCAGTCTTCGTACTCTATTACCCTATGTATTTGGCATGCACTTTGGGGATGTATATATTACTATTGCTCTGGAAATATTTGAGTTATGAAATTCTCCATTTCATGTATATATGTATATTTTGTAACAAAAAATATCTCGTTTTATTTATTCTACTCAATTGAAATTAAATGCTTATTTGTGATCGAAACAATGCTACATTATTTTCTTGCAAATCTAAATAACACGTTTTAATTATCAAGCGAAACGCAACTTTCGAAATTAAAATAAAATGAAAAGTTTTAACAATTTGGTAACATTTCAACTTACATTTCCATAACTTCACTCGACTTGCACAATTAAATAAATACTGCACTTTATAAAATAAATAAATAGAGGACCTTTAATGCATACTCTAAAATGAATGAGAGTTTAAGGATCGTAATCAAGAAGTTTTAAAATTTCTACCAAATTTACTTAACGTCCAAGAATCTCTTCTCTTTCTTTAAGAAAATCAAACGAAGTAACGTGCTTATTAAATTAAAATGAGTTTAAAATGCGGATATTATAAGTAAACCCGAATTTAAGGTGTTACAGTACACACCTCTGCCATAACAATTTGTAAACCTCCCGTTGTTGGTTTACATGTGAGATCAGAATATTATACACTGATTTGACAGTATATGCTCCTGAAAGGTAATGAGGCAGTGGAAACGGGATGTGGTGGTATGATGTGTTGCGATAGGGTTTCAAGGGAGGAGAGCGAGAAGGAAATAAAAAGGGAATGAGGCGAGAGCGAGAGAGAGTTCAAATTTGTAAAAGAGTATATGCAATTCTACATTGATTGTTATTTGAAGCAATGTAGAATATCAAATTTTACATCAGTTCAAAAAAGAACCGATGTGGAATTGGCTATTCTACATTAGTTATTTTTAAACCGATGTAGTGTACTTACATTTAATTTCAAGAATTGATGTAGATAAGCTACGTAAAAGGCCTTTCATGTAGTAGTGATACATCAGATAAGAAGAGTACCAAATAAGACAACATCTACCTTATGCCTCTCCAAATATAGATACAAGCCAAGATATAAATGTATCTAAAAAAGAACCCAATGGAGTGTGGTGAATCCATCATCAGTGAATCCTCTATTGTCTATAATACATCCAAAAGGGGAAGGGGATACATGTAACACCCTGTTACATTAGACACAACCCTTACTGATTTATTTATTTGTTTTAATTATTGTGAAAATGCAAGTAAATTTTTTGCGTTGTTTCAAGACTAATAAAATACAGAATTTGGAAATGAGATAAGAGATAAATAAGATTGAATTTGTAAGTAAAGAAACCTTTGTAGATGATTACATAAAGAACCATAATCTTTTGTTATTTAAACTCGGTTCTTAATACAAAATAAATATAGAATTAAAAAATACATGGAAATATGTGCTAAGTATCTCAACCCATACAAAAAAATAACCTAATTAGAGTAGTAAACATTTTCTACCATAACCCAGACACAAATATAAATAAATACAAATGGTCTTCGAGTCCTGTATCTACTCGTTAGTCTCCATAATCTTTGAGATATTCGTAGCAACAGGAGAACTTGATCACTAGGCTCGACCTTCATCTTCGTGTATCCATCCTACGAGTACATACACAAAAAAGAAGAATAAAGGAGTGAGGAATATTGATTCCAAACTTATTTACACATTGATGGTAGGGCAACCTACCATCAATCTTGCAATTGACAAGACGACACGAGAGAACCTCATATTCATCTAGTCATACTATTTTACCCTTAACTTTGTATGGATTCATATTTCTCGTTTGGAAGTGACTAGGAGTACATACATCTTTACAACATGGTACACAGTCCTTATCTTGAGACGTACTCTCACACCAATCAATGGAACGCTAAGCAATTGTTGGGGTTGCCAAGCTTGGTCAAATGAAGTTCCCAACACAGGGTACCCCCTTAGTCCTTAAGGTACTTCATCACTCGACACCTTACCCCCAAGACTTCCGTTAGTGAGCCCTTGCCATTCATTCCTCAGCGTACCAGGTTGTGACTTCTTATGCAGGGTGTCATCCCATTGCATTCCCCTCGCATCACATACCTCTAAGTAGAGGTTTCCTATGGTCTCAACACCCTTGTGCACCAGTACCTATCCAAGGTCTCTATCTTATACTACAAGGATATCTCTGGTCTTAGCTTCTTTGAGCACCAATTCAAAGTAATTATCTTTGTCTCACATTCCATAGATATCTTTGGTCTCAACATCTCTGAGCACCAATGTAGGGTGTTTATCCTTGCCTCCATGGCAGAGGTTTATTATCACAGTATTAAAAACATACAATTATAATAGGAACACAATAAAATAGTATAATACTCATTTATGAAGATACAACAATTCATAGATCAAATTAATAAAAGAACTTCTTTTAAGTATCTAAAATTGATGATTAAGTATACTTGAAAATGTTTTGTACTTATTCTAATAAATTTTTTTAGATACTTAATTTTGAATTATGCTAATTCAATCATAATTTTTTTGTTTTATCATAACTCTTATTTTTAATTCAAGGAACCTAATCACTTTTGTCTAAACTCAATCAAATTGTATAAATTAATATCTAATTCTTTCATTATATTATGATTACCAAATTTATTAATAGGAACATGATTATAATTTCTATCCTGAGTTTTTACTAAGTTAAAGTCCCATTTTTATCTTTGGATTAAAAGTTGTGTTTGGGCCCACACTTAAGCCCAATAACACTTTGTAGTCTAGAAAATTAGATATTTAGCACTAAACGTTACTTGGTGTCAACAAACATAATTTGGGTCTAAATTCTAAGTTTTCAAGATCAAGATTAAAACTTTCAAGAACATCTCAAGAACACATGAGAACATTCAAGCTGCCCAGAAATTTCAATTTCCAAGCTATTTTAGGTTCCAGATTTTTAATTAGATGCATACTTAATGAAATTGATCCGTTCTTTTATTATTAGAAGCTCAAGACATAATATTACAACATATAATTTTTCTACAAACTGGTTTTGTACCATTTGTTCCGGTTAAATCAAAAGTTGAAGGGTATAATTTCTTGAATTTCCAGAAAACATTAAACCAACCAACATAGTTCATTGATTTTTTTAAAAATAGTAAACCAACTTATTTTCTTATGGAATTTTTATGGTAGATCCCCAAGACATGTATAAACATCATGATATTTTTAGTTTTTAAGAAAACAACTGAGACTCGTCCTAGTAATTTCAAAATAGTAAGGAAAAGTTTTCAGAAAAGCCCCGAACTTGCCGGCCCTTATTTCTACTTCTTGTATTTTTTTTAAAATAGTAAATGAAATCATAAATTAACTTATGATACATGGAATAAAATCTTATTCTGTCTAGTTTAATAATGTTCAAAAACATTTTGACAAAGATCAACACAAAATTATAGTTTTTCAAAAAGGTACTGATTGCCAGGACCAAAATTCCATAACAGATAGATCAACTTGTAACGTAATTATCTAATTCGTTTTAAAACATTTTTCAATGATTCCAAAGGCAAAGTTGTATATTTCTAAGTCTAGTTTCATTTAAAAGTGATTTCATCTCATGTTATCAAGTGTAGCTTCTGATATTCACAAAACAGATGCACAGATCAAAATTTAAGACAACAAGTTGCTTCCTTTAACTATTTTCATTTTTTATCAAGTAAACCAACATGAAATCAGTTTGTAATCAAATAAAAATTTGGGCAGAGTTTCTCCTTAAGTATTGAATCTTTCCAAATGAAAATCAAGCCAAGATCATCAATGTAACACCTTGTTACATTGACCTAACCCTAGACTTAATTTAATTCATTTTAATTGTTATTATGAAAATATGGGTAAATTTTTCGCAATTAAAAGAATCGTTCATGAGCTTATTAACAACAACGAATTAATAAAAATGACGTATAACATAATACAAAAATAAATACATTGTTTTACAAGTACAAGGAAATCATATACTAGCTAATCCCAACCCTTACATTAATTATCCTAGTTTGAGCAGTACATGAATTCTACCCTATCCTAAATACAATAATAAATAAAACTACTCTTCGAGTCCCATATCTTCTCGTCAGTCCTTGTAATCTTTGAGATATCCGCAACAACAAAGGAACTTGATCATTGGGCATGACTATCATCTTCGTGTATCCATCCAACGAGTACATACAAAGAAAAGAAAAGCAAAGGAGTGAGGTATGGTTCTAATATATATGTATCACCAACGGTAGAAACTACCGTCAGTTAAATAATAGCGGGGAACCTAGTATTTATCTAGTCATAACATCTTAACTCTCAATAACTCAACCTTCTAAACGCAGTATGGATCCATACTCCCCAATTGAAAGTAACTGGGAGTACATACGCTTCAACCCATGGCAAAACCTTCATATTCCTCAGATGAACTCAAAATATCTCAATTCAAGACATCCATAATCCTATATATATAACTCAGGCATACTCTCGCACCAATCAATGGAATGCTAAGCAGTAGTCAGGATTGCCAAGTTTGGTCGATGAAGTTCCCAACACAGGGTGCTGCCCTGGCCCTTTAGGTACTTCATCACTCAGCACCGTATCTCTAAGACTTTCGTGAGTGAGTCCCTACCTTTCATTCCTTAGCTTGCCAGGCTGTGTCTTCCACTATAGGCGACATGCCACTACATGTTCCTCTCTTAACAATACTCACACTAGAGTACTTACAATTTACTTATCAACATTTGGTCTCAATCACTAAGCACCAACATAGGGCAATAATATTTCTATCCCTCAGACAAATAAACAGTCTAACTAGCGTATAATCACATTTCAGTATACTATATCTAACATCATTGAGTACCAAAATTACAGAGGATAACATTTTTGTCATTCCGACAGACAAATAGCATAGACATATTATAAATTATACAAAATCACAATATAATCACAATTAAATCATTGCATCCAATAATATTTTCAGGAATATATACTTTAAGTATCTATTATAAAATAATTATTACAATATTATGAAATTATTAGATACTTAAATTTTTTTATCCTCCTTAAATAATTATTAAGACTTATAAATATTCATCTAACCAGAATAAAGAGGTATCAATGTAATTAGAGTATTTAACTAAAATAATGTTATGTAAAAAAAAACTAAAATAATGTAAAAACTTAGTCATCTTTTTAAAAATAGGACATGAGGAGTTTATAAGGAAACTGAAAAAAAAAATTATTCCTCTTAATTATAAATATTATAGTTAAGTGTTTGGAGTAATAGTATCAATACAACAAGTTGTTCTCCTTCTGGTGTTTTATCCAACCCAAGACCAAAATAAGAGAAAACAATATCCATTTTGTTTTAAAGCTTAATTCCAAGTAATGGATTTAAGTGTCCAGGTTATTTGTAGAGTTGAAATAATTTTACCCTCATTTTTCTCTATCCCGAGATCAAATTAAAGGAAAACAAGACTCAATTTATTTTAAATCTTAGTACTAAATAATGAGTTGAAATAAGAGAATACTCAATTTGATGACCTTAGAGCACAACAACCTCCCAAAACTAACCTCAGAGCAACAGATCTGAACACATGGTGATCTTCTCGTCGTCATTAAGTTCGAAGAAGCAACACGAAATCATTCAAATAAGAGCGTAGAGGAAAGCAACAAGGATGACAACGCAAATCATCCACCAATTTTGCAGTGAAGTTCGCCATTTGCACAATCTGGTTAGGGGCGTGCGGGAGCAATGCCGACGGCGGAGAACGGGTTAGGGGTGTGGCTCATGCTCACATTCTTGATGACTGTAATTTAATAAATTAAGAAAGTACCATTTTTGGGTTCCCAAATTAGAGCTAGCTTTGAGAGAACTTGGAGTTGTTGTGATGCATGTGTTAAACAATTGTGTGTGGTGATGCCAGAAATTATTTAATATTATGATTGGACCAAAGCTGCAATTGTACCTTATACCTTACTTGGTGTCATTGGTGTTGGTTCTGTTTTATTTTTTAAAATAACAATAAATAAAGTGGCGGTTTTTAATTGTCACTATTTTAAAAATTTTAAATTTTAAATTATATTTATTTTGTTTTACTTTTTTAATTTAAAAATGATAATAAATATAGTGACGGTTAAAAACTGCCAGTATTTGTCAATGAAAATCGTCGAAATTCAAAACCTAACGATCAGTATCAATTTAACAGAAAGGACCTGATTGAGGCATTTTTTGAAATTAAAGGACTTGATTGGGGCTTTTTAAAATATCGGGACTTAATTGAACACTTTAATATAATTAGATGACCAAATTGATAATTAAGCCTTTAATTTACCAAATCCCTTCCAATTTCTTTTCGTATAAATTTCTTTTGAAGAGGTAGAAATCTCATAAATAAATATTATGATGTATCCTTAACTTATAAAGTAGTAATAAATATAAAGAAGTAGAATTTATACTCTTGACCCTGGTAGCTGAATTGCAAATAATCTAAATAATACAATTTTCATTTCGTCTATTTGTTTCTAAGCAAAATCTCTTGGTAAGAGTTTTAAAGAAATTATCTAAATTTAGTTTTCATCCCATAAAACAAATTTCTTGTTTTCAAAGCTTCCCACCGAAACCCTCACCATACACTTATTTTAAAAAGGTTTTTGTTCCCTACTTAAATACACCACCATACTCATAGAGGTGGGGCTATCTTGTTGTTTCTAGGAAAGAGTATTGTAAAAAGAAAAAAGAAAAAGAAAACAAAAAAAACTCCTTTTTACTCAACAGAAGGGAAACATCTAATATGAAGTACCAATTTCAGATGTACACCGGTGAGGCAATAAAATTCACCGTTGGATTTATTAATTTAAAATTAGACGACTTAGATGAATTATTGGTAACCGGTTACTGTTTTTTAGAATTTGCAATTTGGTCCTATACTAAAAATTTGTTTTGAATTGCAAATTGGTCCTCATATAAAAGTAGGAGTTGGATTCATTTTCACAGTTTATTGAAGCGGATGAAACCCTAGCAATGAATGTGAGGTTATTTCAACTTTGGGCATGGGTGAATGAAGTCGATGGAATATTGTGATTGACACACAATAAAATGGGTACTCAACATTGTTGCTTTTGTTGACGGCAGAGTTTGACGTGTTTCAATAAGCATAGTTGTTGGTGTGTGCAGTATTGTTATAGGGTGAGCGAGGCATATTAATGTTGATGAAGATCTAAATGGAAGGTATCTTTGGAGGGGGAAAACATTCATGGAGAGCAAGTTTTGGAAGTCAACCCAGGGGGTAGGTTTTTTTTACCTCCGTAAACGCCGAAACATGCGGTGAGTTGTTCGAAAGTTGTAAATGTTACTATGTTTTAGGCAGGTTCTCTTGTGAATTTGTGCATGTTTTTATGTCAATGTGAAATTTTAAACAAAATATTCGAGAAAAATGACTTTCATTGGTAAATTTGAGAAATTAAATGAAGTTTAAATCTTTGATTGGTTGAGTTGATTTCTCATTCGACCTAAATTGTGCTTATAGATTAAGTATTATTGACCGCCTAATTAGAAGAATTGATAAGGTTGACATGCAGAAGCTATTATAAGTTAATTTGTAATCAAATGAAACATTAATGTGCAGGAAGCATTATTCTTCTTCCTCTATTTTCTTTATGCAATGTGTGTGTGATTTGTGTAGATGAAAGTGCCCATTTCATTTCTAAGTGTGACAATATTTTGTTGTGTGTCATTGTGTAAATGAAGTGCCAATTTGATTTGTGTGCCATTAAGCTTTGTCCAACTCATCACTACAATTGTATTTTATGCAAGTAAATTAGCATGTTTGAAATGTTAAGTGTTGAGTCAAACAGGAATGGCTGAAAATTGTTTCCCTGAAAATTGTTTGATGAGGGTGGGGCAGTTTATTGAAGGTTACCATTGAGGGTCGTTGTTGAAATCATTTCCAGGTTGTGCCAGTCTAAATTTTGGTATTCTTGTTTCTGATGGGGAATCTTAATTTTTGTTTCATGGTATGTTCAATTGCTTTGCCACTTTGTTAGAGGTGGGGTTGTATACGTTAGTTGTAATTATTTTGAAATATGGCACTCATTTATGATTGTTTTTCCAATTATAATGGTATAACATTTGTTACAAGGTGTTCTTGGTTTTGTGTCTAGTCTATATGTGAATTTCATTCATACAGTTATATGTTGTTAATTTCAGTAAATTGAAAAATCTGATGGTGGGCATGTTTGTTGAATTTCAGGATTTTTGTATGGTATTTGGTGTTGAAGGAAGTAATTAGTTGTGAAAGTTCAATGTAAACCTTTGTATTGGTTCCATAATTTCTAGAAATGATTTTGTGTTGAAGGATGAAATTGGTTGTCAAACAAGTCAATGTAAAGCACTTTGTATTGGATCCTTTATTTGTCGACATCCATTTGACATGATGTTCATGCATTGAGTGCATAATTTGCTTACTAGAAAGCAGATCTTGACATGTGATGGTTGTTATTATTGGTGAAATATGGTTTTGAGATTTTAAATTTTTTAATATGCTTTCAGTATTGTTTATTTACTTTTAATAAAATTGTAGCATGTATGATATTTTAATGTTATGCAATTGGAGATATTAGATAGTATTAAAATACCCTATGCTACTTGTTTAATATATGACGATGGTGATATTTAAAGGTGAGTAGTTGCATAAGTTTTTTGTCGTTTAAGTGATACATGGACCTTGTTCTCCAATTATGCATTAAATGCTTAAAGAAATGGTCAAGAATAATGGATGAAAATTTAAATTTTTACAAAGATGCATTTGGTTGCTAGCTCCTATGCCTAACATTTTCAATGGTCCTTAGTTAAGTGCAAATTTGTCCTTGCAAGCCATGTACAAAAATAATGCTTCATGTGTGGTATGAAAGTGAAGAAACAGTTATCCTCTACTTTTTAACATTCTTAGTTGGATACTTTGGAAATATTTGTTTGTAGCTTTTGGTTTCCTAAACATAAGTTTGTAATTGTACTTTTTTACAATATATGTATATATATGTATATACGGTTGATATGATAATAACTAATGCACTTAGGAAATAGTATGTACGTTCATGTCTCACATGATATAATGTATTTAGTGTTCATGAGAATTAGTATTTAGGAAGTTGCACTTAGTTAATATTAGCCTAGGAAGTAATCTTAGTTGTAGCCCTTGGAAGGAAAGATTTCTTCACTTCCCTTCTAATTTCATTTAAATAAAGTAGCCCATAAACAGAAATGTCCAAATAACAAGTAGTAGGTTGTCCCCAAAATGATTTGTCAGCCCAAACATAAATGTTAAATTTCATGCAAAACATAATATATATTTTGGGCTTTGTGAATTAAGAAAGTCATTGCATTAAAATGAAGAAATACTTGTCTATTACCATTATCAAACAACTAATGTAAGCAACCAAAATATATAGTATATTGTGATACTGTGATAGTAACCTAACCATTTGAAATACAAAATATTTAGCGACCAAGTTCTGTACAATTCCTATGAAATCTAAATTAAATGTATGGATCATGGTTTACCATTATTACATCCAAACCTTAGAGGTATGGTAGATCATCAAAAAAGAAAGTGATCATTGTACAAAAAATTTGTAACACCAAAGACCCATTAAACAACTATCTTTTGAATATGGTCAGTTGTATAACTGACTGCTCTCCAAAAAGTGTCAACTTTTTTTTTTCTAAATCCTTCCATGATTCATTGTGTATCCCAGTGATTAACTCAATTGTCAATTTCATCCGAACAACCCTTTCATGTACCTGTCACATATTGGAGGAACAAGCTTAAGTTTAAAATTTGAATATGTTTATATATCGATTAATTAATTAATTACAATAGTTAAGTTTAGTTCTAACCACTCCTACAACATAAGGAGAGAAACAGTGTTCCATGTCCATCCATTCCATAACCCATAATCCTAAATTTTTGCTATGACATTTACATTACATATAGGTAGCATTTAGTTAGTAATTGGAAATTTTGTGTATTATATCATGAGACAAATTAAAGGAATACAATACATAAGTACTTGTGTCCATAATTTGAAACCCCTCTTGCTTCTTTGAATTCCCATGCACCTTCGTGAAACTTGTTCTTTTGGTAGTTGAGAGAATATAAAGTATGATCTGAGAGATAACCTCACACTATGTAACAAACCAGCAAATATTGGCATTGACAGGACACAATAAACATAACAAAAATGGTGGGAAGAGTATAATATTTAGTTCCGAATCGTTGTTGTTAATGTTTCTCTCCTATTATCCTGCTTGTCAAGCTGAATATGCGTGTTAAAATAGTATATGGTTTGCTTATAACTCCTAAATATCAGTGCTTAGATAGAGTTTCTTGGACAAGAATGTATATCTAAATTATATTAGCAAGTTATTTATAATATTGATGTATACAATTTAGATATAGGTAAATAAGAGTAAATAAGATCATTTTCAATTTCAGGGTACATATCATAGTTGATTATATGCTTCCATCCATGAACTTGAATATGTTGACACTAGGTCCTCAAGGGTTATGCCTTCCATCACATCCCGAGAAGTAAACGTCAACAAATGAATAATGATACTAAGTTACTAATCATTGGTAACTACAATGCAAATGAAATATCAAATAACCACAAACGAAGGAGGGAGACTCCACACTGATTTTTCCCTGACATGTTTTTGGATCCATGTTGCTTTCATTGCCATCCAGTTGATGAGCTAACATCATAAGAATTAAATTTTTTTCTTAAGTCAACTACCACGTTGTTGAAGTCATTCAAGGTTTAATTTAAAACCATAACATTTTAAGTACCTCATCAGACACTTGCTTTCTTGGACAAAAGGAATCGAAATCCCTTCATGTACTAGTTGTGTCATTTACTTTGAAAATTATCTCCTTAACATGAAACATAGATTACTTATGCAGAGGTTTGTTATTGTGTGTTTTTTAGAAAACAATGATATCTTGCCTACATAGGGTCACAATCAAGGTGACAATGTATGCACATAGTTGTACTTGTTCAGGAGTCAGCTCTATATCCACATTTGGCCGAAATTTACAATTAACATTCTGCACCAAATGAAAACGGGCGTTAAAAATATATATACACATTGCCAAACAAAGTAGACTTAATTGGTTATGAGAGACGAAAGTTTTGAGAAATTTCTTATCGCTAGCATAATATACCCAAACCCCCCAAGTTTTTCAATTTCATTTTGGGAATCCACATCGATTTTTTTTACATCATTAGTAGCAATTGCATTGCCTTTCTCATTCAACTCATATGTTGTTGTGTTGTTAAGTTTCTTCTTACTCTTGTTATCTACATTCCAACAAAAAGTCATCTGCTTCATCGATGTCAACTTTGAACTATGAGATGTTTTTATCAATTTTAGATGCTTGACTCAATATGTTAGGTGAAGGTCAACCTCCTACCAACAAAATTCTTTGTTGAACATGATGAAACATGTTCACCCTATAATGTCAGTCAACCATATGGATAAGTTTTGGTTTACTATATTATGGAGCTTTAAATAAGATATTGCATATTTTAAGGTTAATAGCTTTACAATTTATCCTCTCTTGAAGTTGGAATTCCATGGGACATAACGTCTTGCAATGTTGATTTTGTTGTTCAATGACGACGGTGTAAAATGACCATGTGTTGTCATGTTAGGATTAACCTTCATCTCAACTTTCTAACTAACTCAATCATTGACTTGGTTGTTGTCTTCTTCTTCATATGACAAATGGAGGACAACAGATGAGCTCCTTGCCATAGATAAAGCTATTTTTGAGTTAGAAGGTGACTTTGCAATTGTTTTTCACGTCGCATATAAACTGGCCTTCTACTGTGGTGGATGGATGTGTCCTCATTTTGTATTGCTGCACCTTGTTGTGTTTGGGTTTCTAACAGTGTCTCATAGCACCTAAGCATGTCACCCATCTCCTCAAACATTTTTTTGATATGGTCAACACGATCAGACATTCCCTACAATAATAATAAAAGTTTTATGCTTTTAAAACAAAGAGTGGTTTGTGTATTTATTAATGAGATAGTTGTTGGAAAAAGGTTGACCTGAACCATTTGTGTAAGCTTCTTAACGTCGTCTTTAAGCCCTAAAATGTGTATTTCTAGCATGACTTCAGGAGTTATTATCTATAAACAAAAATAATGACAACCAATGCATATTATTAGCAACGAAATCTTTGAACACCATGTATAATGTAATGCATTAAGTCAAAAAGTGTATGTTGTACCCTTTCTAAGTTTGTTTCAGTATTAAACTCATCATGCATCTCCACATTAACTCCACCCATCCTGTATAGTATGTCCATTAAATACAGTTACCATGTAAAAAATGACACAAACATAAATGAATAACCAACATAGTTTTCCAAAAAGGTTACTCACTGTGACATCTGGCCCTTGTTAGTGTGTTGCTCCACTTAGTACATACACAGTTCTTCATTGTTCGTGTTATCAGGATGTCTCACCTGCGTCTTCGTCGGTATGTTTGAGTCAGTTTCCATCTTGCCTAATATGACTTCGCTCTTACTAGTTAACAATGCGTCTCTTAAGCTCACAAATAATGGGAGTAGTCATATAGATATAGAGCCTTGTTGGAGTAGTTAATAAAAAAAAATATTTGTTATTTTTTAAAATTAAATTTTGTCGTTCAGTAATGAAATATTACATTAAATTAATTAACTACATAAAATATTGCAACCAAATTAATGTGAAATCCTCGCGTGTATGAGCGGATGACGAGGGACTTACTTCAATACGAATAAAATACCATGGTAATCAATAGTTGACAACTTAATGTATCACATAACTCCTAAATTTCGTTACATCTCAAATCTCAAATACAAACAATTATGACATTAACCATTTAAAGTGATAAAGTGGTTAATAAATTATCTAATGAAAAACACTATTAAAGTGATTTGATTGTTGAAAAAAAATATTAAATATAAATACACTTTGAATAATATTTATTGTTATTGTATTCTTTTTAGTTTTTTTTTTAAATTTTAATGTTATTATTTATTAATGAGATTTTTTTTGTTAATAATAATATTTTATTGTTATTGTATTTTTTAGTTTTTTAATTTTAATTTTATTATTGATTAATGATATTTTTTTGTTAATAATAATAATGATATTTTATTAATATTAAGATAAATAATAATAATTATAATTTTAGTTATTATTTGTAATTTTAAAGTTATTATTTATTAACAATCATAATAATAATAATTTAATATTAATAAAAATATTTTCTTAATATTAACTAATGATAATAATAATTATAATAATATTAATTATAATTGTTACTATTAAAAAAAGTTTTGGCTGAGAGAGAAAGAAAGAAAGATAAAGTGAGAGAGAGAGAGAGAACTATGGTTCATGAGTAATGTTATTTTCATCCCTTTTTGACATAAAATTTGCAATGAATGTCATAATGTTGGCTTCCCGTAAAAAATTTTAATGGTTGGTCCCTCTTTCACACCAACCATTATACCCTACCACACGCTTAACTGTAATCATCAAATCCTCAGTATAGGCAACCATAAGGTTTCTCCTAAGGGAATACATTCTACACCCTTAACTATCATCACTAGTTGCTGAGTATGGACAAAAAAATTAAATTCTCCAACAAGGATCAAAGCATTTTGCCACTACTATGGAGTACACATGTCACCAAGGAGTACCAATTAAGCTGGTGTTGTGGTACTCTTTGCCTTACTTGTATCCATGCTAACCTATCACTTAAACTACTCATGATTGGTATTTTGAAGTACTTTATTCTAATTATTTTAGATTGGCCACTGATGAACGTTACATAAGTGTGACATGTACGAATTATCAATTGAACAATGATGATTTTCTAAGTCATTTATGTTATGGCCTATTTGTCTTATACATCATTAATCATAAAAGGTGTTTCTATCCCCAATGCTGCCCCATTTAAAGACAATTATTTCTCAATGGAGTAGTATGGTTATGGTAACCTCTTCCATTTTGTGTTATTTTCTTCCTTTTCATGTAGACAGAACAACTCATTAAACCTTCTGTATTCCTTAGGTTTAGGGTTTAGTATCAACTTGCAACGTAAAACAAGGAACTCTAAGACCAAATCTATTGAGGTTGTGGATCGTACCCTGAGAGATATGATGACATCTGTGAAGTGAATTAGTCGATCATTTGTGAGTAGGGTGAATAGTGACCCTTTACTGATTTGGCTCTTTTTGCACTAGCACACTAGCTTTTGAACTTCTCTTGAAGCTTTTTCACTTTGAGAATTAGAAGACTAGTAGGAGTAACCTATTCCCTTACAAGTACTTGGATATAATGATGAGTACTATGGCAAATCACCAAGTGGACTTGTTGGTTATTGCTTCAGAACCTACTCACAAATGATAAAAAATTTGTTAACTACAGCTTTTGGTTCTCACTTGGTTCCACTGAGTAGGGTTGCTTCTTAATTATAAAACAGTTTTATAAAAACCCCTTGATCAAAGATCAAATTTAAGTTACAAAATAGGCTTTTGTAAAACAAATTTAAGTGCATAGCAATAGTAAATGAGAAGCAGTAAAGATGGAAACAACACACCAAGGATTTATACTCGTTCACCCAACCTAGGCTACATCCAGTCCCTACAACTGTAGGCTTTCCACTAAGACCAAGCACCCTGTGGTATTCTTTCTTTCCTGAAGCCTCCACAGGCTCCTATAACTGGGTATTCTTTCTTTCCCGAAGCCTCCCAAGGCTCCTACAACCAGTATTCCCTAAGTATGTGCAGGCTCACTCAAGTATTCTTTCAACTAGCTTCTCCAAGCTTAACCCTAAGTAGCGCCTGCTACTAGACACACACAACCACCTGTCGTGTCGCCTAGACCCTAAGAAACCACATTCCCCTGACTATCATTCCTAATTCTCTTCAGCAACGCATTTGTTGGACACACACAGTCACCTGCTGTGTTCCTAGAACTTCAGAAGCAGTAGTCACCTGACTACTCTTCTAAGCTATCTACTCCTTGACTCAAGCTTAATTATTTGAGGGTATATGAAACCCTGATTTTTTTAATTATTATTATTACTATTTTTTTTTAATTATCATCATCATCATCATCATCATCATCATGCACTTGGTTTATCCTATTATGCTTTTAATATCAATTGACTGACTCAACATGCAAATTCAAATACACTCCTAACATGCATTTGATATATCCTGCTATGCTTTTAATATCATTTTCAATTTCATTAGTTTTAACTTCAATTTTAATATATTTTTAAAACAAATTATCAATAATTAAAAATAACAATATATGACAACATAAATTATTGATGCTAGATATAAAGTATAATTTATGTTTAAAAATATTTATTTATTACAATTTTTAATGATAACATATTTTGTTATATTTACAATTATCAGTATTTTATTATTATTTTTAGTTGTATAAAATAAATTTATTCTATGTAATGCACGGGCCCAAATACTATTTTTTAAAAATATAACTAAAAATATGTAAAATTAAATTAAAATATTCATATTTAATTTAAATAAACAAATAACTACAATATTAAATAAATAAGATTATGAAAATATAAAAAAAAATATACATCAAAAATATAAAAAAAAAAAATCATTTGATAATATTTCTTTAAATGTCAATTACATAACTATATATATTTAGTTTTACTATATTATGTAACTTGATTTAACCATCCCAAAATTATTACATAATTCTTAATACGTATATGGCTTTGTTGAGGTAACATCAAATTTGTTTAGGGGATTCAACATGAATGGTCGAACTCACCAACTAAATTTAAAATGTATTCCATTATGTAAGGGAAAATGTGATTTGATGTGACTACTCTTGCTATCGTAGGTTATAAACAGGGATAGAAGTGTGTCTCGGGATTTGAATATTATCACTTATATTTTTTAATGAGTATACCTACCGTCAAAGCGTTGGGATCCTCTCCATTTGCCAAAGAAATGGACATTCTTTTCACCATTTTATGACATGTAACCTTAAAATATTTCAAAGGCTAGATTCAATCCTTCTCTCTTTCTCTCAATTGTTACGGGACTGTGCTCCTCTTTATTCTTTTTCACATTGCCATGGGACTGAGTTTGTTGACACCATTTTAAACAACACAAAGTAAATGGAAATGAAAAAAAAAGGTGTCTTTCCTTCTTGTTTTTCTCTTTTTTTCTTTTTATTTAATTTTCTCTAATAGTGGTTCTGTGAAATTTTGGATTAGAGGAGAGGGATGATGGGAGAGTGGAAACAGGGAGGAGCTAACCGCTGAGAGTGAAAAAGTATGTTTTGACGAGCACAAATACAGCTTTAGAAGACTGATATTGAACCACTATTTTGCTAAGAGAAGACATTTTTTTTTTAATTTTTGTTTACTGTACAAAATAGCACAACCTCATTCCCACAACAATGAGAAAGAGGGAGGGTGGCGGGGCGTATCCTAGAAAAGAGAGAGAGAGAAAGAGGAGGCTAGCTGTTGAAGGGAAAGGAAAAGTGTTCAATTTTTTTCTTAAAAAAAAATATAGGAAATTGAATCTCAGCCTTTGAAATGTTGTAAGACTACATGTCACATGAGGATGAAAAGAAACGGAGATGTCCATTTCTTTAGGAAATGAAGAAGAGCTGAACTCACCGCCAAATGCAATATCTATGGTCTGCTCTCCCGTCAAAAATGCCTTGTATCAGTATCGTGTGTCAGACACATTTTTTCGTATGCACGTGAAGGGTATTACTAATTTGTAAATATTAAAAATAGAATAATTAATTAAGTACAAAATCAACACATATGCCTTATGCATTAAAATATGTGTTTTCTTCTTAAACCATAATATACGAGACTTTCTTATCAATAAACTTTGTGTTAATCACATATTTTGTATGTGATAATAGTAATTAGTGTAACTTATTTAAATATTATATAATATAATTATTTAGTTAGAAGACCTTGTTGGAGTAGTCATCCTCGTTAAATGGAACCCAACATGACTATAAATACCTGTAACCCCTTCCATTCCATTACATGTGTACTTTTCACAATGTCTCCTCCTTCACCTAAACCAAAACCCACATCGAACAAGGTTTATGTGTACTTTGAAGGACGAAATCTGGGTCTGTATTTCTCGTGGCCTGAGTGCCATAGATAGACAATACATTATTCTGGTGCACTTTACAACGTTTATCCTTCGTATGAAGAGGCACTTGTGGCATAGGAGAACTACTGCCAGGGTAATGATGCTGGAGCTGCACCTGCACACAAACCCCATGGGATGGGGGCAAGTTCATCATCATACATTGGGAGTAGCAGTAGTAGCCAAAACATAGGTTATGATAACATAATATTTTTTTTTTTGTTTTAACACTTTCACTCCTTTTTTTAGTCTGTTTAAGCCATAACTAGTTGGTATGTATTTTGTTGTCTCCGCAAGAAGCAAACCCATGGACATGACAAACGAGACTTCATCTAACATCTTTATTTTGCAACAAAGCATGACCCAATTGTTGAATGACTTATGCAGTGTGCTTCATTGTCCTCAGCCCTTGTATTAGTTACAAGATATTAAGTACATTGGAGATGTATAGTATGTAAGATTCTATGGAACGGTCATCTCTATTGCATTTGGCAATCATGCTTCACTTGGAAAATATGTGAATAATGTCCACGATGCCCAAGAAGATGTTGTTGCGTCACTCATTTGTAGGCTGCTAAGACAGTGTCAGAAGAAGATCAGAGACTTCAACTACTACAATGTGAAGCTCCTGGAACAAGAACTCCAGCAAACAAAGGCTGGGCTTCACAAAATGACTAATCTGAATATGGAGTTGGAGTACAAGAACAATGTTTTGTCAAACTAGTTGCAACATCTTAATCCAGACAATGGAGATGAGGACTGAAGGTTAATGTCATATGCATGTATGTGTTGGGTCATGGACAAAGTGATGGTCGTTTTGTTGCATAGTTGTTTTTTGGTTTGTTTTTGTTGGGTTGGGTCAGGCACCCGTCCTTGTAGTTTTTATTTCAGGCTTCCTTTATGTGGTAATTTAAGTGTAACTTGTTGGCTTGCTGTTTAGACTAGTTTGTGTGTAATCCGTTAAATTCACTAATGAAATGACCCAAGTATTTACTATTTTGTTTGGGACGAAATTATAATCGTGTTGCTCATTTTTTTTCCACCAATGCATATAAAATCCATACAAATTATAAGCACATAAACACCTTTGATAGGCTAAATAGGATATGTTTTGGCCCAAATTCATAATTGTGTTGCTCATTTTTTGTTGGTCCTTGCTATTCTCACCCCCTGAATTGCTATTCCCACCCCCTACATACAGGAAAAGACCCCCTTACCCCTCGATCCTCCTCCCACCCCACCTCAACCTCTTCCCCCCACCCCCTCACCTTCCCCGCCCCCATACCCACCTTCTTCTCACCCTCTTCCCCACTCTCTCCATCTCGTTACCTCTCCCTCATTGTTCTCCCTCAGTCACCTCATTCTCTTCCTCTCATTGTCCTCCATCTCTCCCTCTCATTTTCCTCCGTCTCTCCCACACAACAGGTTGGTGGTTGCTTTTTTTTTTTTTAATTTATCACAGTACAATAGAATCACGATTCCGTTGTACTGTTTGGAAAAATAGCACAACGGAATCGCAATTCCATTGTGTTAATTTTCAAGCAACACAACGGAATCGTGATACCGCTGTATTGTTTGAATTTTTTTTTAATTTTTAAATTTTAAATTTTGAATTTTGATTTTGTAAAGTAAATTTTTTTTAAAAAAATATATAATTATATTTGTATTATATATTTACAGTATTATTTTAATATTTAATTTTTATATTAAAATATTTATTTAATTGAATAAATTTTTTTTGAATTAATTTTTTTTAAATTATAAATTTATATTTTTAAATGTGTTATATTTACATTGTAAGTTTGTTTATTTATTTGTTTATTTAGTTATATAGTATTTGACTTTATTTATTGTTTATCGAGTTCTAAGGAATTTACTATATTTTTTGCATATTTACTATGGCTCGTACGAAATATGTTTCGTACGATCGACGAGAGCATCCCTCCACTTTGGAGGAAGATGTTGTTACAGATGCTGGTCAGCCTGCCCAGCCATCCAGGCAAGACCAACGCTGTGTGACAGCATCTGCTCGCCGTCGTCGGGTAGAGGATACTCGTGCTGTTGAAGCAGTACAGCAGGACGAGCCACAGCTAGAGGCAAACATGCCGCCATAGCCTGAGGTAGACGTGCCACAGCCAGTAGCCGCGGTGATCCCGTTTGCTGATCGGATCATTGGACCGCCATTTCCTGGTGGTCCTACAGTTGATACACTGTTAGGGTCCTACAAGGACCATGTGGTTGGACATATTTGGATTCATCACCCTCGCGAGGAGCTGAAGGTGGTCAGCCACACTGGGAAGTTGATTCCCTACCCTACCCAACCACAGGTCCGGACATACGTGGATCAGTCTGGCTTGACGGGCCTTTATCATGCGCGATATATCGCGAATAAAGGCTTCGTCAATGCCTTTATTGAGAGGTGGCATCAGGAGACATGCACCTTCCACCTGCCCGTTGGAGAGATGACCATCACTCTGGATGATGATGTGCCATGTTTGCTGCAGTTTCCTATTACAGGCTTGCAGATTGCTGGCCAGGCGACCGCCTTTTCAAAGGTTGAGATTAGGATGCTGCTGAGGACCGAGCTAGGCCTGCTGTCTGACGAGGAGGTTGATGCTGCTACCACGGCAGGAGCTAGGGTCCGTCTCACATGGCTGAGGGAGCTATATGGAGGTATGTGGAGTCTGGTTCATATATGTGGGCCGCACGGGCGTACTTGTTGCACTTGCTCGACTATACCATCTTCGCTAACAAGAGCTCCACACATGTGAACATTTTCTACCTCTGCTACCTCAACGATCTGTACACCTGCTCGCAGTACGCTTGGGGAGTATCTACATTGGCGTATCTGTACGACCATCTCTCCTATGCAAGCTTGCGGGAGAGCAAGCAGTGTGGGGGTTGTATGACATTACTGATGGTAAGAAATTTTTTATTTGTTGTTAACATACTTGTTTGTGTAATTTTTAATACAAATGTTAACATAAATTGTTTTCTTTATTTTACAAGCATGGGCGTTTGCACATATACCATCAGTTGGCGGATGGGAACTTGTCACTTGTGATCCCGCACTTCCCTTTGCTGCCAGATGGAAGGCGACCAGGGGTACTGACAAGGCTTGGGGGACCAGGCGGTTGCTGGATATGTTGCAGATGGAGGACGTCGTCTAGTCCCCATATGATAATGCATACAGGGCTGCCGCTCAGAGACCCTTCTTGGAGCAGAAATATTATTCTGGCCACATAAGGTGTGGCACAGACACGCGACCCTATCTGGCAGAGAGGATTTTGAGGCAGTTCGGGTACGTACAGAGGATCCCTCCACCACCTCCTCCTCCTCCTCCTCCATTTGAGACATCCATTCAGATGTGGGCCGAGTGGGAGCAGCATACAGTGCAGCTGGGCGAGCATGTGCCAGAGGATGCTCCATGGGCCTGCACCTCTGACTCCCTGGCGTGGTATTACGAGCATTCACATCCATATGTGATTCCGCCAGAGGAAGGAGAGGCAGCACGAAGCCCAATACATATGCCCGACCCCATTCCTCAGCCTCAGCATCAGCTTAGTGACCCTCTGCCAGAGTTTCTGGATGGTGTAGATTACTCGTGCGAGGTAATGTAATGCAAACACTTTTCCATAATTGTTTACATTTATTTCGATTTGAAATTATTAATTTTAATTTTCGTTTATGTAGGATCGGTACCGGATGATGTCTGCGATTGCAGAAAGGTTGTTGCATACCAGAGCCATTCCTGAGGGCACGCATGACCATGAGTTGGTGCAGCGACTATTGCGCATTGCACAGGGTGGCTTAGGTGCTGGGTGCAGCAGCCAAGGACGCAGACAGAGGAGGAGGACGCGATGGCCGCAGAGGTGATTGATTTTTTATGTATTTTTTTATAACTGTATAAACTTTTATTTTGTATATACATTCTGTTATATAAATGATGTTGATTTTTTAGTTTATTACATTTTTCTTTGTAAACTCTATAAACAACACATGCGCGCCTGCTAATATAAAGAAAGAACGAACGATTTCTCTATTAAAATTATAGAACAAACAATAATAATAACAACAACAACAACAATGTGCAACATCATAGCACTAAAAAAATATAGGATTTTTGCCAAGTATTATTTTTGCCAACTATTTAAAACCAACTATCTATATGAATCCTATAAGATACATCAACCAATGTGTATTAAATTGGTATATTTATTTTGGCCAAGTCTTTAAAACCTAAATTTATACATTTCAAAAAACATTACTCAATATAAAAAATTTTAAAAAATTAGAATAAATCAAAAAAATTGTGCAACGGAATCGTGATTCCATTACGTTGTACCCTTGTATAACGAAATCACGATTCTGTTGTACCCTTGTACAACGGAATCATGATTCTGCTGTACACTGTACAACGAAATCGTGATTCCATTGATAAGTGTACAACGGAATCGCCATTCCGTTTTGCAAGGGGGTGAAACAAATTTGTACAACGGAATCGTGATTCCGTTGTACACTTGTTTTCCACCTCTTGCACAACGGAATCATGATTCCGCTGTACACTGTACAACGGAATCGTGATTCCGTTAATAAGTGTACAGCGGAATCGTGATTCCGTTGTACAAGGGTATTTTGGGAAATTAACAAAAACCCACCCACGTGGGTGGCAAGAATAGCAAATTGGAGGGTGAGAATAACAAAGCCCTTTTTGGTTCCACCAACACGTATAATATCCCTACTAGTTGTAAGCACATAAACACCTGTGATAGGCTAAATAATGTATGTTTTGGCCCAAATTTATAATCGTGTTGCTCAACTTTGGTTCCACAAATACGTATAAAATCCATACAAATTATAAGCATATAAACAACTATGATGAGCTAAATAATGTATGTTCTGGCCTAAATTTATAAATGTTGTGACTATGTAAACCCATCAACACCATACTTATTTGGTGTAGCCTAAACAAACAATAACATATTCAACCGTATTTAACCCATTGTTACCCACGTTATAAGTGACTAAGTTAAAGGTCAAAGCAACATGTGCACCCATTATAGCATATGGTGATTGTCTCACAACATACAACGCATAAACAGTATGCAATCACAAGTATACTTAAGCCCTCTGTAATTCTTTGTGCAATATGTATCACACACACATTTCACAACTAAATGTATCATTTTGGTGTCACTACATGCAAACCAATTAACAGAGAAACACGTAACAGTCACAAGCTGGATATGATTGAACCAACGTAATTAGTCAAATAGTATTTAGTAACTTCATATTATGGACAAATGATAATTGTTTGGGCCAATATACAAAACATGGCCATAACATGTCTAAATAACTCTACGACCTGCACCTGCCTTTCCAACTAGATTCAAAAAACAACTGGGTTCCCTACAAAGACAACAAAGAAATCATATGAGTAGTTTAACAATTTTTCAGTAATGCAGATAGCCAGCAAATGAAAGTATTTTCCTATTTTAATGATAAGAAATATAACGATGCAATCAAAACATTTTATACAATTTACTAGAGGTGTCTTCAAACATGAAAATGTTGATCACTACTTGAACATAATTCATAGTAATGTGTGATGCATGTCACCCATGAATGCATTTTACCCACTCCAGTACTCTGTGCCAACAACAAACACTCTGCAGTATGTAATTAAAACACACAACAATAAAACATATTCTAGAGGAATTCCCTATGTGTTTTTTTACTAAGGGTTTGGTTCAAATGACTTTCATATGTTCATCCGAATATTATTATCTTCTATTAAAAAACAATGATAAAAATTCAACAATAAATAGATGCTTTATTTGTTTTATCTTAACAAACTGACAACTAATTTCATCCCACTGATGCGTAAAATACGTTCGCTAAGGGCAAGCGTACCCTACGCAGTAGTAACAATGGACTCTAAGAGTCCGGATATCGAACCCAAAGGACTAGTCGCTTTCCCAAATAACTAATTTTGCAAATAATTAAACAATCCAATTTAAAAATCAAATTGAGAGGAATGGTGTTCAATTACTCTGTTTCCAAGAACTAAGAATTAAAGCAGAAAGATTAATGTGAGAATGGTTAAAATAAAAAGCCAAGGATTATGATTTCGCATGCACCCTTTTTTCCACCAATTATAATTTCAATAAAAATCCCTAATTAAGTTAATTGCCATTGACCTTTTAAATTCATTAATAAACCATTGATCATAGTTTACTAACGTTGTTTCCCCTAATTTAATTCCCAATTGATCATAGGTAAATTAATTTAGGAAAAACGATAAATCTCAAAGAGGTTGATTAATAAGATTAATCCACTAGAAATTCACACAATTCGTCTGATCTTGCAAATCGTATGAATTCAATCACCTTACAGTTCCATTAATCTCAATCAATTGATCATAGACAAGGGATTAACTAAGATTTAGAGTGATAAGTTCTAAGAACAAATGAAATAGTAAAGAGAATTTCATTGATAATCAAAATGGGGTACAAAGGGTACAACTACATCATAATTCTTGGTTAAGAGAACTAGCCCCTTATGTTCATGATTAAGCCAAAAAACAAAAAAAGAAGACATAAAGATTACAAAAGGGAAGAAACTTTACAGTGGCAATCCCCAATGGTGCTCTCTATGTCCTACCATAGCTCATAGTCTCTCACAGGATCTCTTTCTCACTCAGAACCCTCAGTTTCGAAAATAAAAAAAAGATAAAAATAAAAGGGTTTCCCTGCACCTATTTATAATAATTCAAAAAGATAGGATGACAACATAACTTACCACGGCCCCAGTAAAATGACCACGGTCGTGGTCCTTGCATAGTCTTGAGGTCCAAATCTGCTCACTTTCAGCACGATTGTGGTAAACAGAGCACGACCGTGCTCATAAACTTGACGTTGATTCCAACTTTTGGCCACTTTAACCTTGGTTGTGGTCCATGAACCATGGATGTGGTGGTTAGCATGACCGTGCTAAGACCACCACGGTTATGGTCTTCCAAACAGAGGCAAATTTACTCCTAATGATGCGTTTTTCAGCTCTTTTCCTCATGAAGCCTCTAGAGTGCATGCCTTACAATAACTATCACCAAACAGTGAGTTTTGCTAATAAAATATATTCAAAATGTATGCAAATGACATCTAAACTCACATCAAAATGCAAACAAAATCCGGTTTATCACCCACGCATAACTACTACTAACCTGCAACATAACAACGGATTTTAAAATCTTCATCTACAGTGTACAAAATAGGATATAAAATAAAAATTTATAATGTTCATAGACATACTTGACACATGTGCATTGAATTGATCATTGTGAAATGGAATGTCTTGATTACCTTTTGGCAAAGTCGTGCCATATACATTCTCCATGACTTGATCAAAGTTTGTCAGCAATGGGTAGGTTAGTCTATTGTGTCCAGGCACCCTACAAGAACTACACCTTGTTGTACGCTTAGATCCTAATGTTGAGGAACTTGCATTCCTAGACCCACACCCCTTATGTTTTGCATTTGCTGGATTTTTTAAATTATTGTTTGCCCCTTGATTAGGATTAGTAGAATCAAAACAACCATTCTTATTTCTTAAGAGTTGCACTTTGTTGCAAAGTTTTTCTCTTGCATCATTAAAATCCTCAGCACTTTGAGCAGCCAAGCTACACCACTCCCTACATGAATCAACCAACCACACATATCTACCAACATTATGTGAGTCCCAAAAATTATACCCATCCTTATTTCGCCCCTCAAGTGCATCCTTTGCACCTTTAGTCCATCTTGTTAGAATAAGAGATTTGGGCAAATCATCTATGTTCAAGTGCACCAAGACAGTTATAATATGCCCACTTGGAATGCCAAATGATTGCATTCTTTGACAAGAGCAAATAAATTGATCACTTGACGAGTAATGGGAAACATGCCACTCTTTCCCAATCAATTTCACTACTTTATAAATAGTGTACCCAGTTGTACGTCTATGATCAATGACCCTCAAGACGGTTGCTAAAGATAACACTTCAAGAAATAAGGAAAATATCTCACGAGTCAATATTTTGGATGTTGACCTTTCCAATCCACGAAACCTGGTGACTAGCTTGGGATCTCCAAAATTAGATGCAAAATCTGCCTCAATCTCTTTATACCGCATACATTTAAGATACCATTGAAAGTGCTGGCAAAATTTTGTTAAGTTGTACCGTGACCCTACAAACTTTACCAACAACACATGCAATCCCTCACAGCGATGCGTTGTCCTAAAACCAGCAAAAAAATTGCCACAGATCTATGTTGTTGCCCATATTTCTCTTTTCTCAAACAACTCCCTCACCCAATTATTGTCTTGCAACCCAAATTCTTCAAACATTGAAAACCACTTGCGTTTGAAATGTCCTATGTCATAGTCACCCAACATGCATTTTGTAAATTGAGAAACAAAATATGTATTCCCAACATTACTATTTGCATTGTGTATCAAATGTCACGCACAAAGTCTATGGTGAGCATTTGGGAATACCTTCCTTATGACATTTCTCATGGCCAAATCTCCATCAGTAATAACCGAAATTGGTGATTTCCCTTTCACATAATCCAAAAGTTGCTTAAGTGGCTAGATATAAGTATCTTCAATTTCGTTAGAAACAATTGTAGCAGCAAAAACAATCGTATGATTGTGATTGTTCACCCCCGAAAAAACTACTACAGGATAATGATACTTGTTCTTTCCATATATAGCATCAAACACAAGAACATCTTCGAAAACTTGGTAGTCCAGCTGGCTAACACCGTCACACCAAAACAAATGTTGCAATCTTCCATCCTCATCTACTGTGTGACGCATATACATCAACAAATCATTTAAAGACAACCATTGCAAATACTGTAATGCACCCTCAGCATCTAAACCCTATGATCTCCTTTGTTTCAGAATTTGATTGTGCATGTCCTTCTTGCGAAAGCCTACTTTGTCATATCCTCCTGACTACATGGCAAGAATTAAACATGTTTATTGCTCCCAGACCAACCTTCCTTAAATTGTTTACAACAAGGTATTCCCTCAAGGATCCTCTCTATCTCCCTCAACCATAATCCCGCCTTAGTGGGGGTCATAACCCCTAAAGGATGGAGGTTTCCTACTTCAGAATTCCATAAATCCTAAGCTTTGACTCCCTATAGCTGGCCTACTGTGGGTACTATCCATTCTCCCAAAGGTTTCCCATCTTAGGTTAGCTTGGTTTTGTGGGGTTGATCCTAAGGGATTCAAGGATAAAGCAAAATGTAACACCCTAGAGGATATTACCTTTTGCTTGCTTATATTACTAAATTTTGAAAACTTAGAATATAAGAATATCAGAGTTTACTATGCAGAAATTGAAACTAAAACATATATTACATAAGCAGATAGAAAACAAATCTCTTAGCACTTAGATGCCATACAAAACATGCCAAAGGTACATAAAACATAAACTAAATTCCTATACATTGGGAGGTACAAACTATACTAAAACATCTTCCTCCTAGCAAGCAACTCCATGCTCCAAGCTTCTTCCACGTGGCATCTACTTGTTAACCTATAAAAACATGAAAACTGAAAGGGACGAGACATAATGTCTTAATGAGTACTCTAAGGACTCTAGGTTGACTCTGTATTTTAGAGATCCTCCTCTTAACTCTCAAGGCCTATCTCTTTCCATGATACTCATGCTCACAACTATTAATCCATTATATCATCATTAATATCTATTTGGGTCGTACTTTAACCCTTTACTTAGGCACCTAGAATTGACCACCTTGACCAACTCTAAGGCCACTGGTGTCCTAAGGTGTCTAGACAACACTCTTACTCTTGACCTTTCAGTAGGACCTTACTCTCCTATCACATTGGATGAGAATAATAAGCGTAACCTTTTCCTCTAACTAACTTGCCCAACTTGGGCTTACTTCACCTCTCTACGAGGCATAACTTCTTGCATACCCCTCTGGGTAGCATACATAAACTTAATATGGGGTATAACCCCCTCTCTTACCCCTAAGGGTAGTACTCAGCATACCCACGTCCTCACCTAATGTATAAGTTTACCTCACACCACTCATCTAGCAACTAGGCTCACAACTCCACTTATGTCTTAGCAGATAAAGCATACATACATGCATCATTCACATATTAACATAAAGCCATATATAACATTTACTTCATCATTCATATAGCCTTACTTTAACCATGTATTCTTAGCCTTTAACTTTATCATTACTCAATCTCGGTCTCATTACCCAAGCATTATGAATCGAAAAACCCAATCATCGTTGCGTCAGTCTATACATTCAAATAAAACAATAACATTCTTAACTTCTCTTTCTCATTCTTTCCATCTTCAAGTTGACGAGAGACAACACAAAGAAGAAATTCAGGAACTCGTGAAGGTAATCAGTACTCATTACTCAGTAAGTTTTCTCCTTCTTTCAATCTTTGTAGTCATGTCTGTTATTTGCAATTTTCCCTTCAATGTATTTCTGGTTTTGAAATTTAAATATTTCAATTTAAGGCGTTCAAAGTCTTTCTCTCAAAATTGATTTTCTATTTCTCACTCTGATTTGCTATGCCTCGATTATGTAGGTTATCTTTGTTCTTCTTCGCGTTCGAAGGTTCAACTGTTCAAGGCTATCTCTAGTTCTCGATTGTGACTCTGTGAGTCTTATATTCTTATGTTCTTGTAAAACTTTGAGAAAACTTCAATCCTTTTTTTTTCAATTAAAAAAAGAAACTTTCCAAAATCCAAACGCATTAAGCAGCATAAGCTGGGGAGGAGACAAAGAGTAGTATAACTTGAGCCTTTGTTTCACTACTGGTATCTTATTATATGCAGCTTAATATTGTATATTCTAAGATTCTAGAGAGTGTTGGGCTAATTCTGTTATTCCATGCTTACTGTGTACAACTAGTATGGGCAAATTTAAATCGTTGAAAATAGCTTTTGCTTGTTCAGGGAATGGGCCTTGTTCTCATTATACTCTGTGTACTCGGGCACTTCTTGTGTTGTCCAGTTAATACATATTATTCATCTTTCCTTATAAAAAAAATGCATCAAGTCTTGAACCATGCTTTCCAATTCCCTTGGAATCTGTATTAATATTACCAAATGAGAATTATTCCTTTGGTGTTAATTATTTTATTTTCCTTCTCACGGTAACATTTGCTTATCAAAGATACTTATTACTCTCCTCACTTGCACCATTTCTTTTTTCACATTTTGGTTGGGCATGCCGCATGTACATAGAATTAATATGAAAGTTATATATGCAAGCCATTTCATTTATTTGACCCTGAAATATAAGAATTAAGAAATTATATGGGAAGCACCTAGACATGCACACCATGGAAACATAACCACAAGCATTAGGAAATTTGACAAAAAAATTTCCTTGTAAATAAATTCAACCAAAGTCCAAATGCATATGCCATTAACCTTGCATTATTATAATTATTTGATAGCTTTTTGTTCATTTTCCTATATTGTTGTGACGCCTAATTTAGGTCCATTAAAATATAATTTTCTTTTTTTGCATGAGTGGTCTACTGATATGTGAATGTTATCATGTGAATAATATTAGATATGATAGAGTACTGTCAATAAAACTTGTGGATTCTTTTTTGTATTTTTTTCTTTCTTTTTAATTTTGTCGAGACTTGAAAACATTGTTTCTGTGGTCTACTGATCTGTTTGATTTATTCCAATTTCTGCTTGAAAACAATATTTTTATTTTGCACCACTGATAGAGTTGCTTGTCTATTTTCAATGTAGCTTTTTTTTAAATTGTCTTTATCATTCTTTATTACCTACTCTTTAAACTTGTGTCTATAATTTAATTACCTAAATTGTGGTGATCTATAAAAAAGATAGTTAGTATGCTTTTTTTTTGTCCTCTGTATTTTTTATCCTATCCTACTCTTGTTTCTTATGTCAAACCTGCACCCTTTAACAGGAAAGTGATGGCAGATGTTGATAATTCTCACCCACCTATTTCACAAGAGGGTCAACCAATTCCAAATAGAGGTAGTGACCCTTCACCTGGTGGTCCTATACCAAATGAATCAGCCCAAACACCCCATGGTGAGAACAAACAAGAGCAACCAGGTGATAATATGGAGGGGACAACACAAGTAAGAAACAAGTAGGCTTAAAAGTGAAGTTTGGCAGCATTTTGATAAGCTTAAATTTAATGGAGAGGACAAGGCTCAATGTAAGTACTGTAAGAAATTTCTGGGTGGAAAATCAAAAAATGGAACGACACACTTATGGCAACATATGGACAATTGTGTTATGTGCAAGATTATACAAGGGGAAAAAGGGCAAATATTTCTTATGCCTAAGGTTATGCAAGGCAAGCAAGAGTTGGGTACAGGAACCTATGATGCTGAAAATGCAAAGAAAGAGCTTGCAAAGGCAATTATTATGCATGAATATCCACTTTCAATTGTGCATCATGTTGGTTTTAAGAGATATTCAACTGCTTTCCAACCAGTATTTCAAGTTCCTTCTAGAAACACGATGAAGAAAGAAATATTCAAGATATATGATTTTGAGAGATCAATAACTTTGAAGTTGTTGGAAAGCCTTAAAGGAAGAGTGGCCATCACATCTGACATGTGGACTTCAAGCAATAAAAAAAGGGGCTATATGTCTGTCACTGTTCATTACATTGATGGCTCTTGGAATTTCAAAGTCACATTTTGAGGTAAAATTTTCCTAATCATTTTTTATATTACGTATTGTTTGACCTTTTTGTATGATAAAATGATTGAATATGAATTTTATAATGTTAGGTTCATTTATGTTCCTGCACCTCACTCAAGTGATACACTTTGCACTACATTAATTGACTGTTTGATGGATTGGAACATTGACACAAAGCTATCCACTATCACCTTAGCCAATTGTAGCACAAATGATGCAATGATTGATAAATTTAAAGATAAGCTGCAATTAGGCACTTTGTTAAGGGATGGGTTTTTACTTCACATGCGGTGTTGTACACATATCTTAAACTTGATAGTAAAAGATGGGTTGGAAGTGGTAAAAGATGGGGTAGAAAAGATTCGGGATAGCGTAGCATATTGGACTGCAACCCTTAAAAGGAAGGAAAAGTTTGAGGAGACAGCTAAACAATTGTGAGTCCCTTGCACTAAGAACTTGGTTTTAGATTGTCCAACTAGATGGAATTCAACTTACAAAATGCTTGAAGTCGCCATATCATATGAGGGTGTGTTTAGTCGGTTAAAGCAATGAGAGTCTCAATATACTTGCTTTCCAACTAATTTGCAGTGGCAGTTTGCAAAGGATGTGTGTGGGAGACTGAAATTGTTCAATGCTATTAGTGAAATATTTTCTAGTACTAAATATGCAATTGCTAATATGTATTTTCCAAAGATATGTGAGATTAAGTTGGCATTAAGGCAATGGATTACCTCTCCTAATGAATTGATTCAAAAAATGGCAGAAAAGATGATGAGCAAATTTGAAAAATATTAGGGTGTTGTTCATGAAATCATGGGAGTTGCTTTTGGATCCTAGGTACAAGATGGAGTTGCTTGAATATTATTATGAAAAATTGTATGAACATGACTCATTTTCTCAAGTTAGAATGATTCAACAATTGTGTTATGATTTAGTTTATGATTATCAAATGAAAATGAACAAAACCTCTATTGGTGGGTCTCCATCATGTGATGATACTATTGTTGTTGATGATGCATTAAATGAGTATGACAGGTATCTTATGTTAGAACAGAGTTGGACCATTATTTAGAGGAGGAAGTTTTACCAAGAAGTGCTGATTTTGATATTTTGATGTGGTGGAAGTTGAATGGTGTTAAATATCCAACACTTCAAGCAATTGCAAAGGACATATTGGCTATTCCTATCTCCACAGTAGCTTCTGAATCTGCATTTAGCACTAGTGGTCAAATATTAAGTCTTCACCGTAGTTGACTTCATTGGACTACTTTAGAGGCTTTGATGTGTGCTAGAAGTTGGTTATGGAGTGCTGAAAATATGGGTAATATTTTAAATACTTCATTTAAATATATTATTAAACGACTTTATATTTTATTGTAAGAACTAATTTTTTTATTTTTTGCTATAATTGATATTTATAAGTTGTGTGAACTCTAAAACAGTCAATGAATGTGCTACTTTACTCAATGAAATGAATTCAGCTGATAAAGGTATTAATTTATTTTGTTTACTTTAATTTTTTGTTCTTATTTCTTTTGCTTCATAATGTTGAAACCTAAAATATGTAGATTCTGAAATATACCATGTAGAAATCTTATATTTATCAGTGAAATATTTTCAATTTTGATGCTCTTTATGGAAATATATATTTTACATGCTACTTGTATTGGTAATATCAATTTCAGACATGCAAATTAGTGTATTATGTTTGTTCACTCCATCTAATTTAATTTATTGTAACTTTTTTTAGGTGATACATTGATATCATTGTATGATATTTTTTTTATTTCTGGAAAAACATTGAAAATTCTGTTGGATTTCAAATTTTAACTTTTAGCATATTGATGTTGCATACTCTTTAATTTTGATTTTCTTATAGCAATGAAATTTATCACTTTTTTGGTCATTTATATTTTATGCAGGTGAAAATGAAATGATGGGTAGTGGCATTACCCACTTGGAAGATGATCAATAAAATGCGTTGGAAGATGATCGATAGGATGTTTTGGAAGATGACCAATAGGATGCTAACATATTTGACAGATTAGAACTTTTATTTATTTTGTATTTTGAAGGATTTAATCAGTACTTTGTCTTTATTATGTAATTTGGTGGATGAGAAAACTAGTTTCTACTTTTTATCATGTTACTTGTTAGTATCTCTTTTATTGCTGAATTGACTAAGATGGTAATGTATTTTGGGAGAAAATATTTCTCATGTGCTTGAATTATCCATTGATATTATTTTTGAAAGGCAAATATGATTTTATTAGAGCCTAGGACTGCAATACAAGGAGTGCATGCAATCTATACTTCATCAATTACATGATGGAGAGGTAAAAACTAGCAAGCCGAGGCTACAAATAGCCCATGCACCGGCAGAAAACAAACGTGCCCATATCCCCTTTTTAAGTTGCCATCTATTAACCCTTTTTGAAATATTATTACTATCATTAAACATTAATCATTTCACGTGTTGCATTTCACCTTGCCACTATTTATTATCCATTGATATTAAATCCGCATGGAAACAATTTTTTTTTACATTTTACAAGTTATTATTTCCTTTAATTTTAGATAATATTTTTTTGCTTTATTATTATTTTTTTTCCTAATTTTTATGATATTAAATTGGAGGCGGGGACGAGGGCGGGGTGGGTATGGTTTAGGAAGTCGGGGGCGGGGATGGGGAAAGCAAAATCCGCCCCCGTCCCGCCCTGTGGCCATGCATAGCCCCAAGCAATCATAAATATCCAAAGGAAACAAGGAGGAAAGGCAATTAAATAAACATAGGCATCCAACACTATTTGGCTTAGCCAGCCTTATGCTTAGCTTAGCCAACCTTTGCGCTCTCTCAAGTTTCAGTCTCAAGAAGGTACCTCGCTTAGCCACGAGTGTTGCTGGCTTAGCCAATGCGTTCAAGACAACTATGGAGGTTTTCTAGCTTAGCCACGGGTGTTGCTAACTTAGCCAGCGCAGTTAAGCCAACTCTGAAGGTTTTCCTAACTTAGTCATGGGTGTTGCTGGCTTAGCCAGCACCTGCACTACTTTCTAGTTCCCCAACTTAGCTTAGCGAGAATACCTCTCGCTTAGCCACAAATGTTGCTGGGTATAAACCCAAAAACCTATGAAGTTGTCGCTTAGCTAGACCCTTGGCTCGCTTAGCCAGAGCGCGAAATATACAACTTCACAAAGGTCACAAATCTACTAGATCTAGGGCCATCCATGGCTTCCAAACACTCCAAAATACACCAATCAAACTCTAAATACTTCTATTACATATATAACTGATTAATCTACCTAAAAACATCCTCAAACATGCATAATCCTCAAAATCCCAATATCTCTAAGCCTAGGGTTCAAAAGGGGAAAAAAGGGGAAAACAACAAATCAAAGGAATAAGGATGGACAAAGGGGGAAGCACTCACCTCCGGGAACACGCAGAGATGAGCTTCGGACACTGGGTCCTCATATCTCTGCTCATTCTCCTTCTTCCTCTTCTTCTCTTCTTTCTCTTTTTCTCCTCCTTTTCTCTAACTTTCTTTCTTTCTTTTCTCTTTCTCTCTCTAACTCTTTCTTCCCTCTTCACTATAAATTGTGTGGTGTGTGTTGGACTTGGTGGGCCTCAGCCCACCTTAGGCCTTGGCTCCTCATCTGGGTCCTATTATCCTATTCATGTCAATTCCTAATATAAGGTAAGTGTTATTAATAATGCCTAAGGGTATCATTTAACCATTAAATTCTGTAAAAGAGGTATCTTTATTAATTATCACTAATGTTCATAAATTGGGGATGTTATAGAGAGGAGTGTTGCTTTGTTGTGTTTTGCTTCTTTTGAGGTAAGAGGTAGTGAGGGCTTTTCTAATTGCATGATGGCTCTAGCCATGGGTAGACGTAATTGATTATAGGTTTTAGGTTCTTTTGATTTGAATAGGTTGTGAATATCCCGAAGCACTTTGGATTTTTTTTTTAATGAATTGAAATGAATGTTTAATTATGCTTAGGGTTTTTGCTCTTATGCCTTTGATTTGGGAAATGTATGGATTGTGCATGATTCACTGTTATTATTTCATGTTTAACGTTGTTCCAACTTGTAATGCTTGAGATGAGTTTTGAATCATGGAGTGGGAGCATCTGGGTTCGCAAGAACCCAAAATCGCGATGGTTTTGTCATCGTTGGTCACTTAAGTGAGTGGGAGTACTCACTTAAGTGACTAAGACAATAAAGGATGGGTATGCCTCAGGAGGTATTCGCTTTAGCGAGTGTAAGTCTTTCTCAAGTGAGCCAAGGGAATAAAATTAGTTGAGTCACTTAAGCGAGTAAGGGTCTCACTCAAGCGAGTGGGGTTGTTGAGGTGGGGTGACCTTTGGGAGTGAACTTGCTCAAGTGAGCATGAGCCTGGCTTAAACGAGCAGGGTGACAAATGTGGAATCCAGATACTAAGGTTTTAACTATGACAAACCATTAGCAGTACGAATTGTAAGGATGAAGCTATGCAAGCTAACAATCTGCTAAGTGTTTCAGATTATATAAAGAGCATATTGAAACAAGCACTTTGATGAATTTAGAACAAGCTCAAAATAGATGTCTCAACACTGCATCAAGAAAGAAGTCTCAAAAAGATTTAGTGAAGCCCCATCTAAATGATGAAGTTAGTGCTTCCTCTGAAGACCTCAATCTTAGCAAGTTGCAAGGACATTAAGAAGGTCTCATTCAAAAGAAATATCAGATACTACAATTAGAAGACAACATCAGAATGAAGCTGAACTAGAGTCAACATCGGAATGGTGTGAAGGACTATGAGATTGATACATCAAAATGATAAAGTAACATCATGTCTTCCATATAAATAACAATGAATGAGGATTCATCAGAAGACTGAAGTTGATAACAGAAGAAGATATAAAGCAACATCACATCTTCCATATGAATCACAACAATTGAGGATTCATCAGAAGATTGAAGTTGGCAGCATTTTAAGATGTAATCTGTTAAAAGCTGGATCATGTCCTTGAGAGAATCTGATGAGGAACATTAGAATGAAATAGAGAAGACTTTTCAAAAGTCTACACCAAGGACAGTATGCACTCAACACCAACAACAGTCTATAGAAGCTGCTTCAGAATGGAACTTGCTGTAAAGAGTTTACCAACATGATGAAGTTTAAGCTATCTTCAAAGTCATATCAAGAAGTCTTCATCAGAAGGAACATATATAAGAATATGTCCTTCCTCAGCATCATCAGGACATAGTTCTGATACACCGGCCTATAAAAGCTCATCAGATCTGTTCATCAGAATGGTTTGCTCAAAATATATTCAAAATTATGACAGGTCACAGATAGCTAGCATATTTCAAACTCTTTCAAAGAGCTATTGTGCCAATGGTTCCATACCTTCAATGGCTACTTTGTTAAGCACTATAAAAGGGACCTCATGGAAGCTTTTGAAGATCATCTTGAAGCAAGCAAGAGAGAGTGAAACTCGAGCCTTCTTCCTCTGTTGAGGATTGTACATTTTCTGCTTCAAGCCTCTCTGTGAGAGTGATCCACTTTTGTATAAACTTCCTGAGTTATTCTTTGTAAAAAGTGAGAAGTGTGATTTGTATTTCGTGAGTAGAAAACCCTTTTAGGGAGAATCTATAATATGTGAAGTATCTCACAGATACCCTTTTGTTGTATTTGCTGAAATCTCCAAGCCAAGAACAAGGTGTGGTGTTGTGGTGAGGAAGTAACTATGTTGTGATCTTGAAACAGTGTGGGAAAATTGTTGGTGGTGATTTGAGAGCTTGTGAGAAGCTATGTGTAGTGGTGAACTCTCTGTGATTGCTGTGTAAGTCAGTCGTGGCTGTTTGTGGTGTTGTTAGTGAAAATCTCATTGGAAGGTGAGGACTGGATGTAGCCCTGGATTTGGGGTGAACCAATATAGAAACCTACTGTGTGATCTTCCTTTTACTCTTTCCTTTCACTATTTTGAGTATCTAAACTTTACAATTTCTTTTTCCATAAACAAACAACTATAAAACAATATTTCAAACATAAACACTATTTTCATCAAAGGTCTTTAATTGAAACAAAGTTTTGAAGATTTGTTTTGAGGAAGCAATTATTTCTTAGAAACTGTTAAGATTTCATTCTGAGCTTAGAACAAATATTTATTCTGAACTTAATTCAGAACAACCAGAACTTGCAAAGAGGAATCAAAGTTTTTGAAAACATATTTCAACCCCCCTTCTTGTGTTATTTTATTCACTTCAACAAAGACTAAGTGAGTCTCTAAAACCAATCGCTCAAGCGAGATTAGGTCTCACTTCATCGAATGAGGGACATAAAGATTTGAGTGCTCTGGAGTTGATTCGCTCAAGTGAGCAGGTGGCCTACTTAAGCAAGACAGTGGGAATAGCTAAAATAAGGTTAATGTTGTGTTTAGTTGAGAGGATGTAAATAAAGAAGATGAAAATAGGAAAGAAATATTTGAATTGAAGTAGAGTGTAGGAGGTGTGGGTCCCATGTGAGACCCACACAATTTCTTCTCCATTTCTCTCCTCCTCCACTATACCAAACAAATCATAAGGGTATAAAAGTAATTAACAAATTTCAAAAAAGTTAGGTAGTTAGAAAATATGTGGTGGGAACAGCAAAGCTCTCCCCTTCTCTCTTTTTTCCCAAGCGACTTCAAATTCTCTCTCCTCTGTTCCTTTCAAATTACAATTCGTCGCTTATCCATTTGCTCGGTTAAACCACATGCACCGTGACAGCGCTCAGTGTTCTGTGTCTCTGATTCTCTTATCTAAACAATGAGCAAACAGCAACGGAGTTTCACTGCGGCGGCGGCGGCGGCGAAGAGGGGTCCTTCTCCGGCGACTTGCGACCAGATAAAAAAACGGCGGGAAACTCCGACCACCATACTGTCCCTCGAGCCCGACATCGTGTGCACCATCTTCGCTTTCCTCGACATGTTCGACCTCGTTCGCTGCTCCCTCGTTTGCAAACTCTGGTACTTCCACTTCACTTACTTCCTCTCTCTCCTTATTAAGCAATTTCAATAATACCATCGCCAATTGTCACGTGCCTTTCTGAAACTCGCACGTGCGTGCGTGTTCGTGAAGGAATGCCATCGTTGAGTCCCGGTCGCTGCGAGAGTTCTTCGAGAGGAAGATGCAGAATTCTTCTTCGTCTGAATTTGCCAAAAAGCCCTTGAGGGTGATTTTGGGGGAAGTGGCTATGGAGCAGCATAGATTGGCTCTTCAGTGTGGTGGCTTTTACGTTGATCAGTGGAAGGGTCATTCAACCACGTAACTCACTCTTCCCTTTAGACATTTAGTCTTTAGTAATGTTTTGAATCACTTGCTTTGCTTTACATAATAATTGATTCTGGGGTAAAATATGTTTTTAGTCCCTATAGTTTTGTTGAATTTGTTTTTAGTCCCTGAACTTTCATATGTTTTTAATCTCTATACTTTTGTTGAATCTTGTTTTTAGTCCCTATACTAAAAATGTGTTTTTAGTCCCTCCTCACAACCTGAAGTTAAAAAAGTGCAGAAATTGAGGAGTAAGCCTAGAGATTAAAAACACTTTTTTTTATAAAGTTCAGGGACTAAATTGCACGATATGAAAGTTTAGGGACTAAAATCAAGACGAAAGTATAGGGACTAAAAACATATTTTAGCCTTGATTCTGTGACAATACTACTTTGCATAGTTGTACAAATTTACTTTACACATTGCTCGCGTAAAATCAGAAAATTGAGACATTATGATGTGCCCCATTTTAACATTATGAGACGTTCTGGTATCTGCCATTGGGATAGTTTTTGTAGCGTTGGTTCAATAGTCATTATCTATTCATTTGGGAGGCATTGCTCATTAAATGGTGCTTTTAAACTTGATAGTAAATGGTTGACGCGAATGCTGTTGATTGGATATCTGGGAATTGACGGTTTATTAGTGTGGATCTGTGTATGGTCCAAAGGAGGCTCTAGTTTGTAGCCATAGATGTGTACCCTTAAATAGAACTTTAATGCTATGCTGATGGCTATTTCATATTTTTTCAAAATGTCAAAACTCAACATTTTTGAAATTTTATTGAAGTGAATGTTAATGCTGGGGATATTATTTGGCAAGATTGTTCCGAGTTTGCTGGTAAGTAAACGGCCATACTCCAATGATTTTTGCTTACACTGCTGTAGCATTAGTCCCATGCTCTCAGTACATCTGCTGCAACCATCATTGCCTCTCATAACTATAACTTGATGTATTATATATGAAGAATTTGTTGGATATACTATTAATGAATCCATACTTAGTGCTTTTTTGCATACCGTTTTGTGTGCGTCTGTGTGATAAGTGCACATCAAGTCAACACGCAAGGTGTATATTGATGTTCAATACTTTCCTTTCAATTTAGGGTTGCTCAGTGCCGAATGAGGATGCGCATGCTTGTTACTGGCGTGGGTGATAAGGTATGGGCAGTATTTTATCTCCTTTATTTCCAATTTCTGTTCCTTAAAAGTTCTTCCCCTAAGCTGCTGACATAACACAAGTTGTTTTATTTTCTATTCTAGAGATTATCAACTTCTTGAATGGTGGATTATAACTGTTTCTGTGTCTCACCTCTCGGTTTCTCTTCCCTTAAGACTTGCATATGTTGTACCAAGTACAAATGTACAATTAGTAAGTTTACCACTGGTTGTTATGAAACATGAGTACCAGTACATTAATATACATCTCCTCCTCTTCACAAGACAATATCTTATAATTTCTGAAGTACGAATTTAGTTTTTATGTCAAGTATTAGAAAAGAAAATATATGATTGGACTTTGAATTTACTTGCACTATTGCTATTGTTTCTGCGTGCTGTGTCTGAGAGATAACGTCGTTCATAGTTAAAATGATAAAAATACATTGTAGGACAGGAGCAAAGACTTTGGCTACAGGCTACCTACAATTTGAAGCTTCATTGGGCAGTATTACTATCTCATGTGTTGGGCCCTAATGGTTTAGAATATGATGGAAGGTTAGGTAGCTGGAAGGATGTTTCTTATTTACAAATTGTATCACTTTGGTTTACCTTGTTTTTCTAGTATTCAAATGTGCTGCTATCTTTCCCTCTTTATGATTATTATATGAGTGGTTGATCAAATTTGGAAGATCACCAGGAATTTCTTGTGGTTGAGGTTTGGAGCAGCTAATAGGGTTCCTTTCCCTTGGGTAGATAGATTAACTTTTAGATTAGAAAGGAAGTGTTAGGACCCCAAATAGGAATTTGGGCCCAAATGAGCAGTTAGTCGATCAATTGCCCAAGCCCATAGTGTGGCGGGTCTATGTTAGAAAAAATAGGAGGGGCCAGGGTGACATGGCAGTGAGTGAGGGAGGAGTGCCAATTGGGTAATGGGATTCTGTTATATGGGAAAGGAAGAGAGAGAGGGGGGTATCCGGGTAGAATCAGAAGTTTGTTATGGACAGAAGGCATTAGTGCCTCTGTAGGAGGAGCTTTGCTCTGCGGCAGTTGGAATTCCCTTCCACTGTATCCCTTTCATTACAGAAATAATACTCAGTTTTCTCTTTCATTTGTGTGCTATTGTTGCTGTGATTTCTGGTTTCTAACAAGAAGGGTGGCTTTCTTGGGAATTTGGTGCCTAAAAGACTTTCCTTTGTTTGCTATTACATATATTGTTTTATGTGGACTTTGGGATAATGTTTCCTGATCTGTTTTGGTAGTTGGAATGTTACTTAGTACTTTTTATGGTTTGCAGATCAAATTTATTTAGGTTATGTGTAGATTTGTTTACAGTTATCAATCAAGGGAAGTGGGATCAATCTGACATTAATTAGGGTGCTGGAGAAAGATGGTTATTTAAAAAATGAAGAGTTTTTTTTCCCTCATTTGGTATGCATATGTTTTTATAATTGAATATCATTTGGCATACATTTTACACTTAATCCTTGATACAGACTCTGGGTTCTGATTATGGAAGTTGGATGATAACACTCTAAACACCCTGTTCTCTCATTTCTATTTTTAGTTTTTGCTGGGTGGGGGCAGGGGAGGGGGGAGGGTGATTGGTCTCAAAAAGAATTTAAAGGCTAAAATTTGAAGAGATTTTGTAGGGATCTTGCAGTGATTTTGGTTGAACATAAAAAATCACAAATGTTTCAAGGTGCAAAAACTCTTTGCTAAGGATTTAAACTGCTTCCTTGACGTTCTTGTTTCTATTACCTATTCTTTGGTGGATGGAGAAAATTTTATCAATAGATTATTCAAATTTCTAATATGGTTTTTTATTCTGTTTCTAGAAGTTTATACTTATGGTGTACTTGACTATATTAATCTTTCTAAAAAAAGCATTTTTGTCGGTGAAAGCGGTATAGATTCATGCCAGATTATCAGCTTTTTATTACTCTTTATTTAAGAAGATCTGTGGAAATTTTCGGTTTTTTTAAGTAATTTGTCCCTGGCATCTTATCTTTCGGTTGGAAGTGCAAGGTAGCAATCATCTGTCGTGGGCTAGCTCACAATCGATATCTGTATTTGTATAAACATAAGAGATGTTTTTTTGCTTTGTCCGAGTTTTTTTCTCTTGCTTTAGTTATGATATAGTCTCTAACTAGGTTAGTCCCTGTTGTACTAACTATTTCCGTGGCATTATGGCAGGTTATTCGTCTCTGGTCATTAGACAGCTACAAATGCATAGAAGAACACTCAATACCAGATATGTTCTCTTTAGTTGACTTTGATTTTGATGAGAGCAAGGTGAAGTAATTGAATGAATGCTTTATGGATTTAATTTTCCACACTGAACATATAAGAAATTTCATTGGATCAGTAAATCATATGATGCCACCTGTTCAAAATATTGTTCAAAGCTTTTATTGGGAGTGAAAAGCCTTACTATAAAATTTAAACTCATATTTCATTAGTTATCATATTTAAGACTTCAGTGATGTACTATTAGTATCATATGACTGACCGTAAGAAGGCTAATGTATAGGAGAAGGAAGAATAGGTGAGATGCACCTAATCAGAACTAGGGAGGGAGAATAGGCAACTAACAGCCTAGCTAGCTGTGGAGTGTGGCATGACACATGTGATGTAGTCGGGAAGGAAGTGTAGGGAGCGAAGTGTGATTGAGGAAGATAGGCAGAAATTGGGTTGAACTCTTGATCTGGGAGACTGAGCACCTCTCAAACTGCTCAGATTTTTCATTACTATAGTTCTATATTTAATGTTCTAAACATTGTTTTAGGCCCTGATAAGTTGATCCGAGTCTTATAATGTCTAATACAAATACAGATTTTCCACATTTATTATCTCTAATCCCCTGATACCAATCATTTAATTGATAAGAATCTTGAGAGAACTGCACTACAAAAGCTAGCTGTTGTAGTTGGAGAGCTGGGGCCTTATAAACCCCACTCCAAAGTCCTATACTTTCAATGTGGGACTCAAGCTCCATACCTTGCGATTGGATACTAATATCCCACCATGCTCCGTAGTCCTAGTGCCCACTTGGGTTGATTGTGCACTAGTCCTTTGACTAGTCTCAGTCAAATGCTACAATGCTAGTGTTATCACCCTCTCTACTTGTTTGTAGCTAAGAGACATGGTAAAAACTCTGATACGAATTTATAAGAACCTTGGGAGAACCATACCCCAAAATGCTAGCTGTTGTAATTGGATAGTTCATGGCCTTATAAATGCCACGCTAGAATCCCATACTTCCGATGAGGAACTCAAGTCCCATACCTTACAATTAGATCCTAACATAGTATCGTTATTATCATGCATTTAAATGCAGACTGAACATACTTAGTCATGGTACTACTCTGTCAATACTCATTGGTCATTGGTTCAATTGCATGTTTATATGTGAAAGGAAATTATAAATGGAGTAAATTACACTTCCCTCCCTCGAGAGATGCTTAATTTACACTACCTCACCTCTTATTTTAAAAATTATACCCTCCTATCTTGAGAGATGAATATGTGCTACATACTTACATTTTAGTCCATTTTAATGTAAACAAGCTTCATAGGGATTTTTTTTCCTCTATTGCTGTGATTTTTGACATCATTAACAACTAGTTTTGAATCACTATTAACAACTTTGGGGCTATAAAAATTGAAATGATGATTTTGGGTGTAGTTCCAAAGCTGATAATATGGGTGCTTAAAACTTCATTTTGTCTTGTAAAGTCTTGAAAACAATATGATATCTCCTTTTATTACTTGTATTAACTGGAGTTAGGAATCAATCATCATTTATTGTCTGCATTGTGGAAGGGAACTATTTCATTTCTAATAAAATTAGCAATGATTCTGTTGCCTGTATGAAAATTTTGAATATAGCATGTTTAGGTCTACTGTCAAATTTTTTTGGAAACAATATTGAAAAGTCTATTCAATTTAGGGTTTTTATCATATTTCTCTGAAAGTACAATAAAAGGGACTACTGGGTTAGAAAGAGACCCAATAAAATAGACTTTCTAAAAAAAAAAAAAAAAGGAGTACAATCTCCAATGTTATCCTGTAATTTGTTTGAAATTTTCTATGTAATTTAGTTGTGATGCAAATCATCTGTAGGCCAGTGTTAATTTTCTATATCTTTTCATTTATACTGTTAATTCGCCTAAAAAATGCTGGGGTCAATTCAAGTTTCTTAAAGTTGCTGGCTTGCTTAAGTTTTATATGCTTTATGGTTTCTGAAACCTCTCTAAATATTTATTTTCAGATTGTTGGCCTAATTGGTAGTCATTTATGCATATGGAGGCGGAATGGGAAAAGAAGCATATTTCCTTCACTTGAAGGCAAATTTGTAAAAGGTTCATGCATGCGGTAAACAAAATCAATGATCTTTTTTTTTTCTGGTTTCTTCCTATCACTGTTTCATAACTTAGTTAGAATCTTGTTTTCTCTTGTGGACAGCCTTGAACCAACCCTTTCAAATTGTCCCAAAACTTTTCTTTCAAAAGTGCTTCCAATCTTACTTATGATGCATAAGAATTGATGATATTGATAATGGGCCAATTTGTTTAAACTTTAAAAAAGCAATTTTAAAAAAAAGTGTTTTTTAAAAGAACTCTTTTTAAAGAAGCAGATAGGATTTGCTTCTTAAAAAAAAACAGAAAACTGTTTTTTTAAAAAAAAAAAAAAAAGAAAAGGCATTTTAGACAAACACATCAAAAAAGCAGAAAACTACTTATTTTATTAAAAGAAAAGTGCTTTTTTTAAAAAGTAAGTTTAAACAAATGGGCTCAATCTCTTCTGCAACCATTAATTTTAAAGATAAAATTTTGTACCCAATCCTATTTACATCCACTAGACTCCTTTGTAGTCCATGTTCACAATAATACCTCCGCCGTTCTTTCCTCTAACTTTCTTTTTATGCCAAAGTTTAAATCTTGTAGTGCATAGATCCTTGTTCTCCAACTCATTTAGTTTCTTGAAGACACATGATGTTAATCCTTCTTTGAATCATGCTGTCTACCACGTCCAGAGACATACCTGTCAAAGTACTAATATTCCAAGTACCAAATCTAATTAGGCTATCTTGGACTAGCTTCTTTACCCATATCCTTCTAGAAATATGTGAGAACCCCTACTCATTTAGCAATACATTCGGGTCAGCTCTAGCTCATTTAACACTACACTTAAGCTTACAGTGTGTTACTTTCAGATAACAACATTAGCACACATAATCTGTCATGAGTAATCCATGTTTGGGGTTTCAACAAGTTTTATGTTGGCTGTCAAGGGCTTACCACAACCCTGCTCCTCCTTTACTTGCGCTTGGGCCTAACTATGAGATCATAGGTGGAGTTACTATTGTCAATGAAATACTTGCTGAAAATTAATTAATTCAAAATTGAAGCCAAGTGAGAAGAGAAGAAACTTCAAATTATTGCATGGAAATTGAAGTGATACTACAATGGAGTTGGGTTTCAGCATTGTTTGTTATATTGCTAAGATGACTCAAAATTTTAATAAGTTTTGAAGATTTATGGAGCTTGAAACAATAAGGAGTGACTAGAAATCAGATTCTATGTGCAGATGTTGTTTGTGTAGAGTGTAGACATATGTGCAGATGTTGTTTGTGTAGAGTGTAGACACAGTACAGACGCAACAGTTTAGGCAGTATGCTTTTGAAATTGTATCATACAATTGCTTATAATTTTTCCCTTTCTGGTCAGGTGATTTTTAAACTCATGTCAATTTTTAAACCCAAACACTTGGGGAAACCTCCCCTAAAAGCTAGCTGTTAAGGGGAGAGAACCAAGCCACTTAAATACTTAACCGAGCATCCCGTACTACTCGATGTGGGACTTAGGCACCCCATCATACCCAAGTCCCTATCATAATCCATGCCACAAGTTCCACCTTGCAGAACGAGAGTGATCATCTTTATAACAATATTAACTTTCAAATGCTGTTGCGGAGTTGACTTTGCAGTGCTTGAGGCTACACCTTTGTGCCATTCATATTTATAGATGATAGGTTAAGGGGAATGTTTTGGTGAGATAGCAGTAAATATTGAATAGATGATTAGTAGAAGTAAATACCAAAAAAATCTATTTACATATTAATGGAAACTCCCTTGTGATGGATCAAAATTCAGCACCAAGTCAAAGCTCTATGATTGAAATCTCAAGAAAATTTAGAATCAAAAAGGAAAAAATGGTTGAGGTGAGGAATGGAGAACAACGCAATCCCTGAGGATTGATAAGTTGAGGAGGATTTCACCACAAAGAATAGGAATTCTTTGATAAGAACCTAGGGTTCTACACAAGAACCAAAGAGGAACAATGCTCTCTCAATTAGCACAAAGCTAATCTCAATTCAAATAATCAAAAGTTTTTTTACAATGAGTTAAAAGTCAGAGTTCCTATTTATACTTCTAACTAACTTGGCACTTGGGCCTAAATAACTTGGCACATGGAATAAAATTAACTTTTTAAAGCTAGAATCTTAGGAAGGCCCAATCCAAGCCCATAAGTCCAACAAGGTTCTAATTACACAATCATAGAAGAAATCACAAAAGCCCAACAAAGGCCCAATACAATATTACACAATATTCCTAATCTAAGATAAAAGCTTGAAGCCTCCTCCTTAGTCCTTTGTCACATGATATCTGAAAGTTTTTTAATTTTCTGTTCTGTGCTTTTAGTTACTTTGATCCAGAAGCTGTGGTTGGATGTGATGATGGAGCTGCACGTGTTTTTGACATGTACAGTAGGAAATGTTCTCAAATAATAAGGTATTTTGTAGTTTTTCCTATTTTGATTTCTGTCCAAAAATGGTCAGCAACATTTTATGAAGTTTACCAAGAAAAGATTCTGAACTTGAATTGCTTGAAAAGGAAGGGTGCAGTCATCTTTTCTGGTGGCTTAAAACAAAAAATCTCATTCATATACAAAATTAATAATCTCACTCTTGTAGGTTGATTCATATATATTGCTTGAGGAACAACTTAAAGATGTCCTCTAGCATTCATATTTCATGATGTGTACAACTTGTTTCTGCAGAATGCACTATGCACCGATAACATGCTTATGTTTGAGCGAAGATCAATTTATAGTGAGTGGCTCCACTTCAGGGAGTATAACAATATCAGATCCTTCCTCTGTTCAGCAGGTAGCAACACTTAGATCAAGTGATGCCAGAGGTAACAATTTTTCCCTTTCAATTGGCATCTTGGTTAATGTTAAAGGAAGAGGAAAACAAGAGACAAATGGATGAATTCTGTGTGTCTAAACTACACGAGCTGAATTATATACAATAAAAGGATAATAAATATACAGATTATAATTACCCAAATTACTGTAATTACATGAGTTGGTTAGCCCACACAATGAACCTAGACACTATTTACATATTCTCCAACACTCCCCTTCAAGCTAGAGCAAATAGGTAATATGCACCAAGATTGTTACATATCTATTTTATCCGGGGTGAAACAATCAGCTGGTCATTTGTTTTAACAAAGCAAGTGGTGATACCTATATAGATAAGATCTTCTCTCTAATGAAATGTCAATCTATCTCAATGTGTTTGTGGTCTTTTCATGAAATGTTGGATTCAAGGAGACATGCAAAGTAGCTTGATTATCACACTTGAATGTCATTTGTGTAATCTCCCCAAATTTGAGTTCTTTTAGTAACTGTTTGAGCCCAATGATCTCACATAGTTGATCCCATGGTTTCTTCTTTATTTTTTTTTCCTGCTTCAGCACTTGATCTTGCAACTAAACATTTTCTTACTTTTCTAGGTGCATGGTTAGCACTCCTCTTGTCCTGTATGCTAACATGGTTCTATTGGTATACTCCAGTGCTTATGGCATTTTAGTTGAAGTTTATATATGCTCTTTTTTTTTGGTAACCAGTGCTATTTGGTGAAATATTTTGTTGATATCTATATGGTGAGGATATTAGTTTTGTATGACATGGAGTGCCATGATTAGTTTTAACCAATATTTTAAAAGCACTATACATTTCTGATGCAGAAAATGAATCTGATTCAATGTTTATTTCACAGGCATAAGGACCTTGTGTTTCAATCCCTCCTCTCAGCTATTGTTTGCAGGATCAGCTGTTGGATATGCATATTGTTGGGACCTTAGGTATGCGGCAATAGGGTAATAAAGGTTGCTCCTTAAGTGCATTCATGCACTCAAGGTGTTACATGCTGCTACATAGGCAAATGCTACAACAAAAATATATTGATCATTTCCATGAATTTGATTGAGAGTAGCTTTAATCTTCTTTGTTAGGGGGAACCAAATAGACAAATTAAGTAATGACTTATTACAAAAAAAAAAAAAAAAAAAAAAAAATCTGAAGCTGATATAATGTTTATGAACATGCTAAAATGGTAGGAAATTCCTATACAAATTAAGACTGCTGTATTATATGTTCCTCTGGCTCTGGCCCAGTTGTATCATTCCCAGAAATTTAGAAAATTTTCACATTAGTATTTCCATTACATTCTTGTTTTAATATCTTCTGATGGATACCAAGGTGCTGGAACCTTTATGTCTCTTAGACAAGGTAAGATTTAAAAATAAGATTGCCATTCCCTCTTGGGAAGGTAACCACAACACTCAGTAAGTCATTTTGATTTGGAACAGAAATGATTTCTACTGCAAGCATAAACCAGTAGTGATCCGTTTCTGTTTAATCACTACAAAATACTTACCTCCAATCCTAATTATAAGCAACATAGGACAAATCATCAAGACCAAGAAAAATAGTTAAATTAATTATTTTTAATTAATTCTACCATAAATCCAAATTTTATTTCAAAAATATCATTTGCTTTAAGTGATTGTCATAGAGAATAAGTGAATGCATAGGAAATAGAGTTAACAATAAATTAAGGGTATAAAAGAAATTTAATCCTGAGTAACTTTAAAAACTGGTGATTGTTACTTATAATTAAGACCAAAGAAATATTCAATTTGTTGCTTATCATTAAGATCAGAGGTAGTATTATCTCTTTATTTATCAGTTGATCAAACTTGTTTGTTCAATTCATGCAGAACAAGGAAACTGTTGTGGAGCAACCGAGTGAGTCCTAATGTTATATACTCCTTACAGCACATGCAGAGTGACACATCAACATTAGCAGTTGGTGGAATAGATGGTATCTTAAGATTGCTAAATCAGAACGATGGCAGCATTGTTTCGAGTTGTGTTATGGGAGACAAATTGTTATCAACATTTCAAAGTCCTTCTTCTGGGTCCATTCAAAGAAGAAAAGGGAGTAGGTTGCCCCAAGATACCTACATAAATATTGACCTCATTCCTAAGACTGCTCGACCTTCTATTACATGCCTCGCTGTTGGAATGAAGAAGATTGTTACCACACACAATACCAATGATATCAGATTATGGAAATTCAAAAGCAATGTTTCTTTGTAAAATTATGTATTTAATATCCTGTACACTCTGAATTATTATCTTGTGGGAGAGCTATGGCGTGAGGAAGAGAAATTTATCTTTCTAAAAAACTAAAATAAAAATCTCTTGCGTAATCCATTAAATTTATGCAAATCAATACCCATAATTTTATAAATTTATTTGGCATTTTTTTTTATTTCAAAGATTATTATGACAGTGTTCTATAGTTTCAAATGATACTTCAAATGTAAAATATTACATTCAATTGTTGTATTTTTTTTTTAATTGTCTTGTTTCTTCTATAATATTTGAGGGGTTAATCTGTACAAACCTATACAAGAGAGATTCACATGCCAGTAATAAGTGGGAAAGCATGCCATTTATTTTACAGTCACGTTTCAATGTTGATCCAAGGCCCAGGCAAGGACATCTAAACCGAAATAAAAGAGAAAAAAAAATGAGAGTTCTTGTGAATATGTAATAAATGAAAGAAAGAACTAATTTAAATTAGCATTATTGGTTTTATTATATCACGTTAAAATTAAAAGGTTGAGAAATTTTGAAATTGTTATAATATTAGATTACATTTGATAAGTTATTGTATTTTTTTAGTTCAGCTTAAATGTGAGAAAATAATTAATTCTGTTAGAAAAACCTAATAAAATTCACAAAATCTAATATTAAAAAAAGTTAATTTGAGCACATATTTAATCTTATACACATGCTTATAAGATGTCTTGATTGAAAATTAAAAGAATTAGAATAAAAAGGTGGAATATTATAGATTGATCTAAATATTTTTAATAAAAAAAATTAACTAATTTATCAAATTCAAGTTCCCCTATAGTAACATGAATGTGAGTAAATTTTCCATGTTTTTATAATTTTTTTCTTTAATTATTGGTACTTCTATTTTAACAATTCCCTTTCATTTTTATTTCAAAAAATATTTTAGAATAAGAAAAAGAATAATACACAACACAATTCACGATCTAATATTACAATTTATACTTACACATTTATTAATTGAAAAATCACAGCAATTTTTTTTTGTTATTTTAAATTATTATTATATATGGTTTGTAGTTAAAAGTAGAAAAAGAAATAGACTTAAATACACTAGGAGTTTTGGTCCACTTATTATCATTATTTCGTAAATTTTAAAAAAAAAACTAATTTAATCTCCGACTATTTTAATTCTGTGATTTTGATCTATTTCTTACGTCAGTATTTTTTTTTATTAAATATTAGATGTTAAGTTAATAAATAAAAAAATTACACAATTAAAATATTAAAGATCAAATTTGCAAAAAAAAAAAATGAGGAGACTAAATTTGCAAAATAAAATAATAGAAAGATTAATAAAAATGCAATTAAGCTAAAAAAAATATAATATTTTAGAAGTAATATGTATCAACGTGTCGATAAAACAGGATAAAATGTATGCGATTTCATAATTTTAAAAGAATAGAAATACAATAATCAGCGAGTAATTATCGATTTTATTTATTTGATAATTGGTAATAATTTGTGTCGGTGTGGTGCAGTGATCCCCAAATAGAGAAGCGTTGCGTGTTGGTGCCCTAATTGTTGTTACAGAGTGAAAGGAAAGGGGGAAAAAAAATGGTGTGCATAAGGAAGGCGACGGTGAAGGACCTTCTGGCGATGCAGGCGTGCAACCTGTTCTGCCTCCCGGAGAACTACCAGATGAAGTACTACCTCTATCACATCCTCTCATGGCCACAGCTCCTCTACGTCGCCGAAGACTACAACGGCCGCATCGTCGGCTACGTCCTCGCCAAAATGGAGGAAGAGACCACCGACTGCCACGGCCACATCACCTCCCTCGCCGTCCTCCGCACCCACCGCAAACTCGGCCTCGCCACCAAGCTCATGACCGCCGCCCAGAACGCCATGGAACAGGCAAATCAATCAATAAATACTTTTCAATATATCAATCATATTTTCTTTGGTTATCATGTTTTCGGTACGGAGCATCACCGGCTTTGCCGATGACTAATCTCCGTTAGAAAACCTGGCTGGTCATCTTTGGTGGGGTCTACTTATTTTCCATCCATAAGATTCGAATCCGAGACCTTGCTTAAAGGGACCAAGTCTAGTACCACTCGGATCAACAACTTGTTGGATATATCAATTGTATTTATTTTTTATTTACAAATTCCGTTTGGCGCTGCGACTACGTATAGTTTGTTAGGCCTTATATTGGATTGGATTCTCTGACGGCAGGTGTTTGGTGCGGAGTACGTGTCGCTGCACGTGCGGAAGAGCAACCGTGCCGCGTTCAATTTGTACACGGAGACCCTGGGGTACAAGATTCATGATGTGGAGGCTAAGTATTATGCGGACGGGGAGGATGCTTATGACATGAGGAAGCAGCTCAAGGGGAAGCAGCACCATCATCAACACCATCACCATCACCACCATCATCACCACCACCACCATCACGAGCATGGCGGCGGGTGTTGTTCCGGGGAGGCCAAGGGGAATGCTGCGAAAGCCACCTGATTGAATGGTTGGTTGGTTGGTCATGGAAAGCGATGAGATGAGACTTTTAGTTTGAAATAGTAAGCCTTCGCTGAATTGTGTTGTGCAAACTTGTTGTAGATTTATTGGGCCATTTTGTCTCGTTAGATATGAATTTTTGCTTTGCTATCTTGTTGATGAATATAGACACTCCTTGGGCTTCATGATTGCTTGAATGAATAACAAGATTATTGTGTTTCAGTGTCTGTTTTGTATTGTCACGGGGAACTATTTTAACTTGTTATGATGGTTGATTCCGTTTCATGACGACTTGGTGTGAGCACAGTAGTTAATTGCAGGCACTATAGATTAGTGTGTAATGTGTGGAGTGGCATTCAGCTTCTACTGGAGCTCCAACAGTGCCAGCATAGCTGCGGCTTTGTGATCTTTTATGCCACTGTAGCAGTATGTTTTGAGTTGGGCGATTCATGCTGCTATTAATGAACTGTTATTGCCTTGCTTTGGATGAACTGAATGGTGAGAATGAGTATTTTCTTTTCTGATGCAAATCGGATAAAAGGATCTTGATAAAGAAAAGATACTTAATTACTTCTATTTGTTATCGGTGTGTGTTAGCATCTTATACTCATTTTATTTCTGATTATCACCAACACCTACAAAGAAAGGGAATTTGCTGCTGGATCATTGTTCTTTTTATGAATGTGAGTATAATAAGGATCTTGATAAAAAAAAACTGGGTGATTGTGGAGTGAGTATAATAAGGATCTTGATAAAGAAAAGATACTTAATTACTTCTATTTGTTATCAGTGTGTGTTAGCATCCTATACTCGTTTTATTTCTGATTATCACCAACACCTACAAAGAATGGGAATTTGCTGCTGGATGATTGTTTTTTTTACGAGAGTGTCTTTTTAATCATGGGATTCTGACCTGGATGAATTCTTCAACCTTGGATGTTATGTGTGTTTTATGCGGATTGGCGCAATATTAATGATATGCACAGTGTGGTAAAAATTGAGGGTGGGTGTTTCAAAGTAGATAATTTGCTGCATCATTACTTATTTCCTTATTTTTGGTTTATAGTTTGATTTCCTCTTTGAGGATTGTAACCACTGATGGGCAAAAGTAGAACTGTGTAGACATCCAGTTTCTTCAGACGTTTTTATTTTTTAATTTTCATATGTATTTCATACATTTTGCTTTAATAATAATTTATAATATGAACATTAGCAGCTGATCAGTTCTGTATTTGCAATTTTATAAAATGTTCTTTGGCCTGTTCTATATCCTATCTCTGAATTCACGTGTTCTCCAGATCAATTGGATGCTTGACCCAATATGGATATGGTGTTTGCTTTTGCTCTATTTTGATGCGGCAAACTCTTTCTTATGTTTGATCTGCTTTATTTTATGAAGGTAATTATGCCGAGGTGAACATCTCAGAATTATTGGATGGTTTCTCACTCAATGTATACTTAATCTGACTGTTATATAAAGTGACCTAGCTTTATTTGATATTAGGAGATATCACTTTTTCCTTTGGTTTGTCTGCTGCAGCTAGCTGATTTTTTCCACTTAATAGACAATACAATGTACTAGGCTTACTTGGCTGTATGTTATGCCTTTGCTAAATAGTTAAATTTGAACAAATCTAATGATATGCCCAGAGGATACATGTTGGGTTAGCACGGTGGCCCATGATTAATGCGACTTAATATGCAAGAGTCTGCATCTGATATAGGATGTTATATGTCAAGAGTTACACTGTTACTAATAACTTAAACTTTGTATAATGGTAAACTTTCTTAGTTATACCATTTGGTATCAAAGCCAACATGGATTTGAATTCCAGGTTCGACTTGTTTCTGATTATCTTAAGGTTCAGGGCAAACCTCGAAGAGGGGGGGAATGACATGTTAAAAGGGTTGTGAAGTTACATGTAGAGTCTATGGGTTGGGTTCAAACTAGCTGCTCATGTTTAATGGCTTGAATACGGAAGGGCTTGCCTCTATGCTTGGTATATATTTCAAGAGTTATATCTTAGTTAAACAGCTTGATGTTTTGTCATAGTGGTGAGTGTTTTTGGTCATATCACCTAAGTTTTGGTGCACATATGTCATTCACCTTGGATTTTATTCATGTATCTGATCACATAAGCGACTTGATAATCTTGACAATTGTTGAGCATCACCAAGATTGGTGTAGTGTTATTTTGTGTTAATTATAGGGCACTAAATGCCGTCACTGTTAAAGATAGCTTTTTTATGCTCATTATAGATGAATTATTGGATGAGCTTTATGGGGAATGATTTTTCTCTAAATTGGATTTGCAATCCGAGTAACCACCAAATGTTAGTGACACTAGAGGATAGACATAAGACAACATTCAGGACGCACCATAGCCATTATGTATGGCTTGTGATGCCATTCGGCCTTATTAATGCACCATCAACTTTTCAAAAATTGATGAATCAAAATTTTTCAGAGATTACTATGGAAGTGTGTGTTGGTCTTTTTTTATGACATATTAGTGTGATGTCCTAATCGGCCATCTCATCTCCAAGATTTAGAGGTAGTTCTGCAGATTCTCCATTCTAATGTACTTTTTGCTAAGCTATCTAAAATGCATGTTTGGTGCACAACAAGTGGATTATCTTAGCCTTACAGGTTCAGCTCAAGGTGTGAAAATGGATAGGGCAAAATCAGACTGCTTACTCCAAAGAATTATATGCCGTCACTGAAGCTTTGGCAAAATTCAGGCATTACTTGGCCATCATTTATCATTAAGATAGATCAAAAGAGCTTGAAAAATCTTACCTATGCATTAAATCAAACCCCAGAACAGTAGAACTGGTTATATAAATTTGTGATATGATTTCAAGATTGCAAAGTTATATAAATTTTTGGGATATGATATCAAGATTGAACATATGCCAAGAAAAGATGGTGCAATAGATGCACGGCCATAGCTTCCTGCACCCCATATGAAAATTAAGAGGCCAAAAATACCCTCAGCTTTATGTTATCCCCTCCTGGCACCCATCCCTACCGCAGCCTCCTTTCCCCTTCCCTGCTCCCTCTTCTTGTTCGCGCAAGTAATGTTACAATATGTTGAAAAAAACCAACTACTAAGTGCATGTTTGGATTAAAGTTTGTAAACATATGTTTGAATTAAAAGTATGTTACAAATTTAAGTTTGATAAAAATGAGTTTATTATAACATGATTTATGTTTGAGTATTTTTTGTTTAAAAGTATGTTGATAAAATGAAATTTGTTTGGATAATACCAATCAAAAGTATTTTTACTTTAAAAACATCAAATTTGTTGCTTCTGATCCAAATCCGGGTTTGGTCCAAACATAGATTGAAGAATTAATTTTCGGAACTCCTAAACATGATGTCAAACTGAGTTTGGAGCTTCAAAAGTATGTTTGAGGTATCCAAACATACCTTAAAAGGTATCCATAAATCAAAAGCTCTTTGCATAAAAACTAGCACCAAGCTTCTATTGTTGGCAAGCAATGCCACGCGCACCTTCCAAGCCAACATTATGAATTCCATCCATCACCACGTGCTCCTGAAATTAAAGCCCACACTTCCTCCTACGTAGCCATATTATTTTGGTACTTCAATTTAGCATGGTTCGCAAAATCATGCACCAATCACGCACAAGAATGCCAAACCTTGCAGACAAAACACCGTGTATTCCCCTTTTGATTTGTTTTTTTATTTATACGGATTGATTGATCCGTAATATATATATATATATATATATATATATATATATATATATATATATATATATATATATATATATATATATATATATATAATGTACATGATCCGGATTATTTGATCCGCAATTCTTTTTTTTTCCTTCCGGATTTAGTGTTCCGGATTGGCGGTAGTTCTTGTGCATTCCAGATTTGTTGTTCCGGAATTAAGCAAACATAATTCCGGATTTCCTATTCCATAGGGGGCACAACAATTTTCTCTATTACGAATTCATCAATCCGAAAATATAAGTGCATAAACGAGTATCAACTTGCATAAACGAATGGTCCCATGAAGAAAGGCACGGTGTTTGTAATCGTTGTAGCAGTGTGAATTGCTATTGATAACCAGGAGCAACTGAGGAGACAGAGGTAAAGTGTATAACGGAGGTACAGTGTTTTGGGGATGAAGAAGAGGACAATTTTGAGTTATTTAAAATTATGGGGGTGCAGGTACGTAGTAATTCATGGGGTGCAGGAAGCAATGGCCTAGATGCACTATTCCGATCCTTTTACTTGGCTTGGTCTAAGCCCAGACCTGAGTTTTTAATGGATCTTAAACAAGCTATCAGTTAGGATCATTATTGACAGCAACATCTTCATTAATGTGAAGTAAATCAACAACTCAACTCTCACCCAACTAACAAGGATAGGTTGCTATACTGGAAGGGTAGATTGGTAGTTCCTAATTTTGGAAATTTTCTCTAGCATATCATGCATGAGTATCACATTTCTCCTATTGGTTGTCACTCTGGTGTAGTAAGAAAAATTCCTAGAATAAAGCCTCTATTCTATTGGCCTTATATGAAGAAAGCTACTAAGGGTTTTGTGCAGTATCGTGCCATTTGTCAACAAACCAAGCATCTAAACACCTTGCCAGCTAGGTTACTTCAACCACTACCTATACCTTAACAGATTTGGGAAGATATCGCAATGATTTCACCACTGGTTTACCTCCATCTAATGGGTACACTATTAGATTTGTTGTGGTGGATAAGCTCTCAAAATATGGCCACCATTTTTATCCCTTGAAGACTGATTATACAATCTTGCAAGTTGCTGAAGTGTTCATGAATAATATTGTTAAACTACATTGCATGTCGCCATTTATTATTCCATATCGAGATAAGGTATTCACTAGAAAGTTTTGGCAGCATATGTTTAAACTATAGGGTACCACACTCGCCATGAGTATTGCATATCATCCTCAATCGGAAGATCAATCAGAGGATCTTAATTGATGTCTTCAAATTTATCTTTGATGCTTCACTTTCCAGTCCCAAAAAGCAGGTCCAAATTCATAGCTTGGGCTAAGTATTGGTTTAATACATCTTTTCATACTGCATTGTTATGTTATGACACCTTTCAAAGTTGTTTATGGTAGGGATCCCTCTACGCTAATTAGGTACAATTAAGTTGATGCTGATAATCCAGAGGTGCAAGTGGCATTGTAGTCAAGAGATACAATTTTTAATCAACTCAAGTTGAATTTGCAGAAGGATCAAAACCATAAGAAGTTACAAGCAATAAAAAAAAAAAAAAAAAAAGTGGAAGTGCTATTCAATATTGGTGATATTGTATTGGTCAAATTGCAGCCATATATAACATTCAATTGCCCTTAGAAGAAATCAAAAACTTGCCATGTGGTGTTTTGGCCATTCTTGCCAAATTAGGGAAGGTAGCTTATTAGTTATAACTTCTAGAGCATGCCAATATCCATCCCATTTTTCATGTTTCTCTTTCTCAAATGAAACCATTAAAAGGTGACTTGTCAGCACAACATGTTCCTTTACCCTTGATGACTACTAAGAGTTTTTTTTTTTATTTTTTATTGGCAAATGTTAGTTATTAATATGTTAGTTTTTGTTAGTGGGGGATTCAAACCCATGACCACTCCCTCCCCCCTTCTCCCTTCAACCACTAAGCCAACCTTATAACTCTTTTGATGACTATATATTGAGAGTGATCTCATCTAAAAACCATTGGCTTTAACAACAAACTAGAACTATCACTTGAGGCAATCAATTAGTCACTCAAGCCTTAATTTAGTGAGAAGCTGAAGAATCTACAGAGGCCACATGGGAGGATGTTCCTATTACCCAACATCATTATCCTTAGTTCAACCTTGAGGACAAGGTTGTTGTCAATGGGGGAGGTAATGTCGTGACAATAAATGAGAGTGACCAGAAAATGGGTATATTTCACGAGGAAGTGGGTGAGAGCCACATCAACAAGTTAGAGGAAAAGGAATGGTGGAGGGTGATACCCAAATTAAGGGACTGAGAAGGAGCTCACACCATAGGAGTCAGAGTTTGTTATTGAGGAACTACATATGGAAAGGGGCAGAAGAATATAAAGGAAAAAGGGAATGTAATAGGCAGTGAAAAAAGTAGACTAAGTGATTTCATTTTCTCTTTTTCTCTTTTCTTTAAGACTCTTTAGGGGTTGTTTACTTACAAATTTATTTTTTGTTTTAACTTTTTAATTACAAAACTGTCACATTATTTTTAATCTATTTCTTGTTTTTAAGATTTGTATAGGAAATATTGAAAACAATTTTTTTTTTGTTTTCTCTGTTTTCTGTACAAATAATTGAAAACAGGAAACAAATTGAAAATAAGGTGGCAGTTTTGTAATTAAAAAGTGAAAATAGAAAACGAAAACAAAAAACAGAATTGTAAGGGGCCGTTTGGGGTGGTTTGTAGTTGTAAGTTTAAAAAATTTTAAAAACTAGCTTTTAAAATTTGGTTAGTGGTTGTGGTGGTAGTGTCGGTGGCTACGGTTGGGGTGCTAATGGTTGTGGTGGTGATGGTGGTGGCAGCAGTGTAATGTTGGTGGTGGTGGTGCCCGTGTTGGTGACGTTGGTGGTGGCAACAGTGGTGCAATGTCGGTGGTGGTGGGTGGAGGTGGGCGGTGATGGTGGTAGTGCAATGTCAGTGGTGGTGGTGGTGGTGATGGTGAAGAGTCATTGTTAAATATAGGGAGAATATGCTTTTTTAAAACTAAAAACTAAATTTATAAATCCTTTTTTCTTGGTTATGAAAATGAAGGTAAAACTATTTTGAAAATGAGTTAAAAATCATTTTAGCTCCATTTTTGTTGACCACATTTTATTTCAAAAATTACATTTGAAAATCAAAAACCAAAAACTTACATCCACCCCCAAACAGGTCCCTAATAAACGACCTCTTAGTTTTTCTACATATTCTCATTCCATTATATACGCTTTTGTATGCAAAGATTGTTATTTCTTTGATAGCCATTTCAACATTTATTTGGAATAAATACAAATTCCACTGCATCACCTATCCTCTATTGTTGCCAACTATTGTGATAATTGTACAACTTACAGTCTCTTGTAAAACAATACTTGTAAGATACTTGGTATTGTTTACTTCCAATAGTGGTTCATAAAGTGATATTCTTGATGAACGCTTTACTCATGTGGACAAGATTGTATACGTCTGGTCCTCCCTGCAACTCAAAATGGAAGGAGCTAGGTGCATTGGGCTGCCTTTTTAGTGTTTCTCATTCATTTATAATGGTTGAAAATTTAACTTTTTTATACATAATGGTTGAAAAAAAAGTTAATATTAATTCTTGGAAAAATGTTAAATTATTTACTTAGAAAATTCTAAATAAAAAAGGTTATATTAATTTATCTAACATAGTTCACCAATATAAGTATATAGGTATACCTATTTTTTTTCTTTCTATACTAGTTAATGAATAGATTAGGTCCCTTAATAACTTTTTACTTGAATTCAATTAGTTAATTTTTTTAAATTGTTACAATTAAGTTTTTTTTCTTTCAATTTTTTAATTTATACAATCAATGTTTTAATGACTTTGCAATATTTAATTCTCAAAAACAGTTTTTTTTCAAAATCTCTATGTATTTTATTATACTACATGGAACGTCCTTATGTTATTTTGGTAAGTACTTTATTATTTCCATTGAAAAACTATAACACCTTTGTCCAAGAACCAAGAAAAACTCTCACAAAAGGAAAAAAAACTCATATTTCATTCCCATTTCAACCCGCTTCAGAGCTACATAGTTCCTCCTATTTATAGGCTAGACTTCCTTCTAAAGTTTCCACTAAGAATTAATTCCCACTTGGAATTGAATTCCCAATTACATTAATTTTTTACTAGAAATAAAACCACACTAACCATTATAATGACTTAGGAAGCCTAAAAAACACAAAAATTGACCTAAAACATATCAAAAGTCATATGAACTTATTACATGAAAAATAAATACAAAAATTCATAGGAAAATAGAAAAGTGGGTCTTGATTGATTGTTCAACTCAAAACTAAGTAACCAACCCAAAGAAGCTCCAGCCCACATGTGACAATCTTAAGTTGGGCAAAAATTATCTTCAAGTTGCAAGAAATCTTCTTTAGCTTGCACCTAAAGATAATATCATTTGTTGTATTCAGTTCATCAGATATAAAAGGTTCAGCTATCCATTTTGGCCTCCCGCTCCCTTTCTCTCTTATTGAGAGATAAATGGTAACATTATAAATGTACATGCAAGCATGCAAGTTGGATCTGACCCTCACTTGTATCGATTTATAGTAGGAGCTCTACAATATCTTACTCTCCCTTGCCCAGACATAGCTTTTTGTGTAATTAAACTCTGCCAGTTTATGTCAAATCCTTTGGACTCTCATTGAAAACAAATATGAACATTTTACCAAAAATTGACTGAAAACTCTTTTTACATAATTATCTTCTAAGGGTTTAAAAAAGCTACTCTAGTATTAGATTCTCTTATCACTCTCATGTTGGTCTGGTGAAAACTTATTAATAGGATAATACATACTCATTATTCAATATATATTATCATTTCAAGAGCTGCATTTGACATGAAATAATTAAGACCAAGAAGAGTACCACATGGAGAGATGATTGCAATATTTTAGATTTACACATTGTTACAAAACGAAACAAGATTGACCCTTATATTTCATTCATAATTCAAGATAGAAAACAGGAAAATACAGAGATGCCTACCTAAGAATTCAATCAATTCATGCAAGACAAGAAAAGAATCAAAGTATTTGAGCTCAAATCTAAACATACACAAATAACCAATGAATTCAAAAGCCTCAAACATGAAAGTATCCAAAAACACATAATTTATGGATAACCAATCAATGCATAAATTTTGCGTTGATAGTAAGGACTAACGATTAAAATATTGTACCCTGTGTAACGATGTTGTGCAGTGGAGGAATCAAAGCTATGGAAGGATTGGGATCTTATATTGCATCATTTTGAGATGCATTCAAAAAGGGATTAGGGTTTAGAGATATTCAAATTTCACAATTAGGGATTAATTCAAAATAAGTAAGGTGTAATGGTGTATCTATTAGGACTCAAGAAACTCTCATGCGCTACACGACTACATTAAACTCTAAACTCTCGAGAACTTGGGATGAGATGTTTAGGAAATTGTATCTCAATACTAAGTGAAAAAAAAAATCGCACTAGAATTTTAAAAAAAGAAGATACAAAATCATTCTACGATTTCAAGCAAGTGTTTCAATAAGGACACCTCAAACAACCCTTATTCTAGTTTCTTCGAACCGACCCCCCTAGGTGACTCTACTAACAACACAAGAAAAGACATGAACCAACAAATATCCCAAACCCCACACTGAAAACTGTAAACTTTCATGAAAAAAACCATAAACCTAGATACCCACAAACCCAAACAACTAAAGAAGCACACAAACACGAAATGTCACACACACAAAAAACATTGTTTCATAAGAGAAAATTAATAAATGATTAAAAATCTCAAATTTGAGAGGGGAAATGGATAGACCTATGATATTTCAATAGAAAAGAACAACCATACCTTCAGGTCAAGGGACTTATGCAACCACAACAAGCTTAACGTCAACGACCTTTGACAACTCACACTAAATAACCTTCAAATGGGGTGCATCGAGGGTTCAAAACAAATGCGTGACGTGCGTCGGTCGAGGGTTCAGAACGGGTGCGTGTGTTGAGTTGAGGGTTCAAAACGTGAGCGTCAAAGGAAGGAGAAGTGGTGTGTTGAAGGAAGGAGAAGGAAGGATTTCAAGTCTCGTACTGCCTTTCCCCTTTTTTCTCTCTTTAATTTTTTTCTAAAACATAATCATAAAAAAAGCCACATTGGTAGGTGTCTAACAGTGGTCCAATACTGTGCAGGTGTTAAAATATTGGAACTAAAAAAAAATGTCTGAGAGAGTGTAGTTAGTATTCCTCTAAAAAAATTAATGTTGACGTAACAGTGAAATATATAGAATGTTACATAAGCATGAATGTGTTGACTTAATAGTACAATAAAATGTTACATTAATTTTTTAATGGCTAAATGTCACATTTGGTCCTTTATGTTTTGATGTTTTTTCATTTTGGTCCTTTATTTTTTAAAAGTCATGTTTTGGTCCTTTATGTTTTCGTAAAATTTCATTTTGGTCCTTTCGTCAGTTTAACTTTAACACCGTTAGTGTTTTAAATTTTAAAATAATTAATTTAACATAGTGGCGGCTGAAAACCGCCACTATGTGTAATTCCATATCAAAACCCTAATTGTCCCCCTCATACTCTCTGCCACCCTCAAAATCCAATCTTAACGAAGCCCTTGCCCTAATCAGCCACCACGATTTCCCCAAATCCTGACCTTCACTCGAGTTTGCATAATCCCCTTCTCTCTCTCCCTTTCCTTCTCGCACTCCCTCTTGAATCTTGAAACCCAGATCTTGGAGCTCGAAGAATAGATCTAGGACGGTGGAGCGGAAGCATAAGCTAACAATAGATCTCAGATGCGTGATGTAGAAGCAGGAGTTCGTGGAGGAGCGGTGCGTGGCGTTGGAGAAGAAGTACCTTAGGAAGCTAGCAACGCACCCAGTGATTGGGTGGAGCGAGGAGCTAAGGCTGTTTCTCGAGGCCAATGGCAGAGCGAGGACACAAATGGTGGGGTTTTTAGGTTTGGTATTGCGGTGGGTTGGAGTTCTAAGTTCTGGTTTAAAGAACATGAGGATTGGGGTTTATAATTTTTAAAATTTTAATAAAAAAAAGTGGCGGCTAAAAGCCGCCAGTATGTTAAATTAATTATTTTAAATTCAAATCCCTAATGGCGTTAACAATAAATTGACGGAAGGACCAAAACGTAACTATTCAAAAACATAAGGAATCAAAATGAGACTTTTAAAATTCAAAGGATCAAAATAAAAAAACACTGAAATAAAATACCAAAAGTGACGTATTTTTTTTTTTTTAATTAAATATTAGATGTGAAATAAAGAGGTGTAAACCTAAAAAAGTAAAGAAATGTACATAAATTATGCCATTAAAATAGAAAACTAAATTCACATAAAAAAAAGGATAAAATATATTTTTGGTCTCTCATTTTATCTTGATTTCTGTTTTTAGTCCCTTAATTTTTTTTAGTATTTTTAGTCCCTCATAAATTGTTCTGTTCTGTTTTTAGTCCCTCATAAATTGTTCTGTTCTGTTTCTAGTTAGTCCCTGACGTTAATTTCAACTGTTAAGTGATGACATGACAGACATAAATTGTATGTGTGAAAAATTCCTAATTAACTTTCTAGTGACTTTTAACTGCTACAAATTTTTTGGTGGTTAGAAATGTTTACTTTTGCAACATTTCTTGTGATTTCAGAAAATCTGGTGTTCGAGGTTTTGATTTTTTATTATTTTTTTAACATTTTTGACAGTTTTAGTTTGCCAGAAAATTTGCAGTAATTAAAAATCTCTAGCACAAATTTTTCAAGCACAAATTATGCTCGTCACGACATCACTTAACAGTTAAAATTAATGTCAGGGACTAAAAATAAAAGAAAACAATTTTTGAGAGACTAAAAATACAGAAAAATTTTATGAGAGACTAAAAATAAAAATTTAGATAAAATGAGGGACAAGAACATAATTTTTTTTTAAAAAAAAAAAGGAAAACAATTCAAATTTTGACGAATAAGAAAAGCTGAAAGTGCAATTGATACTCTTGGCTTTTAAACATCATTTGGACTGATTCTAGGATACACAAGTGGTATGGGTCTTGCACCATACACAAGTAATAATGACCGTTAGATGTGGGCTTCCAAATTTGTGTGGCCGAGATGACTGTAAGGATAGGTGTTCCATGACACACCTGAATAAATTAAAAAAAACCAACGTGCTGTCTCATCACTCTTATCTCTCTCTGATTTTTTTTGTTGCTACAGTAGTCACCGCTCTTCTTGGACTCGGAACCCACATTAAATCTATATTAATTATTGAACTTGTCTTTTTTAATGAGCTTAGTTTTTTTTTTTTTGACAGCTTTAATGAGTTTAGTTAATACATATTTTAAGAATACTATTAAATAATCTCATAGCTTTAATATTTTTTGATACATTCTTATAGTTTTAATATAATAAATAATTTCAGACATTTTTTAATATCGGTTATTATTTATTTTTTAACTAATTTTTTTTTTACAGTAGAAATTTCTGTAAAATTAACTTTTCAAATAGTCTCTAGTTAAGAATCTATTTTGTTTCTTTATTTGAACTTTAAAATCCATTTAACGAATAAAATTCTAATAAATATGATTTGTATTTTCCTAACAAGCTTTATTTTACAAAATACAAATTATATTTTTTTACAATTGTACATTTTAGCAATAGTTTTTATATGTGGTCTTAAAATATTATTAAAGTGAGTTTATGAAAAAAATAACGAAAATTCAATTGTGTATTTTTAAGATTTGATAAGGATCAGAATAAGGTAAAAGGTCTCTAAATAATAATAAATGCATCATCTCATATTTGTCTAGAATAATGACATTAAAGTGTAAGTAAATATTTTTTTTTTGTTACGAAGTAATGAAAAGATAAACCATTATAATCAAATAGTAAAAATTTAAAATAGAAAATAATGTATAAATGTGTATATAAAACTATTCAATTATATGAACAGCCAAGGTTTTTTTTTTTTCATTGTAAGCTGCAAACTTATAGAATTATTTTTTCTATTAGAAGGTAGCCATGAGCTAAGACAAGAAGATAACGTAAAATAGATCTGCGATAATCTTACGAATCCCAATTTACTTTTAGTATTTGTTTATTGTTACAATTGATACATTTTATTTTTACTTGTAATTGGTAACTAAAAGTTGTTAAGCTAGCTTATTGAATCAAAAGTGTTTGGTAAAATTATTTGGTGAAGTAGCTGAAAATATAAAATGACAAAAAATGAACATATTTATGTGATATTTTTATATAAATTTCAATTTTATTTTATTGATAAAAATATATTTTAGGGTATTTATAATTTTAATATTTTAAATAATTTTAATTAAACACTTGTAATTTTTATTTATAGATAAATTATTTTAGGACCTATTTGGGGTGATTTTTAGTTATAAGTTTTCAAAATTTTAAAAACAACAATCAATTTTTAGTTTTAATTTCAAAAATTTTAAAAACCAATTTTTAAAATTTATTTGTAGGCTATTTTCTCTAATTTTTAGTTTCAAAATATTTTGAAAGTTTCTAATCCTATTAAAATTAGTTTAAGGGTGTGCTTTTGTGGTGATGAAGATGACGACAACGATAGTGCCAGTATTGATGGTGGAGATAGCGGTGGCGGATACCAGTGCCGATGGTGGTTGGTGGTGCTGGTAGTGCTGATGATGGCGGCAACAGTGGTGGTGATGCCAATGGTGATGGTGGTGGAGGTGGTGGTGGTGGTGGTACCAGTACTAGTGCCAGTGACAATGGTGGTGGTAGTGCTAGAGGCGGTGTTAGCGGTGCGTAGTGGCGGTGCCAATGGTGATGGTGCGGTGGCAGTGTGTCAATGGTGGTGTTTCAAATAACGCTACAACCTATAAGCTTGTTTATCAAACAATACTAGGTCAAACAAGCTTTCAACAAGTAAAAAAAACTAAAAGCTAGTTGAAATAATGTGTCAAACATAGCCTATATGTATTCTTCTTTTGTCCTTGAAATATGCTAGTTAAAGTAGTTTATAAGCTACTAAAGTGTGTTACCAAAATGGGTTTTGGTTTTGAAAGGAAAATATATAAAATGCATCAATATTTGAATAAGAGTTTAATGGTGATGCACTGACAATGTAAAATAATTTTACACTGTCATTCAATCATAAACCACTGTTGATATGACTTTTAAAGTAATTATCATAAAAGTCAACAAACTTACCATACATGGTGGGGTGTGATTGGATGACAATGTAAAACTTTTTACACTGTTAGATCATAACCTTTTTTCTCTTTGAATAATACTAACCAAATTTTTATGAATGAAGAATTTATTTTATTCTTAAAATGACAGTCATTAATGTAGTGTAAGTTTACATTTACATTGATATTCATAAAAATTGTTATTAAATATTAGTTAATTTAAAAATAATCCCTTCATTTAAATCTATCTGTATTCTCATTACTTCACTCTCTCCATTCTTCCTCACATCTCTTCTCATTTGAATGCTCTCTCTTCTCATGAAGTGGTGAACTTCACTCTCCTAAAATACAACTGGTATATCCTATCATGATTTTATTTTAATATCAATATTAACTAAACGATTTAACAAAATGTAATCGAATATAAAAAATCAATTTCAAATATATATATATATATATATATATATATATATATATATATATATATATATTATCTTCAAAATTCAAATTTGCTCTTAACATGCATTTGAAATGTGTTTTTAATATCAACTAAACGGTTTAATTTTACTTCTTATCTCCTTCAATTTATCATTTCAAAGTCTTTAGTTCTAACTTTAATTTGAATATTTTTTTAAAAGAAATCCTCTTATATATGCAACGTTAAATCATATTTATTATAATTTTATTCGTTAAATGAATTTTAAAGTTCAAATAAAGAAACAAAATAGTTTCTCAGCTAGAGAATATTTGAAAAGTTAATTGTACATAAATTTATGCTGTCAAAAAAAATTTAGTTCAAAAAAATAATAACCGATATTAAAAAATGTTTGAAAATATTTATTATATTAAAACTATAAGATTATTTAATAATTAAAAATATTTAAATAATTCTTAAATAGTATTCTTAAAATATTATTAACTGCAGTAAAAAAAATGTATTAACTAAGCTCATTAAAAAAGACAATTTCAATAATTAATATAGATTTAGTGTGGGGTCCAAGTCCAAGAGGAGAGCTGACGGCTGTAGCAAAAAAAAAAAAAAATGGAGAGCAGTGCTGAGACAGTACGTTAGTTGTATTTTTAATTTATAAAAACCTAAATCAAGTGTGTCATAGAACACCTATACCTACATTCATCTTAGCTACACAAATTTGTCAGCCCACATCTAATGGTCCTTATTATTTGTGTATGCTGCAAGATCCATACCATTTATGCATCCTAGAATCAGTCACATCATTTGTACCAAACTCTGCACCTCTTTGTTTCTCTCTCTCTCCAGAGGCAGAGATAGATCGGTTGTGTTGTGTCATTGCTTGAGTTGAGTCTATAACTACTATTAACGAAAAACAGAAGAATCGTTGGAATCACTGTACTGAAGAAAACGGTGACTGAGAGAGCGAGTTGAGAATGGTGAAGAAGGAGCAGTTCTTGAGAGAAAACGGCGACAACAACGAAAACGGTTCTGTCTCGCGGAGTGACTTCCCTCCCAACTTCGTCTTTGGTGTTGCTACTTCTGCATATCAGGTTCCTGCCAGTGCAGATTCACTGTCCCATTTTTCATGTAAATTTGATCAACATTTTGTAGCCAAATGTGAATGAATGCCTATTATTCTGTTGATCTACATTTTTAGCAAAAAAAGAAAATAGAAAAAAAAAATCAAAATCTAAAATTTAGGGTAAGACACTATTCGAACTATGAGAGTGTATAGTATTGTCATGTTAGTCCCTGAAAATAAGAAAATTAAAAAAAAAAAAAGAATTGTCTGAAATTGTAATCTGTCAATCACTTTAGTCCAAAATTCAAAAAGTCGTGTGATTCTTAAACATAGGCTTCCTTAGATTTCTGCTAAACATATCCTAAATTTGGCTTTGATCATGTGACTTTCATGATATCTATAGAGCCAAACTAGGTAACCATTTATTCAAAATAGCTTGTAAATTGCAATCATCATGAAAGACAAGGTAATTAAGATATAAGAAATTCCATGATAGGACAGCTTAGATCAATGTTTTTTGACCAACTATTAGGAGAATGGCATATATTTAGTTAAGTAATGCTGTATTTATAACTGATGGGAAAATTGTTCAATTAGACATTTAACTGCTTGTAGCTAATTTCTAGATAGAAGGTGCTTGTAAGGAGGGTGGTAGAGGTCCTAGCATATGGGATGCCTTTACACACACTGAAGGTATGAGAACTTTTTCCTTAATACTAATAGATAAATTGTGAAACCCTTCACTATCATTTTGCTTAATGGCACTCCTTGATGCTTCATAACTTGGTTTGTCTTTATTGTTTTATTAGGAAAAATTCTTGACAAAAGCAATGGCGATGTTGCAGTTGATCATTATCATCGGTACATGGTCAGTAACATCATTTTTTTTAATGTTTTTGATATTCCTTTTACTTCTGTTTATATATTGCTGTTGTGGATTATATTTTGGAGCAATGTTTCTTCGTTAGAGACTGGCTTTTGCTCATATGAATGCATCAGTTCTTTTTACCCCTCATAAATAATTTTGTATCTGTTTGCTCTTTGAAGCCAAATACTTTCGGATGGAAAGTCATTGACTCTGTTTTTGCATGAGAGTATGGAGAGATATCTTAAATTTTATTTAGGGTATCTTATAATTATTTCTATTAACTGTCTGGCTCCAGCCTTATGTACAAATATTCAAATCTTAACTTTTCTGAATGTAATTATGGTAACAGGAAGATATTGATCTTATAGCCAAGTTGGGATTTGATGCTTATAGATTTTCAATTTCTTGGTCTCGTATTTTCCCTGGTATGTTTTATTACTAATGAATTTTAAATGTGTTTTTTATGTAGTTGTTTAATAAATGAATTTCCATGTCCATGAGATCATGAATCCTGAAAGTTTATCTGTTTCTCGTTTCATCATTACCCAGTCAGTAGCTAATATAGTCCTCTTTTTGCTCCAAATATATGTCCACAAGTGTTGACTAAAGGATTACTTACAGCTTGAGAGGGAGGGACTGGTTGGGAAGGAGCATGTTATGTGCCCTTGCATAAGACTGAGTCACAGGTCTAGAAACAAAAGACTCCTTGTGATCTATAGTGAAAGCAAAGAGCAAACTTGTCCTTGATTGAACCCCTCCTAATCTAACACTGAAAATTTTCCGAGGAAAAGGAAATAATTTCTGACGATTCTTATTCCAGTAGCATAGTGCCTTTTAAAGGCTGCAATATCAATTAAAGATCCTAACTGGTAGGATCTCAACTAGGTCCCCAAACATAACTATGAATTAAAGTGAATGGACTAAGGACAGAGCATCGACCACAGATGATAATGATGCAACTTTGATGCCTCTAAAATTCACGAAAGACATGGTGGGCGAACATAGGGTCAAAGTTGAAGTGTTGATGCCATGTAATTTTAGGAGAAGAAAGTGATATTTCTTATTGTTAAAGAAAATTCTTCAATAAAACCAACTCTTTCTGAGCCTGTTATATCATACTTATAGTAATATATTGGACTTGTTTTGCAGTGCATATAAATGATAGAGATTCTTTGGATTTATCATTTTATTGTATTGCACATAAATATCTTTCTGAAAATGATATTTGACTTGTTTTTTAGTGCATATAAATGATAGGGATTCTTTGGATTTATCATTTTATTGTATTGTGATGGTTTTTGCATGTAGATGGCTTAGGAATGAAAATCAATGACGAGGGGATAACTTTTTATAACAACATTATTAATGCTCTTCTTGAAAGAGGTATGATCTGTATGCAGCTACTTTACCTTTATTTATTTTTATCTCTTTCATAAAAATTATATATTAAGTTACTCTTTTCGAACAGGTATACAACCTTATGTAACTTTGTACCATTGGGATCTTCCGCTGCATCTTCACGAGTCAATGGGAGGATGGTTAAATAAACAAATCATGTAGGTATCATGTAACTGATTTTTCATTTTACAGTTTGTTTCTTTTCAGATAATCATAAAACTGATTTGTATTGTGCTTGAAAGTAGTAAAGCTTATGAGGTAGTAACCTATTTATGTGGACCTGGAATGGTTATGGTGATCATATATATTTTATGACTATTAAGTAATAAGAAAATGAAAATGGATGCATATGACGAGTGTGCCAAAGGATACATCTGTGATCTGTTCTCACTTTAGCCAAAAAGGAAAAATCAAGTAGTCTCTAGAACTTTTTCCATAGGGAAGAAAATTCCATGAAGTTCCAAACAACTTCAGAATTAGAACTATCTTATTTCATGTGTAGGATTGAGGGCTAGTCAAATCATGTTGCAGAGCCTTGTTTCTGCTACCCTTGGTATGGTATGCCAGAATTTTTTTAGAGAAAGTGTGAGAAACTGAAATGAGAAAGAAGCAGAAATGAAGCATTACAGAAACTAGGGTAACTCTTTGACGGGCTAGCTTCCTCTTAAGTGCCACTCTTCTCACTGTTTCTTGCTTGCCTGTCCTCTCCCCTCACAATGCTTTACCGCTCTAATATACTTCACACCTTCCTCACTCTTCCTCTCCCCTGCCACGTGTTTAGGCATGTACAAGAAAATCCTCTATGCCAACGCATATTCCCATTTTCCTCAATTCTCTTGTTCATATGGGTCAATAATTCACTACCTTTACATTTGTTTCTCCTCACATAGGCTCTAGTAATTGTAGGGTATCTATCAGCATTACATACATGCCCATGTTTAAAATGTTGTTAAATTTACATTATCAATCCCATTACTCACCTTACTTGAAAACTAAAAAGATTTGATTTTTTAATCTATATGGTCTTTATTGCATTTAATTTAGGAATTTTAAGGGATTAAAAAACCATAAAAATCTCAATACAGGAGGACATGGAGTTAGAATCAATTAGCTATTAAAAGATTGGAAAATTTGTATTGGTTTTACTTTTCTTTATCCAAATCTTATCATTTGTTATCTTTTTCATCGACTCTTATAATTTTGAATGTTTTCTAAAAATTCATAGAGTCCTTTAAAATCTTGTAAATCCATAAAGTCATTTCAAATCTTATGAATTCATATGTTATAAATCCATTAAAATCAAAACTACAAAATCCTAATAATAAAAGTCTTTTAAAAAAATCTTAAAAGTCATTACATTCCTACAAAGTCTTTTAAAATCCACAGAATTTTTTTTATGTCAAAATAGTCTTTTAAAATCCTAATCCAATACTCCCCCTAAGAACTTGAGCAGGCTATTGAATGATGAAAAATAAAACTATTATACTCTGCAACACTCCTTCTCAAGGTGATGAATGGATATCAATCATTTTTGGCTTGCAAGTAATATCTTGAAATGAAACTGCTTTCATTAGAGTATATCGATTGTTATCAGTGTACCTGTGTAGTAGTCCCTAGTTAGACTTTGGGTTCTGTTACCTGTTAGCTTTCTGAATGCATTATTTCCGAGTCAGCAGATGGTTACAATATAATCCATGTGTAACTTATCTCAGCATATATAGAATTTTTCTTATTCTCTCTCAACTCGCTGTCCTCTGTTTCTCTCTACCCTCTGCTAGAATTCTAACATGGTATCCAGAACTTCTCTTTGATCCTGAAGCATGTCTTCCCCAACTCCAGAAAGTCCTGTATCTACTACCTTTTTCTCTTCAAATTACACTCAAATGAGACGCTAAAAATTTTCTTTCATGGAAGCAACATGTAGAAGGGGTGATCAGAGGCTACAAGCTTCACAAATCTCTTGTCAATCCCTCAATTCCTCCACAATATTTCTCCAAGCAAGATTGTGACCTTGACGCTGTTAGTCCAGCATATTCAGCACGGGAGCAACAAGACTCCTTGTTCTTTGCATGGCTGCTCTCGACACTTTTCTGAATCAATGCTACCTTGAGTGGTTCGCTGCATTCATTCTTTGCAAGTTTGGGAGGAGATTCATAAGTACTTCCACTCACAGATGAATGCTAAATCGAGACATCTTTGATCCGAGTTAAAATCAATCACAAAGGAAGATTGACCGAATGCTGAATATCCTGCTAAATAAATGATTTAAGCTTGGACACTTCTTTTTTCCACTAACCAAGCCCGACTTCAACTGCCTGGTTAGACTCAACTAATTTACACCACTAATTTGTGGTATATTTATTCTAGATTCTAGTGGCCTTGTAGTCTACTAGCTCCCAGATTTCTTACGAAGCACCAAATACTGTATTTGACCCATTATGCTCTCATTATGCCCACCTTTTCTCATCTCTATACTTGGTCTTTGGTACTCCCTTGTAAATTTTTTTCCTGGTACCTTTATTTAGATGAGTTTCAATATTCTATTATTGAATGGTGTGGTTCTGATGTGGCATATGCCAGAGAGTACTTTGCTATTTATGCAGATACTTGCTTTGCAAGTTTTGGTGATAGAGTGAAGAACTGGATTACTATTAATGAGCCCCTTCAAACTGCAGTCAATGGGTATGATGTTGCAATTTTTGCTCCAGGAAGACATGAAAATGCTCTTATAGAGCCATATTTGGCAGCACATCATCAGATTTTGGCCCATGCAGCAGCTGTTTCCATATACCGAAGCAAGTACAAGGTGCAGGACTGTACTTATTTATTTCTACACAAAACTTTCTATTTTGCAAGTTGGATTACTTTTATTTTGTGCACTATTTGTTTTATTTTGTTGCTTTTGCCACTCCTCCCCATTGTGTATTTTCTTGATTTTCAATTATTTGCCTATTTTTGCTATTTTTTTCGATCTTTAAATTACCAACATGATTTTCTGTATTTCAACAATTATCTGCATAGGGTCAGATCTAATAAAACATTAGTAGAAACCATAAAAAAATGTTGGAGTGAAAAGGTGGATTGATGGAGACCAATGGAGTTGATTGATCCATATATCCAAATCCCACTTGGTTGCAGGGTATTGCTGCTGTTGTTGTTGTTATTAATTATCAAATTATCCGTGAATTTTGTTTAACAATAATTTAATGCTGACCATATTAGAAAAATGTTACGAAGGTAAAATTTTATTCTTTCTAATATATGTCTTGATGTTCCAGGATAAGCAAGGGGGACAAGTGGGCTTTGTGGTAGATTGTGAATGGGCAGAGGCTAATTCTGATAAGATTGAAGATAAATCTGCTGCTGCAAGGCGCCTGGATTTTCAGCTTGGCTGGTAGTTCCTCATGCATTTGTTCCATATTATTATTATTATTATTATTATTATTTTAATAAGGGATTGACACATTTTATTGCCTGAAAATGATAGACTAAGACCTCCAATTAGTAGGGTGTATGTATTATGTAAGGAGGAACAGAAGAAAAGCAGAGGACCACAGCCTCTAAAATAGTGTAATTGTGTAATTGTCTAATAACTGTCCAACTGACAGCTGTAGTTTGTCAGGATTGCAACTTGTAATAGAAATAAAAGTGGGGATTGGGAGAAGAGAAGGAGAATATTTTTAGGAACCAAAACTTGGGAGAGCATTAGTCTCTCGAACACCAGTATCTGCATCAACCTTCTGCCCTATCCAGTTCTGTAATCACGTTGATTCATAATTTGGAAATTGGGATTTTCTCAATAAAGATACTGATCTTTATTTTTTGATCCAGTTCTATCAACTAGTGTCAAATACTCCAATTCAGGTGTTGTGGGTTCTAGGAAGCACCACACATGGTTAGGAAGAAGATGAAAGGAAGCTCAAATCAATTGAGAAGATTACGGAAGCGCATCGTGAAGCCCATAACACAAGATAAAAATAGTTGGAAGAAATGGTGGAGCAATTGATACAGCTGATTACCGAGCAAGATAATCAAAAAGGGATACAAAGAAATTCGGGCATGGTCAGCAAAAGGATCAATTTGGAGTGAGAGCACAAGTAGGGAGTTGGGACTTTTGTGAGAAATGGAGGAAGCTAGAGGTTCCAGTGTTTGTAGAGGATGAGGACTTATGTGGATGGGTGCACGAGTTGTAGATATTTCTGAGCGAGGGGAGCATCAAAAAAAGAATGCATGCAGGCAATCATGGTGGCTTTAGATGGTTGAGCCTTGAGCTGGTTCCAATAGTGGGAATCTTGCAACCCCTACCCTTCTTGGGAGGAATTCAAGATTGCATTAGTAGAGAGATTCCAACCCACCTTGACCCAAAATCTGATTGCTGCACACTAGGGTTGAAGTAGAATAATTCAGTGGCAGAATACAGAGAAAATTTTGAGAAATACAATGGGGCGATAAAAAGGTCAAGAGAGGAAGTGGGTGTTGAAGTGAAGTTGTATCATAGTTATCAACCCCGGATAGCGGTGTGGAGTAGCCAACCCCAAAATTGCTATAGCGGATAGTAGGATGGCCTCTGTAGATGGGGAGGGATCAAATTACACCATGGTAACTTATAACAATAATTACACCATTCAATAACTTAATTACATCTTATTGTTCATTTTTTTTACAAAATTTGACACAGACAATTTGGGTAATATATAGTTATAATTCAATGATTGCATTGATATAAATCACATTCTATAAAAAAAATTTGGTATAACAGTTGGTATAAGTTACACTGGTATAATTCAATTCGTCCCCTATATATAACGAAAGGCCAAAACAATATGTAAGAGAGGAGGGTATGAGAGAGTGAACTGAATAGAAACAATATTTAGAAATGTCGGAGATGGTGCCAAAGAACAAAGCAAAGCTAGTCTGATGTATACAAGCAAGGAAGAACCTCAAAAGAAAGGCTAGAGCACAAAGAAGTGTCGAGAAAAGATGAGAAATGAACAAAACAAGTCACATTGTTAGGGGGCAAGTTTACGAGTGTCCCCCCCCTCCAAAATTACCCATGAAACGACAGATTTCAGGGGCAAAAATAGTCTTTGTTGTTGAGCCAAAAAATATGGTCTTTGATGCATGAATGTAATAGTGCCTGCAAAAGATGTGAATGGTCATGATCTCAGCCGCACAAAGCACTTCTCCAGTTGCGATGGACATGCAAGAAGCAACGAAAAAATGGAAAAGTATCGGTGTCATACCCGTGTCGGACACTGTACGCCTTCGATATGTATCCAAGTATCCGATTTTTTTATTTTTATTTTTTAAAAAAAAAATTGTAGGACATGGCTGGGACACGGCCAATATACGACTGGGACATGGCTTAAGATGGCTGGATACGGCTCAAACTGTTTCCGATACGAATTGAGCCACTTTCTAAATTTTTTAATTTTATTGTTTTAACTTTAGGGTTTTTAAAATCATAAAAGGTCCAAACGTAAACAAAATGCAACTACTTTCCTCTTCTCAAAACATAAACAAAAACACAACACACCCTTTCCCTCTTCTCCAAGCATGGCAACTCATTTTCGGAAGTTCTGGACGTTCTTCCAGTGAGGGGTTTCTTTTTCTGGCAAGTGGGGCGAGTGAGTCTCTGCACAATGCACAATTTCCCCCCTTCTTCAAACATGGCAACATCTCTCCTAGGTGGTTCTGCACATTTTTCCAACTAGGGGGTCTGTCTTTCTGTTTGTGTGATTTTGGCTTTGATGGGGTATTTTGTTTGTGTGGTTTTGGCTTTGCTCAAACCATGCTTTTATTGAATAAATTTATTTTGCCACTTGACAGTTGTGTTTGCTAAAACAGAATCTACATATTTGCAGTGTTTTAAGAACTCTCAAGATCATTTGCATAATTACATTTTAACTCCAATTGCATTTTATTTTGCATTCATTTATATTTTTTATTAACGTATCCAGGACGTATCGTATCCTTAATTTAAAAAAAAATTGTTGTATCCCCGTATCCGTGTCGTATCGTACTCGTGTCGTATCACGTATCTAGGCTTCATAAGGTATTATCTGAAGCTGAGATGCAAGAGAAAATAAGAAAGGAGTGTTTCAGGTGTGAGAAAAAGTATGGTCTAGATCATATTTGTAAGATAAGAATAAATGATACTAAATGGTTTTAGAGGAGGTTGTTAGAAAGTCGCCTTAATTGTGGTCAGCTGGTCATCTCTAGCCCACCTTCATTGCGACTTATCAGAGTTGGTTGCCAATGTCTTACAAAGGGCTACTTACAGAGGGGTTAACCAGAAAGGTTGAGTGAGGTATTGTAGAGTACAACTGCCAGGATGTTGAAGTTGAGATCTCACATCGACTAGAGATATGACCAATGTAGTCCTTATAAAGCTTAGGTAGTCCTTATCTTACAAGCCGATTTTGTGTGGTTGAGTTAGGTCCTAAGCCCATATTCTAAGATGGTATAGGAGTCTATCCTCCATGCTCCATGCCCATAGCCCTGGGTGTGAGGGGATATGTTAGAAAGTTGCCTTAATTGTAGCTTATAAGAGTTGGTTTCCAGTGTCTCGGAAAGGGCAACCTATGGAGGTCTGACCAGAAACGAGTGAAGTGTTGTAGAGTACAACCACTAGGATGTTGACTCTTAGGTGGTTGAGATCTCACATCGATTAGAGATATGACTAATGTAGTCCTTATAAAGCTTAGATAGTCCTCACCTTACAAGCTAATTTTGTGCGGTTGAGTTAGGCCCTAAGTCCAAATCCAAATACTAGGAGAAGTTGAAGAGGAAATGAGATTGGGGAAGGCAAATTATTGAAGAGGATACAACTACTGTGGAACTTTCTATGCACGACATTGTGGGTTTTACCACAAGATCGTTGAGGGTTTAGGGGACCATAACAGGCAGGAAGGTTGTGGACTTGTGGTGTTGGTGGATTGTGGAGCTTCCCGCAATTTCATAGCCATTGAACTAGTGGAAGAGTTAAAACTACCAATGATGGAGATAGCCCGTTGCTTGGTGGAAGTAGGAGATGAGCTCAAGATTAAGTGCAAGGGGATGTGTCAAGGAGGGAGTTTGATGTTGCAGGATATGTTAGGTAAGCAAAATTTCTTTCTGTATGGGCTGGGAGGAGCTGATGTGGTGTTAGGGCTTGACAGACTGGCTTCTTTTGGGGATATTAAAGCTAATTTTGAAGATTTGACAAAGAGGATTAGCTTGGGATGCCAAAAGAAATTGTTGAGAGAAGTTGAATTGACCAGAATTGCTCCCTTTTAAAGCATGAGTGAGGTTTTTCAAAAAGAGGGTCAAGGCTTTATTCTTGTAATTCAATAATTGAAGTTGACAACAAAGAACAGATCACTCTGGGAGAGGTTTCTTGAATTTTGGTTGGGCCTAACTCAATCTCAAAAGCTAGCTCATGAGGTGAGGACTACCCTTATCGAAATGGACAACCATAGCTATTGGATGAAGAGAGAGAGAGGCTTTCTTCAAAGAAAAGGCATCCAGGGTGGATTTCAAGATTGTAAGATGGTGCAATGAAAGGATCTTAATCATGACACAAGGCATCTTCAAAAGAAAGAGAGGGAAGTGATCTTTCATTTCATCTGAAGATGTAAAGAAAGGATGCTGCTTAGGGTGCAAAGCTCACTCTTATGAAGGAGAAAGAAAAGAGCCCTTCTTAATCCTGACAGAACAAAGCATGTGGAAATTGACTGTCATTTCATAAAAGAAAAGATTGACCATGGAATCATCTGTCTTTATCTTGTGCCCTCATGCATCCTAACTGCAGATATTTTAACCAAAGCTCTTCCAAGGCCCACATATGAAATCATTAGATCCAAATCCGATATGGGTATGATAGACATCTATAACCTAGCTTGAGGGGCAGTGTTGGTGATCTGTTCATAATTTAGAAGATTGTTTCCTGATTTCTAGCACTGATCAGAATCATCCAATTATGATTTGTACAGCTAGGATAATATTCCTTTGTTAATTTTTTAGGAAAACCTGTATATTCTTTCCTTTTTTAGTTTGCTGTCATTTAAGAGGGTATTATCTCCTCTGATTTTGGCCTGTGTACAGCTGTTGACCTAATTTTTTATTTATACCTCTCCATTGAAATAAATTTTCAGTGAAGTGATTGGTACTTGGAGACTATAACAGCCAAATCAATCATTCATAGTGGAATACAATCGTTTTCTACAGAAAGCTTTGGCTGTTAGTCTCCAAGTACCAATCACTTCACTGAAAATTTATTTCAATGGAGCACCTCCATTAGAATTCCTTATCATGATGTTATAAACTGTTGAACTCAATTCAGCTGAAGGTCTGGATTTGAAATTTTTTCTTTCTATTTTTCTACTTAACACCACAAAGTTAATGAAGACAAACCAATATCCATTTTTTCTTTGACCCTGATGCACACTGGAAATTGAAGATAAATCGATGGTGAAGAAAATAACACAGTAGAATATGAGGCTTGTATAGTTTTGCAGGCTGAAGTCATATCTAACTTTGGTGTGAGATGCATGCTTACGTTAAAGTATATTTTTAATCCAGGTTCTTGCATCCACTATATTATGGAGATTATCCTGAAGTTATGCGTGAACGACTTGGAGATCAGCTTCCCAAGTTCTCAGAGGAGGATAAGAAATTGCTTTTGAATGCTTTGGACTTTATTGGTCTAAATCACTATACGTCAAGGTTTATTTCTCATGTGACAGGATGCGCTGAAGAAAACCATTACTACAAGGTGCAGGAGATGGAGAGAATTGGTAATAATTGGAATTTGGAACATTTTCTCATTTTCTAAAATATCTTCCACAATGAATTCTCCTTGATAATTGTGTTCTCTGTCAACAGTGGAATGGGAAGGTGGCCAGGTCATAGGTGAGAAGGTGTGTACTCCCTCTCTCAACATGCTTGTTGTATACATTTGCATATACAAGCCCAAACATGCAAGTTTTATATTCTGTGTGGATATAACAGGCAGCATCAGAGTGGCTTTATGTTGTTCCCTGGGGTCTACGGAAGATTCTCAATTACGTATCACAAAAATATGCTACTCCGATATTTGTCACAGAGAATGGTACGTAACTATACTCATCCTTCCTATAAATTTGGCAAGAAAACACAGGTAGAGTATAAACAGCTAAAGAGAAAAAGTGAAGAAGAAATCAGATGTCAAGTGAAAGGCATTAATAGTATTGTTTGGTTAAATCCCTGTATTGAATCTTTGACTATAGTGGCACTTAAGAATTGTTCGATGTACTAAAGGATGATAAGTTAATAGTTAGTCAAAAGATAAAAAAAATGGGTTGGAATGTAATGTGGTCAAGTTTATGGTTTGCTATTATTTTGACAAACCTTTTAAGTAATAGAATGCAATTTTGATTGAACCTTGAGTTCCACATCAAAATCCCATACTTCCAATTTGGGGTTCAAGTTCCATACTTTGCTTTTGGATTCAAACATTCCACCATGCTCTGCTGCCCCGGCACCTATGTGGCTCTACTATAACTACTTAACTAGTATTAGGCAAACATTGCAATGTTGATGTTACTAGACAAGGTGGAACACTTTGATACCAATTGTTACGAACCTTGAGAGAATCCCACCACAAAGCCGATCTATCGTGATAGGAGAGCCCAAGTCTATATAAACCCCACATCAAAATCCAATACTTTTGCTCTAATTTGGAATTAAAGGAAAGTACAGAAAAGAATCAAGTAAGCTCTCCAAACTTTATGGAAAAGTAACAAACTCAAGTAGAAAAACATAAGTGGAGTTTCACAAAGAAACCACAATGATAGTTCTATCCAGTATATGGGTGTGCAAATACATTATGAAATGGTTCTCTTCTATGATCTGAGGCCAGGTTTCCATTTGGCAGGTATGGATGATGAAGATAATGGTAACTTGCCGCTACATGAGATGCTAGATGACAAACTGAGAGTTCGTTATTTCAAGGGATATCTTGCTTCAGTTGCTCAGGCTATAAAGTGAGTTTGCCACTTTCTACACACACACCATCAGCTTCAGTCAAACCTTTTTATTTCACCAATTAATGAGAAATCTGGTGGTTAGATGCATCTTTCCTTTTTTAAATATATGATGATTGATGCTTTATGACCTCATTTTACTTAATATTGGTATGCCATTTTCGTTTTTCTTGCATTTCTGTTTTTATTCTTGTCTTGTCTATATGGATATGAAGTTAATGCATTTCGTTTTTCTTGTCATGTTTGACCTAAGTTATGCATGTCTTTCACTGTATCGGTATACCTTTGAGAAGTTAATGATTGATAGAAAGGTTAGCACACAAAAGAAATTAATCACCTCATTGATATTAAAATTATTTGTAATTTCCTTGTATCCTTTATCTCTTTCATTTATTATCTTGCCATTCCATATTTTTATCCTTATAATAAGGTATATTTGAGAAAGTAGTAAATATTAAATAATGTTATTTTAGAATTTTATAATGACAGATAATAGAAAATAATTTTTTCTTCAAAAAATGATAGACAAAAGAAATGAAGGCAGTGTTTCATTATTTGTATTCAAGCATTAAAGTGTGTGATTGGAAAGATATGTAAGCTAGTGAACCAACATATTTGATAAACAATAATCTAATCGAGGTGTTCAGTTGGGGAGCTTTCCTGAAGTAGTATATAACTTATAAGCTAGGAGCTGTACGATTTTTTTATTTTCAAATTTGTCCCTGTTAATTTCTAAAATTAGCTTTATAACCTCCCCTATTTTATACCCTTATTTTCAATAAATTATATATGCATACTTAATTATTTCACTTTTTAAATTTTTTATGAAATATACTTTATCTACTACTACTACTAATAAATTTAAACATATGTTTACTAAAATTTAAATTGTCATATATATTGCTCACATACATAAACATGTCCTTTTTTACATCATCTTATATGTATAAGGTAGTTAATTTATTAATTTTACTAAACATTTTTAATTCAATCAACTTAGCTTATCAACAACTTTCAATTAGTTTTTCAGTTATTAACTAACTTTTTAGTTATGCCAAAACTCATTTGTGGGGTATCTCTCAAGTTTTGTATATTAGGCTAATTGAACAAATTCACTTGAAAACCATAACAGGGTCTTTCCCCATGCAGGTTTTTGAAAAAGAAATATATAAAAAAAGTGCAAATTTCATATTCTTACCAAATTCTGTTTTCCCGATGCAGCACGGCTGCACGGGTACTTCTAAAGTCATATCGTACATATATTGGGTACTTACCCGTCTTTGATATGCGTTGGGTATTTGTGCATGCATACTGGATACATAGTAAAAATATTTTAAAAAAAAAAAAATTGGTACTTAATTTGGATAAATATTTTTTTGAATACTATTTAAGTACACACAAGCCCATATCCCAATAGTTGAAATAGACTCAACCCTAAGGGTTGATGATTTAACTTTTTATACATATAAATCTCCATCTCCTCTCAAGAAAGAGTAAGTGTTATAATGAGGGTGAGAGGAAAATATGGGATGTTGGTGGAGATGAACGAGATTCATTTAGAGAGGTGGACATTCTTGAAGTTTCTATTTTTAATAAATAGATTAATTAAAGACAATTCTTTTCACCGACGATGGACAAGAAAATAATAAGATTGGAAGAGGTAAAGTGTGATATTATAGCCATGTTTAGATTTTATAATATTAAATTGATGAACATTTACGTATTAATAGTTTTTTATTATGAGATATTTTTTTGTCATGTTAAATAATTTAATCTCCATTTTGTTTTCTGAGATATAAATTATGCTTATTTGTTTATTTTTATTTTTATTATTTATATAATTTAGTCATGTTTATATAAATTTCTGAGATATAAGTCATGTTTATACACTAACACCCTCTACAAGGAAGGTGAAGGTAATGGTTAAAAAAGTAAGTGTTTGTGTAATTACATGAAACCTTACAGGATGTTACTGTAATTTGCTTTTAACTTTATTCATGCAACTTAGCACCAGCACAACAACTGGGCAAAAACGTTTGACCTTGAAGACAGAGTGAGAATTTGAGTCAGACCTAAGTTTTGTATATGATTTGAATGCACAGGGATGGAGCAGATGTGAGGGGATACTTTGCATGGTCATTACTAGACAACTTTGAATGGGCTCAAGGTTATACCAAACGCTTTGGATTGGTCTATGTGGATTACAAAAATGGGCTCAGCAGGCACCCCAAGTCTTCTGCATATTGGTTTTCACGGTTTCTGAAATCTGGTGAAAACAAGAAGGGTAAAGAAGAATAGCTGACTTTCTTCTTCATTATGTGTCTTACCATATATAAGGAATAGAATAAAATAAGCACAGAATTCCACCATTATCAGTACTTGGAAGCTTTGTATAGCCTGTAATGCCATTTTTCTGACTATCGAATTTCATTCCCAAACAGTTTGAAAACTCTGTTCTATTCATATTTATTTGTCTTACCTTTTAATCTGTGTCGCAGCACAAATTAGACCACATTGAATTTTGATGTGCCACGTTACTTGGGTCCCCCCCCCCCCCCCCCCCCCCCCCTTTTTTTTTTCTTTTTATTACCAACAGAACGCAACGGATTCCTAAACTATGATAATAATATTAAGGTTAAATTAATTTGCAGATTCCTATACTTTTACCAAATTTTCAATTAGGTTCCTAAACTTTTTTTTTCCTTTTAATTAAGTTCCTAAACTTTTATTTTATTTTTTTCAATTGGATCTCTTGTTTACTTGTCGTTATGAAAAATCAACTGCAAACACTTGATTAGAGGTCCGAACAGTGAACTGATGCTTCTGGAATGTGTTGTAAGCACAACTAAGTCAATTTTGAGATATTTTTGTAAAGTTTCAATCTTATGTCAATTTAACTTGGGTATTCTTTCACAATTATTTGACTTTGCAGAAGGTTGAAACTTTGCAGAAAAGTCTTACAATTGACTTAGTTGTGTTTACAATACATTCCAGAAACGTCAGTCCACTGTCTACACTTCTAATTAAGTGTCTTTGGTTAATTTTTCATAACGACAATTAGACAAAAGGACCCAATAGAAAAACAAATAAAAATTCAAGTACCCAATTGAAAAAGAAATAAAAGTTCAGAGATCCAATTAAAAGAAATTTTTTTTTAGGGATCTAATTGAAAATTTGGTAAAAATATAGGACCTGCAGAGTAATTAAACCTAATATTAATAAAAAAAAATCAATATTTATTATTAAGGAGTGCTAGTAATACATTTTAATATAATTTTTTACCATTAATATTTTTTGAAATCTACAAAATTTTGAGTGGAGTTCATTAGATAAGAAATGAAATTTATAAAATTTTATAATTTTTAATAAATTTCAGTCTATAATGGGTTTTTAAAAGAATTTGATAAAATATGTTACTAGTATTTCTCTTTATTATTTTCAATGGGCTCAACATGATTTTTGTTCAAGAATTTTGATAATTTTATGTGAGTATGATATAACAATTTTGATATCATGGCATATATTTACTGATGAATTCATCAACTTTATTTTTCAATATACTTCTCTTTTGTTTGTATTATTAAGCAATTGTTTCTTCACGAATTTATAGATAAGAGAATCTTAATTAGTTGTTACAATAATAATTGGTGCAAAATTTTTAAGATGGGAAAGGCCCTGAATTTTTTCCTTTTCCCCTTTATTGTAATATCTACATAAACTAATCTTGTTTTCTCCTTTTTCATTTTTTTTTGAATATAAGAAATTTTTTAGATTCCCAATTTTTTTCTCCTTTATTGTAACACCAAATGTAGAACTTTTTTTTTTTTTCATTTTTCATCTTTTTTGCAAAAAAATTGTGAATCAAAATAGAATGTTATTATACTATACATGTGTGAAAACTTAGTTGAATGGTTCAACTAGTTGCTCCAACACGATTCCAAAAGGTCAAGTTGTCAGGATTAGGTGATGATTCTTGCTCTTCCAAATTTTAGGCATAGTATCTGATCAAACCAGGTTTTGAAGTTAACATAGAAGTTGTAGACAATTGTCTTGGCTTTCAAACAAGATAAAAATCAACTTGATATGATCAGAATGACACCAAATTCTATGCTTACACTCTACGAAGGTTGTAGTTGCGTAGATAATGTGATGATATGCTATGAGAATTGTAATGAGTATATGTGATGGATAATACTTGTGTGTGATGAGATGTCGTGGTATGTGTGATGTAATGATAAGAATGAAGACCTAGTTATGAGAGGTAGGATCCTCCATGTGAAATGTTAAGTAAGGTCATGTGCATATGTGTGAATCATGCATCATAACATGATATATGTGTTTTGAGAAGTATATTTATGAACCTAACTGGGGAGGCTGTGAAAAGTTGTTAAGCTCTGACCTTGAAGGTGATACCTATTGCAAAAGTCCTGTATGGCCCATGATCGAACCCATCAGTCGGGGTGTCCTTGAAAATTTGGTAACCTTGATGAGCCGTCAAGGGTGGTGGTCATCCTAGTTGATAGTGTTAGTGTCGGATGCCTATGGTATGGTGGTCGATTGCATGTCCTACTGGGTTACTTTCAAAAAGATTTTGAAATGGTACCACATGCATATCAGACTAAGAACGTAGAACACATCACATTGCATGAGTACCTTAATGTGAATGTGCTTGGCATATGTGATGATGTGAGATAAATGCTATGTGTGTTTATGTATTATTCTTGTCTCTGTTTTCATACCACAAGCATGTAGTGAGATGTATCTTACTCCCTTTGTTTTTGTGTTTCTTGTTATGTATGTTGGTGGCAGGTGATGTCCAATAAAACCAAAAGGATTATGCTAGAGAGTAGGCATAGGCCTCATTTATGCCCTTTTTATTACAATTTTGTTATGAGATTCTAAAGCTCTAACAGTTTGTGACATCACGACTGGGATATTTTTATGTCTTTAAATGTTTAGACTTATTCCTCATATTTTGGATGTTTTATGTTTCATGGTTAGATGGTTTTATTAAAGTTGTATGGCCTTCAAAGTGCCAAAACAATTTTGATTAAAATAAGCATTTATGAGGTGTATATTGAAGCATAACTCCTTTTGAAGCTTGGGTTTTAATGACAAAAAACTTCTAAGAAGCATGAAGAAAGGTGTGGAGCATCAACCTGAAGTATGCCAGCCTTCCAGATTTAAGATTTGCCACATCAGAAGTAGGACTACCAGAAGGAGAGCTTACCAGAAGAATGAAAGGAAAATCATGTTTTCTAAGATCAAAGTGCAACAAAAATCAGAAGCTATGTAAGATCAAAAGCATTATTAGAAGGTATCTCCAGTCAAAGGGCTAGATATTAGAAGCAACACATGACTTGAGTATCATTAGAAGGTGCAAAACTGAACAAAGAATGGATCACAAATATTTGCATTGCTTAGGAGCACACACCAGAAGCAACAAGATTAGCAAAAGTCATGCAAAGTGCTCAGAAGCACCTATTCAGAATCTACTAGCTTTGAAGAAGATATGCAAGTGTTCAGAAGTATAAACTTGCATAAATCATCAAGTCCACATGAAGACAAAGCAACCAAAAGCTAAGAAGAATGATACATAAACACTAGTGACCAGAAGCATCATCAGGGACATTTTGCATAAGAACTGTAACACCCTAATTTCTATAATGGTAAATATGCGAGGTTTAATTCAATTAATTATTTCATAAAACACTTTTATTAATTTACTTATGAAAATCTAGTGAAATCAAGAAAACTTGATTGGGATTTTAGTGATTTTTTTTTTTAAAAAAAACCTTTTTACCTCAATTTTAATTTCGAAAGTAGCGCTTCGTTTTAATAAATAATTATAACGCGTTAATATAATTGGGTAGAAAAGGTCGTGGTGTTATTTTGATTGTAAAGGAACGATTTTAAGTTTTCGAAGGAGTAGAAATATGTAAATACAAATGATAATTATGACTAAAATATAACATGCATATCTGAAAGTGTTTAACATAATGTACCCCCGGAGCATAACAGTAAACACATAGAAAGGCAAAGTATGGGAAAACTAGAACATAGTCATATAACATGATGACTGACATATACACATAACAAAAGAAATCTGAGTACCTAGGTCCACCCTAATGAAATACATGACAAAGAAAAGAAAGTCCTAGGACTCAGAGCAGTCATCTTCTAACTCCCACCCTGTGCAGAGATCCTAAGCCCCAAGGATCATATGTGGGCGTACATGCGAACCAGTGTAGCCCAAGATGTGATCCACGCCTTGGACCACAACTGCTACCCATCTCCCGAAGATGCCCTCAATCCTCCAATGGAGGGTTGACTCCTCCGCTGCCATCTGCCCCTAAAAGAAAATAAACAGAGGGTAAACTCCCTGCTTCATCAAGCAGTACACACAGAACGACTTGACACTCACATACACAATCCTGCTAACCACCACGATATAGTTATCTAATGTTCACACTCGTAGTCCTAATCGTTTCCTTCCACTAATTCTGTAAGTCATTTTTCACTGGCCAACTGCCACTGGAACTCCCAAAACTCAGTGGTTTTACGTCAATTAGGTTGGATGACTATTGGGAGTACACCTCTCACCATGGTACTATGGTGGGCTCTCACCAATCGATGATGTCTCGTATTTTTTTCAGGGTGACCGAGTCAGCTATGTGATCTATCGTCACAACTCAGTTCACCTCCTAGGTCGCAATGCTTTACGATCATCTCCCAGGTTCCAATTGTGGTTATCCATTATTCTGAGGACTGACTCCTCAACAACTCTCCTCACAGGGATTTTTCTTTCCTGTCACAGTGGGGTTCCGCTGCACATGGTACTGAACGGTCGAATAGATGCCGAGCCTGAGACCCCGTCTTTGCCCAAAAATTATATATACGAGGAAATTTGCCTCCATCACCTTTCTATGGGTGACTGTCACATTACGTCGTGACACGCCTCTCGAACTCCATCCCCTCTCTTTGTTATTCTCACAATTGGAACACCCCCACGCGACTCTCATTTTGCAAGCCACAGATGAACTTCAAGAGGAGGTTTTCTCTCCATGGTGTCAAAATAAAAGTTGTTCCTTTTTGTGTCTATTTTCATTCAAACAAATTTTGTGAAAAATCAACTGTTGGATCTTCCAAAATTCACGAAACAATAGAGGTTGTCCAGGGCAACCCGAAGCTACGACCAATGTCACTTGGATTTTGGAATCTCCTTCTACATGCAACACACAAAAACGAGTTTTGTAGAAAATGGTTATGGCTTCCCTGGTTCCAGGGACCATCCCTTACAGTTTAAAGAGATCAAAACTCCATCAAGGCCATGCATGCACTCACATAAATAGCCACTGCCAAAGACTCAACCTTTCCCTTCAAAATTTCTCACATGCTAACATTTCAAACAACACACAATTAATCCAGATGAGGGGCATGCATGTTGTGTGTGGTTGAGCCCCCTAACTCTTAACCACACTTAAACTGAAAGTAGAATCCACAAGGAAGTTTCCCTCACCTTGGTTGTTCTAGCCGAGAGAGAGGAAGAGAAGAGAGGGTGAGTTGATGTTGAGAGGATGAGAGGGAAGATGGTCCAGCTGCATGCAAGCCTCCAATGGCTTCCCTTGGAGCTTGGGATGCTACTGCCAAGGAGGAGAAGAGTGGTGCTAGGATTCTGTGGCCACTTGTGCTCCAGTCCTCAGCCAAGTGAGTGAGGAGGAAGCAGAAAAAAAGAGAGAGAGGAAAGGGTTTGGGGTGCAGAATCGTGGGAGAAAAAGAGAGAAAGGGAGAAATGAATTTGAAATGAAATGAAGAGTGTGGTGTCTGTGTGTGTCCGTGGAGTTTAGGTGAGAGAGAAGAGAGGATTTTGACTTAAGTGAATGAGTGAGAGTGTGATTGTGACTTGGGGTGGTGCTGGCCGTGGGGAGGGGTTTGCATGCAAATTGATTGGTTTAGGGAACCGTGATACACTTACAGATGTACAGTAGCCCACCCAATTGACACCCGCCTACATGGCATTTTTTAATCAATCAATTATTTATTTTAAAATAAAAAATAAAGGGGCAAATTGGGAAACATCGATAATCTATTTCTCCCATGCTCCTCTTTCTCTCCTGGTACTATCTTCATTCTCCGAACAAGCCATCATCATCGTTCTCCCAACCCACCGTCTTCACGTCATCCATGCTGTAGTAGGTAGTTTCTCCCTCTTTCGCACGCACCTTTGTATTCAAGTTTGTCTCACTTGCACACACACATTGATCTGTTTCTTTGTATCACAGGGGTTAAGGTTCTCATTTGTATGAATCGCTGGTTGAGGTTCATCTCTCTCAGGTTAGGGTTGTCTCTGTCTCATACGTGCATTCATTCTCTAATTTGATATAGGGTTTGTTGTATGAATTTGTATTCTGATTTGATATGAGGTTTGTTCCTTCTGATTTTAATGGGGTTTGTTCCTTCTCTAACGAGATATGATTAGGTCGCATTAGTAAACATAGTTAACCATTTTCACTAGAAATGTGAATAGGTTTAAAGTTTGTTTACTATGCTCCCAAAGGGCTTATAGTCACTCCTTGGTTCCCAATTCTTGTTTGAGGCCATGGGGATTTCCGTTGCAGATATGATTAGGTCTCATTAGTATACATAGTTAACCATTTTCAACAACAATGTTAACCATTTTCACTTGAAATATGAATAGGTTTGAAGTTTGTTTACTCTGCTCCCAGATGGCTTATAGTCGCTCCTTGGTTTCCAATCCTTGTTTGATGTCATGGGGCTTTCCATTGCAGATATGATTAGTTCGCATTAGTAAACATAATTAACCATTTTCACTAACAATGCTGACCATTTTCACTAGAAATGTGAATAGGTTTAAATTTTGTTTACTTTGCTCCCAGAGGGCTTATAATCACTCCTTGGTTTCCAATCCTTGTTTGAGGCTATGAGGCTTTCCGTTGCAAATATGATTAGGTCGCATTAGTAAATATAGTTAATCATTTTCACTAACAATGTTAACCATTTTCACTAGAAATGTGAATAGGTTTAAAGTTTGTTTACTCTGCTCCCAAAGGGCTTATAGTCACTCCTTAGTTTCCAATTCTTATTTGAAGCCATGGGGCTTTCCATTGCAGATATGATTAGTTCGCATTAGTAAATATAGTTAACCATTTTCACTAACAATGTTAACCATTTTCACTAGAAATGTGAATAGGTTTAAATTTTGTTTACTTTGCTCCCAGAGGGTTTATAATCACTCCTTGGTTTCCAATCCTTGTTTGAGGCCATGGGACTTTCCGTTGCAGATATGATTAGGTCACATTAGTAAACATAGTAAATCATTTTCACTAGCAATGTTAACCATTTTCACTAGAAATGTGAATAGGTTTAAAGTTTGTTTACTCTGGTCCCAAAGGGCTTATAGTCACTCCTTAGTTTCCAATTCTTGTTTGAGGCCATGGGGCTTTCCGTTGCAGATATGATTGGTCCACATTAGTAAACATAGTTAACCATTTTAACTAGAATTGTGAATAGGTTTAAAGTTTATTTACTCTACTCCCAGAAGGCTTATAGTCACTCCTTAGTTTCCAATCCTTGTTTGATGCCATGGGGCTTTCCGTTGCAGATATGATTAGGTCGCATCAGTAAACATAGTTAACCATTTTCAATAGAAATGTGAATAGGCTTAACGTTTGGTTACTTTGCTCCCAGAGGGCTTATAGTCACTCCTTAGTTTCCAATTATTGTTTGAGGCCATGGGACTTTCCGTTGCATATATGATTAGGTCGCATTAGTAAACATAGTTAACCATTTTCACTAACAATGTTAACCATTTTCACTAGAAATGTGAATATGTTTAAATTTTGTTTACTCTGCTCCCAAAGGGCTTATAGTCACTCGTTGATTTCCAATCGTTGTTTGAAGCCATGGGGCTTTCCGTTGCAGATGTCAATGTTTGAGGCATTGGGCCAACTTTGTAAATTTGCCCTGAAAATGATTTTTGGCAAACATATAAGCTCATAATTAAGTAACAATTTTGATGCATAGTGTTGATTATTATGTACCAATTTTGCTTTGGTATAAGTAGTATATGAGTTTGATAATGCGATTGTATTATAGATTTGGGCTTTGGATCATCTCTTTTTACATGATGGAAAAAATACACTTGGTGTAAAGTCTTTTCCTCTATTGTTAAATTGGAAGAATATTAACAAGCGAGGGATTAAAATTGTAGCAATATTTTGTAATAATTTAGTAAGTGTGAAATTAATTATATTGTTCTTTCTACAAATCACTAGTTGTAATTTTTTTATCAGTTGAAATATTTGTTAGATTTTCAGTAATTGTCGGGATTTTTTTATACCAATTACAGATCATTGAAGATTTATGTGCAATGAATGAAGAGGTTAAACATGAAGTCATTCGAGAAGCATTACAAAATCGACCAAAAAGCTTTATCCATTGGCAGAAAAGTAGGTTGGATTTGGAAACTCTTGTACAAGAACATGAAAAGGTAGTTGCACTAAAGAAGCAATTGGATGATAGGATATATGCAGTAGAGGATGAAGTTAACATGATAAAGCAATTGACATCACAACCAAGTTCATCAATTGCGCTGCCTTCATTGTGTAGAAGTGAAGAAGAGAACACATTTTTTTATGATAATGACGATTAGAATCAGTGTATGAGTATCGTTCATGTTAGTAAGTTAGGTATAGTTGAACATTATAAATAATTTGTTGAACAATGTTCTAGGTTTACACATTGCATGACATGTTCATAAATGGTGTAGGTAAATTATATGTTGAAGGCGAATTAGAAGAGACAGTCAATAATCAAACATCAAATATATGCACACGACTTAAAGACCATCCAAGGATGCGTGTGAAAAGTGCAGTAACTCGAACACCTTAGGTGACATATCATCGGAGAAAGAAAATGACTCAAAAGTGATGAAAACCAAGTTTCAATTTGAATGTTGGGAAACCTTTATATTTTTTTGGAATGTAGTTGTATTAATAGTAAATGGTGTACAATATGCTAATATTGACAATAGAACTTCCGTTTTGTGAAAACTCATTACACATATGTCATGGAGATGATATTAACTATGTTAAACACATGTTAGTCAAAGTTAATCATACATACAAATATATTTAACTATCCCTGTGAAATAAAGTTATTAAAACCTGTATAACTGATACAATGACATTAATTTATTGATAATCACTTTCTATGCAATGTTAACATTAAATTTATGTGTAGTTAACCACATATTACAATTAATAACATTATAGAAGTATTATCACATGTTAGTCAAAGTTAACCATACACACAAATGTAGTTAACTATCCTTGTGAAACAAAGTTATTAAAACCTGTATAACTGATACAATGACCTTAATTTATTGATAACCACTTTCTATGCAATGTTAACATTAAATTTATGTGTAGTTAACCACTTATTACAATTAATAACATTATAGAAGTATTAATCACATGTTAGTCAAAGTTAACCGTATACACAAATGTAGTTAACTATCATTGTGAAACAAAGTTATTAAAACCTCGATAACTAATTCAATGACCTTAATTTATTGATAACCACTTTTTATGCAATGTTAACAATAATCTTATATATAGTTAACCACGTATAAAAATTAATAACATTATAGAAGTATTAATCACATGTTAGTCAAAGTTAACCATACACACAAATGTAGTTAACAATCCTTATGAAACAAAGTTATTAAAACCTGTATAACTGATACAATGACCTTAATTTATTGATAACCACTTTCTATGCAATGTTAACATTAAATTTATGTGTAGTTAACCATGTATAAAAATTAATAACATTATAGAAGTATTAATCACATGTTAGTCAAAGTTAACCATACATACAAATGTAGTTAACTATCCTTGTGAAACAAAGTTATTAAAACCTGTATAACTGATACAATGACCTTAATTTATTGATAACCACTTTCTATGCAATGTTAAGAATAAATTTATATGTAGTTAACAACGTATAAAAAATAATAACATTATAGAAGTATTAATCACATGTTAGTCAAAAGTTACCCATACATACAAATATAGTTAACTATCCTTGTGAAACAAAGTTAATAAAGACTCGATAACTAATTCAATGACATTAATTTATTGATAGCCACGTTCTATGCAATGTTAACATTAATTTTATATGTAGTTAACCACGTATTACAATTAATAACATTATACCACATGTAAGTCAAAGTTGATGATCCATACAAGTGTAGTTAACAATCCTTGTGAAGCAATGTTTACTACCAACAATCATTAAAATGTATTGAGTGTATTAGGTATAACCTCATAACCATATGCAATAAATTTTATAGCGTTTAAATTATTTGCGACTAACTTAACAATTTATATACATAGTCTTATTGTGCGTCATATGTGGTTAACTATATATGTAAACGTAGTCAACTTTGCTTCACAATTGATTAAAAACAAATGATTGATTAAATCAATTAATCTTGTGCTCAATAGTATTTTTTTTTGTTGAGGTAGTTGTTCACTTATGTAAGCCTAATTCACTTGGGAGACAAAGTTAATCATCGTTACATATTTCGAAAAGTTGAACAAGTTATTAAAACCTCGAAACCTATTCAATGACCTTAATTTATGGATAACCATTTTCTATGCAATGTTAACATTAATTTTATATGTAGTTAACAACATATTACAACTAATAATAATATTATACCACATGTAAGTCAAAGTTGACCATCCATACAAGTGTAGTTAACAATCATTGTGAAGCAATGTTTACTACCAACAGTCATTCAAATGTATTGACCGTATTAGATATAACCTCATAACCATATACAATAAAGTTCATAACATTTAAATTATTTGTGAGACTAACTTAATAATTTATATACATAGTCTTATTGTACATCATATGTGGTTAACTATATATATAAACGTAGTCAACTTTGCTTCGCATTTGGTTAAAAATAAATGATTGATTAAATCAATTAATCTTGTGCTCAATAGTATTTTTTTCGTTGAGGCAGTTGTTCACTTATGTAATCCTAATTCACTTAGGAGACAAAGTTAATCATCGTTACATATTTCGAAAAGTTGAACATGTTATCAAAACCTCGAAACTTATTCAATGACCTTAATTTATGGTTAACCACTTTCTATGCAATGTTAACATTAATTTTATATGTAGTTAACCACGTATTACAATTAATAACATTATACCACATGTAAGTCAAAGTTGATCATCCATAAAAGTGTAGTTAACAATCCTTGTGAAGCAATGTTAACTACCAACAGTCATTCAAATGCATTTACCGTATTAGGTATAACCTCATAACCATATACAATAAAGTTCACAGCGTTTAAATTATTTGGGATACTAACTTAACAATTTATATACATAATCTTATTGTGCGTCATATGTGGTTAACTATATATATGTAAACGTGGTCAACTTTGCTTTGCAATTGGTTATAAATAAATGAATGACTTAATCAATTATTCTTGTGCTCAATAATATTTTTTTTTCGTTGAGGTAGTTGTTCACATATGTAATCCTAATTCACTTAAGAGACAAATTTAATCATCGTTACAAATTTCGAAAAGTTGAACACAATTTAGAACCTCGATAACTGATTTAATGGTCTTAATTTATTGATAACCACTTTCTATGCAATATTAACATTAAATTTATATGTAGTTAACCACATATTACAATTAATAACATTATTCCACATGTAAGTCAAAGTTAACCATCCATACAAGTGTAGTTAACAATCCTTGTGAAACAAAGTTAACTACTAACAGTCATTCAAATGCATTGATTGTATTATGTATAACCTCATAACCATATAAATAAAGTTCATTGTATTTAAACCATTTGTGAGACTAACTTAACGATTTATATACATACATTTAACAACATATTCAGATGCATGTCAGATGCAGTGGGTCGGAGAGAGAACAATCACCTTCACGCCATTGCCAAACGGGAGAAGTGTTGGCGCGAAGAGAAAGAGAATCAGGGGCAACGATGACTAGAACGACAATCGGTACGAGCACGGGAAGAACCACGACAAGGTTGGGGAGAAGGAGAAGCAGCGCGGGGAAAAGAACGAGTGCAAGGAGAAAAACACATTTGAGTTTTTTTCACTCCTTACCCTTTTCCCTCTTTTGATTTTTTTTTTATTTTATCTTGTTTTATTATTTAGTTTTTCTTTTATTAAAAATATTAAATAATATAATAATATTTTTAATTCCACCTCACCGGGTGTCTAACGGGGGTTTAACACTATTGGGGTGTACGTTTAAACTTTTCCTAGTTTAGGTGCTAGATTAATTTACACAGTGTAGAAATGCACTGTGTAATTGAAACAAAACGGGATTTTAATTTTAAAATCAAACTCTTAAACATCTAGTACTTTTTTTTTAATTTTTATAAAACTTATGAAATGAAACTTTTTAATAACTCTTATAAAATTTTCTCTGTAGAGTAATTGCTCACAGATGAATTTTATGAAAGATAACTTGGCGTGCAAGTTACTATAATTTAATTTAATTAAAATACTTAAAACCAATTTGCAAACAATAAATAAATTAGTACACAACAATAGATATTATAAATAATTACTACTAGTAATTAATCTCAGCTCAATTAATTACTAGCAGGCGTATCAGATAGTCACTCATATTCAAATTTTGAGTACTTGAATATTAAGTAGGTATCACACTGCACATAACTAAAAGAAATAAAATAACACAGACAATTTAATTGCACAAAATTCTATAGGCAGCTTACAAGCAAAAACATAGGAAAATAAGTACAGAGAATTAATTCCAGAGAGTTACTTACAGAGAAATATATAAATATATACATATTTATAAATATATATACATGTATTCTTATATAACTGAGTGAAATTTTCAGGATGTTACAAGAACAATCTTCAGAAGTAGCACCCATAACAAGCACTAGAAGATGTCATAAGGCAAGACAACAACAAGGACTAACAACTACAATTCAAAATTTGAATTGTGCTAGTTGTATGTAGTAAGAAGAGCAAAGAACGCAACAAATTAAAGTTCAAAAGCTGCAGAACATGAGAGAATATCAAACAAATACAGTTGTATGAAAGGAACAACTCATATGGTATTTGAAACTGTTTGAAAATGTCTCCAACAGCCATAAACAGCTAGCTCTAAGGTCTATTTAAGGATCTTCATTTAAAGGAGCTCATTGCAAGGAAGAAAATCCATCAAGTGAGGGTAAGGTCAGAAAAGTCGAGCTTCTTAAGGGAGAAACCCTAGATTTCAAATAGAGTCTTCATTAGCCAAAACATTTTAAGATTAGAGCCAACCATGTCCATCTAAAAGAGTGTTTGTAAGCACCTTAAATTTGTTAAAGCTTAGTTAAAAAATGTATCCAAAAAGGTGTAGTTGATTGTCCAAACAAAACCCCCAAGTGAGTGCGAAACTCAGAAGAACAATCAGGGGACTGTTGCTTTTGGAGTGGTTTGGGAGCACAATACGGTTGTGTGTGTCAACTACAGGTTGCTGTTTGGGTTGAAGCCTGCGGAAAGAATACTTGACTTGAGTGTAACATGCAGAGGTGAGAATATCGGGTTGAAAGGGTTGCAGAGGATAGAGAATACTGAGTGGAACCTGCAGAAGTTTAGAATACTCAGTTGAGAAGGAGCCTACAAAGGCTAGGAAAGAATACTAAATTTGTAAAGAGCTTGAGGAGGCTTGGGAAGAAAGAATACCTAGTGTATTTATACTTGGTCTTAATGGAAAATCCTACAAGTGTAGGTACTAGATGTAGCCCAAGGTTAGGGTGAACCAATATAAATTTCCTTTTGTGTTGTATCCTTTATGTTTTCATGCATGTTCCATATATGTCTTAAGTTTTGAAAAATATTATTTTCATAAGCATAACTTTAACTATATACTAAATGGATTTTTCAAAACTATTTTAGCCATCAGAAGCAGTATTTGGTTTTCATAGAAAAAGAAATCAGACATAGTTTGAAAAACTATTTTGAGAAGCAGCTTCTCACATTATAAACTTGTTGTTTCTTTATTGTTATTCTTTATTTCCAAGTATATAAGAAGGTTATCCTTGCTCCAAACAAAACTTCTAATATCCAAGCATTAACTTGAGAAGATAAATATCAGAAGCTAAAAATTGTTTGTGCAAAAAAGTCCATTGTCAGTTGGAGTGTCACTATTTAACCCCCTTCTAGCGACCAACTAATCCACTTCAGTTTATTCATGTGTGGTGTTCAGAATGTGATATTCTTTCCTCGCGGAAAGTTTTTGTAAAGTTGTCTTTCTTTTTCTGCAATGTTTATTTATATTAGCTACGAGCAAAGGGTGTTACATTTAGTGGTCTTATAGCGGATCGATCCATTTAGCCAGCGTGTTATGTGTTTGTTGTATTTCTCTGTGTACTCTAAAACAATTGTATGCTATTGTTTGAGCCATGTTGGCTATGATTATATCTTGTTTTACTTGCTCCCTCCAGTACTAAAGTTCTAGTTTATACAGGAAGTAAATGGCTAGTAGAGACGATCATGCAATTGTTGATGCTTTACAGGCATTAGCACAGGCTATGGGGAATCAGAATGTAGGTGGTGGAGCTGCCAAGTTTCACGTGTTGGATAGGTTCCAAAGGAATAATCTGCCTACGTGCAAAAGGGGATTCAACCCTGATTTTGCATAGAATTGAATGCGAGAGATCGAGAAGATTTTTTAGGCCATGGCATGTCCCAATGCTCAGAAGGTAGCCCTTAGCACCTTTATGCTCACCAGGGATGGCAAAGGGGCAGGGCGAGCACGGGTAGTTCCTACCTGCCTCGTTTGAAAAATTTTGCCCTATTACTCGTCGGGTACCCGTTTAGAAATTACCCATGAATTTTTTGTATATTCATGGGTATCGAGGGATACCCATGGATAGTTATTAAAAAAATAAAAAATAAAAAAACTTTATGAACAAAATTATTTAAAAATACTCTTTAAAGTATTATTTCACATGTATATTACTCTCTAAAAATACTCTCCAAACACCCGAGATAATATCTTATAGGACATGTATAAATTATTTCAAGCATTTAGAATGAAATGGCACAAGGTAGCAATAGTTTATTTGAACTTTGAGAAATATCCCTTTATATTTATTGAAGAGAAATATTCCTTGCATAAACAAAATGCAATATATTCATTTATTAATAAATCCAAAGTTTGGTACATTTGTCTTTTAGTACTAATTTGAAACATAAAGGTAGACTTGGTTGATAAGTCATTTGATGCGTGCAGATAGCGAATTGAAGTTCTCTTACAATCAATATTGTGGCGCACTCAATGTACAATGAGTTGTTTCAAGTTTCCCAATTCCATGTGCATTAATTTTTTAATAGTAAACCGAAGGCATCATCAATTGAGTCATTAATTTAGGCAAACCAATAGTATATGAGATTTTGTTTGTACTAAACTGAATAAATATGATAAAGTGTAAAGGGCAAGGTGTTGAATCCAGAACCCTTAGTGTTTTAATTATGACAAACCATTAGTGTTTGCAAATTGAAGAATGAAGCTCTGCAAGCTAACAATCTGCTAAGTGTTTTAGATCAGGTTAAGAGCATATTGAAAACAAGAATTTTGGTGAGTTCAGAACAAGCTCAGAATGGATGTCTCTCATGAAGTCTCAAAAAGATTATTGAAGCCCCACCTACATGATGAAGATAGTGCTTCCTTTGAAGACCTAACACCTCTGAGTTAGAAAATTGAATAAAACATCAAGACTCTCATTCAAAGAAAGATTAAAGACTACACCATCAGAATGAAGCTGCAGAAGAAGAAGTATCATAATGATGCTATAAAGATAATCCAAAATCATGACAGAATGATTAAGAGATGATCACATCTGCATGATGTATTGAAGGCAAGACCCTGACGACTCTGTGTATCAGAATTGATTGAAGAACAACACCATGTCTTCCATATGCAGCCACATTCACAAAGGGCTCATTAGAAGACTGAGGTTGACATCAGATTGGAATGAAGTGTAACTTCATGTCTTCCATATGCAGTCACACATACAGAGGACTCATCAGAAGACTGAAGTTAGTAACATCACATCTTCCATATGAACAAGATTCACTGAGGGTTCATCAGAAGGTTGATGTTGACAGAAACTAAAGATGCAAGAGGTTGATAGCTGAGATGTGTCCTTGAGAATCTGATGTGGAACATCAGAATAAAGCTAAGAAGATCTTCCAGAAGTCTACATCAAGGACAAAATACATTCAACACAAACAGCAACCTACATATTCTATATGCTAAAGCAAGCTGCTTCAGAATGATCAGTGTTGTGAAGAGTTGATCATTTGGATCAAGATGTGCTCCTTACAAAGTCTTATCATGAAGTCTTCATCAGAAGGAACCTATATTAGAATAGGTCATTCCTCAGCAAACATCAAAATGCATTTATGATGTATATTCAGAAGCTCATCAGAATCTGTCCATCAGAATGGTTTCCTCATAACAGATTCAAAAAGATGACAGGTCACATACAGTTGGAAAATTTCAAATTTCTGTCAGAGAACAACTGTGCCAAGAGTCCAACGGCTAAGAGTTTAAACACTATAAAAGGGACCTCTTGGAAGCTTTTCAAAGCACCTTGAAGTAAGCAAGAAAGAGAGCAACTCGAGCAATTCTTCCTTAGTGAGGATTTGTGTATTTCCTGCTTCAAGCCTCTCAGTGAGAGTGACCCACTTCTGCATTAGTCTTAGTGAGCTATACCTTGTAAACAAGAGAGAAGTGTGATTGTATTTCCTGAATGGAAATCCCCTGTTAGGGAGAATCTGTAGTCTGTGCAATGATTCATAGATACCCTTTGTTGTATTGAGAGAAATCTCCAAGCCAAGACCAAGGAGTGGTGCTGTGGTGAGGGAGTGATTGTGTAACAGTGTGGTGACACTGTTGTTGCTGTGTAAAAGGCTTGGGTTAAGTTCTGTGGTGTGGTGAACTTGTTGAGGTTGCTGTGTAAGCCAGTGGTGGCTTGTTGAGGTGTTGATTTAGTGAAAATCTCATTGGAGAGTGAGGACTGGATGTAGCCCTGGGTTGGGGTAAACCAGTATAAAAATTACTTGTGTGATCTTCCTCTTACTCTTTCTCTTTACTGTTTTAGTTGGTTGAACCTTATAACTCTTAGTTTATACTAATTAATAACCTTCTATAAATAGTATTTTATATAGAAACTACTTTGGAAAAGATCTTTTTAATACATAGAGAACTTGAAGATTTGTTTTGAGTAAAACACCTTTTTTGGAAACTGCTACAGATTTCATTATGAGTTCAGAACGAATATTCATTCTGAACCTAACTCTTCTCAGAACTGGCAAAGAGGAATCAAAGTTTTTGAAAACATAATTCAACCCCCCTTCTTGTGTTATTTTATTCACTTCACAAGGTATTTAAGTAGCATGTGAGGGGCTTCATGAAAAATTAAATGTTGTTAGGGGATTATGGTCTTCGTATTATGCATAGACAAATACCAACAGGGGTGGTTTTTATCAAGGGAAGGCCTTGCCATAATATATAACGTACATGAAGTGGATTAATATCTTGTAAGGAAACAAGGTTAACTTATATATATATATTGATAACTACACAAGGGAGGTTGTGACACCCTAATCTAGAGTGCTCTTGTACTTTTATAAAACCGTCATTGTAAGAAAAGATCTTTATTTAATATAATGAAAACTCTTTAAGTAATCAATTTTTTTTGCGGAAGAAATTAAAACTTTTCAAAACATTGTAAACTAGATGTTCACCTTTGAAAAACATTTATAAAATCTTTCAAACGTATAAGGGAAATGATTTCAAATGTCGCCTCACAAATCCATCATTAATAAACAATACTAAATCGAAATATCGAATGAATTTAGAAATAGGTATTTGATTTAAACATATATCTAAATGAACTGGATAAAATCGACATCATATAATATAAACCATAAAATCTCATAAACATGATCTCAAAGAGTATAAAAAATAGATAATGTAAATAGCGTCAGCAGAAACGAATAAGTATCATATACAACCCCAAAGAGTAAATAGTATCAAAAGGTACATAGGAAGCAGGAGAAACAAAATTTGAACCCTAGTCTACCCATAGCAAAATACATAAAAAGGGAAAACTTAGGGTTCAGAGCAGCCACCCATGTATAGTATATCCCACAAGATTGTACACCCAAAACCTAAAAGCATCCTAAGAAGAATCCTCCTCAGGGTCCTCCTCAGTGTCTTCATCCTCCAGAGCGTCGCTTAGACGCAATACACTGGTAGGAGAAGTGAGGGACATATGCTCAGCATACTCTGTATCAGACATCGTCAAATCTCCTAAAAAACTCCTTGGTGAAGACGGAGGTGATGAAGGAGGTGTATCAGTATCACGATGATACTCGGGAGCTCTATCCTGCGTCCAGTGTATAGGCAAAGAAAATTGCACGAGGCGTGCATATGGACCATACACTGTCATCGTGAAGCCAAATCTAATCCACCCTATGAAAGTATTTGTCTGATGATAAGCACTGTGGGACTAGACTCCGTTAACTGTTTTACTCCACATGCGGACCACCAACTCTCGACGCTTGTCCATCGGTATCTGAAAAATAAAATGTATGAAGTGACTGATATTTTATATTCTATATAATTGAAAATTTTAATTATTATTCCAGATGAAAATCTGAAATAACTATTAGAACGACAATTATACTGGATTATCAATATTTATGGCAAACGTGAGGATAAGTCTCAAATAATTATAAATGATTATTTGAACTTAAAATCATATTTTATACATAAAAATAAGGGTTAGATAATTTTCTCAGAAAAATTAGAGCTTTATGAGAAAATTATGTAAAACAAACTAGTCTATCTAGCAAATTATCAGTCAATATAGGATTAATATCAGAACTTGATGAAAATGACAAAGTCAATTCAATTTTAAGTCACACATATAAAAATATAATTTCTAGTAAAAGTTTGTAATTTATAGAGCTAAAACGAAATTAATGCGAATTATTGACTAAAAATACCTAACTAATTAAAGTATTTCAAAAATAATTATAAAAAATATAATTTTAAGTCATAATAATTAATAATGCATATATTTTAAGTCTCCTAAAATGTTTCAACTTAAAATAAAATTATTTAGTTAAAAAGCTAAAAGAAACACAGATAAAATTTTACCTGTGTAGATCCATTGCCAAAACATTTTTCCCCTCAGCCTCTCTTCTCTCACGTACCGCTCTCACTCTCACGTAGCTCACATTTCTCACTCACACGTCAGCCAACTTCTTGGGCAAGAAAAAAAATAATAAAAACTAAAATTAAAATGCCTATAAATGGAAGCTTCTCAGCCACTTCTCCTTCACTTTTTCTCTCTCATTCTAGCCGGTTCTGCACACCAGCGGAGCTTTCTCTCTTTTCTCTATTCTTCTCACTCAAAAATCACTCTCAAACAACACAAAAACAATACCTTCAAAGCACCCAAAACCTTCTTCTTCTTCCTTGGACCAACTCAAGGACCTGAAGCTTGAAGCTTGTGTCATCTCTTCTCCTCCTCCACTGAACGAAACCTCACTCCTTGGTAAGGTGGGAGTGAGACTTTGATTCACTTGTATTTATTCTTATTTTGTGTCTTTATGATGGATAAGCTTCACCCTTTTGATTCTTTTCTTGTATTTTCTTAATTTCTTGTTTATTCCCTTGTTGTATTTTCACTCCTTTGTATTTTCTTAATCTGCTTGTATTTTCCCAATTCATTATCCCATGTTTATGTTGATGCTTCACCTGTTTATCTTTCTCTTTTTGTATTTCCCTTGATTCTTGTTGTATATTATTGTCAATCATGTTGTATTTTCTTTGATCCTCCCCTTGAGGGCTGTCCTGAGGTTCTCTTTTAGAGGAACCTTGCTCCATTTTTTTTTATCTCAGTTATTAACAATTAAAATGAACCCTCTAACTTTCTTGTTTTGTAAAATAATTGAATTTTATTAATCTTTTTGTTACTAGGGACTTGCGGGTTCTGTGGTTGAGATAAGGGGATGTTTATTTTTGCTTTGTTCCTTCACTTTCCATGAATAAATGAACTCTGAAAGTGTATGTACAGAAGCAAGGCGAAGCCTTTGTCATGTTTAAGTCAAATAAACCAAAAATATATTTTTTTCTTTCTTTTTCACCATCACGATTTTAGTCACGAGGGAAGGGACAAAAGTTTTATACAGAAGCAACTTACTTACACTATAAAAAGGAAATAGGAGATGCAAAGAATAAAAATTGGCTGATGGGTGGGAGTATAAGTTACCGTTTGAACAAGACAACAAAAAGGGAAACTTAACTTTTTCATTTTGGAAAGCTTTTTACTAAAATTGTATAAGAAAACAAAAATAGCTTTTGTGTAAATGGTGTGGGTGGGTGTGTTCGGTGGTTTTGAGAGTAGGGAAGACCAAATGGCTTTGTATGTCTTTCTTTTCTAAAACTATCTCTTAATAAGATAAAAAGCGAAATTTTGTGAGAATAATATGTGTACATGTGTGTTGACGGTGGTGAGAAGGAAGTAATCAATTCTTTTTTTTAAAAGTAAAGCTATGAGATAAATAAATTCTAAAATTTTTTAGGCTAAAACAATGATGATTTTAATTGTCTGAACCAAGTTTTTTTTTAGTTGGTGATTCACGGCCTTTTTGGTCAATTTCAGAAACTCTTACTCAAAAGTATCTATCTAATTCCAAATTGTTTCTATGCTATGAAATAAAAATCTGGAAAAAGAGAGGTTCGGTCCGCTACATGATGGTCTCGGGTTTGAAGGAAAATAAATGAACAACTTATCACTTAGGACAGTTATAAGCAAATTGGGTCGTGTTATTCCTTAGTTAGTCTCGGGTTGATAAAGAGAAAAGTGAAAGAATAATATTTTTTTATTATTACTATATCAATTAGAAGTTAATTAGTAAAATTTTAATATAATTATTTTGTGATTTAGTTAAGACGTCGAGTTTAGGGAGTAGTTGGAATAAGCGTAATTTTTATATTGATTACTTTTTCTAAGTTAGTAATAGGAATTAGAAAAATATATTTATGTGTTCTCACTTTTAGTAATTTAAAAAAAAAAAGAAAAAAGAAAAAAAAGAAAGCAATGATAAAAATTAGCTTTTCTTCAAATAAATTAAGTTTTTAAAATTAATAGAATAAAATCCAAAGTATACTCTGTGGTTACAGTTTCATCTGACCTTCTACGCCAGAAGAAGGATTTTCTTACTACAAGTTTATAAACGTAGTTTATGGAAAATTCTAAGTATGCTATGTGGTTGCAGTCTAATCCGATCTTCCACATCAAAAAGGAATTTTCCAATATTAGAAATCTATTATATTTATATAAGAAATATTTTATAATGAGATAGAAAGTTTTTCTTTTTAACACTTTAAGTTAAAGAATTAGACAAGAAGGAAGGATAAAACAAATTTAAAAGTTTTTTAATAAAAATTTTAATAGAAGCAGAGATCAGTTAAACATTAGCTAATTGTTAAATTAATCAATAGTGAAATTAAATATTAAGTATCTAATGTCTTGCTTATGTACTTTGTGATATTTCATGAATCTTTATATTAGATACTTAATATATGATAAGATACGTTGATGTGATGAAATACATATGTGATATGATGAATCTCTGCCTGTTGAGGTAGAGATATGTTATATATATGAATGAGAACAACCGTGAAAGATAAATAAGTCTCTGCGGATGTATTCCGAGAGTACATTTTAGTTACGTGACTTGGTGTAGCCAAGTTAGGCAGAAGGCCTAATGGGAGATGGAGCAAGAAGTTACGATTTGGTACGCCGCGAGTTGATATGCGTGACATTGGCTAAGGTCTAAGGGGTGGAAGGCATCGAGTCTCTGACGTCCCAATGGGTAGGTCAGCCCCCTACATTCTGGGACTGATAGTGCCAACTCGTACACCTCGATAAGTGCAGAGACAACTTCATGATGACGCGGAGGGTATACCTCGTGATGTAACGGGGATGTGACCCCATGGGGAGATTGCCCCGTGATTTGAGTATGCATACTGATATGATATTGAGCAACACCGGGAATGGTGTCGAGTACCATGTGGATTGTGGAGCTGCACAAGTATGAGACTCTGGCAGAGGTTGAGGTATACTTACTCCCCATCGCTTCCCGAAGGTGGTATTGTGATCAGTGATTGATCAATCGTGGTGTATGGATCCATACTGCATTTGGAAGGTTGAGATGTTATGACGAGATAGACATTAGGCCCCCGCTATTATATTAATTGATGGTAGTTTATACCGTTAGTAATATATATATATATATATATATATATATATATATATATATTAGAATCAAGTCTCACTCCTTTCTCTTTCTTGTTGTGTATGTACTTGTTGATTGGATCGTGAAGATGATGGTCATGCCCAACAATCGAGCTCTCCTGGGGACACGGTTATTTCGGGGATTGCGGAGACTAGCAAGAAGATACGAGACTCAAAGGCTAGTTTTATTTATTCCTGTATTTGAGTTGGGGTAGAAATTGTGTACTGCTCTAACTAGGACTATTTTATGTATGGGTTGGGATTAGCTAGTACATAATTTCTCTATATTTATTTTATTTTGTGATATGAACTGATGTTTATATTTAAAAGAAGATCATGGTTCTTTACAAAATATTTTCTGTATTCTAAATACACTTAATAAATGTTTTATTTAAACGCGAAAAATTTACCTTCATTTTTATAATAACTAAAACAAATAAAACATTAGTGTGGATTGTGTCTAATGTAACGGGGTGTTACAAGTACCCCATGTGTGTTATTTCCTTTCAATTGTGTGGTGGTATTGAATACTTCCTATCACAATCTCTCCTGTGAAAATGAGTCAGTAGACACGTTTTAAGTAGTATGCTTTTTAAGTAGTCTACTATCCTTGTACATAAAGTATCTTCGTTCTTATGTGAGTCACTTTGATTTCGTATGGGTAAATACCTTATATAAGTTATTCTTTTTCACACTGTGTAGTGATATGGACTTTTTCATGTCACTATATCTTTTATGGAAATGAGCTGATTGAACGGATTTTTAGCAGTTATTGCCTTGAGAATAAATTGTCTTCAATTCCTATGTGAGTCATTTTGATCCATATGAATAAGTTGTTTTTCTCTACCGTCTTTGCATTCGAGCAGGATGAATGTTTCAAGGAAGAAAGGAATCTTGATAGAGTTGTGAGGGTACACACTCAGGACTTGGTCGAGAAGACTTTCCCTCCTACAACTAAATTTTCTTGAAATATTGTCCAAGTTGTTTTATCTATCCTTGTTCTCTACATTGTGAGGTTATGAGTTGAGAATAGAGTTTCGAAAGTCTGAGTTTGTAAATTTGAATTGAGTTTAGAGAAGAGGAGGAAAAGATGTTTTGAAGGTTGAAATAGTGTATTGTGGTTTAGATGTGTTATAGGATTGAAACCTTAACCACTAGGACTTAAATTTTTGTGTTTTGAGCATGAATTGGAACCAAAATAAAGCATTCTTCTGGTGCAGTAAAATAGACTGCAGGTAAATTTAATTACATTTCCATGGTGTAATTTGTGAATTAAGGCTTGTACAATTGAGGTTATTAGTTTCCCATGTTATAAAATTAATTTATTGGATATATGCAAGGATTCTTGATGGTTAAAGTGGGAGTTAATGGTTGGAATAGGATGAAAGTGCTAAAAATAGTAGCGGGTATCATGTGATTGTTTAAGGTGAACAAGTAAGTGATTGGAAAGTCTAAGAGTTTGTTTTGATGTTAGATAGTGAGCCTAAGTAGTGATTAAATTTGTAGTAGTGGATTGGAGTAGTTTGAGATACTTACAAGCCATTTTGATGGTGAATTGGTTAGAATTATGATACTAAGGTACAACAATTAGAGTGGTGCAGTGGAAGCGTAGTGGAAGTGATAAAAATAATTCTTAAGAGTGTTTGAGCATAGGAAGTTGTGGTTTAGATATGTATTAAGGGTGTTAGATGCACCATAAAGCTAAGAATTGAAATTGTTGTCCAAAACGAAGTAATAAGTAACTCCATGTGACCCATCTAGATGAATCTAGTAAGTATAGTTTAAGTACTTAGCCAAAATCCCTAGATTTTGCCTTAACAAGTGCTTAGATGAGCCTAGAATTGGAGTAGAGAACCAATATCCATAATCCATTACTAGACCATGTGTTTTAGTACCATGTCATTCTCAAATTAGTGAGTATAAACTTCCAAAACCAAAGCAAAATGATGTGAGCAATACGCCAAAAAAGGTCATTTATAGCGCTTATTTTTGTAATAAATAGCGCTTTTAAGGTGCTATTGTTGTGGCCGCTATATATTAATATACAGCATTTCACTAAAATCGCTATAAATGTTCCAGAATATAGACAGCGTTTATTCAAATAGCGCTGTCTATGCTAAAAAATAAAGTGCTTTTTATTATTCAAATAAGCGCTATCTATGTTCCAAAATATAACGAGCAGCGACCATCATCAACAGTGTTCCTTTTCGGGTCATTAGTGAACCTAAGATCTATCTTGTCCTCCTTGAATGTTCTAATGGATGTTTTAGCACCCATCATTATAAGCCTCTCAATCATGAATAATTGGTAATTGTTCTCAATTAATATGACTATAGTTTGATGAATATGCCAATAGATACCAAGCACTAGGGACGCTATAATAGATTTGCTAGAGTAGAAATAACAATGACTTGCATAAAATTAAAAGCATATTTTATTATCTCTCCATATCAAACGCATCCAATCATAAGTATACAATGGTACAAACATACAAAAAATAATTAATATATCATTTAGACCAAAGAGAAGAGTTATTGGTCCATTTGAGAAAACACCTCAAAGACTTGAATAATCAAAACATGTCTGGCACATTTCATTATTAGCTAGGTCACGAGATGCACAAAACACCTTGTATAATGCCCCGGCTAATGTGCTTATTGTAGATGCCATTGGCTGCATACAGAATATGACAAAGGGTATTTGATTAATAATAAGTGTAATTGTTTAAGCAGTTATTATTCACTAGTAAATAAAAGGAGCTTAGGCAATTAGGTGAGTATGTGTTTATAATTATAAAGTGCTTTCACTTATATATATTAATCTTGCGCAGGGTGAAAAATGATTCTAGATATTTGCAAAGGCAGAACCAAATTTCAGAAAAACAGAACAATTCATGCAATGTTAATAATAATGTTAAAATAAGCAAAAGCAAAGATAATGTACCTGGACACAAGCTAGATGGCCATATACATGTCAAATGAATAGCAGTATCCCTATCCTCCACTGGCTCATCAATATTACCAGTCAAGTTATCTGCAATATATAGAATGAGGGTAAGCATCAACAGAAAGGACATTAAGTCCCAGTACACTAGTAAAGATCTGTTTAGATATCGTACAAATCAAATCATAGTAGTCACTGTTGATAATTTTTATGCTTTCTCTATACAAATTACATGCCTATGTTGAGAAGTAAGAAATCACATCAAATTCACTATAAAATAAACATAGAAGCTATAACTACTAGCTTCTAAGTAAAAGTTAAAAACCACATCTTTTCATATGTGAAACCAAACATACTATATATCAATCTTAAAAAAAAATTACTGCTAATGTACCGGACAAAGGACAATATCAATATATCAAATTAAAAAGCCATGAAAATCAAGGTTTTAAATCTATGCAATATATGATTTTAGAAGAACCCAATTACATTTCAGAAAAATAGAACAATGATCAAACAATCATCCTTTGAGTCAAAAAATTTACTAGAACATATTTAGCTAAGTGATTCAAGAGTGATCAATTCACGAAATACCTCTGGACTTTGTAGAAAATTTGACATCATCAAGCTATGTTTTTTAGTTGAACTCAGAATTTGCATTAAAAATTACAAATATCCACTACGCCCATCAAGATGGCACTTGAGACAATAAAATTCTTACCTCTATGGTAAAGTGTGATGATGCTACCTCAGTCTTCTTATCTTGATCATCCTTTTTGCCTTTAGTTGTATCCTCATCGACTTCCACCTGAAATCTAGAAGGGAATGAAATTAACTCAACATAGATAATGTTGTCAAATTGAAAAGATATGGTTTGTATACCCATACTTCTTTGATGTATCCTTTTTCTCGCCAAGTGTATATCTGAAATGAGGCAAATTATGAATAGTTTTTCACATGACTCTAGTAATTTGTTCTTGGATAACATCCTGTCATGTCAAAACATTTATATCCAGTTAAATATATGCTATCCAGACCATATAAAAAATAATTGGAAATATAAGTTTATTAGAAGTACAACACATGCCACAAGTTTAGATGTACCTGGTTTGATTCAGCAAACAAGTACTTAAGGATGAAGGAAAAGTAGTGTGCATTAATGATAGGATAAATTAAAAATGAACAGTAATTTAATTACCTGTGGAGAATGAATGACCAGCCAACAATGGTGAAATCAGGATTATAAGAGTCAGAAAGTTATAGGGTGTAAGTTTAAGAGTGAAAATATAATGAACTCTATCAAATCAGAATGGATTAAGAAATTACATTCATACCAATGGTGTAAATCAGGATTGACAAATTTTAGTGCAAAATCAAGTGATATTGAACTCTATGATCCAATTAGACACAATGATGAAATCAACATTGAGAAATGAAGCACACAATGGCATAGTCTTAAGGTATTGCAAATAATTAGAGCCAAATTAAGCACAATAATTGAGCAAAATCAAAAGCAAAATCAGTTGGTTGAGTGACATTGTTTCCTTCTGTTATTGCAATTTAAAGCCATAGCCATGGAAACCCTAGAAATACATCTTCCATAATCTGACAAGTTTCCTTAATGGAAACTATACTCTCTCATCAAACCCTCACTTATCCAAATATAATACTCCAATCCCCGCTTCAATTTCGCACATCGGCCTTAATTCCCCTAATCCCTTCCTCCATTCTTCCATCTTCGACGTTCGAACGGCCAAATCTAAGAATTGTCGATCCTGCTACGGTGGCTAGCGCATGGGTGAAGCAAGAAAGAGGCAAGGCGGCTCTGAGGTTCCATGGAAGAATTGGTACCTGGTTAGAGGGAGGGAGGGTTTGCGATAGAAACCCTAGGTGTGAGATTAGAGCAAATGCGAGAAGCGAGAGAAAGAAAGAGGGAGCACCATTGACCCTAGCGTGCCAGGTAGGCAGCGCCATGGCGGAGGTAGAGGTGGTGGCGGAGGAGTGCACATACCAGTTGTGAATGGATGCAAGTGCGACAGTGACGAATGTGTTATAAAGTTCTGAACGAAGACGCTAGGTTTTGAGCTAAGCAAACCCCGAGAGTCAGAGTACGAGGAAAAGCGTTGAAGAGTCAATAATATAAGAAAGAGTATCAGAAGCGGTGTGTCTTTTTAAAAAAATAACTAAATAATAAATAAAAGAAAGTGTTTCCCCCATTGGGCGTTATATTATATAATTATGGCTAAATGTTACTTTTGGTTCTTTATGTTTGAGTGTTTTTTCGTTTTGGTACATAATGTTTTAAAAGTTTCATTCCGATCCTTTATGTTTTCGAAATGTATCATTTTAGTCTTTTATTCAATTTTTCGTTCAAAACGTTAGTGTTCTGTTAATATTTTAAATTTAAAATAATTAATTTAATATAGTGGCAGCTAAAAATCGCCACTATGTGTAATAATATTTTTACAAATAACAGTTATATTATAAAAAATTAGTTTAAACATTGTGGTGGCCTTTAGCCGCCACTATAATAATTTTTTTTTTTTTTTAAATATCTAACTCATTTCCAAATCCCTAATATTCAAACCCAATTTCATAATCAAATCACCAATTTCACAATACACAAATTCAGAATGCAACTGATCAAACAAGAAATCAAACAAACCCAAACTCCAACCCCAAACAATACACAATTTCATAATGTTGCGTGATGAGCCCTTCGGTTTGCATCTTGGTGTTGATGGTGTTAAGGGGGAGGAGGCATTTGCGTACGGGCACGAAGGTGTCGTCGCACAGCGATACAAAGCGCGCATAGTTGAGTTGGAGCTGCGAGGGATTCCACAGTGAGGCGCGACGGGGAGGGGACGAGTTTGGGGTGGTGCACGGCTGCGTCGGAGAGGAGCTTGAGTGCGTGGTGAGAGGGCCGCACAAACCTAGATCTTTCGTGCCGCACCTCCCCACGAACCCAGATATGTCGCGCCACACCATGCCACAACCACCTAGACACCACAGGACCCAGATCCGCGCCCCCTCCACCAAGTGCGTGAGGGGTTGGAGTCGGAGAAGAGGGAGTCGCAGAGGGAGCATTTGATCTCGACAGATTTGGGGAGGCCAGTGTCGGGGTAGGGGATGAGAATGGGCTCGAGGTGGGCCCAGTACCAGGCGCCTTTGTCCTTAATGGCCTTGATGCGGATGGTGAGGAGGCCCTCAAAGCGCTTGTTGACAGTGCAAACGGCGGCGGAGGCATCGGTGGTGTCGGAGGAGGGGAGGGGGTCGATGGAGGTCATTGTTGTTGTTGGGTCGCGGCGGTGGAGGGTTAGAACAGGGGTGGGAGGTGGTGACGGTGGTTTCACCGTTTTGGTGAAAGTGTGTCTCGTTTTGGGGCATTTAGCCATAAAGGGCCTGAACATTTGGGTATTATTCAATGATTTATAATTTTAAAATAAAATAAAGATAGTGGCGATTTTTAGCCGCCACTATGTTAAAGTAATTATTTTCAATTTAAAATATTAACAGAACACTAACGTTTTAAACGGAAAATTGAATAAAGGACTAAAATGATAATTTCGAAAACATAAAGGACCAGAATTAAACTTTTAAAACGTTACGTACCAAAACAAAAAAACACTCAAACATAAAGGACCAAAAGTAACATTTAGCCTATAACTATTAAAAATTGACACCGCTTATTCACGAAAGTGCTATATTAAAGTTTAGTCTTGTATTACATAGCAGTTATTTAAAAAATGCTATTTAAACGATGCTATATATTTGCATTTCTGGTGTAGTGGAGCTAAAACTGCACATTATAGGTACTAAAGATATGACCTTAAAACACGCGTAGTTTCAAACTGTAGTTCAAGTTTGGATGAAACCAAAGCTCACAATCTTATTTTTAGACATACTAAATCTGTTTTGAGGGGAGTATTGTTTGACAATGTTGCTTCTCAAACCCACTTCTTAAAGGAATGCGAACTAGAAGGAAACTATAGGTGAATAATCTATTATTGACCTAGAACTTACCTAAGAATTTTTCCATAGCTTATATATGATGAAAATATGATGAAATAAGTTTAAGTTTTAAGTCTTGAATGAGTAGAAGTCTTGTCTTAGAACTAACCATGTTGCATACATAGTGCATTAATAGATTTCCACCAAATATGCTCTATATTAGCAAGCTTTTAACTTGAGGATTAGTTGAACGAAGTATATGTCCATTGAGGAACAAATATGACCTATACCCTTATGTCAAAAAGGATATTAAGTTAGAAGCGAATCGCCATTAAGAGAAATACCTTTTCATAGGGATTTTGATCAAAAGAGTACTTTCTCGTAGAAGCCTTATAAGATTAAATAAAATATTGATGGATTAACATAAGAGTAGACAAAGAAGACTATAGTCTTAGATTAGATTACCTTACACTTCGTGAATTTCGGGGACGAAATTTCTAAAAGGGTGGGAGTATTGTAACATCCCAAAATTTTAACACTAGAAAATAAATAAATGGAAATATGATATAATAGTTTTTAAAATATTTGAGAATTTAATTTAATTAAGTTAATTCATCTAATAGCTTAAAGTGCTCTAGAAATAAAATAAATAATTAAAAAAATTAATTTAGACTTACATTAGAAAAAGTCTATTGAGTCATAAGATGAATCAGGACCCTTAATAATTTTGATTCAATGCAAATATTAAGTAAAAAGATTACGTCTTATAAATGCCAACAGACGAAAACGTTGCATCTGCGTATGCAAGTTACAACTGATACGCAGACAGACGCTTAAGTCTGAAGAAGCATTTAAAGGCATAATAACTGCACTGTCGTTTTGTAATCTATATTGCAGGGAATGTTCATGGAACATCCTACCTAGGATCTGTCGAAGTGCATAGAGGGAAACAGAAAGAAGAGTCAAAGTAGTAGAAGTTCCCCTCGCCTCAAAAGACCGCTACAGCTAGCAATGAGTACTTGACTGAGCAAGCGATGTGATCACTGCAGCAGAAGGATATGAAGTGCATCTCAAGGAAGATAAGCAGAGTGCTTTCTCAGCTCAAAGTGACTAGTTGGTGACAAGCATTTAATGCTCGCATTAAATGCCCCAACAACTACTTTCCTTTAGACGCTGGTCAGACGCAAGTAAGAAGACCGTTTAGAGATAACAGTTACTTCCTCAGGAAGTCTTTATATAGCAGAAGATTTGAAGTGCTGAAGACAGGGAACGTAATTCAAATTACGCAAGCATTCTTTCAAGCCTTCATTCTTTCTCTTGTAAATTCTCTAAGTTGTAAAAAGCTCTCAAAACACCTTGAATATCCTGAGAGAAAATGTCTATGTTCTTATTTTTGTATACCCGTTTGTAAGACGATAATCCAAAGTCTGTGTGTCCCTAACTCAACAAATCTACTGATTTGTTGTAGAGCCAGAAGTGGCTTGGTAAGAAAAAATACTTGGGTTTTTAGCTTGGAGAGACTAGTGTAAGAACTACTTGGGTAGAGCCAAAAGTGACAGTGAACAATACTTATAACTTGTGAAAGTTAGTGGAACTTGGTGGTTTGCCAAGAACTGGACGTAATCTCGAGGTGAGACGAACCAATATAAATTCTTATGTTGTCTTTCCTGCTCTTTATTTCTTATAACTGCTTGAACTATCTGTGTCTTGTGATTTATCTTGTTTTCAGAAAAGGTTTCATCTGTTGTTATCGTCTGTTAACATTTTCTCTGAAACTGTATTTCTAAACCCATAACAGACAAATCACGCGTTTTATAAAAGTTTGTGAAAATTTTTATAAATCACAATTCAACCCCCCTTCTTGTGATTTTTGCCTTTACAAAGTCAACTAAAGTCAAGGCGGTCAACCAAAGTCAACAAAAGTCAAGGGAAGGAAGTAGAGTCAACTCATTAATGGCAGTTTTGTAAATATGAGCAAATTGAGTCTAAAACTTAGAAATTAAAGTTTTAAACTCCAAATTAATTTATTAATGAGTCTAGGTCTAATATAATTAATTAAAAAAAAACTAAGACTTAAAACATGTAATATTTTTTTACTGCTAAAATAATTAATATAATTAATATTTCTAATTATTAATTAAGCTTGTATACCTTAATTAAGGCTTTTAGAAGCCAATGACTGGTGAATTAAAATGCAACAAGAAATAGAGTGAAGATTAAAGAGTTAACATATATTAGTTAAGACCTTAGACTTAATTAATTGGTGGTCTAGAAAATTAAATCAGATTAAATCTAATATTAATGACCCAAAACAACATGACACATGTTGTGCCAACCCTAAAATAAGATAAGCTCTCCTCCCCTCCCTCATTCTTATGCGTGTCGCCACTTTCATAGAGAGAGAGAGAGAGACTCTCTTCTCTTTTCTCTCCTCTCCTCCATCTCTCTAAAAATCTCAACCTTGTCTCTAGCTTTTCTTCCCCAAGCTTCCAGCTCTCATACCCATTCTCAAATACGTGAAAGAGGATCTCAAGAGCTACAATTCTAACCGATTGAAATTTGATTTCACTAAGGTATGGGGGGTTTCTATCATCTTTCATGTCTATTGTGCTGTTTTCGGAGGTTATCCTCCATGGGTGTGGGCTCTTAGAGCCATTTCTTCATTATTTGGTGCGGAAAGTTGTGTACATAAGTTGTTTGTGGAATTTCAGCATTGACATATTTTACGAATTTCATTTATGCGTTTGATTGGTGTATTTTATGATGAAAATAAAATTATATTTCAAAAGTAAACTTTTGGGGCTTATAAGTCCATATAAAATATGTTAAATTTGGATGAGAACTGAATTTACTATGAATTTTACAAAATGACTCTTCTGATGAATGTTACGTTTTGACCTTTGTGTATTGAGTTGAGAACTGGTACTGTTGTAGAGGTGCTATTGAAATTTGGGTGATATATCTGTAAAATAAACATCTTAAGCTTTAAAAGTTGGGGTCACCCATAAATTAACTCATTGATTTGCCTAGGATACCCTATTTTCTAAGAATAGGGTATTGTACAGTACCAAAACAGAGCAGCTGCTACCTTTCGAATTTTTGTGAATTTTGTAGATTTTTTCTTGAGTATTGGGATACCATTATGTAAAGTAGATTCATAGAGATTTTAATGATATAAATTTCATTTCAATTAAAAATAGTTTGATAATTTAAATCTGTCTAAAGATTTAGGCCAAAAATAGAGGATGTGCTATTTGGTTTTAAATTGAATTATTTCTTTTATAACTTGTGAGTATTGATCTTAATTTAGTGGGAAAGAGTTGATATATTCAATAGAATGTACTAAAATTTGAATTTAAATGTAATTAAATTAAATATTAAGGGTTAATTATTTCTATCATAGGAATTTAATTGGTGAAGCATAAGGAGTTAAAGATTGGTTAAAGTGAGGTTTTTATTGAATTTTGGTGCAGCTGGAAGTTTTACACTCCAAAACAGAATTTTGACCATTCCTTTGAGTTTAAATGACATTTTTACTTTGGGCACACAAGGAGAAATACCGGTTTTACTAGGGCATATTCAGACATGATAGGAAAAAAAAATCATTGCACATGCCCTCTCTTATTTCCACTAGTTTCCTAGGCAAATCAATGAGTTAATTTATGGGTGAACCCAACTTTTAAAGCTTAAGATGTCTATTTTACAGAGATATCACCCAAATTTCAATAGCACCTCTACAACAGTACCAATTCTCAACGCAACATACAAAGGTCAAAACGTAACATTAAGCAGAAAGGTCATTTTGTAAAATTCATAGTAAATTCAATTCTCATCCAAATTTAACGTATTTTATATGGATTCATAAGCTCTCAAACTCTACTTTTGAAATATAATTTTATTTTCACCATACAGTACACCAATCAAGCACAGAAATGAAATTCGTGAAGTATGTCAGTGCTGAAATTCCACAAACAGCTTATGTGCACAACTTTCCACACCAAATAATGAAGAAATGGCTCTAAGACACCCATAAAGGATAACCTCCCAAAACAACATAATAGACATGAAACGTGATAGAAACCCTCCATACCTTAGTGAAATCAAATTTCAATCGGTTAACATTGTAACTCTTAAGATCCTCTTTCACATATTTGAGAATGGGCATCAAAGCATGAAGCTTGGGGAAGAAAAGCTAGAGAGAAGGTTGAGATTTTTAGAGAGATGGAGGAGAGGAGAGAAAAGAGAAGAGAGACACTCTCTCTCTAAGAATGTGGAGGCACACATAAGAATGAGGGAGGGGAGGAGAGCTTCTGTTATTTTAGGATTGGCACAATATGTGTCATGTTGTTTAGGGTCGTTAATATTAGGTTTAATCTAATTTAATTTTCTAGACCACTAATTAATTAAGTCTAAGGTCTTAACTAATATATTTTAACTATTGTAAAAAAAAACTAATATATTTTAACTCTTTAATGTTCACTCTATTTCTTGTTGCATTTTAATTCACCATTCATTGGCTTCTAAAAGCCTTAATTAAGGTATACAAGCTTAATTAAATTCTATTTAGCTTAATTAATAATTAGAAATATTAATTATTTTAAGTCTTAGTTTATTTTAATTAATTATATTAGGCCTAGACTCATTAATAAATGATGTGAATCCAAGAAGGTTTGAAACCTTTGAACCCACAAGTCACTTGAATTACACCCACCCCAAGAAACTAAGAATCAGATTTGATGATCCACTTAAACCCTTGAGTACAAGACACAAGAACCCAAAGTGTTTGAGATGCCACAAGGATGATCAAGTCTTGATAAGTCAGAAAAGTTCTAAAAAGAACCAAAGAGAAAAAAACTCTCTCACTAATATGAATTTTCAGAATTGCTTTCATTCAACTTGGTTCTGGATACAATAAGCTTTGCCTATTTATAGAGTAAGTGCTGACCTAGGTAATTATTAAACATCAAATGCCTATGTAACAGCACATTAACTAGGCAAATGAAAAGTCTCAATTAAACCCACATCAATCAGCTTGTTTAATATGTAACAGCTGAATACATTTATTATCCCCAAGTTGAAAAGACTCTTATTAAACCAAAGTAAATGAAAGAAAACTTCAAATTCGTCCAAATACATCAGCTGGCCATAAACACACTCTTTCAGCCCAAAAAAACATGATTGAGCATAAATACAACCAGCCCATGTATAGTTGATGGCCCAAGCTCCTTAATTTCAATGGTTTTGGCCCAAATCTCCTTTTTCAGCTCCATCTTTAGCCCAAATTAATGTTAAAACGTGATTATGCTCAGATTTAGATTGGACAGAATTTTGATTCAGAAGAATATGTTGAAGTGCCATCAGGCATATGTGTGCTTCCTCTTCTTCTTCATCGTCCGATGATGAGTCATCGTCCAGGTCTTCCCATATGGACATCAGAACTTTCTTGCCCTTCTTTCTACTAAAGAATTTCTTCTTCTTGTCCTTGCTCTTGTCAAGATCTGGGCATTCTGATTTGAAGTGTCCTGGCTTTTTGCATTCGTAGCATACTATTGGACTCTTTTCCTTCTTTTCTTTGAGGCCTTTCTTGTTTAGGTTTCTCCATCTGGATCCACCTTTCTTCTTCCACATAGCGTGTATCCTCTTGGATATGAAGGATAGCTCATCATTCTCGTCTGAGTCATCATCTTCAGATTGTTCGTCTGATGATGTTTCAGCTTGCATGACTTTGGACGATGGTGCTTTCCTTGGCTTCTGGACGCTGAGCGCCAGGGACTTGTTTTTCTTACCATCACCATCTTGATGTAGTTCTAGTTCATGCACATTGAGAATTCCCACGAGTTCTTCTAGGGACATATCATCCAGTCCTTTTGTTGTTCTCAAGGCTGTAACCTGTGATCTCCATTGCCTAGGCAAACTTCTCAGAATTTTGTCAATATGTTCATAGTTATTTTAGCTTTTACCATGTGCTCTAAGTTCATTTAGTATGGTTTGAAACCGTCCAAACATACCTTGTATGTCCTCGTTTTCTTCCATACTAAACAATTCATATTGACGAGTGAGGAGACTGAGTTTGTTACGTTTTACCTGGGTGGAACCTTCATACGTTAACGCAAGAGTGTCCCACATTTGTTTCGCGCTTTTGAGACTGTGCACCTTGTTATATTCTTGTTCGCTCAGTGCACATATGATGATGTTTCTAGCTCTGGAGTTGAGATGAAATCTTTGTTTCTGCTCCTCCGTCCATCTAGTCTTTGGGATTTCGTTGAGGTTCTCATCAAGTGGAATGTAGTCGCCCATCTCCACAACGTCCCACATGTCAATATGACTGGATTTCAAAGAATGCTATCATTCTTTGTTTCCAGTAATCATATTTGACACCCTTGAAGAGTGGTGGTCTGTTCACAGCTTGTCCCTCGTTTTCCATCTTTCTTATGATATTTTCTCTGTACTGCTAAGTACTTAACCCAAGAGGCCGAGCTCTGATGCCAACTGAAATACAGAGAAACACACTAGAAGGGGGGTTGAATAGTGTGTATATATTATTTTAGTTTCCTTTTAAAATATGAAGATAGTGTATCTTAAGTTTTACAAGAACCTTATGAAACAGAAGACTATGCTATCGTCTAGTGGTTCATGTGCTATCGTCCAGTGGTTCAAATACAACAGTTCAATGAAACTGCGTTTTCTCATTTTTCGTCAGAACACACGTAAAATATTTTCGTAAACAAAATATGTAAAGAAACTCTTTCGTGGTATGTGAAGAGATGACTTAAGAGATTTGCTAGTAAGCTAGAAAGTGAAAGAGTAGAATGCTTAGTTTTATACTGGTTCACTCAAACCGAGCTACGTCCAGTTCTCCTTCAAAAACTTTTGAAGGGTTCTACTAATCAGAGTCTGATTACAAACAAGTATTAACACTGCCACTTCTGGCTACAAGTATTCTCTAGGCCACTCCTGGTTACAAGTATTCTCTAGGCCACTCCTGGCTACAAGTATTCTCTAGGCCACTCCTGGCACAAGTATTCTCTAGGCCACTCCTAGCACACCTTTAATCTCCCCCTGAGATTAAAGCAAACCCAAGTATTCTTTAACACTAAGTCACTCCTAGTTTTCCAAACAGATATTGTTTGAGTATAGAAATAATGAATAACTCTCAAAGAGAGGATATTACAATAAAAAACAAATATACAGGATCCTTAGCAAAGCTAAGTAGAATGTTCTTTTTTCGCGCAAGTGTGGATCGTCCAGTCGTTTTGACAGAGTTTCGGCTCTTAATTAAATCTTTTCCCTTTTTGATGTATGAGCTTGTTCCTCTATTTATAGACAGCTTGGTGTAAAGTATCCGTTGTGGGATCTGTACCTTTGCCAATATTGGTTCTCTCCCAACTATGTAACAGTTGTCACGTGTCGACTTGGGTTGGAGAGACAGAGGAGACAACCGTACATGTAGCGCCTCCTCTACTTGTACTATTTATGCAGTGAAGTGCTTTTCTGTCCCTGTACAATACTTTTTCAAAAATTCAAATAGAATGTCATATTAGAATGAGGGGGAACAATCGAACATTCCAGAGAATCATCATTGAAAACGTATTGTCGCATTATATAACTTTTAAGATAGGAAACAAAGTGTAAGTTATATATAGGCATTGGACGCTTGCTTTACAGAAACATTGGACGCCAGACGTAGTACTTTTCAAAACATATTTGGACGCTTTGCTTATTGAAATATAAAGTCTAAGTTTGAGAGATACAATACCATTGCGGCATTGGACGACGTGGATCCTATAACACTCAAACAAGACCATTAGATACTTCAAGATTTATCCTTTATTTGTTATCATCAAAACCAAAATTTGAGGGGTTGGACATCGTCCATAGTCTTAGAACTTAACATATGGGTCTAACTCAACCCTATTAAACTGGCTTGTAAGGTAAGGGTTGTCCCCCACTTATATACACTAACTTGGCCATATCACTAGTCAATGTGGGGTCGCCGAGGACTGAACATCTCGAGCGTGAAGTTTGCAGGACTGGACATTTGCGGGTGGTCCGATAGCAGCCCGATAGCGGATGGCACGATAGGCCCACAACAAGGCACAATAGGCCCAACAACAGATCGCTAGGATAAGCTCCGATATCATCTTAGAAAGTGGGTTATACTCAATCCTACAAAACTAGCTTGTAAGGTAAGGGTTGTCCCCCACTTATATACACTAACTTAGCCATATCACTAGTCAATGTGAGATCTCCAACATGAGAGAATAAGAATGTCGCTTACTATGTTTTATTTAACTTGCAACAATGGTACTTTTTATGCAGATAAGAGATAAAAGTTCTTATAGTTATAGCAATACACCATCCAATGAATTTGGCCAATAATAGGAGTAGAGATTGAGAACCAAGCTTCTATGTGTGTTTTATTATTTCTTCTGTTCTTTCAACGTAGGTATCAACTCTACGCATTTTTGTTTCTTTTTTGTTTCCTATTTTACTATTATGTTATTTTATATTTTCATCATTATTGTTCAACTATTACACGTGTATTTATATTTTTCCTTTTCTATTCTATTATAAATTATTTATTCATTTTTATCTTTCCTCATTTAGAGTAACAAAAAATAAATATTTGGATTTTTATTTTCTATCTTCAACTTACAATATTATTTTGGTTAACAGGACATGAAGAAACCTTATATAGATGATATTCAGAGTAGTACATAGTCGATTCACATTTCATGATTGGGATAAATGGCTAGGTGAATATTTTGAAGGGCTAAAAATTTCTCTACGCTGCAGCATTAGATGGATGGATTGAAGCTTTTCAAAGTCTAGCGCGGTCTCAATTTTTTGGCCTATTTTTTGTTTGTTTATATTTGTTTTGTGCAAAATTTTGGACAGATGCTTCTTTTTGTATCTTTTTCATGTGTCTTTATTTAGGGTATGTATTTGGTAGGAAAAGTATGTTAAATAATAATAATGATGATGATGATGATGATGATGATAATAATAATAATAATAATAATAATAATAATAATAATAATAATAATAATGAAGTTTTTTCATAACAGTAAATTATAAGACATTATGGTTTTTTTTCTTATAAATTTAGACTTTAAATATTAATAAATATTCATTATGTATCATAAATATAAAATAGTTGTAGAGTGTTCAATAATAGTATAATTATTATTATTAATATAATGTTATCTTTTCAAATTCACTTAAAATAAGAAAAAATAATAATATATGAAAAGTAGCATGTAATAATAATAATTATAATATTAGAAAAATTATAAACAGAAATAAATAATAATTCTTATAGATTATACATAAATAACTTTAAAAAGTAGAAACTAATGAAATTAAAATCAAACTAATAATAATAATAATAATAATAATAATAATAATAATAATAATAATAACAATAATAATAATAATAATAATAATAATAATAATAATAATAATAATAATAATAATAATAATAATAATCAATTTCTTTCATAATGGTAAAATTATAAGATATTATACGATCAAAAAATTATAAGATATTATAAATATTTTATTCTTATAAATTCATACCTTAAAAAATAATAATATTCATTATGTATCATAAATATAAAATAATTATAAAGTATTCAATAATAGTGTAGTTTTTTTTTTAGGGAAAATAATAGTGTAGTTATTATTATTATTAATGTTTCTTTCGAAATTCAGTTTTGAATGAGAAAAAAGTTATTATAAAAAAAGTAACATGAAATAATATTAAAAAAAATAGTAATTAGTAACACATAAAAGTATTATTATTAGTAGTAGTACAAATAATAATAGACAAATTTTATTGCACTGAGTATATGTGCTACAATGAGGTTAACTAACTCAAAACATAAAAAAAAATATTGCATAATTAAATTTAATATCTTCCACATGATGAAAATTTTCATTTTAAAATAATTAACAACTATATATTTAATAAAACACAAACTATTTCACCATTTTTAAAATAAATTCTAATTCTTAAAATAAATACATTTAAAAGTTATTAATTATAAACACATAAAAATTAAGTACATATTAACATAATATCAACAATAACGAAAATTAACACTCAAATTTAAATAATTATATATTATATATTCATATTTATTATGCTTAAATTCTTTTTAAACTTATACTTTTCATATTGGTATTGTATCACTATAATTATTTTGAGAAAGAACAAGTCAATATAAATTTTAATAGGCTTGATATTTTTGGAAACAATATATGTTCAATTAAAAAAAAAATATTCAACTTCCTTAATTTTAATGTAATTATATTTAATATGCTACTAAATATTTTAAAAATTGATAGTTTTATTTATACACATACATATTTTTTAAAAAAAATATTAAACACAAATATATAAAATATATGATTTAACAAACACGTGCATTGCACGGGTTTAAAATCTAGTTTATATGTAAATTTGTATTAACTTATTTATTAAAATTTATTTAATCAAATATTCTCTTAACGTTTTGATTATAATTTTTTACGTTATTAATTAAAATGTGAGTAGTATTCTTTTATCAAAAAATATTATCATAAATATCCTTATAATGTTACGTACAACTTATTAGAATTTAATGCATCGATTATTATTGTCATATTGATATAGTTCAAAATCAAAATATTAAAACTACTTATATAAATTTGATTACAACTAAAAATATTAAATCAAAATATTATAATTTATCTCACGTATTGCACGAATACAAGTATCAATTGTATTTTTTTAGACTAATATATATTTTTATCAGTGTTTTCAGAATCGGACTAGTCATCGACCCAGTCAAGGTACTGGATCATTGAGTTATTGGTCAAATTGTGATGGAGATCAAGGAAATCCTTCAAGGGAAAAACAAAGAGCTAGGGAGTGGAAGAACCTAATTGGGCAAGGAGGCCCAACAACAAGGGCAAGAGCTAAGAAAGTAAAAGAGGTGTTGCTTGAAGAAGAGATCAACACCTACAAGCTCAAACTTAAAGTGAGAAGGAAGAGCCCAAGATGCATTTGACCCAAGTTGATGAAGGGCCCAATGTGGGGGCATGACTTCTATTTTGTTTGATTATGCATCTTATTTCTTAGTTTGTTTCTTTTATTTTCTTTCTGGAATAAATTGTAATTGGGCCTATTGTTTTGGGCTGAAGTATGAGCATAGAGAATCTAAGGTTAGGTGTTGCCTCCTTCTTGGGCTTGGGCCAAATTACACTAGGCTAAGCACAAGCTACTGCTAACCCTAGCTGCCACTTATAGTAGAGGAAGGGAGGCACTACTTTTCCTATAAATAGGGATGTAATTCCTTTGTTTTGCTCACCATTGAATAAAATCATAATTTCACTCCCTTTGTGAGTTGTGCCTTTTGTGGGTTCTTAGATTGGACCTTTCTTGGTTCTTATCAAAGGTTTTCATACCTTTGTGGCGAATCTTCGCTGGACTTATCACTCTCTATAGAGTGTGGCGTCTTCTGCCATCTTCCTTCTTTCCATCTTTTATGTTTATCTCATTATTTTCTTGTTTTCTAAACTTTGCGCCATTTGCTACAAGTCTTTATCTTTGCACTAATTCCAATTTCTTCTAGTTTTGTCTTTAATTCCCCTAAACACGATAACCAACTCAAGGAAGATCCGTAAAAACAATATGACTCTTAACTAGGATCATATCAAACTAGTGGGTCACTAGTTGGACTGCATAAATTAGTTATAGTAACATAAAAATCTGAAAGTGTATATGGTGGGATTTCACGGTCTATAATTTTAAAATTTTCAAAAAGACCATAAGCGGAAAGAACCACATCCCATAGACCACGCATTATGCAAGAGTCACTAAGGGTTTAGACGTTACCTTTATAGCACACTTTCAAACCATTGGGTTGCCTTTGATCACCAAGTCCACGCGAGCAATGATCAGGGCGGGATCTCGATTCTAGCCAATGGTATACACGTAGGGATTTAGAGTGAGCTCACAAAAACGTGTTTTTATCATGCGTCATGTTTTGAGATATACACCTCCTTTATATAGAAGACGTGAACTCTATCCTAATCCCAATAAAATATTTGATCTTATCTGATTAGATATACAGATAATTGTCTTATCAAATCTTATTTGATTAAATATATAGATAATTAATTAAATCATATCTAATTAATTATCTTATCATATTGCGTCCCATTTAATTAAATCTCATTTAATTAAATATGTTGATTAATTAATTAAATCAAATTTTATTAATTAATCATGAACTAAATTAAATCACATTTAATTTATTCATTTGCTCCAATAAATTACTCTATGTGTGTGACTCTATAGGCTCCCACTAAACTTCTATGCGTGTGACCCTATAGGCTCCCACTAAACTGGCAATAATATTATCTCTATAATATTATAAACAGTGATTGACATCTAGCAATGCATCACTGCCACCCAGCCTATGAGATAATCGGTGATCCGATTTCAACCTTTATGACAACCATTTCCACCGTGTAGCCTTTGGCCCTTCTTCCAAATGTCTCAATTGAACATAAGGCATAAGAGTGTCATCCTCGTTAAGTCCAATCATTTATTTCTCGATACCCAAGTAGACATTTAATTACAAATGGACCCAATATCTCATATCATTCCATTTGCGTGTGGCCACGCATATTGCACATCTCACTCTATCGAGAGGCCTATAGACATAACTCTCATTATGTAGGAGTGACAAATCCTATCTACATCACTCACATTCCTCAACATGATTCATTGCAGGCCCAAGTACTACCTTTATAATCACCCTGTTACAGATGACGTTTGATAGCCTTAAAGCCTACAACTCCTACATATAGGAATCGTAGTGACTTCAAGTCGAAGGACTACTATCACCTTATGGTTGCCATAAGAAGCGCTTATGACACTTACATAACTATTATGAAGCCTTCTCATAGTGGGTTTGTCTAGTATAAATATTACTCCTAATATTTATATCTGTGTGCCAGCCTGATATCCCATATCCATGACATGTGAGATGCGGTTATCGTGCTACTCACACAATAGTCTTGATACATCATCGTCGTCCTGGTTAACAATCATACTCGACTACAGACACTTTAAGAATTGCGTTCTATTATTCAATGAATCTCACATCATCGAATAACCCGCCTATTCTAAGGATGTTACCATATATAAATCAAAGTCATAATACAAATTTAGTCTAAAATGGATTGGCCACTAGGGTTAACTCCATCAGTATTTATTTAGTTTTTTGCATTAAGTTACTAATCAATTGTTATAGCTTAGAGGCAAGCCAACATGTAAGAGACATATAAGGCATAGTTTAGATTCTTCCTAGTGATGCTTTTTCAATTGGTTAGACATATATATATATTCATTATTAAAGCCACCTCCACACGGCAATTTTCAATGCATTGGGCCATGCAACATCAGTTTTCACTTTCCACCTTGCGGTACACATGAACAACTTTCCACCTTAGGAACCGCGTGCGACTTCATTGCCCAAGGAAATAACTGGTCTAGCCTGCCCATCTTTGAGTCTGCCGGTTTAATGTGGTTTGAAATCGGGTTGATGACATCACAGTCGAGTTAGTGACATTTTCGATCCAAACTGCAACTTGACCTGGTTATATGATCTGTTTCTGTTTCAACAGGTCGGATTGAGCCGAATTTTAAAACTATGTTTTTTATCTTTCATCATTGGCTTAAATACATGTTTAGTTCCTAAAATTTGGAGTAAGTTTGTTTTTGGTCCTTCAAATTTAAAATTGATCTTTTTAGTCCCGTTATTAAAAAAAAAGCATGTTTTAGTCCCTCTGCCTAAACGACCTTAACCTAAATGCCATCAAATTTGAAAGGAAAATAAACATGTGAAAAAAAATGTTTGATGATAAAAATGAAAAATCAACGTAGGTTGTCATGTAAACAACTTATAATTCATTAGCCATGTAGGTGAAATCTTTAACAGCATTTGGGGTAGAGGGACTAAAACAAGCTTTTCTTCAAATTACAGAGACTAAAAAGATCAATTTTAAATTTGAGAGACCAAAAACAAACTTTCCCCAAATTTAAAGAACTAAAAATTATTGAATAAGATGGCTTATATCCAAGAGAGGGTGAATTGGATATTTAAAAAGTTTCTTAGAAAACCTTTTGTTTATTTGAAAACTTTTTCTTAAAACCTTTTTGTTAGATCCAAACAATTTGATTTTTGAGTTGATTTAGAGATGTGAGATGCTTTGTTATATGATTATTTAGTTCCTATGTTCTGTTCTTAAAGGGGTCAATTGAATTATTAAGAACAAGTAATCAATTCTTTACAAAGAACCTTTAACAAGAATATAAAGAGATGAGGGATAGAGAAAAGTACACAACCAATTTATACTGGTGTAATTACAACATGTAATCTACATCCAGTTTGATCCAAAGCAACCTGAGCTTGGATCTACTTACTAAACAAATCAATGTTTACAAGCAAACTCACATGCACATGCAACCCACACACGCACTACTCTTGAACACCTTAAGAAAACACTAACACTATGTAGAAAACCCTCTACATAAACCTAAACCTTGAGTAACTCACTCAAGAACACTCTTAAATGCAAAGAAATAGGAAAAAATTCACCTAATTAGTGAATGATATGAAAATGATGCACTTATCCTATAGCCTTTTAGCATTTCATCATGATTCCATGACAAAGATCCATTGATTCTTCAAAATAAGCACATGATTTTGCAAACAATGAATCTAGAGGGTGATGACACACAAAGTCTCTGAGTTCTCTATGTGAAAATTCTAAGTATTATGAGAAAAATGAGTGTCACACACGAGAGTTTTGAAAATTTTTGTTTTTATTAACCTTAAACAGAGATAATCAATTATTTTGTTCATATAATCACTTAGGAATCACAAAGATCAATATAATCGATTATTTCTATATATAATCGATTAATCGCAAAAGACTATATTTTGTTCTTGGATTGAAAACTTAAGATTTTTCAAAAAAAACTTTTCGCCCATATTCAATCCTTAACAAAAATATTAGCCATGGATCTTGCTTAGAATCTAATGAAAAGAATATTGAAATGCATTTCTAGCCTATTATGCATGGCTCACACACATTCAAGCATAAAAGCAACTTAAATCATACATCCTAAATAGACTAGAGTTCACACTATTTTACTTTTACATCTTTACATGTCATCATCAAAATTAATAAAGACATAATATTGAAAACTAAGTCTTGATAATGTCTTCAATCTCTTGAAAAACATTTTTTGGTAATTAACTAGAAACATATTTAATCCTTCATCTTTTTACTAAAATTTGTTTGGGTCCTTTATTTTTTAAAATATTCATTTTAGTCCTTTAACTCTCAAGTTCAAGTTAAATGTTGTCTTCTAAAATAATGACTATTTTCAGTTTTAAGACACAATTTTAAACTTTTTTTATCGATTCCAAACATAAAATTGACTCATTATATTCACTCACATGAAAACTATAAAACTCATTTAATGTTCAAACAAAAAAATCATAAATATGATAAAAAAATCACATGAAAAATAAGTCCCACAAATAATAGGAAAGGAATTTGATATTAAATTTTTTAATTTTCCAAATGCTTGTAAAACTTACTTTTCATACGATTTTCACCATATTTATGACTTGTTTTTATTCAAACATTACTTGGATTCCCTTATTCTCATATAAATCTAATGGAACAAGTTTCTCATCTTGAATTAATAATAAAAAAAAGAATTCAAAATTGTCTCCTAAAATAAAAAACAATTATTTTAAAAAAAAAACATTAACTCAAATTTAGAAGTTAAAAGACCTAAATAAATATTTCAAGAGATAAAAAACCAAAACAAATTTTAATGAAAATAAAAGACCAAAAATATACCTATTTTTTATAATTCTATTTTTTAAAAAATATAATTTGCAGCAAGTTCAAAAACATCCAGCCTTTTAGTAAATTTAAAAAAGAAATATTTCTAAGCTTACGCATATCGTGTCACTATTCTATACCAAAAAAAAAAAAATATCGTGTCACTATTCCAAAGATATTATAATAAAATTTAAAACTTTTCAAAATTTCATATTATTGTTTCAATATAAAACAACTTTTTACACGCAGCATGGAACAGCACGCAACGACTCAATTTTTTTATTTTTATTTTTATTTTTTTGTCGTTAAACGCTTGCAAGAATAATTAAATAAAAATAGTGGCTTCTACGCGCATCTTACAATAAAATAATGATGGGACTTCACCTTATGGAATATCCTAAAAGTATATATGCAAAAAATATACATACATAACACCACTACAAGGAGTGGGGACCACAAGTCACTTTCTGTAGTGGCCTTGTTGATTACCCTCCACATTTCTTTCATTCCAATAATGGCTCCAACCTCTTTAAGCCAGATCATTCTCAACAAAACCACCTCCCTCATCCAGCCACCACCATGGATTGGTATTTGAGTTCAATTCCAACCCTTTTGCACATGGTCACATAAACCATGATGTCCTGAATAGCACTGTGCAAAATCAATCAAAATAAAGAAGCAAATTATGCACATTTTAGGTCCTTGTAAACCTCCTAATTCCCCTTGGCGTAGGAACCACATCACGGCCAGTTTTTAACAAGGCCTGACGATCCTTAATTGTTTTATCAAACAATCTACCATCTGGATTCTCAGCATAGCATACATAATAACAACTCACACAGGCATGAGGCACTGCCATGGCAATCCTAGTCTGCAGAGTCAAAAAAGTTGATCATGTTAATTAAGACTACTTGTCCCCATGCTAATTATTCATTTGTGAACAACTACTACTAATAATAAGAGCAAATTACAGCAACACTTCCGAGATTTTATGTAATTATACAAGCATCCCCTGTTTTTTTAATTATTACTTTCGCTTTCCTTGTAAGAAGTGTTAGTGTAAGGTTTGAAGGAGTGTCAGTGTAATTTTTTCAAAACATATGGAGGGTGTTAGTGTAATGTTTTCAAATATAAATAGGGATTAGTGTAGGAAAATAAAAAACAATGGAGTTATGTGTAATTTGATAAAAGCTTAAGGGGTGTTAGTGTAATTTAACCTAATAATAATAATAAAGTGGTCAAATAAGGGGTACCAACCAAAAGGTATCCAATGAAGAATGTGAGGAGGGATAGGGTGGCTGTGAAAGTTTGGTGTACTTTAGCGGTCCAAGCAGCCACAACAATGACACAAATAGAGCCGCTGCAAACTCCTGTGAGGAAGCAAATTGAGCTGGTTATATCAGCGTCTACAATTGACACCATTTCTTCCTTCTCAAAGAGGGCCCAAGTGTCCTGGGATGCAGTCACAAAACTTTTTCCATATGCTGCTATCTGTTAAGATGAATTAAAATAAGTTAAACCACTTAATTAAATAACTGGTCTTAAACTAAGTATTAATTGTGCTGAATGTACAGTCAAATAAAGTTGGAGGAAGGACCACTTTGAGAAGCACAGGTAGTCAGATGGTGGTTGCTCAGTAATAACTTCAGAACAGAAAAAATGGCCACAATAAAATTTGAAACTTGGTAGGGACCATATGGCAGAAGAATCCAAAGAGTATCAGATAAACACACAAAAATATCAAGCTAAAGATAAATCTTAGTTTGAAATAACTAACCAATAAAAAATAGTAAAAGCAGATTTCATATTTCAGAATTCTTTAACCATCAAAACACATTGATTATAGACTAAGCAGGGAAAACTCATTTTTAACACTTCTTAAAGACTAACAAATCACAATCATATATATATATATATATATATATATATATATATATATCATAACACCAACTAAATTTGATTACTTGTTTATTACATAAAATGCAGTTATGCGTATCGATTACTTGTTTATTTGTGTAGTTACCTGTACATATGCCCAGCTATTGCCATTTCTGAAAATGGATTCCATGACTCTTAAACAACAATGAGCACAACAAAACATGAACTCATCTTCTCCCTCGAGCAAATTCAGTCCCCGGGCGACAATTCTCAGGGCTTCAATTGCAGGCACAAAGAGAGACCCCAAACAAGCGCTTCCAAGAGTCCGGGTCAGGGCTCTCAAAAAGCAAAATTGGGTGCTAGATTGCATTCCTCTCAGGTAATACAAGGCAATAACCCTACTAACAGTGATGTTAACAACATTCCTCATGACCTCAGTGGTCCAAGCCAAACTCAGCACCAATGCAGTAATGATCAAAGGAGGACAGTAGAAGTTCAATGCTCCAATCACCGCTAAAATCCATAGAGATATCCACAAGAATACAGCCCCAAGCACATGATAAGTGGGTTTGTTCAGATCAGGGAATTTGGACACAGGTTGAAGAGACAAACTCAAGACCTTACAACAAAACTTGATCCTATGACTAACCCAACAAGCATATAAGCCATTGCCAATTGCAAAAGCAATGAAACAGACTCCAACACCATCAGTGGCAGGCTTTTGGAAGCAAATAAGGAGAATCCCAGCAGCCAGAGAGATCACAAAAGTAAACCACAGTATGAAATGAAGCATAAAAGTGGGCCATTTCCTAATCGCCCCTTGCCAAATAAATGCAAGAATTATGCTCATAAAAGATGCAGCCTCCACTTGGGGAAGAAAATACTTTAACACGTTTTTCTCTTTCCTCTTGGTAGATTCTGATTCTTTGATAAGCCCTTGAACTCCCTTGAACACAAGAAAACACACAAGTGCAACAGCTAGAAACATGTGGAACACAAAGAGAAACAGGGATATTCTGTTGGTATATCTGTTCGAATTCAGGGTTACCGGCCGCTGGGGAAGCTGTTCAAAAATGAAATAGAATAGAATAATAACCCATCAAGATTTTCACTTTAAAAAATTCACAAAAATAACAACAAACACAAGACTCACAAAATTACTGCAAACTCAAGGAATCCCTTATAATCTTTAACAAAAAAAAAATGTAAATTTCCATAAAAAAAATTACTTCTTGTTGTGGGGTTGGAGTGGAGCGCGTGCGAGTGTGAGAACGTTGAGATTGAGCAGGAGGAGGAGGAGTTGCAACTCTGGTGGAGCTATTAATCACAATTCTCAAAGGGTTAGTGGGGTTCAACCTGTGAAAACCTGAGAGATGAGATTCTTCATAATCATTACTATTGTTATTATTATTATCATTAACATCGTTACTATGAAATTCTGTCTCTTCAACAACACCCACGTCCCCTTTCTCCATGTCTTCCTCCTTGCTTGCTTCAGCTACAAAAGTTTCATTCTCTTTCTCAACCACAACCTACCACCCCAAAAAAAAAAAAAAAAACAATCAAAACTTGGCACAAATGGAAACAACCCCTTGAAACTCATAAATCTGAAAACATTAACGTACATGTTCTGTGGCACCCATTTGAAAGTGTGGCGGAGGAGGCGGCGGCGGTGTTGCGGTGACTCAGCTAAACTCAGGAATGAATGTTTTTGTTGGTAGAGAGATGACGTTACTAACTGTTGTTTTCATTTGGACTTTTTTACCGTGCCTTGGCTCCTCCGTTCCTTAGAAGAAAGTATCATTTACGTTGGACCCACCTACCAGTCGAGAACCGCCAACATGCCACATCAGGTTCACGTGTCAGAACAAAACACAGCACGTGGAAATGGGATCGTAAAACCCGAATATTTTACTTTATAAGATATGAAAAGAAACTTTAGAAATGAGAAGAAAGTAAAATATATGTTTATTATTAATTTAATTTAAAATTAACTAAAATTATGAAACATTTTAATTTAAATTAATAATATATATATATATATATTACTTTATACGTTTGGAGGAATTCAATCCAAATAAATGTATAACTTGATTATCAGATGACGTTTCTTGTTTTTAATGTTGTTCTTTTAGCAAATTGATTTACGAAATTATTAACTCACTAAAATTTTATATAAGTAGAAGTTATAATTTTTTTTTTTTTTGAAAGGAGAAGTTATAAAATATTAAGATAACAGAAATAATATCTTTTATAAGTCATATGATATTTCCTTTCTAAATAAATAGTGAATGTATTGAGGATGTAAAAAAAATTTATATTATTAATTAAATACAAATTCTCGTGTATGATAAGTTTGTTAATTTTTATAATAATTGTTTTAAAAGTTATATTAATTATGATTTCTAATTGGTTGTTAGTATATTTTTTACAATGACAATACACAGAAATTAAGGAACCGTTTATTTGCAATTTTGTTTTCAATTTGTTTCCTTGTTTTTAAATATTTGTGTAGAAAACATTGAAAACAACTTTATTTTGTTTTCTCTATTTCCTATACAAATCTTTGAAAACAGGAAACAAATTGAAAATAAGGTGGACAACTTTGTAATCAAAAAGTGAAAACAGAAAATAAAAATAGAAAACAAAATTATAAGTAAACGGCTCTTAAACTCTTCCTCTTCAAAATTCCTTTTTTAATCGGTAGTTTTAATTTTTATTTTTCTTTAAATATGAGTTTAATAGACATGCACTATCAGTGTAAAAGTTTTACACTTTTAGGGGGCGTATTGGATTAGGATTTTAAAAGATTATTTTTGCATAAAAAATTCTGTGGATTTAAAAGACATTGTAGGAATGTAATGACTTTTAATATTTTTTTAAAGGACTTTTATGATTAGGATTTTATAGTTTGGATTTTAATGAAGGCTTAATTACCAAATTGGTCCCCAAATTATTTAAAATACTTCAATTTGGTCCCCAAATTTTAAAATGCGTCAATTTGGTCCTCAAATTTTAAAAATACATCAATTTGGTCCTTTCCGTTCTATTGGAGTTGACGTCGTTAATAATTTGGGACTAAATTGGCAAGACTTGTCTAGTCTTCTTGCTTATTAGGATAATTTAGACTTTAACGGCGTCAATTTGGTCCCAAATTATTAACAACGTCAACTCCAATCAGATGAAAAGGACTAAATTGATGCATTTAAAAAAATTTGGGGACCAAATTGACGCGTTTTAAAATTTGGGGACCAAATTGAAGTATTTTAAATAATTTGGTGACCAATTTGGTAATTAAGCCTTTAATGAATTATAACATATGAATTCATAATATTTGAAAGGACTTGATGGATTTACAAGATTTGAAAGGACTTCATGAATTTTTAGAAAAAATTCAAAATTATAAAGAGTCGATGAAAAAGATAACAAATAAATGATAAGGTATAGATAAAGTAAAGTAAAACTTATACAAATTTTTTCAATCTTTTAATAACTAGTTGATTCTAGCTCTTCATGCATTAGCATCTTTTCGTTCCTGATGTTGGATCTGAACAATTGGTTCAAACTTATGACTTTTTTTAACTAGTAGATCCGTCTATTGATTCAATTGTAAATACATCGTAACACTTTGCGAATAAAGTTATGAATTTCTACACCGCCTTCAACGAAGAGAGAAGAGATTATGTGTGTGTGATGGGAGAAAGAAAAGCGTGGCAACCCGCAGAAAAAGAAATAAAGAAAGTCTGGGAAAATCTCAAGGGTTTGGGTGAGATTGTTTGATGGGTGTGGTATTTATATTTTTTACTAAAAAGTTTCATAAAATCCATCAAAATTCATCAAAAATCCATCAAAATTTGTATACTTTTGAATACCAGAATACTTTTTATAAGTTGTAAAAAAAAATCTTAATTGAATACTAACAGATTTTTTGCACTCCTTAAAAAATCCTAATAATCTTGATTGAATACCACAAGACTTTCTTTTATCAAAAAAAAAGTTTTTTAAAGTCCTTTGAAATCCTAATTGAATACAATCAATCAAAGATTATTTTTAATATAACTTTTAAAATAATTACTAAAGTTAACAAGCATATCATGATTTTTAAGCTTACACATAAAGGTGGCAAATTGAGCCCAACTAAACAACCTATAAATGGAAATTGCTTTATGAACCCCATTTTTTGTTTGGTGCACCCCCAAGACTTGTAAAGTTTCCATCTTATCCTTCTCCCCATGTTCACTCTCTTCTTCTCTCCATCTTCCTTTTCACCACATCACACCTTCTCGTCGTCGCCACTAATCCTTTCACTCATGTCTCTGCGTCACCGGCACAACCTCCTCACCCTTCGAATACAAAATTCAAAGCTATGGTTTCATTATTACGTATTGAACAATCCATAATACATTTGTATCAATGTAATCAGTAATACAAATGTATTACGGATTGCTCAATCCGTAATACATTTGTATGCATCACGGATTGCTCAATCCGTAATGCATACAAATGAATGCATCACGGATTGCTCAATCTGTAATGCATACAAATGTATTTCGGATTGCTCAATCTGGAATTATGATTCCCAAATTTGATCTCTACTTTCATTTCACGATGGTCTTGCTCTTCAATTCCTTCGCTATTGTGTGTCTCCCTTTGCTGCCTTCTCCCCTGTCGCTGCCTGCTACACTTCCGCCAAGCTCCTGGTGCGATGCGATGAAGAGTGTGAACGTGGGAAAAAGGTGGGAAGAAGGATAAGATGGAAACTTTACAAGTCTTGGGGGTACACTAAGCAAAAATGCGGTGCATTAAGTAATTGCCCCTATAAATAAGATCGGGCTCGACTCTTAAATTCTAAGTTTGAAAAAAATCGGGCCAACTTGGACCAAATCATTAATATGAGTCTAATAAACATGCACTATTAGTGTAAAGAATTTTACATTATTAATCAATCAAAAATCATTCTTAATATAACTTTAGATAGATCATAGGATGAATCAACACCCTTATTTTGTTTTGATTTATGGCAAACAAAGACATAAGTTTTTAAGATAAAAGCAATCGCATGTTTAGGACGAAAGATGATAAACATTAACATATCAACTTATGATCAGATGATACACTTAAGCATTTATTATGTTATATTGATCTCATATTTGCTTCTATAGTCTGTGTTCGTATCATGATCTCAAACAATGTACCTATATTCCTTGGATATGCTCTAAAAGTTTTGAAAGAGAGGCTAACAAAGAAGAAGCCTCTGCTCTCTCAAAAGGCATGCCAAGCTAAAAGGAAAGAGAATAAGAATGTACAAATTATGATCATAAAGAATAAATGCTCAGTGCCACTGAGATCTTGCGCTCGTTTGGTGGTCAGGATACGATATGATAGACGAACAGGATAAGAGCAGGATATGATAAAAGCAGATAAACTTTAATCATATCCAATGTTTGATGCACACCAGATAACAAACCAGATAGCATTGTGTTATCCTATCCTATGTTTGACACGGATCAGATAATAATAGGATAGGATATACATTATGTTCAAATGACAAAATTACCCTTTTTTGTTAAAATTACATATATTTCTCTAAAAATAACTTGAATTGTATATTTCTCTAAAAATAACGTTAATTTTTAATTTTTTAATTTTTACAAATTATAAAAATATTATAATTTAAACTAAATTATAATTATAAAACAAACGTAATTATTTTTTAATTTTTAAAAAAATATAAGTACCAAAATCATTTTATTTACAAGATAAAGTAGCAAGTAATGTACAAAAAAACTATATTAACGCACTTCCATACAAATCATATTCTTATTACATACAAATAATCATTATAGACAAAAATGTAAATAAAAACTTGAAATCAAGAAACTTTCTCAATAATATTAACATTACTTCAAAACAAAAGAAACAAGGTCATTGACAAAGTAGAATTCCTAAAAAAATATGTTGAGTCATAAGATGAATCAAGACCTTCAATTATTTTGATTTAATGCAAATAAATACTAAGTTAAAAGTTGCGTCTGGAAAATGTTAACAGACAAAAGTGTTGCATATTTGTCTGTTGGATACAGACAATAGGCAGACAGACGTTAAGTCTGATAGGATTTAAGGCATAGTTAATGCACTGCCATTTTTTATCTTGTGCAGGGAAAGTTTGAACATCCTTCTTAGGATCTGTCGAAATGCAAAGGGAACATAAAGAAAAGTAAAATTTTAAAATTTCCCCTCGCTTTAAAAGACGCGTCACAACTATAATGAGTACTTGTCTGAGCAGAAGCGATTTGACAGCTGAAGCAGAAGGTATGGAGTGCCTTGCAAGGAAGATAAGCAGACTGCTTTATCGGCTCTGAGTGACGGTGACAAGCATTTAATGCTCGCATTTAATTTCCCAACGGACACCAAGCTTCAGACAAAAGTCAGACACAAGAAAGAATGTCATTTAAAGACAACAGTTACTTCTTTAACAAGTCTATATATACTAGAAGATTTGAAGCGCTCAAGTTACGAACTTACATTCTAAAACGCAAGCATTCTTTTAAGCCTTTAATTCTTTCTTTGTTTAAAATTCTTAAGTTGTAAAAAGCTCTCAAAACACCTTGTATATCCTGAGGGAAACAGACTGTGAGCTTATCTTGTACATTTGTTTCTAAGACGATAGCTTAAGTCTGTGTGCTCCCTTCTTCAACAAATCTTCTGATTTGTTGTAGAGCTAGAAGTGGCTTGGTAAGAAACAATACTTGGGTTGTTAGCTTGGAGAAGCTAGTGTAAACACTACTTGGATTGAGCCAGAAGTGGTATTGAACAATACTTTGTATCTTATTGAAAGATAGTGGAACTTGGTGGGTTGCCAAGAGCTGGACGTAGTCTCGGGGTGAGACGAACCAATATAAAAACTCTCTGTGTTTTTATCTCTTCTCCTTATCTCTTATCTTTTTGATCTGATTTTAAACTGTGATTTGTTTCTCTTTAAAAAGTTACGTCTGTTTTCATATCAAAACATTGTCTGTCGCCTTGTTCTTAAAAACCTTATTTTTATTAACTTACAAATGATAGTCTTTTACAAAAAAGTTTGCGAAAATTTAAAATCATAGTTCAACCCCCCTTCTTGTGATTTTTGCCTCTACAAAATATGATTACCTAGAAAGCTTATAACCAATTCCTAAAATAACACCTAAAAAGGTATGTAACATAAACCAAAATGTGTGACAAAGTTTCCTGAAATGTAACCATAAAACTAAAGATTTCACATAATTAGGAGTGTTCGCGGATTGGATTGGATCGGTTTTTAATAGAAAAAGCATTTGATCCAATCACTTCGATTTTTTTAATTAATCATCCAATTGGTTTGATAAAAAAATTTAAATCCGATCCAATTTAAATTGGTTTGGATTGGATCAGTTTTCACTTTTAGTTTTGTTTATATATTTCTTTGGAGAAAGTATTAAATAAATGGTAATATATATAATAAACATAATAAAAGATAATTTAAAATATTAAATATTTTCTTTATAAGTCAATAAACAACTAATAATAGTATAACTCTTCAAATATATACTATTAAAAGTAAATTTATATAACTTAATAATTATACTTATGTACTTTTAATCAAATCGATACTAAAAAAATATCTTCAATTAAATAGATGTTTCACAAATAAATATAAGTTATGTGACAATTTTATAAATATATAAGAAATAAAAATATAAACATGAGTAATATCATAAATTTATGAATAAAAATGTATATATCTATGCCATAGCCTTGATCTTAATAAGAAATCAAAATCATATTGTTTTTTTTTTTTTTATCAAAGCTCAATGTTACACTCCTTTGAGATCTCTATTCTACGAGATATGAAAGTGTATTTTCGAAAAGAGATGTTATGAAGAGAGTTAGAAGGTGTCTATTTATTAATTGATTATATCGACATGTAATCGATTATTTTGTTCTTGATGTGCCTGGGTTTAAGTTTGAATGTAATTAATTGATTAAAACAAAGCATGATCTATTAAACTAGTAGCTTGAATTCAAACAGAGAATACAACATACACATGTAATCAATTATCCCAAAGTGTAATCGATTAAATCCATAGCTTGCTCTATTTGCTTTCAAGTTTGTGCTTATGTAATCGATTATCTCGAAGTGTAATTGATTACTAAGATCTGGTTTTGTTTCCAAATGCATAGAAGAACGAATTAATCAGTTAAGAATTCACATAATCAATTATAACAGTCCTGGTTCAAAATTTTTAAGCATAGTCAAGGCACTTAGCATTTTTAGGACTTTCTAGGCTTAAACATATGGTCTAGAAATTACCTATACACACACATGCCTAGATCTAAAACAAGCAATACAAAGTGCCTTTACATATAACAAGTTTATGGCACAATTGACATCAAAATCAAAACAAACTAAAACTATGAGAGAGAAATCTCCTTCTTGTTGATCCTTTATCCAACAATCTCCTCCTTTTTGTTTTTGATGTGCCAAAACTTGTTCAAAGCTTGTATTTCCTCTTAATCTTCTATTGCCTTGATGATCTTCACTTTAATTCCCTATTCTTACCATTTCAAGATCAAGTGAAGTCTTATGTCTTTTTAAGTTCAGATTTCAAGTCTTTTTAAGTTTAGATTTCAAATCATATTTCAAGTCACAAATCTCATTTCAATCTTAATTCAGATCATTATTATCATCCAATCTATCATAGGTCAATTCTTATTATATCTTTTCTCCCCATTTTTGGTATATGAAAAGCAAAAATATATGAATGATAACTGAACACACATGAAGATAAAGCCATAATATGCATTTCTTTTAATCAAAATAGGCCATGAGGGCCATTGCATTAGTTTTTCATATAATAGAAACACAAAAAGAACAGACTAACATGGTCATAACAGCAGATAACAAAGCAAAAACCACAAGAGACAAGAAACAAATAAAAGCTGAAGGAAACTAAGAGAAGCTAAGGCCTAGAAAATTTTCACTGTAGGCCAATGCTTCATACTGTCTCCATGCTTATGAATTTAGTCCTGTCTTTTAAAGCACACTCAAAGCAACCATTAGTTGCTAAGTTCAGGTAACTTAAGGTTTGCTTCTTGAAGGTTTATCATCATTAAAACTCAAGCTTCTTGAGGGATTTTGTGTCAACATTGATTAATTTGTTAGCTTAACATCCAATGTCTCCCCTTGGATTCGATGGGCTAAACATCCCAGCCCATGGCACTTGTAATGGGCTTTACCACTCTAGCTAGATGTAGTGTTGAAAAAATGCTATAAGGAAAAATAGAGTTGCATCCTTACTAATAGCTATAGCTTTTGACCTAGTGGTAAGCACTTAATCCAACAAGTGGTATCAGAGCGACGTCATGGGTTCAAATCCCCTGGGTGACACTGGGGGGAGATTAATTTTTTGGCTTAACATCTAGCATCTCCCCTTGGATTTGATGGGTTTAACATCCCAGCCCATGACGCTTGTAATGGGCACAACCCCTCTAGTTAGATGCAACTTTGAAAAATGCTACAAGGAAAGAAAGTTGCTCCCTTACTAATAGCTATAATTTTTGTCCTAGTGGTAAGCGCTTGATCCAATATATACGAGATCCCAATCACTTCCCAATGATTCCTTATGGTTTTGGTGAATCATCAGAGGTTGGGTATGGATCCATATGTCTAATTAAAGGTTGAAGTTGAGTCTTAAAAATTAGGTTAGACCCTAGGTTCCCCCTTTGTTGTTTGATTCTTGTGTGTATAAATCTATTGAGATAATGAACGAGACTTGTGAAAATCTCACTCCTTTGTCGTTGTTTATTTTTGTATGTGTTTGCGGTATGAGCAAAAGACAATCTTTTTCTTTAGGACATGTACACAAAGGATTTAGAAGACTCTCTCTAAAGATGTTGGCTTATGGATGACTCCAATTTTGGACATCTGCAAGTAACTTTAGGGTTTATAGACAATCCATTGCTCTGATATAGGTAATTGTTTTGTCTATATGTCAGGGCGAGTAGCTAGGCCGACTATCTGATGTATTTCTTTTGCATGTATTTATGGATGACTGTGTCTTATATTGATATATTTCGAAACTTGATGATATATATATATATATATATATATATATATATATATATATATATATATATATATATATATTATATTCATGAAGTATTGACGTTTATTATGCGACTATGTTTTTTTTTTTATAAGATCCTCTTGACACTTCAAACAATTACAAAAGTTTTTATTCATGTTGAAAAATTTACTTAACGTTTTTCAATTAACTTAAGCAATAAATAAATACATAATCTAGATAGTGGTTACACATGTAAAATCCATCTAAAAAATAATACATTGAAACTTATGTTTTTGAATATCCGAAGACTTTTTATGAATTATGAAAAATCTTAATAATCCTAATTAAATACTATAAGACTTATTTATTTAAAAGTAAGAAAATCTTTTAAAATCTTTTAAAATCTTAATTTCTCGCTCTTAAAGATCCATATACGACAAACAATTCACTACTAGGAAATCAACTTTGCTAAGTTTTTTTCAGATTCAATCGTACCAAGTGTTGAATTGTGAAGGATAAACTAGAAAGTTCAGAGATAGAAGAATGAACCATTAAGTTTATAAAGAAGTGCGCAGCTTATCAACTACCTTATCCTCCCTCCATTTTTTAACCGTCACCAACTACTCTCTCTCTCTCTCTCTCAAATGGCCGCAGCTTCCTTCTCCAATCTCTCCACACACTTGTTCTCTCACTACAACCACCCCTCTACACAAACCTGCACCATCACAATCCGCCATGGAACTCTCATCTTCTTCCCTTCCAAGCTCAAACATTGCACTTTCACATCCACCCATTTCCTCCACACTACAGCCACAGCCATCTCCTCAACCGGGGATGGTGGTGGCAGGTCGCCGGGGAGCGGTGGCGGTGACAGTGGCAGCGGTGGTGGCAGTGGCGGTGGCGATGAAGAGGAGGAAAGGGACCGCAATAGGGAAGAGGCGATGTTGGCGCTGGCAGAGGCCGGCAGGTCCCTGGTGAGTTTCCCGGAAGATTTGGCAGCGGCGGTTACGGCAGGGAGGGTGCCGAGTTCGATAGTGAAGAGGTTCTTCCAGTTGGAGGAGTCAGCTGTGTTGCGGTGGTTGCTCAAGTTCGGAGGGTTCAGGGAAAGGTTGCTGGCAGATGATTTGTTCTTAGCCAAGCTTCTCATCGAGTGTGTTGTTATCATCTTCACCAAGGTTTTCCTTTCATCCAACTTTCTTCTTTTCTTTCTTTTTGTATGAATAACATTACGAGGAATATTAACGACAGTTTTTCAGAAACTCTCTCGCTAACTATGTATATGTGATTAGTTGTAACAAATTTTAACAAATCACAAAAGAAAAAGTATTCTTGAACACCCAAACAGTGCCAACACCCCTCCAACACCTACTTTTGTTGTTTGATTTCAAATTTCTTTTTTATTTTTGTTTTTTTTATTAAATATTAAATAATAAAATAATATATTAAAAGTCATATATGGGGGTGTCTAATGGGGGTCGGTTACTGTGGGGTGATTCATATATCGGTACTCATCACAAAAAGAGTCTCAGCAAGAATAGAGAATAGAGTATCAGATAGAGTGTCATTAGCATTCCTCATAATATAATTATATTTTACATTTAATTACTCTTTTTATATTCTACTGAACTGGAAAATAGATTGGTTGTAATTAATTTGTTTTTTGTAGAAAAAATTATCAATATTAGTACATTCTGCTTTTGAGGCCGGAAGGGAAAAAAATGCGCTAATCCACATGTTACTGAATTTTGTTCAAAGAACTTGTTCTTTGTTTTTTTCAGTAAAGATATATAAAACGTTGGTCGGACTTTTAGTTTTTTTTTTTTTTTTCTTGTCGTTTGTGCATTCCCGTGTTTATATTCATTTCCAATTATGTTGATCTCCTTGAAAGCCTTTAAAATATTGTGTGTTTCTCCGGTTTATGAACTTATGACCAGAAAATCAGCCACATCCAAATGCAATCAAGAGTACTGATGACATACCTAGCATACTTGAGTTTTCACATTCAGAATTTAGTATATTAACATTTAAGATAATTCTGTCGATTTTTTTTTTTTTTCTAATGGTGAAATGTTTTAAAGAATCTTTTCAAGATAAATTTAACTTCCTTTCATCTCTAAAAATTTAAACTGACATTTAGGTGAGCCGTTTGGATTGGTCACCGTTTATAATTAGATTCAGTCACAAACCAATGACAATTTATGAATGTGAATTAATGGTTTTTTTTTCGGCTGAGGATATTGAGCATTTCTTTTAGATCTTGTTACATATTACCACAAGGATCTAGCTCAGTTGGTTGAGTAGGATAGATGTGTGTCTTTGATTCCTACAGATAAAAAAAAATCTTGTTATAGATTTTGAAATCATCGCTTTAATCAGAGGGTGCTCCTACTTGAAACCAAGTGGTTAGTGTGTACGGGTGCTATACTGCTATAGCACGTCAAAGTTTAATAATTTTAAGGCTTAATACCCAATTTGATCCCTTGGTTTTTTAAATATGTTCAATTAGATCCTCTTATTTTTTTACTATACAATTAGGTTCTTTTGTTTTATTCAATTGGGTCATTTCCATCCAATTAAGGTGACATCCGTTAGATGATGAAATCTTCTGGCTATTAATTATGAATAGTGGCATTTATAAACCACCACTATATTTATTATTTTTTAAAATTAAAAAATAAAATAAGGGACAAAATTGATGAAAATGACCTAATTGGATAAAATTAGAAAACTATGGGACCCAATCGCATAGTCAAAAACTAATGGACTTAATTAGGTAAAATTAAAAAACTAAGGGACCAATTACATAGTAAAAAACTAAAGTACTTAATTGAGCATTTTTTTGAATAAATTAAGGGACCAAATAGGTAATTAAGCCTAATTTTAAACTTCGGTTTTATCTCTTTAGGTTGAATTGCTATACTTGAATAATATTATTTGTTTGGCCTGAAAAAAAAAAAGGCACATGGCAAAGTGAGATGATATTATGAATTATCCAGAGCCTTCGAAAACATGGATTGAGATTTTCACCTGTCACCTATAACAAACAAATAAATATCATTTCCATACACAACCATCCCATGAATATAAATACTAATTAATTAGTGTCTTTTAGCGAAGCATCTAACATACAAATGATCAATCTGTAATGGATATCCCGTGTGTTTTCAGGCTGCTGCAGAATTGGAGCGGCGTAAAGAAAAATTCACAAAGGAGCTGGATTTTGTTGTTGCTAATGTGGTATGCTTATCAACATGATATAATCTTTTTTCTGTAGTTATCTAACACAAGATGCTATTCTAGTTCTTATAATTTGGTCCTATAGTTACAAAGACTTTCTCTTTTAGTCTCTATACTTAAAAACATCTCCTTTTAATCCCTACACCTACACATATCTTTTAGTCCATGCCGTAGGGACTAGAAGGGATTAAAATGATATGTGTAGGACTATGAAGGATTAAAAATGGCATGTATAGGAATTAAAAGGAATGTTTTTAAGTAAACAACTAAAAGAGAAATTTTTTGTAACTATATGGATCAAATGAGTAATTAAACTTACTTTTAATGTGTCAGCTCTATCTTTTCTATATTTGTGCCAGAGTTTGTGAACTAGACTTGATGCCTTGGGTTTCCAATTCGCAGATTTAGATCAACAAAATGGTAGAATCATATTTTTCAAACAGACCTTAAGTGGTAAAAATTATTGATTTAATAATTTACATTGTTTACTTTTCATGCCTAGAAGCTGTCTGGTCTCACATTTTCCCTTTTGTACTAATCAGATTTGAATTAACTCTTTGCACTCTGATGAAGTCAATTTGTATGTTGTCCAGTTCTTTATATAAGAATTTGGGAACCACCCACCTAATTCAGTTTTTAAATTTATCTTAGGTAACAGGCATTGTAACAGGTTTTGTGCTTGTGTGGTTTCCTGCACCCACTGTTTCTCTCAAACCTCCTCTTGCAGTCGGTGCTGGACCCATTGCTAAATTATTCTATGGTTGTCCTGATAATGCTTTTCAGGTTAACACTCTCTAGCTTTCTGCATTTCTTCTTTCTTTATTTTATGTTTTAATTTTAGTTCCAATAGTCTATTTAATCCCTAGACTATGCATTTGCTGACAATTTAGTCCTTACGTTTTTTAAATGACCAATTTAGTCCATAAATGTGCAAATGTTACGACAAATTAGTCCAACCATTAAACATATTGATAATTTGGTTCTTAAAGTATGACACTTAATGTCAGAGTGGTCCTGAAACTATACTATTTATTGACAAATTAGTCAATAACATACATGACTTATAAACGGTTGGACTAATTTGTCGCAACTTTTACACATTTGTGGACTAAATTAGTAATTTAAAAAATGTAGAGACTAAATTGTAGGGAATGCATAGTTCAGAGACTAAATAGACTATTTACCCTTTTAGCTATGATTGTTATAGTGGATATGATTAGAAGTTGATAATCTCTACAGGTGGCTTTACCTGGAACATCCTATACCCTTCTACAAAGAATAGGTGCTATAGTGGTATGTGTTGGATCATTTAAAGCAAGTCACATAATTTTTTTTTTATAAATGAGGATCATCTCCATCTCTTATGCAGCGTAATGGGGCAAAGCTATTTGTAGTTGGCACCGGTGCTTCATTGGTAAATTAACACATTATTTGTTTACAAAAGTACCCTTTTTGCTTGTTATAGCTTTTTGGCAAATTCTTAAAAATTTCTCCACCACTTTGAAACTTGCTCTGGTCCTTAAAATTGGAAGAGGAATGCTAGCGACACTCTATCTGATACTCTTTTGCTAATACTCTTTTTATGATTGGTTGAAATTTGTTGGAAATCACTAATTTTGGTGATCTCACTTCCAGATTAGGAGAGAAAATCATTAAATGATAAGTGAGACCCACAAAAATTGTGATTTCCAACAAATTTTAACCAATCACAGAGAGTGTTAGCAAAAAATGTCAGAGAGAGCGTCGCTAGTATTTCTCAAATTGGAATTCTGCTGATCTTCGAAATATACAGAAAAAAAAAAATAATTTAGGTTAGCCTTCCTGCACCAGTTTCATTGTCTTGATAGTTAGACTGAGCTTTTAATGACCATTGGAGATAGGGTATAAGTATCATATCATATTTATTAGAAATTTACTTGTTGTTTCTCCGAATTCACTATAAATTTTTGCATAGTGCTTGTATTGAAACTATGTATGTAGCCAGATGACAGTGAATTACTTCTTCACCTAGAAGACATGGAAAATAACAACTAAGAAATTATATAAAGGAATAAGTTCAGATGCATCATTAAACAGTAGATGACATAAAGTAGATATTAAAATTTTTATTTTAGAGATATCTCTGTCACCTGTTCCTCTCAAGTCTCAAGCATGTTGTATTGTTCATATGCAGAATAATAATATAGAATCAAGAGGGTATAGCTCAGTTGGTTGAGCAGGGTGTGTGAGTTGTTGTAAACCCCTTGGTACCTATCTTTGATTCCTACGGATCAAAAAATGACATTCTTCATCAACGCCTATGATTATAGTAGGAAAATCTTTCCTAGCATATCATGTGGTGAAGTTCAATATGCAGAATAATATCAAGAAACTGGACTTGAGATTCATCTTCCGCGTGCTTTGTCTATAATTTGAATTGAACATATGGATGTCTGTAAAAATTAAAACAAATCAGAGTAATCCATGTATCGGTAGCGTGACCGATGGAAATGCCTTTTCAGGTTGGTATAAGTATAACAAATGCATTGATCAGTGTACAGAAGGCTGTTAATAAAACAGTTGCTGCCGAGGCTGAGAATTTACCTGTAATATCAACCAGTGTAGCATATGGAGTTTACATGGTTGTAATTAGCAACCTCAGGTATTCCATTTACATAAACTACAATAATTGAGCCTTCATTTTCTACTAATTTTGTATTCTTAGAGTAGTGGATATCCCATCAAGAGAACAGAAGTTGTGAATACATGAATGCACTCTAAGTTACTTTCCTGTGTTAATTGAGTATCTAAATAGTGTGGTTTTTCCCAATTAAAACACATGATATTTTGAAACAGACTGACTTTCTGGGTTAGTTATCCCCCTTTAAGTTTGAAACATTACACTAACATCCCCTTATATGTTTGAAAACATTAAACTGACATCCCCTCAACACCCCTTCAAATCTTACACTAACACCTCCGTAAAAGGGAGGTGAATGTAATGGTTAAAGAAGCATAGAGTGTTTGTGTAATTACACGAAACCTTAGGGATTATTGCTGTAATTTTCTCAATCCTTTAATGCCAGAATCAGGTACAAAAACCCAATTGACAATGAAGAGAAACTGGTATGCTGTTCCAAAATATCTTCCAGCTGGAAAAACTTGTTATTTCAATGGTGTCATTGCTTTGCAAGTAGGAAAAATTATCCACTAGTGGTATCCTGTCACAGTTGCAAAATTTGTAGATCATGAGGATCTCTGCACGTTAGCAGAAAAGCAAGAAAAAAGAAAAACAAAAGAACCTCTTATTAAGGATTTGTCTTTTGTGTGATCAGGTACCAAGTACTTGCAGGAATTATTGAGCAACGGATTCTAGAGCCATTACTACACCGAAACAAGCTTATACTAACCGCAGCATACTTTACTGTTAGAACTGCCAATACCTACTGGGGCTCGCTACTGTAAGATTATTGATTTAGCTCAATGAGAAATGCTAGCAACACTCTCTCTAACACTCTTTCTAATACTCTATCTGTGATTTTCAATAAATTTCAACCAATCACGGAGAGAGTATTTGAAAGAGAGTGTCAGAGAGACTGTCGTTAGCATTCCTCTTAGCTCAATTAATCTCTATGCATATGCACCATAAAACATTCTCTTTCATTTCAATTCTCATCATTTGTAGGTGGGTGGATTTTGCTCGATGGGTTGGAGTCCAGAAGATAAAGGATTAAGCATTTTTTTGCGATACTGCATTTGTCAAAGCTTAAGTATATTGACTTGATTCATTGGCAGAACTTCAAATGGTTGGTGATTAAATTTGTACCCCTATATTTTGTTTCTCTTCCTCCCTTGTCTAAGCAAAATTGTACATTTGTTTCTGTAACAAACAACAGCAAGTAAATAAACCTCCATCTTGTCTAGTTGAAATCAAATTTGAATGAAAACTATTCGCTTCCCTTTCTTTCTCTTCCAATTACTCATCTACTGCTTCCGCTGCATTTGCAATAGACATACATCATCTATATCCAAAACTTTCAAAATAGTTGTTTCTCATATGGGTTAAGATCCATTATAACGTGACAATATCATGGCATGAGAGAGAAAGGTACAAACTCAATGATGATAAAACCTATCATTATGTTTGGATTAAATCATAGACTGTTGTAATCCAAACATATCAGCACTATAATTATACACACGGATATGTAACATCTCTATGCATACTGTCTTTTCTTTAAATTTGCTTTTCTGTCTTTCTTATTCGTTGTCTGTGGTTGATATGTTAGTAGGATGAGAGTATTCAAATCCTTTCTATAGTAATCCTTGACTCATTTTTTTTTATTCAATGGAAAGAATACAAAAAAGCCTACTCTAAGCCATCTTTACAAACAAGAGTGGCTAGAGAAGGGGGAGGAGAGTCCAAAACAATAAAACGTTTTGCGTGTCTAACACCCTTGTTAGAAAGAGCATGCGCAATGTAGTTGGCTTCTCTATGTATGTACTAAAAAGAAATAGACCAATCCCTTTGGAGGAAAAGAAGGGTAGTCATAAGTAACTGGGCATGTGGGTGATACTCAGGACACTGTCTCGTGTGAAATGCTTGAAAGCCAGAATCCCAAGTAAGGTTAAGGCCATGAATCAAGCCCATAATTTCAGCTTTCGTAATATCACCATCAGCATAAAAAATATTTAAAAAATAATTGACTTTTATTCACCCTTAAAAAAAATAAGTATTACTACAACTGTATTTATATTTGAAAAATTATAGACAGGTCAATATACAAAAGAATGTAATAATCTTTTTGCAAACAAAATTGGAAAAATTATATATGGACTTTTATTTATAATAAAAAATAGAAATTAATAAAACAATATTTATATTTTAAAATTTTATAAAAAATTATAAAAATTAATTCTTTCAAATATAAAATCATATTTACTACTTTTTAATAAATTAACATGTGAATACAAAGAAATTAATGTTATAAAAAAAACAAATAGATATTGTGTTGCTGTTAACAAAAAAAAACTATCGGCGTCGATAGTTTTTTTTTTTTTTTTAGATCCTTCCATGAAATTTAAAATTTCTATTTCTAATAAGTTTGTATAAGGACTTAATAATTTTTCAAAAAAACATTTAAAAAATAATTGACTTCTAATTACCCTTAATAGAATAAGTATTGCTACAACTGTATTTATATTTGAAAAATTATAGATAGGTAAATATACAAAACAATGTAATAATCTTTTAGCAAACAAAATTCAAAAAATTATATATAGATTTTTATTTATACATAAAAAGATAGAAATTATAAAACAATATTTATATTTTAAAATTATATACAAAATTTATAAAGATAATTCTTACAAATATAAATTTATATTTATTATTTTTTTGTTAATCTACCATGTGAATAAAAAGAAATTAATGTTATAAAAAAAACAAATAGATATATTTACGCCCATCGAACGCGTGCGGTGCTGTGAAATAAAATGGCACACATGTGTAAGTCTAAAACATACAATACAAATGTCAAGTATAATAAACAAACCCTGACACCAAAAACTAGTGGGATCAAAATCAAAACGGCTTAATTGCTATTTTAGTCCTTCAATTTAAGGGTCGTGCTTTTTTTAGTTCTTGAAATTTAAATTTGTTTTTTTTAGTTCCTAAATTTTTGAAAATTGTTCTTTTTAATCATTTTTGATAATAAATTGACAATTTGTGATGGTTTTTAACTGCCAGAGTTTAATTTTTAATTTTTAACCACTAAAATTTGCATTTTAAAACCGTCTTAAAGTGCCAGTTTATCACAGGAGAGACTAAATCAAATTCTGGCAGTTGAAAACTGCCACAAATTACCAAAGCAATTTTCAAAAATTCAGAAACTAAAAAAAGCAAATTTAAATTTCAGGAACTAAAAAAAACATAATCCCTAAATTGAAGGACTAAAATAGTAATTAAGCCAATCAAAACTAAACAACTGGGAGATGCAACTTCTTGTAGTTTCCATTTTTAGCCAACAAACATTGCCCGCGTGTGAATCAATCATCCTATACAATTATTATCGCTTGAGACGGGACCAATTGGCCATCATCCAGAGAGTTGTAAACACAAGGCGGCCCTGCAATGGTCAAAATGGTTCCTCTGTGAGGTTGCTCATGCTCAAGGCTCCTTTCTCTACGTCTACCTTTATCCTTTGGGAAATCTCGGGTACACCTTTCTCACTTTTGAGGGGATCTACGTTTCTCCCTCTGATAAGCTCGGTCATTGACACACTTTGTTAAGTGACCCAACTTAATGAGTTTCTGGATCGCAACTTTCAATGTTCAACAATTCTCTATGTCGTGACCCTGAGTCTTATGGTACTCACACTGTTTGTCACTCCTAGGACCATCTATGCCTCTATAGATCTTGGCATGTTAAGTAGACGCGTATAATGGATCTCCTTCAGTATTTTCCCATTCGAGCTTTAAGAGGAGTGAAGTCAAGAATTGACTCCCAGTTCCTTTTTCAATTTCCTTTATTTGGGCGGCATGGCCTGGATTTGTTGTAAGACCGAATGTTCCCCTCAATGCCTTTTTCATTCTTCATTGTTTCTCGCTTGACTCCTTTTCTGTCAGTTGCATCTTCCTTAGCTTCTATGTGTTTCTCGACGTGAGCACGTATTTCCCCCATATTGGCTGGTCTTATTAGTACTAGAGAATCCAAGAATGATCCCAGTAGAAGGCCTTTTGAAATGCCTTCACAAGGAACTTCTGATCTGGGTCGTCCACTTTTTTAATGTGGCAATGTTGAACCGAGCTAGATACTGCTTCAAGGTTTTGCCATTTTGCTGCTTCACATCGAACAAATCAACGACTTCCTAGTATTTGCTTTTGCTAACCGCAAACTGCGACTCAAACAGCCAGGGGCGGAACCAAGAAATTGTATTAAGGGGGGCGAAAATTTAACAAAGGTTATGGAAAATGAAAAATACTAATTTTTACTATTAATAATTGCCTAAAATTTAATTTAATAATAAATAATATTTCAAATATCTTATAAAAGTAATTATAACAATAAATTCAAATCATTCACTTCTTTCTTCTTAACAAATATTCATCAAGTTTACAAGTTTGTGGTGAAATTTTTGAAGTTTATGATATAAGAGGAGTCTAAGATATATCAAAATTATTGACTTGAGGAATATATCAATAAAGAGTTATTATTCTTCATTCAAAATTAATTTTGTCAACACTCATCCAAACATACATTAACTTGCTTTGTTTTTTTGCCTACTAATGTCTTTGAAGATAATAAAAAAGGAAGCAATTTTAATGACTCAAAACTAAAGTAAAAAAAAAAAAAAGGAATACAACTATAAGGGTATTAATATATATGCTGGGAGTTAGGGGGCGACTACCCCTGTTGGGGTAAACGTGGTTCCGCCCCTGCAACCTAGCTAACTCTTGGAAGGTATTGATTAACCTTGGGGGGAGACTAGAAAACTATTGCATGGCTACTCCCCCCCCACTCACCCAAGTGTAGCCAAGAATGCCTTGCAACTTATTGCATTGTCCCTACCACTTATATATATTCGGGCATAAAACGTTTGGAGGTGCTCCTTGTAACACCTTGTTACATTAGACACAACTCATACTAATTATTTTATATGTTTTAGTTATTAAATGAGGAAAATTTTTTCGCAATTAAATGAAGCATTTATCAACCACATTTAGAATACATAAAATATTATATAAAGAACCATGATCATCTTACAGTCAAACACCAGTACATGACACTAAAATAAATATAGGAAAATCATGTACTAGCTAATCCCAACCCATACATCAGATAACTTAGGTAGAGCAGTACACAATTTCTACCTTAACCCAAATACAGGAATAAAGAAAACTAGTCTTCAAATTCTACATTATCGCATCATCATCTGCAACTTCTATCTGCATCAGCGGGGAGACTTGATCACTGGGCATGGACTTCATCTTCACGTATCCAATCGATAAGTACATATATAGAAAGAAAGATAGAGAAGTGAGATATGATTCTATATATATAAGTATCAATGACGGTAGAAACTACCGTCAGTTAAATAGTAGCGGGGGACCTAAGGTTTACTCTAGATATACTTGTCCTAACATCTAAACAACTAAAACCTCTAGACGCAGTATGGATCCATACTCTCCGATTGGAAGTGATTGGGAGTACATACGCCTCAACCTATGGCAAAAACCTTCATCTTCCATAAATGAACTCAATTTATCTAAATTCAGGACATCCACAGTCCTATATAACTTAGGCGTACTCTCGCACCAATCAATAGAATGCTAAGCAATAGTTAGGATTGCCAAACTTGGTCAAATGAAGTTCCCGACACAGGGTGCTGCCCTGGCCCTTCAGGTACTTCATCACTCAGCACTGTATCCCCAAGACTTCCGTGAGTGAGTCCCTGTCGTTCATTCCTCAACTTGCCAAGCTATGTCTTCCTCTATAGGCAACATGCTACTGCATGTTCCTTTCTTAACAGTACTCACACTAGAGTACTCACAATCTACTTATCAACATTTGGTCTCAATCGGTGAGCACCAACATAGGGTAATAATATTTCTGTCCCTCAGACAGATAAATAGTATAATTATCGTATGATCACATTTCAGTGTGCTATATCCTACATCACTGAGTATCAAAATTACAGAGGATCAAATTTCTGTCATTCCGACAAGTAAATAGAATAAACAGTATATAGATATACAAAATCACAATATATCACAATTAAATCATTACATCAATAATATTTTCAGGAATATATATATACTTTAAGTATCTATTATAAAATAATCATTACAATGTTATGAAATTATTAGATACTTAATTTTGATTCTTCTAAATTTAATTACTTATTAAGACTTATAGTCACCCATCTTAAAATTAAAATATACTAATATTACTTAATTAGATACAAGGAATTGATATTAAATGAATTAAAGTCTTAGTTAATTTCATACAGCTAGAATCGTGAGGAATTTGTGAGGAAATTAATTCACAAGTTTTATTCAAGCTACATAGTTAAGTGTTTAGAATTTATTTGTAGAAATAACCATTCTTCTCTCCTTTCTTAACCAATCCTGAGATGAAACAATATTATCAAGTCTAAATTTTAAAATCTAATTCTAAGTAGTAGGATTAAATACTTAATATAAATTTTGACTAGTTGTATTTTTTTATTCCTTACCAAACCCGAGAACTAACCTATAAAGAAAAGCATGAATTATTATTATTATTATTATTATTATTATTATTATTATTATTATTATTATTATTATTATTATTATTATTATTATTTGACATGATGAAGTCTAAATTAGAAATTGTCTTGCTTTTACTACCAGGGACCAAAACTATATAGTAGAGGAGCTAAGGGTTTGTATCTTTTAGCAAAAGTCAATTTTCTTGTTTCTGGATTTCATTATCACCGAATCTAGTGATTGAGTTGGCCAAATTTTAATCTTTTCATTATTCCTAGTTGTATCACGTGAGGAAAGATGAAATGCTAAGAAGGAAATATATTGGTTCTAATTCTTTGAGAATTGACACACACACTCAAGTAGAAACTTCAAAGTTGACTTTGTTTTGTTTTAACTTTTGGTAGCAGAAACTTTTCTTAGAAAAAGACAAGCTTTCCTTCTTTGTAGTCCCAACTTGATTTTAAACACACATGTCCACATCTTTTGTTTCTTTTCTGTCTTCTTTCTTTTTAACATAAACTATGCAGTTTAATAAAAATCAAACTTTCTTCTTTGTTGGTTGGCAGGGAAACACGAAATTGTCAAGGGAAGGAAGGAGTATTTCCTTTGGCTTCTACTGTTTTACGAACAAGAGGTTAAAGCTTGGTTTAAAGAGTGAACCAAAAACAACACAACTTTTCTTACTACTAACCCAAATCGTGGACTTTTTTACCAAAAGAAGGGGTATATTTTCAGTTATACAGGCTTGTAAGTGTTGAGTTCATTGTTAGATTATTTAAGAGTCAACAATCAAAAGGTAACTCAGTAAAAAGTCCCCTTAAAGGTGAACTTGACAGCACAACAAAACAGTACAAGGATTAGAGAAAATTCATATTTCAGCTTCATATGGGTAAGAAATAAAGGAAATTAGCAAGTAACTACAAGGTTAGTGTCATGCAACAGCATGAAAGGAACAAGAATTTGAAGAGAACAACAAGAAAGAACCACCTCACTCTCCCCCTTACCTTACAGTCACGTGCAGGAGGAAATAAGAGGAGGAAGGGCTGTTGTTTGCTCCTTAAAGAGTGGAGAATGAAGTCTCTCCTATGGTTTTTGCTTCACTCTAGAGGAAGAGGAAAATGAATTAAGGGTGCATGTATGTTATTGGGACACTGAAGCAGAGAAATAGAAGTCGGAGAGGTGTGTGTATGAGTTTTTCTGAAGTGGGGGATGTGCTTAAATAGAAGATGAGGGATATGGGATATGTCATGGGAAATAGTCAGTGTAGTTTCTTCTGGTCACGTGTGGCAGTTTTAGCAAGTTGACTAATTTAAGAAATGATTACTTCACGTGAGCAAGTGGGCAAAAGCTGAAGAAAAGAAGGAAAAGTGCATCTCATGAGTTTTTGGGGTTAGAGGGGTTGGGTCTTTATTTCAAATTTCAAATGTATTAGGTGAATTGTGTGGAGTGTGTTTGTGTACGTTGATGTTATGACATAAAACAAAATGTGAGGTTTAGATTTTAGATGGTTAGGAGAATTTAGAGGAGGAAATTTTAAAACTAAAAACTTGTCTTGATATCTTTGTTAACCATTATATGATCGGGAATTGTGGAGAAATGGTTCAACATTTTTATAACTTATTTTATTATTATTATTATTTTTATTAAACATAATTTTAAGTTCAATTAATTATTTCATAATTATTTGTGACCCATTCTCGCGTTTGTCACAAATACTAGTAATTTTGTATAATTATTTCAGATTTTCATCTAGAATAATTATTAAAAAATTTAATTATATAGATCATAAAATATTAGTCACAATAATGTGATTTAATATCTTATTATCCTATTTAGGGTTATCAATTCTTAAAATAAAATTAAGAATTAAACAAACAGTCAAATATAGAAAGCGAAAATGAGGGTGTTACACTCCTGAGGATCTTGTGTACTGTCAAAGGTATCCGTGGCTAACTCCTTCAAGATGGATGGGATGATCACACAATCAATCTCTTTTGAGAATAGTTGTCCAAAGCGAACAATTGGTCGGTTTGATTCTCTACTTCCCACATCCTCGTGTAGTTCGTCAAGTTGTTGTCATAATGCCTCCTCATTTTCCTAAGCTTCTGCCATGGCTGCTAGATGTCTCTCTTCGACCGCCAACTGTCATGCTTCTGCTTTGGCGCATTGTTGCTTTGTCCCCTCGTTGAGTTTGTGTTTGGCGTCATTTTTGTTCTGAAGGTCCTTAAATGCCTTGAGGAGCTACTGCAAGAGTGGGTTGTCATTAGCTTTGTCGTCAGTAACGTTAGCTCTCCCTTTAGATCCATTTCCATTTCTCATGGTGATCATGATAAGTTTCAACAGACACAAGTTCAAGACAATGAACGAAAAAGAGGACACGATGGTGAGTTCTTGGTTAGTATGTGGTGGTCATTGAGAAAAGTTTTTTCAAAGACCCCACAGTGGGTACCAATGTTCATGTCGGAGGACACCAAATAGAGAGAACAGAGTGCCCCGTAGCTCAAAGCCTCTGTCAACACCCTCCCAGCTCTGCCTAATCATGAACCCGACTAAGACAATCTTTTACATGTGTCTTCTTGATATTGGGGCATGTAAACCACGCGCTTGTGTACGCATGATCTTGTTGGCTCTATACTAGGTACGAGTGTGTTGTTGTGCGTCTCTAACATGTCAGAGACGCGAAACACTACTTGGCATTGTAGTCTTAACGGTCCTATGGAGATCCATATCTAAAGTGAAGGGTTTGCTTAGAGCAAGGTGCCCAGCCGGAAAAGTGTCACAATTATTAAAATGTTTAACAATGGTTAACTTCATTTCATAAGTGGTTAATACTAATCACAATGATAAATTTATATAAGAGTGCTAGCAACACAATATCTAACACACTGGTCCTAATACACACTACGTTGTTGGTTGAAATTTATTGAAAACTAAAAAATCATGATAGAGAGGCATTAAATAAGATGCAAGACTCACATTTTTTTTTTAATTTTCAAGAAAATTCAACTAATAAAAGAGAGTGTGCTAATTTATATAATTATGTTAATTTATTATTAACCACATTTTTATTCATAATTATCAAGGATACCCAGGTCGACGACGGGTGTATGGTTAGTGGAGCATAAACTTTTTTCATCTGGAAACTAATCCTTGTTTGGTAGAGAAGAAAGAAATAAAGTAGATAGAAATAGAGGAGAGATAATTTGAAAAAGAAGAAATATAGTAGAAATAAAATTAAATGTTGAATTGTTTGGTTGAAAAAAAATGTGAGAAATAAAATGAAAATAAAAAAATTAAGTTATTTGGTCAGAAATACCCTTTTTACCGGGCAAAAATTCAGTTGAGTTAAAATGTCCCTTTTATCGGTCCAAGGACACAAATATAAATAAGGGTTAATTAAGTTTTTAGTCCTTAAACTTTTTAAAAATTTGATTTTTAGTCCCTGAACAAAATTTTGACTGGTCAAAGTCCCTAAACTTTTTAAAAATTCGGTTTTTAGTCCCTAAACTTTTTAAAAATTCAATTTTTAGTCCTTGAGTTAATAAGATTTCAGGGACTAAAAATCGAATTTTCAAAAAGTTTAAGGACTAAAAACTGAATTTTTAAAAAGTTTGAGAACTTTGACCGGTCAAACTAAAGTTTAAAAACTAAAAATCAAATTTTTAAAAACTTTAGAAATAATGACCAATCAAACTAAAGTTTAAAAATTAAAAATTAAATTTTAAAAAAATTTAGAGGCTAAAAACTTACTTATTCTTATAAATAACTCCTTTCCCGTACAAAGTCAAAATTATGGACCCACCGGCAACATAATTAACTTCTTTCTCAATCCTACCAAACCTCCTTACACACTAAACTACCGTTACCGCCCACCCTCTCTCTATCACTCCCACCAAACGAAGCATAACACTATAACAGAGAGAGAAAGAGAGAGAGAGAGGGGGTTTGGTTTCTTATCCGTTAGCGATGAATTTGGCGGTATCGGCGTTGGGAGGGTGGAGGGTGTGCAATGGAGCAATGTTTTGGGTCGAGGGAGGTGCCAATGGCAATGGTTTGGTAATGGGAAGTGGGAGAGTGAGGAACGTGGCTCGGAGTCGGAGGCGGAGTCGGAGTGAGGTTAGCGGAGTCGGAGTGAGGCTGGACGGACCCGTGCCCCTAAACGGCGACGTTTTGGAAAAGGAAGTGGTTTTCGAGCAGTGCGTGACGCGGACTCTGCCTCCGGCGCTGACGTTGGAGGAGGGACTCGAGAAATTGAAAGAGGCTCTCCAAACGTTGAAGCTGAAGAGGCCGCCTTCCCCCACTGGGTTCCTTAGGTTTCAGGTGGCGCTCCCTCCCAGTCCCAAGGCCTTCACTTTGTTTTGCTCTCAACCCCACTCCTCCTCCGTGTTTCCTCTCATTTATGTTTCCAAGAACAAAGACGCCGATTCTAAGTCTCTCTATGTCAATGGAACCCGCGGTGTTTGTGGCGTCGGTGCTGCTGTTTCCTTTGCCCCTCCAAGTCCAAACCACCGCACTTGCATCAACAGGTCTCTCTCTATTTATTCATTTACTTCGGGTCTACCAAGGGGTTTAGCTCAGTTGGTTGACCAGGGTGTGTCAGTTGTTGTAAATTCCTTGGTACTACTGTCTTCGATTCCTACAGATTAAAAAAAAAAAAATTACTTCGGACATGTTTGGGATAGCTTATCCAAAAGTACTTTTGAAAGAAGAAAATAAGAAGAAAAAAAAAAAAAAAGAAATGGGCTTTTTCATAAGCTTATACATAAACTAATTTATAAAAAGTCTCATATCTTTTAGATAAGCTATATGTGAGAGCTTTTATAAGTTAGCTTATACATAAGCTAATTTTAGCTTATGGATAAGCTTATTTCATGTTTTTCTTCATATTTTCTATTTCTTAGTGCTTTTGGATAAGTTTAGTCAAAATCATTCTGTGCATTATGGACTAACCAAACTCAAACACTCCATTTCTTTCTGCAGATACATTTCAACTGATTCAACCAATGTAGTGGCCTATGGTTTTATGGATGTTAATTTGGATGATAATGTGAATCATGAGGAAGGTTCGTTTTGGTTTTTCATCCCTCAGGTAAAGGATTAACAGTCTTATTGCCGTGAGTTTAAGAACTTTCAAATAATTCTTTAGCATGTAACCCCCATTGTTATAATATATTGTTTGCCACTCCCATTTCTGGCTGTTGTCATGAATGACAGATTGAGTTAGATGAGCTGGAAAGTGTTTCCATTCTGACAATGACCCTTGCATGGGATGACTTTTCCCTCTCTACTTTTCAAGAAGCCCATTATTTGCTTGAAGTTTCTCTAGACCAGGTGCCTGACATAATGCCTTTATGATGTCTTTTAGATTTTTGTTTTGTTTATTTACCTATACCATCATTATACTAATATAATATAGCCAAGCCTTTGGGGTCTTGTTAATAACCAACTAAGCGTAACCAATTAAAGGCCTTTTGGGTTTGAAGCATGAGAAATGCATAGGCCTATTCTACCTTGTGTTAAAATTAAACTTCTTTTTCGAAGAATGGGGACAGTAAGAATTGAATTCCTGACCACTTGTTCATATAAGCTTTGCTAGCATGTCAGTCATCAACTCTCCTAAAAGAAGCTTTAATGAACAAGGCCACTTAGATGCCAAATTTATATGTATAATTTGGAATAATGAATAATTTTTATATATGACAACCTTAAGATAGCAAATTTAATAAACAACGCACTGAGATGAGACAAGTACTGAGGGGAAATTCCAACATGTTGGTATCAAAATCCAAGATTGCATTGTTGTTGCTCATTAAATTGTGATAGGATTAGGAACTAGTTTTAATAATGGAAAATTGATAAAAATAGAGGTGGAAACCTCTCTTTTTCAAAGGAAGAAATCCTGCTCAATAACACAAATTGAGCAAGAGAGTAGCAAAAGAATTCAGCAAGACCACTCTTCATAATTCTGTCATCCTCTCCCCGTTTTCCCACCCTCTCCTCAATGTTTTCTTTCCTCTCAGTAATAATTCTATTATCTTTGTATTTGTAATTCAATATACACAGAGTTATACCACCATATATCTATTTTACATACCCCTGCTTCTATCATTTGTCATGTAATTTGGAATACTCAAAGTTAAACGGTCAATTCTTTTTTCTTTTTGTCAGTTTTTTTACCTTTGCGAATGAAAAGGGAATCTTTCATTATGGTTTGAATTGGGCCTTTCTCTTTGTTTCATATAATTTAGAGGATCCTTTTCTTCTTCTTGTGTTCTGAAAAAATAAAATGAAAATAAAAATATCAACTCCCTCCTGTATTTATGCTTGATGTTATTTCCTATGGTGTAGGTTATGTGTCATGTCTGGTCCACTATTGACACATGGAAATCCAAATGCACTAGAGCTGCCCTAAAAAAACTCAATTTGGTAGAAGATAGATCTATTCCAAGGGTATAAGCTCATTTCTTTCCTAATTTGTAAGTTTTACTTGCAACAACTAGTTGTTACTTCTTTAATTGCTAATATTTGTTTGACATGTTTCTTTAGTTGATATTTGTCTTTTGCATTTTCTTTTCCTTGGGTCTCGTTAACTGTTAATGCTCAAAAGCTATTTTCTTTATCGTTGTATTTTTTTTGTTTGCTTAAATTTATTTGGCTTGTGAGTATTTCTGCTATAAAGACAATGATAGTTATTTGGGAAATATATAGACACATTATTCTCTGTTTCATGCCCAAAGGCATCCATATTCACTATCGTAGGAGAGTTAAAGGGTAGGAGAAAATAAGAAAAGAATATATTGTAATGAAAAAGCAATAAAAATTGAGCTCCACTAAAAAACAATAGTTTGAAAGGCAACTCAAGGATGCTGGAGAAGCCGGAGAGAATTGCTAGAAACATAGCTTAGTCAGATGGATGAAATGACCATTAGCCTGAAATTTCTTGGCAATCAAAGCAAGGTTCGACCTTCTCAATACCACATTTGGAAGCTTCAAATCATTATTATTGGAGACCCAAAATATTTAAACTTGAAAATAAGTTTGACAATAGCATCATGTCTTTCTCACTTTTTCTGAAATTCAACAGTCTATATATCCTTCCTTTCATTCATTTTTGAAATTTAAAGTTGTAAGTGATTCATGTTTGTAGAAAAACAGAGACTGAAAATTCTATCCTCATATTCTTCTGAATAGAATTTACATGGATAAATAGAGAGGAAGATAAAGACGACTTCCTCAAAACTAGGAGCTAAAAGAGGAAACAAAATCTCTACCTACCAAATCAAGCTAAAAACAGAAAATAATTATCATGGGGATTTGGTAACATAACTACCAGATCCCTTTTATTCTGGAAACAAATCCTCCTAATAACTCCTAATAATTACAGCAAATTCTCCTAATAATTATGACAGATTTCCACAATGTTTAATGTTGAGTGTTTTCCTTTATTAGGTTTCCTGTGTTTTTTTTTTTTTAATTCGCATAATGCTCCTATTCCTTTTTTTAGAGCGAGAAGTATTTCTTGATCCACCAGAAGCTTGCTCTAAGTTGCTGACTACTAAGTATGTTGGCTTTTTGTTGTTTATTTGCTAATCTTCATGAATTGCTAGGTCTACATGAACACTATCGCATCGGGAGGAAGAGAAAGTGTGGGTGACATCATGGAACTGGTATTCTATTTTTCTAGTACATTCTTCATGCGTTATATTTTCACTTTTTCTATCATTAATTTGAAATTTATGTTTTTTTTATTTTTTTATGTGTATGTTTTTCACTCTTTTGCATAATTGAACATTTCTAATTTCATTCACTTCTATTGCAGACAGAGTCTCCATCTTCCAGTCAATTTTGTGTCAGGCTATCAGCAACCCTTGCTGTTTCAAATAATATGGTATATTGTAATTTTCACGAAGATATAATGCTTTATCTCTTATCCATATAGAGTCATATAACACTAGAATATAAAAGGCAAAGTTAGTTAGGAAAAACCAATTAATTTATTACAAGCAAGAAAAATAGAAAGGAGAAAAGATTGGGATAGGAAAACCTTCTTCTAATTTAGATATAAATTGAATGTTTGGATCTTATCTTTATTCAAGCTATTCTTCCTAACTTTTCCAACAACTTTGATTACCCCCTTCATGTTGGTGCATATATATCAGTTGAACAAAAGGAAATTGTATATTGCACAGTTGTCAATACCGTCATCGCGGAGCGGTTGACCCCTAAAGTGGGACAGCGGGATAGCGGGATGACCGCTATTCTAATGTTTTTTTTTTTATATATATGTTCAATAATTATAATTATATATATATATATATATTAAAGCTCAAAAACAAAAATTCATACACTAATCATCATTAATAATAAAAACTCATTGTACTTGAAACCAAAAATAGTACTTAAACAAAACATAAAGTAGAAAGTCAAGGAAACAAAGGGCTTAAAGTCTTAACCTCTAAAGCTAAAGCCTAAAGTAACTAAAATAAAAGACAAGACATTAAAATTCAAATAGACAAATGCGAGTTTCTAAATACTAATTAGAAATTCAGAATCTTCAATCTTCATCCTCTTCAAAATCCAAGTCATTGTCTTCTTGAAGTTCTTCACTCCCACTAGCATTAGAATTGTACTCTTCCTCCCATAGATGTTAATAGCAGCTGTCGTGGCCGCTATCGTGGTGGTGCAGAGTGGAGCGGCACCTGTCTGCGGCGAACTGCGCTGTAGTGGTGCAGTTTAAGGTAGTAGAGGTTGCGGCCGCGATAGTGTGAGCGTGGGGTGGCGGATTGCGGTTTCTGTTGCGGTTTCGGACCTGCGATTTGGAAGTCGAGTAAAACACCAAAATGCCCTCACTATTTCATTGTTAGTGAGGGTTATTTTGGGTTTTTTAAGTTTATTTTTATTTCTTTTTTTTGCTTCTAAAAACAGAAGCTCGAATACGATAGGTATCACGTAAACTACGACCCTTCTTCTCTCTATGCCCTAACAATGTCGCGACCATTCTGTCTTCGTTTGTTCGATGACCGGCGACCTTCGTCTGTGGCGACCTCAGTTCTCCGATGACCAGCATACTCTCTTCTCCGGTGACCTCTGTTTGTTTCTTCTCCTTTTGTTTTCTTTTTCAATTTCTTTTCTTCTCTTATTATTAATTCATTCTATTCCGTTATTCATTTTTTCTTCTCATTCTTTTTTTCTTCTTTTTTTTTATTCTGTTTTTCATTTTTTTCTTCTCTCATTTTTTTATTGGTTGTTGACAACAATATTATTTTTTTTTCCTTTTTGGGCGTTTTTATTGTGCATAGTGCCTAGCAAATCCATGACTTCTACTGATCAATAAAAAAATACCAACACAGAGGGATCTTCAAGTGGAATGTTCAAGCCTACGGGTGATAGAATTGATGTTTTTTTAGAAGTGGAACAACTTGAAAGATAAAAACAATAGGAAGAGTGTCACCTGTGACTTTTGTCTGAAAACATCTACAGGAGGAATTACTAGAGCTGAAAGACATCAGCTTGGAATAATAGGAGATGTGGGTTCTTGTAGGAAAGTACCACAGGACGTTAAATTAGAAATGCAGACAGCTTATGACAAGAAAAAAGCTGAAATGGAGGCATACATGGAGATCGCACAGGAAGACGAAGAAGAGGAAGATGACATCCAAGAGATTGCAAGACTTAATTATTTGTTCAGCATCATCAAGTGAAGCCTCTTCAGTTGCTGCCAAGAAGAGGACCACAAATAATAAAGGCCCTCTTGATTATTTGTTCTCCAAAAAACCTGAAGAAAGTATCAAATTGGGAAAAACCATGAGACAAACAAATGCAAAAGATCCTTATGACAAGGCATCAAGAGATAGGGCAATTCAGTACATTGCCCGTTTCTTTTTTAGGAATGGAATGCCATTCAATGTTGCTTTTTTAGGACTTTTTTAGGAATGAATTGAAAGTTCCACTACTCAAAAAGGAGTTGGAATACACGAAGGGCCTATTGAAGGGTCATGAGGAGGAGCTAATAAAATATGGACGTTCAATTATGTCAAATGGTTGGACTGATGGGAAGAATATGACTTTGATTAACTTTTTGGTAAATTGTTCATTGGGAACACAATCTGTGAGGAGTGTGGATACTTCTGAATACATGAAGACCGGTGAGAAGATCTTTGAGCTTTTGAATAGCTTTGTTGAGGAGATTGGAGAAAAGAATGTTATTCAAGTGGTGACAGACAATGGAAGTAACTATGTTATGGCGGGTAAGAATTCAATCATTCTCAATGAAGTTTTTAATTGTTAATTTTAATTGTTATTCAAGTGGTGACAGACAATGGAATTTTATAGTTACAAGTAAAATTTTTAATTGTTATTCTACTCATCAAAGTTTAATGATTTTGGTCTTTTTAGGTAAAATTTTACAAGTCACAAGACCAAAAATATTTTGGACTCCATGTGCTGCACATTGTCTTGACTTGATGCTAGAAGATATTGAAAAGATTCCAAAGGTTAAATTATACGAAGAGACATCATGCTTATAGGCTACATTTACAACCATACATTGGCTTTGAACACCATGAGAAAATTCACAAACAAGACTGAATAGGTGAGGCATGGAGTTACAAGATTTGCTACCACCTTCTTAAAAGATTGCATAAGCAAAAGGCCAATCTAAGAAGGATGTTTACTTCGGACGAATGGTTGAAGTCTAAGGCAGCTAAAAAACCTAAGGGAAAGCAACGGATGTTGTTCTTATGCCATCATTTTGGAATGATGTTGTCTACACTTTAAAGGCTATGGGGCCTCTTGTAAGTGTGTTGAGGTTGGTGGATAATGAAAAAAAACCTACAATGGGTTTCATTTATGAAGCAATGGATAGGGCCAAAGAGGCAATTCAAAGAGCTTTCAATGACAATGAAGAGAAGTATAAGGCTATCTTTGCAATCATTGATAAAAGATGGGATTGCCAACTTCACCACCCATTGCATGCAGCGGGTTATTATCTAAATCCTAGGTTCTTTTACACCAATCCAAACATTGACAATGATGATGAAGTGGTGGATGGCCTCTATAGATGTATTGACAAGCTTAGTGAAGTTGATGACTTTGTAGTTGAAGTTCACAAAGAGTTGCTAATCTATAAGAGGGGTGCAGAAAGGTTTGGTATAATTGCACCAGTAAAAAAGCAAGGACTCAAAGGTTTTGTGAATTTCCTTATGGTGTTCAAAGCCAATGTATGGTTGTAAATGTAGCCTACAAGCTTGATGTCTCTTTGTATAACCCTTTTAACCTTTGGAATCCTTCCAATATCTTCTAGCATCAAGTTAGGACAATGTGCAACACATGGAGTCCAAAATATTTTTGGTCTTGTGACTTGTAAAATTTTATCTAAAAAGACCAAAATCATAAACTTTGATGAGTAGAGTAACAATTAAAAGTTATAACTTATAACTATAAAATTAAAAACTTCATTGAGAATGATTGAATTCTTACCCGCCATAACATAATTACTTCCATTGTCTGTCACCACTTGAATAACATTCTTTACTCCAATCTCCTCAACAAAGCTATTCAAAAGCTCAAAGATTTTCTCATCGGTCTTCATGTATTTAGAAGTATCCACACTCCTCATAGATTGTGTTCCCAATGAACAATTTACCAAAAAGTTAATCAAAGTCCTATTCTTCCCATCAGTCCAACCATCTGACACAATTGAACATCCATATTTTATTCGCTCCTCCTCGTGACCCTTCAATAAGCCCTTAGTGTATTTCAACTCCTTTTTGAGTAGTGGAACTCTCAATTCATGATAGCTTGGAGGCTTTAAATGAGGACCATAGGTGCCAATTGCTTCAATAATCAACTTGAAATTTTTTGATTTAGCAACATTGAATGGTATTCCATTCCTAAAAAAGAAACTAGCAATGTACTGAATTGCACTATCTCTTGATGCCTTGTCACAAGGATCTTTTACATTTGTTTGTTTCATGGCTTTTCCCAATTTGATACTTTCTTTAGGTTTTTTGGAGAACATATAATCAAGAGGGCCTTTATTATTTGTGGTTCTCTTCTTGGCAGAAACTGAAGAGGCTTCACTTGATGATGCTGAAGGCCTTTTTCCACTTTTTAAGTCTTGCAATCTCTTGGATGTCATCTTCCTCTTCTTTGTTTTCTTGTGTGGTCTCCATGTATGCTTCAATTTCAACTTTTATCTTGTCATAAGCTGCCCGCACATTTTTATGAATGTTTCAATCCCAATTGGCTTTTACCTGAGATTGAGATATACACAATTCTCGGGGCTTACACTGAGCTGCTTAGAGGTGGTTGGCAATAGCTACATAAGCACATATAAAACAGGCTAGTTCAAAATTAAGGTTCATTTGCTTCAAAACTGATAAAATACAAAGCTGAAGCCTAGGTGATGGCACATAAATGGTTCTGTACTTTCTATTACTGCTCTAATGCACTCTCTCACACAAGTTCCCTTTGGCTTTGAATCATGGACAGTACACATGCCCACTTACCTTGTACTGAAATTCAACATTTTATTAAAAGAATGAAGACAGCAAGTTTGAACTCTCGACCACTTGACTATAGAAGCCTTGATACATGTTATATTAGGTGAAGGTTTATGAATCGTTTATGCTTTTTCTTACAGCTCTAAGAATAAAACTAATTCAAATTCAATTTAAAATATTTAAAATTTTTTGCAGGATGATTGACTTTTGGATGTATAGGTTTTTATGACTTTATCTTATTCAGCAATGACTCTTTAATCTAGCTAAATATGAGAGAGGAAGAATAAAAGGGAATGAAAGAGTTTGGAAAATTTTAGACTAGAAGAAAGCAAACTTAGAGTTGGGCTTTTTAAGAACAAATTTTATCTCAAATTCAATTATGATAAGAACAAGATTTTTAAAATTTAAATGATAACCCAATGGTCTACATGTAAAAATAAGCTCCATTGCACCTAGATATCTAGCTTTGATGGTTGCCAAACACCTTCTTAGCTTTTGGGAAATTTGATTCCTTTACCATAGAAAAAAGAAGAAAATTATTCATTAGCCAAGTTATTTCTAGTTGTTTCGTAATGCTATACAAGATTTATTTTTTATTCTATTTTGCAGTGTATTGAGGATTTATTTGAATAATGCTAGAATGAGTAAATTTGGCTGAAGTTTGTCCTTGTTATGCTTCTCTCTTGTATTATCAGTTGGATCATGCCAATGAATTATCCCACTCACTGAAAGAAAGTGCCAATATTAACACTGTTTGGGCATCACTTATTGTTGAGGAATGCACAAGACTTGGTTTGATGGTGAGATGATCTGATAAATTATTACGAATGTGCCAATATTAATGCAAGATTCTGATTTATTCTTTCTTTTAGTATTTTTGTATTGCTCCTGGATCTAGATCTTCCCCTCTTGCTGTTGCTGCTGCAAGTCACAAATTAATCACATGTATTTCATGCTTCGATGAGCGTTCACTCGCATTTCATGCTGTTGGATATGGAAGAGGATCTCACATTCCAGCAGTAGTCATAACATCATCAGGCACTGCTGTTTCCAATCTTCTTCCTGCTGTAAGTTTCATTAATATTGCTTGTTTGACATGGATTTCCTTATTGCCATGAATTTATTTATTATGTTGAATGTGTAATGATTTATTAATTTTATTACTGTGACTTGGTTTGTTGTCATTCTGTATGCTATCGCTAATACATGCATTATGGGAGTTTTATGATATAATAAAATTTTGGATTTTTTAGGGTTTGTTCAATTGGTTGCTTTGCTGGTTCTTTTTTTGCACTTAGTTTTTACTTTTATTTCCATCAACTTGATTTGTAGTTTTCTTTCTCTAGAGGAATATGTTATTCAAGTTTGTTAAAGATACAAATAATATTTTTTATCTCATTAGGTGACTAACAAAATGTGCAGGTTGTGGAGGCAAGTCAAGATTTTGTGCCACTTATTTTGCTTACAGCAGATCGACCTCCAGAGCTTCTGGATTGTGGGGCAAACCAAGCAATTGATCAGGTTAAAGCCATTGATGTTCTTAAATATCATGGTATATGTAGACATGCGTGCATGCACACACATGCATATTATACAATGTTAAATTGGGGTTCATAGAATTTCTGAGAATTGAGACAACTTGATTTCATTACAAGTGGAAGAAAATTGATTTCACACATTGAGTAGTTGATGTCAGCTTTATATAGCTGAGTTAACTAACTGACTAACTTACTGTCAATTAGTTAGATGTACAGCTGTCAGCCTAAACGAAAATTACAATGTAAAACAGAGAAAATACAAATAGTAAAACTCTATACTCTAATACCCCGTGCAAGCTCAGGAAGGGTGGGAAACAATAGAGTCCACCACTATAAGCTTGTCCAATCGGGTAGGGGAAATGCCTTCATAAGAATATCAGCATATTGATCAATTGCAAGGTACATGAAGGAATTGAAGCTGCTTATTAAGCACTTTCTCACGAACAATGAAGAAGAGATCCAGTTGTTCCATATGCTTGTTTCGAGCATGGAGGACATGATTATGAGCAAGCGAAATAGTGCTCAAATTATCACACAAAACTTGAGGAATAGTGTGAGGATCACTGTTATATCGAGTTCTTATTGGAGGAAATCTAATTTCTTGGAGGTGCAAGAAGTGGGACGTAGTTGCTAGATCCAGTGCAAGAAGCGGAACATAATTGTCACTAGAAATCAGGGATGCAATTACTACAATTTATGGATTTGATTTATTCTTTTTTGTTTATAACTGATTCTGTTGTACCCCAATATGTGATTATTAATAAGATTCATGTGTGAACATACAACCCAACATTCAGATATATTCGTTCAACAGTCACAATGTAACAACCTTACGATTTAGCTAAACTGGACTCTATTTCTGTATATTTTAGAATAATATAATTCACTACTACATCTACTGTATTAATTTGGAAAGTCTAAAATGATTTGTTAATTCAAATGTAGTTTGTTGCAGTGGCAAATAATTAGTTGTTCTAAATGAAGGAATATTTATGTTCATGTTATCCTTCGTTACTCAAGCAACACATTAAATTTCTGTATCAGGTGAACCACTTTGGTTCTTTTGTGAGATTTTTCTTTAATCTCCCTGCACCCACAGATCAAATTCCTGCAAAGATGGTACTTACCACTCTTGATTCTGCTGTACATCGGGCAACTTCTTCACCGTGTGGTCCAGTGCATATTAACTGCCCTTTTAGAGAGCCTTTGGAAAGCAGTCCCCACAAATGGTTGTCAAGCTGTTTAACGGGGTTAGACTTGTGGATGACTAATGCTGAACCATTTACCAAGTATATTCATATGCGATTGTCTAATACTTATATAAATGCTCCTGGTGAAATGACTGAAGTTTTAAATCTGATTCTAAGAGCCAACAATAGTCTTCTATTATTTGGTGCAATCCATACAGAGGATGAGATGTGGGCTGCTCTGCTTTTGGCTAAACACCTTCAGTGGCCTGTCGTAGCAGATATCTTGTCCGGGTTGCGGTTAAGAAAGCTTTTAACTTCTTTTCCTGATATTGAAAGAAACTTTATATTTGTTGACAATCTTGATCATGCTCTTCTCTCAGATTCTGTCAAGGGCTGGTTAGAGGTTGATGTGGTTATTCAGGTATTACCACTTAATTACAAAATTTTACTGATTCCCCATCTATTTCCTTCTATAATTTTCGTTTCCTTTATAAGTTATGTTTCTGCATATTCATTTTTTGACATGATAATTATGCCTTTTCCACTTGTTCCCATCCTCCTTTTTTAAATTTGGAGCAGATAGGAAGCAGGATAACTAGCAAACGAATCTGCCAAATTCTTGAGGATTGTGCTCCTTTTTCATATATTATGGTTGACAAGCATCCACATCGTCATGATCCATCACATATTGTAACTCATCGTATACAAACTTCCATTTTTGAATTTGTGGGCTGTTTACTTAAAACTGCAGTTCCGCATACAAGGAGCATGTGGAGCACTTCCCTACAATTGTTGAGTAAAATGGTATTAATTCCAGTAATAAAAAGTTACTTCTTGTTATGGTAATATTGGCAATGTTTTCTTTTACATCTAATCTGATGTATTCCCGTGGTATCTTATCTTGAAGTTTGAAATCAGTTGAAAACATTTGTACTATTGCCAATGTTGTCCATTAAAATTTTGGAATGGCATTGGACAACTAAACTTTATGAGGTTTCTGTTTGTGGCCGATAATAATTCCTTGATATTGGATACAACTATAGTCATTTTCCAGTAAAAATTCTCATAACATTTTAATTTGCAGGTTGAATGGGAGATAAAATTTCAAATTACTGCTGAGTGCTCCCTAACTGAACCTTATGTTGCACATGTGATGTCAGAAGCTCTTTCCTCTGAGTCTGCTCTTTTTCTTGGTAACAGTATGCCCATTCGGGATGCAAATATATTTGGATGTAGTTGGTCTATATGCAATCAAAGTGTTTCATCACTCATGTTAAACTCAGATCTACCAATTAACTTGGTGAGGGTAGCTGCTAACAGGGGGGCTAGCGGTATTGATGGGTTACTTAGCACAGCCATTGGTTTTGCAGTAGGATGCAACAAAAAGGTAACTGTTTATATTTTTAGAACTACCCATTTCACATATTAGCTTCTGGTTGCTGTAGTTAACTGTCTCTCGAAGGATTATACTGTTAGTTTAAAATAAGGATTTTTTATATTAAGGATTTTTGATTAAGTAGTATGTCTTATTTGAGAAAATAGTGAGTTCAATGTATGACCATTGCTGCTGTACTATTTTGCTATAAGAGAACCGGAAACAGAGGATTGATTACTCCCATTGAGGGTTGTGCATAGGGATGGCAATTTTATCCAGACCCTATGGGTACCCACAAAAATTACCCATGATTGATAGGGTAATTACCCACTTAATGAGTATGGACTCAGGTACGGGTAATTACCCACAAATTTTAACAGGACCGGATCCGGGTATGGGTACCTTAGTACCAAACCCTACCCATACCCATTCAAATAATAATAATAATAATAATAATAATAATAATAATAATAATAAACGATAGATCACGTTTCTTAATCCATCAAAAATAAAAAAGATCATGTTCTTTACTTGCTAAGAGATAGATGATGTTATTTAATTCATCACCAAAAAAAGATTATGTTCCTTATAGAGATAAATCATATATTTATTTATTTATTTACTTAGAGATAGATCATGTTCCTTAATTTCGAAAAAATATCACCTTCCTTATCTGTTTCTTTTCTCAATTTTTCTTATTTATTATGTTTTATAAAGATCTTTGAATGAGATTTTAATTTTTGGAACCATACTTTGAATGGGATTTTAATTTAATTACTATTGTATTTCTAACCAATATTTTTTTTATCAATTTTTCATAATTAATTAAAGTGTGGATAATGGGCACGGGTACGAGCATTTAGGTACCCAACGGGAAATGGTACGGGTATTAAAGTTACTATCCACGCAGGTACGGGTCCGGGTACGAGAATTTTTTTAAAGTGTGGGTATGGGGACAGGTACTATAGTATCCTACCCAGACCCTACCCAGATTCTATCCATTGCCATCCCTAGTTGTGCGGGATGTTTGAGAGGGTGGGGTAAACCTTGTAAACTAATATATCTGAATATATTAAGGATACAAAGCATATAACTACACATATGCTCTTTATTTTTTATAACTAAAAGAGGAGACAATTAAGGATATAAAGAATAAATTAAATCCCTAATTTCTAGCAATGAAATCTTTCAATATTTCCATATTTACATATAATAAAAGCATATATTTATCACTCCCCCTCAAACTAGAGCATATGTCATATGAATTAAGCTTGTTAGAAATGTAGTCAACATGAGAGTCTTTGAGAGATTTAGTGAACATGACTGTCAGTTGGTCGTTAGAGTTGATAAAGTTGGTGGTGATTTTTCCTGAGAGCACCCTCTCTCTTACAAAGTGACAGTCTATCTCTCTGTGTTTAGTCCGTTCATGGAAGACCATATTTGATGCAATGGAAAGAGGTTTGATTGTCACAGATAAATTTAGTATCTTGAGTGTCTCTAAACTTTAGCTGTTGGAGAAGTTGCTTAATCCATGTAATCTCGCATGCAACTGCTGCCATAGCATGGTATTCTGCTTCAACACAGGATCTAACAACTATATTTTGTTTCTTGCTTCTCATGAGGTCATATTTCCTCCGGTAAGAACACAATAATCAAAAATGGATCTCTTATCTGATGGTGATCCTGCTTAATCAACAATAGAGTAAAAATGATTCTGGCATTGTCTTTGTCTTATATAATAATCTTTTTCTTGTCTGATGGTGATCCTGCTTAAATATTCTACAAATGATTAAATTAAGACAACAAATTAATTAAGGACTAAAAATTAGAATTTAAATTTTTGAGGGAAAATCGAAGAATAAAAATTTTACAGGGACTAAAATCGAAAGGTGAAAATCTTATAGGGCCTAAAAACCAAATTTCAAAATTTTGTAAGGACTAGAAATTGGCGTCGAAGACATTGTGCCACGTGGCACACCCACAAGGCTGATACATGGCGCTTTCTTGTCATGCCACGTCGCACCACATGGGGGTGCCACGTGGCATCCATGCCATGTGGCTGCCTTGTGTCGTGTTGACGTGGACATTTGTTTGCCATGTTAGCACTCCATTTCAACATCGAGGATTAAAAATGCTGATGGAAAACTAATGGTGTACTAAAAGTTGTCAAAAAATTTGAGGGACTAAAATTTGGAATCTGAAGAAGTTGAGGGACTACAAACTTAGTTTACCCGAGAATATATTAATCCCTAACTTCTAGGAATGGAATGTTTCCATATTTAAATATAATAAAAGCATATATTTAACACTTGTAACAAACCTTCCAATGTGGTAGGTTGGTTAGGCTAAAGAGGAAGGTGGTGTGAGAGAGTAGTTAAGCATAAATAGTATGTAGGATTTGATGGGAGGTTTCAAGTCTCTAGAACATAGTTGTCAATAGTGGCCGGAGCGGCCGCGATAGCAATGGAGCGGAGCGGCGGCTTGGCGTGACAAAGATGTTGTAGCGTTGCGTTTTAGTGTTGCGGTCGGAGAGGTTGCAATAGCGGCGAAGCGGTGCGGCTGCAATCCCACTCCTGGGTCATTTTTGTATTCGCAACAAAGATATTTGTTTTTTCAAAAGGAGAAGATTAGAAGGTGGGGGCCGATGGGAGAAAGAGAAAGAGACTAGGGTTTCAGTGTTTCAGAACTTTTTCTGAACGAAGAAGACAGTAAACGTGTCCATCTTTGACTGCTGATGTGAGAGAAAAGTAAACTAGGGTTACTTTTGTTATTTTGGATGAGTGGGTTTTGGGCCTACAGCCCAAATTGGGAACTCTTCATCCTATCCCAAATAATCCTAAAATAGGGAGGTTATTTTACTGTTTTTATAATTAATCATATATAAAAGTAATAAAACTATAAAATACCCTATAATATTTAAGTAAAATTTAAAAATATAGAGACAAATATATAACATATAAATATATATAAGAAAAATATATATAAATAAAAATGTAATAATTTAATAAAATCAATATAGTAATAAGAATTATATAATATAATAAGTAGAAAGAATATAAAATATCATTATATATATATTGTTATATAATATAATAGAAAATATATATATATTAAAATAGCGGTCATCCCGCTATCCGCTATCCCGCTATCCCACTTTTGGGGTCGGCCGCTCCGCTCCGCTACGACGGGATTGACAACTATGCTCTAGAATGACTTTTGTTTTCTTTTCCTCTTCTTTTTTCTTGTCTTTTCTATTTAATAAAAGATTTTTATAAGAGTATAAATGACGTAATGGGTTCAATGGCCACTATTAGAAAGTACCAATGCATCCTAAATCTATATAATTTTTGTATGAGTTGAAAGGGAACCAAAATTTTATTAATTTGTCTCACAAGAATTACATTATCTAATCATGCTTTTATAAGGGAACAACTAATCCCTAAAATAAGGAAACTATGACTTAAAGATAAAGAAGGAAAAAGATAAATAAAAAAATGATAACAGAATAGATATCATAAAAGATTAGATATCTGTTATTTACAACACTCCACCTCAAGTTGGTAAATGAATATCAATCATTCCCAACTTGCCTATAAGCTCCTGGAATCTACTAGTACGAAGCCCCTTAGTAAAGACATCAGCCACTTGGAGTCCTGTAGGAACACGAGTCGTAACAATAAGACCACTATCTAGCTTTTCTTTGATAAAGTGCCTGTCGATCTCAACGTGTTTGGTTCTATCATGTTGAACTGGATTGTGAGCAATGCTAATGGCTGACTCTTTGTCACAAAATAACTTCATAGGGATCTCAAACTTAATCTTGAGATCATCAAGAATGATTTTTATCCATAGTCCTTTGCATATGCCCTGTGCCATGGCTTGAAACTCAGCTTCTGCACTGGATTGAGCTACTACGTTCTGCTTTTTGCTCCTCCAAGTCACCAAATTTCCCCCTAAAAACATGCACTACCCTAAAGTGGATTTTCTATCTATGATTGACCCTGCATAATCTGCATCAGTATAAATCTCCATAGATAAGGAGCCTTCTCTTATGAACAATAGGCCTTTCCCTAGACTTGCCTTCAAGTACTAGAGGATCCTATTAACTGCCTGCATATGCCTCTCTCGGGGGTCATTCATAAACTGGCCGACAACACTGGCTACATAGGCAATGTTTGGTCTAGTGTGAGATAGGTAAATTAGCTTTCCTACCAATCTCTAATACTGAGCCTTTTCCACAGGTGGACTTTCTTCACTTTCTATCTTGCGATTTTGTTCAATTGGAACCCCTGAGGTCCTACATCCCAGCTTACCTGTTTCTTTGAGCAAGTCAGGGACATACTTCCTTTGAGAGATAAAAATGCCTTCCCTAACTCTTTCATTTTGAATTGGGTTGCTAGTTTCTCCTTCAGGATCAATTTTTCTACCTCATCATCTTCTGCAATGATATCATCTACATAGACCAACGACATGGCGAATTAACCTATAAGCTTTTATTTAAATTGAATTTTATTACTTACATATATATGTGTATATATTTTATATATAAATTAGAATTGTGATAAAAATATATTTAACACTTACATATATTAATATTATTGTATATTTGTATTTTTGCATATCACTGTTATATATATATATATTATGTGCATTTCTTTTTATAATAATAATTATTATTATATTAATATTAATATTATTGTATATTTGCATATCTGCATATCACTATTATTATGTTACTAGTATATTCTATCCAAAAAAAACGTTACTAGTATATTATTATATAGTACTATATGATATGATATATGTGCATTTCTTTATAAACATTAAAGTTATGCGTGGGGCAGTGCACCCAATGCTTTTCAAATTTTAAAATCCGAATTAGTAGATCAATCGCCTTTTGTTTTTCATTTTTGCGTTGCGGTTTCTTCTTCTCTCCTGGAGAAAACGGAGAAGTGCTATGTTAAGATGGGAAAGGGAAGCGAGAGTTTCTTTTCTTTAATATTTCAAACTTCTCTTCTTATTTCTCACACGCCTTCCCCTTTTTTGTCGCTGGACTTCTTCGACGGTACCAATAACCATCTGTTACACCAACCCTTTTGTGTCTGGTTTCTGTGAGGAGTTGTTAGTCGAAGGTTTTTTGGTTGTCGGAGCTTGGAACATGCCAAAATCACGAGATTTGTGTGCAACCTGGCCGGTTTTCTGCAATCGCCGAGTCATCGTTTTTTCTTAAAAATCGTCCGAGTCAGCTGAGCCATACCGGGCTGCTTACATATCCGATCGAATTACTCACTCGGACCGGCCATGTGACCGGTTTCTAGGTCGACCGATTCGACTGGCCGGTTCGAGTCGAGTCTGATAACACTGGTCTATTCCATAGGTCTGGGTGTATCCCTTTGCCACCAATCTTGCTTTATAGCGATCTATTGTCCCATCAGGTTTGTACTTCATTGTGAATATCCATCTACACCCTACAGCCTTCTTGTCTTTGGGTTTGTCAACAATCTCCCAGGTTGAACTTTTCTCCAACGCCCTCATCTCCTCTTTCATGGCTTGTACCCAACACTCATCTCTCATAGCTTCCTGGACTGAAGTTGGAACTTCTGTTGCATCAATGGCAGCAATAAAACTTTGATGTTGGACAGAGAGATGGTCAGTGTAGACATATTGAGAAATAGGATATTTAACACAAGATCTTTTTCCTTTTCTCAAGGCAATAGGAATATCATCATCAACACTTACCACCTTACTGTTACTTTCAGGGACACTCACTTCCGGGTTAGACGATTCTTCTTGCCGTGGGACTGTAGTGGGTTTCCTCCTTCTCTTCCTTTGATATCTCTTGGCAAAGAATCGTTCTTCCTTTGTAGCATCGATATGAGCTTCCTTTACTATCTCATTAGTGACCTCACTATTAGCTCCTGGGGCATCCTACGAAAACAAGAAGGGTGATGACTCTAACGCAAACTCGTCTTCGGCTTCTAGAGTACTCTCCCCCTGAAGCCAAGGATTGACAAAGAATGACTCACTTTCATGAAAGGTGACATCCATGGAGACAAAGAATCGACGACTTTGAGGATGATAACACTTGTACCCTTTTTTATTTGAGGGGTAATCAACAAAGACACATTTGATTGCTCTTGGATCTAACTTACCATGGTTAGGACTATGAGAATGGACAAAGGCAACACATCCAAAGACATGGCATGGTAGACTTGACGTTAGGGGAGAAAAGGGAACAAAGGACATTTGGAACTCAATAGGACTAACACCATTCAAGACCCGAGTGGGTAACCTGTTAATAAGGTAGGTGGCAGTTAAGACAGCTTCCCCCCTAGTAGGTATTGGGAACAGACATTTGGAAGAGAAGGGCTCTGGCAACCTCAAAAAGATGACTATTTTTCCTTTCTGCAACCCCATTTTGTTGGGGGAGTATTAACACATGTCAGTTCATGAATAATTCCATTTTCAGTAACAAATTTAGAAAACTCATGATTTACATATTTTGTGCTATTATCAAACCTAATTCTTTTGATGGACTTACCAAACTGATTTTGGACAAGACGGAAAAAATTTGGCAAACCCTGGATTTATTTTTCATTAGGTAGGTCCATGTTACTCAAGTACAATCGTCGATAAAAGTCACAAACCATTTTGTGCCAGATATAGATTCAACAATAGGTCCCCACACATCAGAATGTATTAAATCAAAAGGAGAAGAACTTTTATGATCACTAACAGGAAAGGACGCATGATGGTGCTTTGACATTTGACAAACATCACAATTGAAAGACTCGATAGACTCGTTTGTAAAGAGGTAAGGAAATAGAGACTTTTGAAGGACAAATGGTGGATGCCTAAGGAATCTATGGTAAAGCCATATCTGGGAAGTAGCCCAAGTGTCTGCCTTTTCTTGTTGGCATGAAGGTAGCTCAAGTTCTTGTCATTATCTTTATTGTGCTCCAGGAAGTACAACTCACTGTGCTCTTTAGTAGTTAAAATCGTCTTTCCCGTGGCAAGGTCCTGAAAGGCACAATGAGAATGAAAAAATGTTACTGAGCAATTCAAATCCTTAGTGAGCTTGTATATAGAAATAAGGCTATTAGCCAATTTTGGGACATGTAAAACATCATGCAATAAAATAGAGGGTTCAAGTTGAATGATGCCGGAGTCAACAATGGGCACATTATCGCCGTTAGCAACTGTTATGAGTAGCCTGTCAGATGCTTTGGAATATGATGTGAAAAGTACAGGAAAGGGGGTCATGTGGTCTGTTGCCCCAGAATCAAGAATCCAAATGCCTTGAGAAGTAGAGCGAAATGTATTGAACGAGCTCTTACTGTTAATGGACAAGGTACACGAGCCAGAAGGCTTACTCATGGACTCAATCAGATAATTACGACCATCAAGTCGATATGGATCCGCCGCCACATTGGGTAGATCATTAGGACCCAACGGGGTGAATTTCTCCTTTGCCATCACTGAAAACGGTACCCGTGAACATTACACGCATGAACAATACTAGTGAACAGTCCCAGTGAACAATGCGCATGAACAATAGGGTACACTGCATGAATAGTAGGCAGCAATGGCGGTGGAGCGGTGCCGGTGAGCAGCGGAAACAGAGTTCCCAAGATCGGGAGGCTCTGATGCCAAGTTGAAAGGGAACAAAATTTTATTAATTTGTCTCACAAGAATTACATTCTCTAATCATGCTTTTATAAGGGAACAACTAATCCCTAAAATAAGGAAACTATGACTTAAAGATAAAGAAGGAAAAAGATAAATAAAAAAGATGATAACATAATAGATATCATAAAAGATTAGATATCTGTTATTTACAACAGTATGTGGTTATTAGAGTAACCTATCACTGTGTAATGAGTGTGTAGCAATAGGACCTCTCATGTAACAATAAGCCAGCTCAGTAGTAACCATATTTAAGGAATTATGGCCTACCGCCATCTAGGATGATCAATTGCCTTATAGATATTTTTGGGAAAATAGAGAATAATAGAGAAGAAAGGAGAGATTGAATGGTTTCTATTGATTGAAACGTACAAATATATATCTATTCTAACAAGGCTACTCTTATTAAGTAAATAAGGAAACAAATCACAAGCAATCAAGCTATGCTAATTAAGGAAATAAGGAAACAAATCACTAATTAAAATTGTTCCCAATCAATCTCCTAATTACAGTAATTACAATCACAATCCTACTTAATTACATATCATATCTAATTTTATCATATAGAGCCATGTCAACAATTTTGTTCATAATGTACTCCCCCCTCTCCCAACTCCAGTTTTATTATGGTGTCATCTACTATTTCAGATCTTCAGGCCTCTATGAAAAATGTAGCTTAATAATAAAAACACATTACCAGTTTAGTTTTCATACCATGAGTGACAAAAACATGGAAATGCGTCCAATTATCCATTCCAGTCTTTTATGAGAACTTATTTCTTAGAAACTTCATCTTTCTTTGTTTTGATTCTTTGACAATTGTTTTTTCCATTTATTTTTTGCTTCAATTGTTTACCATATTTTCCTTTCTCTTTTTAATAGTTTCTTTTAATTTCATAATTTCATTCAGGTGTTATGTGTAATTGGAGATATTTCTTTATTGCATGATACAAACGGTCTGGCAATTTTGAACCAGCGGTAGGAAATTATCTACCAAATTTTCACTTCATGTAATATTTGTTTATGCATTCTTTTGGAAATGATTGTTACTAGTATATTGTTATACACTTTTATTGTTAGGTGTCTAGTCTCATTAATATTATACATACAATAGTCAACTACATTAAGTAATCATCTTAAATAGGGTAATTTGGATCCATGTATTTATTACTTTATATTCAGTATCCTTGGTGTAGTTGATACACATGGTTTACACCAAATTATGTGATATAGCAAATTTAGTGGTTAGGTGAAAGACTTAAAGAAGAAACAAAGTTATGGTGTATTATTCACTGCAATAACCACTTGTTTGAATAATCTATTAGTAAAGATGGTACAAGAACAATCCTGCTTAGGATATTCGAGAGATTTTGACCTGCTGACTTACCCTACTAAAATTCAATGTGTTCTTCTATTTTGCCCTCAATTTTTTTTTGCAAATTTTGCCCTCCAATTTATAAAAAATCACGAATTTTACCCTCATGTAGAAAAACTGCCACAATTAATGAAAAAACCTTCACAAAATTGTCTTAATTGTGACAGTTTCAAGGAAAAACTGTTACAAAATGTCTTAATTGTGGCAATTTTTCTAAGTGTCGGCAAATTCGTGAAAAAAAAATTTGGGGGACAAAATTTGCGACATTGAAACTTTAAGGGGGAAAAATGTAATCAAACCTAAATTCTACTAGTAGTAGGCATCTACAACTATGCAACTTCTCTAATTTTCTAGAGGACCTTATAGGGACTGTGGCACCTCGAGCTAAGCTTTTCATTATGATTCTTGGCTTGGGACCTCAGTTTATAGTTTATAGGGTTGGATATTTGTTTATGGTGTACAGAGAATTTTGAGAAAAAAGAAAGATTGCACAAAGAAGCTGTTGACAGCTGTATATTTATTTTATTGTTAGCATTAAATAATTAAGATCAAGATCAGATTATTCTAATATGAATTATCTAATCTTACCTGAATAATCTGATCTTATCTGATTTGTTATTTTGGGTCAGAATCAAATCTCTTTGATTTGATCTGATCCCCCTTTTATTTACTTTCTATTTTGCATTTATCATGTAATCAGGCGGCGCTGCCTATATAACCTATTATTTTTGAAATAATATAATAGTATTCTGCCTTCCCTATATTTTATTTTACCCTAGCAGTCCCTAAAATCACATGGTATCAGAGCTTCGACTCTGATCCTGTGGTAGCTCGCCATGGAAAATACCTCTACGATTGGAGGAAATTCCTCCACCATGTCTTCCACTAATTCTGGTAGTCTTGAAACCGCATCAGTCCCTATCATATCTGATTCTTTGTCCACGGGTACCAACTTACAGCTTTTGATCCAAAAACTGAATGGTAAAAACTATGTCGAGTGGGCTCAATCTGTCAAACTAACCCTTGACGGCAAAGGGAAACTAGGCTACTTGACAGGAGCGACTCCCCAACCAGAAACAACCAACCCTTCTTTCCCAAGATGGAAGTCAGAAAATTCACTAATCATTGCATGGTTGATCAACTCGATGGACTCTTCCATTTGGAAGCCATACTTATTCCTCCCAACTGTGAAAGATGTGTGGGAGGTAGTCCGTGATTGCTATTCTGACTTGGAGAACTCTTCTCAAATTTATGAACTTAAGACTCGATTGTGGCAGTCCAAACAAGGAGACAAGGATGTCACAACCTTTTACAATCTCATGGTCACTCTTTGGCAAGAGCTAGACCAGTGCTATGAGGATGATTGGGAAAATCCCAATGATGCAACCAGATTCAAGAAGAGGGAAGAAAATGATAGAGTTTACATGTTTCTAGCAGGTCTCAACCAAGAATTGGATGAAATTCGCGGTAGAATTCTTGGCAAAAAACCGTTGTCGTCAATGTAGGAAGTGTTCTCTGAAATTAGAAGAGAGGAATCCAGGAGGAAGATCATGCTGCAAAACTCTGATGGTACAAGGGTGCAGGAAGCTGAAAGTTCAGCCTTGACTACCAAGGGCCATGAACTAGAAGGGGAGAAAAAGAAGCGACCTTGGTGTGATCATTGTAGATGGCCATGGCACACTAAGGAAACCTACTGGAAACTTCACCAATTGGAGAGGGTCGGGCTTTCCAGACCTCAAATGAAGAAAATGTAGAGCAAAAGGGCAACTCCGAGTCATCTTCGTTCACTAAGGAACAACTAGAGCACCTATATAAACTCTTTACCACAAAAATGTCAGTGACCCCATCTTCTTCTTTGGCTAAAAAAGGTATCTCTTTCTCTGCTGCTCTCCTTAGTACTAAACCTGATTCCAAGGCTACATGGATCATTGATTCTGGAGCCACTGACCATATGACAAACTGTTCAAAATTGTTTTCCACATATAGTCCTTGTGCAGGTCACAAAAGGTCAAAATAGCCAATGGAACTTTTTCTACTATTGCTGGTGTTGGTTCTATTCCTATATCTAAAACTTTAACCCTTCACAATGTTCTTCATGTTCCAAATTTATCATGCAATCTACTGTCTATAAGTAAATTAACACAAGAGTTAAACTGTTTGGCTATTTTTGACTCCTCTACTTGTAAATTTCAGGAGTTGAGTTTGGGGAGGATGATTGGTAGTTCTAAAGAGGTTGATGGTCTCTATTTCTTTGAAGATGAGGCTGGTCCTATGGAGAAACTCCAGAAAAATTGTCCAATTCAATTTTTATTCATGAAGATGAAGAAATAATGTTATGGCATTATAGGCTAGGTCACCCTAATTTTCTGTATTTGAAGCATTTATTTCCTAACCTCTTTAAAAATAAAAATCCAAATTTTGTGAAGTGTGTCAATTTGCAAAACATCATCGTTCCTCTTATTCCCCCAAGGCTTATAGACAATCTAGTCCATTCGCCTTAATTCATAGTGACGTTTGGGGTCCTTGTCGGGACCCTACACCGAATGGAAAAAGATGGTTTATCACCTTCACAGATGATCACACTTGAATAACATGGGTTTACTTGATGAAAACAAAATTTGAGGTTGAGAGCATATTCAAAACTTTTTTCCAAATGATACAAACACAATTTCAAGTGAAGATCAAAGTTTTTCGTAGTGATAATGGAAGGCAATTTTTTAACAAGCACTTAAACAAGTTTTTCCTTGAAAATGGCATAATTCATCAAAGCTCTTGCGTTGACACTCAACAACAAAATGGAGTGGCTGAAAGAAAGAATAGACATCTTCTTGAAATTGCTAGGGTATTATTGTTTCAAAATAAGGCACCCAAATATCTTTGGGGCGAAGCAATTCTCACCGGAACATATTTGATAAATAGAATGCCTAGCAAAATCTTGTTTCAAAACTCCATTTGATGTTTTCACAAATGCTTTTCCAAATAATAGGCTCTCATGTACTCTACCCCTAAAAATATTTTGGTGCACTGTCTTTGTACATATTCATGAACCAAACCATGGGAAACTTGAGCCTAAAGCAAAAAAATGTGTTTTTGTTGGCTATGCTCCCAACCAAAAGGGATACAAATGCTTTGATCCCATTTCCAAGAAAACCCTTGTTACCATGGATGTTACCTTTTTTGAGAAAACTCCTTGTTTTAGTAATCATCTTCAGGGGGGAGACAAGAGGAAGATGTTCAATATTTTGAAACACAAAACTTAGACTTCTCAAGCCAACCAAGTCAAGACAGCCATGAATATGATATTCAAGAAGCTGTCTTGTTAGAACCAGAAGTTGAAAATGAGACAATTAGAGTTGGTAACAAAGGTATCCAACCCTTTGACCGTGTTTACTCAAGAAAAAAAAGACCTCAAAGAATAGAACCAAATGATCCTTAAAACTGCCAGGCATCCGAGCATCAGGTAAGAACTCTTCTAATTCTGTTCAACCCATTCAAACTACTGATGAACCTGAACCTGTTCTTACTGATTATGTCCTTGCTGAACCCGTTTTTGACAATTCTGACCTTCCTATTGCTGTTAGGAAAGGTATAAGGTCTTGTACAAAGCATCCTATTTCCAATTTTATATCTTATGATAAATTGTCTCCTACCTTTAGAGCTTTTACTTGTGAACTGACAAAAACAGAAATTCCAAGAGATATACAGGAGGCTCTAAGGGTTCCTAAGTGGAAGGAAGCTGTCTTGGAGGAGATGAGAGCTCTAGAAAAAAATCAGACTTGGAAAGAGATGGACTTTCCTAGAGGAAAAACAACTGTGGGATGCAAATGGGTATTTACCATCAAGTATAAGGCAGATGGATCTGTTGAGAGGTACAAGGCAAGGCTAGTTGCCAAAGGCTTCACCCAAACTTATGGTATTGATTACTCAGAAACTTTTGCTCCTGTTGCAAAACTTAATACTATTAGAGTCCTCTTATCATTGGCTGTAAATTTAGATTGGTCATTACAGCAACTTGATGTGAAGAATGCATTTTTAAATGGGGACTTAGAAGAGGAAGTCTACATGGACTCACCCCCTGGTTTTGAATCTAAGTTCAATCAAAAGGTTTGCAAGCTTCAAAAATCTCTCTACAGCTTGAAACAGTCACCTAGAGCGTGGTTTGAAAGATTTGCCCAGTTTATTAAGAAGCAGGGATATTCTCAATGTCAGAGTGATCACACCATGTTTGTGAAACACTCTTTTGAAGGAGGGATGGCTGTGTTAATTGTTTATGTGGATGATGTTATAATTACCGGGAATGATTCTAGAAAAATAAATAATCTGAAGGCATCCCTTGCTGCTGAGTTTGAGATTAAAGATCTTGGATCCCTAAAATATTTTTTGGGGATGGAGGTTGCAAGATCAAGAAAAGGAATTGTGGTGTCTCAACAAAAGTATATCCTAGACCTTCTTAAAGAAACTGGGATGATGGGTTGCAGACCAGCTGATACTCCTATTGATCCCAACCAGAAACTTGGGAGTGAAGGCAAAGGAGACCCTGTAGACACAGCCCGGTATCAAAGGTTAGTGGGGAGGTTAATTTATCTATCTCATACCCGTCCAGATATAGCCTTTGCGGTCAGTTTAGTGAGCCAATTCATGAAGTCACTACATGAAGAACATCTAGAGGCTGTCTACAGAATTTTAAGATACCTTAAAAGTGCTCCAGGTAGAGGAGTGTTCTTTAAAAAAACTGGGCAGCAAGCTGTTGAGGTATTCATAGATGCAGACTGGGTAGGTTCCATCATTAATAGAAAATCAACATCTGGTTACTGCACATTTGTTTGGGGAAACTTGGTTACTTGGAGGAGCAAAAAGCAAGATGTAGTAGCTAGGAGCAGTGCTGAGGCTGAGTATAGGGCAATGGCCCAAGGTGTTTGTGAGATTCTATGGCTTAAAAGGATTCTAGAAGAGTTGCAGCTTCCTATGACTCTTCTGATGTAGCTGTATTGTGATAACAAGGCTGCAATTAGTATCTCCTAGAACCCTGTTCAACATGGCCGAACCAAGCATGTTGAAATCGATAGACATTTTATAAAGGAAAAGGTGGACGCAGGCCTAATTTGCATGCCCTATGTTCCTACTTCACGGCAAGTTGCCGACATTCTCACAAAAGGACTGTTTAGACCCAACTTTTAGTTCCTTGTAAGCAAGTTGGGCATGCTAGACATCTATGCACCAACTTGAGGGGGGGTGTTGACAGCTGTATATTTATTTTTTTGTTAGCATTAAATAATTAAGATCAAGATCAGATTATTCTAATCGGAATTATCTAATCTTACCTGAATAATGATCTTATCTAATTTGTTATTTTGGGTCAGAATCAAATCTCTTTGATTTGATCTGATCCCCCTTTTATTTACTTTCTATTTTGCATTTATCATGTAATCAGGCTGTGCTGCCTATATATATGTATCTCTATTATTTTTGAAATAATATAATAGTATTCTGCCTTCCCTATATTTTATTTTACCCTAGCAGTCCCTAAAATCACAGAAGCTAATACTAATATTGATATGATTCTGTAATTGGTACTACATGAGAGAGCTATACAATCATTTATTTATAGGGTTGTTCTAGGTCCTAACAAAAACCAAATAGATACTTCTAGACACAACTGACACAGTGACAACTGTTTAACTAATCCAATAACTGTCTGTTGGAGATCCGATGTTGACTAGTGATATGGCCAAAATAGTGTATAAAAGGAAGGGGCAACCCTTATTGTATGAGCTAACTTTTGGGGTTAAGTTTGGCTCAAACTCAAATTTTAACATGGTCTTAGAGCCTATCCTAGATCCATTGTTAGGTCAGCTGCATTATCATGTTTCAGGACCATAGCCTTGGGTGTGGATGGGTGTGCTGGAAAGTCGCCTTAATTATGGCCTATTAGAGAGCAGTTCTCCAATTGCCTCTTGGGTAGTTAGTTAAGTTTGTTAGTGGTTAGTTAAATCTGTTATATATACTGTTACACTTCTGCCAATGTATAAATAGTAGACTAAACTGTTCATTGTACTTGGCTATACACATCTTAAATAATATCAGTGTTGTTATTTCTCTTTTCTCTCTCTCTCTCAAAACCTCTAACATGGTATTTAGAGCTTAACGATCCTTCATGGTCGAAAGCTATTCTTCTTCTCCTCTTCTTACAACTTCTTCATCTCCTCATCCACCTTCTTCCACATCCCTTTTCTCACTCGATCTCACTGAAGCTTGACGAGATGAATTTTTTGTTATGGTGTCAACAAGTTGAACTTGTTCTCAAAGCACATTGCCTTCAACACTTCTGGTGTGTCCTATGATCCCTCTTTGATTTCTCTCTGAATCGGATCAAGAGAACAATATCGTGAATCTAGGTTACATTGCTTGGGAGCAACAGGATCAGATGCTTCTCTCCTGGCTCCAATTGTTGTTTTCAACCTCGATTCTTTATCGAGTTCTAGGTAGCGTTCACTCGTATCAAGTTTGGGATAAAACACACAAGCATTTTCACAAATTGACTAGTGCAAAAGTGCGACAGCTGCGAACCGAATTGCGATCGACGATGCTTGAAGATCGATCGATGTCAAAGTTTCTCCTTTGTGTAAAAGCTTTAGTTGACTCTCTTGCCTCCGTCGGCGATCCAGATTCACTTCAAGAACACATTGATGTGACTCTTGAAGGACTTTCGCAAGATTACAGTTCAGTAATCTCTGTAGTTGAAAGCAAGTTTGAACCTTTACTAATTGAATAGGTTGAAGCACCGTTGATGGCTCATCAGATGCAAATTCAAAAATTCTACAAGAAGGTGATCTCCGACATTGCTTCGATTAATCTAACTCAAGCGCCACCTTCAAATTCCTCTTTGCAACATGTTACCGATGCTCCTTCGTCATTGAATCAGTTTTCTTAGATTCACGAGACTCATATGAACATTGGAGGCAATAGAAACTTTGGTTGAGGTCGCAACACTGGTGGCCGTGGCCGTGGTGGCCACGGTGGTTGTGGTGGTCGCTACAGCAATGTGCAATGTCAGGTTTTCTTTAAGTATGGTCATATCACATCATTCTACTATGATCGATTTGATCAGTATTATCAACCTAATTTCACTCAGAACCGTAATGCATTTCAAGGAGCACCTTCTCAGCACATTGATTCCTATTTTCAGAATTTTAATTCTCAGAAAGCATACACTTAATATCAGGCACCTTCAATTCTTAGGCCTCCACAGGCTTGGAACAATGTCTACACTAGGCCAACGGGACCATCTCCTACTGCTATGCTTACCAACACCTCTATAGTGCCTTCTACCTCTATTGGAGCAAACATTAGCAATTGGTATCTAGATTCTGGTGCCTCTTTTCATGTGACTGGTGACTCAAAATATTCATCAGCTTAGTCCTTTGAAGGTCTTGACCAAATCTTCACCAGAAATGGTCAAGGTTTGCCCATATACACTTTACTGGTTCGTCATATTCTTCTTCTCCTAATAATCCCAAAAGATGTCTAGCTCTTCATCAATTACTACATGTCCCTTCCATAACCAAAAACTTAATCAGTGTTAGCAAATTTTCTAAGGACAATTCTGTTTTATTTGAATTTCATGCCACTCATTGTTTTTGTTTAAATAGAAGAAATAGAGGAAAATCGAGTGAAAACCGTGTGTCTGAATTACACAGTGGTGCCTCTTTATATAGATTAATTACAATCAATACAATTAATTATAGGAGATATTGTTCCTATAATTCTGATATGATAATAAAGACAGAATCTGAAACTGATCCTATTCTAATCTTATTCTGATTCTCAACAGTTTTATTAAATCTGAGGTCAACAATGAAGTTTTGTTGCAAGGGCATGTTGGACCTGATGGTCTGTACTCCTTTTCCAACCTGCAACTGCAAGCTCAGTGCTCAGTCCTGCTACTTGTTTGGTTTCTAATTCCTTTGTTTTTGTAAATACTGTTGAAAACAATCGTAATTCTCCTAGTACTCACTCTCTGTGGCATGCTAGGTTAGGGCATCCCAACAATCATGTACCGAAACTCATTTAACAGCATTGTAATATTTCTCATTCTAATAAAGATGCTCTTTCTTTCTGTTCTGCTTGCTATAATGACTTGTTTCCCTCACCATCCTTAATTAGTACCTTCATTTCCTTCAGCCTCTATACCAATAATATACCCTCTTCCCACTCAAGTCACTACCCAATTCCACCACTGTACCCAGTTCCAGCACTGTACACAATAATAAAGGTACTGGAATGTGCATTGTTTATTTATAACAGAATATATATATATATATATATATATATATAGAGAGAGAGAGAGAGAGAGAGAGAGAGAGAGAGAGAGAGAGAGAGAGAGAGAGAGAGCACTTGCACCCTATAGTGTGTCTATTGGGAGGAATGAGGACAAGAATCCAGGTGTTATTCTTTAGTAATGCCTCATAATCTTGCTGCACAGTATCACACCATTTTGGGTCCTTCAATGCTTGCTTAACACTCTTTGGTTCAGTGTGTAAGAAAAGTGATGGATGTATTTTGGGAGGGCAGTAAGTAGTCTGAGAGTGACCCATTGGTTAGTCAGGTACTTGGTTAGGGGTTTGAATTCGCCTCCCCAATCAGTTTTCAAGAGTTTAACATAGTGGTCATCCTGCTACCCACCATCCTGTTATACTATTTTTGGTGATGGCCTCTCTGCTTTGGTATATGGGATTGATAACTGTACTGCAGGTCTTATGAAATTTTTTAGGTATTTTGTCTCCGCATAATGGTACGAAAATTTATATTCAGAGATAAACTTGAAAGCAGTGTTGTGAAAACCGGCCCGGTCATCGACCCGGTGGAGGCACTGGGTTGATGGGTTAGTGGTCGAACCGGTGGGTCACTTATTGAACCGGTTGACCCGGTATATATTAAAAAATTAAAAATATATATAATATAACTAACAAAATGTGATCAATCTATCTTCAAATTTTAAATGATTGTCACAATAAAGTAAATAAAAGTTAAAGGATAATTGAACAAACTACGATTTACATAATTATTTATTGTTATAAATTATTTTGTTGGGTAATAAACTGGTGAAGATGTATAAAACACATAAATATTAAATCATATTAAGAACAGGATAATAACAATTAGTTATTATATATTATTATCAATATCAAATAATATTATATGAGCACATTATTATATACTATTTAACAATTATACTGTATAGTTGAACTGTTATAATAGTATTATAAATTCTCTAAAAAAATACTATAAATAATTATATAAGATATATATATTAAATTTGTAACTTGTATATCTAATGGTTAATGTGGCTTAGTGGTAAATGTACTAGTGTTGTGTCTGTGTTGCTGGGTTCGATTCTTAGCAAAGTGTTTTTTGGCTTGTTTTAAATTGATTTGTTTGTAAGGCAACAGCATTGTGCGTGCGTGAAGGAGTAAGCAGGAACAGCGCGTGGCTGAAGGAAGGAATAAGGCTGCAGCGTGTGCAGTAGTGCTGTGCGCTGTGTCAGAAGCTATGCACTGCGTGAAAAAGCTGAAGTTGCTGGTTCGTTCGGACCGGTTTAATACCGGTTCAATCCGGTTTTGACCGGGTTGATGATGTCATCACCGAGTCAGTAACATTTCCGATCTGATCATCAGCTCGAACCGGACATGGGTCCGGTTCCCGGTCGGACCGGTCCAACCGGCCGGTCCGAGCCGGGTTTTATAACTATGCTTGAAAGTGTCTGAGTTTTTGGCTACAAGATTATTTATTATCTATTATTTGGGTACTTATTGTTCAATGAAGCTATCCTAGTGCTACTTTTACATGCATGAACCATAGCTAATATTCTGAAAATATATCAACTAGGAAATTGCGGAAACCAATGACAATTCTTGTGATTAATAATCATGGAGGAGCAATTTTCAGTACTCTTCCTTTGGCAGATAAAGTTGAACCTGGTATACTGCATCAATATTTCTACACCTCGCACAACATTTCAATCCGTGAACTATGCATGGCACACGGGTATGAATCTTAACATTTGGCAAGAATTGTCTGGAAAATGTTTTTGTATTGTTGATATTTTTGTTTTCTTTGTGCCATATCATTCTGTTTTTCTACTTGCTTATCTATTTATCTATCTATACACACACAGACACACAAAATTTTGTATTTTCTTTGAAATTAAATGTTTTTGGCAATTATTTTGATATTCACAGTCCATGTTCTACCAATGCTACCTTTTTTTTCCTAAGGAAAAAATCAATATACTTGCAGCATCAAACATTTACATGTGAAGACAAAGGCAGAACTTAACGAAGCTATGTGTGTAGTACAACATGAGCAAATGGACTGTATGGTTGAAATTGAGAGTTCCATTAATGCCAATGCCAGTTTCCACAGGTTTATATAGGCATTTTGCTTATTTAATATTTTGTTGACTTAATGGATTATCAACTCTTTGCCAACACCTTTGTATCTTGACTCAGCATTTTGAAAAAATTCGCACTCCAAACTACTCAACACACCATAAGTTTCCTCTCATGGATTTTCAGTCAAGGCTCTATAAAGGACGAGTTCTGTTTATACAAAATCCGTAAAATACAGTGTTCTAAATATAGGTGAGTTTTCACATTGCAGAGATTCTAATCACTAATTTATTTGGATGTTCCTTTCTTTTGATTCTTTTCCTTGGATTGGATCTAATGGTTCTATGGCAGAATTGCACTTGAAGCTCCGCCAACATCAGCATTTGTTGGTGATAGTTGTAAGGAATTCTATAGAGAAGGATTTATTTTATCTTTAGTGCTTGAAGATGGAAGTGTTGGTTATGGTGAGGTTGGTATCAGTTTGATGTTTTATCATCTCTTGTATCTTGCTTTACATTAATGTCTTGGTTTATAATAACATTGGGCTGTTAAGAAACTGAAGATGAAAGAAAAGCTAAATTTCTGAAAGTAATATGTTTTATTGATTTGAATAGAGACAGGTACAAAAAGTAATTCACCAAAAAAAAAAAAGAGGCAGGTACAATGTATGTATAGAGTTAGAGTTCATAGCTCTAATACAAGATATTGATATCACAGTTATCAATCTTGGATAACAGTGTGGAGCAGCTGACACAAAAAATGGGATAGCAGATAGCGGGATGCTCGCTATTCTAATAATTTTTTATATGTAAAATAATTAATATTATAAATAATTTTATTGTTATGCTATCCAATTCCTTTTCCAATTTTCTTAAATTCTCTTACACTTTCTAAAACTATGTCATTGGCACCAAACAGGTTGCACCTATTGACATCCACAGGGAAAATCTGGTAGATGCTGAATATCAACTTAGGTTTCTTATTCATGTTATGGAACAGGTTGATGTTAGTTGCTTCCTCTCTCTGTTGAAGGGTTCATTTTCATATTGGATATGGCATAAGTTGGGCATCATGGTAAGCTGTCTAATCTAAGTTATTTAGACAAGGGCTGGAGATATTATACAAATAAAAACCACTAATGGAGCTACACCTAAAGGCTTAGATGTTTAGGTGATGAGCTCCTTCATGTGGTATCAAATTCTTCTCTAAGAAAGGGATTTTGTATGAGTGGTGTGATTACAGAATACAGATATAAATAAAACTTTCCTTATTGTGCACTTGTAACCTTTCAGCTTAAATGATAGGGGAACTTCTTACTTGACATTAAGATTATCAATTTGTTACAAACAGATTTAAGATATTGCTGTTGTTGTGATGCAGCCATCTTCTATTTTTCCAAGTGTCAGATGTGGTTTGGAAATGGCTATCCTCAATGCCATTGCTGATGCAAAAGGCTCCAACTTGCTGAGCATACTTCATCCCCCGATAAATGAGAACAATAAATGTGAAACGTCATTAAATGTTCAGATTTGTGCATTAATTGATCCAAATGGATCTCCAACTGAAGTTGCTAATGTTGCTGCCAAACTAACCGAGGAAGGATTTTCTGCAATTAAGCTGAAGGTGACCTATTCATTGTTTATTTTCTGCTGCATACACTTATCAGCCCCCAGCTACATTTTATATAGACCAACTGTTGGAGAATCTAGAGAAGGCCAATAATTTATAACGCTCTTGCTATGCAGGTAGCACGTGGGGGTGATCCAATGCATGATGCAGCATTAATACAAGAAGTGAGAAAGAAAGTTGGTTGCCAGATTATTATCCGTGCAGATGCTAATCGAAGCTGGACGTATGAAGAAGCTATGAAATTCAGCTCTTTGGTTAAGGATTGTAACCTACAGTATATTGAGGTAGACTAAGAAAATAACACATTTTTTGTAGTTCATGGATTCACTCTTCAGCTTTTCTTTATATGGTTTGCAGGAGCCTGTTCAGGATGAAGATGATATTCTCAAGTTTTGTGAAGAAAGCAGCTTACCTGTTGCTTTAGATGAAACCATAGATAACATTCAAGAAAATCCCATGGAAAAGCTAGTGAAGTTTGCTCATCCAGCAATAGCTGCTGTTGTAAGTAAATAAGAATTTCCGTAAGATATTAAGGACAGACTAGCTTTACATCATTTAGGTATTGGTATTGTTTCTTTACCAAATCAAAATATAATTATATTACCAAACTGCAATGTCGTTTTTATGTGGAATTGAGATAATTTTATACTATTCATATGATTTTTTATTCAATATAAATTAACAAAGTAATTCGGCTATGGTATACATACTCTATACCGTTTTATTCATGCTATAGGATTAGAATAAACTACAAAAAATGCTTAATTATTATTGAGCTCCAGTAGAATTGCATTAAGTGATGATGCAATTGTTGGTTGAGCTGTGTTGGATTTCTAATAGGAATATCCGATGTTCTGATTTTTAGGAATGAATAATTATAAAACAGGAATGATGTGAAATTATTATTTCAGATTTTATTATAGAGATATTTTTTCCTTTTTCTAGCCTATAGATCTGCTAATTGAGGAAATTCCAGATTTATCGGATTTCCTATTTTTCAGCCTTTAATCTTCTATTTGTTGAAAATCAGATAAAATAATATACATTTATTATTAGTAGGAAAGTAGGATTTGTTTGTAGGAAAGTAGAATCTGATTTTGAGGAAACAAAATATCCTCTCATTATTTGTATTTATTGTAATGAAACTTATATAAACACACATCCGTTGTGTACTCTAACACACGGTTTTCACTCAACTATCCCTCTATTTTCTCCTATTTTTAACATGGTATCTAGAGCATGATAGATGTATTACGAAAATCATGCCTCACCGGGGACCTATCGTCCTTGGTGGACCCTTCTGATCGTCTCCCTTCATTTGGTGACCAAGTTCGCACCTTTGACGACTTTTTCAATTGTTTTCCGGCCACTGCCTTTTGCTTGTCGCTCATTTTCCGACGGAGAACTTTCCGGTCACCTATCCTACTGCCGTCCTTTTCCGGCGTGTTTTCTGACCACCACCTTCTGCTCGTCGCTTATTTTCCGGTGAAGAACTTTCCGATCGCCTATCCTACCACCGTCCTTTTTTGGTGTGTTTTTCAGCCACCGCTTTCTACTTGCCGCTTAATTTCCAGTGAAGAACTTTCCGGTCACCTATCCTACCACGTCCTTTTTTGATGTGTTTTTCAGCCATTGCCTTCTGCTCGCCGCTCATTTTTCGGCGAAGAACTTTTTGGTCTCCTATCCTGCCGCCGTCCTTTTCCAACGTGTTTTTTGGTGACTTTTTTGTATTTTAGGTACTGTTATTTTGCGGGTTTTCTTCTCCACAATGGCTTCCACTGGCTCCGTCTTCGTCCCAGATGCATTGGATGCACTAGTTTCGTCTTTAGTTTCAAGTTGAAATAATTTGGGACTCTAAATGTGGTTCTTAAAAAGGTCGAAACTTGATTTGCTTGCCATAAATTTTCTTAGGCTGATGGTTATTCCAGCTCTTTGACAATGTTATCTTTCTAGCAATACTCCCCGACTTCGCCAACATCCCCAAGTTGTCTTTAAACCATTGTTTTTGGTGGAACTCCAATTTTTATGTTTTTTATTTATTAGTTGGGAATAAATTTTCTTGTAATAAGTTGAGAGCTTAATAAGCTTAAGCTTGAGGGGGAGTATTGAAAATCAGATAAAATAATATACATTTATTATTAGTAGGAAAGTAGGATTTGTTTGTAGGAAAGTAGAATCTGATTTTGAGGAAACAAAATATCCTCTCATTATTAGTATTTATTGTAATGAAACCTATATAAACACGCATCCGTTGTGTACTCTAACACATGGTTTTCACTCAACTATCCCTCTATTTTCTCCTATTTTTAACACTATTTATGTATAATTCCTTTTGATGATTACCAATGGAGAAAATAAAGTTTTACTCCTAAAACTTACATCGCACCAGAGCTAGGTTCCTTTTCCTTTTTTTCTTCTCCTTTTGACCAATATAATGTCATACAAGTTAGCGATGACTGATGCCCAGAGGAACTCTACCAACTCTTCTGGTTTGGTCTGCAACTTCCAAGCCTATCCAGACTATTCCAACCGCTTCCACCATGCCTACAGTCTCCTGCATGTCTGTACCTACTGAATATTACCCACCAAGTTCTGTCGGTCCTCTTACTAGTCTCAAACTCAATGGATAGAACTATGTGGAATGGTCGTAGTCTGTCAAGTTAGCAATTGATGGTAGGGGAAAAATTGGGCATTTAACTACAAAACCTGCTAACAATGACCCAAACCAAAAAAAATGGCAGTCCAAAAACTCCCTAGTTATTGCTTGGCTCATTAACTCTGTTAAGATATAATATGATAGAGATTTAGGAGATATCATAAGATATGATATAATAGATATTTAGGAGATATGATAGCCTATTTCTAGGAAAGTAGGAAACTTTTTATCTTTGATTATATCTCTAAGATTTAGATTAGATTTGATTAATCTTTTCCTTTTTATGATCTTATCTTGTATCTATATATATTCATACACTCTTTGAGTCAATGAATGGGACATATACAAATTTTCAGTTCTGTCCCTTAATCTTAATATGGTATCAGAGCCAGGTTGAGGTATCACGAAAATCGTGCTTCACCGGGGACCCACTGTCCCCGGTGGACCCTTTTACTCGCCGCACTTTTTAAGGCAATCTTTTTCAGTTTTTCCAATGACTTTTCTACACCCCGTTGCCGGTTGTCGCCGCTAGCCACCGTCATACTCTCCAACGTGCCACCATCATTAAGATTGTCAGCCTCTCCTAGTTCTATTGTTGTCCTTAGGGTTTGATCTGATCAAGAACCGTTTTTTCAGCAGTGTTTGGTTGTTTAGCTTCTGTCTTACAAGATGGTTAAGCTTTGAGATGATTTGCTTCTGTCATTAGTGGTTAAGCTTTGAGATGATTTGCTTCTGTCATGAGTGGTTAAGCATTGTTTAGCTTCTGCTCTTGATGGTTAAGCTGTCCTTGTCCCAGATGCACTAGCCTCGTCTTTGTCCCAGTTGCATTGGCCTCGTCCTTGTTCAAGATGTATTTGTTCGTCTTTGTCCTAGTTGCACTGGCCCCGTCTTTGTCCCAATTACACTGGCCCTCTCTGTCTCAGCTACACTGGCCGCATATTTGTCCCTGTAATTGGCCTTGTCTTTGTCCTAGTTGCACTAGCATTGTCCCATTCATTACTCAATTGTTGTCCTTGGGGTTCGATCTGGTCAAGAACTATTTTTTTCAGCAACTACTTACCTGTCTCATCCATTGTTGCCACGGATATCAGTTTATCCCAACTGTTTTTAGCAACCATCTAATCAGTTTGAAGGATAATGTATTGTAACAAGCTAAAAGCGTAGAAAGCTTTAGCTTGAAGGGGAGTGTTGGAAGTTATGACTCGTCAGCTCTTCCTCTGCTTGTTTCAAGTCCTATTGTGTTGATATCTGAGTCTCTGATGTCCTTGCATTACTTGTCTTGGGTTTCAGTCTACTCCCTCGCAAAATCTGAGTTTGAAGAAGAATATTTAGTTTTTGGTGTCGTATTCTACGCATTGGAGAGTCCTCTACCTTGGAGTTGTTTTCATTTTTTTTTTTTTTTTTATGCTTCAGTTATGTTCCAAGCTTGGAGCATTAAGTTGTATGCTCCAGCTTGAGGGGGAGTGTTAAGACATAATATGATAGAGATTTAGGAGATATCATAAGATATGATATAATAGATATTTAGGAGATATGATAGCCTATTTCTAGGAAAGTAGGAAACTTTTTATCTTTGATTATATCTCTAAGATTTATATTAGATTTGATTAATCTTTTCCTTTTTATTATCTTATCTTGTATCTATATATATTCATACACTCTTTGAGTCAATGAATGAGACATATACAAATTTTCAGTTCTGTCCCTTAATCTTAACAAACTCCATGGAACTAACCATTGGAAAACCTCATCTTTTCATTCCATCTGCTAAAGATGTTTGGGAAGCTGTTCGAGATCTTTTTATTCAGACTTAGAGAATTCCTCTCAAATATTTGAGTTGAAAATGCGCCTCTGGAAAACCAAACAAAATGATCGTGATGTTACCTCCTCTTACACTGAATTAGTCACATTGTGGCATGTTATGATGATGTTTGGGAGAATAATAATGACCATGCTCGCCACCAGAAAAGAAAGGAGAACAACAACATCTATATGTTCTTAGATGGCCTTAATCAGAATTTGGATGAAGTTTGAGGCCGCATTCTTGGCAGAAAATCACTGCCATATATTCGGGAAGTTTTCTCTAAAGTTAGACATGAGGAGTCAAGGAGGAGAATCATGTTGAGTAGCATTGAATCTGGTTTCAACAGTGATTTGAGAGTTCTGCCCTTGTGTCAAGAGGTGTTGATTCTAACAATGATGGACGAAAAAAGCCACGGTGTGACCATTGTAAAAAACCTTGGCATACAAACGTGACAGTCGTGCCAACCAATCTGCAAATTGGAAGAGCAAATCCAAACGTGATAGTCGTGCCTACCAATCCACTGCAGAAGAAAATTCTACCAAGTTAAATTCAGTCCCTTTCACTAAAAAGCAATTAGAGCACCTGTAATAAATTATTTCAATCTCCAAAACTATCTCTAAATCCATCTTTTTCCATGGTTTAGAAAGGTAACACGCTTGCCATGACTTCCGCCATAGGCTACCATGCCATCCGCCATATGTGTATGGTGGGTTTTCGGCTCACCGCCACAGGCCGCCATCGACTATTATAACCTTGTTTATCACACACTCAGCCAGATATTGCCATTGCTCTAAGCTTAGTAAGTTAGTTTTAGCATTCACCATCCGAAAGGCATCTTGAAGTAGTATATTGGATCCTTAGATAATAGATACTTAAAATCTACTCTAGGAAAGGGTTTACTATTTTTGAAGACCCCACAATAGAACATAGAGCCATATACTGATCTGGATTGGGCATGCTTAGTAACTGATAGGAGATCCACTTCAGGATATTGTACTAATGTTTGGGGAAATCTGGTGACTTGGCGAAGCAAGAAATAGAATGCCGTAGCAAGGAGTAGTGCGGAAGAAGAATATAGAGCTATGGCTAATGGGTTGTGTGAGATGCTTTGGATGGAAAGAGTTCTTGAAGAATTGCGGATGCCCATACACATGCCAATGAATTTGTACTGTGACAACAAAGCTGCCATAAATGTTGCTCAAAATCATGTTCAGCATGATTGCAGTAATCATGTGGAGATTGACAGGCACTTCATCAAGGAGAAGATTGTGGAGCTATTTGCTTGCCATTTGTTCCCTCTATGCAGCAAATAGAAGACATTTTCACCAAAGGGCTTCTAGACCTAGTTTTAAAATGTTTGTAAGCAAGTTGGGCATGTTAGACATCTATGCTCCAACTTGAGGGGGGTGTCGGATTTCTAGGAGGAATTCCGCTGTTCTAATTTTTAGGAAAGAATAATTATAAAATAGGAAAGATCTGCAATTATTATTTCAGATTTTGTTGAGATATTTTTTTTCCTTTTTTCTAGCCTAGAGATCTGCTGATTTAGGAAATTCCAGATTTAATGGATTTCCTATTTTTCAGCCCTTAGTCTTCTATTTATGTGTAAATTGTAATTCCTTCTAATGATTATCAATGGAGAAAATAAAGTTTTACTCCTAAAACTTACAAGCTGGAGTTGTGACATTTGTGTTTTATGTCTATATGTTCAACCATTATGACTCCAATTGGATCAATCTCTTGGTTAGATGAAACAGAATCATCTTTTATAATTTCCTATCAGAACTGCAAAATATTTAGAATTCAAAAAACTGAGTTAATGACCTTGTCCATATAAAATGATAACTCTATTTAATTTAGAATTTTGTAATGATTTTTCAGGTTATTAAACCAAGTGTTGTTGGTGGATTTGAGAATGCAGCATTAATTGCCCAATGGGCTCACCAGAAGGGGAAGATGGCTGTTGTAAGTGCTGCATTTGAAAGCAGCCTGAGTCTGTCTGCATATACTCAGTTTTCTAGCTATCTTGATCTTCTGAGTTTAGGAACATTCAAAGTGTTAGATGATATGGCAGCACCTACTGTAGCACATGGTCTAGGAACCTACCGTTGGCTTAAGGAAGATGTAACACCAAATCCTCTTTTGATTTGTTGTAATCCACAAAGTGGTTTTGTTGAAGCATCTGTGGCAGATGCTAGTCGATTGGTACATGATTTTCAAGTCAACCAGAAAGTTATCTCTTACATTATTGCTGAGGAGCAAGTTCGTCAGTACCAACATAAAGTGGAGCTTAACAATTTATCTTGTTCTTTTGAAGTTCGTGAGACTGGCCTTAAAACAAATGTAAGTATAGAAGTTTCCATACATAATAATATTTTATTTAAATTCATAAACTTTAATAAATTTGCTATTATTGCTGATCTATGTTTTGATACACTGTCCTTTAATATTCACTTAGTAATTTAGATGCAGAATTTTGGTATGGTAACATAAATATCTATGGTGCATCCTACTTCCTTACGAATGCATATATTCTCTTGCATTATATAGAGCATAAAAAATAAGGCAAATAAAGTCAAGCAGAAGATCATAATGCCTTGTGTGTGTCTTTGGATTCCTAACTTGTGTCAATGGCATAACTTAAACTCTTAATATAAGATGGGGTCATATAGATATTGAAACTACAAATAACAGAGGGATGAAAACCCTAGCTTTCTATTCCTGTTACTAGACTACCATATACTGCAAAAGCATAATGTCGAAGGCGGAATATTGGTGAAAAACAAGATCTGTTCTCTCTCTAAAATCAGTCAGGATCATTTGATCCTTTTGCAGAGCTAAAACATTAATTATTTGTTTTAATTTGCAGGATCAATTGTATCATTTTTTTTCTCCTTTTTTTAGCATATACATAGAGATTACGAGATTATGACTCCTGATGCAGCTGCCATAGTGACAGCTGTGTAACTGCTCTCTTATACAGTACTAACAATTTTCAGGATTAGATTCGTGTACAGGCTTTGTTTTGTTCTCCTATTTATTCACCCTCTGTAATCAGTTGTAAATCAATGAAAATAATTTTCTGCACATAAGTTTTACAAACAATACTGTAATGAATGGAGTAGTATGGCTAGATTTTAGATTCAGTCTCTATGCCTTTACAGGCAAATCTATTGTATATATAGGTAAAATTCTCCATCTTTGTATGTCTTTTCCTGAAAGTAAAATTTGATTCCCTCATATAGATCTGATTTAGTTAGATTTAGCAAATGTAGGATAACGTACTGGTATTTCTTCATGGTTTTCTTGGAACTGGTGAAGACTGGATTAACATCATGAAGACCTTTTCTGGATCAGCAAGGTGCATTTCTGTTGACCTTCCTGGTCATGGAAAATCAATATTACATGGTGTAAAGGGTGCTGTTGAAGGACCATGGTTGTCACTGGAGACAATAGCTGATATATTGCATAAATTAATTCATCACATAGCTCCAGCAAAAGTTACACTAGTTGGGTATTCAATGGGCGCAAGAATTGCATTGTATATGGCACTGAAATTTGGCACTAAGGTACAGTGGTTATATTCAATGTTATTACTTTGTTTTGATGTTTTCATGACCATTGGTAAACAATTTCAGCATATATGATGCAGACAAAGGGCGCTGTATTAATATCTGGGAGCCCTGGATTAAAAGATAAATTATCAAGAAAAATTCGTGCTGCTAAAGATGATTCTAGAGCACTCGCAGTCATTGCACATGGTTTAGAACTTTTTGTCAGTTCCTGGTATGCAGGAGAGCTGTGGAAAAGGTAACCTGTTTTTTCTAACCTTTTAGATTGTGCAGGATTTATGCTGATTTTATTATGATGTAATCCTTCTATAAGTGTCTCAACTGTTGTTTTTATCAAACAGCTTAAGAAGTCATCCCCATTTCAATCGAATCGTTGCCAGTCGCTTGCAGCATGATGACATGCAGAATCTTGCACAGATGCTGTCTGGATTAAGCATAGGAAGGCATCCGTAAGCAAATTAAGCTTAACTATTTGTTCATTCCTTTGCTTTATTTATCTATTAGTGTCTTCTTCTCTGTCCAGTTGCATGTCTATAGGATATTTGGAGCAACCATATTCAGGGCCCCTAATATCTCAGAAATTTTGTTAAAATTGTTTATGTGCAGAGAAATTAATCAAGACGTGAAGAATATAGTATATATACATTATATAATAAATCCATTGGTACATGCATGACAACCATTCAAAAATGTACCCTCCATCCAGATATGGTGATGGAATTAAAAAAAAAAAAAAAACATCATATACATGAACAGAAAACAAAGGAGTTGGAACAAAATAAAGACCTATTAGGAGAATATAGACTATGAAGTGTGAAAAAAGAACACCACAGGGAAAATAATAAAGAACTGAGACCTCTACACATGAACAGAACAGAACAGAGACCAAAGAGCTGTGTTTGAGATGCATGAACAGAGGGTTGTGGCTGAAAACAAAGCCAGAAAACTGTGGTCTGTGGTTGGAAATAAAGCACAGGTCAGCCTTCGTGTTTTGTCTCAAAACAGAGCTCAGAATTATAGTATTTTGACTTGAATCAGAAACCTTATGTGTTTCATATGAGAGGAGGGATTGAAAAAAATACCCATAAGAACAGATTCTATAGCACATTGGCATTGTAAACGAGAATTTTCTCTTTGGGAATATCATCTGATTGTAAACTGCAGTGGATGCAATTTCCAATTGCAACTTCCAGAACAGCAATATGTGGTGCAACCCGATTCTCACAGCAGCTAGAGGATACCCTGCACCTCTGTACTGTGCTATTTATCACTCAGCACACCATTCAAAATATGATTTGTTATATGATAAATTGGAAAAGAGTTGATGGTGTTTTTCGTCCCCGTAAGGCAATCTTTGATTTTTTCTCCTGACTTTTAAAACCACTGCAGTTATTGAGAATTTTTAGATACAAGATGATAAGTAATTTGCATACTATATATAGACATGCTCAAGTATATAAACAATAAATGACCCAAAATTAATTCATATGCTGGCAATAGAGAACAGAGAACAAAGATAAAATCAAGAAAGACCTGTGAGACTGTGAGAGAGAGAACGCTTACCGCAACAAAATCTAAGGACAATAGAATGTCAGAGATAGTGCCAGACAACAGAGCAAGGTTGGAAACACCAGGAAGGTGCTGGAAAATGTCAGAAATGGCCGGAGATGGAGCCAGAGAATAGGGTTATGTTTCCAAGACACAAGGGTGCACAACTGTTTCAGAATAGGGTTTCAATTTCAAACCCTGAATAAGTTAAGTGAAATCACAAAACCTTAAAGATGCACTATTTTGGAGGTAAACAGGAGTTTTCAACTAGTTATCAAAGTTGCACCCGCTAGTGCCGTGAAATCATGCAATTTACAGCACTTAGTGGCCACGATAGCCATAACATGAAAATGCAATGCGATCTGAAAATAGGTAGCAGCAGCCTAGGGCTGCAACGCAATGCTCGGCCATATAGCAGGCACTACAGCACGTGATTACAACCATGATGCAGAATATTTGGACTACTTATGTAAAATTTTCTACTGCCATTTCCTCTGTCACTTCAACATGTTCTATTTCTGTTTCTTTTATAACTTAAATTTCTCAAATGTTCAACTTGCTTATTTACCATTTTGCAGTAAAGGAAATAATCAAATTCTTTAACTATGAGCCTCATCGAAGAAGTTTCTAATTAGACATGTTGGTATCTATGAAAATTCTACGTATTTTAATAGAATATTGGTCAAGGGGATCGACATGAATTGAACATATCAATTATTGCGATAAAGCCAGTTATATGAATCAGTAATTTGTGTTCTATGCACCAGTTAATGTATATATATATTTGAATGAGATATTGTCATCTTTGAACTAACCATTATTTTTGTTACCTGAGAGAGCAGGTCAATGTGGGAAGATTTGCCAAATTGTAGAGTACCTCTTCTTATCATGCATGGAGAAAAGGATACAAAATTTCGGAAAATTGCTCAAGCAATGATGCAAGCATTGTGCTCTGCTGGCTTAGGGAGTAAGCATGAAAAAGGGAATGACATACACGAGGTTGTTGAGGTTCCTAACTGTGGCCATGCTGCCCATGTGGAGAATCCTCTTCCAATAATTGCTGCCATAGGACGATTCCTGACAAGAATATGAAAGTTGTATTCTCCAATTGGAGGGATCAAAACACGATGCAATATCTTTTCAAGATGCAGTGTATTAATTATAGCAGCCTTATGCAACGGATCAGTGAAACGGGTGAACTGATTAGGAGTAAAGAATGAATTGGGAGGGAAGGATCTGGGAGAATGCAGGAAGAATCGAGAGGGTTGGGATATTGTGTGGATGTACTTAATAGAATTTTCCTGTATTTTCTTTTGATTTCTGTCATGACAAAGGGCTAACCTCTCTTTCCAAGGAACTTTATCTCCATTATTTCTTCTCTAAAACTCAAGCTTTGTTCAGATAATGCCTGCACCGGCACCACTAAGGACGGTGTTCATTTTGGAAAACTTGTGTTGATATTCTAAATTTCTAACACATGCATGATTTGTTATGCATATATATGTAATATCAATCATTGATTTTCTTATCAATGATTGAGATTATTTACTTTACTTTCTAAGTAAATCGCTTACTTTGGAGGATTTAGATCCATTATAGTAGAATTTTGATATTTTAGAACAGTTAAAAGATAAATGGCATAGATAAACATACCAGATCCTTTTTTGTTATGTGATTACTTCTCGCTCTCTCAAGCAACTCACTTTTTTATTTTTATTTTTTCTCTTCTCATTACATATAGGTTAAATGTTATTTTTGGTCTTTTATGTTTTAGTATTTTTTATTTTATTTTGGTACATTAAGTTTTAAAAATCTCATTTTGGTCCTTAATGTTTTCGAAAATCATTTTAATCTTTTCTTCCATTTTTCATTAACAACGTTAGTATTTCGTTAATTTTTAAATTTTAAAATAATTATTTTAAAATAGTAGCAGTTAAAAATCGTCACTATATTTTATTTTAAAAATTATCAACATCATAGTGACAACATCATCGGCATCTTCTACACTCTTACCACCCCTCCCTTTTCTCAACGCAGTTTCACCACAAACCTTAAGAACCACCACAACCACTCTTCCCACACCCTCTCCCACCACTCAAAAAGTTAATCATCATATTCCTCAACGATATAGTTTAGAATTTGTAAGGAAAGTCTTCAAGATTCTTGCATGTGAAAAAAATTAAAAATGATAGAAACACAAAAATGCAGAGATTAATTCTTAATTCCTAATTAAAATAAAACACCAACAGCATCTGCATTCATGAAAAGTGATTATATATTTACAAGTTAACAGTTTCACAAACGAAATTAACCCCATATTGACCTAGGCAACCTTGATGCCGAGAAAATCAGCGACAGATTTAGCCATGAGGGCGACAAACTCATTGAAGTTAATAACACCATTGTTGTTGCTAGGGCCCTACCACCTCTTCGACAGCAACGGTATGCTCCACGCGCTTCGCATCTTCCTCAACCTAGATTGGAGGATGTTTGTCGACAATGCAGTTGGAATCCTTTGCGGTGCAATTCATTTAGAGTTGGTGGTCGTGTAGGAAGCGGAGGAGCTGATCAACGGACATGGAGGTGGTGCCGTTGGAGAAGGTAGAAAAGGCCTCCTTGACGTCTGGCGGAGGGGATTTTGAGTTGGGACTTTGGAAGACAGAGAAAACCTTTAGTGGAAGACAGAGAGTGGTTTCGAATCTAGGTTGGAGGAGATGACACTTTTATTAGTGGTTTAAAATTTTTAAAATAAAATAAAGATAGTGGCGGTTTTTAGCCGCCACTATTTTAAATTAATTATTTCAAAATTTAAAAGCTAATGAAGCACTAACGTGTTGGAATTAGCCTTAGTGGCCAATCCATTTTAGACTATATTTGTATGGTGATTTTGGTTTATATATTTATTATATATGAGGCATTTTAGTTACTATATATTTGTTGTATAATATGGTAATGTCCTTAGAATAGGTGGGCTATTCAATGATGTGAGATTCATTGAATGATAGAACACTATTCTTAAAGTGTCCATAGTCAAGTGTTATTGTTAACTAGGACAATGATAATACATTAAGACTATTGTGTGAGTAGACTGATGATCACATCTCACAAGTCATGGATATTAGATATCGAGTCAGCACACAGGTATAAATATTAGGAGGAGTAGACAGACCCACTATGAGGAGGCTTCATAATAGTTATGTAAATGTCATAAGTGCTTTTCATGACGACCATAAGGTGATAGTAGTCCTTCGTCTTGAAGTCACTACGGTTCCTACATGTAAGAGTTGTAGGCTTTAATTCTATTATGAAGTCACTACTTGGGCCTGCAATGAATCATGTTTAGGAATGTGAGTGGTGTAGATAGGATTCGTCCCTCCTACATAACAGGAGTTATGTCTATAGGCTTCTCGATAGAGTGAGATGTGCAATATGCGTGACCATGCACAAATGGACTGATATGAGATATTGGGTCCATTTGTATTTAGTTGTCTACAATGTGATTTAATTTGGATTTAGAATGAAAGATTAAGACCTTTGCACGGACATTGAGAACCAATGATTAAATTAAGCATAAAACTTGAGAGCGAGCAAGGATTTCGATAAGATGTAATAAGACGATGAAATCATGAACTTCGTTCATGATGGGGTGAAGTGCATTATGCACGCGTTTCTCGTTGTTTGAAAATGTTGTTTGTATCTGGATGTTGTGACAGAAGAAAGGAGAAGAAAGAATCCTTTTCCGTTGGGTCATGCATGACCGTTGAAAGCAAAATATGTTCGTGAAAGGGATGATGTGCTAATCGAGAAGGATAACCTTACATGATAGAAAGCCGAATGGGCAAGTGTTGAAGAGGTTGTGTGGAAGCTTCGTCTGCGGTGAGCAATACACTTGTGAGAGACGGGGTCGAAATGTTGACCACTATGATAGTGGAGGAGTTTGATCTTCGTGTGATATGTCAAGGACATATGTTGATTTAGGACCGTCGTCGAGTATCCTTGGCAGAGAAGCCCACACAAACCTATAAAGGATAAATCCCGATAGGGTGAGTGGTTGAGAAGTCAGTCCTCAGAGAATGGATGGCCACACAGAGTGGTACCTGGGTAATGGATCACTGACTTGTTGTTTCTTGGGGGTGTGGCACCAAGTTGTGACAGGAGTTCGCATGAGCTAATTTGGCAACCTCAACAAATGCTAGACATAACCGTGCTGGTGAGAGTCTTGCCATTGTACTGTGGTGAATGGTGTACTCCCAACAAGTCATCTAGCTTAATGGTGTAAGTCCACCGAGTTCTGGGAGTTTCAGTGGCAGTGGGCCAGAGTTATAATGAGTTGAAATGTTAGTGAAATGAGTTAAGGACTTTGAGTGAGACTCGTGAGAGCACCACAATACCGTGGTTGACGTTCCATGTTTATTTGTGATCGTAAGGTCGTTTGTTTGTTGGTTTAGAGTGTTGGAGTCTAAGACTTTGGATGATGTCTAACCCCTCAAACTTCGTTTTTGATGAAAACAAATGAGATTAAATTTTAAGGTATCTAATGTCTTATGTTTGTGTATCATAGGTACCACACCATCCAATGCCTCAATGGTATTGTATTTCTTAAACTCAAACAAGATATCTCTATGTGTACAGTGCGTCCAATGTGTTACTGGAAACTTGTTTTTTCTAAGTATAAAACCCAGCGTCCAATGCACTGTTTTTAAAACAAGCGTCCAATGCTTTGTGAAAACCAGTGTGTAAACACTGTGTCCATTCGAGGAAGCGTCTAATGCTTATATAACTTATACTATCTTTTCTATCAAACAGTTATATAACGCGTCCATGATGTGTAAAAGTACACTTATGCTTTTCGATGATGATTCTCTGAAATGTTCCTTATTCCCTCTCTTATCATATGTGACATTTCATTTGAAAATTCGAAAGTGTACCACAGGGGACAAAAAAGCTTCTCTTTGTAGAAACCGTACTAAAGTGGAGGCGCCATGTATTGTTGTCTCCTCCCTCTCTCCACCCCGAGCTGACATGTAGCAACGGTCATATGATTGTGAGAGAACGGTTATTGGCAAAGGCACAAATCCCACAATGGATATCTTCTCTAAGTTGCCTATAAATAGAGGATCAAGCTCAAGAAATCAACAACGAAGCATTCAAGTTTTCTAAGAGCTGAAACTCTGCTAAAACGACTGGACAACCTACACTTGTGCAAAAAGAGCAATCTTTTTAGCTTTGCTAAGTTATTTTGTGTATTTGAGTTACATTGTAATATCCTCTTTGTGAGAGTTATCTATTAACTTGTAATCAAACTGTTGTTTGGAAAGCCAGGAGTGGCTTAGTGACAAAAAATACTTGGGTGTTCTTTAATCTCAGGGGGATTAAAGGTGTGCTAGAAGTGGCTTAGAGAATACTTGTAGCCAGAAGTGGCAGGGTATATAATACTTGTTTGTAATTAGGATTTGATTAGTGGAACCCTTCAAAAGGTTTTTTTGAAGGAGAACTGGACGTAGCTCAGGTTGAGTGAAACAGTATAAACCAAGTGATTTTACTCTATCGCTTTTAAGCTTACTAGTTATTCTCTTAAGTTGTTTCTTCGCATTATACGCACAAGTCTCTTTATCTTTTATATTTGCGAAAAATCTTTTACTTCATGTTTGGACGACTATCTAGAACCCAGTTCCATTGAACTGTCATTTTGAACGATTTGACGATAATTGCAATATTTTGTTTTGCAAGTTCTTTGTAAAACTTAAGCTGAAATATCTCCATCTTTGCGAAAAGATTTCTTAAAGGTTTTATCTAACACACTATTCAACCCCTCTTCTAGTGTGATTCTCTGCATTTCAATTGGCATAAGAGCTCGGCCTCTTTGGTTGAGTACTTAGCAGTACAGAGGAACTAGATCCTAAGAAAGATGGAAAATGAGGGACAAGTTGTGAACAGACCACCACTCTTCAAAGGTGTCAAATATGATTATTGGAAGCAAAGAATGATAGCATTCTTTGAGTCCTATCATATTGATATGTGGGACGTTATGGAGATGGGCAACTACATTCCATTCAATGAGAACCTCAACGAGATTCCCAAGGCTAGATGGACGGAGGAGCAAAAACAGAGATTTCATCTCAACTCCAGAGCCATAAACACCATCATGTGTGCACTATCCAAACAAGAACATAACAAAGTGCACAGTTTCAAAAGCGCTAAACAGATGTGGGACACTCTTGCGTCAACGTATGAGGGTTCCACCCAGGTAAAACGTAACAAACTTAGTCTTCTTACGCGTCAATATGAACTATTTAGTATGGAGAGAAACGAGGACATACAAAGTATGTTTGGATGGTTTCAAACCGTACTAAATGAGCTTAGAGCACACGGTAAAGATTACAATAACTATGAACATATTGACAAAATTATGAGGAGTTTGCCTAGGCAATGGAGACCACAGGTTACAACCTTGAGAGCAACCAAAGGACTGGATGATATGTCCTTAGAAGAGCTTGTGGGAATCCTTAAAGTGCATGAGCTGGAACTGCAAAAAGATGGTGATGCAAAGAAAAGCAAGTCTTTGGCACTTAGCATCCAGGAGCCAAAGAAAGTACCATCATCCAAAGCCATGCAAGCTGAAGTATCATCAGATGAGCAATCTGAAGATGAAGACTCAGATGAAGGTGATGAGCTATCCTTCATATCCAAGAGAATCCACTCTATGTGGAAGAAGAAAGGTGAATCCATATGGAGAAACCTGAACAAGAAAGGATTCAAGGAGAAGAAGGAGAAGAGTCCAATCGTCTGCTACAAATGCAAGAAGCCTGGACATTTCAAGTCAGAATGCCCATACCTTAAGAAGAGCAAGGACAAGAAGAAGAAAGTCTTCAACAAAAAGAAGGGTAAGAAGGTTCTGATGTCCACATGGGAATACTTGGACGATGACTCATCATCGGATGATGAAGAGGAGGAAGAAGCAAACATATGTCTGATGGCAGACACTACATCAAATTCTTCCGAACCAGAAGAGGAAGATGAGGTAGACTTTAATAATTTAAAATCACTTCAAGAAGCTTATCATGAATTACTTTCAAACTCTTCTATTCTGTCAGAGGCCTACAAAACTTTGAAGAAATCATCCAAATCACTTTCAAAAGAAAAAGAAGTTTTAGAAAATAGTTTCAAACAACTTGAAAGTGAAAAGGAAGATTTACAGAAAAAGTTTACAGAGCTCTCAAAAGGACATGCTTATCAATCCTATGAGGAATCAAGGACTAAAGAGATGAAGCTTTCCATAGAAATTCAAACTCTCAAAGCAGAAAACAAAAGGCTAGTTAAGAAGCTTCTGAAAGTTGAAACAGATACTTCCTTAAGAGGTCAACCAAATGATGTTGTGAAACTTCATGAAGAGATTGACAGCCTAAAGAAGGATTTGTCCAACTTTGTCAAGGGATCTGATAACCTTAACATGCTTTTAAAATATGAAGGTTGTAAGAGACCCAATGACAGGTCAGGGCATGGACATAAAGGAAAGAAATATATTCATGACGAGGATGTAGATGTTTGTTACTTCTGTGGAAAACCTGGACATATAACGTCAAAATGTAGAAATCTGCCTAAGAAGGGAGCGTCCAATGCCCTTCAAACTAACAGAAAAGGACCTAAGTCAATCTAGGTACCTAAGGATAAAATTGTTCCTGTTGCAGACATGCTTAACAACAGGAAAGAAACTCCAGTCATGGTACCTGGATAGTGGGTGCTCGCATCACATGACAGGAGAAAGGTGTATGTTCCAAAGCCTCAAACCTAGGACTGGTGGGATAGTCACTTTTGGAGGGAATCAGAAAGGGATGATAGCTGGCGTGGGTAAGATTGGTATGCCACCCTATCCCTCTATTGACAATGTTCTTTATGTTAAAGGTCTCAAACACAATCTTCTTAGCATAAGTCAATTATGTGATAGTGGATATAATGTTGCCTTTAACAAAGGTGAATGTATAGTCAAGAACTCTGATGGATCCCTTCTCTTTACTGCAAAGAGGCAAGGTAATCTGTACAAGATTAAACTTGGGGAACTATCAAGTCAAAATGTATCTTGCTTAGTTTCAGTTAAAGAAAATCATTGGTTATGGCATAAAAAGCTTGGGCATGCATGCTTGAGATTAATCTCAAAGGTTAACCGGCATACCTCGTGAGAGGATTACCTAGTATATCATACAAAGATGATCTTTTTTGTGAAGCTTGTCAGAAAGGGAAACAAGTAAAAAGTTCTTCCAAAAGCAAAAATATTGTTTCCACTTCTAGACCTCTTGAGCTGTTGTATATTGACATGTTTAGACCTACAAGAGTAGCCTCAATAAATGGTAAGATATACAGATTAGTTGTAGTGGACGACTATACTAGATGGACATAGGTCATGTTCCTATCTCACAAAGATGAGTCTTTTAAAGTCTTCTATAATTTCTGTAAAAGAGTTCAAAATGAAAAGGGGGTATACATTACTTCGATCCAAAGTGATCACGGGGAAGAATTCAAAAACGAGAGTTTTCAAAGGTTCTGTGAGGATAATGCTATCCTTCACAACTTCTCAACACCCAGAACGCCTCAGCAAAAATGGTGTTGTTGAGAGGAAGAACAGGTCACTCCAAGAGATGGCCAGAACCATGTTGAATGATAATTCAATGATAATTCAACCCCTAAACACTTTTAGGCTGAAGTAGTGAATACAACCTGTTATTTACATAACATAATTTATATTAGACCTATCATGAAAAAGACCCCATATGAATTGTGGAAAGGGAGAAGACCTAACATGTCCTACTTCCATACATTCAGATGTCAATGTTTCATTCTGAAGACTAAGGATTACTTGGGAAAGTTTGATTCTAAGTGTGATGAAGGAATATTGCTTGGATATTTTGAAACTTCAAAGGCATATAGAGTTTATAACTCTAGAACCTTAGCTGTAGAAGAAGCTATCCATTTGAAGTTCAATGACACTAAGCCTGATAAGGAATTATCATAGCTGGATGAATCATTTGCAGATCTCAGGTTGGACGATGCAAATAAGTCATCAGACACGTCCCTGGACGATCCAGTAGAAGAACAAAGGGAACCAATCGGACGCAATTGGCAAATGAAGATGCATCATCCAGAAGATCAAATCATTGGTGATCCAAAGGATAAAGTCAGAACTAGATATTCGCTTCAACAAGGTCACACATCATTCATATCACAAATAGAACCTAAGACTGTGGATGATGCCTTGGAAGATGAAAGCTGGGTCGAAGCAATGCAAGAAGAACTTGACCAGTTTCAAAAGAATGATGTCTGGAAGCTTGTAGAACTACCTGATGATAAAGAAGCTGTAGGAGCTAATTGGGTATTTAGAAACAAGCTGGACGAAATAGGTAAAGTTGTGAGAAACAAAGCCAGGCTGGTAGCCAAAGGTTACTCACAACAGGAAGGTATAGATTATACTGAAACTTATGCACCTGTTGCACGTCTAGAGGCAATTCGCATTTTACTATCATTTGCAGCTCATAGCCATATGAAGCTATATCAAATGAACGTAAAAAGTGCATTCCTTAATGGACTGATAAAAGAAGAAGTCTATGTGGAACAACCCCCAGGGTTTAAGAGTGATACTTTTCCTAATCATGTTTTAAACTTAACAAAGCTTTATATGGGCTGAAGCAAGCACCAAGAACTTGGTATGAAAAACTCAATTCATTTCTTTTAGAAAATGGTTTTTCAAGAGGAAAAGTAGATACTACATTGTTTCGCAAATATTACAATTCTGATTTTATCATTGCGCAAATATATATTGATGATATCATATTCGGTGCAACTAATGAGTCTCTATGCTAGGAATTTGCTAAGTTAATACAGACAGAGTTTGAGATGAGCATGATGGGAGAACTAAAATTCTTCCCTGGACTGCAAATCAAGCAAACAGGTAAAGGCATATACATACATCAAATCAAGTATGTTAAGGAGCTTCTGAAGAAGTTCAAGATGGACGATGCAAAATCAATGAAAACTCCTATGCATCCAACAACAGTACTTGGACTGGACGAAAACTCAAAGAAGGTGGACAACACCTTGTACAAAGGAATGATAGGATCGCTCCTATACTTCACAGCGTCCAGACTTGACATCATGTTCAGTGTATGTTTATGTGGCAAATTTCAAATTGATCCAAGGGAAGTTCACTTAACTACTGTTAAAAGAATTTTTAGATATCTTGTTGGAACAACTAATCTTGGTCTATATTTCAAAAGGCAGAAAGATTTCAGATTAGTTAGATACTGTGATGCTGACTATGCTGGAGACAAAATTGAAAGAAAAAACACTAGTGGAGGATGTCACTTCATTGGTGGAAACTTAGTCTCCTGGATATGCAAAAAGCAAGGAACCATTGCACTATCCATTGCTGAAGCAGAGTATATCTCAGCTGCAAAGTGCTGCTCTCAAATCTTATGGATCATCAACTTAAAGATTACAGTATATATGAGAGTAACATTCCTATCTTCTGTGATAGCACTGCTGCAATTGATCTTTCCAAAAACCCCATATTGCATTCAAGGGCAAAACATAGAGAAATTAAACATCACTTTATAAGAGACCATGTTCAGAAAGGGATTGTGGAATTATAGTTTGTAACCACAGATGATCAGCTAGCTGATATATTTACAAAACCCCTTACTGAAGACAAGCCAATCCTTCTGAGGAATAGACTTGGCATGAATTTTATAAAGGACTGATTTACATCTATATGTAGCGTCCAATGACTACAACGTCCAATGGACATATCGTCCAAAGGTCACTTAGTCATGCATGAGCACTGCATGTGTTACATTTAAGTCCAACGTCTGGACGATGTTTTTCTGTTATATGTTTTCATTTAACATGTTTTTACATAGTGGCTAAAATGGTTTCGTTTTGAGTAAGTGTGAGTTAATGCTCTATGCTGAGTCATTTAACTATTGATAACTGTACACAGTTACCCATAACCTCATCACGCCTCATCATGGAGGGTTTAGTGGTATAACCTCCACGTTCAAATTTTTAAGCTGTCAAAGCCCAAACCGTTTCGTGTTCTCCAAACAGAGCCCATACTTAAGCTGTCAAATCCTCTATGAAAAACACTTTACCAAAATTTCCTTACTGAGAAATCTTCTTCTACCTTAACCTTTTCTCTCTCTCTCTCCCTCCCTCACAAGACCTAAACACTTATCTGATAACCTAAAAATCCAACCTTTATCACAATGTCGAACACCAGTGGATCAACTGCTTCTGAACTTGACATTCCTACCCACCCTGAAACCACCATTGTGACTCAAGGTGCTGCTACTGTTCATGTTGAATACTTCTTCGACATCAAATACCTGGAGGGACTCGGTCTCAACATCGAAGAAAGTTTGTTGAAGTGTGGCATTAAAGGCTACTTCAATGATAATTAGAAGATATACCTAGAACTGATCAGAATATTCTGGAGAAATGCAAGGTTTGAAACTCAGCACCAAATTGTTTATACTGTGATTGGACGAGAAGTTGTTCTGTCCACTAGAAAATAGCCAAAGTCACTGACTATATTAGGGAATAGAATCAGTACAGGCTGAACTGGGCTTATAAGTATGGAAATCATGTGAGCAAAGTGCTTTGTAATGACAAGACAACAGAATCAGAAAAGATTGAATACAAAAGCATGTGTTAAGAAGCCAAAATTTGGCAGCATGTGTGTAACAAGAGTATCCTGCACAAAGTTGGGTCTAAGGATTCAGTCACAGACTTACACAAGTTCATGGTATTTCACTTGATGGAAGGCATTCCATTCAACCTACCTCACACCATCTACTTTAACATTCTAAGGATGATGAAGACCATAGGAGGTAATGATGATATCTTTTATGCTGCTCTGCTTAATAAGATTTTCTGGGATCAAAAAGTATACCAACGTTTTTATGATGAGTTAGACGATGCTGAAAATGAGGCAGTCAAGAGGAAAGGAGAGCTGATTGCAACCCAACAGAAGTTTGGGGAAACCAACATTAAGCCTATGAAGATCAAGCTTACTGCTAAAGTCCTGAGGGAATTCGATGAGGATAGTATAAACAAGAAACGTCATGAGCAAAGCAAAATCATTCAAAATGATGAAGAAGAAGAGATTGACTTCCTTGGTCTTGGGAAGAAAATTAAAAAGCTCATGAGAGATCAAGAAACAAGAAAGGTGACAAGGAAGATGTCACAGCAGTAAGAAGAGGAAGTAGAAAAAGAAAGAAGAACTAAGAAGAGAAGTGCTGCTCCTGCATTGTCTAGTCTTCCTACTGAGAAGCGTCCAAGGACTGCTCCATCCAAACCTGCATAGGTAGGAAACCAGAAGAAGCAAAGTCTGGACCTCAGAAGAAACAAAAGGTAGCTGCAGTGTCCAAAGCAGGTGATTATGTTTTCCTTGCTAAAGTGCCCAAAAGGTTTAAGACTCAGGCTACAAGGCCAAGAAAATTTCCTGTTCCACCCCTTCCTCTCAAGACACCGAGAGTGAATCTACCACTACTTCACTAGCTGCTCAAACGGTTGCTTCTACATTTGCACCAACACAACGTCCACCTCTCCAGTTGGACCTCACAAGAAGAGTGCGTCCAAGGGACACCTGGAGAGATGCATGGGCATCTTGGACCATTCCACCAAGGGTCCAAGAGAAGTCAAAGGAAGAAATAGATAGAGAAAGGTTCCCTGTTGCATTCTTCACGAGGAATGAACAGAACTACTGCAAGAAGAGAGATGTGATTTGGAGATCTCTTCAGGAACCTCTTAAGCAAAGTCTCACTGAAGTTTCTGCACCAGACTGGACGAGGTATGATTACGTTCATCCTCAGTCTGCATCCTATGCTTCACTACCAGAAGGAACTATCATTTGCAATCCTCCACCAACTTGGACGAGAGAATCTTATCCAAACTTGGTAAGGAATGAGTGCCCCTATACATGTCCGACTGGTACTCAGCAAAAGGTGCGTCCAGCTGAAGAAGGTCTTCCTGAGCCTGAAGTAGAGATTGCTTCCAAGTTCGCCAAGACCTTGGCTGAACAAAAAGGAAAGGAACAAAGAAAAAGGAAGCCTACAACAAAGAAACAATCATCCAGCAATGACAACGAACTAGCCGTAGAACTGCAAGCTGCCATGAAAGAAAGCTTGGATCCAAGTCCAAGCAACGTCCAACAGTGAAATGGGTGAAGGATATTCAGCTTTGGACTCCTATCACCAAGTTCCTATCACTTCCACCAGGAACTCCAGTGCTGAATTTCCAACCAAGCGATTACAACAGATGTATTTGCAAGACCAAACAGTAGCATATCCTCCACGCCTCCACATCGATCGATCAACTGATATCAAGTTTGTACTTGATAAGGTATGTCCTCGACTATCTATATTTGATGCTGGACGCAAGAAAGGATTTAAATTGTATGGCACTGAGATGCCTAATAAAGAAGAAAAGGTTCAACTTTTGCCTTCATCTCAAACCTGGAACCTACTCTTTGACAAGGCTGGTAAGCTCACACGTCCCCTCGGCACTTTTGACACCATGACATTCTAGTGTTAAATTATGTGGGAAGATACACAAAAGGCCTCAAGCTCTGGATTCTCCAAAGCATATTTCATTCATCCTCCAGATGGTCTTGAAGTCCTGCGTCCAATTAAGACGTATCTTTTCTCTGACACCTTTGCTTGCTTTCTGAATGACAATGATGACTTTCTTGATATCTTGAAGACACTACCAATTATCAAACGCAACAAAGTATTTGATATTTGTCATAATGATCATGCTGAATTTGCGCGAGAAGTTCAAATGCTTCATGACCTCCAAAGAGCTGAAGAAGAAAGAGCATTGTAAGAGCAAGCTGAAAGAGAAAAAGCTAAACAAGTTCGCTTGGAACAAGAATGAGCAGAGCAAGCTGAGCAAGCTCGCTTAATGCAAATAAAAAATGAACAAGCTGAGATTGCTGCTAAAGAACAAGCTGAACAGGTTGCCAAACCAAAGGTTACACAAGCAGAGTTGGACGAAGCTTCTGTAAAAGTCAATGATGTGCTCATACAATTGGACTTAGAGAATGAAGTGCAAGTGGACGTTGAACACTTTGTCACTTCACATGAGGAACCAACTGTGCAATCTGTTGCATCCAAGGACGAAGCTATGCATCCAGTGGCTGAAACTGAAGTGCCATAACCTCCAGAGTCCACTGCTAACAAACCAACTCCTGAGGTTGCTACTAGCATGAATGTTGCTGATGCGTCCAATGAAGCACACTCTGGAACAAGACAAGTTGTGCATGCCAGTTCCTCGAGTCCAAGGGCTATCATTCCTTTGCGATTTGTTGAACCTCAAGGCGTATCTAAAGAAAGAGTCCAAGAGATAGTTCAACAACCTCTTCGACAACAGCAAATAGATACAGAAGCTGCTCTTCATGCTTTCCAGCATAGGCAACAAGCTGAAGCTGCACAACATAGATTGATGATGCATAATGCTATTGCTGAGCAATTCATGAGCCTCTCGCAGATGCTGGTGAGTTAGATTCAATCAACAGCTGCTAATCTTATTGGCACAGTTACTCATCTAGTTAATCCCGTTCAACCTATGCCTCAACTATATCCACAACCACCAGTTGAACAACCAGCACCACCAGTGCAACCACCTCCACCACAAGATCCACCTCAACAGTCCTAAGTGACCATGTTGGTCAAATCATTTTTCCATCTTTCAAACCCAATTTTTTTGGTTGATGACAAAAGGGGGAGAAATTGGAATTTTGATGTCATAGAGTTTCTTTTTTTACACTACTCTGTGAAACTCTTTTGGCTATTTATCTTATATATATGAGGTGTTTCGATCGTAAGCTCCGCATCCATATCTATGATATGTTTTTCACTCTGATACATGCAGTATTATCTGATATATCTTAACTTTTAAATGCATGAGAAATGTTGAACTCAGGGGGAGTACTTCATTTCATATATTTTCACCCTGTCAACACCTGCTGGCATAGCATAATCATTCATGTATACATTTACTCTGATATCTTTACATGATTACATATTTGATCTCATCAAAATTTAGCATTATTTGTCATCATAAAAAAGGGGGTGATTGTTGGAGTCTAAGACTTTGGACGATGTCCAACCCCTCAAACTTCGGTTTTGATGATAACAAATGAGATTAAATTTTGAGGTATCTAATGTCTTATGTTTGAGTATTATAGGTACCAAACCGTCCAATGCCTCAATGGTATTGTATTTCTTAAACTTAAACAAGATATCTCTATGTGTACAGTGCGTCCAATGTGTTATTGGAAACTTGTTTTTTCTAAGTATAAAACCCAGCGTCCAATGCGCTGTTATAAAACAAGTGTCCAATGCTTCGTGAAAATCAATGTGTAAACACTGCGTCCATTTGAGGAAGTATCCAACGCTTATATAACGTATACTATCTTTTCTATCAAACAGTTATATAACGCGTCCATGATGTGTAAAAGTACACTTATGCTTTTCGATGATATTCTCTGAAATGTTCCTTATTCCCTCTCTTATCATATGTGACATTTCATTTGAAAATTCGAAAGTGTACCATAGGGGACATAAAAGCTTTTCTCTGCAAAAACCGTACTAAAGTGGAGGCGCTGCATGTACTGTTGTCTCCTCCCTCTCTTCACCCTGAGCTGACACGTAGCAACGGTCATATGATTGTGACAGAACGGTTATTGGCAAAGGCACAAATCCCATAACGGATATCTTCTCCAAGCTGCCTATAAATAGAGGATCAAGCTCAAGAAATCAACAACGAAGCATTCAAGTTTTCTAAGAGCTGAAACTCTGCTAAAACGACTGGATGACCTACACTTGTGTAAAAAGAGCAATCTTCTTAGCTTTGCTAAGATATTCTGTGTATTCAAGTTACATTGTAATATCCTCTCTGTGAGAGTTATCTATTAACTTGTAATCAAACTGTTGTTTGGAAAGCCAAGAGCGACTTAGTGACAAAAAATACTTGGGTGTTCTTTAATCTCAGGGGGAGATTAAAGGTGTGCCAGAAGTGGCTTAGAGAATACTTGTAGCCAGAAGTGGCAGGGTATATAATATTTGTTTGTAATCAAGATTTGATTAGTGGAACCCTTCAAAAGGTTTTTTTTGAAGAAGAACTGAATGTAGCTCAGGTTGAGTGAACCAGTATAAACCAAGTGTTTCTACTCTATTGCTTTTAAGCTTACTAGTTATTCTCTTAAGTTGCTTCTTCGCATTATACGCACAAGTCTCTTTATCTTTTATATTTGCGAAAAATCTTTTACTTCACGTTTGGACGACTATCTAAAACCCAGTTCCATTGAACTACCATTTTGAACGATTGGACAATAACTGCAATCTTTTGTTTTGCAAGTTCCTTGTAAAACTTAAGCTGAAATATCTCCATCTTTGCGAAAAGATTTCTTAAAGGTTTTATCTAACACACTATACAACCCCCCTTTCTAGTGTGATTCTCTGCATTTCATAGAAGAGGAGGGAGACTCACTCGATACACCTTTTCTTTTTTCAGATTCAGATGGCGCAACGGAGGTTGACCATGAGAGTATGGGTCCTTTTAGAGGCGGTGGACCCATGACGGGGTCCTTCACAAGGATCACTTTGTGGGTCATATTCGCTTTGGCATGGTGTCAATTACAAGACAACATGTGGAGCCCACCTATTTTGACTTTTTCTTATGGTATACTCAGTGACCCCACCCTATTATCATCACACATCACCTGTTGAGAATGTGGAGATCTCCTCATCATCTTTTGAGTCTTCATCCTCATCCTCTTCTAATGCACCTTTCGATGGACCTTCTGCCCCGTACACCGATCCCGACGCTACACCATCCGACGAGCTCACTCCTATGATGGTGCTTCCCACTTTTTGCCCGAACCCTTTTGGGGTTCGGAGATTGACTCATGCTGGGGCGAGTGCCTGTAGGGTGGCACCACTAGGTGTGGATTTGGGAGATAGTGATACAGAGGAGGAAGAGGATCCTAAGATGCTAGTGGAGGTCCTAGAGGAGGATCCCGATATGTTGGAGGAGGATCTTGAGATGGAGGAGGAAGATCCCGACATGATGGAAGAGGATCCCGAGGAGGATCATATGGAGGATGCCCACGAGGTTTCTTCATAGGGATCTTATTAGAGATCCTCTAACATCTCATCTTTTGGGTACAGTCTGATACTGAGGGTAGGGTATAGATAGCTCTGAGTCATAGGTTTTTCCCTTTTTATGTATTTGATATGCGTAGACCTAGGATTAAGAAATTTTGTACTTAGTCAGTCGTCTATCTTAAATTTGATGTTTTTACTATTTCTGTACTTAGGGTTGTACATGACATCTAATCCTGCTATCATGACACTTCTAACCTATTTACTCTCAGATACTTATTTAAATATTTTGGTGGCCACGAAGGCATACCTTATTTATGTTCTCATTATGTTTTATTTTAAGATGTATGGTTTATTTCGAAATGAACAAGTATGCGATGTTAATCTGATGTTGTTTTGTGCAAAAGTGAAATATTAAAGATCTTAGCTAAAATGTTTTAAATCTTCTACCAATTTTACATAAACGTTCATGTTATTACAAAATTTATGAAATTATAAATGATTTAGCACACTATCAAATTAAATGAGTTAAATGACAATTACATGTAAACCTAGATTTAGGGTGTTACACTATAGGTCAGAGTGTCCACTGTTGAAAAGGAGCCAAGGCAAAAAGAAGGCTATGATGGCATCTTGGGATGATAGTCAGGAATCATCATCTAAAGAAGAGATGCAAGCCAACTCATGCCTTATGGTAAAAAGGTCAGAAGCCTCTAAAAACGAGGATGATCCTTTTGAATCTCCTATTAGAAGTGATTACTTGAAACTTGAGTATGCTTTTGACAATTTTTTGTTTGATTCACAAACTCTTAGTAAAAAATGCATATATCTCAAGTTTCAACCTTCAGAAGTAAAGAAAGAAAATAATATGCTAAGAACTCAGATTGACAAAATAACAAATGGCAACTATGTTCTTAATTATTCGAGTTTTCATAACTCTAAGAACCTGGGGACATCTGGTATAAAGCCATTTGAGAACAATCTGCTTCTAAAAGAAAATCAATTTTTAAAAAACAAAGTGGATCAGTTAATTCTTAACTTGTCTAAATATGCATGTAGCTCAAAAGCATTACACTTGATGATAGGCAATTCTCGAAGTCCACATGATAAAACTGGTTTGGGATACTATACCCTGCATAATTGAACCTCCTAGAAAAAAGTCTGAAAAATGTCCTTATTGTAACTTAAAGGGCCATGGAGCCACTAAATGTTACATTAGGAAGAGAGTTCCTAGATATGAGTTTGTCTATCAAAAAAGGGAAAAAAGAAGAAGAAAAAATGCATTTAAAGTGAAAAATTATATTTTCAAAGTTAGATATTTGGTGAAGAAATTCATAATTCTTACACTACTATTCATAAGTGCACCACTTTCTATTGTAAATTAGACTACTTTAAATATTCTTAACAAGGAATTAAATATAAATATAAGTAACAAATATGGAGAAGGCACATATAGGTTTATTTAAATAAAATTACAATTTATAAAAGAATTGGGTTTATAGAATCCCCGAAACTACTTATTCAAAATAAGCTCAGATTCAAAAGCTATACACAACTTAGGTTGAGTTTCATATATACATCAATAATTATGTGCGTAGTATTTTTTTTTTCGAAAAATCAAAATTTAATTTATACATGATATTCTACATAATAATAAAAATTCTAAATTAGGCTCCAATCCTTTATTTGAAACACAAAATTGAACAACGCTTCCCGTTTCATCCATTAAAGCAAACATGGAACATATGAGATAATACTATAGAAAATTGTGGCTAGCGAGATCTGCAAAATACAATGCATAAGAAAGATTACAATAGTCAAAATAAAAAAGACTATATAGAACACACAAAAACAAGGACAAAACTGAGAACAATAAAATACACTCATTGTTTATGTCTTTCAGTGCAACCAAAATATGCCTTAAACATAGAAGGATTTCATAAAACATAAGTATAGAATAAAAACATATAATTTTTATAATAATTGCAATAAAAAAAAGTGAGAAATTATAACAAATTGAAAAACAAAAAACAAAAAGAAAAGGAAGAAAATGGAAGAACAATAAAATAGAATCGTTGACTACCTTTTTTTAGTGTCTGGAAAATATGCCCTAATCCCAAAGAACAAAAGATGTCATAAATCACACAAGAAAAGAATATAAACATTATTGTATAACATCAACACAATATAGTGATGGCTCACCCTTTTTAGTGTCACGATACTTTACCCTAAACAAATTGAAGGAGGGAATTCAAGGTGGACATGTGAGACGTCTTCAATTTTAATTTGTTATGTATAAGTAGAAATAATTCTATATAAACTCATTAAAATCCATGTTTCCTCAGTTAAATATGGACAATTAATAGTCACTTAAATATGCTCCATAAAAAATGCTATTAAATTGTTTTCGTAAATAAATTCCATAATTAATTTCATTATGATTATTTCCATTTTACATTGAATTATTTCCAAAAATAAATTATATATTAGTGATTTAGTTGTGGTAAAAAATTATTGAATATATACCGATTAAAATGGTGAAGAAATTGAGGAAAGAATTTCTTCACGTTTCTCACCTTCATAAGTAATCTTCCATTTTAAATTAATTATCTAGTATGAATTTTAGTCCATCAAAATTTTATTTCATAAATAAATTTCATATTGAATTCCATATTTATTTTTGTTATCATTATTTCCATTTTAAATTGAATTATTTCCAAAAATAAATTCTATATTAAATTATACCTGTAAATAAATGTTATATTAAATATTAATTTTTTAAAATAATTGCTCATTTTAAATTAATAAATATTGTTTCATCAAAATTATATTAAATTATTTCCATAATAAAATATATATTGAATTATTTCCGTAAATAATGATCCATTTTAAATTAATCATTCATTTGAAATTTGAAATTAATCATTTTTTTATATCTTAGAACAATGTCAATTAATAAATAATTTAATGGAGATGCAAATATTATGGAGATCACGATATGTAAGATTTTTTAGACAAAAATATGCTCATAAGTTGACATGTGGTAAATGAGGATTATTTGATTGACATGTGGCAAATGAGGACTCTAAGTGGGGATTGCTTTGAATATAGTATAGAAGATTGGATCTGTAACACCTTAAATTCAGATTTACTTCACTTGATTTTCGTAAAAGGTAAAGAAAAAGATCCTTTAGTTTCTTGTTTTACAAATATCCATTGAAGATCCTTTAGTGATTTTCTAAAGTGTGTTAATTAATTTAATTTCGTATAAAAAATCTGTAAAGTTAAGAAAACGTGGGTTGGAATTTTTACGGGAAAATTTAAAACTTTTTATTAACGGCTGTGATAGTTTAGCGCCGCGTGATAAATAAAATGCGTCATATCGATTCTTAAAAGAATTCGGGGTAAAATGCGTCATATCGATTCTTAAAAGAATTCGGGGTAAAATATGTTTTTGGTCTCTCATTTTATCTTAATTTCTGTTTTTAGTCCCTTATCATTTTTTCTCTGCTTTTAGTCCCTCATAAATTGTTCTGTTTTATGCTTTTAGTTCCTCATAAATTTGTTTTGTTCTGTTTTTAGTCCTTGATGTTAATTTTAACTGTTAAGTGATGACATGACGGATATAAAATGTGTGTGTGAAAATTTTCTGATTAAGTTTCTAGTAACTTTTAATCTCTACAAATTTTTTGGCGGTCAGAAATGTTTACTTTTGTAACATTTCTTGTGATTTCAGAAAACCTGGTGTTCAAGGTTTTGAATTTTTTTTTTAACATTTCTGGTGATTTTAGTCTGCTAGAAAATTTACAGCTATTAAAAATTGCTAAAAACTTAAATAGAAATTTTTCAAGCACAAATTCTGCTTGCCACGACATAACTTAACAGTTGAAATTAATGTCAAGGACTAAAAACAAAATGAAACAATTTTTTAGGGACTAAAAACAGAAATCAAGATAAAATGGGGGACCAAAAACATATTTTACCCAAGAATTCATAAGTATCGTCTCAATGATAAAACATACATTTTAAAGCAGGTAAAATGAAATAGTTGAAGTGAGCCTCTATGGCCACCAAAAACCAAATACACACACACAGACACACGCACACACACATATATAGAAGAGTAATAAAGTACATGTGTTTCTATGGACAAAAGTAACATATACAGCCATGAAATAAACAAAATACAAGCGGTAAGAAAGTATGATGACTGAATATACATACAAAAGTCTGAAACCTAGGCCTACCCATATCAAATACAGAAAAAGGAAAAAAATAAGTCTCAGAGCAGTCATCTCTAAAACCACCCCTACATATCAGACTAAACCCAAAAGAGATGTAATGACAGAGGATCTCTAGCAAGATCCCTGAGAAGAAATCTCGTGGCCATCAGGATCCTCCTCGGAGTCCTCTGAATCCTTCGGCTCACTGTCCCCCAAATCCACAACTAGTGGTGCCTCCCCCTCACGGGCACTCGCCCAAGGAAGTGTCAGACTCTGGACCCAAAAAGGGTTTGGACGGAAAGCGGGAAGCACCACCCTAGGCGTGAGCTCACCGGGTGGTGTGGCATCTGGGTTAGTAGCAGAGATAGATGGACCCTCTGAAGGTGCGTCAGAAGGAAATAATGATGACGAGGACGATGAAGATGAAGAAGATGAGATCTCCACGACCTCAACAGGTGCTGCCATCTGATCCTGAAAATAAATGTAAGGAGTGAGCCTTCCTACTTCGTCAATGCCACACATAAAATGACTTAAAAAGGCACACACAACTTACTAACCACAACGGTGTGGTTGTCTAACAGTCTCACTCGTAACCCTAATCATTTTCATTACTAACTCTTTGAATCATTTTCACACTGGCCAATTGTCACTGGCACTCCTAGAACTCAGTGGTCTTACACAATTTAAACTAGATGACTATTGGGAGTACACCCTCACCACGGTACAATGGCGGGCTCTCACCAACACGGTTATGTCTCGCATTTGTCGGGATTGCCAAGTCAGCACTGTGGAAAACGCGACCACAAACTCGGCTCCACAATCACGTCATCTCGAGGACTCTTGCCTCCTTCACCATACTAGGTGAACACTGCCATTCGACCTCCGTTTCACGAACTTTAACATTCTCACAATCGAAATGTCCCACACGATTATTTTTATCTCGTACTTTTGGTATCTAATGGTGCACTCGCGTTTCTATGTATATATCAAAATCCCAACAATTTGCTTTACCAAAATGTGACCACTCCAATACGTCACCAAAATGTCACCGCTCAAATATGTCACCAAAATGTGACCACTAAATCACACAATCATCCAAGTCGTATAATATTTTCATTAGGTTTTATGCATTACCTCACCCTTTCAAGTCTTATGACCACCTTACCCTCTCAAGTCTTATGTATACCTCACCCTCTCAAATCTCATTGTAACACTCCTTGTTACTATTAAGGAATTTCTACTAATTTGCATTATTAGTGAAAATGATTTAATTCTTGATTGTAAAGTAACCGTCCAAATACGAGGAATTTTTTTTTAACTTTCAAATCTTATTGCTTTTAACTCCAAAAGAAGAAAACATCCTTGTTAACTTATCATTTATTTAAAAATGCCCTTTTTGTGAAATAAATTTCTTAATAAACTAAACTCGAATCATCAAAATCATAACCACGATAAACCATTAAAACATAATAGAATTTCTTTTAAACATCCTCAATTTCATCATTATATAATTCTATTACACAAAACTGAATACACTTTTACATCCTTAAAAACGAATTCATTGTTTTTCAAATGAGTCACATGAAGGAAAATGATACATCACAATACTAAATCCTAGTCTACCCTCATTTATAGAAGAAAGGACTGAGACTCAGAGCAATGCCTCAATGAAAATTAAAACCCAAAATACCCATTAAACTCATGAGGCATCCTCGGGAGGATCCTCTTCTTCCTTAAACATATCCATTTGCATCATTGGCACTTGGCATGGTGTTTCCACTCCATCTTCATCATTCGCACAGGGTCAACCATTTTCATCTAAAAAAAAATAAAAACATGGGAGTGAATTTTCTGTCTCCTTGGTCACTACAAACAATCGGACTTATTGTCCCAAACAACCTATACAACCACTGCATGTGGCTTACTAGCATTAACCACTCACGATAACCCTAGTCCGATTTTCTATCACACAACATCTATTCCTATGGCCCCCGCTGCCATTAAACCTCCCAGGCTTTAATGGTCTTATGCAATTGCGTCGATGACGATTGGGAGTACACGACTCATGTCTGGTACAAATGACACATCACTCTCACCAACCCTGGATATAGCTTCACTCTAGTCGGGAATGCCAAGTCGGCTATGTGAGTCCCCCGTACTAACCAGACTTTTAACCTTAGCCGAGTTGTCACAACTTGACACCATTTCCCCCAGGACTCCTTTGAGCCGGATGAACTATTCCCCAATGTACCAACTGTAGTAATCCACTCCTTACAACAAACCTCACACGCTTCCACGCCGAGAATCATCATTCCCAGGACATTCGGTTTCAATGGTACGTCCGAGAGGACGTTAGAGGACCTTCCCACTGAGTATGGAGTCAATCCCCATCTCTAACACTGTCTTTATAACTCCATCCCAATTCTTGCCACCGATGCCCCTTTCTCATCATTATGTTTCCTCATTGCGTGCGTCGCCTATAGAAGGCTAATGACACGAACGCCATTCACTACTCCTCATATGACAAGAGGAGAAGGGTCTCATCCCTCCTCACCTCTTAGTGTCATGAACAACATGATCCTTTGAAGTGGATATATCCACTTGCACACACTCTAGTGTCTCGGGCAACCCAAACTCATCTATCCTACTCATGCACAAGCAAAACCAACATGCATTGCCGAGGGACAATGCCCCTCGGACTCAAATCACAACAAATAATATATACACAGGAAGTATCTGACAATTCATATCAATGCCGAAGGTCACATCCTCTCGGTCTTAGCAAATAATTGATCACAACATATTCATGACTTACTAATATACAATTCAATAAACATAGTGCCGGTCACGCCCTTTCGGTCTTAGCCAATAATTTCACAACAAGAATAACATTCATGTAGTATATCCATATACTTATGCAATTTAAATTCATTACAAACTCTAAGTTATTGGTCAAACCCACAGTCAACACAAGACCACAATTTTCAGGCATCACAATCTCTTATATTGGGTTTCAAACACTCACAAATTAAGCCCCAACCCATATGTACATGTAAACTTTCATTTTTTTGCTACAAAGGACTTATTTTGGGCATTTAAAACTTTGATTTTAGATGGTTTAGCATCCAACCCGAAATTGGTTCCAAATTCCCTTAAAAAGACTTCAAAACTTAAAAATTAATTTCTCGTTGATGTAGAAATCCGTTTTCAACAAACCAAATATGCAACCCTACATTCTAAGACGTAAGGAATCAATTTTTCTGGTTTAGAACAGTCAATTCCAGCTCTAAAAATTTGAATTTCGAAAACAGGGGCAGATTCAAGTAAAATTGCATGAAAACTTGAAAATTAATTTCACGTTGATGTAGAAATCAGTTTTCGACGAATTTTGTATGCAACCCTACATTTTAAGATATGAGGAATCTAATTTTTAAGTCTATAGCAGCTAATTCCAGCCCCATTTGTCTCAGTTCATGAAACAGTGGCAAAACAGGGCAAAATTGCTCAAAACTTAAAAATTAATTTCCCGATGATTTAGATATGCAACCCTATATTTTGAGGTATGAGGAAGCTAATTTTTAAGGTCCACGACAGCCAGTTCCAGCCCCATTTGTCCCAGTTTTCAAAACAGTGCAGAATAGGACAAAATTGCACAAAGCTTAAAATTAATTTTCCCAAAAGATTTAGCAATTCATTCTCAACATTCCATATAGGTATTCTTACATTTTAAACATGAGAAAGCCATTTTTGATGGCAAAAACAACATAAAACTGCCCCAACATCAAGAACACAAAAAACATAGCACATCTTACATAAATGGTTCAAAACTTAAAAAAAATCATAACAATTAGCTCCAATGTTCAAATACAACATATCTCATATGCAACCCAAGGTTTTTGGACCCAAAGAACTCATTTTTTAGGTCTAAAACATCAAAAGAGGCACCCATTTTTAGCAGTTCACAAGGCAGTACGGGATTTCATATTTTTCACACAAGTTCAAGGCTCAAAATCAAACATGTTAACATACAACATAGACCCATCACATTAGGTCTCAACACAACAATTTTTAGGCTCAAGAAAGATAGAAAATTCCTCCCATACCTTTGTTTCTTCTTGTTCAAAAACCCAAAAGCAAAAAGAGCACCATCCACTTGTAGGAAGCTCTACAACATATTCAAAATCAAAGTAAAAGAGCAAGTGTTAGCATGAGAAATGTTAGAGAGAAGGAAGGAAGAAGTTAGAGAGAAGTTGGAGAGTTTACCTACACAAACCAAGAGAGAAAGAAAAGTTGAACTCTCTCCCTCTCTCTTTCTCAAAATTGGCGGCACACTCTAGGGGGAGGGGTCCCTCTTTTTGCTGTTGTAGGGGCCCCCAAACCCTAGAAGGAGGGCCCCACATGTTTTTAAAAAAAAATATTTTTAGGGTAATTGTGGTTAGGGTCTTAAACTTGTTTAAATTTTCATTTTTTTACTCTATTAATTCACTAAAATTTAGCATTTAATTTTCTAAAGCCAATACCTTTGGAATCACTCAATTTGGATTAAAATGAATTTTCTAGGCCCAAAATACTAAATAAATTGCTAAAGTTAATAATTAATTCAATTTAATTATTTTTTATGAACTTAGGTCATTTCTATGCTTAGTTATAATTATTAAAATTTTATCTAAGTCCAAAATAAACTTTTAAGCTTAAAATCTTATAATTACGAAAATGTCATTAATGAGAATATTATCTTATTTTGACTGATTTGATCAGCTTTGACTTTCTTTGATTTTTGGTCAAATCATGGTCAAAACTTGTTTTGCTAATTATTTTTACTTCATTAATGAAGATTTATTGTCCCATATTCATTTAGTTGCTAAATAGTTCTTTTTAGGCTTTAACTAAACAAATTGCCAAAAAAAAAATTATTACCTTGATTAAATTTTCTAAATCATTAATTTCTTTTGAACAATTAATTTTGCTAAGTAAAGTCATTTTAGACCCATTAGTAAGCTAATTATGCTCTTAAAATTCTAATTTTATATTCTAGACACAAGTTCCATTTAATTACAACAATGTCATTAATGAGTTGACCAAATCCCTTCCTATTGACTTTGACCAAAGTGAGTCTATCTTTGGCTTTTCAAATTTTAAATTTCCCTCCGTTAATAATGTAATATCTCTACTTAATCCTTATTAAGTAATGCTTATTTTAATTATTTCTATTATTTTCTTAATTACTCAATTAATCACAAATTAAAAGGTTAATTTTTCTATTTAATCTTAAGCTCTAAAATTAAGGGTGTTACACTCATGAATATCTATACTTACCATTTGTTCCTTCGTGCAATGGTCCTAAGTCCATTCTATGTCCAAAGCACAAATAAAGAGTTCAATTATGTCAAAATTATTATTAAAATTATTAGTCCACAACCTAATTATTTTCACACTATGTTTAAGGCTTATTTATCCTTTATTACCAAAAATTGCTATTAATACTAGAACGGAGTTTTAGTCATCACACGTCCTCGCACTTGAGTCCATGTTATAGCACCACAATAAAGACAGATACACACTACAGTTGAAAATCAATAGTATCACACAAGAAATCACATGCACACACAATTTCAGTGCCCGAAGTTCACACTCATTCCAGTCTCCAATACAATTTAAATTAAAATAAATGCTTCACACGTATCAAATAACAATTGCCCGAGGTTCACAGTCCCTGGGTCTTTCAATTAAATTAAAACAACAAACATCACCACACATTCCACAGACAAAAATCACATTAAGTTAACTTAGCAAAATAAGTGTTCAAAATTCTCATATGAATGCAATGACTCTCATTCTATTTTTTGAAAAACTGGACAGAAAGTCGGTATAAACTAAAAATAGTAAACAATTTTTTAAAACACAAAATTTTTATGTAGAGTCAAAGCTCTTTAAATCTATTTTCCGGAATGGTATCCCAATTGTCTAGCAAAAATCTACAAAAACTCCTAAAAATTGTACAAGGGCAGAAAAACCGTTCGGTCCCAAACTACACTAGTTCAAAGATTTGCACTTTTCTGGACCTTCCCAAAACTAAATTAGGCTGTTCTTTTTCCAAATTGTAGCTAACCTAATTATCTTTTCAAAAAGGTAAAGGTAAAATTGGTCCTCTAATTCCTTTCCTACAATTCCCAGTAATTTTTATGGTAAAGCCATTTTCCAGACTTGAGGACAGCCTCCACAGCACACTACCTCTGTATTAAAATTTCTTTTAAAATTAGAAGATGAAATTTAAAATTATCTCAAGATACATGGTTTTAAAGCTTATCATGTCTAGTTTTGGGACGTGTAAAAACATTTTAATGAAGATCAACACAAAAATACATAATTGAGAAAAACCAAGCACTGCCAGGCCCAAAAACGAAAATAGGGAGGATCATTTTGTATGTCCAAGATGGACCTCATTTTGAGCCTTTCTCACGACGACCCAAAAGCAAAGTTGTAGTATTTTGTGTCTAGTTTCATTTAAAATTGGTTTCGCCCAAATCCAATGGTTAGATTTTGAGAAAAACCCGAGACAGTGGCACCTGCTCAGGCCAAAACGTAGGTACAGCCACTGCCTCTTCCAATTTGGCCTTGATTTCAAAGGGAAAACATGGTTTAAAAATTGTAACAAAAATTGGGCAAAGTCTCCTTTGTAATTGGAGCATCCCCAAAGTAGAGCCAAAAAGATGAAGAGAATGCACATGCATGCACAGCACAGCCCCAAACTCAACAGAACTGCCACAAATCTCACCAATTTTTCAAAAATGGGTTTTTCAACCATCTAAATCCACATGCAAGACAAGAAACATAAACAATGGAGGCAATCATGCAATCTCCATGGCTGAATCCTCCCAAGATAGCCATGGTTTTGAGTTCACAAGAAAGAGCTCCTCCTTACCTAAGTTTGAGCTCACAAAGAAAATGAAGAAGATGAAGATGGAAGAAGATGGATGTAGAAGGAGGGTGGTGGTGGTGATGGATGGACTTGCATGCAACAAGGAGCAATGGAGCACTTCACTTCTCCTCCTTTCTCCCTTTAAGCTCTCGGCTACACAAGAAAAGAGAGGAGAATGGAAGCTTGAGATGGTGATGGTGAAGATGAACCTTGCATGCAAGCACAACAATGGCTTCTCTTCTCCTTCCTCTCTTCTCCTCCACGGCCTTGCAAGGATTTGGGAGAGGAAAGCTTCTAATTTTTTCTTTGGTGTTTATGTTGTGTTGTGTGGCCTTGTGTTGGTTTAAGGGGATGTGATGGGTGGTTTTGTGATTTGATTACCTACTGGGATTTAATCACCCATTAGGTAATTAAGGGTAGCTTCTAGGATTAAGGGTTTAGGCACATAGGGTATGGTTTACACTATGTAATTGCTATGCAATGTAATTAAAATTTTAGAAATTGAATTCAAATAATTAAAAAAATTTATACGTGTTCTCTAATATATTACTTGTGTAATTAAATTAATTCTAATTGACCCAGTAAAATTTTCATCTGTAAAGATATTAATTACAGAGAAAACTTCACAGGAAATTTAATTAATAAGCAAACATTACAATTAAATAATTACAGACAACATTGCGGGCAATTAATTACATAAAACACTATCGGAAATTGACTACAGACAAACATTGCAGGTAGTTAATTACAGACAACATTACAGATAATTTAATTACAGAGAATTTTATATATTTGATTTTGTAAATTTTTCTACATAATCATTATTAAGAAATACTCATTTTATTTATTTTTCATTATTTTTCTTAATCTCTAATTATATTTAATTACTCAAAACACATCTTTTTATTAGTTAAAACATTCTCAATTAAATCATAATTAAATCACTCAGGTACCTACTTACTGAGTTACAATTTTTAGGTTGTTACAGGATCTCAAAAGGATATATATATATATATATATATATATATATATATATATATATATATATATATATATATATATATATATATATATATATATATATATATATATATATATATATATCTTTATAAAAGTAGCAGTCATGGATAATATAGTAATTTTATGTTACCCACTTATTTTAAGGCTAAATAGGCAATTTTAATGAATGTTTATAATCTACATCATGATTTTATTTTGTCATTTATTTATTAACTGTTATTCCATTTTGTTCCACTAATTTCTGGAACTTTTTGCTATTTAAACGTATGCATTCATATGAGTCATTCCCATCACATTCATCCAATTGACACTGTTATATTCATACGAGTCATTTTCATTGAACTATAATGATACGAATCTACTAACGGATCGTCTTGAAAATAGGTAAAGGATAGAAAGAGGAACTTGACCCTAACCGCGACCTACCGGTAGAACCAAAGTTATCAAAGAAAGCATGACCCTAACCGCGACCTGCCGGTAGAACCAACACTATAAAGTTCTTAACCCAAGAACAAAGGGGAAGCTCTCACAATGGAGAAACACTCAATTTGATTGATTTGCAAATTCTACCATGGAAGCTTACAAGAAATTCCTATTTATAGGCTGCACTAAGCAACCCTTGAAATACATGTAGTGAGTTCCCACTAGGAATTAATTGCCCACTTACAATTACTTCCCACTAACCATTTATTTCTCACTAAACTTCCCACTAACCATTTATTCCCCACTAAGCTTTTACTTTCCACTTAGTATTAATTTCCCACTATCTTCTTGTCTTGTGAAAGTGGGTTTTTCATACTGTCTTCATGTTGGGCTCAAATCTTGATCAACTTGTAGAAAAGTGACCCACTTTGGAGTAGCCTCTAATCCACTTTGAGTTGAAGTTTCCTTGATCTCCATTATTAGGCCTTGCAATGCTTGCTTCATCCTCTTTGTCTTAGACCTAGTCATGGGACCCCCAATGTCACACAAAGTGTCTTTAGGTTGACTTGTTGGATCTCTATCATTCCCTCCCTCTTCAAAAGGATTCGTCCTCGAATCAAGTCCATCACCTACATCAAACAAAGATAGATCAGCCACATTAAAGGTAGAACTTACATTACCATAATCACTTGGCAAATCTAGCTTGTAGGCATTGTCATTGATCCTTTCTAACACTTGAAAAGGTCCATCTCCTCTTGGTTGCAACTTGGATTTCCTTTGAGTAGGAAACCTTTCTTTTCTCATATGAACCCAAACCCAATATCTAGGTTCAAAAGTCACTTTGACACACCCCTTATTTGCTTGCTTTGCATATTGTTCATGCCTTTTCTCAATGTTGGCTCGAACCTTGGCATGCAACTCCCTAACAAAATCTTCCTTATGCTTTCCACCAAAATTAGCATACTCCTTAGTTGGCAAAGGTAAGATATCTAAAGGAGTCAAAGGATTAAAACCATACACAACTTCAAAAGGAGAATAAGAAGTAGTAGAATGAACAGTTCTATTATAAGCAAACTCAACATGTGGCAAGCATTTCTCCCATTGCTTCAAATTCTTTTGAATGATAGCACGCAACAAGGTAGTAAGAGTTCTGTTGACAACTTCAGTTTGTCCATCCGTTTGAGGATGTGTAACAGTGGAAAACAAGAGTTTTGCTCCTAGCTTATTCCACAAAGTTTGCCAAAAGTGACTTAGGAACTTCACATATCACTTACTATGGTTCTTGGCAATCCATGCAAACACACAACTTCTTTAAAGAACAAATCAGCAATATTTGTTGCATCATTGGTTTTAGAACATGCAATGAAATGTGCCATTTTGCTAAACCTATCAACAACAAAAAAAATGTTGTCTTTTCCACTTTGAGATCTAGGCAATCCTAATACAAAATCCATTGAAACATCAGTCCAAGGTTGATTAGGCAGAGTCAAAGGAGTATAGAAACCATGGGGCATGACTTTAGATTTGGCTTGCTTACATGTAACACACTTATTACAAACAGATTGCACATCATGTTTCATGTTAGACCAGTAAAAATGCTCATGCAGAATTTCTAAAGTCTTTTGAACTCCAAAATGTCTCATTAGTCCACCACCATGAGTTTCCCTAACTAGCATTTCATGCAAGGAACAAAGAGGCACACAAAGCTTATTGTTCTTAAACAAGAATCCATCAAGCCTATAATAGTCCCCAAAAGCATGTTTAGAACAAGAATCCCAAACTTGTCCAAAATCAGAATTATTGACATACAAATCCTTTATAAGCTCAAAACCAAGTAACTTGGTTTACAAGGAAGTAAGCAATGCATACCTCTGGACAACGCATCAGCAACAATATTTTCCTTACCACTCTTGTACTTGATCACATAAGAAAACATCTCAATGAACTCCAACCACTTGGCATGTCTCTTTTGAAGCTTGCCTTAAGTATTCAAAAACTTCAAACTTTGATGGTCAGAATGGATTATTAACTCTCTTGATCACAAGTAGTGCTGCCAATTTTGCAAAGTTCTCACCAGAGCATACAACTCCTTGTCATAGGTAGGATAATTCAGTGCTGCTCCATTAAGTTTCTCACTAAAATGTGCATTTGGTTTAGCGTCCTGCATCAACACAACCCCTATTCCAACACCAAAAGCATCACATTCAATTTCAAAAGCTTTATAAAAATTAGGCAAACAAAGCAAAGGTGCATTGGTCAGCTTATCTTTCAACAAGTTAAAAGCTCTTTCATGCACATCATTCCATTTAAACACAACATTCTTTTTAACAAGTTCATTCAAAGGTGCAGCAATAGAACTAAAGTTCTTCACAAACCTTCTATAGAAACTTGCTAAACCATGAAAACTTCTGACCTCATTGGCATTCTTAGGTGTAGGCCATTCTCTAATTGCCTTTACCTTCTCTTCATCCACACTTATTCCTTTAGAGCTTACAACAAATCACAAAAATACAACAGATTCAAGGAAAAATGAACACTTTTTAAGATTGGCATACAATTTATTTTCTCTCAAAACATTAAGAGCATCATGCAAATGATCAACATGTTCATCTAAAGTCTTACTATAAATCAGAATATCATCAAAATAGACCACAACAAATTTCCCAATGAAAGAACGCAAGACATGGTTCATTAATCTCATGAAAGTGCTGGGTGCATTAGTTAAGCCAAATGGCATCGCTGACCACTCATATAAACCATATTTTGTTTTAAAGGCTATTTTCCATTCATCACCTTCTTTCATGCGAATTTGATTGTATCCACTTTTCAAATCAATTTTAGAAAACACACAAGAACCATGTAACTCATCAAGCATATCATCCAATCTAGGAATAGGATATCTATACTTTACAGTGATTTTATTGATGGCTCTGCGGTCAATGCACATGCGCCATGTTCCATCTTTCTTTGGAACCAAGATCATTGGAACAGAACATGGACTAAGACTCTCCCTCACAAATCCCTTTTGCAACAATTCATCCACTTGCCTTTGAATTTCCTTTGTTTCCTCTGGACTTGTTCTATAGGCTAGTCTATTTGGGATTGGAGAACCTGGAATGAGGTCAATTTGATGCTCAATACCTCTTAAAGGAGGTAATCCTTGAGGCAATTCTTCTGGAAAACCATAAGTGAATTCCTGTAACAAAGAAACAACTTCACAAGGCAAAGAAGAATTCAATTGTTAGTGAAGTAAACATCCTTGTACATAAGTACAAGTAGTTTCTCTCCTTCTAACAAAGCACTCTCAACTTCTCTTTTCTTTGCAAATGCACTCACTCTGTTATTTTCCTCTTCACTGAACTCAGTTTTATTTCTTTCTCACTTTTGCTTATTTTCATTCATCTTATCTTTTCTCTCTTTTTCTTGAATGCTCAATTGCTCTTCTCTCAACTTACACTCTCTTGCAATTCTAATTTGATCAACATATGCTTCAACAGGCTTGAGAGGTGTTAATACAATGGTACGGTTATTCATGGCAAGGGTATACCTATTTTTGTACCCATCATGTGTGACCTTTCTATCAAATTGCCAAGGACGCCCAAGAAGTAGATGTCCAGCATGCATCGATGCAACATCACAAAGAACCTCACCTTTGTATTTGCCAATGGAAAATGAAACCAAAACTTGTTTAGTCACCCTTATGTCTCCACAATCATTCAGCCACTGAAGTCTATATGGATTAGCATGCTTTTTTGTTGGTAAGTTCAATTTCTCAATCAACAAGGTGCTAGCAACATTAGTACAGCTTCCACTATCAATAATCATGCTACATACCTTGTCATTTATGTGGCACCTAGTATGAAAAATATGCTCACGTTGCTCCACATCACCATCTTCCTTAGGCTGTATTCTAAGAGCACGCCTTGTAACAAGTGCAACTCCATGTACAGGTTCAACAACTTCAACATCACCATAATCCTCCTCCAATTGTGGCATTTCATCATCACTTGAGCCCTCACTTTCTATGTCTCCATTATCCATCACAATCATTGCTCTTTTATTTGGACATTGAGAAGCAATATGTCCAACTCCTTGACACTTAAAACACTTGATATCACATGATCTAGAAGAGGTATTATTTTCAATTTTACCTTTAGGTGCAGCAACTGAGTACTTGGCCTTCCCATCATCTTTAGGATTTGCAACAACTTTGTCATTCTTCCAATTTGATTTCCATGTAGAGTTAGAAGATGAAGCAAATTTAGAAGGGCCTTTTGACTTCATTTGCCTCTCCACCTGAATTGCTGTGTGAAACAAATCCTCCATCTCCACATAATGCTGCAACTCCACCACATTAGCTATCTCCTTCTTTAAACCTCCAATGAACCTTGCCATAGTTGCTTCCCGGTCTTCCTCAACATTGGCTCTAATCATGGCTATCTCCATCTCCTTGTAGTAATCCTCCACACTCATAGAACCTTGAGTTAAACTTTGCAATTTTCTGTGTAAGTCCCTATGGTAGTGACTTGGTACAAATCTCCTTCTCATGACAACCTTCATCTCTTCCCATGAATTGATAGGCCTTTCTCCATTTCTACGCCTACTAATCACAAATTGATCCCACCAAATACTAGCATAATCAGTAAATTCAACAACTGCTAACTTTACCTTTTTCTCCTCAGAGTAATTATGACAATCAAACACATGTTCAACCTTTCTCTCCCACTCCAAGTACAACTTAGGATCATTCTTTCCTTGGAATGCAGGGATATTCATCTTGATATTACCTAAGTAATTGTCAACTCGTGGTTCATCATCTCTTCTTCTCCTTTCACTATTTCCCCCATCTGACTCCTTTTCTTCTTCCTCTTCATGATTTCTTCTAGGAGGGGTCCTAGACCTAGAAGTAGATTTTAAATCATCCAATCTTACATTTAGAGCCTTGAATTGATCTTAAACAGCCTTCATGAACAACTTGAGTTCAGCATCTCCTACTCCTTCTCCTCCACTCATGATTAAAGTGCTGCAAAAATTGAGTTAGAAAAAATAAAATCCTCACACAACCACTCTCTCATGTGTTTACTCTCAAATATGTTTTGTCACTCGTGTTTTCACTCAATTTGGCTTTTTCCCTCTGATAGCCTTACCACTCTTGCCTTTTACCACTCAACTTCACCTTATGAGCTCTTAAGTAAGAACCTTTAAGGATGATTCTACACAACAAGAAACAATAGAGAATTATTGATATGATAACTTTGGGGGAACAAGAACAATAGAAACAGTAGAACAGAAACAAGGAATTAAAGAGATTTTTCTTTTCAATGAGACAAGATCAAAGAAAGGTGTATAAAACCAACAAAGGGAATCAAACCAGAATTGATAATTTTTTTTTTTGAACTTTGCTTTTTCTGATTGAGCAATATGTAATTTGAAGCAAAAGATTGATTACTAGCCAACAACTTTTTTTTTCATTTTTTTTAACCTTTTTTTTTTCAAACTGGAATTTTTTTTCTTCACAAATTTCTATTATTATTTTTTTGCACGATTTTTTTTATATAGATAGAAAAGAAGAAGCACAAAGAAAGATAACAAAAGAAGATGAAGAGACTCAAAGGAATAGAAGAGAACAAGACTGAATAGAATAAACATAATAGAAATAGAACCAAAAACACAAAGGTTGACACAATAGAAGAAAAGAAAAAAAAAAAACCAACAAGCAGGGATAATTCAAGAACACCTTTAGTTAACAAGGATTGAAGAAGATAAACAAAGAAAGGATAGATAACACCTAAATTCAAGAGTCGAAGCTCTGATGCCAAATGATACGAATCTACTAACGGATCGTCTTGAAAATAGGTAAAGGATAGAAAGAGGAACTTGACCCTAACCACAACCTGCCGGTAGAACCAAATTTATCAAAGAAAGCATGACCCTAACCGCGACCTGCCGGTAGAACCAACACTATAAAGTTCTTAACCCAAGAACAAAGGGGAAGCTCTCACAAAGGAGAAACACTCAATTTGATTGATTTGCAAATTTTGCCTTGGAAGCTTACAAGAGATTCCTATTTATAGGCTGCACTAAGCAACCCTTGAAGTACATGTAGTGAGTTCCCACTAGGAATTAATTGCCCACTTACAATTACTTCCCACTAACCATTTATTTCCCACTAAACTTTCCACTAACCATTTATTCCCCACTAAGCTTTTACTTTCCACTTATTATTAATCTCCCACTATCTTCTTGTCTTGTGAAAGTGGGCTTTTCATACTGTCTTCATGTTGGGCTCAAATCTTGATCAACTTGTAGAAAAGTGACCCACTTTGGAGTAGCCTCTAATCCACTTTGAGTTGAACTTTCCTTGATCTACATTATTAGGCCTTGCAATGCTTGCTTCATCCTCTTTGTCTTGGACCTAGTCATGGGACCCCCAATGTCACACAAAGTGTCTTTAGGTTGGCTTGTTGGATCTCTATCAACTAGCTATGGCGTTAGAAGCAAATCTTTGATGGACGCGTACTGTGTCCAAGTCTATGGCAAGAACCCGTCAAACTTTGATCTCAAAATATTATACTAACAACAATTTTTTTTGGTAGTATATTCCATCAAAATTCATTGGATTGGTAATCTATTACCATCAACAACATTTGTATACATAATGTTGCGAGAGGGATATCATATGAATGTTACATGAAGTCTAACCAGAAAAGAAGGAAAGAGCATACTTGACTCAGTAATGGTATACATTTGTAAGTCATAACTGACTAAGGAGAGGTGATGTGTTGCATTTTTTGTTTGGGGAGACCAGATATGATCTAAATGTTAGAATTGTTAGAAGGCCATGAATTTTAATTTTTTTTAAGTAGTTTTCTTTTTAAATTTAAGAAAGTAACCTTTTTGTAGCTTTTTAAATTTTAATAAATAAAATTAAACGTATTGTATTCATTCCAATAACTACAGAAGGTAATATTTGAAAAAATTAATTATTAATGCAATATGTAATATCTGTTAAAAAAAATTTAGATGTACGATACACAAAAAAAATCTTTATAATTACAAAAGTAGCAGTCATGGATAATATAGTAATTTTATGTTCCCCGCTTTAATTATAGATTTTAGTAAATCTTTATAATCTACATCATCATTTTATTTTGTCATTTATTTATTAATTGTTGTTCCATTTTGTTCCTCTAATTTCTGGATTTTTTTTGCTATTTAAACGTATGCATTCATATGAATGATTCCCATCATATTCATCCAATTGACACTATTATATTCATACGAGTCATTTTCATAGAACTAACTATGGCATTAGAAGCAAATCTTCGATGGATGCATACTGTGTCCAAGTCTATGGGAGGAACCCATCAAACTTTGATCTCAAAATATTATACTAACAACAATTATTTGTTTTTCTTTTTGCAGTATATTCCATCAAAATATATTGGATTGGTAATCTATTATCATTAACAACATTTTTATATTCATAATGTTGAGAGAGAGAGATCATATGAATGTTACATAAGGTCTAAACAGCAAAGATGAAAAGAGCAGACTTGACTCAGGGAAGGTATACATTTGTAAGACATAATCGACTAAGGAGAGGTGACGTGTTGCATTTTTTGTTTGGGGATCGCAGATATGATTTGAATGTTAGAATTGTTAGAAGGCCATGAATTTTAATTTTTTTGAGTAGAACCTGTCAAACTTTGATCTCTAAATATTTTACTGACAACAGTTATTTTTATTTTTATTTTTGCCGTATATTCCATCAAAATACATTGGATCGGTAATTTATTATCATTAACAACATTTGTATATTCATAATGTTGAGAGAGGGATATCATATGAATGTTACATGAAGTCTAACCAGCAAAGAAGAAAAGAGCATACTTGACTCAAGGATGGTATACATTTGTAAGACATAACCGACTAAGGAGAGTTGACGTGTTGTATTTTTTGTTTGGGGAGACCAGATATGATCTGAATGTCAGAATTGTTAGAAGGCCATGAATTTTAATTTTTTTAAGTAGTTTTTTTAAAAAAAGTAAGAAAGATACCTTTTTGTAGCTCTTTAATATTTAATTAAATAAAATTACAACGTATTGTGTTCATTCCAGTAACGGCAAATGGTAATATTTGAAAAAAATTAATTATTAATGCCATGTGTATTATCTATTAAAAAAATTTAGATATACGATCCATAAAAGAAATCTTTATAATTATAAAAGTAGCAATCATGGATAATATAGTAATTTTATGTTTCCCGCTTATTTGAAGGCTAAATTGGTAATTAGATTATAGATTTTAGTGAGTCTTTATAATCTGCACCATTATTTTATTTTGTCATTTATTTATTAATTGTTGTTCCATTTTGTTCCCCCAATTTTGTTTCCCTAATTTCCGGATTTTTTTGCTGTTTAAATGTATGCATTCATGTGAGTGATTTCCATCACATTCATCCAATTGACACTGTTATATTCATGAGTCATTTTCATAGAACTATCTATGGCGTTAGAAGCAAATCTTCGATGGACGCATACTGTGTTAGAGTCTAAGACTTTGGACGATGTCCAACCCTTTAAACTTCAGTTTTGATGATAACAAATGGGATTAAATTTTGAAGTATCTAATGCTTTATGTTTGAGTATTATAAGTACCACACTGTCCAATGCCTAAGTGGTATTGTATTTCTCAAACTGTATATATCTATGTGCTTATTGAGTCCAATGTTTAAGTAGAACTTATTTTTCTAATGTATAAATCCAGTGTCCAATGCGCTGTAATGAAACAAGCGTCCAATGCATTGTGAAAACCAGTGTGCAAACACTGCGTCCATTTGAGGAGCGTCCACTCGCTTATATAACTTACACACATTTTCTATCAAACAGTTATATAATGCGTCCATGATATGTAAAAGTACACTTAAGCTTTTCGATGATGATTCTCTGAAATGTTCTATTATTCCCTCTCATTTCTAATGTGACATTTCATTTGAATATTCAAAAAGTGTACTATAGGAGATAGAAAAACTGCAGTGATGGATAATATAGTAATTTTATGTTCCTTACTTATTTTAAGTCTAAATAGGTAATTAGATTATAGATTTTAGTGAATCTTTATAATATGTACCATGATTTTATTTTGTTATTTATTTATTAATTGTTGTTCAATTTTGTTTAACTAATTTCTTGATTTTTTTGCTATTTAAACGTATGCATTCATATGAATCATTGCCATCACATTCATCCAATTGACACTGGTATATTCATATGAGTCATTTTCATAGAACTAGCTATGACATTAGAAGCAAATCTTCGATGGACGCTACTGTATCCAAGTCTTTGATAGGAACCTGTCAAACTTTGATCTCAAAATATTATACTAACAACATTTTTTTTTGCAATATATTCCATCACAATACATTGGATCGATAACCTATTATCATCAACAACATTTGTATATTCATAATGTTGAGAGAGGGATATCATATGAATGTTACATGAAGTCTAACCAGCAAAGAAGAAAAGAGCATACTTGACTCATGAATGGTATACATTTGTAAGACATAACCGACTGAGGAGAGGTGACATGTTGCATTTTTCGTTTGGGGAGACTAGATATGATCTGAATGTCAGAATTGTTAGAAGGCCTTGAATTTTATTTTTTTTAAGTAGTTTCTTTTTTAAATTTAAGAACGTTACCATTTTGTTGCTTTTTAAATTTTAATTAAATAAAATTATAACGTATTGTGTTCATTCCAGTAACAGCAGAAGTTAATATTTGAAAAAAAAATTAAATATTAATGCAATGTGTAATATCTGTTAAAAAAAATTTAGATATATGATCCATAAAAAATATCTTTATAATTATAAAAGTAGTAGTCATGGATAATATAGTAATTTTATGTTTCCCGCTTATTTTAAGGCTAAATAGGTAATTAGATTATAGATTTTAGTGAATCTTTGTTATCTGCAGCATGATTTTATTTTATCATTTATTTATTAATTGTTATTCCATTTTGTCCCACTAACTTCTGGATTTTTTTTTTTTTTTTGCTATTTAAACCTATGCATTCATATGAGTCATTCCCATCACATTCATCGAATTGACATTGTTATATTCATACAGTCACTTTCATAGAACTAGCTATGGCGTCAGAAGCAAATCTTTGATGGACGCATACTGTGTCCAAGTCTATGGCAGGAACCCATCAAACTTTGATCTCAAAATATTATACTAACAACTATCATTTTTTTTTTTTTTGCAGTATATTCCATCAAAGTACATTGGATCGGTAATCTATTATCATCAACAACATTTGTATATTCATAATATTGAGAGATAGATATCATATGAATGTTACATGAGGTCTAACTAGTAAAGATGAAAAGAGCATACTTGACTCAGGAATAGTATACATTTGTAAGTCATAACCGACTAAGGAGAGGTGACGTGTTGCATTTTTCGTTTGGGGAAACCAGATATGATCTGAATGTCAAAATTGTTAGAAGGCCATGAATTTTAATTTTTCTAGGTAGGTTTTTTTTTTAAATTTAAGAAAGTTACTATTTTGTAGCTTTTTAAATTTTAATTAAATAAAATTACAACGTATTTTGTTCATTCCTTTAACAGCAGAAGGTAATATTTGAAAAAAATTAATTATTAATGCAATGTGCAATATCTTTTAAAAAAAATTAGATATACGATCCATAAAAAAATGTTTGGCGTAATATATGTTAAAAGATAATGAATGGTAATATATTATAAAAATTAATTGCGTAATATATTCCAATAGCGACATTAAAGTTAATATTATAACACATAATGGTAATTTGTAACATTAAAAACTTCAATTAAGTTTTTAAAATTTGAAATTGAATCTTAAATTATATTAATTATTAAATAATTTAAAAGTCACAATTAAAAATTAAGATGGCCAAACAATAAAAACATTTATTAAAATTTTTTAATCTAAATTGTTATATACTTTCATATGAATAACATATATCTCCGATTTCTGAAATATAATTAACAATTATTAAGATGGTCATTATTATGAATCAATTTAAAATTAGGAATTTTGTTTTTAATTTGCTAAAAATTTGAATGATATTGACATTTAAATGTAATTAAATTATGGTCTAAATTTGATTGTGATTGACATTTATTGCTAAAAATTATATCTATTCACATAAATTTAATAATTGCATAAACATATCCACGTAATTCATTTTGGCTCCATGTTAATCATAACATGCATAAATATAGAGCTTAATTTCAGTACTCATTTAATATGAATTGTAATTATAATAAATTTATTATATTTATTATGATCCAAATTATTAATAATTGTGCCGGTTTAAAATAATGATTTTTAAATTGATAAAAAAATTAAATGTGATTGGCATTTGAATGTAATTTATTAATTTCAGTCACCATTTAATATGAATTGTAATTATAAATAATTTTTAAGTATTTATTGTGATTCAAATTTATTTTTCTTTAATTTTGTGACGTTAAAAACTGCACAAGTTTAAATAAGGAAATTCTTTTAATTTGCTACAAATTTGAATGTGATTTAAATTTGAATGTAATTAAATGTTGTTCCAATTTTGAACGTCATTTACATTTGTTGCTAAAATTAAGAATTTTTTTTTCATTTTCTAAAAATAATTTTTTTATGATTGATATTTAAATGTAATTAAATTGTTAAATGTTTTAATTTAGTCGTGAATATACGCAAATTTTGCTACAAAAATTACTATTGTACAAAATCTGAAGCAAATAAATCGTGAATGTGTTTTTGTATAATAATCTTCACCTAATTTTTTTTGACAGAATAATCTTCACCTAATTAAAATTGACGAATATTAATTATCATTCATTTATATTTAATATTAACATTTATCCCCTTGATTTATTCAGTGTAATTAATTTGTTTAATTTGAAAATATTGATAATTTAATATAACATCTGAAACTGTTAGCCTTTGTCTACATATATAGAAAAACATTGACTATCAGTGTTTAACTTTTTTATTCATTTCAAGTACTACTTAATTTATTCATTTCAAGTGCTACTAATTTCAAACAGGTGAGAACCATGATTTTTTTTTTTTGTACATAGTTTTAGCTTTATATAATCTAAAACATATTTTTTGACTGAAAATAATCTGAAACCTCTTCTCCTTATTTTTTTTTTCCAGTTAAATGGCTCCTAAAATTTCTTACATTGAAAAAATTGTTCCTGGAACCATAGACTGGAGGATAAGAGTCCGAATTATCCGACTTTGGAAGCAAAATGAATATTACATTCCTCAGGAGATTAAGAGTATCAAAATGATACTTCTTGATGAAAATGTAATAAACTTTCATTCATATTTTTAATGTTAGAGAATTCTTATCCAACTTTAATATATATATATATATATATAGCTGACGTGGGTAAATTAGTAATTTTAACTTTCTCGTCTAAACCAATGGCATTAAAGTCATTATATAATTCAGCAATTTCGGAATGTAAATATTATTAATTATTTGCCTTTAAATTTTCCATTAATTGATTGCCTTTAAATCTTATTAATTGACTATTTCAGTTTCAATCCAAATTTATTTATCATAATGAGGAGAATAAACAATTGCTAAGATTGTCCTTTATAATTGTTATATAAGGAGGTACTAACTACTTTTTCATTTATCAACAAAAAAAACACTAAATTTTTTTTTTGATCCGTGGAAATCAAAGACAGTTACTGGGGGATTTACAACAACTCACGCACCTTACTCAACCAACTGAGCTAGACCCCCTCGGTAAAAAAAAAAACACTAAATTTAACATAATGTGAAAAAAATTTGATATAATTGTATTTCTTTCATATAATAAACAATTAAAAAAAACACCGTTGAAAAATAATGTGACAATATTTTAAATTCATTTTCTAATAATTTTGATATAATTGTATTTCTTTCATATAATAAAACTTGATGTATCTTAATATAACAATTTCTTGATTACAATGTCCTGACTTAATTAATTCATTAAATATTTATTTATTAGGTATTAATAGTATGTTTGCATTTTCTTTTTCTTTTTTCAATTGGATTACTTTTTCCAGGTATGAACAAACTACATAATTTATACAATGTAATTTTTTTAGATGGATTAATGTATTTATTTTGAGGTGAAAAATTACAAAATGTATTTCTTACGAAGATATGATGGTATTATTTCTCAAATAATATTAACATGACATGTTATCTTCTTATCTTCTATTTTATTCCCATTACATTTTAGGAATCATTGTTTGCTTTTGGTGTTAATTAGAGTATCTTTATGTACCGAGTACAATGCAATTAGCCAAACCGGATGTGCAGCCTGACCTAAACATATGATAAGTGAGGCTTATAGTTGACAATAAAAATTACTCATGGGGATGAAAATTTTCACTAAAGATTTTTGTCCAATCAAAATTAAATTTTCTTTTACATAGTTAATACATATTTAATTACATAAAAAAATAAAATCAAATCAACATAATCACAATTATTTTTTTCACGAAAAATTAGTGTCTAAAATTAATTTTCAAGCAAATAATTATTTATTTTTTATTTATTATCTTTTCATTTAAATAAATTATTTGAGATTTTCTTTTACCTAAAGAATTTTAATTTTTTTATACATTAATATGCATATGCCAATATATTAAAATAAAAATTATATATAAGACATAACACGTAAGGGTGAATACTATTTTTTTTTTATATAAGCAAGTAGAAAAATTTTACTTAATACATGGGATGAACAATTTACCTGAAATCACATTAATATCTAAATTATTATGTTGAGATTATAATTTTTTTATTATAATAATTTTAATTTAAATGTTATTTTTATAACTTTCTCTTTCTTGACTTAAATAATTTATTGAAAGTTTTATTTTACGAACCTAAAAGGTATGAAAAAATATAAAAAATGGGATGAATTTTTTTCATGAATGTATGAAGAGAAATTTAAACTTAACCTACCAAATTAGATATATAAAATGTAACACAGGGCTGAACATTTTTGTATAAAAACAAGAAGAAAAATTTACTTTGAATTCACATAAATAAACATTTTTAGTAAAGATTTTTATCCAATTAAAATTAAAATTCATTAGTCCAATCAAAATTCACAGGAATAAACTTTACACAAAATTCATGGGGATAAATTTATTAGCCCAAGTGGAAAAATTTACACTAAATTCACATGGAAAAACTTTTTTACTAAAGATTTTAGTCCAATCAAAATTAAAATTTCTTTTACATAATTAATATATTTAATTATATAACAAAAATCAAATTACAATAACATAATCACTATTATTTTCTCCATACAAAATTAGTGTCTAAAATTCAATTTTAAGCAAATAACTATTCGTCTCTTATTTATTATCTTCTCACTTAAATAAATTATGAGACCTTTTCTTCTACCTAGATAAATTTTAATTTTCTTTTAGATATTGATGTGTATATGTCAATATATAAAAATAAAAATTATATGTAAAACATAACACATAAGGATGAATACTTTTTTTTTTTATATATATATAAAAGCCAGTATAAAATTTCACTTAATAAACAAAGATGAACAATTTATATGAAATCACATTAATATCTAAATTATTATAGTAAAATTATATTTTTTATTATAATAATTTTAATTTAAATATATTTTTTTATGATTGTCTCTTTTCTAACTTAAATAATTTATTAAATGTTTTATTTTACGAATATAAAAAATATGAAAAAATATTAAAAATGGGAATAAATATTTTTCATGAAAATATGAAGAGAAATTTAAACTTAACTTACCAGATTAGATAAAAATGTAACACATGAGGTTGACCATTTTTTATAATAACAAGTAGGAAAATTTACTTTGAATTTACAGAAACAAACTTTTTTTACTAAAGATTTTTGTCAAATTAAAATTTATTTTACATAAATTAATATATGTTTAATTACATAAGAAATGAGGATGAATATTTTTTATGAAAGTATGAAGAAAAAAATATAATAAATTACATTATATATAAGATAAAGTCTAAATAAAAATACTTAAACATTTTGTTTATTCCGAGCAACGCACGGGTCAAAAATCTAGTGTGTGTGTGTGTGTTTGTGTATATATATATACTAGACGGGGTGGATACTATAGTACTCGTACCGGTTAAAATTTCGCGGATAAATATCCGTCCCGGACCCATTCCCAAAAAAATGGGTAACTATCCACTACCCATTTGCATATATGTTTGCAAGTACCCATAGGACCTGGTACACTTTGTCATCCCTAAGTGAAACATGCCACATATTAGATGCTCATAAACTTACTAGTTAAACTAGCAATTTTGATCTAGTCAATGTTCAAAATAACCCTATGCCAGTAATATATTTTATAACAGACCTGATATTTTGTTTGTAAAAATGACCACATGTATTTTTGTTGGATGAACAGAAGATTTCAGCAGTAACTTTATGGATCACGAGCGCTTACTTACAGCGATGAATTGAGTATATTACAATATCAGTTACTTTCTAGTCCGACTTATGTAGGTTATGGAGGATATACAAAGATGCGGATGATAAGAAAATACAAACTGAATAAGATAGTAAATCCAATCCCGTGGCAATGGTAACCATTTTGCTCCTCTCAAACATCTTTACCAGAAGAATCATGACAATAACATGTCCCACCTTGGTCTTCAATTCATCAAGTGAGCAAATTTTCATCCATTTAGGCCTCTCCTAAAAAGGATAAAGAAATATATTCACTTTCTTTTCCAATATGTTAGAATCGTGTCCATTAATTAAAATGGAAATTGGTTAATAGTTGACATTGAATGATGCTAGAAAATGAAAGATAGCTTGGCAGTGAATATACATAGGAATGAAAGATAGTGGATTAAGAAAACTATATTAGATAATATCATTAGGTGACATAGGCCTTGTTGGAGATTATCAATGAAAAGAAGTTAGAAAGCGTAGAAAACTGATTTCCATATCTATGTATGTTTTATGGACATATGTAATCTATCAATTAGATACTTTATAAAGATACGTATTGTTTTATAGCAACTCATGTTAAAACGTGCAAGTAATATCTGAAATTATTATTTCATTATTATGTCATAACAATTTTATTTTTGAAATAACTTTACTGCTGTATGTTTGCATCACAAATAGAATGAATGTTGAGAAAGAGGAAAACGTGTTTTATATAGAGCTTCAGATTCTGTTCACAATATTCAATCCAAATTAAAAAACATTTACATGTAATGTAGCAATTAGAAGGTAAAAAAAAATCAGTAAAACTTCAACATGTCTACAGACAAGTTGCAAAGCTCGTCTATTAAATATGATCTTGGAGAGGAATGATTTAATGTACGTCATTGAAAATGATCAATAAGATGCATAACGGTAATGAAAACAATACTAAACTCTTAATAAGTTTCACTTATTGTTAATTTAGGTGATAAGTTTAAATGTGATTTTTTTTTCTTGTTGACTCTTTTGGATTTTATTTAACTTCAATCATTACTATCAATATAAATATTTAGTCTTCTTTATAGCATTTTAGACTCATTACTACACCCTTTTAAATCATGACACATTGATTATTTTTGTAGGTAATTGTCTTGTGTTACCAAATGCTTTCCCATTTCACTGACAAGTCATTGGTCCCGTTAAGCAAGTTCGAGCCTTGTAGATAGAAAAAATGTAGTTAAGAAAATAAATCCAACTAAAGGTGACCAGCTAGGTTCTCTAATGGAGATTAGTCATCGACAAAGTTGATAGATACCCACTTCACCGTAATTTTCTTGTCAATCAATATATTCTGCAATTGTTGCTCATTTATTCCCTATTTCACTTAAATTTAGTTTCTCCTTCATCTATATCCTTGTCTTTCTGTCTTCCATCTCTGATCTCTGTTATAGACTTTTGGTATTGCTACCTATTGCTTATCTTTCATCATTGTTGGTTTTATTAGGTGGTAGGAGAAAGTGGGGTTGAGATAGATGTAGAGGGTTGAAGAGATTTCGCCTCCAAAATTCATTCTCCTTCCACTTCCCCACCTATCTATGTTCAACTTCTGTTCAATCAAGAAGCCCTCTTCTTCCTCATGTGATTCTTTTATCGCAGAATTTAGAGAAATTGTAGATTACACAATGAAGGGTCCCTTTTATCACCTACCTTTTACCTGCCCTTTTAATCTTCAAGGACAACCATTCCATCTCTAATACCAAATCAACTCCACTGAAAGCAAATGAATAAAAACTTTGTAGAATCAATATCCCTTGCGGCTAGACACATAATCCTTAGCAAACTCCCTTTGTTTTCACCTTGTAGCCAATACCCATCTCCCTCCTCCACCTACTAAGCCATCTCCAACACCGGCATGTTTATGGCTTTCCTTGGAAATCTGATAGATCTTTGTAATTATTGTATAGTTTTATTTTATAGGCATATATGATTAGAATCAATTTTATTAGAATCTAATTTATAGACATATCATATCATCATATATATATAGGAATAAAATTTCTTATAATTATTTGTATTTATTAATCATCCTATATAAGGCCCCGTGTGGAAGAGCTTATGAATAACTTATTTAGACTTATCTTCTACTATATAAGTGTTTATGAGATTGGTCCATAAGAAATTTTAAGCTTATTTTCATAAGCTATCCAATATAGCTTATTGATAACAGCTTATGCGACACTCTTTAAATAGCTGTGGTTCAAATCCTGGCACTCCTAATATTGAGCTTCTTTTTTTTTCGTTGGTTCCTCTTTTTATTGGTCCTGCTTTTCTGTTCCTCGTTTATCTATGCTTCTATGATATGTAAATGCTTTATACGAGGAATTGTTTATTGTTTATTGCCTCAGCTTCTGTCATCCATTCTTCTAAGCCTGTAAACTATTCTATCATAGAATAAGTTTATATGGAGCAACATCCTAGATTTGTTGTTCAGGGGGAGTTTTTAGGACTAGTTTGTCATCTCCGTAAATCCCTATATGATCTCAAACAATCTCCCAAGGCATGGTTTGGTAGATTCAACACTGTAGTTCAACAGTTTGGTACAACTCGAACTGAGGCTGATCACTCAGTTTTTTATCAACATTCAGCTGCAAGATGTATGTACTTGATTGTGTATGTTGACAACATTGTTATTACAGATAGTGATCACCATGGAATCACTTAGATAAAGCAACATCTTTGTCACCATTTTCAGACTATCCCTCCGTTTGGTTGAGATGAAAAAGAACCGAAAAGAAGTGAAATGAACAGTAAAATGAGGTGAGACCCATACTTTTACATTCTACTTTAATTCAAAACTTTCATCTCAATTCACTTTCATTCCATTTCATTCCACTCTACCAAACACTCTATAAAGATCTTGGCAGACTTCGTTACTTTGTGAGGATAGAGGTGGCACAGTCCAAGAATAACATTGTGATTTCTCAAAGGAAATATGCAATGGATATTTTAGAGGAAATGAGATTGATGAATGTTAAGCCTGTGGACACTCCTATGGATCCTAAAACCAAAGCCAAGTCAGTGGAAGCCTCTTTTGGACCCGGTATAAGAGATTGGTGGAAAAACTAAATTATCTCACAGCGACTCGTCCAAATATTTCTTTTGCAGTTAGTGTGGTGAGCTAGTTTCTTAACTCTCCTTGTGAGGGTCGTTGAATGTTGTAATTCGCATTCTGAAATATATTAAAGGAGCACCAAAAAAAAGTCTCTTAGGGGAAGGGGTGAATGGAAGTGGGCAGTAATGGTCCACCGGTTGCTGTGACTCAAGTTTAATTTGTCAAGAATGATAGGGAGGGGGGTCGATGTCATGTATGTGGAAAAATAATTTACTTATCATGATTATAGTGGGTGTAGTACTGAATCATCAGTGCTATAAGACTAAAAGATTATTCCTGGGAGTGGGAGGCAGTAATTGAGTAAGGTGGAAATATTTTGGGAGGATTCGGATATTTTGTGCTTCCACAAATTTCCTAGTATCTTGTTTCTTGCCTATTTTCTAATCTCTAATTTTGAGTTCATGTTACACTACTTTGAAATTCTCCGAGGTATTTTAAATTATTAATTCTTAATGACTGATGGTTATAAAGACTAATTAAAATTAACGAGTGACCAATGGGGTAGCCTAATAAAGTCTCCTATCCAACCTAAAGAACATAGAGTTGAAAAGGGCTTTCTCCTTACATTAGCTACAAAGACACTGAAGTTACATGGTTCTAAATTTTCCATTGTTGTATAAAAATTCTTCAGACAATTGCAATCAGGCACAAGTTAAGAAAGACAATTCTCATTTATCATAGCATAACAATAATGAATTAATGCAGTTAAATAACTGTATCTGATTTAAAAAAAAAAAAGATAACCACTTGTATAGAACAATTGCCTAACTTGAATCTCAAGGCTATTTATTACATTTAAAATATTAAAAGATTGAATTTGCTAAATAGATGTCATTTTAATGTTCTTAATAAATATAAAAGAAGTAGGTTTAGTTACTATTTTGGTCCTCTTATTATTACAAGGTTCAATTAGGTCCCTTTACTTTTAAAATATTCAATTAGGTCCTTTATTTTTTAAAATGAGTTCAATTTGGTTCCATTTTTCTTCCATCTACTTCGAATTTTTTTTAAAAATAGGACCAAATTTGATTTTAAGTGGGACGAAATTGAACCTATTATAAAGAATAAATTACCTAATTGAGCCTTTTAAAAATAAAAGGACCTAATTGAATCATTTTTAAAAATTATGGGACTTAATTGAACCTTTTAATATTAAGAGGACTAAATTGAACTAAAAAATAAATTAGAGGACTAAAATGCTAATTAAGCCTTAAATAGTGTGGTAGTTAATTACTATTTTAGGGTAGTATAATTACCTTCATAGCAAACATTCCAAACAAAGAGGATCCTTTAAGGGCACGATCTACGGTAGGTTGTACATCAGGAGGTACATTGCTTATGAACAATCCATATAAGCCCATACCAAAAATCAACATAACTGTACCAGCAAGATAAACATCTGCAGCAGCAAGTGATTCATGCATTTTATTGGCTGAAAAAAATGGCTAAGTGCAAGTAGTAAACATAATCTTAAATGAAATTGAAACCGAAATTGGAAGTAAAAAAGAGCTTCCCGATGAAAACATAATATGAATATACTATTTGCATGAGGTATAACACCTTTATATATTTGGAAATATGTAGGTTAACGAATATTTTAAATGTTCTTTCTAATAATGGAGAAAATCTTTCTTCGAATAAATTAGAGGGGCTAACATAAGTTTGGGAATTTAAAAGGAAAAAAGTAAAATATATAATACTTATGTTCTCTGATTTTTCCTTTCATTTTCCTCTAATGGTTTCATGGTCCAAGTAGAGTAAATACAAAATTAAGCCTTGATAATATAGAAAACTGTAGTTAGAGTATGTCAGTCTGATAAGTGATAAATTACCAATTGCTTCAACCAACCGCAGAACCATCTGTCCAGTGTGAACTCCTTTGACACAGCTTGTCCAATAGACTTTGTATGCATCAACAATATAAATACAACCCTAAAATGATCCAGCATAGTCAGATATATGTAGGCCTATATTTATGACATGATTAAGTATATTAACATGCACAGCAAGTGTTGTTTCGCTCATACATATCACCATCCAAAGGAAAGTAAGATTGTCCATTAGGGGAATCATTAAAAAAAAAAAAAAAAGAGAAATAATTTTATATTTCATACCAATAGTGATAACCTCTTACTCTTAGTACAACTATAAGGACCTGTTTGGCTAAGCTTATCCAGAAGCACTTCTATGAAAAGAAAATAAAAATAAGAAGAAAAACATGAAATGAGTTTTCTCCATAAACTAAAATTCGCTTATGTATAAGCTAACTTGTAGAAGTTCTCTCATATAGCTTTTCTAAAAGATGTGGAACTTTTTACAAATTAGATTATATATAAACTAATTTTAGCTTATGGAAAAGCCCATTTCTTTTTTTCTTTTCTTCTAGAAGTATTTTTGGATAAGGTAACCTAAACAGGCCCTAAAATAACTACATTAAAGTTGTTGGGATAAGGGGAGTCTTGTAACAACGGTTGGATCATTGGAATTGTCACCATGTGACCCAAAGGTCAGGTTCAAGTAGTGGAATGCACCACTTGCAAATGCAAGGTATGGATGCATACTATAGACACACATAGTGGGTTCAAACATTACACTATCATTATAGCACCAGGCTGCTTTAAAGATGTAGGCTATTGAGAGACTATACATTTAGAAAGCACAACAGTGACCCTGCCAAGGACCCTCCAACAGCAAGTAATGCCAAGAAGCGGAAGTCGAAAATGACCTGCTCAACAGAATGAAAAAGCTTTTAATTAGAAAAGCAAATATATGCCAGTTTATAACTATCTTGACAATAATGAAAGGGAAAAAAATTGGCTAATATCATAAAAGCATGGGAGTTTGTCATACTCCAAAATACTCATAATCTTATATCAATCTCAGTTTGTGTGCGTGTTTGGATTCATGTTGGATCATCTAGAATCACATTGAAATATCAACTAACGTGATTTTTAGTAAATGTTTGGAATCTTCATTGAACCAGGTCACCTATCCCCTTCCCATTCCCAATGCTTCTCCATAGCTCTATTGGCATTCATCACTTGATACGATGACGAAATCAAAGGATCTTCAACCAGGACACCTATCCCCTTCTTCTCCAGTGTAACCCTCCAATGAAAAAAGTTTGATCACTTAAATTTTAGTGAGAGTATCTTTTTGTAGAAGTATGCAAGCTTTTAACCTTGATCTTCCATTTAAGAAAAGTTCTGTCCTTCAATGTGTTTCCAAAGAAAGTCACATACGAAAGTTCTTTCAATAATCCTAACTACTTTTGGCACGTTTGATCGTAATCTTCTACATTCTTGTCAAACTACAACAGGTTTCTGATAATTAAATTATACAAGATCTCAACATTCAGGCATAAGGAGTTCAGTGTCATTTAACATACGTTATTAATATTCTATAATAATAATTATATTTTTCTTATCAGACCACTACATGTTTCAGATAAGAGGAATGATAGAGACATTCTCTTAACACTCTCCTTTTAACACTTTATTTGTGATTGGTTGAAATTACATATGTTATTAATATTCACTAATTCACTAATAATAATAATTCACTAATAATACATATGCCAGAGATACTCTCTTAACACTCTCCTCTTAGTGATCGGTTGAAATTGGTTGAAAATCATCAATTTTGTTAAATTCACTTATCATTTAATTATTCTCTGTCCTATTCTAGAAGTAAGACTTACCAAAATAGATGATTTTTAACAAATTTAGAAGTAAGACTTACCAAAATAGATGATTTTTAACAAATTTAGTTTAACAAATTTAAGTCACATACGAAAGTTCTTTCAATAATCCTAATTACTTTTGGCACGTTTAATCGTAAACTTATATTCTTGTCAAACTACAACAGGTTTCTGATAATTAAGTTACATAAGATCTCAACATTCAGGCATAAGGAGTTCAGTGCCATTTAACATACGTTATTAATATTCACTAATAATAATAACAATATTTTGCTTATCAGACCACCACATGTTTTAGATAAGAGGAATGATAGAGACGCTCTCTTAACACTCTCCTTTTAACACTCTATTTGTAATTGGTTGAAATTACATATGTTATTAATATTCACTAATTCACTAATAATAACAATTATTTTTCTTATAAGATCACTACAAGTTTCTGACAAGAGGAATGTCAGAGACACTCCCTTACCACTCTCCAATTATCATTTAATGATTCTCTCTCCTATTCTAGAAGTGAGATCCGTCAAAATGGATGATTTTCAACAAATTTCAACCGGTAAGAGTGTTAAAAAGGAGAGCGTTAGAGAGAGTGTCGCTAGCATTCCTATTAAATAAAATAGGATTTCAAAATTCAGACATACTGTAGCTACTACAGAGAAAGACAGAGAAGTAGACTAGACAAATACCCTTTCGATGGAAGACTCGGTGGCTCGAACAATCCTGACGATGGGGTTGCCGTTGGGGTTGGCGAGCGCATAGTTGAAGGCGGGGTCGGGTGGCCTAGACTCAACGGAAGGAGTAGGGGAAGAGTGTGTAGTGGTGGTGGAAGTTGCAGAAGAAACACTTTGCGGTGCTTTGGATTCAGGGGAGGAGGAAGAGCTTAAGGAAGCACTGGGACAAAAAAATCTACGGGGAAGATGCGAGGGACGGTATAGAACAGAGGGAGAGAAGAAGGAGTTGGAGTAGAGAGCCATTGAATTGAATTGAATGAATATGAGGTTGGTCTGTACTTAAACTGTACTCAGATAGAGCACAGCTTTTTTTTTTTTTTTTAGTTTTTTCGGGTATCCCCAGCCGAGTTACTCAAATAGATGCAATCATTTTTGTCTTGTTGCGGCATAAAATATCAATGCTATTAATTGTAGTATTTTGGTTTATTGGTTTTATACACGGAATTAATTGATATTTTGTTGAGAAAAGTCTTTTTTTTTTCTCTTTCGGTAAACATTACAGTGAAAGTCTTTCTCGTCAAAAAAGTGAAAGTCTTTGGAAATTTATACATTTTATATAGCATGTTTAATGTAATAAATTAATTTGATGACTCATGCCATGCATAAAAAGATTATTGTAATAATTGATATCAATTTGTAATTATATGTTTAATATAAATACATAAATTATAAATTATACTATATAAATACATAAATATATTTTTTATTACTTAAAGAAATATATACTGCCTTCAAAAATTTTCCCCTAAAAAATTTAAGGAATATATTAGTAATTTTAAGTGCATTAAAACGGTCACAAATCAAAATAAAATTAAAAGGAAAATAATAAATATATTTTTAATGTGCATTCATTCACCATAAACAAAATTAAAACAATTAAACATGATTTATAATTAAATGCAATCATTCACCATGTTTAGAGCAATCACGAAAATTCAAAATAAAATTAAAAAGATAATAAAAATGTTTTTAATTATCATTTATGTACAATTAATAAATATAAAAAATAATAAATGTTTAATTTGAATCAGTGAAAATAATGAAAGTATTATATGTTTTTAAATATATTTTTAATCATCATTTATGTAAAATTAATAAATATAAAAGGAAAATAATAAAGAAATATAAATTAATAAATATAAAATTAAAATAAATTAATAAATATATTTTCAACTTATACCTAAATATTTTTTTGGGACATAATGTATATAATCCAAATTATATCTTTATACCATATAATTAAATACAATTAAATAATTAATAATCAAAGACAATTCAAAAATTATGAAAATATACTTAAATACAATTTAAAAATTAAATGCAATTCAAGCAATAAGTGATTATCAATTGCATATAAAATTACCTAAATTACAATTAATTATACATAAGTAGTTATCCGTAATTCAAGCAATTAAATTAAATACTAGGTACTCATTTACGGTTAAAATGTGAAAATAAAGATAAAAATTACCTAAATTAGAATTAATTATGACCGGTAAAGAAAATTGTTGTCAATTCTTCTTCAATCCTTTATTACTTAAAGAAATATACACCAAGCCAAAAAAATTTCTCCCAAAACTTTTAAGGACTGGTTGGTAATTTCATATGCATCTAAATAGGTCACAAAAAAAATTCAAATTTAAAAATATACATGCAATAATTATTCTTTCATCAAGCATTTAATTCTTCTAGAATCTCTGTCTCATTTTTTAACTTTACAAACCTATTTAAACCTATTTTCTCCTTTTTAACATATTAAGAAAATTCGAATTTCAAAATGTAGCATTTCATAATTAATGTGACCTTTTTAATTTGTAAGTTTAAAATAATATTGAATGATTTGAATGAATTAAATGCTTGATTTATACAACATTTAATTACAATATACATATATAAAAATTAAAATTAAAAATATTATATACACATTATCAAAGTGTTTGTTATAATATAAAAAACAAATATTTCAAATAAATATAACTTTTTATATTTATATAAAATCAAATATTTCGAAAAAATATTTTTATGATAAATATTTTGAAATAATATTTTTTTTAGGTAATTAAAATAATCAAAATAGGAAACTGAGGTGAATCAGTAAAGTTAGAAATTTCTACAATTAAAATAATTAAAATATTTTGGACATTAATTAATTAATTAAATTCAAATTTCAAATATTTTGAGTATTAATTAACTAATTAAATTGAGAATTTTCTCCCCAGAAAATATTATATCAATAATATTATTTTGTCAAAAATATTATAAAATATATTAGAATTATAATTGGTTTTAATTATATAATAATTAATATGTTGCTAATTTTTGTTCAATCATTACTCTTGAAAATATTTTTGATTTCCTTATTAAATAATTACATTAATCAATTAATATATGAATGAGCCGTGCATATTATAATTAAAACATATTTTTGATTTCCTGTTTATATATACATATACATATATTAATTAAAAATATACTTTTATATAAGGTATTCTCATTGATTTCAAAAATGCTATTAATATATAATATATAAATTTATTAAAAAATTAATGATAATTAATAATCGGAGTAACTTATTAAGGGTAATAATTCTTAATTATCCAAATTTATGTCTGTTTTTATTTTAAATGATTTGAATGATTTTAGAATACAGACATTTTAAAATTAAATGTTTGATTTGAAACATAACAAGTATGCTTGAATCCTAATTTTATTTTTTATTATATAATATGATTTTCTTACTTCCTTTAGTTTTATGATTAATTAAATTTTTAGTTTTTAAATTTTTTCAAAATTTAATTTTTAGTTTATAAATTTTAGTTTAATTAGTCAAAGTTTTTAAATTTTTTAAAAATTTAGTTTTTAGTCAGACAACTATATATAATTTATGTATAACATTTTGTATCGCATGATCTGGTTTATATATTAAATATATATAATTTATGTATAACATATTATATATAAATAAGATGTGGCATACATAAGTTAAAATAATCCAATGGTTTAGTGGTCAGAATCGTTTTTGGCAAGTGAAGGAACGTGGGTTCAAATCCCAGCAAGTACAAATTTAAAATTTGACATTTATTCAAATCCCAGCAAGTACAAGTCACCGGTTTAGCACCAAGTCGATGATGTCAGCATGGGTTAATGACATATCTTTTTAGTTCTTACAATTTAGCGTTTTTTTGTTTTCGTCTCTGCAATTTTTTTTTTGTTTTGGTCCTCACAAATTATATTTGTTTTGTTTTTCGTCCTTAAAGCGGTTTAGATAACGCTTTGAATAGTTAAAAAACGTTATCTAAATCACTTTAAAGATGAAAAATAAGATAAACATAATTTGCGAGGATCAAAATAAAAAAAAATTACAAAGACGAAAAACAAAAAAAACTAAATTGCAAAGACTAAAAATGTATTTAAATTTATTTAAAATATGAATTTTTTATTTTTGTTACTTTCATATATCCATTTCAGGTATATTTTATATATTAATGACACTCCATATATGTAATTTTCATGTTTAAAAAACACTCCATAGTATTGTTTTTTCTTTAATTGAAATAATTGATTTTTTTATCCAAATGTTAAATAATATTTAAACAATTTACATTTTACTGATTTTTTTTATTTAAAGAAACTACTTACTAATATCTATACCATTAATAATAATTGTTTATTATAATTTTAGCGGATACTATTCCGCATCCTTAGGTAGTTTGATCTTATAATTTTTTTAATTGAAAGTTGAAAAAAAAATGTTGTATCACTGGAATGAAAATAATATATGCAAGACAAAATAAAATGGAATAAGACAAAAGTAGTTTCGAATTTCTCAATCTTAAAATAAAATGGAATTTAGCAGAGATATTCAGGTAATTTTGTTCTTTAAATAATTTATTTATATTCATTTATTTTTTTTATCTTATTTCTCTCTCAATCTTACCTTTTTTAATTTATGTACTACTCGGACTCGGTCCGGCACCGAGTCAAAGGACTAGCCGAGTAAACGAAGATAGACTCAAGCCAAGCAGTTATAAGATAAGATTTGATACTAAAGATTGAACAAGCAGATAAACTTATCTCTATTATATTTGATAAGATTTGATAGGAAAATAAACCTATTGAATCTATCTTTACACACCCTATAAATAAAGAGCTATTCACCTGAAACAGGTATGCAATCTAAGCCCTTGTGATATCTGTTCCATACCTCTGCGCCTCTAACTTAAGCGTCGGAGTGTCTTTGTAGGTACACCCCACCACCTTATACAAAGGAGACGAAGGAGGAGCAATAGTAGAATAAGGTTCTGCCAAATCTGGTAGGAACATTTGGCACCCACCGTGGGACACGATAAAACTTTTCCTGCACATCCAATATAATACACCAAAGAGATGAACAAATCAATAAAAGAGAATGAAAGGCGGACACAAGTTGATCCTAATATACTTAAAAGGTCTTGACTAACACTTCAGCGTAAACGCCAAAATCTTTAATATACTTCAAATATATTGCCAACCTTGCCAACCTTGCCAACCTTATTCTATTTATTTTTATGTTTTTATTCTTTTTTTATTTCTTTTTTTACATTCATTTATGAATTTTTCTTTCTTTAACACTATAAAGATATGGAAAATTTAAATAGTCAACAATCAAGAGACTAATAAAAGAAAAACATGGAGGCAAAATATAACAAATAGAAGGGATGATTTTATATTTATTTTAAAATGTTTCTTATTTAAAAATGCAATACATCCTAATTTTAATAAGAAACATTTTTATTTAAAAACAAAAGCATTTAATGTTAAATTTTATTTGAATGTTATAAATTAAATGTTTTATTGTAACTAAATAATTGAGATTATAAAATTAAATTCAAATTTACTATTTTAATTATTTGAAAATTGCTATAAATGCTTTTTTTTCATTTAAAAATTTTAAAAAACATTACACATGCTTTATCGAAACTGGGAATTGTTGAAATTAAATAGTTAAATTAAAATTCAATAACTTTAATTATTTAAATTTTGTTATAAATTCTTTTTTAAAATTTTAAATGTTATAAATGCTCTATTGAAAATTTGAAACTATGAATATTTGACATTAAATAATTAAAATCAATGTATTAATTTTAATTATTTAAATTTGTTAGAAATCTTTTCTTGATATTTTAAACAATTTAAAAGAAAATGATTTTTTTGGGTTAAATCAATAATTTCAAATTTTACTAATTTTAATTTTTTGAAAAATTATTATAATAGTTGGAACTAATAAAATTGTATTCTTAAAATTATAAGTTATAAATGCTTTTGTTGAAACTAATAAAATTGTATTCTTAAAATTATAAGTTATAAATGCTTTTGTTGAAACTAATAATAGTTGGAAATAAAAAATTAAATTCATATTTACTGATTTTAATTATTTAAATTTTTTTATATATCCTATCAAAAAAAATTGTTATATATGACTTCTTGAAATTTTAAAATTTAAAATTATTATAAATACTTTTTGAAACTAAAAATAGTTGAAGTTAAATTAGTAATTATAAAATCTTATTATTAATAAACAATTTCTTAAAATATGATTCATATATTAAATATTTTTAAATTGGGCATATAAGTTTGTTGATATATTATTACATACAATTTAATAAAATTACTCCACCTCATAAAAATAAATACAAAGTTTATCCCGTGCATCGCACATGATACATGCATTAGTTCTTTATAAAGTTGTAGTCAAATAGAGAAAATTGTTCCCTCCCAATTCTTCTTCTTCAATTATTCAATGTGTTCTCTAGGTTTATTGTTTTCCTTCTTTTGTGCTATTTTATAATGCCTATATCATCGTGATAAAGGTTGTATTTGTAGATAATTTTTATTTTCTAATTCTTTTTCCTTCTTCTCTACCACTCTTTTATAGAGCATATATCATCGTGATAATTGTTGTATTGTAGGTAATTTTATTTTTCTAATTCTTATTTCATCTTCTTATTTATTCATCTGATATTGTCTGAATATGATTGCTTTCTTTTTCATCATCTATTCTTTTTATTATTCTATATCAATTTGTAGTTGCATACTAATGACAGAGACTTTTGTAGTATATTTTACAAGAAGGAAGTGGTGACCCATGCTTTGAGGCTTTATTTATTCTTTTACGTGTAAGTTAAAGCCAAAATCCTTCATTTTCACATACTTTGCTTTGAGGTTTTTTTTTTTTAATTTTTTTTACTTTCAATTTGAAATCAACTTTTTTGTCACCTAGAAAATTATGATGTTTTTGTCATTCTATGTTTTGCGTTTTTTTTTTTTTATAAATTATTTGCTTATATTTATAAATTCAGTTTTTTTATATAATTCATGAATTTTAATTTTAATATATTGTATTTAATATATTCAATTTTATATTATTATTTTATTTCTTTAATTTATTCTTATTATACTTTATCTCTTTATTAAAAGAATGCCTCTTATTAAAACTATTAATAAATTAATAATTTTAAAATGGTAATATTTTTAATTTATATTTTAAACTTTATCTGTTTTTATAAATACAAATACAACGCATGAATTTTGTTTATTAATATATGATAAAAAATATTTGATTTCATAACTATCCTAAGTTATTTTTTAGATCCACTAATATCTCTCACTCCACCGAAACAACAATTTGAACACTCTCCACTCTCTCTTCAACTTTCTTCGTCTTCTTCCTCCCTCTTTCTCCTAAAAACTCCATTGATGAAGCTTGGGAGCTTGAAAAATCATCACTTCTAAAGGCACCCATGACCAAGGAAGAGCACTATTCATCTTCTCCTCCTCCATTAAACAAACTCTCTTGGTAAGAGGGGAGTGAGACTTGATTCACTTGTTGTTTCTTCATATTTGGTATCTTTATGATGTATAAGCTTCACCCCTTTGATACTTTCCTTATATCACTTTAAATTCTTATCTATTTCCTTGTAATTTTATTATTGTTGTGGCAGCTGCAAGTGTCCCTCTCTTAGAGGAGATCATGCCCAATTTTTTTTGTAATTTTTATTCTAATCACTTGAATTAAGCCTACCCATGTATTGGTTTGAACAAATACCTTGAAAACTTGATCTTCCTTCTATTCCTTACCCAAACATGTTACGGTTTTCTCTAAAAGAAGGGGAAGATGTTTTTCTTGTTCTGTTTGTGTATACTGGATATTTGTTTTATTTAACTATTCCTCTTTCAAAATCAAGTCTGGGTCATATTCTACACAAAAAGTTGGATTTATGAGTGGATAAAATAAAATAAACCAAAAACTACTTTGCCTTTGTCTTTTCCATTTTTGGTTACTGTCAATAAAAAGAGAAGCAAACTTTCGTTTAACTTTATCATGTCCTAAGCAAAACAAAAATACAGAGCTGACGACGTGGGTTGTGTGTGTGACCGAGTGAGGGAAACATAAAGGGAAAAGAGGTTTGTTTTCTTTTTAAATCAAGATCAAAGTTCCTTTTTCCAAAAAGAGACAACCAGACAAATTAACTTATTGAACACAAGTTTGGATAAGGGTGTTTGGTGGTGGGATTTCAAGGATAACTAGTACGGTACTGGTGTCTCCGCACAAGTGACATCCATACTTACGCACGTTTTAGAAGTAAGAAAATAATGATATACATGTTCAATTTATTGAGGTCATTATTGTTAGAGATGTTGTTTATGCTGCTAGTATATTATTTACAAAAGGCTAAACTATGAAGTAAAAAACTAAAACTGCTAACATATTAAAATGCATTCATGATAGATATAATGAAGAGCAATTGCACGACTGTGATTTGGAACATTAGCTTGGTAATGTCATATGATAAAATATTGCTCTATCCACATTTTTTATTCTTTGAATAAGATGTAAAATTTGATATTTTGTAATAGTTTCTTTTATTATGTTAATTTAAATTTTAATTCAGTTTTTGGTCAATACATATCACTTTATATCTTTTTATAGTTGCTTTATTTAAGTATGACCACTATTTAAAAAAAAAGAGTTACAAAGAAATATTTTACAGACTTACTTAAAATAAAAATTAATGAATACATATCTAAAACTAATTAATGAATACATATTAAAACTAATTACAAAGAAAAAAATGCGTAAACTAAAACTAATATGAGTACATAGCTAAAACTAATTAAGATTTCACGTAATTACTTAGAATCAAAACTATAATTTATATAATTTATATTTGATGTTTTGACTCAAATGGCACTCAAGAAAAAAAAATTAAAAACTCAAATGAATAAAACTTTGTTTAACTGTGATGTTGATTTATCTTTATTTTCAGGATGATGATAAACATTATATGACAGTATGCTCCACCAAAAATGATAGATGTTGAACTTTTGAGAACAATGATTTGTACAATGCTTATTAAAAAAGTCCTACATTAACACATCAAATTAACTTAAATGATAGATGTTGAACTTTTTTTTTTAATAAGCAAATGAATATAATATTATTAAGGTTAAATTAGTTTTTTGGTCCTCTAATTTATTATTTTGGTTCGATTTGGTCCTCTAATTATTTTTGGATTCAATTTGGTCCTCTAATTTTTAAAAAGAGTTTAATTTGGTCCTCGCCGTCCATTCTGTCTAACACCATTAAGTTTGGAGTCCATGTGGCAAACGAGTTTGATGATGTGGCTCTCCTATACTAAGCCACATGGACTCCAAACTTAACGGTGTTAGACAGAATGAATGACAATGATCAAATTGAACCCTTTTAAAAAATTAGAGGACCAAATTGAATCTGAAAAAAATTAGAGGACCAAATCCAACCAAAATAATAAATTGGAGGACAAAAAACTAATTTAACCTATTATTAAAACCAGAATTGGCACAAGATGTGACAAATTTGGTGATAGAGGTACATAAAATATGAATCACAAAACAATTAAAAGTACCCCTCCCCTCCAACAAAGACACTCCACTTACATGAAAAGCACCCCACCTAGTGTAGATAACATCATGCCAAAATTAACATATACTTAAAGCCAAAGCTAGCAGCTTGAAACTGATCTCCACAAAACACCAATTCTAAGCACGTGCTCTACTACCATACTGTATTCTACTACAGAATTATCCGGACCTCCTTTATAAACTCGACCATTTCGTCCTTCATTTACCAATTCAAAACACCTATAATAAATCAAAATTCGTATATATTGTTACATGAAAAACATGCCTGCTAAAATTGGTACATGTCATCAACAAACAACCCTTTTAGACTTGACGCCTCATAGTGCTCACCAGTTGTCTGTAAAATTGACAGAAAATTATCATCCCTTTTCCACCTTTTATTTCATATCCACCTGATAGATATGTTGAACTTTTGAGAACAATGATTTATATTTTTTCTTGTATGCATAAAATTTAGTTATATTCCAAGTGGAAAATTGGCAGTATAGTGAGATTAGTTCTCTCAGCAAAGAATTTTTTTAATTCATTTATATAATTTGACAACTTTGATAAATATTTCTCTTTCTGAGCAAGGCTTCCATTCCTCACAGGAGGTAACAATCTTGAAGACTCATTAGAAGATCATAAAGAATACAAAGAAAGAGGCTTAAGTTCTCTTCAATTACCAATTGATTGATACACAAGTTTGAATGAGCACCATAAGAAAGACCAACAGATCCTGAAGCACGACTAATCTCTTCCACTGCTATTTAGTGATACAAGTAACCTAGGCCAAGCCATCCATATTCCTCTACAAATAAGTAGAAACAAAATTGGAAAAGTTTGTTGGCATACAAGACATGGCCATATTGTAAAATTGCCAAGTATACTACTAATCTTAAGTTAAGAACACCCAAAGAAGAACAACTTCAAAAAAAATGATCGTCCATATGACTCCATTTATAGAATAGTACCGAAAAATGATGATTTGTGAATATATGAATAATTTGATTAATTTCTACTCAGCCTGCAAAATGAAATAGTATCTGGTACCTACCTTTTCTTTGGGGACAGGTATATCAAACACCTTTTGTTGAGCCATAAGACTAAGCAGGACCCTCAATAATTTTAATTTGATGCAAATAAATATTAAGTTAAAAAGATTATGTCTGAAAATGCCAACAGACAAAAGTGTTGTATCTGCGTCTGTAAGATATAAATGATATGCCGACAGACGCTTGAGTCTGAAGAAGCATTTAAAAGGCATAGTAAATGCACGGTCATTTTAATCTATTTTGCAGGGAGTGTTCATAGAACATCCTTCCTGGGATCTGTCGAAGTGCATAAAGGAAAACAGAAAGAAGAGTCAAAGTGTGAAACTTTCCCTCGCCTCAAAAGACTCGCTACAGCTAAGCAATGAGTACTTGTCTAAGCAAGCGATGTGACCACTGCAGCAGAAGGATATGGAGTGCCCCTCAAGGAAGATAAGCAGAATGCTTTATCAGCTCAAAATGATTAGTTAGTGACAAGCATTTAATGCTCACATTAAATTAAATGCTCCAACGACCACTCTCCTTCAGACGCAGGACAAACGCTACAAGAAGGTCGTTTAGAGACAAGGTTACTTCCTTTGCAAGTTATAGCAGAAGTTTTTGAAGTGTTGTAGTTACGGAACTTAATTCAAATCTTTCAAGTGCTCTTTCAAGCCTTCTCTCTTCTCTTGTAGAAATTTCTAAGTTGTAAAAAGCTCTCAAAACACTTTGAGTATCCTGAGAGAAAAAGACTTTGTTCTTCATTTGTATATCCGTCTACAAGACGATAACTATAGTCTGTGTGCTCCAACCTTCAACAAATCCTCTGATTTGTTGTTAGAGCCAGAAGTGGCTTGGTAAGAAAAAAATACTTGGGTTTTTAGCTTGGAGAGGCTAAGTGTAAAAACTACTTGGGTGAGCCAGAAGTGGCAGTGAACAATACTTGTAACTTGTTAAAGTTAGTGGAACTTGGTGGGTTGCCAAGAACTGGACGTGATCTCGAGGTGAGACAAACTAGTATAAATATCTGCGTTTTTCTTTCTCTGCTCTCTATCTCTTAACTTGTGATTTAAATTGTTTTGAAAAGGTTTCATCTGTTATCTCGTGTTTAACATCGTCTGTTACCGCCTTTTATGAAACGCTATTTTTAACACCTTACATATGACAGTTCCTTGCGAAAAGTTTGCGAAAATTTTATAAATCACAATTCAACCCCCCTTCTTGTGATTTTTGTCCTTACACCATTTTTCAGTGATTGGAAGTTATGTGCATCAGAAAGAATTGTGTTTTGTTAGCATTTATTATCTTCATAATTGTATCACACAATATATAGGGAAAATAACAAATGTCAAATGGAAGTCACGATAATAGATAACACAAACAACTCACAAATTTAAAAAGGAAATTTTTTTGACATATCAGAAAATGGAAGCAGTGAAGCAAGAAAAATAAACTACCTGGTGCAGTAATCCCAAGGAGATTAACTTCCACCATGCTTTTCCATAAGTTCACATCCTAAAATTACATCAAAATGTAATCAAAATGTGTAATATACTATGAGTTATGTTTGTTGACATGATAAAAATAGATCCTTATACAGACCTTTGGGAAATAATTTGTGTGGTCTATTTTTGAAGCATAAGGGGCAATATTTTTCATTGCAAATTGAGCAATACTTTCCTTAAATTGCACCATGCAATAAAACCTTCCAATCATTACAAGCATGACATAGCTCAACTTTTAAGAAGCTAATACACAAAATCATCTTAAGCAATAAAAACATTCTTTAAAATGTTTTGTTGCAGAAAACAATTTTTAAAATGAAAAAAATATCTCAAGATTTTCCCCCCACTAAAAAATTGCAAAACCAAACAATTAAAGTTGTGTTTGGCTACCCATTGGGAAGCCATATATTGCACGCATTACAAGTGAGAAAACATGAAAGGAAAAAATAAAATAAAATCCATTGTGCCAAACATTAGTTAGGCTTTATTCCAACAGAAAAGCAACACATACTAATAAGTTGTTATTACAAAATAAATAGTTTGATGCAGATAGGGCTTTTGGGGGAGGGAGGGAGGGAGGCTTGTCATTATTTTCAACCCAATTTAATGTAAACCAAATGCTTTAGCTAACCAAAATCCTCAAGCTAGCTTCTGTAGGTTGCCAAAATATAGAACCTTATGCCAATGGCATGCATTTCTAGCCAAATAGCACATACCAAGGCCAAACATCATGCTAAAAGTCATTGAATTTTCTTTTTCTACATCCTTGTCAGGCCAATTGAAATGAATCAAAGAGAAAATGAATAATTAGTCAGAGTCATGCACATTTAGTGCTCAACCATATCCAGTAGAATTGTCCAGAGTCTTCACAATATTGTTGTTGATAGTGCTTTCAAGACAACAATCAGAATCCTCAACTTTGGTTGCCCTCCTCATCATCTATGATATCCTTTGATTCACTCAATCAAACAAATGAGTGAAAGAGCTTCCAATATTCACTTCTTATTAAGATTTCTCGTGAACAAAAAATCTATCAAATACTTCTTATAAGACCTTTTTCAGTAGAGCGAACCACAAACTATAGTATTTAACATCTTCAAAATTCAGTTCTTTGTAGACAATTATGTCAAAACCATCATGGATTCAAGTCATGTTCAAACCATGTGCTTTGCAAAACCTGTTATTCAATGTGAACAATTGATAAAATATAAGAGTAGAAGAAAGAAAATAACTATTCAACATGTCTAATAGAACCGAGTAACTAACAATCAGAATTGAACTCATATTTGTTGTTAGATATTTATATTTATATAGTACATGGACCTACAAATATCATTATGTCCTATAAGTTATATACAGAGTTTTGTTAGTTAGGTGAGAGGAATGCCATCTTAGAAGTTTTTGTAATGACATTTATGGTGGAAGCTTCCTATATAAAAAACATTATAGCACTCTTTTAATCCATAATGACATAGTTGAAGCCGTCAACAAAGAAGCAAAACACATATACTCAGAGAGAAACAAAACTCACCATGATAACACCGAATAATTGGCTAATCGAGGAATCTCCTTACCCAACACCAACCGAAACCTCCTCGATCGAATCTTATCTAAAATACACGATATAAAACATCTCAAAATTAACACCAACACTATCAGTAATGGGCTCAATGCGTCAAGGGTAGAGTAAAAAGGTAAAAAATAGGAATGAAGAAGAGCACCACCAAAGGGTCTTCAATAAGATGAGAAATGTTATGCCCTCACAGTGTCTTACATGAGTAACTATAAACTCAAAATGGAAGAAAAGTATAAGCTTACATTCAATTGTTAATGACAACAAAAAAACTAACTAATAACAATAAAATACTAATTATTAACAGGAAACAACAAACAAAGAGATTGTTTAATCTCATATCAATAAACAAATGTGGCTTGAGTAGCATGAAATCAATTGTGCAACAGCCTTAATAAACTAATTTGAAATCCTAACAAACTAAGATATATAATGTAAATCGAAAAGTACCCCTGAGATGTGAATACTTTTACTTTCATCCATAACAGCCCACAATTATCTTGTATAAATTTTCAAAAGCATGTTGTTCAATATTGTGAATCCAATTCCTAATATCTAAAATGGAAGAAGAAAGCTATATTGAAAATTAAAAGAAAGCAAAATAAAGGAAACTTAAGCATAAAAATGATACTCCAAGTTAGATATTCTCATAACAGGTCGTTTGAAGCATGTTATAGTTTTTTTTGCCATAGTAATACCTTAATCTACCGCATCTACTGCTTAATGACCAACTGTATTACTTTCATTCACTTCTCAATCCAACAATTTGTAACCACAACGAATCTTAGAAACTAAAAAAAATAAATTGAAATTAGAAAAGGACATAATCTAAGGTAAGGAGAACAAAGTTGATAGAAAAAGACTAATTTTCTTAATCATGTTGAACACGCCCTATTAAGAAAATAAAATTTTAAAAGACATACACAAAGTATTTGAACCCTTTCTAATTTTTAGTACCTTTTTCATGGTAGAACAATGAATGCATTGGAATAGTTTGTTCCATGCCCCTCTCCTCCTACAAACCAATGTGTCCCAATTGCCTCTCTCAGAATCCTAGAGCCATCATTTATGCTATCTATCTTTTAATTCATAATCTCACTACATATATGAATAAACAACAACCTCAAGAGTGCATCAAACACATGACATGTTAGAATAAAAAGGAAAAACAATTAGGAGCAAATTAGAATTAGAAGAAAGAATAGTAGAAAAAAATACATGATATGGTTGGTGGTAGAAAACTAACTTTTACATCAAACATGACATTTGCATTGTATCATAAGATTCATAACACATTCTCTCTTCAAGACAGTGATTTGCTAAGTTCATATCATGTATACACATAAACATATATCTTCAATTCGCAAGTGTATGCCAATGCATGAGCAAATGCGAGAACATATAGCTTAATCAATGAGTTATAGTTTCCTTTTTGTTCATTAATCAAGTTACTTTGGACAGCTAGATTAAATATATCCAAGGGACTAAAATTATTTTAACTTAAGATGATACAAAATTCACAAATGATAGAAATTCACAAAATCCACATTACATAGATAGAAGTTGGCTGGTCATTAAGACATTGGCAAAAGACAGAACATGTTTGTTTGGTTCTACCTCTTAGCCATATGCTTTCTAGCCATAGTGCTCAAAAGATGGACTTACTTCATCACAAGTGCTTGACCTTTGGGAGTGTCTTCCATTATCTAGTTATCAAAATCATCCTTAATATGCACCTAAGGACCTGCCAATGTCCAAATCCAAATCAATAGTGAGAATGAACAACTACATTTCTACATGAGCATTAAAATAGAAGAAATAATTAAAACTCTAAAAGATTGATTAATATTTAAATTTTAAACCAAGATGACCATCTTAATAATTCATACATTCGATAAGAAGATTGATAGCATTTTTAATTTCTTTATAGATGGTTGCCTTTCTGGCCTCATTGTGAGGTCAACAATAGACACATCCATAGTAGGAACACAAAATGCTATTCTAGTCCATTTTCCATTCAAAGAAGGGAAGACTTTCCCAACAGTTCTTTTTGCAATGCTCAGCCCATTACTGATACCCACCATGTATTTAAGCACTAAAATTAGTCATAAATAAATTAAATCTTAACAATTAATGGAAAATCACCTTTCCCCTTCATTTATAATCAATAGAGTTGATCAAACAAAGGTGAATATTGCAAATCAATGTTGAATAGTATATATATTCATGTTTAATTGGATCATCCAATTGAACATTTGGGATTTGATAAATTTAATAAAGGAAAACCATTTTGTATTTGAAACCAAACTTGACAGTGCTTAAGTTAGGATTAAGAAAATAACTAAACATAAGAGATTAAAAGACCAATAAGATCATCCAATTAAACATTTGGGATATGATAAAATTGATAAAGCAAAACCATTTTGTATCTGAATCCTAACTTTACAGTGCAGAAAACACAGGATTAAGAAAATACCCAAAGATAACCGAACATTTGGGAAAAGAAAATGTGTCTAAAACCAAACTTCACAGTGCATCAAACAGGATAAAGAAAATAAGCAAAGATAAGAAATTTAAAAATAACCAAATAAGAGAAAATAAAAAACATGGGTAACGGACAATACTTACCTACACCGATAGTTCTGAGTTCTGAAAAAGAGAAAATCAACATGATTTTAAGATACAATATGAAGAGTAGAAGATCAAAATGAAAAAATAAACGGAGAAAAGGCAAAACTTACCAACAACAAAGTGTTCTTACTCATGAAACCGAGAAGATGAAAATGGGAAAGCATAAATACAAAAGTTATAAAATGTGTATGCATCAAACTCAAACGCAATTCATACCAAACTCCAAAAATTAGGCAAAATGCAAAAAACTTACCCACAACAATCAATTCCTATTCCTGAAATGAAAAACATAAAAGTGTTTCTAATGTAAATAAATAAAGGAAAAATGAGAAAGAGAATATGAAAAAGGAAAAGAAAGAATAATAAAAAAAGGAAATATCAAAAGCAATATACAGGAAATCCAACATCCACATCTTGTGGGAAATATCAAAAGCAGACCATGAAAACGGCCAAAGAGGAGGAACAAAACTTACATACACCATGTTATCATGAGTTTTGAAAAGGAGACGATGAGAAAGACAAAAGAGGAAAATGAAAGCTTACCCAAAGTAGAGTCTTGTGTTATGCGTAAGGAAGAAGTGGCAAAAGAGGAAAATGAAACCTTTAAGGAGCATTTTGTCCAACCAGGAATAGAAGGGGAAGAGGAGAAGACATAGGAAGAGAAGAAAAGCCAAGGATTTTGTGCAATCAAGAAGAGAAGGGGAAGAGGAGAAGAGGCCGGGAGAGAAGAGCCTAGGAGTTCTTTTAGTTCTTTTAGGGAAAAGAAAGGTCTGCCTGATTGGATTTGTGTAGCAGAGTAGAGCAGCGGCTTCATTTCGTGCAGTAGAGGACACCCATGGAATCAAAAGTGTCTTTTTATTTTTTTTAGTTTTTGATTATTTTGTATGAAGAGAGGAGGAAGTTGAAGAAAGTGAAATTTTAGGTGGGAAAAGGTTAATAAGAAGGTGACACGTGGTGGAGCAAAACATTGTTTTATTAGAAGTAATAGATAATAGAATACCAAATTTTATAATTTTCTTTATATATATATATATATATATATATATATATATATATATATATATATATATATATATATAGTGTGTGTGTGTGTGTGTGTGTGGGAAGGGTTCGGTGGGGATAAGAAAATTAGGAATAAACTATTTTGTTTTAATACTAGGTACAATTTTATAACAACTTAAATTTAAAATAAAAATTGAAAAGGATTAGGGAAGTGCGTGTGTGTAATTGGGTGAGGAAGAAAGAAGAGGAAGATTGAGGTAGATTTCATTAAATTGGTAAAAAAAATCCCACTAAAAGATGTTCCCATAAAACTTGTCTAGTATCAATAGAATAAAATGGAATTTTGATTTGCAATTTGGTTTATATAAATTAAAGACTAGAGTGTTTTAAATCTTATACATAACCATCTCCATATTTATTTTAGTACCGTTATCCCAATAGGCGTTTATTTGGAAGAAATCATTAATATATATATAAGGTAGTTAAGTCTAGCTGAAACCCTAGCTAAGGGTAAAATAGACTTTTTTGTATTTCTCTTTTTAATTTCTCTCTCCTCCCTTCTTTGACAAACTTTTGGTTTTTCTGTTATTTTTTTTTCTCGCAAACTCATCAGTAAACAACTATTCAGTATAAAATGTGGCAGAGTAGGGGCATGACATTCTCTCTTCTCCCGTGCAAGATTGTTAATTATAATCTACACTTTAAAATTTATGGGTACCTTCCCACTATTCCCACGTACCATTTATTTTATAATTAAAGTATATTTATTTTATAAAACAATAATAACTATTTTATAAAACTAAATATTTTAAATATTTATTTTATAAATAGAAATATATTTTGTCAACAAAAATATTTTCAAATATTTATTTTATAAAATTAAATATCTTTTAATATTTTTTATAATTTAAAAGTATATCATTGACCACTAATGAAATTATTATTTTTGTGACATTTAATGAAATTATTATGAATCTTTTTTATTTATTTCAACTTTTTATTTTAATTAATTTTTTGCTATTATTTTTTTATGGTATGGGTCAAATACAATAAATGAGGATGAACACTTCAGTCACAAAATTAAAAAAATTTACTTATTATTATATTAACATCTCAAAATAAATTATAATGTATAATATTTTTTAAATATTTTAAATTCATTTTATAATAATTTTAATATGTATTATTCAAATCTTTAATATCTTTTGACTTTTAAATGTTTTCTTTATCTAATCAAATTTAAATTCTATTTAATATAATTATTTTATAATTAACTAAATTATAAAAAGTCAAATTCAATTAAAGTATTTGTTTTAATCTTTCAAATAATATTTAAAATTTAAAATCTCAAAAAGATAGGCAAATAACTATTCAATAATTTTCTTATTTTTACACAATAACCATATGTCAAATGTTGTTATTAAATATTTATAGTTAGGTTATTTAAATAATCTAACGACGAGCATTAACAACAAAATATATGGATAACTAGAATGTTTCGTGTATCGCACGGGTAGAAAAACTAGTTTTGGTAAAAACTTAAAAAGTTGAAGCTTCTTTTTGCCAGCTTCAGACATCTTTAATTATTCATAAATTTTTTAACTTATGTATTAGGTAGAAGAAAAATCTGGAAATGAGATTTGCTTTCGGGTTTGTTGAAAAATGATCCTATTTTAATGTGTTCTTACTTTTAGTAATTTTAAAGAAAAAATACAATAATAAAAGTTAGTTTTTCTTTAAAATAAACTAAGTTTTTAAATTTAATAAAATAAAATCTTAAAGTATGCTCTGTGGTTGCAATTTCATCTGACCTTTCACATCAGAATTTTTTTTCTTCTTACTATTAGTTTATAAACTTAGTCTATGAAAAACTCTGAGTATGCTCTGTGGTTACAGTCTAATCTAATCTTCCACTCCATAAAGGAATTATCCAATATTTGAATTTATTTATGTTTGTAAAGAAATATTTTAAAACAAGTTAGAAAATTATTTCTTTTTAACAATTTAAGTTAAGGAATTAGAAAAGAAGAAAGGATAATTCATAAATTCTTATATTAGATGCTTAATATATAATAAGGTAACTTGATATGGTGGAATGTATGTGTGATATTGTGGATCTAATGTGTTAATACATAGCATGAATTGTACTCTAACAACATTGTTTATCTATCTGTAAGGCATATGTTCTGATATTTTATGTTAGTGCTCAAAGAAATTGAGACCAGAGATATCTTTGATTTTATGATTGTTATGTTTTACTATATCTCTATGTTATGATGACGAACCTCTGCCTGTTAAGGTAAAGATATGTTATATATGAGAACGACCCTTGAAAGATGAATAAGTCTCTGCAGATGTATTCCAAGAGTGCATTTTAGTTACATGACTTGGTGTAATCAAGTCAGGCGAAAGGCCTAATGGCAAGGTTACCAAACTTGAGAGTCTACATAGAGTCTACTTCATATAAAAAATTATAAAATACCTATAAATAATATATATATATATATATATATATATATATATATATATATATATATGTACCAATTCAACATTTGGAGACTTTAATCAAATTATCACAATCCAACCAGAGAAAAGAATGTGATTTAGTGAAAAACAGAATGCTAAATTACTGTTAAAATGGCATCTGGGGAGAAACAACACATAACAGCCATCAGTAGGTACAAACAAGACAACAAGGAGGAGAATGAATGGAACAAACTTAGAGGAAGGTTCAAAACATGTAGACAGAAGAGGTAATGTAGTGGTGAATGGACAAACTCCAGACCTTCAACACAAAAATCAGAATCGTAAATGTAGAAGGAAGCACCAGCAACAATAGTCTAGCATGATTCTTCACAAATCACGCCAACAATAATCAACTAGGGGAGAAGGAAAGCCACTGAATCACAAATGCAGAGGGAAACCAAGGCGAGAAAAAGGAAAAAAGAACCTTAATCAAGTCTTATAATTCCTGTGACCCAAAAATGACCCACCCAGGTATTGTTTCGTTAAAAAAATTTGGGCCCAACTAGACTCGCTGGTAAACTCACAAGTCTACCGAGTTTGCATTGAGTCCACTTGCGAGTCTACTAAAATCTAAGTTTGCTCACGAGTTAACCTGTACAAGGCAAGTGGACTTGTAACCTTGTTCGAGTTAGCGAGTTAACTCGAGAGTTTGATAACCATGCCTGATGGGAGATGGAACGGGAAGTTACTATTTGGTACGCCACGAGTTGATATGTGTGACCTTGGCTAAGGTCTAAAGGGTAGGAGGCATAGAGTGTGTGACATCCCAATGGGTAGGTCGGCCCCTACCTTCCGGGATTGATAGTGCCAACTCGTAACACTTCGATAAATGCAAAGACAACTTCAAGATGATGCGGAGGGTATACCTCGTGATGTAAAGGGGATGGGAACCCATGGGGAGATTGCCCCGTGATTTGAGTAAGCGTACTGATATGATTATCGATATTGAGCGACACCGGGAATGGTGTTGAGTACCATGTGGATTGTGGAGCTGCACAAGTATGGGACTGTGGTAGTGATTGAGGTATACTTACTCCCCATCACTTCCTGATGGTTGTATTGTGATTAGTGATTGATCAATCATGAAGTATGGATCCATACTGCATTTAGAAGATTGAGATGTTATGACTAAATAGACACTAGGTTCCCCCACTATTATATTAATTGACGGTAGTTTATACCATTAGTAAGACATATATATGTTAAAATCAAGCCTCATTCCTTTCTTTTCCTTTTTCTGTGCATGTACGTGTTGATTGGATATATGAAGATGACGGTCGTGTCCAGTAATCAAATCTATCTACCAATGCAAATATTTCAGAGGTCGTAGAGAATGACGTGATGATGCAAAATATGAAGGCTAGTTTTATTTACTCGTGCATTTGGGTTAGGGTAGAAATTATGTAATGCTCTGACTAGGATTAATTGATGTATGGGTTGGGAATAACTAGTACCTGATTTCCCTGTATTTGTTAAATTCTGTATTTATTTTGGTATCATGAACTTATGTTTATTTAAAAGAATACCATAGTTCTTTATATAATACTTTTTTGTATTCCAAATATGTTTAATACATATTTCACCTAATCACAAAAAATTTACCCTCATTTTTATTATAACTAAAACAAATAAAAATATTAGTATGGATTGTGTCTAATGTAACGGGGTGTTACAAAGTTACTATCTCCTAACTTTTGGTAATTGTTTCTTGATAATTAGAGGCTTAAAAGTACCATTGTCACCATGTTTTTGTGGGAATTTGAGAATTGGTTGCAGCTGGAAAAATAGTAAATTAAAAATGTTTTAAAGTGCTCAAAATGTAATTTTAATGATTCAAATTGTTAGCTCAAGTGTTAGGCAAAATTGGGTGAGTATTGGATATGAATTGTGACATATTTGGCATTGTTTTAATTATGAAATTGATGAGGAATTTATTAATTATTGATGAGTGTAATGACTGCCCTGTTTTCAATTGATAATGATAAGGACTTGTATGAAATGTGATGATGAGAATTGATGTGGATATTGTGCCAAAATTATGATACTATGTGCATGTTTACTTGTATGACTTTTAATGGCATGTTTGCTTAAGGGTGTGCATTAGTGAGTGAGGTGTTAATCCCCTCTTTTGCATCAAAAGTTGTTGTTAGTAGTTATTTATTTCTTGTTTAGATCATTGGAAATGTGTGGCAAAAATTTAGTATTTATTTGAAAGTGTTTCGAGTGAATTGCAGGTCACTTAGTGACCATTTGAATTGAAAAATTTAAGAAAGAGTGGTTGTTGTTCCAGCTCCTAAATATTTCAAAAATATTAAGTTTAAGTGAGGTTCAATGAAGGAATTAAGTTCTATATTAGTATAGGGACTTGTCCTAAAAATTTGAGGCAAATTGAATGTGAAATGAGTAAGTTATGACATTTTTAAATTACCTAGTAGGTACCTCTACGAATTCGATAGTTTTGAACTTAGAAGAATTATTAAGTTATTGTCATGGATCATAACTATGAGTGACAAAGTGATTGCAAGGTTAGTGACACATAATGAACCCCTTGGAATTGAATCTAGTAAGCAATAGTGACTAAAGTTCTTCTTAAAACTTAGTAAATTTAATTATTAGGTTTAATAAAGATTGAGAACTAAGAGTGAAGATTATGATAGGAAGAGTATAATACTTTGATTTATAGTGAGAAACTTAGTGAGGAGTGATACTCTTGAAGGCAAAGAGAGTTCATAAAATTTAATGAAAACTACAAAGAGATTATGCGTCGTGGGAAGGTAATTGATTGAAATTGCCTTGAAGTGTACTACTCTTATTGGAGTAAATTGTGTGATGTGAAATGTTAGAATTTGCATTTGACATTGATTATAAGGAAAGAGATTTCCTCTCTTCTCTAAAATTGGACACGTGAGTCCAATGTGTGAACCCTATCTTACGTGGTAAGATAAGGTAATTGAATACATAGTTTTAAAAATCGAACAGGAGATCGACCCGGTCAAGGCACTAGGTCAATGGTTAAACCAGTGGATCACTAATTGAACCGCATGACCCGATCTATATTAATTATATAAAAATTATATATAAGATATCATATATAAATAAAGCTTGGCAGAAATATAAAAAACAAATTCCTTGGTTCAGTGGTAAAAAGCATCGTGTCAAGTGTGGAAACCTAGGTTAAAGTCTGACCTTGTGCACATTTTTACATTTTACATTCACATTCACATTCAAATTAATTTGACATTCACATTAAAGTTGTCTAGTGTTGTTTCCTTGTGATAACCATGATCCCATGTGGCATGTCACGCATGCATTCAAGACTTTGGATGGAGGGTTATCATGGCACATGCGGCTTTGAATGAAGGGTTTTCGTGGCACGTGCAGGACCTCATCAGGATGGAGCAACTATGCTTTTGAATATGTGTGCACAGTGGATAGAGTTGTTGGCAGCGTCAAAATATGCATTGGACAGCATGCAAATAATTTAAACATTCGGTCCAGGTCATAGGAACAAGTCGGTTCACTGGTCCAACCAGAAACTAAGTAAGGTCGCATCGGGTCTCGTTGTACCAATGGAGTGATGAGCGAGGTGTGTACTCATTAAGAGGATTGAGAGACTACAATCGGTACCTGAGGATAGATCTCAAATGACGGGTTCCTTAGGAAGATAAGGTGTTGAGTTGTGAGACCTCAGGCAAGGGAATCATGTAACCAACTCGACGTCCTCGACTAAACTGAGGTTATCCATTTTATGGTTGAGTAGGGGTGGGTATATGGACCTGGGTCCGTGGGCTGGTTCGTTAAGCCCGTGGACCGCACGAATAACGGGCTTAAAAATTTTTGCACCGTCTAATTGTTGTGGATTTTGAGTCTGGCCCGTTAAGTCCGCGAACTTAGAGGGCTAAATCTGCAAAGCCCGCAAAGACTAAAAATTAGAAGTTAGGATTTGATGTGCAAGGTAAATATTACTTTTACCTTCCTATATGTTGCAATTAATTATTTTTCCTTTTAACTAAGAATTATTTTGGTGTATTTGGACTTAAGAATTTTTCATTTTTTGTTGTTAAGACATTAAGACTTTGATATTTGATTGGTTTATTTGGACTTAAAATTGTCAAGACATTAAGACTTTGATGTTTTAGTTAGAATGTGAAAGCCTTGATATGTTAAGACTTTGATATTTTATTTAAAATATTTGATGTTTTATTTAATCTCGTACATTTCTTTTTTAGAATGCTTGAATATTTAATTGAATGTTTACTTTATAAATAATTGAATGTTTAATATATAAATGATTTATATATACATACATACATACATACATACATATATATATATATATATATATATATATATATATATATATATATATATATATCATGTATTCTTATCTTCTATATCTTGTTCCTTAGCTTAAAAAATTGAAGGAAAAGAAAATAGAAAATCTCATTATTTGACAATTTTATGGTTTTTTTTAAAAATGAATTTTTCAACATTGTTATTGGGTCTGCGGGCCGGTCTATTTAACCGCAGGCTTCACGACTCGGACGCGGACTTGAAAAATTAAGTCCATTTAAATTGCAATGGGGCCCGTCAAAAAAGCGGGCTTCGCGGGCTGGGCCTTAAACGGGCCGGACCGGTCTGTATACCCAGGACTATGGTTGAGAGTGTCTTGTGTTGTACCAACAGGGCTTGTACTCCCATATCGCCCCCAACTATGAATATGTAAGACCTCTATAACCTAGGAGGTTAAGAGGCAGTAGGCCCAGTATGATTAAACCTAGATGGAGAATTAGGATGACCCAATGAGTGGTGCTCGCGCTCAACCATAGTGTGTGGGTATTTGTTTGTGCATATGGGACCGGGAAGTCCGTTTGTTTGTGACATGTTAGGGATGGAAGGTCACCCATACAACTATTTTTTTTTCAGAGGACAATGGATGACCCTATGGGAGTGATGAAGATGACGTGGCAATGCTACAATGAGAGTTGTTGAAGCTAGCGGGCGTGATAGAAGAAAAAGTGGGTTCTTGTGAGGTTGCCTTGTAGGCTTAGTCGGGTGTTGGGGGTTTAAAGCTTTTGATTGAGTCACTGCTCTAAGTCCTAGTCTTGTAAATAAGTGGATAGACTAGGGGTTATGATTATGATGTATCTATTTCATTCAATTGAATCAATTGTAATACGTCAATTTAAAAGATTATAAACGTGTAATTATATTGGTTGTATTGGAATTCCTTAATGATGGATTGTGTATGTGTAAATGAAGTGCAATTTATATTTTAATGGTTTGCCATGGGCACAATGTTTTGTAAAACGAGTTGTTTTTACTAAGAACGATATTTTGTTAATGGACACGTTTTAAATTAGTAATAGAAAAGATGATTTCCGTTTGGTGTTTCAAATATTAAAGTTTTAAAGTTAGAAAGAAAACAATTTTAGTCAATTTTAGAAAGGTTATTTTTAATAATTAAATATTAAATTATTCCACAAATTTGGAAGATAATAAGAAAATCCTTAATAGTACAAGGGGTGTTACAATTATGACATAGTATGCATCATGTTTGACATATGATTTATGTTTTTGTTTTTTTAAACGACTATGGTCCTTTTTATGAATACATCGCTTTTCTAAGAAGTTTTATTTATGATGGCAGTTTATAAAGCAACACGTTTTCAAATTATTTAACGTTTCTAAACATCGCCTTTATACGATGCCTTAAAAATATGCTTTTACATAATAAAGATCATCACAAAAAATTTACCCGTGTTTTTAAAACAAGTAATTAACCAGTTAATAAGAGTAAGGATCAAATTAATGTGATAGGGTATTTCAACTAGGATCTTATCAAATTTGGGGTTACTATTTCATAATTGTAATGATGTATAAATTCATGAAATTAACTTACTTGGTTTTGATTTTGTTACAAGAGTTGCCAAGCCATATTACCCTACTTGTATGGGGCTAAACTATGTTAGCACAACTATGACATAATTATGACAATTAAGGACACAATTATGGCATTTAATGAAACAATTATGACATTTATGACAATCATGCAATCATAATGTAGAAGTTAACACTATCAGCTCTAGGATTCGGGCTCTAATACCGCATTATATGATCCAATTTGGATTCACGTTGTTTTACAAATCCTCCTTTGAGTTGATTATCTTGTTTAAATAAATAAAGAAGAAAAGAGCATAACTTTGTGCAACTTCTTTAAGCCTTCTTAATGGCACACATATATTCATGAAAAAAAAATGAAGGAATGATGATAAATAGAGAAGACGATAAAAAAATAGCCTAAAAAAGTAAAGAAAAAAAGAAAAATTGTAGCAATGGCACAAAAAAGGTTAAAGAGCATAGAAAGTAAAGAAAGAAAAAGTAAATATGGAAAAGAAAGAAGCTGGAAGAGACGCTGCACTCTATAGATAGTGATAAATCTAATGATGATTTGCCACAAAGGTAGAAAAATCTTTAATAAGAACTAAGAAGGTTCAATCTAAGAACCCACAAGAGGCATAACTTTCAAACTCACAGAAGAGTGAAAATACAATCTTATTCAATGGTCCAAATGCAAGAGAGTACAAGCCTATTTATAGGTTAACTCGCTTCTAACAATATTGACAACTAACCCTAAATTTAAAGAAACATAAGCAAAGTTCTACATAAGCTTAAGGCCTAAATTACAACTTATTTTAAACTTAAAAGAAACATAATCTTAGATTGAAAATTAGGCTTCTATTTATCACTAAACAAGCCCATTTATTTCAATTAAAATAGATCCAAAACACTTAGAAAAATAGGTTACAAGCCTATAGTTGGTGCATTGTTAGGTCCTTTCATTCACTTGAATCAAGCGCACTATCTTGGGCTTTTCTTTTCCCACTTTGGGCTTGAGCTTGTAGTTGTTGATCTCTTTCTCAAGCAAGATTTTCTTTGCTTTCCTAGTTCTTGCATTAATTGTTGGGCCACCTAGCCTAATTAGGTTCTTCCTTTCCTTAGCTTTTTCTTCTCCCGTTTAAGGCCTTTTTTAATGTCCATTATTTTTTTCAAACCCAAGTATTAGGTTCTTCCTTTCCTTAGCTTTTTCTTCTCCCGTTTAAGGCCTTTTTTAATGTCCATTATTTTTTTCAAACCCAAGTATGAGAATAAATATTATAGTACCCTACTTAGACTCTACTTATTATCATCTCTACAACTATGTTAGGTAACATCTTTAAATACAGGAAAGGAGCTTATCAAAAATGATTTTTTCTTGATCAAATGATAAACCATATTTAGCCAAAGAATCAACAATTTAAAAATATAATGCCAAGTAATTATTTGACTTTCTTCCTTAGATTCATGGATGGCTTTCACAAGATTTTGATTCCAATAAGAGATGCATCACAAAGCAAAGATGACAACCTTTCTTTTTTAATTATTTTATAGGGTTTACTATCTTTTTTGTCCCCATACTTTTTCAGATTTATACTTTTAGTCCCTAATCTAAATTTTATTGATCAAAGTCTCTATACTTTTTCTCTGTTACTACCTTTAGTCCTCTACTACAAGTAACAACAATAACTGGGGAATGGATCCTCTCCCATTAAAAGTAATTGGAGAGTCTCCAATTTGAAAAAAATAGGCTGTTGGATTAAATGTGTGGTTGGGATTCCCTCAACTAAACTCATTGTTTTACTAAAACCTCTCAAACCTTTCTCCCCTAAACTCACCGTTTCACTAAAAGAAGGCTCAAACCCTAATTTTCGTTTTTCCCCTTTCCAGATGGCGACTCCAACTATCCGCGGCGACGACGACAAAGCTGTTCAGAAATCCTTTATCTACTCGTGTTCAAAGTCTGATTTCGATGCGCATCACACGTTGCCATTCTCTTCTGGCATGATCCACTCCTCGGAGGAGGCTTTCTTCTTAGACTATGAGAAGATGGAGGAGGAGTTCAAGGTGTTCGTGTATCCCGACGAAGATCCTGAAACCTATTTCCACACGCTGAGGAAACTCGCCAGCAAATACGCGAGTGAAGGATATTTCTTCAAGAACATCAGAGAGACCTATTTCTTCACTAAGGATCCACGTCGAGCTCACCTCTTCTTCCTTATAAATATTTTACAATTTATCCATGTTAATGGAATTTTGGTATGCTATATTTATGTTACAATTGGTATAGCTGAATTGTTCTTCTAAAGTCTAATTATTTTTGCAGAGAATGAGTCACAACATATGCATAACGGAGACGCTTGTTGTCACAAAGAATGAGTTTGCCGGAAAAAAAAATGAAAAGAAACAGAGACGTGTTCATTAGAAAAGTGTTTAAGGGAGTCTTTTTAAAAAAAAAACAATAATAAGTGGACTTGGTACACGTTTTACTAACTAAACTTGAGGTTTCTTTTATTGAAATAGTGAGTTTATGGGAGAATATATTCCAACCACTCATCTCATCCAACAGCTGCAAATACACTAATTGGAGATTCTCTGAATATTTTTAATGGGAGAGGATCCATTCCCCAATAACCGATGATGTAACAGCGACATTGGCAGCCCGATGCATGTCACATCATTAAGGATATGACAGGACAACTACGTGTCATTTTTTTTGTGTAAACTATGTTTCTAATTCCTCACCTGTTTAGAACAATTGATGATATCAGACTAATTAATGAGAGATTAAAAATGCAGTTTACCAAAAAAAAAAATTACACGTGACTATCCTGTCAAACTCCTTAATAACGTGACAAATCATTGGGCTACTAACGTTGTTGTTACATCATTAGTTAACATTACTTGATAGCAAAAATTAAAAGTAATAATGGAAAACTCAATTGCTGAGATAATGTCATTACTACTGTCAAGCATTGGCAAAATAATTGCAAGTATCACAAGAACACAACAACCAGCCCCAATATGGTAGGGTGCTCGCTATTACTTTTGTATGAAGAATATGGTACAATGTAAATAGTTCTGTGCACTGATATTATCCAATTTAATAATTTATCAACTTATTTTGCAAAATACTTTTCATAGAGAGCTTGAGAGATGGCTAGAGCATCTCCTTTGGCCTTTACTGGGTAGAGCTCATTACCTTCCTGCCATTTGTTTGACTGTGAAATCCATTGTTTTCGCCACTCAATCAGATTGAACTTCTCATTTTGTCTCAAGCTTCTTGACAAATGACTAAAATAGGTTGAAGCTCGAGGGAGATAGTAGCTTTCTAGAAGCCCACTCCAAAACTTGTTAGCTAATAAAGAACCAGACAAAACAGAAAACGTCAAACATGAATTAATAATGGAATAGCATAGCAAAGTTTAGAAGTGTATTTTACCATAATCATGGAGCTTGCTCTGAGTAGTTTCATTGGTATCAAACCACATTGTCACTTGCGTCCTAGCATTCCATTCATACTGTTGAGAAAAGATAAATGCATTAAACCATCTCATTTGCTTAATTGACTGTTATCTAAATGATAAGCAAGATGAGAATTACTTGATTCATGTACAATCAATAAAAGAAAAGAAAAAAAAAATGAAACTTTCTATTGAATGAAAACAGTAGGCAACTTCAATGTGCAAATTGAATATTTTCATGTCTTATTATTCAGGTGTGTTTGACTGCCTAGACTACACAGGTTCAAACCTACGGCATTAATGATACCCTTCTCATACAACCAAAAAATTAAGAAAAATATGACTATTATGGGTGTATAGGTTTTTTAAAAAATAAAAAGAAGAATTCTGCTGTATAGAAGAATAAGGGTGGAGATCCACTTGCCCCAAGAAAAGTTTTGTATAACTTTTTACAAGTAATAATGCATAGTCATAAGAATTCTGCTGTATAGAATAAGGGTGGAGATCCACTTGCCCCAAGAAAAGTGTTGTATAACTTTTTACAAGTAATGATGCATAGTCATAGATAACAACAATTTACTTTTATTATATTTTGAGACACATTTAAGAGTTAAATTTATTAAAGCTAACAGAGTAATAGCAATTTGCAGAGATATAGTGAGCAATGAGAGTAAAATATGAAGCATCTCATTTGTATACCTTGCAAAACTTCTCAAAAGCACTGATGATTTTTAAGTTAGTTACAGAATTTCAAAGAAATTGTATGACTAATCAGATTACGAAGGCTATATTTATAATATGTACAGCATCATGAAATACAATCAGCTATAATTACATACAATCAGCAATGAACCAATAGGAAACATTTGCTTAATTCTAACACTCCCCCTCAAGCTGCCAAATGGAATATGCTATATTTTTAATTCTAACAGTAGTGAGTGGAACATGCTAACTATATAAAATTTAAATCATTCTTTTTAGTAAATCCAAATGACTTCTTGAAAACAGGTGTAACTGTGAAGGATTATTTGTAAGGTAAACACCTGTCCCTTACCTGCTTTATCTCAGTTGGATTCACTGCCAGTTTCTTAGCACTCTCAAGCCAAGTTCCAAGAAGAAAGTTATCATCCGAAGCAAGCAGTACATCAATATCTTTTATCAGTTGAAGGAACTTATTGCTGTGAAATTGCAAAGCTTCAATATTCTTCTTCTGATAAGAAGTAACTGCCTCGTAGTATACCTGGTTTGCCAATTTTGATAATACTTGCCGTGTCAAGTCAACCAGGTCATACCTGTCAAAAAGATGACAGCACTTTTGATATACAGCTTTTCAGTTTATTAATCCATTTAGTTGACCCAATCATTGCTCTTTCTATTCCACATGTTCATTGTGTGTGCACTGTGTATAGCTTCGTGCAAAGCAAAGTTTGACTTCTTCCCAGTCTAGAGCACACTGGGAATTCACCAAATTCATCTTGAGACCAGAACTAGTGCCACTTTATTCTTTCCTTTGGTGAATATACAACAGCACCAAACTTATAATCATTCCATCCATCAGAAGTGATTGACCTGCTTACAATATATGGACTTCTATTTTCTAAATAAATCAATTGAAATGCACAAGTTTGGTTCCTTAGGGTAGCATACATATATTTATACCTCAAGACAAGACCATATGATTATAAAATATTTATTCGTTGGACTAATATTGAGAAATTTTCATTACATTGAGACTGATATGACATTCTCATCACACAACATACATATACCGATATTACTTTTGCAGGTTGGTTTAAGTTTGATGTCTGAAGTAGTACTTTACCAACTATTTGCTCTTAAACTGTTGTCCTGATTACTACTATCCACAAATGGCCTGGAGTGACTTGTCATTGACAAAAGTAATTAAAATGGATCAATCTGGTATCATGCCATGCAGAGAAATTGGTCTACCTCAATAAAATATGGAAGATGGATGTTTACAATACAAGTGATTTATTACAAAGAACAATTTAACATGGATTATGCTTCATGTTAATAATTGACAAGCGATTAACGTAGAATTAAATTTAGCACATACTAAATTCATAGATTACCTATACGTGAGACTTCCAGAAAGATTCTTCCCACCAGCTAGGAATAGTTGTAATGCCTTAATTAAGTCGTCAGAGGGGTACCACAAATGTGCCTGTGGCATATCAGACAGTGTTTCCTGAAATAAGTACCTTCTATTTCCAGGTGGCAACAAGTATATCTTCTTCTGGTTGTTGGACATGCCAGTTTCAGAATTTGTTGATGGATTCCAGTCAGGAAACATTACAATGAAATCATGATTATGGTCCTGACATAATTGACAAATTGTCCCAATCAGAATCCATACCAGACACTGATGTCAACAAAAGGAACTACAATACAACTCCTTCACCGTTATGGTCCTAAGATCTCCCGCCACCAACACATGCACACAGACAGTCCAAACACACATGCACAAACGGTATTATTGGCTTGCCCAAGGATGTCCATCACAAGCAAGACCTAATATCTCGTAAATACAACATGAAGCAGAAAAAGTTTTATGTGATACCAATATCAAGACAGGCCATGCTTTGCATCCATAATTAGAAGGCTCGAGTTTCTAATGGAGTGGATCAACACCAAAAGGTCAAGAACACTTAAAACTATGGTACTATGAACTGTAGTGAATAAAAATAATTAAGTCCCACACAGTTCACAATTTTCATTTGCACTTTAGATTTCGGTCTTATGAAAGCATCTGAAAATTAAGAAAACACATGGAAACATTATTGATTATGGCTTCCTTTCTGTCTATAATGCTCTAATTAAAGAGACTCATGGCTTTGTATGGAAGCACAATGCTCATTTCCTGTCTCAATCCAAATAAAGAAAAAAGGAAAAAATATTACCAAATGACACAGACCTACATTAGCAGATAACAGGTAAACAGGGGCAGTCGCTACTTGGTTGTAAAAGTTAAGACAGATAATTAGAACGGGATAGTTGATAGGGTATACATAATAGGGAGTATAGAATAAATAAGACTCTTTAGTTTTAGAGTGTCTTAAGAGTCATTATAATAAAGGTTTTTAGTATGTATATGGACTCGAGCCACATGCTTGTATGTATTTAACCTAATAATATAAATATGAGGGTGATTACACATTGTAGTGCATCCAATTTCAGTTTACTCACAGGCCTCTGTCTCTAATATATATATATAGAGCCAGGTAGGGTTTAGAGCCATCTTCAAAAATCTCTCTACCGCCATAATTAAAAACAAAAAAAAAACCCTACCAGTAACCACAAAGGAGACCAACCAAGACAACAAGGAGGGTAATTTTTTTTTTTTTGGTGGCTAGAACATGAAAAAACTCGCAAAATCAGGAAATCACATTTTTTTTCGAGGGGGGGGGGGGGGGGGTGTGTGTGTCCCTACACGCCTCTGTCTCTAATATATATATATATATATAGAGAGAGAGAGAGAGAGAGAGAGAGAGAGAGAGAGAGAGAGAGAGAGAGAGAGCCAGGTAGGGTTTAGAGCCATCTTCAAAAATCTCTCTACCGCGATAATAAAAAACAAAAAAAAACCCTACCAGTAACTACAAAGGAGACCAACCAAGACAACAGGGAGGGTAATTTTATTTTTTTTTTGGTGGCTAGAACATGAAAAAACGCGCAAAATCGGGAGATCACATTTTTTTTCGAGGGAGGGGGGGGTGTCCCTAAACGCACGTGTTTGGCTGCAAATGACTTGCATTTTGGGGACAAAGTGGGGCACTTTTGAGTTTTGAAGAAAGCCCAGTGAGTCCTGTGGCTGTTTGTGGTGGTTTGGTGGCGTTCTGAGGTTTTATGGTGTGCTCTAGTGTGTTTTTTGGATCCAAATCATGTGTTTCGCCAATTGGGTGGTGGATATACGATGTCTAACAATGAATGCAGCTACAGGGGGGCCATTACTAAGATCGTTACTACTACCTCCAAACTCATTGATATCAAGCTTGATGGTGATGGTGAGAACTCTGGAATGAAAGTATTTGATTAAGGTTAGACTTGGAGGGATGGAAGATCATTTAACAAAAACGTGTTCAAATGAGTTGAAGGCAATGACAATTTGGAATACAGAGGACAAACGGATCTTGGCCTTACTCGTCAATTTTGTTGATAGACGGACTTAGTAAGTTATTACCCACTGTAAAACTGTGAAGGAATTGTGGGATTTTTTGAAATTTATATATGGGAAATTTGATAATTTGAATCTGATATATGCCCTTTTGTAAAAGATCACCCCACCTCAAATAAAATAAGCAGAAGCTAACGGACTATTTGGAATTCAAAAGTTCAGTGAAGAACTGACTTCTCTTATAGCTTGCAAATATGTAGAGGAGATGGTGACCCAACAAAAGAAACTTATAGCCCTAAGTTGTCTTTTTGATCTTGATTCGAAAGCATGAGGTCATGGTGGACAAATGCAGTGTTTTAATTGTGGAGAAATGGGTCACTATTGAAATCAGTGGCCCCATTCCTTACAGCATCAACAGTATTTGCAGCCATAGGCTTATGTAGTGTCACTGCCTGACACTATCAATCACCCAAGAGAAGGGCATATGGTGGTTATGACTAGAGCCGTCAAAATGGGCCAAAACCCGCAGGCCAACCCGGCCCACCATGGGTTTGAGCCAGGTTGGGCTGAAAATAAATTTGCCCAGTTTAGTTATATTGAAAATCTGGCCGGCCCACTTATAACCCGGCTCACCCAAGCTGAACTCATGATGAGTCGGGCTGGGCTGGCTCGCGAGTTAGTGCTCATCAGTAAAAGAAATCCTAGCCCACTGACCACTCTCGACCCAATCCTCACTTTTCAGCCCACTCCTCACGTTCACTTCACGACTCAAACACAAACAAACCTAACCCGCTGCTGCCTGCCTCACTCTTCTTTCTTCACTCCATCACGCCACGGTCCCACCACGCCACCGCGACTGCGCCAACTTCCCTTTCTGTCAGTCCTTGACCTTGCGATTGGTTCTCCTTCGTCAGGTATGAACCCCAACCCCTTTACATTTGTTTCTATTTCTGGTGTTGGCCACTGAAACGAAATCCTAACCCCTTTTTGTAAACCCTCCTTTGTACCTCACATTCTTACTATACTTGTATGGTGTTCTAAGTTCTTCTGTAAAATAATTGTGATTTGGGCTATGTTTATTCTACCTGTATTCTGCCTGATAATTATGCCTGCAAAGCAACTGTGTGGTTGCATTTGCATGATAATTCTGCCTGTTTATTCACTTCTATGATTTTGTTTACTTGTTCAAATTTTATTTTTTTCTTTGCCTAGGTGTTAATGTGACTAAACTGTTAAGCTCTCTTTTGGTGTTGACATTCAAAGAATTTGGTGGCTGAGCAGTGGGCATTTAACAGGTAACTTCATCATAATTCTCTAACCGTTTGATTCATTTCAAACAACTGTATTATGTGTAATAATCTAGACATCAGTGATATTCCTCAATGGTTTTTTGCCTGTTTGAGATATTTCTCTTATGTCTAAGTGATTGACTTGGTGTACCTTTTAAGATCCCGATTGTTTACTTGACTTCCATTTTTAATTTTTTCATGGATACCTTGTTGATTGTAGTGGCGGCAATTATATTTTTAACAGTAAATGTAACTAATATAGTTGCAGCTGTTTTTTAAATTGTTTTAATGTGATCTTGTATTAATTAGTTTTCTGATTTTTCTGAAGTGTATTAATTACAAATAAATAGCGGAGATTTTGTTTCCTCTAAATCAAATATTCAGTTGCCTAGTTCAAGAACTAGTTCATTATACTACTAGTACAAGACAACTAACACAATAAGACGACTTTATTGTAATTAAATAAGGAAACAAATTGAATAAAAAAAAGCTTAAATATGTTTTTAGTCTCTCAAATTTGAGATATTTTTTGTTTTGGTCCCCCAATTAAAGAACTGCTCTTTTTAGTCCCTCAAATTTGTGAAATGTTGTTTTTAGTCCCTCAACTTCACTTTGGGGGACTAAAAAAAGCAGAAAATATGCTTTTTTTAGTCCCTTAAATTCACTTTGGAGGACTAAAAACAGCATTTCGTAAATTTGATAGACTAAAAAGAGTAAATTTTTAATTGAGGGACCAAAATAAAAAATGCTTCAAATTTAAAGGACTAAAAAAATAAGGAAACAAATTATGTAAGGTACTCTAAAATACTCTAAGATACAACAAAGATGGGCTTAAATATGTTTTTAGTCCCTCAAATTTGTGTCATTTTTTTTTGTCCTCCAAATTTAAAGTTGCTTTTCTTAGTCTTTGGAATCTGCATAATGTTCTTTTTAGTCCCTCTCTACAGTGTGAGCCAAACAGAGAATAAGAGATTCGCAATTTGTGACAACTTTTGACTGCCAAAATTTTTTATTTTATATTTTATATTTTAAAGTATGATTTCTAGCGGTTAAAAACCACTAGAATTAAGTCAATAAAAAAAATTAAAAACCCATTAACCACTTTAAAAACCACTTTAATTTTTTTTATTTACTACTTTAAAATATAAAATAGAAAATCAAATTTTGGCAGTCAAAAGTTGCCACAAATTGTGAAACTCTTATTCCCCATTTGGCGAGAGCATTCTATGGATTCCAAGGACTAAAACAAGCAACTTCAACAGGACAAAAAACAATGACCCAAATTTAAAGGACTAAAAACATATTTAAGCCATAAAGATATTATGAGATAGCTGCAAAACAGATATCAATACATGAAATACATACAGCAATTCCGTCGGTACAATTGTAAATTGTATGATAAAGAATCTCCCAAGCAGCCTCAACTTGATGAATAACTTTACCATATCGTCTATGGCAATAACTCTTGATCCATTCCTACAAGGGAAATAAAGTTCAACCTACTCATAAAGGTTTCAATGATATATACAAAATTAATTTCAACAGATGATCCCAAGTATGCTTTCAAATATGCATAAACTTAGTGTAGTTCAGGAGAAGAGAATAATTTTCTTATTCATTGATTAATAAAAAGTTGCAATGAGTGTATAAACAGGAAAATTTGGTTAGAGAGACTCTCTAGCCAATTTGATTACAAAATAAGTTAAATTAAATTGAAGATAGAAGAAAATTAAGGATCAAATCAAATCAGAATCAGATATGATTTTATTCTATCCAACCTCCTAGAAAACTATTCAAATTTGAAAGGAAAAAAAAAATCTAAACTGTATTAACACCCCTTTAAGGAATCTGAAGTGGGTTTGACGCGATGGCACAACATGGGGGTGGAGGGTGAATCAGAGAATGGTGGTGTGAGAGGGTTAGAAGGCTACGTGTTGTTCAGTCGTGTTAGATCTGGAATTGGAATTGCCAGCATCTGAGAACCGATTCTGTTGCAGTGTGGTCATGGATGAGATACCGGAACCCCCTCATGTGCCTACAAGTTGCGGCATACACACAATGGATGCTTTCTTTCCAATCTGGACGCAACCATGGAGGAGGTTGAAATCAGAAGAGACGATGCCTTCTTCTATGGGTATTTTTAGTATTGTGTTAATTGGATAGGAGTGGGAGGTTGTCGGCAGAGTCCACAACGGTAACATTTCTAGTAGACCGAGCAGAGAGGGTGCTGCCAAAGGTAGAGATGGAGAGGAAAGAAGGAAAAATAAATTAAGACGTCACTATAGCCGGAAGCGAACCGTAGTCGTTGGAGGGAAAGGATTGAATCTAGTGTAGAGGGTGTAGGATATTTTTCTGGGGTTTAGATGAATCTAATGGTTCTTCAAGATGGTGCACTGTAGACCACCTATAAAGGTGGTCCACGATAGCATTCGTATTTCTATAGATAACTTCGTCAATACCTAATATTGAGGGATTCTAATTTGTAATTTGACAATATATCAATTCATAAGGCTGAGAGATTTTCTCAAGCTAATTTAAACAAATCAACTGTAATTGTACAACAAGTAGAGAGCATACGAACAATACCCAAACTTTAACTTTCTTATCACGAAATGCCATTTCAGACATCAACTCATAAACAATAGGATTCTGCTCTATTCCTTCCATGCAAGTACCAACACCTACCTGCAAAAAAATTAACAACACAAAAGTTTAAAAATCAAAATATAGAAGTCATAAATCAAGAAACATAATCACTCAATGTTTTTTTTTTCCAGCTAACATCTGAAGATATTTTATGCTAAGACAACAAAATGAAGAATAGATATTCATTGTTGGATAGTCGCCTTATTTGCGGTCACCCCTAGCCCGCCTTAGTTGCGATCTCTTTGGGGATTGCCTTATTTGTAGCCTCAAGGGTAATGGTTTAGTCCCACATCGCTAAGAGATATGACTTAATTACAACTTATAAAACTTGGTGAGTCCTCACCTTATGTGTGACAGTGTGAGTATTGTATAAGAGAGTAGTTCTCCAACTGACTCTCGGGTAGTTGCTTAGGTGGTTAGCACTCTTTTTAATTAGTTGCACAGCTATCACTATGACAATTGTACCTTTTACCTCTATAAATAGTTCTCTGTAACTCTTCTGTAACATTCATCAATAAAACAACAGTTTTATCTTTTTAAGTTTTCTCTCTGCACCATTAACACCTTACAAGCTAGTTTTGTGGGGTTGAATTAGGCCCTAAGCCCAAATTCAAAGATGGTATGTAGCCTCAATTCCAGCCTCAAGGGTGGTGGTTTAGTCCACGTCGACTAGATATATGACTTAAATAGAGCTTATAAAGCTTGGGCAGTCCTCACCTTAAAAGCAAGTTTTGTGGGATTGAGTTACGCCCTAAGCCCAAATTCTAAGAGCCATGTAATATGTGCGAGAAAAAGATAAGTTTTATCAGCATTGCTTGTGCCATTTAGGCTTCTAAGTTCTAACAAATAAAAACTCAAACTATTGTTGATATCCTAAATGGCAATATGTTCATATGTGATACAGGAAATATTGCAAGTACCATTGTTGAGTTTGCACTGACACGAGCATCAATAGGCCCTGAAGAAATTGAATCCAGAGTGCCATACATTTCAATATTGCCACCAAAATTATGTAGCATACACCTGAAGCAGAGTAAGATTGAGAATGCCTAATTACCAGATATAAGGATCATTTTCATAGTAAAATTGTATTTCTTTATAGAATTTAGTGACAAGAGCTAACAAAGTGCTAATTACCAGATATAAGGAGTACCATAAAACTGAAACGAAGTTTTCCATATTGGTTTTACATCAGCAAATAGATCAAGAACAATCATCTTCCCAAATGGAACAGAATGTAAAAGTGCCTGCAAATATTATCACAAATAGTAAAAAATATCAATTTGAAGCAGCATTGGCATTAAAAAGCATTACCATGTAGACAGCTACAGGACAGAAGATGCAAAACAAAGATTTATAATGCATAGAATGTGCTACATGAGTATCTAGTATGGGATCCTAATACTACCACCACATTGGAATTAGAAGTCAATGATCATTTTGCCAAAATGCTTTAGTAACTGCAGAAAATATCTTTGATCATTTCATAACACCCTTGGGAGAAACCTCATTCATCTAAACTCATCCTATTAATCTATATTATGTTAAGCCCTCTGATGAGTGACTGAGTTTTAATGATATCAAATTTTCTGAAGGGAAGTAAGTTTCCAATAAAGGGTATCTTTCTAATCATATGAGAAGCACTCTACTAACAGTGTGTTTATATGAAAGCAGATAAGAAAATTTCACCTACACGAGGTTATACAGAAAAGCATGATCTGAAAAACACATCATGAAGAAGTATACACATCTAATCTAGGTTTTTTCCTAACCAACTCTGCCTTTATATTCTAGTAATGCTTGACTCTATTTAACTAAGAGGAAAGGTAATATTTCTTCTCAAAAACTACAATCAGGAAAAGATAATATTTCGACCATTTGAGGCTGCACAAATGAATTGCATATATGACATGTAAAGTGGATTAAGCTTCTTTGGTAGGGCCTATATACTCAAAAAAACAAAAGATATCTGGTCTGTTTCTGAATTCCATACTTTCATTTGAGGTGGCTTCCAAAATGATGAGTCAGAGTAGAAGAGCCAGCCCTGTAAATTCATATATATTTGTCAGCTATAAGTCACTGTATAATGGCACCAAAATATTCAAGAAAAGAAATGGAAAAAGAGGATAATTGTAACTCTTCAGCTATGGCAAAGCAACTTCAACAGTTCAACATAAAAACATCCACAGCAGAAGAAACAAAAAGATAGATTCAATCATTTGGTTGTGTTGAAAATTAAGTGTATCATGCCTGTGATTAGGGTGTGGAGAGTGTTTATGTTCTCTGCATTATATTTATATTTTACCACTTACACTTAGCGGTTATTACTACTAACCTCAGTGAAATATGAATCTACTTTACAGGACTAGAAATAAAATCTACACTGAGAAAGTGAAAAAAAATTAGGTTTAAGGGAATTATAAATCAATGAAACTATCTATGATCGAAGACCTATTGCCTAGTAACTATGATGTATTTATTTATCCTCATATAGTTTTGTCCATGATTTCCCTAGTTGGGATCTTAAAAAATGAAAATGACTCGATATAAAAATGTCAAGAAAAACTTACATGAAATTTACATAAAGAATAACAAATAATATTTATTATAAGATATCTGGAACAGGAGAATAAGAAGGATATTCCTGAAGATAATGGAGGCATCAAGCTAGTCTATCTATCTATCTTCGGGAGTTGAGGAATAAGGCTCCTCTAAATTGAGCTTGTTTATAAAGTGTGCAAGAAAGAGTGTATCCACCCTCCTTGGTTCAATTTAAAGTGCACTGTGATCTCTTAACCTACAAAAATTAAAAGGTGGATGTCTATGTGTACTTTATAGGCACACTTTAGAGCAGCTGTTTCTGGAATTGAGATTCTTATAAAATTTGAATTAGAGAACACATGGTATATAAAGAATAAAAAAGGAAACCAGAAGATCCCAAGTCAACTGAAGCATACTTGCATTAACCAGACAGCATCCTTGTCACCTTTGGAAATCCCTTTATATACAGCAGCTCCAAGATTTGATATATATTCTGGATCATTGGTAGGTGGGGAGTTTTCGTTAAACGTGTCACTGAAGTAAACAATATACTATGCATGTCAGCAACCAAGATATTAAAAATAAAAAAAAACACTCCAGTCAAGTTACAGCATTGCATGTGTGTGGTTAAGACTAATTAAAACATGCCAACTCATTTATGACAGAGTATGTCATAAAAGAGAAAATCCTAATTAGGAAAAAAAAAAAAAGGAATAACAGATTGACATGGTAGATCATCAACTTGCAACCAAATTGTCCAAGAGAAAAAAAATAATGTAAAGTGTGGAGGATAAGTGAGTCTACCAGTTGTAAATGTCCGTTACATCCCCATATTCTGTAAAATTAACAAAAAGAAAGAAAAAAAAATGTCACAATTGAGGTAGATAGTGTGAAGGGGAAAAGGGGGGAAAAGCACAGAAGATTATAGTCATCACCCAAAAACAAGCAGTTTTGTAGCCAAGGCATTCACCTTAAAAAATAAAAGAAAGAAAGTGATAGATCCAAGTATTCACACTGGTATAATAGGAAACAGTATAGTGCAATGCTCTAATTAAGTCATTATAGTAATGGAAATAGAGAGTAGCAGAGGTAAGATTGAAAACAAAAGAAAAACGCAGAGAACCTATACTCTGCCTCAAGATCTAAGCCTCTGAGAATTCCATTTACAGATTCAATACTCCCCCTTCATCCCTCCCTCCACCATACTCACACCTCCTCCCATGCTTCCCATGCCCACTTCTCCAATGGCTGCCACCTGTTAACTGTGTTAGACTCCTCCCTTTTCCCTTAAACAGATTTCAACACATTTCAATGACTGCCCCTTCCTTTCCTTTCTCTCCTTTCTCTGGTAAACATGAACCAAAGGCTCATCGTGCTCAGAAATCCCAGCAATGTGGTTCCCATTAATATCCACCTGAACAAGTGTTGGAAAGCTGCCCTAATTGCTGTCCTCCCTAGCCCGCCTTAGTTGCAACCTCTTTGAGGGTTGCCTTAATTGCAGCCTCAAGAGTGGTAGTTTAGTTCTACATCGACTAATGATATGGCCACTAAAGAGGCCGCAACTAAGGCGGGCTAGGAGGGTCCACAATTAAGGAAACTTTTCAACACTCCTCCTCACGCCTAGGACTTCCAGCTTGGAGCGTGGCAAATTCAGGTAGCCCAACAATGGATCTAGGATAGGCCCTAATACCATCTTAGAATGTGAATTTTGGCCTAACTCAACCCTACAAAACCGGCTTTTAAGGTGAGGGTTACATCTCACTTATATACTTTAACTTGGTCATATCTCTAGTCAATGTAGGACTAAACCACCACCCTCAAGGTTGCAATTCAAGCAACCCCAAAGAGGGCGCAACTAAGGCAGGCAAGGGGGAACCGCAATTTAGGCGGTTCCCAAAGAGGCCACAACTATTTAGGCGGTTCCCAAAGAGGCCACAACTAAGACGGGCTATGGGGGACCTTAATTTAAGGAGGCTTTCCAACACTCCCCCTCACATCCAGGACTTGCAGCTTGGAGCATGGCAAATGCAGGTGGTCCAACAATGGATCTAGGATAGGCTCTAATACCATCTTAGAATATAGGTTTGAGCCTAACTCAACCATACCAAACCGACTTGTAAAGTGAAAATTGTCTCCCACTTATATACACTATTTAAAAAAAGGGGAAAAGAAAAAGAGAAATTAAGCACACCTTTGATTTGTTTCCTTATAAAAGCCTCCCCTATTTCAACAAATAAAGGATCAGAGGGATCAAGAAGGTATGTACAGCACCAGCGATGATCACCGTCAACAGTGTTCCTAGAAGCAATAATAATGAAATAACTCAGATGGTAAATACACGGTAGAGGTGAAGCTTTAAAACTTAAAAAGGTCTTATGGGCAACAATCCAAAATAAGCCAATTACTAAAAATACATTATACCCTTTGTTAGAATAATGTGCAGTTCATTATCGTATTGTTGACAGTAGTATGTGCTTTTATTTTAAATTTAAATTTAAAATAAGGTTTATAGAAGATTTAAGTAGTTAAGATCAAGATCAGATTATTCAAATCTAATTTGATTTTATTCTCCTTTATTCTAGAAGATTTAGGTAGTTAAGATCAAGATCAAATTATTCAAATCCGATTTGTTTTATTTTCCTTTATTTTCTCCCTATGTTATCCTTATATCTATTTTGTAATTAGGGTGGTTAGGATCTCACCTTGTCATCTCAACCTATATAACTCAAGTAATTCTAATCAATAAATAATAAGAAAGATTTTTTTCTCCTAAAATTACATGTATGTTTATGTCAAGTGATTAATGCATCAAATGTTCAATGCATATAGTTTGCATAGGAACTAGTATTTAGGAAGTCACAACCATTAACTTTTTGCCTAGGAAATTGTCCTCACTTAGTCTATTAAGATTCTATATATAGATTTTCTGCATAACCTAAGTTTTGTACAAAGTACAATCAATCAATTTCACTTAAGCAACCCCCCCCCCCCCCCCCCCAACACACTTGTTTGGAATTCTTCACCTAAGTCATACAATGGATGCAGCAAAAAGTAACACAAAAATATGACTGAAAAATAAACAATCATATAAAGGAGAAGTGAAATACCAGTCGCCAAGTCTAGTTATTTTTGCCGAAGGGAATATCTTTGTCAAAGCAGCAGGAACATTCCCAGAGAAGGATGGCAGCACTAGAATATAAAAAGTCAATGTTAAATCAGAGCACTAAATTTATAAATGTTAAATCAGAGCACTAAATTTAGAAAATGTAGACAACATTTGGAGACAACATTTTCCCCTCCATGAATCTGTATGCTTTAGAGAAAATCACAAGGCATATATATGTATGCGTGTGTGTGTGTGTGTGTGATTTGCTAACGTACACCAACTTGTTTTTTAATTGGAGTGCATTAGCAAGCTACGGGTGTACTTTAAGACAACCTCTAATTATAACTTGCTAACGTACTCCAACTAAAAAACAAGCGTGTGTACGTTAACAAACTCCACAAACCTTTGCTAAAGTACACGCACTTGTGTTTTAGTTATAGTATGTCAGCAAGTTACACCGTCAGTGTATTTTAAGATAACCTAACTAAAAAACAAGTGAGTGTACGTTAACAAATCCTTACACACACACACATATATGTATGTATATGTGTGTGTGTGTGTGTGACATGTGTTGATATTAAACAGAATGAAACTCAAAAAACAAATCTACAGGTTTTATGGTGCAAGTATACCAGGTGTCATCCCCAGCTCCAGCATTCGAGAGATTATCTGTTTCTGTAACACCAATTGTTGATCTAACCAATTTTGAGATAAAGGCCCACCCCAGCTGTGAATTGATAGATCTCATTAGAAACCAAAGTACATTCAGTTCAAAAGTGTTATTAGATGATCTGATCCCAATCCCAAGAGTTAAGGATCAGATTGATTAGTAATTTTTTTGTAGTTTGCTCATGTAGCTCTGTTTCGTTATTTTTATTTAGTCACCCTTTCAATAAAGAGATTAGGATAGGCGTTTCCTAAAATTTCATTGAACTGATTTTTTTCTTTAATTTAAGAGACTTGATGCTAAAATTAAGGGAAAACAGTAGTAGTACCCAATATACAATTTCATTTCTTATGATTTGGGTATTGGATATTTGTCACATTAGAATAATGCATTTCTTAATAGTGTCACTGACGTGGAAGAAGTCTACATCTATGAAGCACCGATACTTCAATTTGCTTCATGTATCCGTATCCGATACCGATACTCTTGGATACTTCACCGATACGTATCAGTGAAGTATCCAAATCTATGAAACACCGATAACTCAATTTACTTCACGTATCCCATACCGATACACTTTGGATACTTCACCGATACATGTATCTGTGAAGTATCCAAGCTTTTAAAACATTTTATGAAAATCCAATACAACTACATGAATATGTCTAATATAGAAACATTGTCCCTTAATGAACCAAAACTGGAAATTGTTCTCTTTATGTGAATGATTTCAAGAAAGGATGAGATTGATAGTACTGCTCCTATATGTAATTAATAGAAAATAATTTATGATGACAATGATTTATAATTTTATTTTTAGTAATGTCAAAGAAGTATGTTTTTAATTAAGATTTGCATAATTACAATTATATATTTACCATGTTTTATGAATTTTTATATATTTCTAAATATTTATCTTACACGTATCGTATCCTATATATTTTTAAAATAATCGGATACGTATCGTATCCGATACACATATCGTATTTGTGCATCATAGGTCTACATAGATAATCCCACCAGCCCTTGAGTTTAAAAACAACAGAAACAAGGTCTGCAAACTTCAAATAATTTTGAAACTGTACCAAACACTCTTTTCTTATGTTTTTCTCTAAGCATTATGATTTTCGTATTATTGTCAATGTATAAAATGTTCAGCATGGACACCCTCTTTATACAATATGAAATATGAATGAAAAATGAATATGAAACACAAACAACTTAATTTGCAAGACCATTTCCTAGGCTTTTTCTATACAGATTAAAAACCAACAACAGGGTTTACATACTGCTTTTACCTACCCATGTAAATTTCCCATGCGAGCCCAAGCAAGGAAAGCAGGTCCACCAAAGAAATTATTCAAGTCTTTTGAACCAATGTTAAAATCCTACAATTAGAAGATACTAGTCAAGTAGCTATTGAAAGAGAACAAAATATTAAATAGTTATTATTATGAGAATAAATGATATCAACAAGAATCATGCAATGCATCTAAATTGGTAGGCGATCAGCTAAAGATTCCCATAACTACATTGTGTTTCAGAGTTCAAAGCTAGTGGAGAAGAGTCATGTGTATCTCAATGTGGGCATATATGCCCACACTGACTTCATATAATTCCTATATGTTATATAGCATCTATACTTCTCATGTTAATAATAATAATAATAGTAGTAGTAGTACTAGTAGTAGTAGTAGTAGTAGTAGTAAGTAGGAAAAACATTGATTAGAGAAAAGGAAGAAAGAAGTCCAGGAGCAGAGCACCACAAAGAAGCTAAGAGCACCACTGTATCCCAGATATGTGATGTAGGTTAGCATTCTCTTTGAAACTTATAGCATTTTATCAAATATTATTTACTGAACTGATTTTATCCAGGCCTCTCAAAAAGTCTAGGATATCAGTATATTTTCTTTTATGTTCAGTTTAGAGGAAGCAAGGAAAAGAGTCTCTACTATTCTCTGTACAAACTAACCTCTGTTACTTATATCAGGTGCACAATTTCAATGATAACACCGCACTATTCAGCAATTTCTGGTCCAGTTTTATCATAATCAACAACATATGCTTAAGAACATACCAAAGAAATACTCCTACTCTATAATCCATCTAAGCTTAAGCACATATAGCATAGTCAATCACATAACAAAATCCAAATGAAAACAAGCTACAAACTATATTTGATGCAGCAAACAAGAGGTTGGGAAAGAAAGAAAGAAACAAAAAGTAAAATAATTGTGAAACAACTTGCATTTTGAAAAGTATCACTAACAGCATAAATAAAACACTGAATTTCTAATATCATAACATGCAGCTGGTTACAAAAATAATTTAATGAGTAAATATCTGATAGGGAAAAAAGCCTTAGTTGAAAGGGAACAAATTTTATTAATTTGTGTCACACATAATAATGCTCTAATCTTGCTATTATAGGGGAACAATTCTCCCTAATAAAGGAAATGAGGAAACTGTGATAACAGAGGACATAAGGAAATAAATTACATAAAATCTCCTATTATATTTTCTACTATTTACAACACTCCCCCTCAAGTTGGTAAATGAGTATCAATCATTCCCAACTTGCCTATAAGTTCCTGGAATCTACTGCTTGGAAGCCCCTTAGTAAAAACAACAGCAAAGATGAGCTGTAACAATAAGGCCACAGTCTAGCTTCTCTTTGATAAAGTGCTTGTCGATCTCAATGTGTTTGGTCCTGTCATGTTGAACTGGATTGTGAGCAATACAAATGGCTGACTTGTTGTCACAAAACAGCTTCATAGGGACCTCAAATTTAATCTTGAGGTCATCAAGTATGATCTTCATTCACAGTCCTTCGCATATGCCCTATGCCATGGCTCGAAACTCAGCTTCTACATAGGATCGAGCTACTACGTTCTGCTTCTTGCTCCTCCAAGTCACCAAATTTCCCCCAAAAAACATACAATATCCAGAAGTAGACTTTCTATTTGTGGCCGACCTTGCATAATTTGCATCGGTATAAATCTCCATAGACAAGGTGCCTTCTCTTCTAAATAATAGGCCTTTCCCTGGACTTGCCTTCAAATACTAGAGGATCCTGTCAATTGCCTACATATGTCTTTCTCAGGGATCATGCATAAATTGGCTAACTACACTGACCACATAGGCAATGTCTGGTCTAGTGTGAGATATGTATATTAGCTTTCCTACCAACTTCTGATACTGAGACTTCTCCACAGGTGGACTCTCTTCACTTCCTATCTTGTGATTCTGTTCAACTGGAATCCCTAAGGTCCTACATCCAAGCTTTCTTGTTTCTTTGAGGAGGTCGAGGACGTACTTCCTTGGAGAGATAAAAATGCCTTTCGTGGAATAGGCCACCTCTATTCCAAGGAAATACTTCAGCTTCCCTAAGTCTTTCATTTCAAATTGGGTTGCCAAGTTCTCTTTCAGGGTCAATTTTTTAGCCTCATCGTCACCTGCAATGATCATATCGTCTACATACACCAAAAGTATAGTGAGTTTGCCACCAGGGGAATGTTTTATGAATAGAATGTGATCACCTTGGCTCTGCTTGTACCCCAAGGAAATCATTGCCTGAGTGAATCTCCCAAACCATTCTCAAGGAGATTGTTTGAGGCCATATAAGGCCTTTTTTAGTTTGCACACTTTGTTCTCTCCACTATTAGCTCCAAATCCCAAGGGAATTTCCATGTAAACTTCTTCCAAATCTCCATGAAGGAATGCATTTTTAACATCAAACTATTGCAAGTCCCAGCCAAAATGGGCTGCCAAGGAAAGGATAACTCGGACTATGTTCGTCTTTGCTATAGGGGCAAATGTCTCCTCATAGTCAATTAGCATCCTAAGGCGATCAACTTCTTCCTTGTAGGCTTTCATATCCAGCTCAGGGTGAGATTGGGTAGCTGGTGGATCTCCTTCCTCGTGATCTGGAGTGGTTTGGTTTACCCACTTCTGTGTAGTCCCTTTGTTTCCACCCATGCGTTCAAGGACCTTATCTCTCCCATGAAGCTTGTAGCAGGTCTCCTTAGCATGCCCTGGCCTTTTGCAATACATGCAAGACTCCCATCGATTACCTTTCGCCGAGGGTTTTCCTCCAGATGCTAACCCCTTGTAGGATCCTTTCCCTATTTGTCATAGCTTAACCTATGTTGGAGCTTCCTCCATCAAGCATTATTAATCTCCGGGTCTCCTCACCTCGTACAATATAGAACACTTCAGATAATGAGGGCAGTTTCTCCTTCCCCAGGATCTATACCCGAGTAGGATCATATTTCAGGTTCAGACCATGAAGGAATTTGAAAATTCTTTCTCTCTCCACAACCTCAACATATACAGCGGCATCAGTTTTACACATCTTCAAACTCTGGTACTAGTCCAACTCGATCCACAATCCATTTAGGATTCCCTGATACTCCAATACAGAGAGAGTCCCTTGTCTTGTATTAGAGACCCTACTTTCTATAGTCCTTCTTCAAGGAGAAGGTCGCACTTAGATCATCCCACATCTCCCATGCAGGGGGATAAAACATATAGTTCCAACTAATTTTCGAAACCATAGAATGCCACATCCAAGTCATAATGAGGGAATCTTCATTATCCCACGCCTCAAATTGTGGGCCAATCGGGGCTAGACCGCTGCCTTCAATGTGGCTCAACCTCAAACGTCCTTTGAAGATTCTCCGAATGTATTGGGCCCATTGTAGATAATTACGACCATCGAGTCGATATGGACTCACCCCATTGGGTAGGTCATTAGTACCCAATGGAATAAACTTCACTTCAGCCATCACTGCGCAGCACGAAACTCAAGAAAAAACGCAGCGAACCAAACACCGAAAAGGATCAACGGTTTGGTGTAGATTTAGGACGAACAGCTCCGATCTGGACGACACCAACCCCGGAACGAACTAGGGAGGCTCCGACGAGTCTGTCTGGGTGGTTGCCGACAAGTGGGTCTCACCGGAAAGTGGCGCGTGGCCTACACACGCCGGGAGATAGGGCGGCACAAGGCCATGCGCCGGGAGATAGGGCGGCACATGGTGGCGCGTGGGGTGGAGTTTCACCACGAGACTTCCTGCTCTTAGGTCGTCGTGGAAAGGTGCACCTCCTGGGCCAACCACCTACCTCAACGGTGGCAGCACCGGCGGTGGCGGTGGTGGTGACAGGGATTTTGGCAGCAGTTCTATTGGAGCGGGCAGCAAAAACAGAACTCCCAAGATCGAGAGCTCTGATACCAAGTTGAAAGGGAACAAATTTTATTAATTTGTTTCACACATAATACATGCTCTAATCTTCCTATTATAGGGGAACAATTGTCTCTAATAAAGGAAATGAGGAAATTGTGATAATAGAGGACCTAAGGAAATAAATTACATAAAATCGCCTATGATATTTTCTACTATTTACAACAGCTTTATATAGCACTCCAAAAAATCTTTTGGTCTTCATAGATTCTAGGAACCAATCTTTGGCTCGGTTAATATCCTCAAACTAAAGAATTCAATTTTCTTAAACCAAGCTTTATCTAGACATACACAAGCATGTAAATAGCACTTCACCTTAAAAACCTTTTGCCAAATTGCTTCCTGCCCAGTAAATGCCAAGGGCAGATTCACCCCCTGAAGTGCCATCCAGTCTACCTCTTTTTCCCACCTTTCCCAGTCCCACCAAACATATGAATCTGCAAAGAACCAAGAAGAATATTTAGCTTATGATCTTTGCTTGTAATGGCACCTCCCCCCTTCCCCTTGTGGGGAAATCATGTCAATTGAAAATCCAATAGTATTGCATTTGTAAGGTAAACATGGGAAGACCAACTCACCCAACTTAATAGTATTACATTTACCAAGAGGATGACTATTTATATGTCTAAGGGGAGTGCAATACCTTGAAACTTGTTTCTGTTTTTTATAAATCTTAACAGGATCTTGCACAGCAGTTTTTGGGATATAGTAAGTCTATGATCTTCTCTAAAGCAGAAATATGTTTAGGCTACCTATCTGACCTTGAGAATGTACCAAATTTTGTTTTTCGCAAGTAGTTTATTTCCCCTTCCAAATCAAGCCTACGACTTATTTAGTTGAAAATTTTCCATTGACAAACAGTGATTAATTCAACTCCTTTGGAACAACTGACTCCCATGATTATCATCCTTTATTAGAACAAAGCTTTAAGCATTGGTGCTTGTCAGCTACTGAACTACATCAGTTCAAATTCTCAGTCAGTGAGGCAGTATGGAAAAATGAGAGAGAAATGTCTTGTTCCATGGGAAGTTGATTTTGATACTCACAACTAGAGGTAACAACATTTTGGTAATAATTCCATGGAACAGGGCGTTTAATCGTCAGACCCTCATCTTTTAAACGGGGTAGTGACCCTGGCTCAGGGATTGAAGTTGTCTGAATGCCACCTGTCTTATCCCATGAGACATGAGCACCACACCAATACTTAAGATACCAATGGAGGCCAGATGCAATCTCAACAGCCGTGGTTCCTCTAATGCTGACAAATATATATACATTACAGTGTCAGATTAATATTAAAGGACAAAGCAAACAGATCAAGTGTTCATATCCATGAGCAGATGATTCCAATGCTAGAATTTTTACCACATGATATACAGAACAAATCAAGAAGCTCATTAGCATTCTATACATGAAAATCAAGTTTAAATATATAAAAAGCGAAAGAAGAATCAAATCTAGTTGTAACTTGTAAATTAAAGAAATCCAACCATCTCATAATTTTATTTTTAACGAAAACTTGGAACTCAGAAGGAATAACAAACAACATTAATCATAATCTTCAGCATAAATTTATCCTGACATACATAATCTCAGGCTCATTCTGGCTTGACTTCCTGTGATTGTTTATTAGAAAACAACTGTCTCCGCCACAGACATCCTGAAAATTGAAAAAATCATATTTTTACATTCAATCATAAAAAATGAGAGCAGATGCAGATCATGCTAACGACTTTGGCAGGCTAACAAATGGTCATTGGTGCTTCCAACAAAATTAGCATGTAAAGTGTCTGTCACATGATCTAATTAACTTATGATATTCAATTTAGTCTACAAGTAAATAAGTAATACAAAATGCCTGTTAGATAAATAAGAGGGGAAAAAAATGTTTTCCCTTTTTTCTTGATTGTTTATGCAATTGGATAAAACTTAGATATAGTACTTTAGGTACTACTACTTGTACTGTTATCCAATTAGAATTGGAGTTTTACCTCGATAATTTGCATAACAAAATCTGGATTAAAAGATTTCGCTGATTACCGAGGTGAATCTTCAATTCTTATTGGAGAACAGTAAAAACAATACATAAGTTACTGTACCTAAGTTTTCTCCTATGCAATTTTCCTTTTTCAGAATGGTCATTTCTAGCCTAATATAAAATAAACATAAAACTCCACACACTTTGAAATTAGAAGAAAAAATCCTTCTTTTTACATGCATTACAGTAAAACCAAAATATATAATAATTAAAACAAAGAAATGGCAAAACCCAGAACAGTCAGAAAGGAGAAGAAGGACAAAGAGACCTTGGAAACTATTTTGAACTCAAAACTGGACAAATGGGTAGGAAGCAGCCTTCTGAGAAGACCAACGGCTGCGGCTTCTTGCACCGATGGAGGTGCCCTTTTGGAGTCCAAGCGCTGAAGCAAAGGTTCTATGGCTTCATACTTAGACAGTGCCGCCGGCAGTAAAGGCGTTAGAATCAAAATCAGAAACACAAATCCCAACTTCAACATTGTTCTCTTCTTCCCACGAAGAGAAAGGAAAATGTATCGATGGCTATGCCATCATGGGTTTTTATCAGTGTTGTTTTGTTTCGATTTCGACGCCGGATAGCTACTGCGTTGACTGTGGCCTCGGGTATTATCCACACGCACACATGTACAAACAAACAAAATTATATTATATTATAGGTTAAATTACTGTTTTGGTCCTCTAATTTATTTTCGATATTCGATTTGGTTCTCTAATTATTAAATGATTCAATTTGGTCCTCTAATTCTTTAAAATGGTTCAATTTGGTCTGTCTAAATTGACTTAACGACGTTAGGAAATTTTAACCTATGTGATTTGCACTAAGTGATTTGCACATAGTGGCGATTTTGAAACCGTCGCTATAATAATTTAAATACATTTAGTGGCGATTTTAAACCACGACAAAATGCGATGACGGAGCATGACACGTGCATTCACTAACACCGTTAGTTCAATTTAACGGCAGGACCAAATTGAACCATTTTAAAGAATTAGAGGACCAAATTGAACCATTTAATAATTAAATGACCAAATCGAATATCGAAAATAAATTAGAGGACCAAAACAGTACTTTAGCCTATATTATATATATATATATATTATATATATATATATATATATATATATATATATATATATATATATATATGGGATATGATGTGTTGATATCATGTATAAGATTTACATCAAATCTACACGGTTAATGTAAATTAATCCTATGATTTATAATATCTTAATAAATATAATAAAATTAACATATTGTATGACAATTAATTAGTTAATTTTAATTAATCAATTAGATCATTTGATTGATTTAATTCATTGATTTGATTTTCTGAAAACTGTTAAACAATTAATATTTTTTACTAATTTTTCATGTAATAAAGTATATATTTATTTGTTTCTATTTATTATTTACATAGCAAATTTTTTTTTATGATCTGTTAAGAATTAGTACATGTTACTATTGTATTAAGAATCAATAAAATTATTTCTAACTCATTAAGAAACAATACACTTATTAAAAATAAAAACAAAATTATTATATAATATAATTACAATTAAAACTTATTTATAATTTTTATTATCTTGAGTTTTTATTTTATGCATTTTATTGTAAAAGCATTATTTTAGTATCTATTTATTTTAATTTTTTATTCTTAACTAATAATATATTTCAATAAATATACACTTTCTAAAACTTTTCATTTCCACGTTTTATTTTCACATAATTAATTTTAAAAAGGAATTAATTACTAATAAATCATCAGAATGTATTTAACTATATATATATAATGAAAAATAAAACATACATGAAAAAATATCATTAATTATGATTTTATCAACATTCAAATTGTTAATTCTCTTTAAATTTTTTTAAAAAAATAGCAACGTGTATTGATTCTTAATGAATCATAAAAATATATTTTTTTATTTGTTACGTATATATCATAAATAGAGAAAAATAAATATAGACTTTATTGCATGAAAAATTGGTAGAAAATATTAATTTGTTAATAATTTTTATAAATAATTGTTTACTAATTGATTGTCATAAAATATGGTAAAGTTACCATATTTATTAAGATATTATAAACCCTATGATTAACTTATATTAACTGTGTAGATTTGGTGTAACTCTAAGGACAATGGACGCATAATAATAAAAATGTCTATTTATTAGAATAACTTCTAATTAATAATTAGAAACTAATTTTTTAAGATATAAAGATTATTAAAGTAGATTTTATCTCTCCTGGTAAGATTTTTTACATACACATTATTTATATGATTGGAAAATAAGTCTTACAAAATTATATCTAATAATTGTTGAAGCAGGACCCTTTCTGAATCAAAGTATTTTAATGACAATAAACTTTTAAGAAACAAATTCCAAGTCCTTTAGACTTTTGCTACTAATGGTTTGCCTTGAGTGTTTTAAAAGACAAGACTTGTACAAGAAGCATAGAAAAGGTGTGAAGCATTGACCTATAATGAAGGTGCTCCAAGCTCGGAGTTTGTCCAACTTCAGAAGCAGGATACATAAGCAAAAAGGCAATCATGTTTTCTCTATCAAAGTGCAAATATCATAAGTTGCATGTGATTTGAAACATGATTCTAGAGGTAGCTTTAGTCAAGGGGTAGATATCAAAAGCTTCATGTGACTAAGGGATCATAAGAAGATGCAATATAGAAGAGTATAGTGAAGATAAACAAGTCTACACTATTCAGAAGCATGCACCAGAAGCAATGAAGGAAGATGCCATGCAACAGTGTACTGAGGCACTATATTTGAAGTAACAAGCTCTCTAAAAGACATAAATCATCCTAGAGAAAGAGTTTGTTATCCTCTACAAGTCCTATTCATGCAAGGCAACTAGAAGATAAGAAAAGTGGTCTTAAGAAAGTTGCATTGATCTGAAGAAAGAAAGAGACTTAAGATCTCCAGAAGATTCACTTTTCTAAAGTAGCAAAACTAATGACTAAGCTGGAGAAAGAAGTCATGAGCCACTAACAACAGCAAGCACCAATGACCATAATATCAAAATTTAAATTATGTGCAAGTTGTTCCAACTAAGGAAGAAGGAGGAAACAACTGTATTGACAAGAACAACACACAATGGATCTCCTTAGCCTCCAAGCCTCTCAAGGAAGCAACAACAGTCATCTTCAAGCTCTATATAAGGACAGAGAGTTGTTGAAGCTTATTGCTAGGAAGGAAATTAGGATAAAGAGGGTATAGATCAAGAAGCTATATTGTACATATATATCTTTAGCTTCTATACTAGTCTTCCTTAGCCTAAGCTCTCTAGGACTTAAGAGACAAATCCATTCAACCATAGAGTGTCTGCAAACATATTCTCAATGGAGCCTTATTGTTGAGTGCTCCCTAAAAGGTGTAGTAGGTACCTATCTTTAAACATAACCCTTTAGGATAGGAAACCTCAGAAGAGCAATAAGGGGATTGCTACTTCTAAAGGTTGAGAGAGCACAACAATTGCAGTGCGAGTCAAGTAGTAGTTGCTACTTTGGGTTCGAAGCTTGGAAAGGCTTTTTGAAACAATACTTGGGTAGAGCCTGTAGAGGCTTAGAGAATACTGAGGTGAAGCTTAGAGAGGCTTTTTGAAAGAATACTCGGGTTTAGCTTGGAGAGGATTTTTGAAAGAATACTCAAGTGAAGCATGGAGAGACTTTTTGAAAGAATACTTGGGAGAGTCTGTAAAGGCTTGGAGAATACTGATTGTAGGAGCCCATGGAGGCTTCAGAAGAAAGAATACCCCGGTAGGTGCTTGTGTTAGTGGAAATCCTACAAGTGTAAGGACTGGATGTAGCCAAGGTTGTGGGTGAACCAATATAATTTTTTGTGTGTTTTGTGTTTTATCCTTCTTTATTGTTTCTGATTTGTTGCTTACTTGCTTTCTATTTTGGAAAAACATATTTTACAAAGGTATATCATTAATATAACCCATAAGAAGTTTTTACAAAACGAGTTTCAAATATCAAAAGCAACATCTACTCTTCTTTAGAAAAGATAAAATCATAATCTAATTAGCTAAAGTCTAAACTTTTTGAAGTAGCTTCTAAACAGTATTTTATTATTAACTTGGATGTATTTTATTAGATAATTATTCTCATCCAAAGTACTATAGAAGGATAAGCTCTAGTCCTAACAAAGCTTCTAAAACCCAAACTATAGCTTAAGAAGAAGCATTAGAAGTTACGTGTTCTTTTGTAGGAAAAGCCATAGTCAATCAAGTGTCACTATTCAACACCCCTTCTAGTGACCTTCTGATCCATTTCAATAATAATATTTTAAAAGAAAATGTATTGATAATACATTTTTTAAAATAATAAAAATATGAGAATAATGTAATATCTTTATAGATCTCATACCTCATCTTAAATAAACATTTGCTAATACACATATTTTAGTTTTTAAACTAAAAAATGTGAAGAAAAGGTTTTTTTGGTAAGCGTGTAATAAGAATTTAATATTTATTTATGGTAATGGGACAACCTTAATCACCATTCATCATTACTCAATTTTTCTACAACTAGAATGATTTGATCACCTACAACTAAGACTATTTAAACACCTTCAAGTAACTCAAGGAAAAAGGGGATATATTAGTTGATAAGGCTTAGACATTCTATAATCCTATAGAAGGTTTTGCACGTGAGGTATTATAAAGGGCTTTTGAATTCTTGGCTTCCTTATCCAAGAAACTCTCAAACTAAGTTCATAAGACGATTAATGTACTCAATGTGGTGGTAATACATGTTTTAGGAGTCTCTACGCATGGTTTGTGTTGGTATGTATCTTAATAAAATGAATTAAGGGAAAAATTAAATTATGTTTCTTAATAAAAAAAATACAAAAATTAATGTGATTATACAAACACCTTGTGCCATAACTTAGAACTTTGATTTTGTACTTGACCTTGTAACTACATTTTACCTTCCACTCCAAAAAGACATGCAATACCCTAAGGTGGACCTTCTATTAAAAATTGATTATGCATTGTCTGCATCTTTGTACACCTCCATGGGTAGTTTACTAATGTGAGTTTACTTTGGATCAACTTGAAAATAGGTAAAAGAAAATAAGAGGAACTTGATCCTAACTATGACCTACTATATAACCAAAGTTATAAAAAAAAAGTGTGACCTTAACCCTGTTTTCCCACTCATATGAAGGGTAAATATGTAATTAAAATGTTTAGTATTTGTAGTAAATAAAATTGATTTTTTTATTACTTTTAGCAATCATTACCGTTTTTATAAGCAAATATTTTGGAATTTACACAATATTGATTACATTATCATATTTAATGCATTTGTTTCCTCCATTTAAATGAGGAGTGCAACTTATATGTAAATAAAGGATTTGGAAACAACGCAATATTGATTACACTATTTATTCCTATTTCTTCTCTCATTCCCCATTTTTTAATATTCAAATTCAAATTTCAATCTAAAATTCAACCTGACTATTTCTCTCTCCACTTTCACATTCATGTCTCTTTTTCTTTCTTTCCGTTTCTTCTTCTCCACCCTTCTTGCTAAATGTAAAACACTTCATCCTAATATCCACCAAGTTTCATCAACAGGAAGATCTTCATCTTTGTTCCTTCTTACTTGTTATCAGTGCTTGTGACGACAAGTTAGAACTTCGTTATGAAGTGAATTAGTCAGTCACTTGAAGGGGGTTAAATAGTGACCCTTTACTAATTTGGCTATTTTTCGCACTAGCACACAAGCTTCTGCATTTTTCTCCAAGCTTCTCAACTTTAAGAAACAAAAGACTAGCAGGAGTAACGCGTTTCCTTACAAATACTTGAATGTTGTGATATGTTCTTGGACAAATCACCAAGTAAACTTGTCTGTAACTACGTTAGAATCTACTCACAAGTGATGCAGAATCTGTTGATAACACTTTTCTGATTCTCACTTGGTTGCACTGAGCAGAGGTGAGCAAAGGTGCTTCTTGACAGTAAAACAGTTTAAAAAACCCCTTGATCAAGGATCAAGTTTAAGTTATGAAACAGGCTTTTGTAAAACAGATTAAAGTGCACAACAACAATAATGCAAAGTAGCGAAGAAGGAAACAACACACCAAGGAGTCATATTGGTTCACCCAACCTGGGCGACGTCCAGTTCCTACAACTGTAGCCTTTCCACTAAGACCAACACCCTGTGGTATTCTTTCTTTTCTGAAGCCTCCATAGGCTCCTACAACCATAGTTTTAAAAACCAAACTGGTGATCGACCTGATCAAGGCACTGGGTCACTGGGTCAATGGTTGAACCGGTGGGTCACTAATTGAACCGCATGACCCGGTCTCTAATAAAAAATTAAAAATATTTATTATATACAAACTTTATACTTTTTATATTTACTAAAATTTCATACCATGCATTAAAAAAAATGACAACACAAATTATAATTATTTTATCATAATTTGTTTCATCATGAAAAAATTATACAAAAAAAAACCAGTGAGCAAATTTAGAAGACAATCACACTAGAATATTTTATAATTCAAATAATAATTATAATTAAAATTAACTTGTATAATACAATGTTTTAAATTTAAAGTGTTGAATTCTAATTACAATTTTAAAACTTTAATTTATTTTGTATACTACAGGAGAACAAGTTCTAGTTAAATATTCAAACTCATCATTTGTTATAATATTATATAAAAAACTTTGATAATATATAAATAATAAGCTCATAGGAGTACATGTTTTTTGATTCAGGGAATATATTTACTAATAATAAATAGTAAAACAATAAAACGTGAGTGAGAGTGAGATGTATAGCCACTTGGGAAAAGTGAAACATGTAACAAGCTAGTGAATGGATGTGTAGGTGTAGCACCAGATAATAGAAAAAGTAAGGCTTTGAAAGATGTGAGAAGACAGTAGCAGACTTTGGAATTGGTGTGTAGTAGCGGGACACGAAATTTGAAACAGAAATTGGAAAGACAAAGAAAGTAAAAAAAAAAAGTTTGTACAGACCGGCCCGGTCAAACTAACCTGCGGTTCACTTGTCCAACCAACAACCCGGCCGGGTCACACTGGGTTACAGCGGGAAAATGACATGCCCGATCTGATAGCTGGACCGAACCGGCTGGTCCACCAGGTCCCGGTTAGACCGGTCGGACCGGCCGGGTTGGTCCAATTTTTAAAACTATGCCTACAACTGGGTATTCTTTCTTTCCTAAAGCCTCCCTAGGCTCCTACAACCAATATCCTCTGAGCCTTTGAGGCTCACATTCTTTTAATAAGCCTCTCCAAGCTTAACCCTCAGTAGCAACTGCTACTGGAAACACATAGCTGCCTATTGTATTGCCTAGACCCTAAGAAGCAATAGTCCTCTGACTACCCATCTTAGTCTTCTTCAATAGAACCTCTGTTGGAAACACACAACCACCTATTGTGTCAACTAGGCCCTAAGAAACAACGGTCACCTAACTGCCCTTCTTAGTCCTCTTCAGCAGCACATCTGCTGGAAACATAGAACTTCAGAAGTAGTAGTCACTTGACTACTCTTCTAAGTTCTCTACAGTAGCAACTGCTACTAGATACACACAGCTACTTGTTGTGGTCCTTTCACACCAAGGGAGTGGTGGACAAAACACTTTCAATTAAGGCATAACTGGCTTTCACCTAGAGTGTTCTGGGCTAAGGAAGTTCTTTCAGATAAGGTTTGTCAATTGACCTTTACCAACTACTTTGGCAACCTTCCTTGCACTTAGCTCCTTCGCACTTGATCAATTTATAGACTTATCAAGGAGCTATCCATTTGTGGCCATTGGAGATTGAACTCAAATGCTACATCAGTTGTCCATGTTCATGCAGGTAGCCATTTAAGCTCGGTTCAATCTCAACCATACAACTCATTGAGTTGTCTTTTTCATCTCTGCTTTTGCTCCATTGTCGCTAGCTTTCACCTTGAATTTGTTGAAGGATCCATTGATGCTAGCTATGATCTTAGTGGCTTCCACGTGATTTCAAATTTTAAAATCATAGGAGGTTTTCTTGAGATTGTTTCTACAACAAGTCTTCTTGAGAAGAGTGGTTTTACTGCTTTTGACAATCTCTCTTCTACTATTGGTTGTTGGTTCTTCTTTTTCGACAAGGACAGTTGTTTTCTTTGAGTTCCTATGACTTGGACAATGTCATGAGACTCAAGGATTAACGACATCAAGATGAATGTTGTCCAAACACTGATGCATATGATCGATGTGTGCTTCTAGAGTGCGAGACACATCAGTCTTCACGCTCCAATTGCAACACAATTTCTGATGATCCATAAGCCATGTGTAGCTTCCGATATCTACCCCTTGACTTAAGTTATCCCTAGCATCATGCACACACAACTTCTGATATATGCACTTTGACTCAAAAAACATGACTATCTTTTCAGCTTCTAAATAGCTCTCCTTCTAGTAGTTCTACTTCTGATTACAAAATCTATGTCATGGAGAAGCTTCCACTGTAGGTTTATGCTTCTGAATATGTCATGTCTTAAGAAGAACACTTGAAGCAACCATTAGTAGCTAAGTTCAGTAACTTCAGTTTTGCTTCACAATGGTTTGTCATCATTAAAACAGTCAGTTTTAGGAGAGACTTTGTCTCAACATTCTCCCTTTTTTTGATGATGACAAAACACTAAGCTAAAAACGAGTTGCTGACTTAGGAGTAGAGATAAAGGAAATGAAGACTTACTCCCCCTCAACAAGTGCAAGTTATCCTGTTGCATATAACATTTTGAACACTCCCCCTCAACATATGATTCCCTTTTTAATATGATCATTGTTCTTTTTATTTAACTTATTAACACATGATGTACTGGAATAAAAATATTTCATTAAGCAAGGAAATGCCATCATCATAAGTGAAAACAAAAATAATGAACAATAACATAATTTCCTTTAAGAACACTACAAAGTATTTTGCATTCATTCTACTCTTTACTCCTAAACACTGCTCCTAATATACCATATTAGATCTTCAGTACTTCTCTTCTTCTCCCCCATTTTTATTGTTGTTGATAGGTTTAGTAAAATGACACTTTTCATTGCATGTTCTAAAACCAATGGTGCAACACATATTGCTGATTTGTTCTTTAAAGAAGTTGTGTGTTTGTATGGATTGCCAATAACCATAGTAACTGATAGAGATGTGAAGTTCATAAGTCATTTTTGGCGAACCTTGTGGAACAAGCTAAGAACAAAACTCTTGTTTTCTACTGTTGTACATTCTCAAATAGATGGACAAACTGAAGTCTCAATAGAACACTTACTACCTTGTTGTGTGCTATCATTAAAAAAAATTTGAAACAATGGGAGAAATGCTTGCCAAATGTTGAGTTTGCTTATAATAGGACTGCTCATTCTATTACTTCTTATTCTCCTTTTGAAGTTGTGTATGGTTTTAATCCTTTGACTCCTTTAGATATCTTACCTTTGCCAATTAATGAGTAATGGAAAGCAGAAGGCAGATTTTGTTAGGAAGTTGCATGCCAAGGTTTGAGCCAACATTGAGGAAAGAAATAAACAATATGCAAAGCATGCAAATAAAAGGTGTGTCAAAGTGACTTTTGAACCTAGATATTAGGTTTAGGTTTATGTGAGAAAAGAAAGGTTTCTTACTCAAAGGAAATCCAAGTTGAAACCAAGAAGAGATAGACCTTTTCAAGTGTTAGAAAGGATCAATGACAATGCTTATAAGCTGGATTTGCCAAGTGATTATGGTAATGTAAGTTCTACCTTTAATGTGGCTGATCTATCTTTGTTTGATGTAGGTGATGGACTAGATTCGAGGATGAATCCTTTCGAAGAAGGAGGGAATGATGGAAATCCAACAAGCCAACCTAAAGATACTTTGTGTGACATTGGAGGTCCCATGACTTGGTTTAAGACTAAGAAGATGAAGCAAGCTTTACAAGGCCTAATAATGGAGATCAAGTCAACTTAAGGTGGATTAGAGGCTCCACCACTTTGGGTCACTTTTCTACAAGTAGATGAAGATTTGAGTCCAACATGAAAAGCACAAACTCACAAGACAAGAAGCATTCATAGGTTGGAGTTTAATTAGTTTTTGGGTTGAATTGTTATTTAAGACCCATTTTCCTATTTTTCATGTAATTTTCGTACTTATTTTTGGGGGAATAAGTTTATATGTCTTTTTCATATTTTATAGGTCAAACTTTAGTGTTTTTAGGCTTCTTAAACCATTATGATGGTTAGTGTACCTTAATGAACCATTGTGATGCTTAAGGGAAATCTTAGTGGAAAATAAATGCTTAGTGGGAAATAATTGTTAGTGGGCAATTAATGCTTAGTGGGAATTCACTACTTGTAGTTTAAGGGTTGCTTAATTAGTCTGTAAATAGGAACCTTGTAAGCTTTCAAAGCAAAATTTGCAAATTAATCAAATTGAATGTTTCTTTATTGTGAAAGCTTCCCCTTTGTTTTTGGGTTAAGAACTTTATAGTGTTGGTTCTACTAGTAGGTCACAATTAGGATCGTACTTTCTTTGATAACTTTGTTTCTACCGGCAGGTCACGGTTAGGATCAAGTTCCTCTTGTTTCCTTTACCTGTTTTCAAGACGGTCCATAAGTAGATTCATATCAACCACTGAGCATCAATATAAGGTAATAACATTTTTGTCTCATAGACAGATAAACATCATTGCTAGAGTGCAATTAAACAGTACATCGTGTCACATTCTCTTAATATCATATTAAGACAATAATCCATGATAATAATCTTAAGTATCTAATATTAAGATTCATGTTATATCACAAAGTTCTAACATATCATTAGATACTTACATTTTGATTTTACTAGTTACTAACTTAGTTAAAATTTCAATATATATATATATATATATATATATATATATATATATATATATATATATATATAAATATAAATATAAATATAAACTTTGAAGGTTAATTAGTCTAATTTGGCTCAACTTACTAAGATTAGAATTAAGCTAGTTTAGTCTAAAACATAAGTCTCTGCTTCTTGGTCATGTTTTTAAGATCAAACACCATTTTGTTTTACCAATTTGAAAACTCTTTACGACATTCAAAAAATACTCTTATGTTTTGTAAAAAAAAATTAGCACTCATTCTCCTTTGTTCATTCAAAAATCGTGGCAACTTAAGGAAATAAAGAAACTAAATGAAGTCTTTATCCCACGTTAAACCCATTTCCAGAAAAGTAGGCCAAATAAAAAAAATCGTAACAAAAATTTGATCTTCAAATAAGCTTAAATTTGAGTTAAAAATTAATTTTCAAAAAAAATTAATAAGAAATTAAAAAGTCCATGAAACCCATTATATAGCACACAAAGGAGGGGGAAATTAAAGGATTTGTACTACGACAAGTACTCACTTGGCCTAATCTCATTCATGTAAGGCCAAGCCTCTACTGGATTGTTTTTAAGTTCAAAACAAATAATTATTTATAAATAGTTGAAACTTGAAAGCATGTAAAACCAAGCAATGTAAGACTTTTGACCTTTCTAAATACTCACATATATGCGACAACATTTGGAGCTACAATGATCTAAACACTTATTCATTAACAATTATGTAAATTTGCTCCATTTAATCATCCAATTGTTACTTAATGTGATTATTCAACTTTTCATAAGAATTACCCTACAATAGATGACATCAACAATGAGATTAATGGATCAATGGGAATGTGAGGGACTTAATGACTAGATTTTGAAATATTAGGGACTAAATTATTAACTCATACAATCTCATGGACTACTAATTAAAATTGTGTGTGAGCAAAGATAAATCCATATTTAGGAGTATGGAGGCAACTGACCCCACAAACTTTTAAAATTTTCTTAATACAATTGTTGGAGTCACTTAAAATTTTTTCCAAGTGTTGAAAGTTAGGAGTGTGTGAATGTGGAGACGAGGAAAAGACTTAAAAACTTTTAAAACTTTCTTAATACAATTGTTCGAGTTTGTTTATTATTTCGAGAAAATAGAAAGTAAAGAACTTCAGTGGAAGAATTATCGTGGATAGTCATCTATTTGATAATCAAGAATACTTCGATTCTTGAAACAAATTTCTACCATCAACAATGATATACATGTATAATTATAAATTGTTCCTATAATTTAAAAGGCTTAAATACCTTTTTAGTCCTTGTAATTTAACGTTTTTTTTATTTTTCATCCTTGCAAAAAAATTGATTTTAGTCATTGCAAATTATATTTGTTTTATTTTTCGTCCTTAAAGCATTTTAGATAATGCTTTAAACAGTAAAAAACACTTTGAACAATGAAAAAAGTGCTATCTAAATCGTTTTAAAGACAAAAAATAAATTAAACATAATTTGTAAGAACTAAAACAAAAAAAAATTGTAAGAACGAAAAATAAAAAAATGATAAATTACAAGGACTAAAAAAATATTTAAACCAATTTAAAATATAGTAAAAAGAAGTCAATTCATAAGATGAATATTGCCCCTACAAATCTATTCTTAGCATTACTCTTTTTATTTTCTCAATTAGACATGTTGTCTTTTCTCTTTTGGATGTACATTTCACTTACAATTTCTGTATTTATTAAAAAAAAAATTATCTCTCAACTTATTTCAAACTGTTTTTTCTTATCTTTAAGTATGTTTGAATTTCTTATTTGATTATCACTTCAATATATTTTCTTTTATCTTCATCACTAAATTGAATTTCAATATTTTTAAAAAAAATTATTAATAGTTAAAAATAATCTTATATCACAATTTAAATTATTCACTATAAATCCAAAATATAAATTCTATATTTAATAATATTTATTTATTATAAATTTTAATTATAACATAATTTATATATTAAAAAGTAATTTATTTATTATTTAAATTTAAGTATACAAAAATAAAAATTTATCATATATAGTATGTAAACTAAAACACTAGTTTATATTTATATATATATATATATATATATATATATATATATATATATATATATATATATATATATATATATATATATATATATATATATATATATATTGTCCGCACAATTAAAAAATTCAAGATCCATCAAAGTGTGAGAATCCATCGGAATTTGACAAGGCAAAATAGCAAGATGCTAAGAAGGGGCGAAGCCATGATTTTTATTTGGAGGGGGGAGGGGGGGAGCAATATAAAAAGTCATGACTTAAAAAGGAATATTTAAATTTTCACATGTATGATATGTACAAGAAATTTAACATATAATTAAAAATTTTCTATGAGCAAAAGAAATAAATAATTATATTGAGCATACGAAAGTTACTAACCAATGACCAATAGCTAAAAGAGGAATGTATAAAAATAATAGGAACACCCGTCTCAAAAAACAGCAAAAACATAACATGCTCAGAAAAAAAAAATAGATAAGATTTTATTTTAAATCTATTTTATATTACCATTACAAAAAAAAAAAAAAAAAAATAAGCATGCCAATATTAAGGGTATGTTTGGCCTATCTTTTTTTCTACTTAAAAGCTACTTTTAAATTAAAGCTACAAATAAGAACTTAAAAAAAAAAAGAAGGTAAAAGCTGTTTGTTAGTTTTGTTTTTTTAAAACTTAAAAGCTCATTTTAAATTAAAAGGTGTATGATAAAAGAAAATTAAAAGCTTTAATTTTATTTAAAATTATTTATATAGTTCAATAAAAAAAAAAGTATATTTATAAAATAAAAATATTGAGTAGAATTAATTTAATTTGCATAAAATTATTTTAATGGTAACAAAAGTAAATAAAAGTATTAAAATTAAAATATATAAATAAAAACTTTAATCCCTTCTACAGTACATACTACATTCTCGAAATAGTCACTCGTACTAATTAAAAAAATTCTACTCCTCGAATTTCAAGCTAGCGAAAAGGTATTTATGATAATCGAACAGTGTACCTAAGTATAAGCCAGCTAAAAGCTAATAAAAAGTTGCTCGAAGTAGCTTTTTTTAAGCTCCTTTTTATTATTTTTTTCTTTAGTATAAATAAGTTACTTATTTATCTAAGAGCTTTTGAGAAATAGTGTTTGGCCTACCTTCTCCTTAAAAGGAGAAAAAAAGCTCAAAAAAAAATTGGGCCAAACACTACCTAAGTATTAATAAGACAAAATAATAATAATAAGATATTACATACTAATAAGTCAAAGACTAATAAATAAACCCTTAAAGTCATTACATTACAAACTAATAGTAAATAATACTCCTTCTAATCCTTTATATAAAAAACAAATAATTAATACATCAAAACCAATAAAAATGGGTAAAATAGTTTATTTTAGAAATCTAAATCTGAGTAAAAAAAAATACACATAGAAATAAATAATTTAAGTGGTGGTAATATTTAATAACACTAGATAATTCAATGAATAATTTTTTTTTCCACTAATGAGTGTGACGTATATTGTTAATAGGCAAAAATGAATCTACTTGCATGGAGAATGAATGGACATCTCATTAATAAATTTCAAAATAAATTAAGGTATAAAAGAGAATTAGTAATTAATATATTAGTCTATGTTTCTTATAATTAAGAGAAAAAAATATACTCATTTATTTCATATATAAATCACCTAACTAATTAACGGATGTTCAAATAGTCAAATAAAAAAAAAACTAATAAGACCAAAAAAAATATTGAGAATCAGATGCAAGGAAAATGCCGAATGATAATCCAATAGTATACTATGATATAGTTGAATGAATGCGGGAAAGAAACAATGCCTAGTTATGCTTACCATGGTAGCCTACCACTAATAATCTAATACAAAAGACAAATGAAAAGTAAAGGCAGCAGGGCACAAATAACAAATACGAAAATAAATAAGCAAATCATAAATGGAAAAATGGCAAAGAAAAACAAAGTAAGAGGCAAACTTAGTGCAAAGCAAGGACAATAAATAAATCTGTAAGCAGAACAAAGTGTGGAATGGGGAAGATAATAAACATAACAGTAGTAAGAAAATGGAAGGGGGGCCAAATTAAATTAACATCAAGTATGATAAAAAAAAAGAAGATAAATGACCATTTTGATATCTGAATATGTAAATCGATGACAATTTAGTCCCTGAAAGAACGAAAATTCTGATATAGTAATGTATAAAAAGTGCAACAATTATATTATGCCGCTAAGTTTTGTGGGACTATTTTGTCATTAAGCTGTAATATTCAAGGACCACAAGGACCAATTTGACATTAAGTTATATTTTTCGAGTACCAATTGTTTGAGTGAGCCCTAGTGGCCAATCTATTTTAGGCTACATTTGTATTATGACTTTGATTTATACTTATTTTATATGAGATATTTCAATTATTATGTTATTTGTGGTGTGATATAGTAACGTCCTTAGAATAGGCAAGCTATTTGATGATGTGAGATTCATTGAATAATATAACACGATTATTAAAGTGTCTATAGTCGAAGTATCATTGTTAACTAGGATGACAATGATGCATCAAGACTATTGTGTGAGTAGCATGATGACCGCATCTCACAGGCCATGGATATGGGATATCAGGCTGGCACACAGGTATAAATATTATGAGTAATATTTATACTAGACCGACCCATTATGAGAAGGCTTCATAATAGTTATGTAAGTGTCATAAGCGCTTCTCATGACAACCATAAGGTGGTGGTAGTCCTTTGACTTGAAGTCACTATGATTCCTACATGTAGGAGTTGTAGGCTTTAATGCTATCAAACGTCATTTGTAACAAGGTGACTATAAAGGTAGTACTTGGGTCTGTAATAAATCATGTTGAGGAATGTGAGTGGTGTAGATAGGATTTGTCCGTCCTACATAACAGGTGTTATGTCTATAGGTCTCTCGATAGAGTGAGACATGCAATATGCGTGGCCACGTGCAAATGAACTGATATGAGATATTGAGTCCATTTGTATTAAGACGTCTACTTGGGTATCGAAAAATAAACTATTGGACATAACGAGGATGACACTCTTATGCCTCGTGTTCAATCGGAACATTTGGATGAAGGAACAAATGCTACACAATTGTAAATGGTTGTCATAAAGGTTGAAATCGAATCACCGATTATCTCATAGTTTAAGTGGCAGCGATACATTGCTAGATGCCAATCACTGTCTATAATATTATAAAGATAATGTTATTGCCAGTCTAGTGGGAGCCTATATGGTCACACACATAGAGTAATTAATTGGAGCAGATGAATAAATTAAATATGATTTAATTTAGTTCATAGTTAATTAATAAAATATGATTTAATTAATTGACAACACATTTAATTAAATGAGATTTAATTAAATAAGACGCAATATGATAACATAATTAATTAGATATGATTTAATTAATTATCTATTAGAATCTAAGACTTTGGACGATGTCCAACCCCTCAAACTTCGATTTTGATGATAACAAATGAGATTAAATTTTGAAGAATCTAATGTTCTATGTTTGAGTATTATAGGTACTACACCGTCCAATGCCTCAATGGTATTGTATTTCTTAATCTCAAACAAGATAGTTCTATGTGTACACTGTGTCCAATGAGTAACTGGAAACTTATTTTTCTAAAGTCCAGCGTCCAATACGCTGTTATAAAACAAGCGTCCAATGCATTGTGAAAACCAGTGTGTAAACACTGCGTCCATTCTAGGAAGCATCCAGTGCCTATATAACTTACATCATCTTTTCTATCAAACAGTTATATAATACGTCCATGATTGTGTGGAAGTACACTTATACTTTTTGATGATGATTCTCTGAAATGTTCTGTTATTCCCTCTCTTTTCTAATGTGACATTTCATTTGAAAATTCGAAAAGTGTACCACAGGAGACAGAAAAGCTTCTCTATGCAAGAATCGTACAAGTAGTGGAGGCGCTGAATGTACTGTTGTCTCCTCCATCTCTCCACCCCAAGCTGACACGTAGCAACGGTAATATGATTGTGAGAGAATTTTTTATTAGCAAAGGAACATATCCCACAACGGATACCTTCACCAAGCTGCCTATAAATAGATGAACAAGCTCACGAAATCAACAACGAAGCATTCAAATTTTTCTAAGAGCTGTAACTCTGCCAAATCAATTGGACGACCTACACTTGTGCAAAAAGAGCAATCTACTTTGCCTTGCTAAGTTATTCTGTATATTCAAGTTATATTGTAATATCCTCTCTGTGAGAGTTATCTCTTTAACTTATACTCAAACAGTTTCTGTTTGGAAAGCCAGGAGTGGCTTAGTGACAAAGAATACTTAGGTGTTCTTTAATCTCAGGGGGAGATTAAAGGTTTGCCAGAAGTGGCCTAGAGAATACTTGTAGCTAGGAGTGACAGGGTATATATAAAATACTTGTTTGTAATCATAATTTGATTAGTGGAACCCTTCAAAGGTTTTTGAAGGAGAACTGGACGTAGCTCAGGTTGAGTGAACCAGTATAAACTAAGTGTTTTTACTCTATCGCTTTCAAGCTTACTTGCTATTCTCTTGAGTTATTTCTTCACATACTGCACACAAGTTTCTTTATATCTTATTTGTTAAAACTTCTTATTTGTGCCTAGACGTTAACTAGAAAATGCAGTTTCACCAAACTGTCATTTTAACGATAGGACGATACCTGTGATATTTTGTTTTACAAGTCCTTTGTGAAACTAAGTTAGTTTATCTCCATCTTTGAGAAAAGTTTTCAAACTATATAACAAACACACTATTCAACCCCCCTTCTAGTGTGATTCTCTACATTTCAATTGGCATCAGAGCTCGGCCTCTCGGGTTGAGTACTTAGCAGAACAGAGGAAACTAGATCTTGAGAAAGATGGAAAATGAGGGACAAGCTGTGAACAGACCACCGCTCTTCAAAGGTGTCAAATATGATTACTGGAAGCAAAGAATGATAGCATTCTTTGAGTCCTGTCATATAGACACGTTGGATGTTGTGGAGATGGGTGACTACATTCCATTCGATGAGAATCTCAACAAGATCCCAAAGGCTAGATGGACGGAGGAGTAAAAACAAAGATTTCATCTCAACTCTAGAGCCAGAAATATCATTGTGCACTGTCCGAACAAGAATACAACAAAGTGCATAGTTTCAAAATCACGAAACAAATGTGGGACACTCTTACGTTAATGTATGAGGGTTCCACCCAGGTAAAACGCAACAAACTCAGTCTTCTTACTCGTCAATATGAAATATTTAGTATGGAGGGAAACGAGGACATAGAAAGTATGTTTGGATGGTTTCAAACCATTCTAAATGAGCTTAGAGCACATGGTAAAGATTACAATAACTATGAACATATTGACAAAATTCTGAGTTTGCCTAGGTAATGGAGACCACAGGTTACAGCTTTGAAAGCAACCAAAGGACTGGATGATATGTCCTTAGAAGAGCTTATGGGAATCCTTAAAGTGCATGAGCTGGAACTGCAACAAGATTGTGATGGCAAGAAAAGCAAGTCTCTGGCACTCAGCGTCCAGAAGCCAAAGAAAGCACCATCGTCGAAAGCCATGCAAGCTAAAGCATCATCAGACGAACAATATGAAGATGATGACTCAGACGAGGGTGATGAGCTATCCTTCATATCCAAGAGAATCCACTCTATGTGGAAGAAGAAAGGTGGATCCAGATGGAAAAACCTAAATAAGAAAGGTCTCAAGGAAAAGAAGGAGAAGAGTCCAATCGTATGCTACAAATGTAAGAAGCCCAGACACTTCAAATCAGAATGCCCAGACCTTGACAAGATCAAGGATAAGAAGAAGAAAGTTTTCAATAAAAAGAAGGGCAAAAAGGTCCTAATGTCCACATGGGAAGATCTGGATGATGACTCATCATCGGACGATGAAGAAGAAGAGGAAGCACACATACGTCTGATGGCAGACACTACATCATATTCTTCTGAATAAGAAGAGGAAGATAAGGTAAACTTTAATTATTTAAAGTCACTTCAAGAAGAGTATCATGATTTGCTTTCAAAATCTTGTATTCTGTCAAAGGCTGACAAAACTTTGAAGAAATCATCCAAGTCACTTTCAAAAGAAAAAAAAGTTTTAGAAAACAGTCTCAAACAACTTAAAAGTGAAAAGGAAGATTTACAAAAAAAGTTAACAGAGCTCTCAAAGGAACATAAAGCCTTAAATGAGGATAGGCAAACCCTCTGGAATGATACTGCTCAAGCCTATAAATCCTATGAGGATTCAAGGACTAGAGAAATGAATCTTTCCATAAAGATTCGAACTCTTAAAGCAGAAAACAAAAGGCTAGTTGAGAAGCTTCTAAAAGTTGAAGTAGATACTTCTTTAAGAGGCCAACCACATGATGTTGTAAAACTTCATGAAGAGATTGACAACCTAAAGAAGGATCTGTCAAACTTTGTCAAGGGATCTGACAACCTTAAAATGCTTTTAAAATATAAAGGTTGTAAGAGACCAAATGACAGGTCAGGGCATGAATATAAGGGAAAGAAATATATTCATAACGAGGAAGTAGATGTGTGTTACTTATGTGGGAAACCTAGACATATAACGTCCAAATGCAGACACCTGCCTAAGAAGGGAGCGTCCAGTGCCCTTCAAACTAATAAGAAAGGACCCAAGTCAATTTGGGTACCTAAGGATAAAATTGTTCTTGTTGCAAACATGCTTAACAACAAGAAAGAAACTCTAGTCATGGTACCTGGACAGTGGGTGCTAGCATCACATGACAGGAGAAAGGTGTATGTTCCAAAGCCTCCAACCCAAGACTGGTGGGGCAGTCACTTTTGGAGGGAATTAGAAAGGGATGATAGCTGGCATGGGTAAGATTGGTATACCACCCTATCCATGTATTGATAATGTTCTTTATGTTAAAGGTCTCAAGCACAATCTACTTAGCATAAGTCAATTATGTGATAGTGGATATGATGTTGCCTTTAACAAAGGTGGATGTATAGTCAAGAGCTTTGATGGATCCCTTCTCTTTACTACAAAGAGGCAAGGTAATCTATACAAGATTAAACTTGGGGAACTATCAAGTCAAAATGTATCATGCTTAGTTTCAGTTAAAGAAAATCATTGGCTATGGCATAAAAGACTTGGGCATGCTAGCTTGAGATTAATCTCAAAGCTTAATAGGCACAACCTCATGAGAGGATTACCAAGTATGTCATATAAAGATGATCTTCTTTGTGAAGCCTATCAGAAAGGGAAACAAATGAAAAGCTCTTTTCAAAGTAAAAACATTGTTTCCACTTCTAGACCTCTTGAGCTGTTACATATTGACCTGTTTGGACCCACAAGAACAGCCTCAGTAAGTGGTAAGAGATACGGATTGGTTGTAGTGGATGACTATACAAGATGGACATGGGTCATGTTCCTATCTCACAAAGATGAGTCTTTTAAGGTCTTCTATAACTTCTGTAAAAGAATTCAAAATGAAAAAGGAGTATGCATTACTTCGATCCGAAGTGATCATGGGGGAGAATTCAAAAACGAAAGTTTTCAAAGGTTCTGTGAGGATAATGGTATCCTTCACAACTTCTCAACACCCAGAACACCATAACAGAGTGGTGTTGTTGAAAGGAAGAACAGGTCACTCCAAGAGATGGCCAAAACCATGTTGAATGATAACTCAACCCCTAAACACTTCTGGGCTGAAGCAGTGAATACTGCCTGTTATTTACAGAACAGAATCTATATTAGACCTATAACAACCCATCCTCGTTACAGATATGTTATACTAAACACTCTATTAATTATTATCATGTGAATGAACGTGTAAATTTTTCACATTTAAAATACATACATACACATATATATACACACACACACACACACACACACACCTACGTAAAACGTTCCTCACCACATTGTCCAAGTATAATATACTAATTTACACACTAAAATACGAAGATACATATAATATCATAAGAAAGATCCATTTGTAGAGGACATTCACACCAGATGAATATTTATACATAAATCCTAAGCTGGTCCTCATAATATGTACATATACACTAGAGCAAAATTATCAAAACAAAAGGATTGTCCAATCTTAGGATCGTCCAATCAACATAACAGGAGGATCGTCCAATCTGAGGATCGTCCAATCTTCAATCGTGACTAACATGAGAGCCAAGACCATCACTGCTATCTACTCCCGTGTTAACCACATGATCATTGCAGTAAAACAATACAAACACAAATTGCAAGGGTAAGCTTACTTATAAAAAGGAATGATAGAATATACACAAAGTACAATTACCATCATTCACACTAAGCATTTAGTTCACTTCATATACCACCTCATACATCAATATCATCATACAATATTATGCTGACTCGACTCCATGGAGATTTCAACAACTTTCGGGCGGTCCCCATAGGCCTCATCCCCTACCATTAGTCTCACCTTAGACCATTCAGGGAGTCCCTTGAGCCACCATGTGGAGGAAGTGTGAATTTAATAGAATATAGATAAGTGTTGGTATTGGCTTACCTCTGTCAGGTTTGCAAAACCTTCCATCTTTAGGAATTCACCCACTTGTCTATTCTATATGCCCACCATTGGCCATCACGAAATCCTCCAGCACTAGGTTGAGAGCCCACCTAGCACCCTCAACTTACGTGCCTACCCGTATGCAATATCATGCACAACTCAATAACTCAGATTACCACACGTTCCCTCTATGTTATAAATTCACCATTTTTCTCAAATCACGCTTATGAACCCATCCAACAGTTCAATAAGCACAAGTAAGGCATTCTCAACACTTGAATCCTTACTCACAACTCAACATCAATGTTAACCAAAAATGTGAATTTCCTAACATAGTTCTAGAACCAAAATAGTGGCATATCCAACATCCTCGTTTGTAACAAGACTAGGTTCTAGTTCCCTACTAAACACACCCTCAGAATTTCACAACCACCGTAACTGGACGTCAGACTTTACTGAACACAAGGTGCCGCTGGACACGGTTCTTTAGACAATAGATCATTGGACGCTGGTCACTAGACACTGGGTCATTGGACGTTGGTCACTAGACATTGGGTCATTGGACGCTGGTCACTAGACACTGGGTCATTGGACGCTGGTCTTTAGTTGTAGTATAGGTAGATGGACAATGGTTTTCTTTGAACGAGGGGTTTTCTGCAGAGTCCAAAACCTTTCAAAACCCATTACGAACACATGTTTCAAAGATTTTGAAACCATTTCCATCACTCATAATATCATTTCAAAGCACAACAACATTTTATCACAATAAGCTCAGCTCAAATCATCCAAACATCAAGAGAGCAAAATCATCACATCATCATAACAAATCTTTAAAGCATACAAATAAAAACAGAATTCCAAAAGCATATCACCACCAGATCATTTCAGACAGTTATGAAGCTTCCTTTACCTACTGCTCTTGACTCAAACCGTGAAGAAGAAAAAGCTAGAGAGAATAACTTTGAGGTTCTCGAGTGATCTGTCCTCAAGTTTGTTACAGAATCAACTAGGAGACACCTAAATCAACATCAAAGTAAACTCAAAAATCAAGATTTCTCTCATCTCTTAAAATCTAACTAAGACCTATTTCTCATGCTCTTGGGAAGAGATGAAGAAGTTACTTAGAAATCAAGAATAAGAAGGAACTGAACTTACCAACTTAAAATTAGTTAAGAAATCTCTAGGAAAGAAGAAATCCAGCTTCAGGCTAAGGTAGAAAATAACTCTCTCACTCACGGTAAAGAAACTTATAGAAAAAGAAAGATAAGACTGAAGGAGAATGGAAGAAACATGAAGCTTGGCATGTTTAATAAGAAGATTTGCATGGAATTTTGCTATTTGTCTCCACCTTTCCTCTAAAGACACTCCCTTCTCTCATTATTTTCTTCTACAACTTACGGAACTCACGTAAAATCCCGAAAATCTTTCAACACACCCTCAAAGTCCAACACCTCTTTAAAAAAACCAAGAGTAATACCACAGCACATAACACCACATAGAACTTAAGTAAATTATTATATTATTTCAACATAATTTAAATTTAATTTTTCTTTTGCATTATTAATCAAACACTTAATCATACCATTAGGAAACTACGACGTCACAAGACCTATCACGAAAAAGACTCCATATGAATTGTGGAAAGGGAGAAGACCCAACATATCCTACTTCCATCCATTTGGATGTCAATGTTTCATTCTGAACACTAAGGACAACTTGGGAAAATTTGACTCTAAGTTTCATGAAGGAATATTGCTTGGATATTCTGAAACCTCAAAGGCATATACAGTTTATAATTCTAGAACCTTAGTTGTTGAAGAAGCCATCCATGTGAAGTTCAATGACACCAAGCCTGATAAGGAATTATCAGAGCTGGATGAATCATTTGCAGATCTCATGTTGGACGATGCAAAGAAGTCATCAAACACGTCCAACAATGATGTCTCAGTTGAAGAGTCCAATGCACCCCTAGACTGTTCAGCAGAAGAACAAAGGGAACCAACTGGACGCAACTGGAAAATGAAGAAGCATCATCCAGAAGATTAAATCATTGGTGATCCAAAGGATAAAGTCAGAACCAGATCCTCGCTTTAACAAGGTCACACAACATTCATATCATAGACAGAACCTTAGACTATGGATGATGCCCTGGAAGATGAATGCTAGGTCAAAGCAATGCAAGAAGAACTTGACCAGTTTCAAAAGAACGACATCTGGAAGCTTGTAAAACTCCCAGATGACAAAGAAGCTGTAGGAGCTAAGTGGGTGTTCAAAAACAAGCTGAACGAAACAGGTAATGTTATGAGAAACAAAGCTAGGCTGGTAGCCAAAGGTTACTCACAACAAGAAGGTATAGATTATACTGAAACTTATGCACCTGTTGCACGTCTAGAGGCAATTCGCATTTTACTATCATTTGCAGCTCATAGCAATATGAAGCTATATCAAATGGACGTAAAAAGTGCATTTCTCAATGGATTAATAAAAGAAGAAGTCTATGTGGAACAACCTCTAGGGTTTGAGAGTGATGCTTTTCCTAATCATGTTTTCAAACTTAACAAAGCTTTATATGGTCTGAAACAGGCACCAAGAGCTTGGTATGAAAAACTCAGCTCATTTCTTTCAGAAAATGGTTTTTCAAGAGGAAAAGTAGACATTACACTATTTCGCAAAGATTATTCTTCTGATTTTATTATTGCTCAAATATATGTTGATGATATCATATTTGGTGCTACTAATGAATCTCTTTGTGAGGAGTTTGCTAAGTTAATGCAGAAAGAATTTGAGATGAGCATGATGGGAGAACTAAAATTCTTCCTTGGACTGCAAATCAAGCAAACTGATAAAGGCATATACATACATCAAACCAAGTATGTTAAAGAGCTTCTAAAGAAGCTCAAGATGGACGATGCAAAACCAATGAAAACTCCTATGCATCCAACAATAGTACTTGGACTGGACGATAGTTCAAAAAGGTGGACAACACCTTATACATAGGAATGATAGGATCACTTCTATACCTCACAACGTCCAGACCTAACATCAGGTTCAGTGTATGCTTATGTGGCAGATTCCAATTTGACCCAAGGAAAGTTCACTTAACTGTTGTTAAAAGAATCTTTCGATAGTGGGAACAACTAATCTTGGTCTATATTTCAAAAGGCAGAAAGATTTTAGATTAGTTGGATACTGTGATGCTGACTATGCTGGAGACAGAATTGAAAGAAAAAGAACTAGTGGAGGATGTCACTTCATTGGTGGAAATTTAGTCTCCTGCATATGCAAGAAGCAAGGAACAATTACACTATCCACTATTGAAGCATAGTAAATTTCAGCTGCTAAGTGCTGCTCTCAAATCCTGTGGATCAAGCATCAACTTGAGGACTGCAACATATATGAGAGTAACATTCCTATCTTCTGTGATAGCAAAGCTGCAATTGATCTTTCTAAAAATCCTATATTGCATTCAAGGGCAAAACATATAGAAATTAAACATCACTTTATAAGAAATAATGTTCAGAAAGGTACTGTGGAATTACATTTTGTAACTACAGATAATTAGCTAGCTGATATATTTACAAAACCACTTACTGAAGACAAGCTAGTCCTTCTAAGGAATAGACTTGGCATGGATCTTGTAAAGGAATGATTAATATCTACATGTAGCGTCCAATGTGACTGCAACGTTCAATGGACATGTCGTCCAAAGGTCACTTAGTCATGCATGTGCACTGCATATGTTACACTTAAGTCCAATGACTGGACGAAGTTTTTTTTAATGTTTTCTTTCTTTTTTTTTTTTGGTTAAAACGTTTCGTTTTGAGTAAGTGTGAGTTAATGCTCTATGCTGAGTCACTCAGTTGTTGGTAACCATACACAATTACCCATATCCTCAGCACGCCTCCTCATGGCGGGTCTTATGGCATAACCTCCATTTCAAATATTCATAAAAGCCTAAAACCGTTTTGTATTCTCCAAACATAGCCTACTCTGAGATTATCTTCTACCTTAAGCATTCTCTCTCTCTTTCTCAGAAAGCCTAAACCCTCTCTACAAAACCTAAAAATCCAATCTTTATCACCATGTCAAACTCTGCTAACTCAAGTGCCTCCGAACTTGATGTTCATACCTACCCTGAAACCATTATTATGTCTCAAGGTGCTACTACTGTCCACGTTGAGCACTTCTTCGACATTGAACAACTTGAAAACTTAAGTCTCAACATTGAAGAAAGTCTCTTAAAATGTGGGATCAGAGGATACTTCAATGACAACTAGAAGATTTTTCCAAAGTTGATCAGGATGTTCTGGAGAAATGCAAGGTTCCACACTTCAAGGGAACTTGTGGCCACTATACTTAGATGAGAAGTGACTCTATCCGCTAAATCAATAGCCAAAGTCACTGGCTATGTCAGGGAACAAAATCATTACAGTCCAGAATGGCCCAAGAAATATGAAAACCATGTTGGGAAGGTGCTTTGCAAGAATAAGTCTACAAACTCATCCAAGATTGAATACAAGAATCTGTGTGAGGAAGCAAAGATATGGCAGCAAGTGTGCAATAAGAGCATTCTACACAAAGCTGGGTCTAAGGACTCAGTCACGATCTTACACAAGTTCATGATATTTCATCTAATGGAAGGTATCCCATTCAACCTACCTCACACCATTTACATCAATATTTTGCGTATGATGAAGACTATTGGTGGAAATGATGACATCTTCTACACCGCACTAGTAAACAAGATCCTCTGGGATCAGAAAGTATACCAACGATTTTTTGATGAGTTGGACGAAGTTGATCATGAACATATTGTGAGAAAAGGAGGAATGGTTGCAACACAGCAGAAATTCGACAAATCAAACATTAAGCCGATAAAGATAAAGCTTACTACAAAGGTCCTAAGGAATTTGGATGAGGAAAGCATAAATAAGAAGCATCATGAGCAAAGTAGAATCATTCAGAATGATGAGGAAGGAGATATTGATCTTCTAGGTCTGGGGAGAAAGATCAAACGACTAATGGAAGAACAAGAAAGCAGGAAAGTAACAAGACATATGTCCTAACAGCATGAAGAAGATGCAGAAAAAGAAAGAAGAACCAAGAAAAGACATGCTACTCCTGCACCGTCCAATCCACCTGCTGAGAAGCGTCCAAGGTCTGCTTCGTCCAAGCCTGCACAGGATGAGCAGCGTCCAAAGACTGCTTCAGTGAAGCCTGCACCAGAAAAGCCCAGAGTTCGCAAGCTAAAAATGCTAGATGACTCTGATGATGAGGATCAAATGCCCATTGGCCAAATCAAAAGAAAAGCTGAAGAGATGGAGTCTACAAAACAAAAGAAATAGAAAGTATCTACAGTGCCCAAAGTAGGTATTTCTGTTCTTCCTGCTAAAATACCAAAGCGAGTAAAGACTCAGGTAGCCAGGCCAAGGAAACTTCCAATTCAAGCCCCCACCTCTCAAGACACTGAGAGTGAATCCACAAGTGCTCCACAACCTGCTCCAACAGTTGCTTCAACATTCACATCAGCACAACGTCCATCTCTCCAATTAGATTTATCAAAATTTGTGCGTCCAAGGGATGCTTGGAGAGATGCATGGCCTCAATTGACGATCCTACCAAAAGAGAAGACACAGGAAGAAGAAGACAAAGCAAAGTTCCCTGTTGCATTCTTCACAAGGAATGAACAGAACTATTGCAAGAAGAAAGATGTTGTATGGAGATCTCGACAAGAACCACTAGAGAGAAGTCTCACTACAGTATCTACACCCGAATAGACGAGGTATGACTATGTTCATCCTCAATCTGCTGAATTTGCTTCGTTACCAGAAGGAACTATAATCAGCAATCCTCCACCAACTTGGATGAGAGAATCTTATCCAAACCTGGTTAGGATGGAGCGCCCTTATACCTGTCCAATTGGTACTCAGCAACGGGTGTGTCCAGCTGAAGATGAACTTCCTGAGCTAGAAGTTGAAGTTGCATCTAAATTGGCCAAAACTGTGGTAGAGTAGAAGGGAAAGGATCAAAGAAAGAGGAAAATAGCAACAAAGAAGCCACCTTCTAGCAACAAAGATGAATTGGCTGCCAAATTGAAAATAGCCATAAATGAGAGTCTGGACCCATCCAAATAAAAGCAGTGTCCAGAAGTGCAATGGGTCAAAGATGTTCACATCTGGACTCCCATCACAAAATTTCTTCCACTACCACCTGGAACTCCAGTGCTCAACTTTCAGCCCAGTGATTATGATGATCTTAGCAAGCTGCTCTAGCAAATATACATTCAAGACCAAGCAGTTGCTTATCCACCCAACCTCCACATCAGACGTTCCACTGATATCAAGTTTGTACTTGATAAGGTATGCCCTAGACTACCTCTATATGATGCTGGAAGGAAGAAAGTATTCAAGTATTATAGCACTGAGATGCCTAGTAGAGATGAAAAGGTTCAGCTCTCGACTTCCTCACTTACTTGGAATCATCTTTTCGATAAGACTGGAAAGCTAACAAGCCACTAGGCACTTTTGACACCATGATCTTCTAGCATCAAATTGTGTGGGCAGATACGCATAAAGCCTCAACCTCTGGATGCTCCAAGGATTCATTCTTTCATCCTCCAGAAGGACTTGAAGTATTGCGTCTAGTCAAGACTCATCACTTCACTGATACCTTCACTTGCTTCCTGACGGATGATGATGATTATATCAATCTGTTGAAGAAACTACCAATCATCAGAAGCAACAAGGTATATGACCTTAGAAGTCTTGACCATGCTAAATTTGCACAAGAAGTTCAAAAGCTTCATGACCTCCAAAAAGCTAAAGAAGAAAGAGCATTGCAAGAGCAAGCTGAAAGAGAAAGAGCTGAACAAGTTCGCTTGGAACAAGAACGAGCAGAACAAGCTGAACAAGCTCGACTGATGCAAATAAAAAATGAACAAGCTGAGATTGCTGCTAAAGAACAAGCTGAGAAGGTTGCCAAACCAAAGGTTACACAAGCAGAATTGGATGAATCCTCTGCAAATGTGACTAATATGCTCATTCATTTAGACTTAGAGACTGAGGTACAGGTGGACGTGGAACACTTTGTCACCTCCCATGAGGAACAAATCGTCTAATCTGAACCATCCAAGGATGCAAACATTGCTGAGGTTGAAGCATCACAACCAATGGAGTTTATTGCTGACAGACCTCTTCATGAAGTTGCTACCATCATACCAGTAGTTGATGCGTCCACTGAAGCACACTCTGGAACAAGACAAATGATTCCTATGGGGTCTTCAAGTCCAAGGGGTATTGTTCCCTTGCACTTTGTCGAACCTCAAGGAGCTAAAGACAGAGTAAACGAAATTGTTCAACAGGCTCTAAGGCAGCAACAATTGGAAGCCAAATCTGCTCTTCCTGCTTTCCAAGAAAGACAACAAGTAGAAGCTGCACAACACCAATTAATGATGCAAAATGCTATGGCTGATCAGTTCATGAGCCTTTCACAGATGCTGGTGAGTCAAATTCAATCAACAACTGCTAATCTAATTGGCACTATTACTCACTCAGTTCATCCTGCTCAACCGGTACCTCCGCTGCAACAAGTGCAACCATTAGTTGAACACCCTGCACCACCTCCTCAAGCACCACCAAAGCAACCACCACAACCACAAGATCCACCTCAACAGCCCTAGGTGACCATGATGGTCAAGTCATTTTTTCATCTTTCAAACCCAATTTTTTTTGTTGATGACAAAGGGGGCGAAATTGGAATTTTGATGTCATAGAGTATTTTCTTTAGTTACACTACTCTGTGAAACTCTTTTGGCTGTTCATTTAACAATACATATGAGGTGCTTTTGATCATAAGTTCTGCATCCATATCTATGATATGTTTTTCACTCTGATACCTGTTATCCCTAATATATTCTTAGTATGTTGTATTTTTTTAAGTGCATGAGAAATGTTGAACTCAAGGGGAGTACTTCATTTCATATATTTTCACCTTGTCAACATACACTGGCATAACATAATCATTTATACATCTACTCTGATATTCATTTATATGATTATGTATTTGCTCACATCAAAATTTAGTATTATTTGTCATCATCAAAAAGGGGGAGATTGTTAGAATCTAAGACTTTGGACGATGTCCAACCCCTCAAACTTCAATTTTGATGATAATAAATGAGATTAAATTTTGAAGAATCTAATGTTTTATGTTTGAGTATTATAGGTACTACACCGTCCAATGCCTCAATGGTATTATATTTCTTAATCTCAAACAAGATAGTTCTTTGTGTACACTGCGTCCAATGAGTAACTGGGAACTTATTTTTCTAAAGTATAAAATCCAGCGTCCAATACGCTATTATAAAACAAACGTCCAATGCATTGTGAAAACCAGTGTGTAAACACTGCGTCCATTCTAGGAAGCATCCAACGCCTATATAACTTACATCATCTTTTCTATCAAACAGTTATATAATGCGTTCATGATTGTGTGGAAGTACACTTATACTTTTCGATGATGATTATCTGAAATGTTCTGTTATTCCCTCTCTTTTCTAATGTGACATTTCATTTAAAAATTCAAAAAGTGTACCACAGGGGACAGAAAAGCTTCTCTATGCAGGAACCGTATAAGTAGTGGAGGCACTGCATGTACTGTTGTCTCCTCCATCTCTCCACCCCAAGCTGCACGTAGAAATGATCATATGATTGTGAGAGAACGTTTATTGGTAAAGGCACAGATCCCACAACGGATATCTTCACAAAGCTGCCTATAAATAGAGAAACAAGCTCACGAAATCAACAACGAAGCATTCAAATTTTTCTAAGAGCTGTAACTCTGCCAAATCAATTGGACGACCTACACTTGTGCAAAAAGAGCAATCTACTTTGCCTTGCTAAGTTATTCTGTGTATTCAAGTTATATTGTAATATCCTCTCTGTGAGAGTTATCTCTTTAACTTGTACTCAAACAGTTTCTGTTTAGAAAGCCAGGAGTGGCTTAGTGACAAAGAATACTTGGGTGTTCTTTAATCTCAGGGGGAGATTAAAGGTTTTCCAGAAATTTCCTAGAGAATACTTGTAGCTAGGAGTGGCAAGGTATATATAAAATTCTGTTTGTAATCAGAATTTGATTAGTGGAACCCTTCAAAGGTTTTTGAAGGATAACTGGGCATAGCTCAGGTTTAGTGAACCAGTCTAAACTAAGTGTTTTTACTCTATTGCTTTCAAGCTTACTTGCTATTCTCTTGAGTTATTTCTTCACATACTATGCACAAGTTTCTTTATATCTTATTTGTGAAAACTTCTTATTTGCGCATGGACGTTAACTAGAAAATGCAGTTTCACCAAACTGTCATTTTAACAATAAGACGATACCTGTGATCTTTTGTTTTATAAGTCCTTTGTAAAACTAAAGTTAGTTTATCTCCATCTTTGCGAAAAGTTTTCAAACTATATAACAAACACACTATTCAACCCCCCTTCTAGTGTGATTCTCTGCATTTCATTATCTGTATATTTAATCAAATAAGATTTGATTATTTAATCAATAAGATTTGATAAGATTTGATAATTATCTAATAAGATTTGATAAGATAAAATAGAACACACATTTTCTATATAAGGAGGTGTATACCTCAAAACATGACGCATGAGAAAAATGACTTTGTTGTGAGTTCTCTCTAAATCCCTACGCGTCTACCCATCGGCTAGCACCGAAACCCCGCTCCAATTGTTGCTCGCATGGATTAAGTAGAGGCGTTGTAACTTTGACGCTTGGTGATCAAAAAGCAGCTCGTGGTTTGAAAGCGTGCTACAAAGGTAACATCTAAACCCTTAATGATTCATGTGTAATGCGTGGTCCATGGGAAGGGGTTCTTTCCGCTCATGGTCTTTTCAGAAAAATTTTAAAATTATAGACCATGAAACCCCAACACCAATCTGACATTAAAGTGTACGACAAGATGTAATTATAACACTTTTTACTCATTTAGAGATTAAATAAGAATTTTCATTCTTTCAGGGACTAAATTATCACCCTAAAAAAAGTTATAAAACCTGGGGTGGTCATGGCCCCTGCTGCCCCTAGGGATGGCAAAGTATACCCAGACCCTATGGATAGGGTAAATACCCATTTATTAGGGATGGGTCCGGGGGCGAATATTTACCCGCAGTTTTTGAATGGGGATGGGTGCGGGTACGGGTACTATAGTACCCACCTCGCCCTGTCTCGCACCTATTTTTTATACATATACTAGATAGTACCTGTGCGATGCACGAGTTTATTGAGGAGGAAATTATTTTTTTGTATGTATAAGTATGTTGAAAATGTTTTTTATTTGTTATGTTATTTAAAAATATCTAAAAATAATTCAAATTTTCGCAATAAGGAACTTATTCATTAATAAAAATAATAAAATATAATTAGAAGTGTTTATTTTATAATTCAACACATTTCAAAAAAAATATATAATACAACTATAAATTTAAATTTCACAATGTCACTTTCTTGAAGTAATTTTTTTTTATATATAGACAAATAAAACTATATAACAAAAATAAGATAAAAATAATAAGAAAATTAATTTTAACTAAAAGAACTCACATATTGTTCCATTAAAATATTTCTTATGAAGTTCATTAATTTAGCATCCTGTAAAAATATTGAAAACAAAATTAAGCAAATGAATGAAAAATATAAATTTAAGAACACATATTTAAATGATTACATATAAGCACAATGTCATATATCACACTCATTTGTATTAAATTTGATATGATATTGTAATATTTTATGTTTGGGAGAGACATTTTCTAATTTTTTAAAAGACAAATTATAATTAAACTGAAAAATTAAAAATTAAAAATAATAATTTAATATTTTTTTATAAACCACAATTTAAAATTTTCATTATAATTTTATTAAAAGTTATTTGAAAAACTATTGTCTTTTTATTATATTGTTCTAAAAAAATTAAATAAATAAAATTTGGGAAATTAAAATAAATTATTTAACTTATAGACAACCTTACTTTTATTAAGAAAATATCCTTATCTTTATATATATAAAAGTCACTTGATGGATATTTTTATCGTTATAAATATAAGTATTAGTGTTAATATAATTATTATTTAATTTAATAATACTAAATATCTATCATATTAAGTTAGAGTACATATTTTAAATTTACAAATATAATATTTTTATTAGGAAATCCCCTATTTAATTATAATTTTTATGATAATTATTATTTCGTTATGTGCATTCTTTCCCTAATTTTAATAATTAAAATTCTCAGTCATAAAGAATTATCCATTGACTAAAATTCTTGATTGAAAATAATTATAAACCTTTTTTTTTACTGCAAAAAATAATTATAAACCTATGATTAACAACATTATATTTGTGCAACTATACCAAATTTAATAACAAAGAGCTTCACATAAGCCACAAACTAAATTTGATTGCGACTAAACTCCATAAAAGGTAGATATTTGACTGCAATGCATGCTACTTCATCCATAAGTATCATAGAAAATAGATTATAAAAAAAATGTTAATTAGTTGCTACATTTTATTATAAAAAATATAATTTAATTAACATTAAATATAAAGATACATATTCAAAATTTAAATAAATCTTTTCATCAATTAAAATTAATTTTTTTAAAAATTGTAAATTGAAAGTTTTAAACGTGTTCATGTTATATATATTAATTTATATTTTAATTTTTTTTATCCGTAGGAATTAAACACGATACCGGGGATTTACAATAACTCACGCACCCTGCTTATTTTAATTTTTAAATACATGTTAAACATATATTTTTTCATACTTTATATTTGTTTGCAAATGGAAAGAACATTCAGTGAACAAATACATAAACACAAAAAAAAAAAAAATTATAGACAAAGAGAAACATTTTATTTCAGCCTTAGTATAAGCTACAATACATGCTTGAAGTTAAAAGGTACATAAATGAAGATTAAAATAATAAAGCCCAAAATAGTAACATGTTGCTCATAAACAAAAACGTGAAAATCTCCGAACAATAAGCCTATCCCTACAATACTCACGAATTTGTGTATAGCAAAATAAGACTGCGTTGTTCTTCTTGCTCCTTTATATTTTGCGCCAAGCAATTTTATAAATCATTATAGGAATCCCTTCACATTCTGCTAGATAGTTTTATATACCAATCAGAAAACCATTGTGCGTGGACTACATATACCCACCACATAAACACAACAAAGGTATTATATAGTCTTTTAATTGATTTTGGAAAGTAATCATATCATATCATATATTAATTAGGTAATAATTTCTATATTTGTGTGTCATAATTATCCACAATCGATTTGTGTTTAAGGTAAGATTCTTTTAACAAAATTTTGATTATCATTTAAGTGAATCAATTATATTATTAAGATTGCTTTTAGAAAATGTCATCAGAATATGACACGTGGACTACCAGTCCTAGTTAGCAACTGTCTTTTATATAATATACTAAATAGTACCCGTGAGATGCACGGGTTTATTGAAGAGGGAATGAATTTTTTGTCTGTATAAAGTATGTTGATAATGTTGTTAATTTGTTATATTACTTGAAAAAGATCTAGAAGTAATTCAAATTTCTGCAATAAAGAACTTATTCATTAATAAAAATAATAAAAGATAATTAGATGTGTTTATTTTATAATACAACTCATTTTAAAAAAAATTATAATACAACTATAAATTTAAATTTCACAATGTCACTTTCTTAAAGTAAAAAAATTTCTATATATAGATAAATAAAACTATATAACAAAAATAAGATGAAAATAATAAGAAAATTAATTTGAACTAAAAGAATTCACATATTGTTCCATTAAAATGTTTTTTATGGAGTTACTTAATTTAACATCATGTAAAATTATTGGAAACAAAATTAAGTGAATGAATAAAACAATATAAATTTAAGAACATATATTTAAATGATTACATATAAGCACAATGTCATATATCACATTCATTTGTATTAAATTTGATATGATATTGTACTATTTTATGTTTGGGAGAGACATTTTCTAATATTTTGAAAGAAAAATTATAATTAAACTTAAAAATTAAAAATAGTAATTTAATATATTTTTTTATAAACAACAATTTAACATTTTCATTATAATTTTATTAAAAGTTATTTGAAAAACTATTGTCTTTTCATGTATTAAATAATATAAATAAATGATCAAATACTTATTTATTTTTTTAAAAGATACATGTGAAAAAATGATAATTGAGAATCACATCCATCTACTGTCACAAATTCAAATCAACCACATAAATATATATACTATGTTAATATTTATTTAACAATTTATATTTCATTTCATTATTTCTTTAAGATATATTACATTAATTTAATAATAAATATGTAGTATTGACCCTTTATATTTATTAACATTCAAGTTTAATTGATTTTAATTTTTTCATATACTTAGGTGATGAAATTATCTATTTTATTTGAAAAACTATTTAAAATATAACTAATATCTAAATCAATTTAAAAATAAATTTAAATTTGAAATATAGATATAAATATAAATATTTATAATAATAAAAAAATAAAACTATTAAAACATTAAAATAATTTAGAATCCAAATTTATTGTACACAGAGAATAAAATGAACAAACACATGAATTAATTTTAGTATATTAAAATTTAATTGAATCTAAATTAATTAGTTGAAAAATTCAAATACTTAAATAAAAAAGTATTCAGTGAATTTGAGTGAGAAGATTTTGTGTATCATATTCATAATTGTCCATAAATTCATAATTGTACATTTTAAATTAATCTTTAAGACATAGTTCTTTTACTTAATTCATTCAAATCAGAATATATAATTACCATAGTTATTATATTTGGACACAAATATTAATTTTGCGTGAATCAATTTATTCTTATTTAAAATAATATTTATAAGAAAAATCAATGATTTTTTTGGTCAAATTCAATTCAAATAAATGACGATTCCATATTTAGGTCAAATTAATCATCTATTTTAAATTTGGTCCAATAAAATGCTATTAAATTATTTGAAATTGACAACATGTGTAATAATTAAATAAACAGTACGATAATAAAAAAAATATGATAATAAATTAATCGAGCACTCCATATTTAGGCCAAAATTAAAGGTTCATTTTAAATTAATCGTCTATTTTAAATTTTGATTCATCAATCAGAAGTAAAAATAAATTTCTATATTTGTGTGTCGTAATTGTCCATAATTGATTTGTATGCAAATATTTGTTCATTAATTGATTGGTCTAAAAATGAATTGGAGAATTATACATAAGCAAAAAAAAAAAAAAAAAGTAGGAAACATTGTAGTATTGCCATGTGGGATAAGATTGTAAATGGAATTGGTTTTTAGATTGACATGTTGAGATTTTCTATTTAAGAACATCTTACTTTGTATTTATTATTATTATTATTATTATTATTATTATTATTATTATTATTATTATTATTATTATTGGTTGATTTGTTAAAATAATTTTTTTATATTAAAAAAAGAGTTAATTATACGACCCCCTAGGGTTTGCCCTTATTACACCCGATACCCCTCCATTTTTCCTTAATTTTTGGACTTTCGTTACACCGACCCCCCTCTTAGGCGAAAATCATTACACAACCAAAGATGATGATGATGATGATGATCAAAACGCTGTAATTCCATCAAACCACCATCATAGCTCTATCATGATGATGATGATGATGATCAAAACGCTGCAATTCCATCAAACCACCATCATAGCTCTATCATGAACGCCACTTGAAATTACAATAATTGTCTCTGCAAGTATTCCATGACCCATTGCAAAAAATCCATCATTATCAACTCTTAGTCTCACTACTTTTGTAACCATATTAATTACTTATGGAAAGTAATCATATAATCATATTGATATTGATATTCAATATAATTATAGTACTAACTTAATTGTATAAATCAGTTAATAGCAATATTTATTTATCAGTTATGAAATATAAACATAATCGTAATATTAAGAAAAGATTTTTTTTAGTAAATTTTGATTACCATTTAATTGCAATCAATTATATTATTATTAATTGCAATCAAGACCATTTAATTTGATCAATTATATAAAATAAAATTAATTTCAATCATATTATATTATTATAGCATTATCAAAAATTAAGATTGAATTAATTTACTTTATTAAAATATTTTAAAACATAATTTTTTTTATTATACTTAGATTTATTACTATTATTAAAATATTTTAATATCATGCATTTAAGATTAAAAAAATACTTAGATTAATTATTACATAATTTTGTAAAATTTTCATAAATTTAATATTTTTATTTAAAAAATAATTAAATAATTTTAAAATTGATGCAATTAATTTAAATGTTAATCTCATATAAAAATTTGATTAATATAAAATCATATCAAATATATATTATCAAACATTCAAATATAATTTTAAAATTTGATTTTCACGATATTATTTAAAAATATAAAGTTGACCAAGATATATTAATTTAAAATTTATTTATTTAAATCTGGAAAGAAAATATCAATTATTAAATCATTATAATTTTAAATTTTCTATTTAAATATGGAAATAAAATTAAAAATTTATTAAAAGTCTTACAAATATTAAGATTGTGATTTAATTAATTAATTAATTGATTATATTAATACTAAAATTAGAAGTGTCACAAGAATGTGACACATGAACAATCAGTCCTAGTCAGCAACTGTGTTTTATATAATATATAGATAGATAGATATAGATAGATAGATAGATAGATAGATAGATTAATTTAATTAAAATACTTTACAAAATATATAAATAATTATATATTTTACTAATTGTTGATTTAATGACTAACATAATACTTGTTTCTATTTTACTAATTTAAATGGTTACTTATTTAAGGCTTAAATATATTTTTAGTCCCTCAAATGTGGGTACTTTTTTTTTAGTCCTTCAAATTTAAAACTGCTTTTTTCGGTCCCTAAATCACTAGAATGTGACACATGAACAATCAGTCATAGTCAACAACTGTGTTTTAGATAGATTAATTTAATTAAAATACTTTACAAAATATATAAATAATTATATATTTTACTGATTGTTGATTTAATGACTAACATAATACATGTTTCTATTTTACTAATTTAAATGGTTACTTATTTAAGGCTTAAATATGTTTTTAGTCCCTCAAATGTGTACTTTTTCTTTAGTCCTTCAAATTTAAAACTGTTTTTTTTGGTCCCTTAAACTTGAAAAATACTCTTTTTAGTCCTTTTCCCAAATGCCACTAGCACTTGCCAAATAAGGACTTGCAGATTTTTAATTTAAATTTTAAAATATGATTTCTGGTGGTTTAAAACCGCTAGAATCTTTTAAACCAAAAATAAAAAAAATAAAAACTATGAGATTTTCTATTTAACTTCAGAAATCCCTAAATCTAAAATTAATTCCCAACATTAGTAACCTTAGAAACCCCTTCATCTTCTCCGTACAGTGATGTGTGTAACACCCCAATTTTTCCCTTCTAATTATAAAAATATATTAGTTATTATTAAATATTTTATTTTGTTGGTTTTAATTAAAATAAATAATTTGGGATTATGTTTTGGGTTCGGAAGTGAGAAATTGGGTTTTTAGAAAATAAAAGGATTTTATGAGTATATGGTCTCTTAAGTCACGTGTTGGGCTTTAGGCTCCATAAGCCCAATTTGCCTCTAAAAGCTACCTGATTCTCTAAAACCTAGTCTTCCCTCCTGTTGTCTCTCTTTTTTTTCTCTTTGGGAATCGAGCTGCCAGAACTGCAAACGGAGGAGTGAATGGAAATCGCGAAGAACCATTGTTGCTGGCACCCTTGTCGTGGAACCTCATCGTTCGAGGTAAGGGGGAGTGAGATTATCTCGTTCATGGGTATAACTATGGTCGGGGGTAGTGGGCTTGACCTTAGACACCAATTAACTGTGTATGTTGTAACACCCTTAATTTTAGAGCTTAAGATTAAATTCAAAATTAACCTCTTAATTAGTGATTAATTGAGTAATCAAGAAAAATAATAGAAATAATTAAAATAAGCTTTGAATGTATTTTTTTATGGATGTCTCTTTCCTAATCTAAATAATTTATTGAATGTTTTATTTTATGATCATAAAAAGTATAAAAAAATAACAAATGGGGATAAATATTTTTCATGAAAATATGAAGATAAATTTAGACTTAACTTACCATATAAAATATAAAAAATATAACACACGTGGATAAATATTTTTTTTTATAAAAACAAGTAGGAAAATTACATTGAATTCACAGGGAAAAACTTTTTTACTAAATATTTTTGCCCAATCAAAGTTAATATTTGTTTTACATAGTTAATATATATTTAATTACATAAAAAAATAAAATATCAACATAATCACTATTATTTTCTCTACGCAAAATTAGTGTCTAAAATTGATTTTTAAGCAAATAATTATTCATTTTTAATTTATTATCTTTTCACTTAAATAAATTATTCATTATTTTCTTCTACATGGATAAATTTTAATTTTATTGTATACATCGATATGTATATGCAAATATATTAAAATAAAAATTATATATAAAATATAGCACATAGGGATGATTATTTTTATTTATAAAAGCAAGTAGAAAAATTTCACTTAATTCACAGAGATGAACAATTTATCTAATGTCACATCAATATCTAAATTATTATAGTAAAATTATATTTTTTATGAAAGTATGGAGATAAAAATTTAACACATTACATTATATATAATACAAAATTCAAATAAAAATCTTAAACTGTTAACCGGTCAAAATCTAGTTATAATAAAAGTAAACAAGTCTGAGCGGGAAATCTTATGCAATTGAGCGGTAAATTTTTAGAGAATTTTTTTTCCTATTTTTAATTCATAAAATTATATATATAATAATTAAGGTAATTAGAACAAGTATATCTTCTAATTTGAAATAATTAAATTAATTATTATTAGCATATATATGTTTTAATAAAGATAATTAAGATTATTTTATAATAAGGTAGAATTTTAAATTAACTAGAATAATTAAGGTGCACTATTGTGTATTTGAATTTAGAATAATTTTAAAATATAGTATAATCTTTATCTTTATCTTTATATTAATAAAAGTAAAGAAGTCAAGACGAGAAACTCTTATATAGTTGAGCGCAAGTTTTTAACGGTAGTTTCCTTCTATTTAATTTACTTATTCTATTTTTGCTCAAAATAAGGATAATTTGATAATTAAATTATTTTAGCAATTAAGAATACTTTTATGACCTACTTCCTAATTATAATAAATTTAGAGTAAATAGTCAAATTATCTTCTACAGTCGAGGATTGAGATGTTGTAATATGTCACATAATATGTTACATTTTTCTATTTATTATTTATTGTGTATTTGAATTTAAATTTCAGCATTTATTTTGACCTATTAATATGTCACATACTCCCTCTGTTCCAGATTATATGACATTTTAGAGAAAAAAATTTGTTCCAAAATAGATGACGTTTTACAAAATCAATGCTGCATTAAACATCTTTTTCCAAGACTACCCTTAATCAATACTTAGTGGGAGTAATGTAGTATGAGTAATTAATTAGAGAGATAAAGGGTATATTAGGAAGTTACCTAATGTTTTCTAGGAAATTCAACAAATTAATTGCATTTCTTAATACCTATGCCAAAATCTTAAATGTCATATAAATTGGAACGGAGGGAGTAATATGTTATATCTTTCCATTTATTCTTTCTATTTATTGTAACGTAATATGTTATATTTTTCAATTTATTATTATTTCTATTTATTGAGCATAATCTCTTAATTATTTGTTACTCTTAATAATATCAATTTTCATCAAATTTTAATATAAATATAGATGAGAACCCAAACCTTACACACGAAATTGTTCTTGCTTACATACGGTTTTCGTCTTCTTCTTTGTGTGTTTTGTTTTTTAATTTATACTTTTTATATGTATTTCTATTTCTTCTTTGTAGGTGTTTTTTTTATAGAGAAGAAAAAAAAATCTCTTGTGTTTTACTTGGTTTTTTACAAGATATAATGAAATTGTCTTTATTTACATGTAAAAGTTAATTGTTCCCATCCTATGTTGGTAATGTTCACATCTTATTTTTAATTAATTTTCATTATAATTATTTTCTTATTTATCAAATATTGTTTAATATACTACATTACAGAGAGTCTGCATCCAAGACCTTTGCGTCTAATCTTAAACGGTTGAAGAGCAATAGAAAGATATCAAGGAGCTTCTCAAGTCCAAGTCTATATTAAAACAGTACATACGTCACAATTTCCACAGTCAACAAATTCCAGTCACAACAACTTAGCACCAAGAGTGTCGAAAATTCCCATAAGAAATGCAATGGTTCAAGTCTCATTTTTTTTCTTCTGAAAAACAGGACAGAATGTGGGTTTAAATTAAAATTAGTAAATCATTTTTAAACAAATTTTTTTATATAGAGTCAAAGCTCTTTAAATCTATTTTATGGAATGGTATCCCAATTGCCTAGCAAAAATCTACAAAAATTCCTAAAAATTATACGAAGGAGGTGAGACAGTTTTGGTTCAAAAACTTTCAAAGAATTTCACTTTTTTGGACCTTCCCAAAACTAAAATGAGTTGTACTTTTTCCAAATGAAACCTAACACAATTATCTTTCCAAAAAGGTAAATTTGTTCCCTAATTCCTTTCCTACACTTCCTAGTAAATTTCTCTTTAAAATCATTTTCCAGACTTGAGGACAGTGCTCACAGCACACCGCCTTTGCCTTGTGATCAATTTTTAAAAATAGAATATGAGATTAAAAATTAACTTAAAATACCTGGTTGGAAAGCTTATCTTGTTTATTTTAAGGATTGGTAACCACATTTTGAAAATGAACAACACAAAAATACAGAATTAGGGAAAATCGAGCACTGCCAGACTCAAAAACGAAAACAGAGAGGTCAATTTGCATGTCCTGGATGAGCCTCATTTTGAGCTTATCTCATAAGGACCCCAATTTGCAAGTTGAAGGTTTTTGTGTCTAGTTTCATTTAAAATTGGTTTCACTCAAACCCAACAATTAGATTTTGAGAAAAGCTCGAGACAGTGGCACTTGCTCTAGCCAAAGCATGATTACAGCCACTGCCTCATGTAATTTGGCTTTGAGTTTCAAGAGAAAAACTTGGTTTGAAGTTTGATAAAATTTGGCATGGTCTCCTTTATAATTAGAGCCTTCCCAAAGAATTAAAGAGTAAAAAAGATAGAAGAAAATGTACATGCAAGCACCATACAGCCATAGACCCACACATTTTCTCAACATGCAATGGATTCAACATCAACAATGGAGGCATTCATGCAATACCATGGTTGAATCCTCCCAAGACAACCATGGTTTTGAGTCCACAAGGAAGAAAGTCCCCTTACCTAGTTTAAATACTCACACAAAGAAGAAGATGAGGAGGTGAAGATGGAAATGGAGACTAGGGATGGTGAGGATGAGATCCACCGCCTTGCATGCAAGCACCAAGCACCACAATGGAAGTTCTCTACTCTTCTCCTTCTCTTCAAGCTCTCGGCCAAGGTGAGGAAATGAGAGAAAATTTGCTAACTTAGCCTCGTGTTGTGTTGTGATGGTGTGATGAGTGAATAAGAATTAAGTGAGAGATTAGTGAGTTTAATGAAAAATTTGAGTGGGGTTAGGTGGGGTGAGGTGTTGAGGCCGTGTGGGTTGATTAAGAGGTGGTGGATTAGCTCTTTTAACCAATGGTTAAAAGGGTTAATCCTTTAGGATTAAGGGATTTAGGTATACCGAGTATAGTTTACACAGTGTAATTTTACACTATGTAATTGTGATGCAACGCATTAAAAATTTAGAAATTTAATTCAAGTAATTAGAATTTTTATAAAACTTGTTATCTAATATATTACCCGTGTAATTAGATTTATTCTAGTTGATCAAATAAAATTTCATCTGTAAAGAATTTAACTACAAACAAAATTTCATATGAAATTAATTATCAGGCAAAACACAACAATTAAGTAATTTAAATCAAAACATCATAAGAAAATAATCACAGTCAATTGAATTACAGGCAATTAAGTATATGCAACACTATAGACAATTAATTTAAAGAACACACTGCAATCAAATAATTAAATAAAACACTACAGTTAATTCCTTACAGACAAATTTAATTATGAGCAAACAACACAAGAAATTAATCACAGAGAATTTAATTACAGGCAACCCATATAGGAATTTAATTGCAGAGAATTTTATATATTTGATTTTGTAAATTTTTCTACTTAACCATTATTAAGAAATACTCATATTATTTATTTTTCATTATTTTTCTTAATTACTAAATTACTCACTAACTATATTAAATTACTCACAACACATTTTTCTTATTTAACACAAACAAATAAATCATAATTAAATCAAAATCGAACCACTCAAGTACATACTTATTGGGTTCAAATTTTTAGCGTGTTACATCCCACATGTAAATGCAACAGCGCTTTACACCACTGTGTCAACCCTATCCCTATTAGTTAAAGTTAGTGATTATAACTTTTTGAGATTTCACTAATTTAATTCATAATTACTATTTTGAAGTTCTTATTAGTTTCACTGTCTAACAGTGGACTTGCTAACAAAATGTCATGGATGAATAAATTATTTCAAATTATTGAATAGTAAACATCTTCAAGACTTATTATTTTTTATTTTAACGAAAAAAATTAGGACTTATTCTTTTTTTAAGTATTTTTTATTGCCAAATGTGGTGTATTAAGAAGTTTTACAAAACTTAAACTAAATTAGTTATTAATTTATAATCATTACTTTAAATTTTATATTTTTGTTGTCACGTGAATATTTGAAATCAACCGAATGGGATTCAGCTATTCAAGCTCCAACACGATTCCAAAAATTTGAATTTTGAGTCAAACGATTTGATCACCAAGAAGGGAAATCTGCCTCTTGATATGGTATGGGTTCTCAAGTAACTAAAGAAAGTACTTGATTGATGGTGAGAGTAATAAGAATTCAAAAATAAACAAGAAACTGAAATGGAATTTTAAGTTGAAAAGCAATAAACTCGGCAAGAAATATAAACTGAAAAGATGAATTGTATTGATTGATTTTGGTCGAAGGTCCTTACAAACGTATTCAGAACACATATTTATACTAAAAAATCGTAACTAACTATCCTAGATCGTGTCTCTACAACGTTCGACCACTATTGGCTTGACCATAACTAAATCGGCTGCCCTAAACCTATTTCGGCTAAATCTTGGTTTTGTTACATATTCCAAGTCCTGTTTTCTGCTCCTATTTTCCTGGAACTACTCCTAGATCATGAGATCTTATCAAAATCAAGCTTTCAACCGCTTTCCTCATGCTCCCTTATTTTTTGGATCCATCTCCAGTTAGCCCATATCTTAACTATCTTGTTATCACTTCAAGATCTCTACTGATTTTTGAATTTCAAATCATTAGCCAAAAGGTTCGTTTTACTTATCATTTGCAACCAACATCGGCCAACACAATTAGATACCAGATTATCATATTAGCCTTATCCTTTTGGCTAATTGACTTTTTGATTAACATATTTTGAGTGGCAACAAATGCCCCCCATATCTTGCCGTTGATTGGCTAAATGGAGAGTCTAAGATATAACTATTTCTATCTTTCCCCCTCTTTCTGAACTTTGCAATTGACTTGCATTTAAAACTTAGCCATTGCGCGCCCTTCTGCTTATCAATCTTGTCACTTTAAATAGCTCACTTTCTACTGTTACTTGACTATTTGAATTACCCCTTCCTTTCTTGCTCTTTTCTTGCTTCCTTTCTTGCTCCTTTTCTCCCAAGCACTTACCGCAATGTCGACCACAAATAGCTCTCAATCAAGGATCCATAAGTACGGGAATAGGTCCGATGATGAAGCTTCATCTCATAAATCAGCATCCAGCTTCTCCAGCGCTCATGACGATCCCAACTCACCTTAGGATTTCAAAAATCACTTACGCACTTACGAAGGGCACTGCTATCTCTGCCCTTGTGCTGATGATGTGATGGATGTCGTTACCTCCCTCAATTATTACCTCTATCACACTGATTATCCAATTCCTATCACCTCTTGGTTTCAGCTAAATGCCATCCCTCAAACCTTATGAACCTAACCTAAAGGTTCTATCCTTACTATAGGTGGCTCAATCGGACGACCAAAGCGAATGGGACTGACTGGAAGAGATGGAGCATTTATGATGCCATCAATCTGACCAGGCATGATGTTAAACCAAACTACTCGCTGATCTTCAGTTTCTTGAGCTTTTGGTCAACAACTATCAACGCTTTCGTCTTCCCATTCGGCATCATGACTATCACTCTTCAGAATGTGGTGACCATTATCGAATTTCCCATTATTGGGAATAATTCCCTTCCTTATACGCCCATGCCAGCGACAACTTGGGGCTCTCATTAGACAGATCCACCAACACCCTCACTTCATCAAGACCTATATGAAGTCTTCGGCTACCGTTTCGGCTGAAGAACACAATGCATTTCTGTTATATTGGTATTGTAAATATTTCATTTGTTCCTCCTCTAAGGCAATAGTCTCTGAATATGCTATCCACGTTTCTCTGCTTTAGTCGAATAAGCCTAAGGCCATTGGCGTACTATTTTTATCTTCTTTTTACAAGTCTATCTTTCTGCTTTTAGAGAAGATGAAGACTGGTCAGAACATAGGCAGTGCTTCCGGTCCCTTTTGGTTCTTACAACTCTGGATTACTAGGTACTTTCCTATGTTTGCCGCCAACGTCCCGAAATCGGTTACGGCGGCAGAGCGCTATGCTAAAGATGCTACCTTGGGTGAAGCTTTTAGAATCAAGTCCACCGCCACTGGTTTGGCTCGCTTCTTTGTTGAATCCATATTCGGCATCCTAGATGATGTCAGTGCTTTCTAGAATCCCCCAACGGTGGACCATGATATCCTAAGTTGGTTAAAATTAGACCCTCAAGCAAATCCAGAGGCCCAAGCCTGCCAAACGACTAACTGGGGTAGCATCGTGACGGCTAGGGATTAGCTATGTGGGATCAAACCCAGCTCCAGATACAACAAGATTTCTGTGGAGCCTTATAACCCTCAATTTGTTGCTTGCCAATTTGGCCTTACGCAACATCTACCAATGGCTTTTCTGACCCTGACATCTCCCAATTCTCGGCCTTCACTATCTGATGAGGACACAACTAAGGGCAAGGACCATGAAGCACTTGAAGGGCCCATGACCAGAGGCAGACTTAAAAAGGCCCAACACGTTGAAGAGACAAGGCTGGTCATTTGTATAGCTGCCATTGATGATGACTGAAGGCCCATGTCCCCATAATTTTTATTTTATTATTTAATTATTGCAATTTTTATTTTATTATTTAATTATTAGCAGTTATGTCCCCATGGTGAACTATATGTATTTTCGTCAAAAATAAATGAGGGACTTTTGGCAGTTTTCAAAATACGTGAGTATTCTGAGAGTTTCTCTCAAGGTTCCCGTTGAACCAAATTCTGACTTATCAAGGTTGATTCCTTGTGGCGTCAGCGTGACTTATCTTCCATCTCTGGAAGTGGCGTCCCTCCCCGTCGGCAACCCTGTACCAAGCGGTCCGCCCCGTAAGGATCACGTCACTATCCGCCGAAGAAGTAAGAAAGGTCACTCGCCAAACAAAATGGATGCTCGACTTGTTTGAATTCAGCTTGTTTCTGCCTGATCCAAAGAAGACCCTCAACTTCCTTAATTGGTGGCTAGCTGTAAAGGATGCTTTGTTCCCTCACAGCGTTGCATCCTACCTTCTGCAAGCAGATAGACAACTTACTGTGGAACCTGCTGCTTCCAAGTCCTCAAGCAACCACAACCATCTCCACAGTCTGCTTCAATCTTGGTCAAGAAGAAGGGTAAATCGGCTGGCATCTCTATTAAACCACCAACAGCTCATACACCAAGTAACTTTAGCCTCTTGAAATATGCTTCTTTTCTGACTTAATTCAGCTAATATTCCTCCTTTTCAACAAAACGTCGTATAGAAACCATAGACCTAGACGATTAGATGAAGGTGACTCCCCAAATTCGACCCCTTAATTTTTAAAAGAACTACCAGGTCTACAACTGTTACAAGAAATATTACAGTGGCCGAGCCCACTCCCGCTAAGGTATCTATCATCTTCCCAAACATGTATCTATTTTACCTTGCCGAGAGCTTAGACAATCCTGTTCTTCCTGCAGGAATCAGCTTCTGCCCCTAGTCAAAGTGTTAAAAGACTGAAGCTAGGTACCGCTACCAAGATCCTACATGTAAGTATCATTCATTTGGTGTTGCCTTTGGGTTATTACTTCATATCCTCCAACTAATTCCTATGCTACTTTCTCAGGAATCATCCCCTGCTACCGAGCCTGTCAACACGCCACTTAAATCCTTTACCATGCCTGATGTACCAGTGCCCACTCTTGGTTGATCTTTAGCTTTTACTCGTCCAATCTTACCGAACATGACAAATGAAGCTTTGACCGAATATTTTCAATCCCCCACCTCATCTGCTCCAGTGGTTCCGGACGGGTCACTTATTGATGATCATTTTCAGCATGTTGAGCAGTTTATGTCCAGTGATGTTCCTGTCGATCCTGCTGTATGCAAATCAGTTGAACTATCTTTTGCTAAATTGGCCAGAGCCCCGACCATTTCAGAATCCAGTCGTCAGATTCTAAATCATATCAACATGACTGTGGGGGATGTTATCTTCAACCATAACATGCATCAATGTAGATACAATTCCGCAGCTGCTGACTTAAAGCAACTACGAGACTTGCAGGCTCAGAAATCTACCTACACCTCCAGCTTTCAAACTGTCAAAGCTGAGAAGCAAGCCGATTTAGCTGAACAAGAATGGCTCAATAAAAGGGTCGAAGATCTGACAGTAGAACTAGGACAGATTAAGAAGAAACTATCTGAATTAAACCCGAAGATAGCCGTGTCGAACACAAAGCTTAATCGCAGCTCAGATTGACATATTCAGCTGTATACCTTGGCTAGATTGCTAGAACTTGGACAATTATATTTGTTGTTTAATTACTCACTTCTTAATTGTATAATTTTTATTTATTAGGAATATTTTCATGGAGACAATTGATAATGACAACTCAACTACTACATTAGAAGATTTGAATGATCCCGTGGGCACAGTACATGAATGGATTCCCGAGTGTGATGAAGAACTCAAACCTGTGGTTGGCAAGGTATTTGATACATTACTAGAAGGAGAAATGTTTTATAGAAGCTACGCGGGTGCTGCTGGTTTTAGTATACGCAAATCAACTGTAACAAAGGAAAAAAAATGGGGAAATAAGGTTGAGATATTTTGTCTGCTCAAAAGAAGGCTTCAAAGCGGGCAACAGATTGGTCATGCATGGGTTGCTACTTGATGAGAAAAAATTGCCTAAAACCAGGCGGAGAAAAATAACAAGGGAAGGGTGTAATGCAAATATTGTTTTCAAGAGAACAACCGAAGGAAAATATGAAGTTTTTTGATTTTGGGAAGGTCATGGACATGCATTAGCCACACCTAGAAAAAGGCAATTTTTAAGATCGGCAAGAAGCGTAAGTAATGTTCACAAGAAATTACTGCTCTCCTGTAATAGAGCCAATGTAGGGCCTTCAAAAGTTTTTGAGTTAATAAAAGAACAGGTTGGAAGCTATGACAACGTAGGATGCACAAAAAGGGATCTCCAAAATCATTCTAGGGACTTGAAACACTTGATCAAAGACTCTGATGCTCATATGTTTCTTGATAATTTTAGGAGAAAATATGAGATGAACATTCATTTTACTATGACTACCAGGTTGATGATGAAGGGAGGTTAAAATATGTGTTTTGGGCAAACGGTCTTTGTCGAAAAAATTACTCTTTGTTCAGAGATGTAGTTTCATTTGATACCACATATAATACAAACAAGTATTGTATGGTTTTTGCTCCATTTACCGGCATAAATCATCATCGACAAAGTATCACTTTGGGGGCCGCCTTCTTAGCAGATGAAAAAGTTGAGTCATTTGAGTGGTTGTTTGAAACATTTTTGAAAGCCATGGGAGGTCGTAAACCTGTTGTAATCATAACAGATCAGGACCCAGCTATGAAGATTGCAATAGAGAGGGTTTTCACAAGTTCTTCTCATAGATTTTGCATGTGGCACATTCTTAAAAAGCTGTCAGAGAAGGTGGGCGTTTCCTTGAATACAAATACTGATTTTAATAATCGTTTTAAATCATGTGTTTGGAATTCAGAGTGTCCAAAAGAATTTGAATTGTTATGGAAAACTATTATCAGTGATTTTAAGTTAGAAGAAAATGGTTGGCTTTCACAGATGTATGATATTCGTAGTATGTGGATACCTGCTTATTTCAAAGATATATTTATGGCTGGAATTTTGAGAACAACGTCAAGATCTGAGAGTGAAAATTCATTCTTTGGTAATTACTTGAATAAGAACCTTAGTTTGGTAGAATTTTGGATGAGATTTGATTCTGCTATAGAAGTGCAAAGGCACAAGGAATTACTTGCAGATAATGATACATTGAGTTCTATGCCTGAATTGAAGTCACATAAGGATATAGAGAAACACGGTAGAGAAGTTTACACTCATGAAAATTTTTACATCTTTCAAGATGAGTTTTGGGATGCATGTATGGAATGTGGGGTTGAAGGAACAAAAGAGAATGATGGACAATCAATAGTTTTTATGGTTCATGGAGGCAAGGCTAGTAAAGTCAGGGAAGTTGTTTATAATTCTTCCAATCACATTGCACGTTGTTCTTGTAAAATGTTTGAATCTGAAGGCATGCCATGTCAACATATCCTTTTTGTATTAAAGGGTAAAGGCTTGAATGAAATCCCAGGGTATTACATTGTTAATAGATGGACCAAATTGGCAACTAGTACTCCAATTGTTGATCATTATGGCAATGTATTGGAGTCATGTTCCAAAATGGAAAGTGAAAGCAAGTTAATTTCTGATGCATGGGCACAATTGTATAAATGCATGCATATGGCAGGTACATCTAAAGAGAAACTACTCCTATTAATAAATGAAGCTTCTAGTATTGAATCAAAATTGTTAGGTTCTAAGACCTTGGACGATGTCCAACATCTCCTATTTCGGTTTTGATGATAATAACTAAAGGATAAATTTTGAAGTATCTAATGATCTAGTTTGAGTGTTATAGGATTTACATCGTCCAATCCCGCAATGGTATTGTATCTCTCAAACCTGGACTCTATGTTTTAATAAAGTGAGCGTCCAATTGTGTTTTATAAGAAACATACAGGCAGCGTCCAATGCTCCTGTGAGAACAAGCGTCCAACGCTTGAGTAACACTCAGTGGTTACTTTCAATTAAAATACGCTTTCTATAATATAAGGCAACGTTCACTATATCATATTTTAACATGCCATGATCTTTTCGAAAAGTATTGAACAGGAAAAGAAGAAGCTTCTCTCTGCAGAGAAAGTACAAGTAGGAGAGAGGCGCTACGAGTACGGCTGTCACATCCATCACTTCACTCTAAGTCAAAATGTGACAACGGCAATAAGCTACAGAAAGAATCGCTCTTGGAAAAGGAACAGAATCCTCAACGGATATCTTTCAACAAACTTCCTATATATAGAAGGATGAGCTCACGTATCAAATAAGACCAGAATTTTGAAAAAGAGCAGAAATCCTATAAAAACGACTGGACGACCATAAGCGAAAAAGAGCATTCATCTTAGCTTTGCTAAGCGAGTCTATAAACTTATTCTTATTGTAATATCCTCTCATTGAGAGTTATATTTTACTTACAATATCAAACATTACTGTTTGGAAAGCCAGGAGTGGCTTAGTGTTAAAGAATACTTGGTTTTTGTGTTTAATCTCAAGAGGAGATTAAGGGTGTGCCAGAAGTGGCCTAGAGAATACTTGTAGCCAGAAGTGGCAAAGTTAAGAATACTTGAGTGTAATCAGTTTTGATTAGTAGAACCCTTCAAAAGTTTTTAAAGGAGAACTGGACGTAGCTCAGTTGAGTGAACCAGTATAAAACTACGCATTCTATTCACTCACATTCTAGCTTACTTGAATTTCTTTCAAACTATCTCTTCAGCATACTACGAAAAAGTTTCTATACACTTTTTTTATTCAAGTTTATCCATTACGTGTATTTAAACGAAAGAGAAGAAGAGTAGTTTCTTTGGACGATTATTTTTAATCGACTGGACGATAGCCTATTTTTTTGTTTTACTAAACTTCTGTAAAACGAAAAGATACACTATCTTCACTCTAGCTAAAGTTTTCCAAAGAAAATTTAAATACACTATTCAACCCCCCTTCTAGTGTATTTCTCTACATTTCAGTTGGTATCAGAGCTCGACCTCTTGGGTTGAGTTCTTAACAGAACAGAGGAAAGATCCTGAGAAAGATGGAAAATGAAGGACAAGCTGTGAACAGACCACCACTCTTCAAGGGTGTCAAATATGACTACTGGAAGCAAAGAATGATAGCATTCTTTGAATTTAGCCATATTGACATGTGGGAAGTTGTGGAGATAGGCGATTATATTCCACTTGATGAAAGCCTCAACGAAATCCCAAAGGCTAGATGGACGGAAGAGCAAAAACAAAGATTTTATCTCAACTCCAGAGCCAGAAACATCATCATGTGTGCACTAAGCGAACAAGAATACAACAAGGTGCACAGTCTCAAAAGCGCAAAACAAATGTGGGACACTCTTGCATTAACATATGAGGGTTCCACTCAGGTAAAACGTAACAAACTCAGTCTCCTTACTCGTCAATATGAGTTGTTTAGTATGGAGGAAAACGAGGACATACAAAGTATGTTTGGACGGTTTCAAACCATATTAAATGAACTTAGAGCACATGGTAAAGATTATAATAACTATGAACATATTGACAAAATTCTAAGAAGTTTGCCTAGGAAATGGAGACCACAGGTTACAGCTTTGAGAACAAAGAAGGAACTGGACGATATGTCCTTAGAAGAACTTGTGGGAACCCTCAAGGTGCATGAACTAGAACTGCATCAAGATAGTGATGGTAAGAAAAATAAGTCTCTGGCGCTCAACGTCCAGAAGCAAAGGAAAGCATCATCGTCCAAAGCCATGCAAGCTGAAACATCATCAGACGAACAATATGAAGATGATGACTCAGACGAAAATGATGAACTATCCTTTATATCCAAAAGGATACATTCTATGTGGAAAAAGAAAGGTGGATCCAGATGGAGAAACCTGAAGAGGAAAGACTTCAAAGAAAAGAAGGAGAAGAGGAGGAAGCACACATATGTCTGATGGCGGACACCTCAACTGACTCTTCAGAGCCAGAAGAAGAAGATGAGGTAGATTTTAATGACTTAGATTCAATTCAAGAAGCTTATCATGAATTACTTTCAAATTCTTCTATCTTGTCAAAAGCCTATAGAACTTTAAAGAAATCATCCAAATCACTTTCAAAAGAAAAGGAAGCTTTAGAAGAAAATGTTAGACAACTGAAAAGTGAAAAGGAAGATTTACAAGAAAAGTTTGCAGAGCTCTCAAGGCAAAATGAAACTACAAATATGGAGAGGCGAGCTCTCTGGAATGATGCTACTCAAGCCTATAAATCCTATAAGGATTCAAGGGATAGAGAAAGAAATCTTTCCATAGAGATTCGAAATCTCAACGCAGAAAACAAAAGGCTAGTTGAGAAGCTTCTGAAAGTTGAAGCAGATACTTCCTTAAGAGGTCAACCACATGATGTTGTAAAACTTCATGAAGAGATTGACAGCCTAAAGAAGGATCTGTCAAACTTTGTCAAGGGCTCTGACAACCTCAAAAAACTTTTAAAATATGAAGGTTGTAAGAGACCAAATGACAGGTCAGGACATGGATACAAGGGAAAGAAATATATTCATGATGAAGAAACAGATGTTTGCTACTTCTGTGGGAAATCTGGACATATAACGTCCAAATGCAGACACCTGCCTAAGAGGGGAACATTCAATACCCTTCGAGCTAACAAAAAAGGACCCAAGTCAATCTGGGTACCTAAGGATAAAATTGTTTCTGTTGCAGACATGCTTAACAGCAGGAAAGAAACTCCAATCATGGTACCTGGACAGTGGGTGCTCACATCACATGACGGGAGAAAGGTGTATGTTCCAAAGCCTCCTACCCAAGACTGGTGGGACAGTCACTTTTGGAGGGAATCAGAAAGGGATGATAGCTGGCATAGGTAAGATTGGTATACCGCCCTATCCCTGTATTGATAACGTTCTTTATGTTAAAGGTCTTAAACATAATCTACTTAGCATAAGCCAATTATGTGACAGTGGATATGATGTTGCCTTTAACAAAGGCGAATGTACAGTCAAAAACTCTAATGGATCCCTTCTCTTTACTGCAAAGAGGCAAGGCAATCTCTATAAGATTAAACTTGGGGAACTATCAAGTCAAAATGTATCATGTCTAGTTTCTGTACAAGAAAATCATTGGTTATGGCATAAAAGACTTGGTCATGCAAGCTTGAGGTTAATCTCAAAGCTGAACAGGCACAACCTCGTAAGAGGACTACCAAGTATGTCATATAAAGATGATCTTCTTTGCAAAGCTTGTCAGAAAGGGAAACAAGTGAAAAGTTCTTTTCAAAGTAAAAACATTGTTTCCACTTCTAGACCTCTAGAGCTGTTACATATTGATCTGTTTGGACCCACAAGAACAGCCTCGATAAATGGTAAAAGATATGGATTAGTCATAGTGGACGACTATACTAGATGGACATGGGTCTTATTCCTATCCCACAAAGAAGAGTCCTTTAAGGCTTTTTATAATCTCTGCAAAAGAGTTCAAAATGAAAAAGGAGTATGCATTACTTCAATCAGAAGTGATCACGGGGGTGAATTCGAAAACGAAAGTTTTCAAAGGTTCTGTGAGGATAATGGTATCCTTCACAACTTCTCAACACCTAGAACACCACAACAGAACGGTGTAGTTGAGAGGAAAAACAGGTCACTTCAGGAGATGGCCAGAACCATGTTAAATGATGATTCAACCCCTAAACACTTCTGGGCTGAAGCAGTGAATACTGCCTGTTATTTACAAAACAGAATTTATATAAGGCCGATATTGAAAAAGACTCCATATGAATTGTGGAAGGGTAGAAGACCCAACATATCTTACTTCCATCCATTTGGATGTCAATGTTTCATTCTGAACACTAAGGATAACCTGGGAAAATTTGATTCTAAGTGTGATGAAGGAACATTGCTTGGATATTCTGAAACCTCAAAGGCGTACAGAGTCTATAACTCTAGAACCTTAGTTGTTGAAGAAGCTATCCATGTGAAGTTTAATGACAACAAGCCTGATAAGGAATTATTAGAGCTAGACAAATCATTTGCAGATATCAGACTGGACGATGCAAGTAAGTCATCAGATTCGTCCAAACATGATGTCTCAGTTGAAGAATCAAATGCACTACTGGACCGTCCAGTCGAAGAACAAAGAGAACCAACTGGACGCAACTGGCAAATGAAGAAACATCATCCACAGGAGCAAATCATTGGGGATCCAGAAGACAGAGTCAAAACCAGATCTTCACTTCAACGACAGCAAAGTCATGCAGCATTCATATCTCAAATAGAACCTAAGACTGTGGACGATGCCTTAGAAGATGAAGGATGGGTCAAAGCAATGCAAGAAGAACTTGATCAATTTCAAAAGAACAATGTCTGGAAGCTAGTAGAACTCCCCAACGACAAAGAAGCAGTAGGAGCAAAGTGGGTGTTCAGAAACAAGCTGGACGAAGAAGGTAATGTTGTGAGAAACAAAGCAAGGTTGGTAGCAAAAGGTTACTCACAACAAGAAGGTATTGATTATACTGAAACTTATGCTCCCGTTGCACGTCTGGAGGCAATCCGCATTTTACTGTCATTTGCAGCTCATAGCAATATGAAGCTATACCAAATGGACGTAAAAAGTGCATTCCTCAATGGACTCATAAAAGAAGAAGTCTATGTGGAACAACCCCCAGGATTTGAAAGTGATGCTTTTCCAAACCATGTTTTTAAACTCAACAAAGCACTATATGGGTTGAAACAAGCTCCTAGAGCTTGGTATGAAAAACTCAACACATTTCTGTCAGAAAATGGTTTCTCAAGAGGAAAAGTAGACACTACGTTATTTCGCAAAGACTATTCTTCTGATTTTATTATTGCACAAGTATATGTTGATGATATCATATTTGGTGCCACTAATGAATCTCTCTGTGAAGATTTTGCCAAATTAATGCAAACAGAGTTCGAAATGAGCATGATGGGTGAGCTGAAATTCTTCCTTGGACTCCAAATCAAACAAACTGAAAAGGGAATATACATACATCAGACTAAGTATGTCAAAGAGCTGCTAAAGAAGTACAAGTTGGACGATGCAAAACCAATGAAAACTCCTATGCATCCAACAACAGTTCTTGGACTGGACGACAACTCAAAGGAAGTAGATAATACTCTATACAGAGGAATGATAGGATCACTCCTGTACCTCACTGCGTCCAGACCTGACACCATGTTCAGCGTATGCTTATGTGGCAGATTTCAATCTGACCCAAGGGAAGTTCACTTAACTGCTGTTAAAAGAATCTTTCGATATCTTGCTGGAACCACTAACCTTGGGTTATATTTCAAAAGGGAGAAAGATTTCAGGTTAATAGGATATTGTGATGCTGATTATGCTGGAGATCGCATTGAAAGAAAAAGCACCAGCGGAGGATGTCACTTCATCGGTGGTAACCTAGTCTCCTGGACATGCAAGAAGCAAGGAACTATTGCTCTGTCCACTGCTGAAGCAGAGTATATCTCAGCTGCAAAATGCTGCTCTCAAATCTTGTGGATCAAGCATCAACTTGAGGACTACAACAAATATGAGAGTAACATTCCTATCTTCTGTGATAGTAAAGCTGCCATAAATCTCTCTAAAAATCCCATATTGCATTCAAGGGCTAAACATATAGAAATTAAACATCACTTTGTAAGAGACCATGTTCAAAAGGGGACTGTGGAATTACACTTTGTAACCACAGATAATCAGCTTGCTGATATATTCACCAAACCCCTTACTGAAGACAAGTTAATCCTTCTGAGGGACAAACTTGGCATGGCTTCTGTAAAGGAATGATTAACATCTACATGATGCGTCCAATAACTTCATAGCGTCCAAAGGACATGTCGTCCAAGGAACACTAGAGTCATGCATATATATATATTACATACGTTTCACTTAAAGTCCAACATATGGACGATGTCGTTCTATCTTAGTCTTTTCTTTTGATTCAAATTAATAAAACGGATCGTTTTAAGGATAAGTATGAGCTAATACTCTATGCTGAGTCACCTAAATGGCGGTAACCGTACACAGTTACCCAAATCCTCTGCACGTCTCATCATGGCGGGTTTTATGGCGTCAGTTACTTTTTTCAAATATTCAAAAATAAAAACAAAACCGCTTCATATTCTCCAAACAAAGCCCAAACGTCACCTTATCAAATCCTCACCGGAGAAAACCTAAACACCCATCAAACCTAAACACTCTCTCTCTCTCTCAGAAACCCCAAAAACCCTCTCAGAAAACCTAAAAATCCAAGCTTTACAAGAATGGCAATCTCTACAAACTCAAGCAACTCAGAACTCGACGTCCTGACCTACCCTGAGACTACGGTTGTGCACCAAGGAGCTGCTACGGTGCACATTGAGCACTTCTTTGACATTGAAGCGCTCGAGAAGCTAGGACTAAATCTGGAAGAAAGCCTACTGAAGTGTGGAATCAGAGGCTACTTCAATGACAACCAGAAAATCTATCCAGAGCTGATCAGGATGTTCTAGAGGAATGTCAAGTTTCAGAGCCCAAGGGAGCTCGTGGCCAATATTCTTGGACGAGAAGTGACGCTGTCCACCGAGGCCATAGCTAAGGTAACTGGTTGCATCAGGGAGCAGAACCAGTACAAAACCAACTGGGCAGAGAAGTACGGCGATAACGTTGCAACTGTGCTTTGCAAATCCAAAACCCCTCAGACAATGAAGATTGAGTACAAAAATCTGTGCGAGGAAGCCAAAATTTGGCAGCAGGTGTGCAATAAGAGCATCCTGCACAAAGCTGGGTCTAAGGACTCAGTCACAGACTTACACAAGTTTGTGATATTCCATCTGATGGAAGGCATTCCCTTCAATCTCCCTCACATCATCTACATCAATATTGTGAGGATGATGAAGTCCGTGGGTGGGAATGATGACATCTTCTACGCCGCCCTGTTGAACAGGATCCTCTGGGATCAGAAGCTCTATCAATGCTTCTATGATGAATTGGATGAAGAAGCCCATGAAGCCATAGTGAAGAAAGGGCCAATAGTGGCAACACAACAGTTGTTTGGTGAGCCCAACATAAGGCCGATGAAGATCAAGCTCACAGCCAAGGTCTTAAGGGACCTGGACGAGGACACCATCAACAGACAAAGGCATGAGCAGAGCAAGATCATCTCTAATGATGACGAAGAAGAGATTGATCTACTGGGCATTCGTAGAAAGATCAAAAGGCTGATGGAAGAACAGCAAGGCAGAAAGATCACACGTCAAGCATCTCAGATGCATGAGGAAGATGCTGAGAAGGAGAGGAGGACCAAGAAAAGGCATGCTGAGACATCTGTTGCTCAGTCACCAGCAGGAAAGCGTCCAAGGACTGAAACGTCCAAACCTGCTCAAGAGGAGAAGCGTCCAAAGGCTGCACCAGTGAAAGTTGCCCCAGAAAAACAAAGGGTACGAAAGCTTCAATTACTGGACGACTCTGAAGATGACGACCAGATTCCAATTGGTCGAATCATGAAGAAGGAAGAAGAGACAGAGGGTCCTCAGAAAAAGAAGCAAAAGGCACAACCTGCCAAAACACCTCCTTTTCTTGCTAATGTGCCACGAAGAAGAGTGAAGACTCAGGCAAGAAGGGCAAAAAGGACTGAAGTGCTACCATCATCCTCTCAAGACACCGAAAATGTGTCCACCAGCACCCTTCTACCAGCAATATCAGGTGCTCCTTCCACATCAGCAAGTCAGCAACCACCTCTTCACTTGGACCTGTCCAAGTTTGTGCGTCCAAGAGATGCATGGAGGGATACATGGTCCCCATGGACTATCCCCCCCAAGCAGAAAATGAAAGAAGAGAAAGACAGAGAACGCTTTCCAGTTGCATTCCTCACATGCAATAATCAGAATCTCTGTAACGAAGATGATGTGATCCAGAGGCCTCTGCAAGAGCCTCTAAAGCGGCATTATACAACTTCCTCAGCACCTGAGTGGACGAGGTATGTTTGCAATGAATCCTTGTCAGCTGCTTATCATGCCATGCCCAAAGGAACGATCATAAGCAATCCTCTGCCTAGTTGGACGAGAGAAGTGTATCCACACTTAGTACGCATGCCTTATCCTTACATCTGTCCAACTGGAACTCAGCAGAGAGTGCGTCCAGCAGCTGTAAATCTGCAGAAGCCAGAGGTTGAACTTGCCTCTCATTTCACCAAGAAGGTTGCGGAGCAGAAAGGGAAGGCTCCAAAGAAAAAGAAGGCACCGTTCAAGAAGTCTTCTGCTAACAAAGATAGTGAGCTGGATGCAGAATTGCAATTAGCAATCAAAGAAAGTCTGGACCAGTCAGTAACGCAGCAGCGTCCAGACGCAGAGTGGGTCAGGGATGTTCAAATATGGACTCCAATCACAAAGTTTCTGCCACTACCAGCTGGAACTCCAGTGCTAAACTTCCAGCCTGGCGACTTTGATGATCTTGGAAAGCTTCTGCAACAGATGTACATTCCAAATCAAGCAATCGCCTACCCACCAAACATGCACATAAGCCGAGCGACGGAAATAAAGTTTGTACCAGACAGAGTATGTCCTAGACTGCCTGTCTATGATGCTGGTCGCAAGAAAGGCTTCAAATTCTACGGCATTGAGATGCCTAGCAGGGAGGAGAAAGTTGAAACCCTGCAAAAATCTTCTTACAGCTGGGGTCATTTATTTGATAAGTCTGGTAAGCTCACGCGTGAACTTGGAACCTCAGATTCCATAACCTTTTGGCGCCAGATTCTATGGAACGATTCCCAGCAAGCCTCATCCTCAGGCTGCTCCAAGGATGATTTTGTTCATCCCCCTCATGGGATAGAAGTGCTGCGTCCAGTCAAGACTCATCATTTCTCAGACACATTTGCCTGCTTTCTGAAGGATTCAGATGATTATCTGGAGTTGATGAAGACTCTGCCAACAATCAGAAGCAACAAGGTGTTTGACCTCAGAAAACTGGATCGCACGGAGTTTGTGGAGGAACTCCAAATTCTCCATGAGGAGTACCTTGCGGAAGAAGCCGCCGCAGCAGTGGAACAAGCTCGTGTTGAGCAGCTGGCTTTTGAGAAAGCTGAAATAGCAACCATGGAAAAAGAAGATACGGTTGCTAAATCAAAGGCTACACAGGCAGAACTGGATGAAGCATCTGCCAAGGTGACAAAGGTGCTAGCTCATCTTGACCTGGACCCATCAGTACCAGTGGACGTAGAACACTTTGTCACGTCACATGAAGAAGCTACCGTCCAGTCTGATAGATCCGAGGATGATAGAGAGCTCGTTGTTGAAGCGTCCAAGCAAATGGAAGCCTCTACAGCACAGCCTATTGCTGAAGATGTCACAAGCCTCCCCATTGTTGAGGCTTCTGCTGAAGCACATTCAGGCACACATCAACTGGTTCCAACTGGATCTTCAAGTCCAAAGGGCATCAATCCCCTGCGATTTGCTGAACCACACGGAGTCTCAGAAGATCGTGTTCATGAAATTGTGCAACAGGCTCTGAGGCAGCAACATCTGGAGACTGAGGCCGTATTTCAAGCTTTTCAGCAAAGACAACAGGCTGAAGCTGAACAACATCGTCTAGTGCTGCAAAATACAATTACTGCGCAGTTCATAAATCTCTCATAGACACTCGTGAGCCAGATTCAACATACAGCAGCCACCTTACTTGGTCACGTTGCTCATCCGGTACCACAAGTCCAACCTCAACCTCCACAACCAGCACCACCAGACCAAGCACCACCAGAACAACCACCACCACCACATGAGCCACCTCCTCAGCCATAAGGTGACCATGATGGCCACATCATTTTTTTTCCCTCTTTCAAACCTTTTTGTTAATGACAAAGGGGGAGAAATTGGAATTATTTATGAGAATAAATAGCTAATCATTTGTATTCAAATATTTGTTTGAATATTTATATACTGATTCCTTTATCAAAACATGAGGTGTTTATTTTCATATATTCCGCATCCATATCATTGATATGTTTTAGAATCTGATATCTGTTATTTAATGCATAAGAAATGTTGAACTCAGGGGGAGTACTTCATTTCACTTTTATACTCTAGCATAACATAATCATCTCTAACTTGACTCATTGTATTCTTATATGATTATGTGTCTATTAACATCAAAATTTACCATTATTTGTCATCATCAAAAAGGGGGAGATTGTTAGGTTCTAAGACCTTGGACGATGTCCAACATCTCCTATTTCGATTTTGATGATAATAACTAAAGGATAAATTTTGAAGTATCTAATGATCTAGTTTGAGTGTTATAGGATTTACATCGTCCAATCCCGCAATGGTATTGTATCTCTCAAACCTGGACTCTATGTTTTAATAAAGTGAGCGTCCAATTGTGTTTTATAAGAAACATACAGGCAGCGTCCAATGCTCCTGTGAGAACAAGCGTCCAACGCTTGAGTAACACTCAGTGGTTACTTTCAATTAAAATACGCTTTCTATAATATAAGGCAACGTTCACTATATCATATTTTAACATGCCATGATCTTTTCGAAAAGTATTGAACAGGAAAAGAAGAAGCTTCTCTCTGCAGAGAAAGTACAAGTAGGAGAGAGGCGCTACGAGTACGGCTGTCACATCCATCACTTCACTCTAAGTCAAAATGTGACAACGACAATAAGCTACAGAAAGAATCGCTCTTGGAAAAGGAACAGAATCCTCAACGGATATCTTTCAACAAACTTCCTATATATAGAAGGATGAGCTCACGTATCAAATAAGACCAGAATTTTGAAAAAGAGCATAAATCCTGTAAAAATGACTGGACGTAAGCGAAAAAGAGCATTCATCTTAGCTTTGCTAAGCGAGTCTATAAACTTATTCTTATTGTAATATCCTCTCATTGAGAGTTATATTTTACTTACAATATCAAACATTACTGTTTGGAAAGCCAGGAGTGGCTTAGTGTTAAAGAATACTTGGTTTTTGTGTTTAATCTCAAGAGGAGATTAAGGGTGTGCCAGAAGTGGCCTAGAGAATACTTGTAGCCAGAAGTGGCAAAGTTAAGAATACTTGAGTGTAATCAGTTTTGATTAGTAGAACCCTTCAAAAGTTTTTAAAGGAGAACTGGACGTAGCTCAGTTGAGTGAACCAGTATAAAACTACGCATTCTATTCACTCACATTCTAGCTTACTTGATTTTCTTTCAAACTATCTCTTCAGCATACTACGAAAAAGTTTCTATACACTTTTTTTATTCAAGTTTATCCATTACGTGTATTTAAACGAAAGAGAAGAAGAGTAGTTTCTTTGGACGATTATTTTTAATCGACTGGACGATAGCCTATTTTTCTGTTTTACTAAACTTCTGTAAAACGAAAAGATACACTATCTTCACTCTAGCTAAAGTTTTCCAAAGAAAATTTAAATACACTATTCAACCCCCCTTCTAGTGTATTTCTCTACATTTCAAAAATTGAGTAAGATGGAAGCTAAAGATGGATCCAACAAGTTAGATGAATTAGAGTCTTTTATTGGCTCTAATGTGCCAAAAGAAGTTGATATTCTTCCTCCTCAACCCTCAACCACCAAAGGAAGTGGAAAACGGATCAAAGGGGGAAAGGAGAAGGCAATGGAACAACCACAAAAGAGAACAAGACTTTGTAAGTCTTGTAAGCAATATGCACATCATGATAGTCGTAACTGTCCAACAAAATCCTCTTCGTAACTTTTGGTAAGAAACTGTATTGTTAAATCATGCTTCTTTCATTTTTGTTAAATCATGTTTCTTTCATTTTTTCCCCTTCCATTTTAGTATTAAGAAGTCCATCTTTTAACATTTCTACTTAATGATGTCATGCATGCAGGGACTGCCAATTGCTGGAAAGTATGCCGTGGGAATTTTATGCGCGCATGAGCGTATTCAAAAGGTTGAAGGCCTTGTAAATGATGCGTTGGAGAATTTTTGTTTTTTAGTAGTTTTTAATTGGATTTTGGTTTATGGTGCTTTGGATTTTTTACAGATTTGTTACTTATGCAGAAAATGTCCCTCACAATCTCAGACTTTATTTTTTATTACAATCATCCATATTTTTTCCTTCACTTTCTCTCTCGATCACCTTTTCC